>JAUTDP010000004.1:1409222-2818444 GCA_033439795.1 Sordaria brevicollis
TAACCGTTATAACCGTTAAAACTTTTAACTTTTAATCGAAAAGTATAATTAGAGGATATTACGAAGAGAAAGTAAGTATTATATTATAATTATTAATTAATAATAATAATAATTAAATTAGGTCGGTAATATAAATTTATAATTATTAACCTCGACCCGAAGTTTAATAATATTATAATAAAACGGTATATAATCGGTTAAAAAAAGAAAAAGCGGAAAAGAATTTAACTTTCGGAAAATAATAAAAATTATTATTTATTAACGAAAGCGAAAAATTCCCTCTTCGTTTAAACGAAAACGGAAGTAATTGGCTTTAAGGTTTTCCTTTTTTAAAAGAGAATCCCCGATATCGATACCTTTATTTATTTATATAAATTAGAATGAAAAACGTTCTATTATATTACGTTTAAATATTTTCGGATAATAAATATATAATTCGCAATAACCGATTAGCCGCAAACGTAAAAATAATTTTAAATTTATTTAAATAATAAAATTAAAGCCGAAAAAATTTTATTATAAGTATTTTAATTAGAACGATTAAATAAATACCGCCTAGTAATCGAATTAAAAAAGGAGCGGCGAAACGAATTCGCTCGCTATTTTTAATTTTCTTTTCTTCCTTTTCTTTTACTTTTATTTACTAATATATTAGAACGAGGACGGGGGAGGATTTCTATTTAATTAAAAATCTATCGGACCGCGAAGGCGACGATTTATTTAATTATTATTTCTTTTTACGTAAAGGAAAATTTAACGGTTAGGAAGTTTAATAGCGATTAGAAAAGTAAATGGGCGGGGGAATAGAAGGCGGAAGGCGGTAATAAATAAGGGACGGGACGGTAAATTAAGAAGGCGGAGCGGTTTAATATTCTAGTATAATAGTAAATAGAAGGGATAAAACGGATATTAATCGCGTTGGCGGTAAGTATATACCGCGATTGTAGAACGCCGAAGAAGCGGCGCGGATAGGTCCGCGCCGGGAAATGTAGCCGGGGTTTTTATCCGGAGTATTTAACGCTTATAGTTTCATCCTACGGGGAATCGGAGATGGACCTTATGCTATATTAGCGTTATAGATTTAGCTAAGGAATAAGAATCTTACTTATTATATTAGAAGAAAGGTTAAAAAAGCGGAAATAAAAGAAAATTATAATTAGAATTTAATAAATACGGAAAAAGTACGAAAAGTAATATTATAACGGATTTCGGTTTCGGCGAGGATTAATACGAAGGAAGAATTAGAATTTATATTTAATAAATTCAATAGAAAATTTATAAATATAATAAAAGAATTCGTCCTATACCGGAAAAAAAATTAAAAAAGAAGAATAAAATAATAAACGTTAAAATATAAAATAACGACGAAAGATATAAAGCGGAAATAATAGAAATAATATAAAGAAAGGATATCCTCGAATTAAATAAAATTCGTAGAAATATTAATAAAAAAAAGAAGGATTAACGCGAAAATTTAATAAATAATATAACGAAAAAGTATTAAAAGGGCGTCGAAGAATTTAAACGAATTTTAAACCTTCGAAAAATAGGCCTATACCCGAAGCTATTTATTAATAAACCCGCTTAAATTCCTAATTTTTAAATAATATAAAGGAATAGAAAAAATCGAAAATTATAATAATAAAGCGAATATTTTCGCCGAACGTTTTTTCCCGAAAATAAACGTCCCTATAGATTATTTACTTAATTAAACGTTTCCCTTAAATATTAATAATTCGTTATTTATTAACGAATTAATTACCGAAGAAGATATTTAAATAATTTTATTTCGAATAATTCCGAATAAAATATTAGATATCGATTAATATTTAAATAAATTTTTAAAAATTTATAAAGAATTATTCCGAAAAATTATAACTATTTTCGTAATTACGAACTTTCGTTTTAAATATTTTTTATAACGGTTTAAGAACGCGAAAATAATCGTTTTTAAAAAGTTAAGAAAAACCGCTATATAATAAAAATTAACCGGCGCGTAGAGGTTAATTTTACTATTAAATAACGTTAGGAAAATCTTCGAAATATTCGTCGCTAAAAGATTTATTTAAGCCGTAGAAAAATTTAATTTTCTATTAAAAGGCTAAATAAGCAATTAAGCAAACTATTTAACCGAATTTATTATCCGTATCGTTATAGATATTATATATACGGCTTAAAAATTTAAAGCCATTATATTATTAATACTTTTTAATTTTAAAAGCGTATTTAATAGAATTAATTATAGGTAATTATTATATACCTTATAAGAAATATAATTTTTATAATAAATTTTCGAATAAATAGCGAATTTCGTTAATAAACGAAGAAATTCCCTCTTTTTCGACGATAAAATATCCACTCCCTATATTATAGAAGCCGGAATACTCTAGGGTTCCCCCCTCTCTTTAATTCTTTTTATCCTTTTTATTATTTTATTATATTATAAATTAATTATAATTAAAAATATAATTATAATCGGTTTTACCAATAATATTAATATCGTCGCCGTAGTAAAAATTACCGAAGAGAATTATAAAATACTTTAAACGGTATAAGAAATTTACTCCGAATAGGTAAAGGAGAAAAATATAAAATTCGAAGCGAATAAAATAAAATTAATATATTTTATACGGATAAAAGTATTAAAAACGGAAACTCTTTAATTCGGGGATATTATACTTTAATTAACGGAATTAATAAAATTCCTAAGCGTTTAATTAAACCGCAAATTCAATTATTAAACCTACGCGGAAATTATTAAAAAAAAAATAAAGATTTAAACGAATATATTAACTTAATTAGCTATAAAAATTTGGGGTTACTCTTTCGCTCGCGCGAAGGAAATTTATATTAAATATATTCGAAGCGTAATTATATATAAAGCTTTAACCTTCTATTAATTAATAAAAATATATAATAAACCCCGAAGAATAATAATCGGATTAATTAAATATTAAATTAAATATTTAAAAATTATCGCCGGGGCGTATAAGGCTACGCCGGTATAGAACCTTAAAATAGAAATTTTTTACCTACTATTCGATTTCTATTTTAATAAACGGGTAAAAGCTTTCGAAAAGAAATTCGCCTATACGGATTAAATTAAATTCGTCCGAAGAATAATAATTTAAGTAATTAATTATATTTAAATAAAATAAATAAAAGGTCGACTACTTATTAATAAACCGGAAAGCGGTATTATTAAAATTAAATAAGTAGAAGAATAAATATTAATAAAAAACTTTATAATAATTATAATAGGATTATTCCTAATAATAAATATATTTACTTAACCGTTATAACCGCTAGAACTTTTAACCTTCGATCGAAAAATATAATTAAAGGATATTACGAAAAAAAAGTAAATATCGTACTATAATTATTAATTAATAGTAGTAATAACTAAATTAAATTAATAATATAAATTTATAATTATTAATTTCGACCCGAAATTTAATAATATTATAATAAAACGGTATATAATTAATTAAAAAAAGAAGAAGTAGAAGAGAACCTAATTTTTAGAAAACGATAAAGAATATTATTTATTAATAAAAGTAAAGAATTCCCTCCTCGTTTAAGTGAAAACGGAAGTAATTAGCCTTAAGGCCTTCTTTTTTTAAAGGAGAATCCCCGATATTAATACCCTTATTTATTCGTATAAATTAAAACGAAAAATATTCTACTATATTATATTCAAATATTTCCGGATAGTAAATATATAATTCGTAATAACCAATTAATTATAAACGTAAAAATAATTCCAAATTTACTTAAACGATAGAATTAAGGCCGAAAGAATTTTATTATAAATATTTTAATTAGAACGATTAAATAAATACCGCTTAATAATCAAATTAGAAAAGGAGCGGCGAAACGAATTCGCTCACTATTTTTAATTTTCTTTTCTTCCTTTTCTTTTACTTTTATTTATTAATACGTTAAAACGAAAACGGAGGGAGGATTTCTATTTAATTAAAAATTTATCGGGCCGTAAAAGCGACGACCTATTTAATTATTATTTCTTTTTATAATTAATTAAAACTTTTAATATTTTATTATTATTAGCGAATAAACGGTTCTATTCGTCGAATTAACGAATATATTAACGTATAATATTAATTACGAATTAACGTTAATCGAATTAATTATTATTAATAAAAATAGGACCGGTAAAACGAATAACCGGCGAATTAATTTTTATTAAAAAACTATTATAGGAAGGTATATAAATACCGCTACTATTTTAGGGAATTCTACCGCTATTATTACGAAATAAATTATTATTATTATTATAAAGTAAATTATTATTATTATTATAGGGGATATTACCCGAAGGAATATAATTATTAATTAAATTATTTTTATTAAAAAAGAAAAATTTGTAATAACCTTTTTAAAAATAATCGTTAACTAATTACTTTCTATAGCGAATGAATTATTTTAGGATATTAGTAAAACCGTCGCTAATAAAGCGAAGGCGAATCGCGCCGGTAAACTCCTTAATAACGATACGAAAGCGGATAAAATAATCGTAAAATTCGTTATTAATTAAATTTTTAATAATAACCTTCTCTTAAAAAATATTATAAAAATTATAAAAGTTACGAAATATATTAATTATATAATATAAAACTATTAAAATATATTAAATAATTTAATTAAATTTATTTAAAAACGAATTAAAATAAGAAACGTTAATAATAAAAAAAATAGCAATTTATTTAAATAATTAGGAATATAGTAAATTAATTTAATAATAGCCTTTATATAAATATTATAACCTAGAACGGTTAAGAAGGCGAAAAGGGCTTTAATTAATTAGAAAATATAAATAAGATACAAAGGAATATAAATACAGCTTCGGAAAAATTAATGTAAAGATAAAACATAACGGAGGGAGGACTTACCCTTTTTCCAGTATATAAAAAAATTTATTATTAATAAAGCGTTTAATAATATATTCGAAATTGATTTTAATATCGGTATTAATTATATTAAATATAAGGGTCGGCGAAGGAAGGTAAAGGGGAAACGAATTTTCGCCCTTATTTTCGTCGGAAATTTCTATTATTTTATAAAGTATTTTAACGCGTTTTTAACGGGAAATAGCTATTTCGAATCGATTATTATTATTATTAAAGGAAGGAAAAATTTAAAAAAATTTAAAGGATAGGGGGTTTTTATATTTAAAGGAAAGAAGTCTTTACGTTAATATAAATTATAATAAAAATATAACCGTTATAAAGGGAGGAAGAGGATAAAAAGAATAAAAAAAGGTTTAACGGTTAAGAAGTTTAATAGTAATTAAAAAAGTAAATAAGCGGGGGAGCGGAAAGCGGAAGGCGGTAATAAATAAAAGGATAGGACGGCGGATTAAAAAAGTAGAATAGTTTAATATTTTAATATAACGGTAAATAGAAGGGATAAGATGGATATTAATCGTATTAGCGGTAAATATATACTGCGATTGTAAAACGCCGAAGAAGCGGCGCGGATAGGTCCGCGCCGGGAAATATAGCCGGGGTTTTTATCTAGGGCGTTTAACGCCTACGGTTTTATCCTATAAGGAATCGGAAATAGACCCTATACTATATTAGCGCTATAGATTTAACTAGGGAATAAGAATCTTACTTACCTATTATTCGACTTTTATTTTAATAAACGGGTAAAAACTTTCGAAAAGAAATTCGCTTATACGAATTAAATTAAATTCGTCCGAAGAATAGTAATTTAAGTAATTAATTATATTTAAATAAAACGAATAAAAAGTCGATTATTTATTAATAAATTAGAAAATAATACCGCTAAAATTAAATAAACGGAGGAATAACTATTAACGGAGAACTTTATAGCGATTATAATAAAACCGCTTTCGGTAATAGGTATACCCGCTTAATTATTATAACCGCCGGAACCTTTAACCTTTAACTAAAAAGTATAATTAGAAGACGCTACGAAGAGAAAATAAATATCGCGTTATAATTATTAATTAATAATAATAGTAATTAAATTAAATCGATAATATAAATTTATAATTACTAATTTCAACCCGAAATTTAATAATATTATAATAAAATGGTATATAATCGGTTAAAAAAAAAAGAAGCGGAAGAAAATTTAACCTTCGGAAGACGATAAAGATTATTATTTATTAATGAAAATAAAGAATTCCCTCTTCGTTTAAATAAAAACGGAAATAATCGGCCTTAAAGTTTTCCTTTTCTAAAGGAGAATTTCCGATATCGATACCCTTATTTATTCGTATAAATTAGGATAGGAAACGTTTTACTATATTACGTTCGAATATTTCTGGATAATAAATATATAATTCGTAATAATTAATTAGCTATAAATATAAAAATAATTCTAAATTTATTTAAATAATAGAATTAAGGCCGAAAAAATCCTATTATAAGTATTTCGGTTAGGACGATTAAATGAATATTATTTAGTAATCGAATTAAAAGAAGAACGGCGAAACGAATTCGCTCGCTATTTTTAATTTTCTTTTCTTCTTTTTCTTTTATTTTTATTTATTAATATATTAGAACGAAGATGGGGAGGGATTTCTATTTAATTAAGAATTTATTGGGCTATAAAAGTAATAATTTATTTAATTATTATTTCTTTTTATAATTAATTAAAGCCTTTAATATTTTATTATTATCGGCGAATAAACGGTTTTATTCGTCGAATTAACGAATATATTAACGTATAATATTAATTACGAATTAACGTTAAGCGAATTAATTATTATTAATAGGAACGGGATTAGTAGGACGAATAACCGGCGAATTAATTTCTATTAGGGAATTATTACGGGAAGGTATATAAATATTATTATTATTCGGGGGAATTCTATTACTATTATTATAAAGTAAATTACTACTATTATTATAGGGCAAACTATTATTATTATTATAGGGGATATTATTTAAAGGAATACGACCGCCGATTAAATTATCTTTATTAGAAAGGAGGAATTCGTAATAGCCTTTTTAGAAATAATCGTTAATCGATTATTTTTTATAGTAAATAAATTATTTAAGGGTATTAGTAAAGCCGTCGTTAATAAGGCGAAAGTAAATTACGCTAGTGAATTCTTTAGCGATAATACGGAGGCGGATAAAATAATCGCGGAATTCGTTATTAATCGGGTCTTTAATAACGATTTTATTTTAAAAAGTATTATAAAAATCGTAAAAGCCGCGAAACGTATTAATTATATAACGTAAAACCACTAAGGTATATTAAATAATTTAATTGAATTTATTTAAAAATGAATTAAAATAAGAAACGTTAATAATATAAAAGATAATAATTTATTTAAATAATTAAAAATATAATAAATTAATTTAATAACGGCTTTTATATAAATATTATAATTTAAAATAAATATAAAAGTAAAAAAAGCTTTAATTAATTAGAGGGTATAAGCGAAATACGGGGGAATATAAATATAGTTTCGGAGAAATTAATATAAGGATAGAACGTAATAGAAGGAGGATTTACCCTTTCTCTAATATATAGAAGAATTTATTATTAATAAAAAATTTAATAATATATTCGAAATTAATTTTAATATCGGTATTAACCATATTAAATATAAGGGTTAGCGAAGGAAAGTAAAAGGGAAACGAATTCTCGCCTTCGTCCTTATTAGAAATTTCTATTATTTTACGGAATGCTTTAGTATATTTTTAACGGGGAGTAATTATTTCAAATCCATTATTATTATTATTAAAAGAAAGAAAAATTTAAAAAGGCCCGGGGGATAAAGGGTTTTTATATTTAAAGGAAAGAAATCTTTATATTAATATAAACCGTAATAGAGACGTAGTTATAATAAGGAGAAAAAGAGGATAAAAGGAATAAAGGAAAATTTAACGGTTAAGAAATTTAATAATAATTAAAAGGGTAAATAAACGGAGGAATAAAAGGCGGAAAATAATAGTAAATAAAGAATAGGACGGCGGATTAAGAAAGCGGAGCGGTCTAATATTTTAATATAATAATAAATAGAAAGGATAAAACGGATATTAATTGCGTTAGCGGTAGGTATATATTATAATTATAGAACGTTAAAAAAGTAGCGCGGATAAGTCCGCGCCGGGAAATATAGCCGGGGTTTTTATCCGGGGCGCTTAACGCTTACGGTTTTATCCTACGGGGAATTAGAAATAGACCCTATACTATATTAGCGCTATAGATTTAGCTAGGGAATAAGACTTTTACTTACTTACTTACTTACTCCTTTATATTTCGCTTATATTTTTTAATTAATTAAAGCCCTTTTCGCCTTTTTAATTATTTTAAATTATAATATTTATATAAAAGTTATTATTAAATCGATTTACTATATCCCTAATTACCCGAATAAATTATTATCCTTTATATCGTTAACGTTTTTTATTTTAATTCGTTTTTAAATAAATTTAATTAAATTATTTAATATATTTTAACGATTTTATATTATATAATCGATACGTTTCGCGGCTTCTATAATTTCTATAATACTTTTTAAAAGAAGGTCGTTATTAAAGATTTAATTAATAACGAATTTTATAATTATTTTATCCGTTTTTATATCGTTATTAAAAAGTTTATTAACGTAATTCGCCTTCGCCTTATTAACGACGGCTTTATTAATATTATTATAGGGTTAATACCCGTAGTTAAATCTAACTGGCACTACTAGTCGTACCGCCAATCGCGGTCCTTACCGCTACGGTAAGCGGAGTAGCCCGTGCCCGGTCTTCAAAAGGATAACTAATTAATACCGCCTAAAAAGCGCCTCCCTTCCTCCCTTTTCCCCTTCGTAGAACTTTATCGATTCGTTAAGACCTAATATTTATATTAAGTAAGATTCTTATTCCCTAGTTAAATTTATAGCGCTAATATAATATAGGGTTTATCTCCAATTCCCCGTAGGATAAAACCGTAAGCGTTAAACGCCCCGGATAAAAACCCCGGTTATATTTCCCGGCGCGGACCTATCCGCGCTACTTTTTCGGCGTTTTACAATCGCGGTATATATTTACCGCTAACGTAATTAATATCCGTCTTATCCCTTCTATTTACCGTTATATTAAAATATTAAATTATTTTGCCTTTTTAATTTACTGTCCTATTTTTTATTTATTACCGCTTTCCGTTTTCTATTCCTCCGCTTATTTACCTTTTTAACCGCTATTAAACTTTTTAATTATTAAATTTTCCTTTATTCTTTTTATTCTTTTCTTCCTTTTATTATAATTACGTTTTTATTACGGTTTATATTAATATAAGGATTTCCCTCCTTTAAATATAAAAACCCCCTATCCCTTAAATTTTTTTAAATTTTTCTTTCTTTTAATAATAATAATCGATTCGAAATAGCTATTCTTTATTAAAAATGTACGAGGGCTGCCGCCCCCGTACCCTCGCAAAATTTGCCATCGGCAAATTTTATACAGGTGGGCAGAAACTTACTTGAAGCGGAGCTCAACATTTAATTCTTCTATTTTTTATTATATTTTTAATATAGTTTTTTTTTTCAAATATTTTTTTTAGTTATTTAATTATTTATCCATTTAATTATTTCTTTATTTATTTAATTTCTTACTTATTTACTCATTATTCTTTTTTTAACATATTCTTATTCAATTATAAATCGTTTCTTATTCTTTTATTATTATTTATTTATTTATTATAATTTATTTATTAATTATTATTTATTTATCTATTATTATATATTAATTATTTTTTATTTACTATTTAAATATAATTAAAAAGATTTTATTTTTACTCCGGCTGGGAATCGAACCGTCGGCTACTATATATATATTATAACCGTACATTTACTAAATTAGCTACGACGTTTAATTTAGAAAATAAATCCTTTTTTTTTTATTATATACCTATCCGTCGGATTTTTTTAAAGCCGTTTTTCTCAGCAAGCAAGTAAATTACGGTCACGTGAGTAGTACCAAACTACTCGCCTCAACTTACTCATTATTTTAGTTCCATTTTCTTATAGATAATTTTATTCTTATCGATAAGCTTTTCAGATTTTTTTTTTATATATCCGTCAAATTTTTTCAAAGCCATTTTTCTCGGCCGGCAGGCTAGCTACGGTCACGTGAGTGGTACCATTGTACTCGTCTTAGCTTAATCATCATTTTAGTACCCACTTTATCTTAATCGGACCCACTTTAGAATATTAAGCCTCGTCCAATCCTTAGCGCTTTGGCAAAGGTTTATTCCAGCCAATTCCAACTCGAGAATTTTTTTTCGACAGGGATTGTGGCCTCGGGTAGACGGGTAAACCTCGGGAAGATTTACAGGGATTATTGCAGGGGGGTCACCGTATTATAGAAGAAGTTACGCTCAACGCTTTACTCCGTGTTTTTTCAACACTTCTCAATGTTGAAGCTCCGCTTCAAATTAAAACGCTCCGTAAAATAATAAAAACCTTTAAAAAAAATAAAGGCGAAAATTCGTCTCCCCCTTATCCTCCTTTACTAATCTTTATATTTAATATAATTAATACTAATATTAAAATTAATTTCGAACGTATTATTAAATTCCTTATTAATAATAAATTCTTCTATATATTAGAAAAAAGGTAAATCCTCCCTCCGCTATATTCTATCCTTATATTAATTTCTCCGAAGCCGTATCTATACTCCCCCGTATTTCGTTTATACCTTCTAATTAATTAAGGCCCTTTTTACCTTTACGTCCGTCCCGGGTTATAATATTTATATAAAAACCGTTGCTAAATCGACCTATTATATCCCTAACTACCCGAATAAATTACTATCTTTTATATTATTAACGTTTTTTATTCTAATTTATTTTTAAATAAATTTAATTAAATTACCCAATATACTTTAATAATTTTATATTATATAATTAATACGCTTTACGGCTTTTATAATCTCTATAATACCTTTTAAAATAAAATCGTTATTAAAGACCCAATTAATAGCAAATTCCGTAATTATTTTATCCGCCTCCGTATTATCGTTAAAAAATTTACCGGCGCGATCCGCCCTCGCCTTATTAACGACAGCTTTATTAATACCCTTAAATAACTTATTCGCTATAAAAAGTAGTCGGTTAATAATTACTTCTAAAAAAACTATCGCAAACTCCTCCTTTCTAATAAAAATAATTTAATCGGTGGTTATATTCCTTTGGGTAATATCCCCTATAATAATAATAGTAATTTACCCTATAATAGTAATAATAATTTACTTCGTAGTAATAATAATAAAATTCCCCAAAATAGTAGCGGTATTTATATACCTTCCTATAATAATTCCTTAATAAAAATTAATTTACCAGTTATTCATCCTACCGGTCCTATTCCTACTAAGTAAGATTCTTATTCCTTAATTAAATTTATAGCGCCAATATAGTATAGGGTCTATTTCCGATTCTCCGTAGGATAAAACTATAGGCGTTAAGCGCCCCGGATAAAAACCCCGGCTATATTTCCCGGCGCGGACCTATTTGCGCCGCTTCTTCGGCGTTTTACGATTGCGGTATATACCCACCGCTAATACAATTAATATCTATTTTATCCTTTTTATTTATTATTATATTAAAATATTAAACCGTTCCGCCTTTTTAATTCGCTATCCTATCTTTTATTTATTACCGCCTTCCGCTTTCTACTCCCCCGCCCGTTTACCCTTTTAACCGTTATTAAATTTCCTAATTATTAAATTTTCTTTTATTCTTTTTATCTTTTTCTTCCCTTTATTATAGTTATATTTCTATTATAATTTATATTAACGTAAGGACTTCCCTCCCTTAAATATAAAAATTTTTTATCCTTTAAATCTTTTTAGGTTTTTTTTTCCTTTAATAATAATAATTAATTTAAAATAATTATTTTTTATTAGAAACGTATTAAGGCGTTCTATAAAATAATAGAGACTTCTAATAAAAATAAGGGCGAGAATTGGTTTCCCTTTCGCCTTCCTTTACCGACCCCTATATTTAATATAATTAATACCGATATTAAAATTAACTTCGAATATATTATTAAATTCTTTATTAATAATAAATTCTTTTATATATTAGAAAAAGGGTAAATCCTCCCTCCGTTACGTTTTATCCTTATATTAATTTCTCCGAAATTATATTTATACTCTCTTATATTTTATTTATACTTTTTAATTAATTAAAGCCTTTTTTACATTTATATTTATCCTAAATTATAATATTTATATAAAGGCCGTTATTAAATCGATTTATTATATTCCTAATTATTTAAATAAGTTATTATTCTCTATATTATTAACGTCTCTTATTTTAATTCGTTTTTAAATAAATTTAATTAAATTACCTAATATATTTTAGTAATTTCGTATTATATAGTCGATACGCTTCGCGGCTTTTACGATTTTTATAATACTTTTTAAAATAAAGTTATTATTAAAAACCCGGTTAGTAGCGAATTTCGCGATTATTTTATCCGCTTCCGTATTATTATTAAGGAGTTTACCGGCGCGATTCGCCTTCGTTTTATTAATAACAGTTTTATCAGTACCTTTAAATAATTTATTCGCTATAAAAAGTAATTGGTTAACGATTATTTTTAAAAAAATTATTACGAATTCTTCTTTTTTAATAAGGATAATTTAATCGGCGGTCGTATTCCTTTAAGTAATATCCCTTATAGTAGTAATAGTAATTTATTTTGTAATAGTAGCGGTAATTTATTTCGTAGCGGTAGTAGTAAAATTTTTTAGAGTAATAGCGGTATTTATATACTTTTCTATAGTAATTTTCCGATAGAAATTAATTCATTGGCTATTTGTTTTATTAGTTCCGTTCCTATTAATAGTAATTAGTTCGCTTAGCGTTAATTCGTAATTAATATTATATATTAGTATATTCGTTAATTCGACGAATAAAACCGTTTATTCGTCGATAATAATAAAATATTAAAAGCTTTAGTTAATTATAAAAAGAAGTAATAGTTAAATAAGTCGTTATTTTTACGGCCCGATAGATTTTTAATTAAATAGAAATCCTCCTTTATTTTCGTTTTAGTATATTAATGAATAAAAGTAAAAGAAAAGGAAGAAAAGAAGATTAAAAATAGCGAATAAATTCGTTTCGCTATTCCTCTTTTAATTCGATTATTAAGCGGTATTTATTTAATTATTTTAATTAAAATATTTATAATAAGATTTTTTCGGCTTTAATTTTATTATTTAAATAAATTTAGAATTATTTTTACGTTTACGGCTAATTAATTATTATAAATTACGTATTTACTATCTAGAAATATTCGAACGTAATGTGGTAAAATATTTCCCGTCTTAATTTATATAAATAAATAGGGGTATTAATATTAAGGATTTTCCTTTAGAAAAGGAAGGCTTTAAGGTTAATTACCTCCGTTTTCGCTTAAACGAGGAGGGAATTTTTCGCTTTCGTTAATAGATAATAATTTTTACCGTTTTTTAAAAGTTGGGTTCTTTTCTACTTCTTCTTTTTTTAACCGATTATATACTATTTTATTATAATATTATTAAATTTTGGGTCGAGGTTAATAATTGTAAATTTATACCGTTAATTTAATTTAGTTATTATTATTATTAATTAATAGTTATAGCGCGATATTTATTTTCTTTTTATAGTATTTTTTAATTATATTTTTCGATTAAGGGCTAAAAGTTCTAGCGGTTATAATAATTAAGCGGGTACGCCTATTATTAGGGGCGGTCTTATTATAATCGTTATAAAATTTTCTATTAGTATTTATTCTTCCGCTTATTTAACTTTAGTAGTACTATTTTCCGGTTTATTAATAAATAGTCGATTTTTTATTCGTTTTATTTAAATATAATTAATTATTTAAACTATTATTCTTTAAATGAATTTAGCCTAATTTATACGGGCGAATTTCTCTTCGAAAATTTTTACCCGTTTATTAAGGTAGAGGTCGAATAGTAGGTAAAAAGTTTCTATTTTAAAGTTCTATATTAATATAATTTTATACGCCCCGGCGACGATTTTTAAATATTTAATTTAATATTTAATTAATTTAATTATTATCTTTTAGGGTTTATTATATATTTTTATCGGTTAATAAAAAGTTAAAGCTTTATATATAATTATACTTCGAATATATTTAGTATAAATTTCCTTCGTACGAATAAAGGAGTAATTTTAAGTTTTTGCGGTTAACCGGGTTAGTATATTTATTTGAGTTTTTACTTTTTTTTTAATAATTTTTATATGGGTTCGATAATTGAATTTGCGGTTTAATTAAACGTTTAGGAATTTTATTAATTCCGTTGGTCGAAATATAATATCTTCGAATTAGAGAATTTCCATTTTTAATACCTTCGTCCGTATAAAATATATTAATTCCGTTTTATTCGTTTCGAATTTTATATTTTTTTCCCTTATTTATTCGGAATAAATTTCCTATATTATTTAAAGTATTTTATAATTCTCTTCGGTAATTTTTACTATAGTAACGATATTAATATCGTTAGCGAAGTCGATTATAATTATATTTTTAATTATAATTAATTTACGGTATAATAGAATAATAAAAAGGATAAAAAAAATTAAGGAGAGGGGGGAATTTTAGGGTATTCCGGTTTTTATAACGTAGGGAGCGGATATTTTATCGTCGAAAAAGAAGGAACTTCTTTATTTATTAACGAAATTCGCTACCTATTTAAAAATTTATTATAGGAATTATATTTCTTATAAAGTATATAATAATTATTTATAATTAATTTTATCGAATACGCTTTTGAAATTAAAGAGTATTAGCAATATAACGGTTCCGAATTTTTAAACCGTATATATAATATTTATAATAATACGGATAGTAAATTTGGTTAAACGGTTTATTCGATTATTTATTTAGCCTTTTAATAGGAGGTTGAATTCTTTTACGGTTTGGGTAAATTTTTTAGTAACGAACGTTTCGAAGATTTTTCCAACGTTATTTAATAGTAAAATTGGCTTCTATATGCCGGTTAGCTTTTATTATACGGCGGTTTTTTTTAATTTTTTAAAAACGATTACTTTCGCGTTTTTAAATTATTATAGGAAGTATTTAAAACGAAAATTCGCCGCTGCGAAAATGGTTATAATTTTTTAGAATAATTTTTTATAAATTTTTAGAAATTTATTCGAATATTAATCGACGCCCGGTATTTTATTCGGAGTTATCCGAAATAAGATTTTTTAAATATCCTTTTTAATAATTAATTCGTTAATAAATAATAAATTATTAATATTTAGAGGAAGGGTTTAATTAGGTAAATAATTTATAGGGACGTTTATTTTCGGGAAGAAACGTTTAGCGAAAATATTCGCTTTACCGTTATAATTTTCGATTTTTTTTATTTCTTTATATTATTTAAAAGTTAGGAATTTAGGTAGGTTTATTAGTAAATAGTTTTAAATACGAGCTTATTTTTCGAAGGTTTAAAATTTATTTAAATTTTTCGATGCCTTTTCGACGCTTTTTCGTTATATTATTTATTAAATTTTTGTTACGATACCGATCTAGCAGAAGCTTGGAAAAGACGTATTATTATACGAAGGGGAGAAAATCGAGAGAGAGTAACGAAAACTCTACTCCCGGACTATATATATAAATAAAGTAGAGATATAATTGTGGGTACGATTGTACTCCGTTAGTAATTCGGTGCTAAGACGCCTAGGGAGCGTTACCGATAATTTAGTGCCGTAATAATACCCCCGGCTTTAAAACGCAATTGATTTTAATTATTAATAAAATTAGTATACTAATACCCTTATAGGCCGACCGGTAAATTGTAGGCGTAATAATAGCGGATAGCCCGTATTATTACGTACGTTAAAATAGGTATAGTAAATTTGGCGATTATTTACCGCGGCGGTTATAAATAGTATTACGTTAAGCCGAATTTAAATAATTAAAATAATATATAGGCTTACGGTTCTTCCCTTCCTATTTTAATTAAACCTTTAAATTTTTAAATTCTTTTTCTTTCCTTCCCTTCTTTTTTACAATTTTTATTAACGTAATTTTAGTACTCTTTAAATTCCTTACGCGATAAATACTCTTTTTTCGCTTACGATAAAGTAGATTTTTTAAAAATTTTACGCGTTTTTTTAATATTACTATACTTCTTCGCTATTACCTTCGTAAAGATCTTAATATAATTTTTATTAAAAATATAAATTATATAATTTATTTAAAATTTATTATTAAGAATATTATTTTAAATAATAGCGTTCCCGTAGCGTTTTAGTACTTTTACCCCCTAGGTAAGAAGAAGAAATATTATAAATATATTAATTATAAAAAGAATTGCGACGAGGTAAATTTAATTTTTTTTTTTTTTTTTTCTTTTTTTAGCTAGCGTTTTATTAACGAAATAAGCCCGCTATTTTAATAATTAGCGACGGAGCCGATATCGCTACCCTAATTCGTTAATTAATTGAATTTTAGGAATGTAACGTTAATAGAATTTTTGTTTAGGAGGAGGCGTTATATACGCGTATTACAATCGCTATTAAGGATTTTTTAATATATTTCGATATTACTAAGGCGGTTATTAAAACCGAATTTGGGTTTTCGAACTTTAAAAAGGCTATTAAGGATATTATAAATATATTATCGAAGGGTAGGCGAATATATAATATAATATTAATTATTTTATAACGCGCCGCTATTAAAAAAATCGCTAATAAGCGTATTTAGGCCCTAATATAATCGGTTTTTAAACGTCCTACTATAAGTGCCCCCGTATAAGAGTATTAATATTAGAAGGAAATTTAATTAGTATATTTTATTTATAGCGACCCCGGTTAATCGATTTAGCTTTTTATTAAAAAGCGTTTTTACGACGTAATTAAAACGGAGGTAATTTATATAATTAATATTATTAAAAATGCCGATCCCGAACGTTAGGAGGAGGAAATTACGTAAGTTATAAGTAGCTTCCTTACGTAAATTCTCGTTTAGGTAGCCGGTAAAACGTCGAGGCTTCGCTTTAGAAATAATAAATTTTAATAGAGGATAATTAGTAAGAATATAATATTTCGATAGGAAAATAATAATAAAAATATAATATTACTATTATATTTTACTACGAAGAAATATTAAAAAAAATAAAATCTAAGGTTTAAATAATATAATTATATAATTTATAAATTAAAACTATAGGAAGAGACTATAGAAGTGTATTATAATATATATATAAGAGATTATAGAGGCGTATTATAATTTATACGTAGGAAATTGAAGAAGCGTATTATAATTTATACTTAGGAAATAGGTTAGGTTTAAGCGAATTATTGGTTATATTATATTCCTTTAAGGCTTCGCCTAATTTTCGCTAACGTTAAGTTCAAAATTTTATTAAGCTTAAGGCTTAGCTTATATAAATATTTAATATAGAAATTTTAAATATTATTTATATTAATTTAGAAATCCTTTACGGGGCGCTAATCCGGCGGGTAAAGTTAAAACTATTTAATTTTATAAAGTAATTTACCTTTTAAGGACTATATAGAATTGAAAATATATTCGAAATATTATTCTTTTTTATTGGGTATCGTTTTAGAAACGACGGCGCCTTTTATTTATTAATTAAAGGCTTTATTAAAGGCTTTTTAATTAAATAAACCCTTTTAATAAAGCCGGACGAAAGAGGTATAGAAAATAGGGAAGATTTTATATATTATATTTATAGTAAAGGTAATTACCCGGCGGTATACCTTCTTAACGACGAACGGGCTTATTTATTTATTAATTAATTTAGGGGATAAATAATTTTAATCCTAATATTTAGTAAAATAGTTTTCCCTTAGGCGGAGCTTAAGGGAGGCAGTGAAACGCCCATTTCGATTTTTCTTCGATTTTTCTCGAATTTGTTCGAATTTTTACGAATTTTTTTTTCGAATTTTTTCTTTTTCCCCTATCCGTCAAATTTTTTCAAAACCGTTTTACACCCCCTACCGGGGGTGTAGAAATTCATAAAGGGGTCCATTTTACTCGCCTTTTTCCGCTCTACATTTTGGTACCCCTTTTACTACTGGGGTTAGGGTTATAGGCCTTAGAAAAAAATTTAGTGATTTTTTTCCTTTCGAAATTTTTCTAAGTCTACTAACAATTATTTGCCGGCCGCCAATTCCTCCGCCAGCCGCCAACTCCTCCGCCGGACCGCCCGTCGCATCTTTTTCCCGCGATACCTCGAAAAAAACGTTTCTTTTTCATTTTTCTCAACAACCAGGCGTCGCACGCACGTGTAACCGGTACTATTCTGTCCGGATAATTGAGACCAATACAACGGTACTACTTTTATATTTGCAACGTCAATTTTAAAGGGTGCATCGGCCTTTTAATAGCATTTCGTTAAAAAAAGTTCGGGCCTCGATTTCAATTGAATTTAGAATGCCCCGATTAGGTATGTAGGGACTTTAGCGACTCCACAATTTTTTTACTGTCCGAACCGTTATAAATAGAAACGCCGCTCCTTCCTTGAAGTTCGCTGCGCGGGCCCATGGCACGACCTTCGGTGTTTCGGGATGGGCGGGCCCGACGCAGCTCCACGTTCAATTGCGGAAGGATGGGCGTTTCAATTAATTTAAATTTTATCCCCGATTACGTACTTTAAGGCGTCCGATTTATAAATATTAGCGTAACGTTTTTATTTCTCCTAAGCTTCTTCTATAAATAAATAAGCTTTAGCGGTAATATAATCTATACGCTCTTTAATTACCCGAGTATCGAATAATTTTTAATATTATATTAACAATATAAAGGTATTACGACGTTAAAGGGGTTCGGTACCTATTTTTAAGTATTAATTATAATTAGTAAAAAATAGGGAGAGGTTTATAATTTTTAAAATATAATTATTTATTACGAATTCGGTAAGGGGTAATTAAATAAATTAATTATTTTAATAGTAAGAATAGAAAGCGTATAAATATTATTCGATATAAACGTTTATAATTTTTATTTAGCCGTTAATCTTTAAATAAGCGGATAAAGAGAATTTTTATTAAATACCGAAGAATCGATAAAATTCCTATTAAAAAGTAGCGATAAATTAAAAGCTACGGTCGGAGACGATAAAATTAGGGGTATTATATAAATAGTAAATTTCGTAAAGGAAGGTATTAACGATTCTTTTAGCAGTTAAATTATAAATAAGGACATAATATTATATTTTCGTTAAACGGTTAATAATTATTATAATATAAATATACGCCCTTCCGCTACTTTTAATTTCGGGAAGGAAGTCGATAAAATTTATTAAAAGGTCGGATTATTAGTAAAATAGGATTAATATAAATTCGAATAAATTTAGGGGCGTAAATTTAGAATTTTTAATTTAAATATAAAAATAATAATTTTAAATAAAAGTAATTATATTTTTAAATAAATTAAATTAAATATAAATCCGTTAAATAAAATTATAAGTTTTAAAGCGGCCCGGGTAATTATTAAACGTTAAACCGTAAGTATATTAGAGAATTTAAAAGCGAATTTCGTCGTAAAGGGGGATAAAAACCCGTTTATTAATTAAAATCCGGTTGTAAAAGATTTTATAATTTATTATAATAATTTTTACGAATTTTTTAACGCGTTTAGGGAATTTTTTATAACCGGGGTTTTAGAAATAAGTAATAATTATAAAGGAATTAAATAAAGTAAAGTAAGCGGCGTTAATATAATTATTAATTAACGATTTAATATTAAAAATTAGGAACCCTATAGATTATTCGTTATTATTACCGCTATTATTATTAGGGTTTAATTCTTCGATTTAATTCTCCTTCGGTAATAAAATATATATATAATTCGTTACCTAATCGTCGCCGAAATTATATTTATCTATTAAGGTATTTCCGGGTAATTAAAAGAAGGCGTCGGGGATAATTGCGTAGGCGCCCAAGCGGTATATAATTTTGAAGTAGAAATTATTAAAGAATTCGGATTACCGAATTTACTATTAATTAAGGAATCTTATTATTATAAAATATTAGAGGCTTTTATAATTAATAATAATTTCGATAACGTCCTTAAATCTTTAAAATTTAGGGCATTATTCTTCGAAGGCTTTAACGATAATAAAAAATTCCTTATTATAAATTTCGTAATTATATTCGGCCGGGGAATATTTAAACGAAAAGAAGGCGATAAAGTAATATTTCCCTTCCTTATTAATTTAAAAAAGGATACCGCCGGACGTTTAATCCGAGGCGTCGATTTCAATAATAATTTAATATTCGGGGTAATAGTATATAAAAATAAGGGTTAAAGTAAAAGCGTTTTTTTAATATTTAAATATTATAATTACGGTTTTAAATATAGGGTTAATTTATTTATTATAAAATATAAAAATTATAAAGGGTTAAGCGATTTTAAAGAAATTTTTAATAAATTTGTAATAAAAATTCGTAAAATTAATAAAACGTTAAAAATCTTTTAAAGTTTTTAGGACGCTTTAACTAATAATAGCGTTAACCTTTTCGAAATTTATATATAAACCGTCGCGGGAAATAATAAACTTTAAGTATTTTATTTTATATTTATAGAATTTGTATTTCCGGATATCAATAATTAAATTTATTTTTATAAACCTTTTTATAACGTTTTCGAAATAATATTTATATTCCATTTTAATCTTGCTATAAATAAATATATTATTAAAATAAGCCGTAGCGTATTTATTTAGGATATTAAATAGGATATAATTAATATAATATTAGAACGACGCTAACGCGCCCATTATACCGAAGTTCGCAATAAAATACTCGAAGAAATTAAATTTAATAATAAATATAATCTTTTATTCATTACCTTCGGCGATATATAAGCGGTTAAAGGCTATAATAATATTAAATTTATTAAATTACTTCGCTTTACGGAAAGAGTTGATTATTTCGTAAATAAGGGGAATAAAATATTTATTTTTTACTATAATATTATTTAACTTATAATAATCGACGTAAATTCGTATATTATTCCCTAATTTTCGGGTTAGGAATATAAAAGTAACCGTAGAGGACGAATTTAATTAAATAAAATTAGAGGTTAGGTAATTATTTAAATATTTATATACGACGCAGAATTCCTCTTAAGATATAAAATATAAATAATAATATAAGGGGGTTTAATTGGGAATAAAATTAATTTTATAATTAAAAAGGCGGTAAAGTAGTATTATTTTCGTAATTTTAGGGTCGAAAACTTTTTAAAGGCGGTAAAAATATTTTAATAAAGTTTTAATAATTTTTATATAAATAAATATTAATTTTCCGTCAATATATTTTTAAATATCCTCCGCCGAAATAACCCGGAATTATAATTATTCCATTATTTAATCCTAATAATTAATTAAAAACCGGTAAAGGAAGATAGGTATAAGTTAATTAATAAGGACTATACGAAGTATAATATTATCGAAATTATTAAAGGTTTAGTTAAAATCTTCGGAATTAAGGTTAAAGAGTAGGATTATAACCGTCGGCGAATTACCGTCGGTACTAAGGAAAAGTATTATAATTTTAATAAAATAGTAAAATTGGTCGGGAATATATTTAAAAACCTTTATACTAGGTTCTTTATATATTAAAATAAAATTAGAAGTAGATAATAGGCGGATAATTACGTCTTACAATTAATTACGGTTATTTGGGCGAGAGTAAACTTTTAAAATATAGTAGGGAGAAGTGGAACGGCGGCGAAATTTTCGTAATTTAACGGAGGGCCGGGTTAAATTTCGGGGTACGGGTTTAATTTTTAGTAGTATCCGGGGGGCCGTAACCGGTAAGGGGAGGTTTAATACGTTTTCGACGGAGGGTAAAAGAAATAAAGGCGTTTTTTTAGTAATAAAACCGGGGAGATTTATAATATTTTATAATTAATTTATAATAGGGTTATACTTTTTTAATTAAAGGAAATTAAAAATAATATTAGGGTTATTAAAAGGCTAAACGAAAAGAATAAAGCAATTTATAAAAGAATTAATAGAATAAAATATAATATAAATATAAAAAATAAAACCTTTTTTATAATTATCGGTTAAACGGAAGGTATAGGGGTAGTAAAGAGGTATTAAAAGGAGAATATAACGTTATACAAAGGAAGAATTAATAAAACCTATTAGCGAATACCCGGAATTAATTATTATAGAATATAGCGTTTCGAGGGCGTTATTAGAATAAATAAAATTTAGGAAAAAGAAATTAATATTTAATTTTATAGAATATAAATATAGGTCTTTTAATTCTTCTATATTACGTTTTTAGCGGCGATTTTTATTAGAAGTTAAATTTTTCCCGCTTTAAGCGTCGGTATCGAAGCCGGAGTATTTTAAACGGGAATAGGGGTTTAAACCTTATATTTCGGCTTTAGAACCGGAAACGCCGATTTCTAGTCGAGGAGCGCTCCAAAACGAAAACCGATAACGGGAATCGATTCAGGAGGGTCTTTTACGTCCCTCACGATGTCCCGCAACGAATATAGCGACGACGATATATCGTTACTACTAATAGCGATTAATAACGGTAATTATAAATTCGAAAATAGCGTCTACAACCCGTTCGTAGAATTTTTAATTTGTAATAACCCTAACGTAATGCGTACTACGAAGATTTCGAAAAAAACGTAGGAGGATAACGAAATTATAAAGAAATTTATCACTAAAGTAAATAAATCTTCGGACTATAATACCATTTCGTTCGAAGACCGTAATTAAGCTCGTAAATTATTTAACGAATATATAAAAATCTTCGCGAAGAAAAATAGGGTAATACGCCCCGAAATTAATAAAATTAATAATAATTAAATTATTATTAAGAAAGATTTCGATAATTTAAAGAAAATAATTTTATAAAAATTATAAAAGAACGTTAAAGAGGCGCCGAAAATATAGGCCGGAATTATAAAAAACGCTTTTCTTAAAATTAAATTTATTCTTTAATATATTATAATTATTACCCCCCTTTTAAAAATATTTTTTATTAATTATAACCGTATTTTCTTTATCCGAAATATTATAATCGATATTTAATATTCAAAGCGGATAAATAAAAAAATTAAAATTTAAATTGAGAAAATATTTCGTAATTTAAAAACCGGTACCCTTAATATCGTACGAACTATTATAAAATTATTTATAATTAGAAATTATAGAATTATATTCGATAATATTATATACGAATAATATTAATAATATTAAATTTAAGTTAAAAAGGTTTTTGGCGAAAAAGCGTTCGTATTTTTAAATATTATTACATTAATCGTTAAAGGGTTCCTTTAAACAAATATCGCCGAATATATAAGGATAGAGGATATTACTTATAAAATATAATAAGCGAACCCGACCGTTTTTATTATTAGAATACGCTTATAAAAGAAGAAAATTAGCGAAGATAGGGGATTTTTTATAGTAAAAGTTACGATTATAAAGGTAGCCGAGGCTTTTTATAAAGGATTCTTCCTTTAAAAGGGCGGCGTATATATTTACGAACCGTTTATTTCTTCGGTTAATATTTAATAATATTTTATTTATTAAGGCGTAAAATATTTAAAGAAATTTTATTATAATATTAACGTTTATAAATATTATAATAAAAATAAATATAATAAGGATTATTTTAGAAAAGCGAATTGCCCATTTAATAAAAATAAATTACTAATTTTTTATACTCCGTATAAAAAATATAAATATTACGCCTTCGAAAAGAAGGTATACTTTATTTTTAAAAAAGTTATTACGAAGGCTATTATAAAATACGTCGAAAAATTATATTTATTTATATATTAGAAGGACTTTAAAAGAAATATTATATTAAAGCCAATAATAGTAATAAATAATAGAGATATCGATTTCTTTAACGCCCCTTTTACCGCCTATATTATAATTATTTATAAAAGGGAATTTAAAAGCGGAAATAAAGGTTATATTTATAAACGGATTAATAAGCCTTTTATTAAACCGAAATTAATAATTAAAGGCCCGATAAACGTATTTACGAATTTTTAAAATTTAAATACTTAAAACGGCGCTAATTTAATCGCCGCCGTTAAATCGGTTATTTAAAAGGAAAAGATTCCTATTCTTACTCCGTCCGCGGGGTTAAAAAATATTCCTTTATAGAGTAATTAATAATCCGATTAAAAATATTTTATTAAAATGTAGGGAAATTATACGAAAGAGGGAAATTGCTATTCGAATAGGAGGAGACTTATAATATTATAGCGATTTAAAAGCCGAATAAGAATTTAAATAAAAATATTTATCGTTTATAGAATAATAAATATATTAGGGTAAATTATTTAAAAAAGGGGAGGGCGGTTATTTATATAAATAAAAAATAGAATTTTAGGGATTTAAATTTCTATATTAGAAAGGATTAAGCCTTTATAACGTTTAAGAATTTAAAGGAATTATTAATTATTTATTCGATTTATTCCTTTATTAAAATGTATAGAATACCGGAATACGAATAGGGGTTTTCCTTTTTCGAATTCTTTAAAAAAAGACCCCCGGTAAAATATTAAATCGTAATTATCGGGGATTTTAACTTTTATTATCCTAATTAGGATTTAAAAAATAAAATTAGCCTAAAAATTGAGAAATTCCTTATATAAATACAATAGTAACGTATACGATTTATTACTTTTAAAGGGGAGCCGACCCGTATAAATAACGTAATATAGGAAAAGAGAAATAGGATAATCGATTATATATAAATAATATTAAAAATCGAAATTAAATATTAAAGGGCGTAATAGTACGAATAAACTAATTCGGACTATTATTTTTAAAAAATTTAGGTCTATATTAAAAGAAAGGTTAAAAAAGCGGAAATAAAAGAAAATTATAATTAGAATTTAATAAATACGGAAAAGGTATAAAAGGCGGCATTATAACGGATTTTAATCCCGGCGAAAATTAATACGAAGGAAGAATTAGAATTTATATTCGATAAATTCGACGGAGAATTTATAAATATAGCGGAGGAATTCGTCCTATACCGGAAAAAAAATCGAAGGAAAAGAACGAAATAATAAACGTTAAAATATAAAATAGCGACGAAAAATGCGAAATAAAAGTAGTAGAAATAATATAGGGAAAGGATATTTTCGAATTGGGTAAAATTCGTAAAAATATCGATAAAGAAAAGAAGGATTAATATAAAAATTTAATAAACAATATAGCGAAAAAGCGTCGAAAGGGCGTTAAAGAATTTAAATAAATTTTAAACTTTCGAAAAATAAGCCTATATTTAAAACTATTTATTAATAGACCCGCCCAAATTCCTAATTCTCAAATAATACGAGGGAATAAAAGAAATTAAAAATTATAATAATAAAGCGAATATTTTCGCCGAGCGTTTCTTCCTAAAGGTAAATATCTTTATAAATTATTTACCCAATTAGACCCTTCTATTAAATATTAATAATTCGTTATTTATTAACGAATTAATTATTAAGGAAAATATTTAAGAGGTTTTATTTCGGATAATTTCGAATAAAGTACTAGGCGTCGATTAGTATTTAAATAGATTTTTAAAGATTTATAGGGAATTATTCTAAAAAATTATAACCGCTTTTACGGCTACGAACTTTCGTTTTAGGTATTTTTTATAGCGGTTTAAGAATACGAAAATAATCGTTTTTAAAAAGTTAGGAAAAACCGCTATATAATAAAAACTAATTAACGCGTAGAAGCTAATTTTATTATTAAATAACGTTAGGAAAATCTTCGAAGCGTTCGTTATTAAGAAATTTACTTAAATTATAGAAGAATTTAACCTCTTATTAGAAGGCTAAATAGGTAATTAAATAGGCCGTTCGATTAAATTTATTATCTGTATTATTATAAATATTATATATATAATTTAGAAATTCGGAGTTATTACGTCGTTAATATTCCTTAATTTTAAAGGCGTATTCAATAAAATTAATTATAGGTAATTATTATATACTTTATAAGAAATGCAATTCCTATAATAAATTTTCGAATAGGTAACGAATTTTATTAACGGACGAAGAGGTTCCCTCTTCTTTAACGACGAAATATCCGTTCTTTACGCTATAAAAGTTAAAATACCTTAAAGCTCCCCCCTTTCCCTAATTTTTTTTATCTTTTTTATTACCCTATTATATTATAAATTAATTATAATTAAAAATATAATTATAATCGGTTTTACCGATAATATTAATATCGTCGCTATAATAAAGATTACCGAAGAGAATTATAGGATATTTTAAGCAATATAAGAAATTTACTCCGAATAGGTAAGGGAGAGAAATATAGAATTCGAAATAAATAAAACGGAATTAATATATTTTATATAAACGAGGGTATTAAGAATAGAAATTCTTTAATTCGGGGATATTATATTTCGACCGATAGAATTAATAAGATTCCTAAGCGTTTAATTAGATTATAAATTTAATTATTAAATTTACGCGGAGGTTATTAAGAAGAAAATAAAGATTTAGACGAATATATTAACCCGGTTAATTATAAAAATTTAGGGTTACTCCTTCGCTTATACGAAGGAAATTTATATTAAATATATTCGAAGTGTAATTATATATAAAGCTTTAGCCTTTTATTAACTAATAAAAATATATAATAAATTTTGAAGGATAGTAATCGGATTAGTTAAATATTAAATTAAATATTTAAAAATCGTTATTAGGGCGTATAAAACTACGCCGGTATAGAATTTTAAAACGGAAATTTTTTGCCCGCTATTTAACTTTTACTTTAATAAATAAGTAAAGGCTTTCGAAAAGAAATTCGCCCGTATAAATTAAATTAAATTCGTCCGAAGAATAGTAATTTAAATAATTAATTATATTTAAATAAAACGAATAAGAGGTTAATTATTTATTAATAAATTAGAAAATAATACCGTTAAAATTAGATAAGCGGAGGAATAAATACTAATAAAGAAATTTATAACGATTATAATAGGACCGCCTCTAATAATAGGCGTACCCGTTTAACCGTTATAATCGCTAAAACCTTTAGCCCTCAATCGAGAAATATAATTAGAAAACGTTACGAAGAAAGAGTAAATATTATATTATAATTATTAATTAATAATAACGGTAATTAAATTAGGTTAGCGGTATAAATTTACAATTATTAACCTCAATTTGAAGTTTAGCAATACTACGATAAAATAGTATATAATCGGTTAAAAAAAGAAAAAGCGGAAGAAAACCCAACCTTCGGAAGACGATAAAAATTATTATCTATTAACGAAAGCGAAAAACTCCCTCTTTATTTAAACGAGAACGGAAGTAATCGGCCTTAGGGCTTTCCTTTTTTAAAAGAGAATCCCTAATATTAATACCCCTATTTATTCGTACGGATTAGGACGGGAAACGTTCTACTATATTACGTTCGAATATTTCCGGATAGTAGATACGTAATTTGTAATAACCGATTAGCCGTAGATATAAGAATAATTTTAAATTTATTTAAATAATAAAATTAAGGCCGAAAGAATTTTATTATAAGTATTTTGGTTAAAATAATTAAATAAATACCGTTTAATAATCGAATTGAAAGAGGAGCGGCGAAACGAATTCGCTCGCTATTTTTAATTTTCTTCTTTTCCTTTTTTTTTATTTTTATTTATTAATATATTAGAACGAAGATAGGGGAGGATTTTTATTTAATTAAAAGTCTATCGGGCCGCGAAAGCGACGATTTATTTAATTATTATTTCTTTTTGTAATTAATTAAAGTTTTTAGTATTTTATTATTATCGGCGAATAAACGGTTCTATTCGTTAAATTAACGAATATATTAACGTATAATATTAATTACGAATTAATATTAAATAAGTTAATTATTATTAATGGGAATAGGACCGGTAGGACGAATAATTAGTAAGTTAATTTTTATTAAGGAATTATTATAGGAAGGTATATAAATATTATTACTATTCGGGGGAATTTTACTACTACCGCTACGAAGTAAATTACTATTATTATTACGGGGTAAATTACTATTATTATTATAGGGGATATTATTTAAAAGAATACGATTACTAATTAAATTATCCTTATTAGAAAAGAGGAGTTCGTAATAGCTTTTTTAGAAATAATTATTAATTAACTATTTTTTATAGTAAGTAAATTATTTTAGGGTATTAGTAAAATTATCGTTAGTAAAGCGAGGGCGAATCGCGCCGGTAAATTCTTTAGCGACGATATAAAAGCGGATAAAATAATTGTAAAATTCGTTATTAATTAGGTCTTTATTAACGACTTTTTCTTAAAAAATATTATAAAAATTATAAAAACCGTAAGGCGTATCGATTATATAATACAAAACCGTTAAAATATATTAAATAATTTAATTAAATTTATTTAAAAACGAATTAAAATAGGAAATATTAATAATATAAAAGATAGTAACTTATTTAAGTAATTAGAGATATAGTAGGTCGATTTAGCGACGGTTTCTATATAAATATTATAACCCGGGATAGCCGGGAAGGCGAAAAGGGCTTTAATTAATTAGAGGGTATAAATAAAATATAAAAGAATACGGATACAGCTTCGGGGAAATTAATATAAAAATAGAACGTAGTAGAGGGAAAACTCACCCTTTTTCTAATATATAGAAGAATTTATTACTAATAAGGCGTTTAATAATACGTTTAAAATTAATTTTAATATCGGTATTAATTATATTAAATATAGGGGTTGGCGAAAAAAAGCAGGGGGGAAACGAATTTTCGCTTTTATTTTCGTCGGAAGTTTCTATTATTTTATAGAACGCTTTAGCACATTTTTAACGGGGAATAATTATTTCGAATCGATTATTATTATTATTAAAAGAAGGAAAAGTTTAAAAAGGCCTAGGAATAAAGGATTTTTATATTTAGGGGAAGGAAATTCTTATATTAATATAAATTATAATAAAAACGTAATTAATATAAAGGGAGGAAGAGGATAGAAAGAATAAAGGAAAATTTAACGGTTAGGAAGTTTAATAATAATTAGAAAGGTAAACGAACGGGGGAATAGAAGGCAAAAAGTAATAATAAATAGAGGACGGGATAACGGATTAGGAAAGTAAAACGGTTTAATATTCTAACGTAACGGTAAATAGAAAGGATAAAACGGATATTAATTGCGTTGGCGGTGGGTATATATTACGATCGTAGAACGCCGAAGAAACGGCGCGGATAGGTCCGCGCCGGGAAATATAGCCGGGGTTTTTATCCGGGGCGCTTAACGCCTACGGTTTCATCCTACGGGGAATCGGAGATAGACCCCATACTATATTGGCGCTATAAATTTAACTAGGGAATAAGACTCTTACTTACCTTATATTTCGCTTTAATTATATAAATTATAATATAATAACCGGTTTTACTATAATATATATATAGGCCTTCTACCTTATAGCGGGCTTATTCCTCTATAAAAATAAAATTATTAAATTTTTTTATAAAGGTAAAAACTTTACCGAAGATTATAGGGTCGCCGGCGGGTTAGGCGGGGGTAAATAATAAAACGTTAACGCGATAATTAATATTTAATAAATTGGTAATAAATTTATAGAAGAAATTTATTTAACTTTCGAAATTATCGGAGGCCGGGCAATTAACGCCAATAACGTTAACGAGGGTATTTTCAAAGCGTTTATTAATTTTCGATTTAAGGGTATTAATACGGTAATAAATATCGAATTCGTAGGAATTAGCGAATTTAGTAAATATAGAAATAAAATTGGCGAAAGGAAAGGTATTTTATTATAAGTAATTTATTTCCCGGATTATTTCAATATAAATATCGAGGGTAATATAATATAAGTCGAATTATTTAAAAAAATTTTAAAAATTAATAAAGCCTATAGACTAAATAATAAAATTCTAAAAGGAGGCTATAACTATATCGATTTTAAAGCGAATATATATAAAAGCGTCGTTAAAAAGGTATTAAAAAATATAAAGGATCCAATTAATAAATATTAAATAAGCGGCGTAATTAATAACGAATTTAATACTAATAAAAAATTTCTAATTAATATATTCCTCTTATCGTTTTATAAAGGAATATTCGGCGCTAGTAAAAATAAAGGGTTCGGCGCCGTAAATATAATTAAATAAAGAGGGGGATAAAAAAAGAAAAGTAATAAACGGGGGTTAAAAGTTAATTTAATTAATAATATATTAGCGAACTTAAAACGTAATTTCGATAATACGTCGATTAACTTTAAATTAAATAATATTAATTCGTTAATTAATTATATCGGCCCGAACGGTTTAAAAGCGGACGGCGGCTTCGAATTCGGAAACGCAAAAGAGGGTTTAATCGGTCTACCTCCGAATTTTAGTAATTTTTTAAACGAATTTAGCGATATAGCCGCGAAATTGGATTTTAAAATAGGAGGTTATATTAAAATTTATTATAGTTTAGGTTTAGGTATTATAAACGTAATTTTAAGTATAATTAAATTAGGCTTTAATAACGTCGAAGTAAATACGGAATTAGGAAAAGAATTCGGGATCCGCCTTTATAACGCTTACGAAGCGAAAAAGGTCGTCCTATAAATTGTAAATAATAATATTAATATAAAATTAATTATAGGAAGGAAAAAAGTTAATAGCGAAGGTTTATCGTTCGTTATTAGGGTTAAGGTTTAGAATATTCGTATTAAACGTTATAGAATTATTTAAATTTATAATTAAAATTAAATTTAGGTTTAAGCGGGCGAAAAGGCGGAGAAAAATTAATAATATTTAATTATAAAATTAGCGAAGGGTTAATAATATTCGGTCGAAATAGTAGTTAATAAAAAGGATAAAGGATTTTATAAAAAGGGGTTTAATAAAGTTTAATTAAAAAAAATCGGTACTATTTCTATAAATTAATTAAAGCGAAACGCTTAATAAACGTTAGGCTATTAATTATAGAAAAGGTATAATAAATTATTATAATATTAATTTAATAGAAGCTTAGAGAAGACGTATTATTGTACGAAGGGGAGAAGATCGAGAGAGAGTAGCGAAAATTCTATTCCCGGACTATATATATGAGTAAAGTGGAGATATAATTGTAGGCACGATTATACTCCGCTAGTGGTTCGGTGCCAAGACGCCTAGGGAGCGCTGCCGATAATTTAGTACCGTAATAATTTTCGTATTAATCCTTTTTTTTTTTATTAATATTTCTACGAATTTTATTTAATTCGAAGATATTCTTTCCTTATATTATTTTTATTATTTTTATTTTATATTTTTTATTGCTATTTTATATTTTAATATTTATTATTTCGTTTTTTTCCTTCGATTTTTTTTCTAATGCGGAATAAATTCCTCCGCTATATTTATAAATTTTCTATCGAATTTATCGAATATAAATTCTAATTCCTTTTTCGTATTAATTTTTATTAAGACCGAAATCCGTTATAACGCCGTTTTTCGTACTTTTTCCGTATTTATTAAATTTTAAATATAATTTTCTTTTATTTCCACTTTTTTAACTTTTCTTCTAATATAAATTTAAATTTCTTAAGGATAATAATCCGAATCGGTTTATTCGTACTATTACGCCTTTTAGTATTCGGTTTCGATTCTTAATATTATTTATACGTAATTAATTATTCTATTTCTTTTTTCTAATATTATATTATTTATACAGGTCGGTTCTTTTTTAAGGGTAATAAATTATATATACTACCATTATATTTATATAAAGAATTTTTCGGCTTTTAAATTAATCCTATTCTTTAAATCCTGATTAGGATAATAGAAATTAAAGTTTCCGACGGTTATAATTTAATATTTTATTAAAGGTTTTTCTTTAAAGAATTCGAGGAAGGGAGACCTTTATTTGTATTCCGGTATTCTATACGTTTTAATAAAGGAATAAATCGAGTAAACGGTTAATAGCTTTTTTAATTTCTTAAATATTACGGAGGCTTAATCTTTTCCAATATAGAAATTTAGGTCCTTAAAATTCTATTTTTTATTTACATAAATAATCGCCTTTTTTTTTTTAAAATAATTTACCCCAATATATTTATTACTTTATAAACGATAAATATTTTCGTTTAAATTCCTATTTAATTTTTAAATCGCTATAATATTATAAATCTCCTCCTATTCGAATAGTAATTTCCCTCTTTCGTACAATTTCCTTATATTTTAATAGAATATTTTTAATTGGATTATTAATTATTTTATAAAGGAATATTTTTTGGCCCCGCGGGCGGAATAGGAACGGGAGTCTTTTCTTTTTAAATAGCCGGTTTAACGGCGGCGATTAAACCAGCGCCGTTCCGAATATTCGAGTTTTAAAAATTCGTAAATACGTCTATCGGGCTTTTAATTATTAATTTTAATCTAATAAAAGGCCCGTTAATTTATTTATAAATACGGCCTCTATTTCCGCTTCTAAATTTCTTTTTACGAATAGTAATAGTATAAACGGTAGAGGGGGCGTTGGGGAAATCGATATCCTTATCGTTTTTTACCGCCGCCGGCTCTAATATAATATTTCTCTTAGGGTCCTTCCGGTACGCAAATAAGCGTAGCCTCTCGGCGTATTCTACGGTGGCCTTCGCGATAGCTTTCTTAAAAATAGGGTACACTTTCTTTTCGAAGGCGTAATGCCCGTGCTTTTTATACGGAGCGTAGAAGATTAACGACTTATCCTCCTATTCTTACTAATAATAATTAATTCGCTTAACGTCAATTTATAATTAATACTATACGCTAATATATTCGTTAATTCGATAAATAAAACTGTCTATTCGCTAATAATAATAAAATACTAAAAATTTTAATTAATCGTAAAAAGAAATAATAATTAAATAAATTATCGCTTTCGTAGCCCGATAAATTCTTAATTAAATAAAAATCCTCCCCTATCTTCGTTTTAACGTATTAATAAATAAAAGTAAAAAAAAAGGAAAAAAAGAAAATTAAAAATAGCGAACGAATTCGTTTCATTACTCCTCTTTTAATTCGATTATTAAGCGGTATTTATTTAATCGTTTTAACCGAAATATTTATAATAAAATTCTTTTAATTTTAATTCTATCGTTTAAATAAATTTAGAATTATTCTTACGTTTACGGCCAATCGATTATTATAAATTACGTATTTACTATTTAAAAATATTCGAACGTAATATAGTAAAATATCTCCCATCCTAATTTATACGAATAAATAAAGGTATTAATATCGGGGACTCTCCTTTAGAAAAGGAAAGCCTTAAAGCCGATTACCTCTATTCTTACTTAAATAAAGAGGAAATTCTTTATTTTCATTAATAAATAACAATCTTCATTATCTTCCGAAAATTAAATTCTCTTCCGCTTCTTCTTTTTTTAACTAATTATATACTATTTTATCGCAATATTATTAAATTTCGGGTCGAAATTAATAATTATAAATTTATACCATCGACTTAATTTAGTTATTATTATTATTAATTAATAATTATAACGTAATACCTATTCTCTTTTTATAGTGTCCTTTAATTATATTTCTTAATTAAAGGTTAAAAATTCTAATAGCTATAATAGTTAAGCTGGTATACCTATTACCGGGGGTAATCCTATTATAATCGCTATAAAATTCTCTATCGATATTTATTCCTCCGCTTATTTAATTTTAATAATATTATTTTCTAATTTATTAATAAATAATTAATTTTTTATTCGTTTTATTTAAATATAATTAATTATTTAAATTATTATTCTTCGGACGAATTTAATTTAATCCGTACGGGCGAATTTCTCTTCGAAAACCCTTACTTATTTATTAAAGTAAAAATTAAATAATAGATAAAAAATTTCCGTTTTAAAGTTCTATACCGGCGTAATTTTATATACCTTAACGATAATTTTCAAATATTTAATTTAATACTTAATTAATCCGATTATTATCCTTCGGGGTTTATTATATACTTTTATTGGTTAATAAAAGGCTAAAATTCTATATATAATCGTACTTTAAATATATTTAATATAAATCTCCTTTATATAAGCGAAAGAATAACTTTAAATCTTTATAATTAACCGGGTTAATATATTCGTTTGTCACAGGCCTAGCCGTAACTGCACGTGATTGGCATATTGCCATCACGTGCTTGTACTCGTACAGTGGTCGCTTCTTAAGACGTACCACTATATTCGGGATGGTCCCGCCCGCACGGGATATTGCATTACTACTCACCGCCTATACGGTCAGGGTCACCTAACCGCGCGTAACTAATATATTCCCATCGCGCCCTATAAAGGGCGGGCCTCCTACGTATACTTTCTTCCTTTTCCTCTTTCTTCTTTTATACAATTACATATATCTATATTTACCACCTACCTTTACATTGACTATCCCTATAATAATTAATTACACCTTTAAAATAATACATTTACGCGTAATTTTATTTTATTCAAAATAAATCGTTTACTTCCTATTCGCTATATACGAATTATTAAATTAACGTATTTCCTTTATTATTAAATCCTTTTATTTAATTAAATAAAGGAAAGTTTCTATATTTAATAAATAAAAAGACTTACGACGATTAAACAATCCCAATTATACCGCTCTCTATATTTTATAACGGCGATAGCGACCCCGTAATCTTCTCCCTTAATAATATATCGAATATTCTCCCTAATACTCCGGCTCTCAATACTAACCTTATTAATCCCAATAACGCCGCCATCTTAAAAACCTTATACAATATTACCAATAGTAATAATAACCTAATTCCCGACGTTAACGTTACCCGCACCACTCTTTACGAATTTATTTCCGACGAAAATATTAAAAAAATCCTCGTAAACTTCGGTAACAACGAAAAGCCCTATTTCGTCCTCTATAATTATTTCGACCGCGCCTCCTTAATTACTAAAAAAGCCGCCTTCGCGTTTATTATTTAATTATTCGGCCGCGCTTATTAGCGCTTTCGTAACGATTATATATTTATTCGTAATTAAAATAATAATTTTATTAATTAATTTAATATAATCTTTATCGATTTTAAAAACTTCTAAACGTTATACGCCGCTCTTTAAAAAGAATACTCCGACTTTAAAACCCAATATAATAAATTTAATACCTAAACCGCTACTATATTTTCTAACCCTAATAACCCCAACCCCGCCGCTCCGGGTATTAATAATATTTATAAATAAACAGTCGCTAACCCTTCTATCTTTACTAATTTCGAAAAGGACCCCGCTAAACGTATTCGTATTTTCCACTCTTAGCGTATAACTATTTAAACCTAATAAATTTACGACCCGATACTATTTTAGGACGAACGTTAAAAGATTTTACATATAATTATACTATTCGGCCCCGACTTCAAATCCGGTATTAACGACTTTATCGAAATTATTATAACCAAAAATAATAAAAACGCTTAGGAATAGAAAACGGACGCCGAATTTATATAATATTTAATTAAACGTTTCGAAACGGTTAATATTAAGTAGGATACCCAACGTCGTTTAACTAAATATTACTAATTTAATAAGAATTTTACCGATTTCGAAATAGAATTAACGTTTTTAATAACTATTTACGGCCTAATTAAAGCCTAAAAGGTCGAATATTTAAAGAATAAAATCTCCAAATATATTTATAACGCTAATACTTATTATAAGCCCCCTACTAATAATATTTAAAATAAATAATTGGAAATATACCGTAAAATCGCTTACGCTTAGGATAATACTAATTACCGCACCCGTATAATTTATAATATCTTTAATAGCGCCTTTAATAATAACGCTAATACTAATTCCGGTAATAATTCCAATTCTACTATTAACGGCTCCAATTCCGCTTCCAACCCTAATAACCGTATTATTAATTAAGGCGGTAATAAAATAAATCTCAACGCTATTAACTTTATTAATATTATTTACCCTAATATATTAAATTAACGTATACGTAATAGCTTCTATCGTCGTTACGGCCAATCCAGTTATTTAACTAAGGATTACCTTCGTTCCGTCAATTACAGTCCTTAGGGCCCCGTTAATAAAAATAACTATTATAATAATAATTACAGTCGCGGTAAAAATAATAATAATAATAATAATAATACTACTAACATTCGTAGCGCTAACGCCCCCGCCGCTAACCCGGCTCCCGCCCCAGTTATTAACCCGGCTCCCGCCCAACCCGCCGAATAAATTATTAGCGGCGAATATTATAATAATTAGGGAAATACCTAACCTCTATATATAATTACGTATAGAGGCCCGAACTAATACTATTAAAGAAGTAAATTTTAAACTATAAATTAAAGGATTTAAAGGAAATACGAATTTAATTTTTAAATAATTCCGCATTTTTAAATTTAATACTCTTATTATCTTATATATATACTAGATCGCGCAAAAATTATTATATTACTTTAATAAATAGCGGTTACTCTACTTACGCCTTCTTAAATTCTTTATTTATAAAAAAAAATAATTTCCCGCGTTTTAAATTTTTACGACTAAAGAAATTAATCCTTACTAATAATATCGTTAAAGGTATTATTTCTAAGGGAATCCGCGCCCGATTCCGCATTAATCTTTATATAGAAATTATTACCTTCTTCGTTTACGACATTTCTAAAAATTACCCCATTATTTTTAATTTCCTATAAATATAATATTATTAATTTAAAATTAATTATAATAATTATACCGTCCGCTTTACCTAATACCGCGGCCGCTACCTCCCTTCAAATCTCTCCGATAAATAAATTATTATACCCAAAAACTTTACTAATCGTATTACAATAGTAACTATTCGCCTACTATTACAACTAAATACCCCGACTTTAACCCCGCCGCCGCCTCTACTCCTTAAATCCCCTAGGATAATTTTACAACCGGAATCCGCTTTTTAAATTACCCTACAAATAATACTAATCCTTAAATTATTACCCTCCTCCTTAACCCCCGAGAATAAACCTACCCTAACTCCCTCCCTAATCTTTAAAATTAAATAATACAATAATTCTCTACGCCGTATTAATAACCCTATAAAGGTTCTAATCGCTAATCGAACCGGGATTAAAATATAAAGAATTTCTAATACGGCCGCCCTTTTCGTTAAAATTAAGAGCTCCGCAATTTACGAGCTATATATTCGTTTAAATAACCGCCGTATCTCTATTAGAACGGCACGCCTAATACGATTACGACGTTTTATATATATTAATAACGCATTTAACGCAGCTAATATTAAAGAATTCAACGCTACTACGTTCAATTACGTATACAAGAAGTAAAATTTTAAGCCCTTAATTACTAATTATACTACGTTAGAACGGTTATTTATAATTTCGGAATTAACGGACGTCGAAGAATTAATAAAGGATATAATAAATAATATTATAAACAGTAAAGGGGAATAGTATAAATACCTTTTACCGCCGTCTATCTATCCGTTCGTCGATACAATAGCCGGTAATACTAATTCTAATAAAAATAAGGAAGCCGCCGCTTTAATAAAAGTATTAAACCTAATAGGGGATCTTAACCGGGATATTCTTATATATAAAGAAGTTTTTAAATAAATTTATATTACTAAAATTACTAAAGAAGATGTAAAAATTTTTTTAAAAAAGAGTAATAAATTTACTAAATCCGACGACGAAATTAAGGCTAAAGTCCTAACTAAATACTATAAAAATATCGAAGCTTTCCTTCCCCGCTTAGTAAAAGAAATCCCACTATATCGCGCCTACGATTATAAAATCGAATTATTACTAAAATAATAGCCGCCTAATATAAAGCCCCAATATATTACGCCTATCGAAGCGGCTATAATTAAAAAATAAATTAATATTAATTTTTAAAAGAAATTTATCCGGCCCTCTTAATCCGCCGCTACGGCCCCTATCCTCCTCGTTAGGAAACTTAACGGCGGAATCCGCATTTACGTTAACTACCGCGGTATTAATAACGTTATTATAAAATCCCGATACCTATTACTATTAATTAAAGAAATATTCGATATTATTTATAAAGCGAAAATCTTTACTAAATTCGACGTTATTACTACGTTTAATCGCATTCGGGTTAAAGAAAAATACGAATAATTTATAGCGTTTATTACCCGTTTCGGCCTTTTCGAATTAATAATCTACCTATTCGGTTTACAAGGCGCACTAAGGATATTCTAAAATTATATTAATAATATACTTTATAATATTTTAAATATTTATACTACCGCTTATTTAAATAATATCCTAATATATTCTAATAATGAAAAAAACTACGTCTATTATATTACGGAAGTCTTAAACCGTATAATTAAAATAAGCCTCTAATTCGACGTTAATAAATACGAATTTTATACTACCTATACGAAATACCTAAGTCTAATTATTATTCTTAATAGTCTCGAAATAAACCCCGAAAAGGTTATTATAATTACTATTTAGGAGGCTCTAAATTCTAAACGCTCCTTCTAACGTTTTTTAAATTTTATAAACTTTTACCAACGATTTATTAAATACTTTTCTATTATCGTAGGACTATTATACGAATTTACAAAGAAAAATATAAATAAAATAATATAAATATAGACCAAATAGTATTAGAAATCGTTTAACGCCCTTAAGAAAGTATTTATTACGGGTCCCGTTCTACGAATCTACAATTAGTCTAAATAAATAATCGTCGAAACCGACGTTTCCAATTAAATATACGGCGGTATTCTCTCGCAATATAACGACGAAGGCATTTTACGCCCAATTATTTATTTTAATTAACGATATATAACGGCTAAGAATAATTATAATATTTATAATAAGGAGTTATTCGCTATTATTAAAATATTAAAAGAATAAAGGTTAAAATTCGAAGGCGTATAATAGCCTTTCAAAGTATTAATAAATTATAAAACTTTAAAAACGTTTACCGTTAATAAGCAATTTTCTCTTCGGTATATATAATAATCCTAATTTTTATTATAATTCAACTTTACAATTAAATATCGACTAAATTCCCTCTAAGTCCGACCTAACGCCCTTAACCGTAAACTAAAGGATATTCTCTACAAAGGAAACGAATACCTACTCGCCCGTAATAAAATATTTTTCGACTAAAATATATTCATTAATAAGGCCTAAGTATTAAACGATGTAAAAGCGGAAACAGATTCCGAAATTAACGTAAATACGTACTATCTTTGCAATTTAAAAATCCTTAACGAAAAGTCCGTAAATAACTTCATTACCGAATTTTACGAAAAATCCGTCTTCTTCGCAAACCTTTTAACTTACCTTTAAAACCCCGAGCGCCGCGCCTAATTTAAAGAAGTACGAAAATAAATAATAAAGACTACGTTCATAGAATACCGAACGGTATAAGGGCGAACCTACTACTATAGCGCCATTATCGTTAATTTAAAGGATATAGAATTATAATTCTAATTAATCCACCGTATTTATAACACCCCTTCTACTAATTACTTAAATCGCGAAAAAACTTTCTACTTATTATCTCGTTCGTACTTTTAACTAAAAATATACTAATCGGTTCGTATTTATTATAAGGTATACCTCTAATACGCTAAGACCAAGCCGTTACGCTATTCCCCCTATAAATTATTAAAACCGTTAAACGTCCTTTTTACCGCTTAGAAAGAGATCTTTATCGATTATATTACCCCTCTTACCCCGTATTTATACCGCGGCCAAGAATTTAAATACGTTACTATAATAATTAACTATTTTATTAAAATATACTATTATATCCCCTATAAAATTTTTACTACCGAAGAATTGGCCGAACGTTTTATCGAACGGGTATATAATCTATATAGCCTCCCCGATTTTATTATTTCCGACTACAGTACCTAATTTATTTCGATATTCTAACGCGCCTTATTAATACGGCTAAAAATTATATTAAAACCATCCTCCGTTTTTCACCTAATAACGAACGGTTAAACCGAACGTATTAACGTAAAAATAGAACGGTATTTAAAGATATATATTATTTAGGTACAAAATAATTAAGTCAATTAACTACTATTCGCGGAATTCGCTAATAATAACCAAATTTCCGAAATAATTAACGTTTCCCCCTTCTTTACCAATTATAATTTCAACCCCCGTATAAATATCGAACCAACGGTACCTTATCCCCCCGAAATTTCGGTAATATAATAGAAGGAGTATTTCAAAGCCTATAAAATCGCTAATCGTTTTAAGGAAATATTCGATTACATTATAATAAACGCTTAAGAAATTTAATAACATTATAAAAATAACACTAATACCCGACGGTCGGACGCCCTAATATATAAACCAAGAGACTAGGTCTTACTCAATATTATTAATCTCGATTCCAACCACCCTTATACTAAATTAGCACCGCTTTTCGAAAGACCTTTCACAATCACTAACACCAATACCTATATTATTATATTCGAACTCCTTAATAATATAAAATATAACCTTACCTTTTACGTCAATAAAATTAAACGTTAACTAAATAACGGGTTACTAAAATAATTATAATTAAATAAAAATATACGAACGAACTACGGTCGGACTTTAAAGCGTACCGACGACGGTAAAAAGTAAATTAAATAGGAATTTATCAAAATTAACGGCTATAGGAAGGAAGGCCGCTTCTAAGAGTACTACGTCGTATAAACACCCCTTCACGCCCCCAATTAGCAACTAAAGAGCAACGTTTCGATATATCCAAAATATATACGCCAATTCTACGAAGAAAACCCAAATACCCTAATACTACTATAATAGCTCGAAGAAGAGAAGAAATAGAGGAAGCGCAAAATATAAGAAGCCCGGGAAGCGGGAAGAGTACGGGAGGATACGGTTATAACGCCGGAAGAGACCCTAAAGACGGAAATACAATAAGAGGAGTACAATAGGAGGAGGAGGTCACCGCATTTAAGAATAACGGCTATAAAAACTTTTCTAATAAGGATTTCAATTATTTTATATAATAATAATTAACTATATAACTTCTTTTAAAAGGAAGTAATATTATAAACCTAGCCGTAATTGTACGTAATTAGCATATTACCATTACGTACTTATACTTATATAATAGTCGCTTCCTAAAACGTATTACTATATTCGGGATAATCCCGCCCGTACGGGATATTGCGTTACTACTCACCGCCTACACGGTTAGGGTTACTTAACCGCGCGTAACCAGCGCGTTCCCATCGCGCCCTATAAAGGGCGGGCCTCCCACGCACACTTTCTTCCTTTTCCTCTTTCTTCCTCTATACAATTACACATATCTACATCTACCACCTACCCTTGCATTGACTGTCCCTGTGATATCGTTTAAATTTTCATTTTCTTTTTAATAAATAAGATTCTTATTCCCTAGCTAAATTTATAGCGCCAATATAATATAGGGTCTATTTCCGATTCTCCGTAGGATAAAACCGTAGGCGTTAAGCGCCCCGGATAAAAACCCCGGTTATATTTCTCGGCGCGGATTTATCTACGCCGCTTCTTCGGTATTCTACGATTACAATATATACCCACCGCCAATACGATTAATATCCGTCTTATCCCTTCTATTTATTATTATATTAGAATATTAAACCGCTCTACCTTTTTAATTTACCGTCCCGTCTTTTATTTATTATTACCTTCTACTTTTTATTCCCTTACCCGTTTACCCTTTTAACCGCTTTTAAATTTCTTAACCGTTAAATTTTCTTTTATTCCTTTTATCCTTTTCTTCCCCCTATTACGGTTACGTCTCTATTATAATTTATATTAATATAAAGATTTCCCTCCTTTAAATATAAAAACCTTTTATCCCCCCGGGTCTTTTTAGGTTTTTCCTTCCTTTAATAATAATAATCGATTCGAAATAATTATTTTCCGTTAAAAACGCGTTAAAGCGTTCCGTAAAATAATAAAAACCTCCGACGAAAATAAAAGCGAAAATTCGTTTCCCCTTCGCTTTCTTTCGCTAACTTTTATATTTAATACGGTTAATACCGATATTAAAATTAATTTCGAACGTATTATTAAACGCTTTATTAATAATAAATTCTTTTATATATTAGGAAAAGGGTAAATTTTCCCTCCGTTATATTTTATTTTTACGTTAATTTTTCCGAAATTATATTTATATTCCCCTATATTTCGCTTATATTTTTTAATTAATTAAGGCCTTTTTCTCCTTCTTAGCCGTTTTAAATTATAATATTTATATAAAGGCCGTCGTTAAATCGATTTATTATATCCTTAATTACCCGAATAAATTACTATTTTTTATATTATTAACGTTTTTTATTCTAATTCGTTTTTAAATAAATTCAATTAAATTATTTAATATATTTTAGTAATTTCGTATTATATAATCGATATATTTCGCGGCTTTTACAATTTTTATAATATTTTTTAAAAGAAGGTTATTAATAAAGACCTAATTAATAGTAAATTTTGCGATTATTTTATCCGCCTCTATATTATCGTTAAAGAATTTACCGGCGCGATTCGCCTTCGTTTTATTAATAACGGCTTTACCGGTATTTTAAAGCAATTTATTCGCTATAAAAAATAATCGGTTAATAATTATTTTTAAAAAGGCTATTACGAATTCCTCCTTTCTAATAAAAATAATTTAATTAATAATTATATTCCTTTAAATAATATCCTTTATAATAATAATAATAATTTACCCCGTAGCGGTAATAGTAGTTTACTTCGTAACGGTAATAGTGGAATTCCCCCGAATAATAGCAGTATTCGTATACTTTCCCGTAATAATTCCCCGATAGAAATTAATTCGCCGGCTATTCGTTTTACTAATCCTATTCCTATTAATAATAATTAATTCGTTTAACGTTAATTCGTAATTAATATTATATATTAATATATTCGTTAATTCGACGAATAGAACCGTCTATTCGCTAATAATAATAAAATATTAAAAGTTTTAATTAATTGTAAGAAGAAATAATAATTAAATAAATCGTCGCCTTCGTAGTTTAATAAACTCTTAATTAAATAGAAATCCTCCCCCGTCTTCGTTCTAATATATTAGTAAATAAAAGTAAAAGAAAAAGAAGAAAAGAAAATTAGGAATAGCGAATAAATTCGTTTCGCTACTCCTTTTCTAATTCGATTATTAAACGGTATTTATTTAATCGTCCTAACCGAAGTATTTATAATAAAATCCTTTCGGCTTTAATTCTATTATTTAAATAAATTTGGAATTATTCTTACGTTTACGGCTAATTAATTATTATAAATTATATATTTATTATCCGGAAATATTCGAATATAATATAGTAAAACGTTTTTCGTTTTAATCTATATAAATAAATAAAGGTATTAATATTAGGGACTTTCTTTTAAAAAAGGAAAACCCTAAAGCCGATTACCTCCGTTTTCGTTTAAACGAGGAAGGAATTTTTCACTTTCGTTAATAAATAATAATCTTTATCGTTTTCCGAAAGTTAAATTCTTTTCTACTTTTTCTTTTTTTAACCGATTATATACCGTTTTATTATAATATCGTTAAACTTCGGATCGAAATTAATAATTATAAATTTATATTACCGATTTAATTTAATTATTATTATTATTAATTAATAATTATAATATAATACCTATTCTCTCTTTGTAATATTTTCTAATTATACTTTTCGATCGAAGGCTAAAGGTTCCGGCAATTATAATAATTAAACGGGTATACCTATTATTAAAAGCGGTCCCGCTATAATCGTTATAAATTTCTTTATTAGTATTTATTCCTCCGTTTATTTAGCTTTAGCGGTACTATTTTCTAATCTATTAATAAATAATCGACCTTTTACTCGTTTTATTTAAATATAATTAACTATTTAAATTACTATTCCTCGGACGAACCTAGCCTAATCCGTATAAGCGAATTTCTCTTCGAAAGCCTTTACCCGTTTATTAAAATAGAAATCGAATAATAGGTAAAAAATTTCTATTTTAAAATTCCGTACCGGCGTAACTTTATACGCCCTAATAACAATTTTCAAATATTTAATTTAATATTTAATTAATCCGATTACTATCCCTCGGGGTTTATTATATATTTTTATTAGTTAATAGAAGGCTAAGGCTCTATATATAATCGCGTTTCGAATATACTTAATATAAATCTCCTTTATATAAACGAAGGAATAACTTTAAATCTTTACAATTAACCGGATTAAAATATTTATTTAAATTTTTATTTTCTTCTTAATAACTTCCGCGTAAATTCGATAATTAAATTTATAATTTAATTAAACGTTTAGGAATTTTATTAATTCCGTTAATTAAAATATAATATCCCCGAATTAGAGAATTTCCGTTTTTAATACCCTCGTCCGCGTAAAATATATTAATTCCGTTTTATTTACTTCGAATTCTATTCTTTTCTCCTTTACCTATTCGGAGTAAATTTCCTATACCGCTTAAAGTATTTTATAATTCTTTTTAATAATTTTCGCTATAATAATAATATTAATATTATTAGCGAAGCCGATTATAATTATATTTTTAACTATAATTAATTTATAATATAATAAGGTAATAAAAAGGATAAAAAGAATTAGAGAAAGGGGGGAGCCTTAGGGTATTTTAATTTCTATAATATAGGGAGTGGATATTTTATCGTCGAAGAAAAAGGAACCTTTTTATCCGTTAACGAAATTCATTACCTATTCGAAAATTTATTATAGGAATTATATTTCCTATAAGGTATATAATAATTATTTATAATTAATTCTATTAAATGCGTTTTTAAAATTAAAGAGTATTAATAACGTAATAGCTCCGAATTTCTAAGCTATATATATAATATCCGTAACGATACGGATAGCGAATTCGGTCGAACGGCCTATTCGATTATTTATCTAACCTTTTAATAAGAAATTAAATTCTTCTATAGTTTAAATAAATTTTTTAATAACGAACGTTTCGAAGATTTTCCTAACGTTATTTAATAATAAAATTAGCTTTTATATATTAATTAATTTTTACTATACGGCGGTTTTTCCTAATTTTTTAAAAACGATTATTTTTATATTCTTAAACCGCTATAAAAAATATTTAAAACGAAAATTCGTAGCCGTGAAAGCGGTTATAACTTTTTAGAATAATTCTTTATAAATTTTTAAAAATCTATTCGAATATTAATCGACGCCCAATATTTTATTCGGAATTATCCGAAATAAAACCTCCTAAATATCCTTTTTAGTAATTAATTCGTTAATAAATAACGAATTACTAATATTTAAAAAAAAAATCTAATTAAGTAAATAATTTATAGGGACGTTTATTTTTGGGAAGAAACGTTCGGCGAAAATATTCGCTTTATTATTATAATCTTCGATTTCTTTTATTCCCTCGTATTATTTAAAAATTAAGAATTTAAGTAGGTTTATTAGTAAATAACTTCGAATATAAATTTATTTTTCAAAGGTTTAAAATTTATTTAAATTCTTTAACGCCCTTTCAACGCTTTTTCGCTATATCGTTTATTAAATTTTTATATTAATTTTTCTTTTCTTTATTAATACTTTTACGAATTTTACCTAATTTAAAAATATCCTTTCCTTATATTATTTTTATTACTTCCGCCTTATATTTTTCGTCGTTATTTTATATTTTAACGTTTATTATTTCGCTCTTTTCCTTCGATTTTTCTTCTAATATAGGATAAATTCCTCCGCTATATTTATAAATTCTCTATCGAATTTATTAAATATAAATTCTAATTCCTCCTTCGTATTAATCTTCGTTAAAACTGAAATTTATTATAATACCGCTTTTCGTACTTTTTCCGTATTTATTAAATTCTAACTATAACCTTCTTTTATTTCCGCTTTTTTAACCTTTCCTCCGGTATAAATTTAGATTTTTTAAAGATAATAGTCCGAACCGGTTTATTTATACTATTACGCCCCTTAATATTCGGTTTCGATTTTTAATATTATTTATACGTAATTGATTATTTTATTTCTCTTTTCCTATATTATATTATTTATACGGGTCGGCTCCCTTCTAAAGGTAATAAACTATATATATTATTATTATACTTATATAAAGAATTTTTCGGCTTTTAGGCTAATCCTATTTTTTAAATCCTAATTAGGATAATAAAAGTTAAAATCCCCGACGGTTGTAATTTAATATTTTATTAGGGGTTTTTCTTCGAAGAATTCGAAGAGGGGAAATTTCTATTCGTATTTTAATATTTTATACGTTTTAATAAAAGAATAAATCGAATAAATAATTAAAAATTCCTTTAAATTTTTAAATATTATAGAGGCCTAATCTCTTTTAATACGGAAATTTAAATCCTTAAAGTTCTATTTCTTATTTACGTAAATAACCGCCCTCCTTTTTTTTAAATAATTTACCCTAATATATTTATTACCTTATAGACGATAAATATTTTTATTTAAATTCTTATTTAATTTTTAAATCGCTACGATATTATAGGTCTTTTTTTATTCGAATAATAATTTCCTTCTCTCGTACGATTTCCCTATATTTTAATAGAATATTTTTAATAAAATTATTAATTACTCTATAAAGGAATATTTTTTAACCTTACGGGCGGAATAGGAATAGGAATTTTTTCCTTTTAAATAACTAATTTAATAACGGTAATTAAGCCGGCGCCGTTCCGAATATTTAAATTTTAAAAATTTATAAATACATTTATCGGGCTTTTAATTATTAATTTCGGTTTAATAAAAGGCCCGCTAATTTATTTATAAATACGGCTTCTATTTCCGCTTTTAAATTCCCTTTTATAAATAATTATAATACGGGTAGTAGGAGGGGCGTTAAGGAGATTAATATCTTTATTATCCGTTACCGTTATTAATTTTAATATAATATTTCTTTTAAGGTCCTTTTAATATATAAATAAATGTAATTTTTCGATATATTTTATAATAACCTTCGTAATAACTTTCTTAAGAATAAGGTATACCTTCTTTTCGAAAACGTAATACTTATACTTTTTATACGGAGCGTAGAAAATTAGCGATTTATCTTCGTTAAATAGGCAATTCGCTTCTCTAAAGCAATTCCTATTATATTTATCCTTACCGCAACGTTTATAGACGTTAATATTATAATAGAACTTTTTTAAATATTTTACGCCCTAATAAATAAAATATTATTAAATATTAACCGAAGAGGTAAATAATTCGTAAATATACGCGCCGCCTTCCTAAAAGAAGAATCCTTTATAGAGAATTTCAATTACTTTTATAATTATAACTTCTATTATAAAGAATCCCTTATCTTCGCTAATTCTCTTCTTCTATAAACGTATTCTAATAATAAAAGCGGTCGAATTTACCTATTATATTTTATAAATAATATTTTTTATTTTTATATATTCGGCGATATTCGCCTAAAAGAATCCCTTAACGATTAATATAATAATATTTAAAAATACAAACGCTTTTTCGCTAAAGACTTTTTTAACCCAAATTTAATATTATTAATACTATTCGTATATAATATTATCGAATATAATTTTATAATTTTTAATTATAAGTAATTTCGTAATAATTTATACAATATTAAGGGTACCGGTCTTTAAATCGCGAAATATTTTCTCGATTTAAATTTTAATTTTTTCGTTCGTTTACTTCGAATATTAAATATCGATCGTAATACTTCGAATAAAAAGGGTATAATTATAATTAACGGGGAATATCTTCGGGGGGGGGGGTAATAATCGTAATATATTAAAGGATAGACCCGGTCTTAAAAAGAACGTCCTTTATAATTCCGGCCTATATCTTCGGCGCTTCTTTAATATTCTTCTATAATTCTTATAAAATTATTTTCTTTAAATCGTCGAAATCCTTTTTAATAATAATTTAATTATTATTAATTTTATTAACCTCGGGGCGCATTACCCTACTTTTCTTCGCAAGGATTTTCGTATATTCGTTAAATAATTCGCGAATTTAATTACAATCCTCGAGCGAAATAGTATTATAATTTAAAGATTTATTCGCTTTAACGATAAATTTCTTTATAATTTCATCGTCTTCCTACGTTTTTTCCGAAGTTTTCGCAATATACGTTATATTAAGGTCGTTATAAATTAAAAGTCCTACGAACGGGTTATAAACGCTATTTTCGAATTTACGGTTACTATTATTAATTATTATTAGTAATAACGATATATCGTCGTTATTATATTCGTCGCGGGATATTGTAAGGGACGTAAAAGACCCTTTTGAGTCGATTCCCGTTATCGGTTTTCGTTTTGGAGCGCTCCTCGACTAGAAATCGGCGTTTCCGGTTCTAAAGCAGTTTTTTTTTCTTTTTAATAGCTTCTGCGTAAATTCGATAATTAAATTTATAATTTAATTAAATGTCTAAAAATTTTATTAATTTTATCGATCGAAAAATAATATTCCTAAATTAGAAAATTTCTATTCTTAGTACCCTCGTTTGCGTAAAATATATTAATTCTATTTTATTCGCTTCGAATTTTATATTTTTCTCCTTTACCTATTCGGAGTAAATTTCCTATACCGTTCAAAATATTTTATAATTCTCTTCGGTAATTTTTATTATAATAACGATATTAATATTATTAACGAAGCTAATTATAATTGTATTTTTAACCGTAATTAATTTATAATATAATAAAGTAATAAAAAGGATAAAAAGAATTAGGGAAAGGGGGGAGCCTTAAAGTATTTTAATTTTTATAGTATAAGGAACGGATATTTCGTTATCGAAGAAGAAGGAACTTCTTCGTCTATTAACGAAATTCATTACCTATTCGAAAATTTATTGTAAAAATCGCATTTCCTATAAAATATATAATAATTACTTATAATTAATTCTATTAAATATACCTTTAAAATTAAAGAATATTAATAATATAACGGCTCCGAATTTCCAAACCGTATATATAATATCCGTAATAATACGGATAATAAATTCGATCGAACGGCTTGCCTGATTATTTATTTAACCCTTTAATAAGAAATTAAATTCTTCTATAATTTAAATAAACCTTTTAGTAATAAACGCTTCGAAGATTTTCTTAACGTTATTTAATAATAAAATTAGCCTCTATACGCCGGCTAATTTTTATTATATAATAATTTTTCCTAACTTTTTAAAAATAATTACTTTCGTATTCTTAAACCACTATAAAAAGTATTTAAAATGAAAATTTATAACTGCGAAAGCGGTTATAACTTTTCGGAATAATTCCTTATAAATTTTTAAAAATTTATTCGAATATTAATTAACGTTTAATACTTTATTCGAAATTATTTAAAATAAAACTTCTTAAATATTTTCCTCGGTAATTAATTCGTTAATAAATAATAAATTACCGGTATTTAAGGGAAAAGTTTAATTAGGTAAATAATTTATAAAAACGTTTACCTTCGGGAAAAAATATTCGACGAAAATATTTACTTTACTACTATAATCTTTAATTTCTTCTATTCCTTCGTATTATTTAAAAATTAAGAATTTAGGCGGGTCTATTAATAAATAGCTTTAAGTATAGGCCTATTTTTCGAAGGTTTAAAATTTATTTAAATTTTTTAACGCCCTTTTAACGCTTTTTCGCTATATCGTTTATTAAATTTTTATATTAATCCTTCTTTTCTTTATTAATACCTCTACGAATTTTACCTAATTCAAAAATATCCTTTCCTTATATTACTTCTACTATTTCCGCCTTATATTTTTTATTATTATTTTATATTTTAATATTTATTATTTTACTCTTTTCCTTCGACTTTTTTTTTAATATAAGACGAATTCCTCTATTATATTTATAAATTTTCTATTAAATTTATTAAATATAAATTCCAATTCCTCTTTTATATTAATCCTTATTAAAACCAAAATCTATTATAACGCCGCTTCTCGCACCTTTTCCGCATTTATTAAATTCTAATTATAACCTTCCTCCACCTCTACTTTCCTAACCTTTCCTCTAATATAAATTTAAACTTCTTAAAAATAATAATTTAAACCGATTTATTCGTACTATTACGCCCCCTAATATTCGGTTTCGATTTTTAATATTATTTATACGTAATTGATTATCCTATTTCTCTCTTCCTATATTATATTACTTATATAAATTAATTCCCTTCTAAAAGTAATAAACTATATATATTACTATTATACTTATATAAAAAATCTCTCGGCTTTTAAATTAATCCTATTCTCCAAATCTTAATTAGGATAATAAAGGTTAAAATCTCCGACGGCTATAATTTAATATTTTACTAAGGGTCTTTCTTCGAAAAATTCGAAGAAGGGAAACTTTTATTCGTATTCTAATATTCTATATATTTTAATAAAGGAATAAATTAAATAAACGGTTAATAATTCCTTTAAATTCTTAAACGTTATAAAAGCCTAATCTTTTCCGACACGGAAATCTAAATCCTTAAAATTCTATTTCTTATTTATATAAATAACCGCTTTCCCTTTTTTTAAATAATTTACCTTAATATATTTACCGCTTTATAAATAATAAATATCCTCGTTTAAATTCCTACCCAATTTTTAAATCGCTATAATATTATAAATCTCTTCCTATTCGAATAGTAATTTCCCTCTCTTATATAATTTCCCTATATTCTAATAAAATATTTTTTATTAAATTATTAATTATTTTATAAAGGAATATCTTCTAACCCTACGAATAAAATAGGAACGGGAATCTTTTCCTTTTAAATAACCAATTTAATAATAATAATTAAACTAACGCCGCTCCGAATATTTAAACTTTAAAAATTCGTAAACGCATTTATCGGGCCCTTAATTACTAATTTTAATTTAATAAAGGGCTTACTAATTTATTTATAAATATAATTTCTATTTCTACTTTTAAATTCCTTTTTATAAATAATAATAATACGAATAGTAAGGGGGGTATTAAGGAAATTAATATCCTTATTATTTTTTACCGCTACTGGCTCTAATATAATATTTCTTTTAAAATTCTTTTAATATATAAATAAACGTAATTTTTCGGTATATTTTATAATAGCCTTTATAATAATTTTCTTAAAAATAGGGTATACTTTTTTTTTAAAAGCATAATATTTATACTTTTTATATAAAGCGTAAAAAATTAATAATTTATCCTTATTAAATAGGTAATTCGCTTCTCTAAAACGGTCCTTACTATATTTATCCTTACTATAATGTTTATAAATATTAACGTTATAATAAAACTTCTCTAAATATCCTACGCCCTAATAAATAAAATATTATTAAATATTAATTAAAAAGGTAAACGGTTTATAAATATATATACCGCCTTCTTAAAGGAAGAATCTTTTATAAAGAATTTTAATTACCTTTATAATTATAACCTTTATTATAAAGAATCCCCTATCTTCGCTAATTCTCTTTTTCTATAGGCGTATTTTAATAATAAAAACGGTCGGGTTTATTTATTATATTTTATAAATAATATCCTCCATCCTTATATATTTAACGATATTCGCCCAAAGGAACCCCTTAATAATTAACGTAATAATATTTAAAAATATAAACGCTTTTTTACTAAAGACCTTTTTAATTTAAATTTAATATTATTAAGATTATTCGTATATAATATTATCGAATATAATTCTATAATTTCCAATCGTAAATAATTTCGTAACGGTTCGTACAATATTAAAAATATTAATCTTTAAATTGTAAAATATTTTTTCGATCTAAATTTTAATTTCTTTATTCGTTTACTTCGAATATTAAATATTAATCGTAATATTTCGAATAAAAAGGGTATAATCGTAATTAATAAGGAATATCTTTAAAAGGGGGGTAATAATTATAATATATTAAAAAATAAATTTAATTTTAAGAAAAATATCTTTTACAATTCCGGCCTATATTTTCGGCGCCTTTTTAACGTTTTTCTATAATTCCTATAAAATTATTTTCTTTAAATTATTAAAATCCTTCCTAATAATAATTTAATCGTTATTAACTTTATTAACCTCGGAGTACGTTACCCCACTTTTCTTCGTAAGGATTTTTATATATTCGTTAAATAATTTACGAACCTAATTACAATCTTCGAGCGAAATGGCGTCGAAATCCGAAGACTTATTTACTTTGGCGATAAATTTCTTTATAATTTCGTCGTCCTCTTACGTTTTTTCCAAAATCTTCGCAGCGTACACTATATTAAGGTCGTTATATATTAAAAATCCTACGAACGGATTATAGACGCTATTTTCGAATTTATAATTATTATTATTAATCGCTATCGGTAATAATAATATATTATCGTGATCGGCCTTAGGGCCTTCCTTTTCTAAAGGAGAGTCCCCGATATCGATACCCCCATTTATTCGTACGGATCGGGACGAGAGACGTTCTGCTATATTACGTTCGAGTATCTCCGGACAATAGATACGTGGTTCGTAACGACCGATTGGCCGCAAACGCAGGAACAATTCCAAATCCATTTAGACGATGGAATTAAGGCCGAAAGAATTTTATTATAGGCACTTCGGTTAGGACGATTAAATGAATACCGCTTAGTAATTGAATTAGAAGAGGAGCGGCGAAATGAATTCGCTCGCTACTTTTAAATTTCTTTTCTTCTTTTTCTTTCACTTTTATTTATTAATATACTAAAATGAAGATGGGGGAGGATTTTTATTTAATTGAGAGTTTATCGGGCCGCGAAAATAATAACCTATTTAATTATTATTTCTTTTTATAATTAATTAAAGCTTTTAATATTTTATTATTATCGGCGAATAAATAATTTTATTTATCGAATTAACGAATATATTAACGTATAATATTAATTACGAATTAATATTAAGCGAATTAATTATTATTAATAGGAATAGGATTAATAGGACGAATAGCCGGCGAATTAATTTTTATTAAGGAATTATTATAGGAAAGTATATGAATACCGCTATTATTTAAAGGAATTCTACCGCTATTACTATAAAGTAAATTACCGTTACCGTTATAGGGTAAATTATTATTATTATTATAGGGGATATTATTTAAAGGAATACGACCGCCGATAAAATTATTTTTATTAGAAAGGAGGAATTCGTAATAATTTTTTTAAAAGTAATTATTAATTAATTATTTTTTATAGCGAATAAATTACTTTAGGGTACCGGTAAAATTATTATTAATAAGGCGAAAGCGAATCGCGTTAATAAATTCTTTAACGATAATATAAAGGCGGATAAAATAATCGTAGAATTCGCTATTAATTAAATCTTTATTAACGACCTTTTCCTAAAAAGTATTATAGAAATTATAAAAGCTATAAAGGGTATCGATTATATAACGTAAAACCGCTAAAATATATTAAATAATTTAATTAAATTTATTTAAAAACGAATTAAAATAAGAAATATTAACGATATAAAAAATAGTAATTTATTCGGGTAATTAAAGATATAATAAATCGATTTAATAACGGCTTTTATATAAATATTATAACTTAAGATAACCGGGAAGGAAAAAAAGGCTTTAATTAATTAAAAGGTATAGGCGAAATATAAAGGAGTACGGATATAGCTTCGGAAAGATTAACGTAAGGATAGAACGTAATAGAAGGAGGATTTACCCTTTTTTTAATATAGAGAAGAATTTATTATTAATAAAGCGTTTAATAATATATTCGAAATTAATTTTAACGTCGGTATTAATTATATTAAATATAAGAATTAGTAAAAGAAGGTAAAAGGGAAATTAATTTTCGCCTTTATTTTCGTCGGAGGTTTTTATTATTTTATAGAACGTTTTAACGTATTTTTAATGGGGAATAACTATTTCGAATCGATTATTATTATTAAAAGAAAGAAAAACTTAAAAAAACCCGGGGGGATAAAGGGTTTTTATATTTAAAGGAAGGAAATCCTTACGCTAATATAAACCGTAATAAAAATATAATCGAAATAAAAGAAAGAAAAAAATAAAAGGAATAAAAGAAAATTTAATAATTAAAAGGTTTAAAAGCGGTTAGAAAAATAAACGGGTAGAAAAATAGAAAACGGAAAGCGGTAATAAATAAAAGATAGGATAGCGGATTAAAAAAGTAGAGCGGTTTAATATTTTAGCGTAATGGTAAATAAAAGGGATAAAACGGATATTAATTACGTTAGCGGTAGGTATATACTGCGATCGTAAAACGCCGAAAAAGCGGCGCGGATAAATCCGCGCCGAAAAATATAGCCGGGGTTTTTATCCGGGGCGTTTAACGCCTACGGTTTTATCCTATAGGGAATTGGAGATAGACCCTATACTATATTAGCATTATAGATTTAGTTAGGGAATAAGAATCTTACTTAATATATTATCGTTGTTATAATCGTCGCGGAATATCGTAAAGGACGTAAAAGACCCTTTTAAATTAATTCCCGTTATCGGTTTTCGTTTTGGAACGCTCTTCGATTAAAAATCGGCGTTTCCGGTTTTAAAGTAGTTTTTTATTTTAATTCCAATATCTATACTAACTATACTATATCCCTTATATTAAGTTCTACCGTTTAAAAAGCGGATAGAAGAAGTAAATCTAATAAGCGGACAATAATTTTATAAACGGAAGACCAGTAATTTTAAACGCGGTATTACGGTATTTTCGACGCTATAATCGGACTTAACGATATAAATATTAACGATACAAAAGAATTTTACGACTCCTAAAACGGTATACCAAATAATAGTAATAGTAATAAAGGTTTAATTAAAAATTTAATTAAAGCCCTTAAAAATAACGCAACCTTTAAAAATTATATTAAATCCCTCTTCTTTAATACTACCCTTATTTCTAATACCCTTACCCCCTATTTAAATTTCAAAATTACTAAATACTTTATTTATAAGAAGAAATCTCCTTCTAAAACCCTAATTAATAATAATTCTAATAATAATACGAATTCAACTCCCCGTCGTAAGAAATAATTAAAACTTCCTAAATAAGACGGCCAACCCTATACTTTCGGCTTCTTTTTCAATAAATTCATTACGGTATATAATAGTAATATTAAATAAGGATTTCGTAATAACCCGAATACCGCCTAATACGAAATTATTAATACGTTTCCTATTAAATATAATTAATAACTAAAGGGATTTTAAACCGCCGCAATTATACGTAGTAAAGAAGACTTAATTAAATTCTTCGAATAAATTCGTATAATTTTCGATTCCTATTAAAATTAAAAGGCGGCCTTCGATAAATTCGCTTGTATATACTAGAAAGATAACGAACTATTCGCCACCTTTTTAACCGATTTTAATAATAAAATATTTAAAGTAAACGGTTATTTATAGGAGAATCCCACTAAATTAGGCTATTTCTACCGCGCTTTCAATAAAAAATAATATAATAAAATATTTATAATCACCTTCTCTAATAATTACTATAAATATTTTAAATAATTTTAATACTATGTATTTAAATACGAATAAATAGTAAAATTCAAGGAGGATTACCGCTAATATTAATATAATTAAAAAAATAAAGTTAAAAATAACGGACTTTATATCCCCGGTATTATTTTTATTAACTATCCTACCGTTCCTTATATACTACGTATTATACCCTATCCTACTCCTATAACCTTTACTTAACGCCTAATTAACGTAAATGGAAATATTATTATAAATACTATACGTATAACCCGTAATCGAAGTAGACGAAATCGAAGCGGCTCTAATATAAATGCTTTTACCTCCGCTTCTACTAAACGCGCTAAATAAATATTGGATAAAGAGCGCTAACGTCGTCGAAATAATAATTTATATATACGTTATAACGCTTTTAAATATTATATTTTAATTTATCCGTACCGGCTAACCGTTCTACCTTCTTTTAATAGAATATATATTTAAATTACTATTACCGAAGTCCTTCCATTCTTAAAAGACGATAACGATAACGAAGTTTATAATTCTACCTCCGAATAATAAGTAAAAACCTAATTCCAATATAAAATCGGGCCTCGGGGCCGGAAATAGAAGTATTAAATAAAATAAAAGATTTTAAATTAAAAATAGAAGTAAAATCTACTTTAATTCTATTTATTCTTAATAATCGTAATTTATTCTATATTTTCGTCGATAAAGGTTACTAATATTATACCGCAATTAGTAAAAAAATCGTTAAAGAATTTCAAATCCTAATTATCCCTATTTTATTTTATACTATAAAAGGAGCGTTTACTATTATAGAGGGAATTTCTATTTAAAATATAATTTAATTTTTAACCGAAGTAAATAATTATATTTATTCCGTTTACGCTTATATCGTTTTATTACTCGAATTCCCTATTATATTAGGCAAACCTTAATTTAAAGTTATATAAATATATTCTATCCCTTACGAAAAGCGTTTATTTATAAGCGTTATTAATTATTAAGTTCCTTATATTAATAGAAAGTAAGTATTTAAAATACCGTTTATCGCCGATTTAAAATCTATTATATACGTCTTAATTACTACTTTTATAAATTACGTTCGTAAATTAAAAAAGGAATTCGGTAATCGAATAATTAAAAAAGTTATTTTCGCGGTTAATTTAAAGGACGTCGAAAAGGCGTTAAAATTAAAGAAAATATATACCGAAGTAAAATTAAAAGCGAAAATCCCTAAAAAATATTATAATTTAATACTATTTTAAATAAAGGAGAACGCCGATAAATTAAATCCTTATTATCCCGGCGTAAATTATAAAATCGTAATTAAAAAGGATAAAAATAATAAAGAACTCTCTATTCTATTTAGACCGCTTTATAATATAACGAAGGAAGAATTTTTAATTCTCAAAAAAACGCTAAAGGATTTATTAAATAAAGGGTTTATCCGAATTAATAATTCAAAAATAGGGGCCTTAATTTTATTTATATATAAACCCGGAAGTAAATTCCGCTTTTATTATAATTACCGTATATTTAATACTATTATAAAAGTAAATTATTATTTATTATTATTAATTAAAGATACGTTCCGTACTTTAAAGGGAATAAAGTAGTATATTAAAGTAAATATTATATAAACTTTCTATAAAATTCGTATAATAGAAGGAAAGGAGGGGAAAATAGTATTTCGGACGTAATATAAGTTATTCGAATAGTTAATTATATTATTTAAATTAAATAACGCGCCGGCTATATTTTAATAATATATTAATTATATCCTCTACGATTATTTAAATACGTTTTATACTATTTATATAAATAACGTATTTATTTATTCCTTTAATTCCTTAAAAGATTACGAATAAAAAGTACGTTTAATTTTTACTAAATTATTAGAAGTTAACCTTTATTTAAATTTAAATAAATATAAATTTAACGTAAAGAAGGTTAAATATTTAAACTTTATTATTTATATTAGCATTAGTATATAGGCTAACCCTAAAAAAATTAGGGACTTACTCGGGGGGCTGTGTCACTTTTCTCCGGGGGCTGTGTCACAGCGTATAGAGTAAAAACTTAACAAAATTACTCCGGGGGCTGTGTCACGTTACCTTTATAGTCTAGTAGTCTAGTCTAAATGCAGCTATCGCGATGTAACCTCTATGAGGGGAAGTGCCAAGTATTAGAGTTGAATAAACGAGAGGAGAAGGAGGAGGGAGAGGAGAGGGAGATTACTTTTACAATTAGTATACTTTATACTAGCAACGCAACAACGATTAAAAGCTCTATCTATAATACGAAATATTCGTAATTCCCCTAAAACGATTCGTATTATTACAATTCTAACGTTAATAAATTTAATATTATATACCAAATTTTAAATATATTAATTCTATTTTAATATATCCGCCGCCGTCGAAATTAATAGCGACTCTATTTCGTATTATACGATTACCGATAATAAATTCCCCCCTTTAGGTGTTCCTACTACTCGTACTCCTATCGACCCTACTCCTATCGACCCTACTCTTATTGACCTTACTCTCCGCGACCCTACTTCTTCTACTATACTTACCTCTGGTTAGCCGCAATTCGACGTAGACTCTAATTACGAAGAGGAAGAGGAATAGGAGGAAGAGGAGGAGGAGGAGGAAGGGGAGGGGGGTATAGAAGGAAATACGGACGAGTTTACCGATTGGGGCCTAAATAGAATTATTATCCCAATTACCGAAGATATTATACCCTAACTTATTAATTCGGTATAGATAGTATAATAAGTTTTAAACGTAATTATAGTACCGTAGGGAGTGGCTTTTAACTATATATAGGGTTCGAATTATAAGAATAGGAAGCCGATATATTACCGCTTAGTATATAACCGTATTAGCAAGCCTCGTCCTTTAAAGGTTAAGATTCGGAAGATTAGGAGTAGGAAGTATAGATATTTATACTATAGTATTACTATTATTTTTAAATTTAACGATTAGAAATAGATTTACCGGTTAGCTTTTGACCTAAAGTTTAACGATTATAACTATTCGCCCTCTATTAATAAGTCTGCCCACTTTTAATACCGTAAGCGGAATATTTAAGTATATAGGAGGGTCGCTATTTTATTTTATTAATTTAGTATTAGGCTAAGGGATATTCTAACTATTATTTAAAACGAATTTGAAAATAGCGTTTATATTTAGAAGGATATTAATAATTGGCGTTAAAAGATTAAGAAGGTATAACGTAATAATTATAAGGCTATAGCCGCCTTCGTTAAATACTTAAACGACGATTAAATTTTTTACGTAATTGAATAGGTTTAAGATAATCTTAATTGCCTATTTAGCGTTGCTTAGACCTAAGAGCCGTATATATTGTAATAGAAACGTTACTTTAAGTGTTTGGGTATTAATAATACTTATAAAATTAACCGGTAAATATAATAATCTACTTTTATTATCTTTTACTCTATTTATTTACTTTATATCTTAAATACAGTTACCCCCTTACCATCGTAACCGGTATAACGAATACCAACTCTATTTACTCTATTGCGTTTGGTCTAATAGATAACGAGCGAATTAAAGGTTTTACCTAATTGTTTAACGCATTTAATGAACTTCGTCGTTGAGTTAAAGTAGCTAAGCTAAATGTTATTCTTACGGATTTTAATAAGTAATTAAAGGAAGCCGTTTTTAAAGTCTTCTTTAACACTTAATAACAATTTTATATTTTCTATATTAATTATAACGTTCTTTTATAGGTAAAGAGGAAGTGGAAATGGGGTGACGATGAAGATTCTAGCGAAGACGATAACGAAGAGAGGGAGCCTACTAAATTTAATTAAAATAATTAAGAACTCCTATAGGAAGATGATAATAATATAGGGTAAAAGAAGACCTTCGAGTATATTTATTATAGCCTTTTTCTACTCTGGAAGACCCTAGTTTTTGCCTTTAACGAGTTAACGTTCGAAGAACGCTGGAAATAGTTGATAACCGATTTTGCCGACTAGTAAAAGATTTTATTATATTTATAGAAGGTTTATATACCGTAATATCACTAATAGGTACGTTATTTTACCCGCTATTATTATAATTTTGGTTAAATAATTACCTCTTTTAACGAATCGATGAATTATTGCGTTAAGGGGTATTTAATTAATGGTAAGAGTGATTTAATAATTCTTTTTAACGCTATTCGTATTATATATAACCGGGAAGCTAAGTAATAAGTTAAATTAATTATTGATTAGGATATTAAAATCCGTAGCGAGTTTTCTAATTTAGTGTATCGGGTTTTGGGGGATTTAATTAGGCGGGTTATATATTATTATTTTGATTTATTTTGTTACGAGGTACGGACCGTTGAGGCCGGGTTATTTACGAAGATACGGCTAGTAATTGATTTAGGTCCTTATAATTGTACGGTATAGAAGTAGTATAATATCTTTTACCGGTATACTATATTATAGAAGCTAGAAGCAAAAGAGGAATTTGGTCGTTAGGATATTTATTACCGCTTTTATACTAAGCCTCCTATAAGCGAGCGGGACCTTTATTTACGTATTAAAAACCCTAAGATTGTAAATAAGATTAAAGGGCGGTTAAGGAATAGTATAGTCGAATTCCCTAAGGAATAGTAAATATTTAATAATAATTCTACTAATAAGAAAAAGAAGGCGGTAAGGAAGAAGGCGGTAGGGAAGAAGGCGGTAGGGAAGAAGGCGGTAGGGAAGAAAGTAGAGAAAAAGGGGAAGAAATTTTAAAGGGCAAAAAGGGGGAAGAGGGCTATAAAAAGTATAGAACGATTTAAGCCGTCTTTTATTAAGCGTAAATCCTATTAGGAGGCGGTTAACGAAGTTAATATAGGTAGTAATAATAGTAATAATATTATTTTAATTATTGAGGTGGCGCCCGAATTAGATTTTAATTTATTCGAATTTGACCCTAAATTTATTACTTTTATTATAGAATAGGTTAAGAAAGAGAAGGCTCGAATGGCGGTTCAAATAATATTAATTTAAATTATTATTAATCGAGTAATTAATAAGGTTCGAGGGGATATGTATGCAACTATTCCTTTAAATAACCCCCTTGCTCTATCGAATATTACTTTTAATAACGGGGAGTAATTTCCCCGTAAGAGACGTATTTTACTAAGTTCGTTAGCATTTTAAGCCGTTACTAGGAAGAGCGGGCGAGTTGTTAAACTTTTGAGGAAGAGGTTAAGCGAGTAAGTAATTGAGATTCTATATTAAAATACTATACTAAGGATTACGACTTTTTATTTTGGTAAAAATTAGTAAAAAAAAGGAGGTTCCTCCGTTTTAATTATACGCCCCGTCCGAGTCCCTTATATTTTAAACCTTTCGGCGAAACGTTAATAGGAAACGAGGGATAGTACGTTATTTACTACGGCGTACGTCCCCCTCTACCTTCGCTTATTACCTTTAGCCTTTAAGCCTATTACCTACGGTGTATTTTAGATTTATAATTAGTAAAAATAATAAAAAATAGTTATATTTAGTATAGATACGATTCGAATAGGGAGGGTTTCTATAGTCTACGATACTAATAACGGCTATTGTTCGTTAATAGTAAACCGCTATATTATAGGCGTCCCTATAGTACCCTTTTCGGGGTTAATAATAGTTAATAAGAGATTTAATGCTTATAAGGGCGTTTGAAGTGTATTGAGCGTATTCTATTAATATTTTTGATAATATTAAATAGAAAGGGTAAAAGGGGATATAAATGGGAAAAGGGGATGTGAATGGGAATGCCCTCAAAACGGGGAGGTAATGTGATATAGCCCCCGGAGTAATTTTGTTAGGTTTTTACTCTATACGCTGTGACATAGCCCCCGGAGAAAAGTGACACAGCCCCCCGAATAAGTCCCAAAAATTAAAGCGATTTTAAATTAATTTCCCCCTACCTTTTAAAAGAGTGTATAGAGTTTCCTAAAATTTAATAATTATTACCGTATATTTATCCCTTAATTTTTAAAAATAATTACCCCTTTATTAAGATTAATTAATAAAAAGGTTGCTTTTAAATAGATTAAAAAGTATAAAAGCGCCTTTCAATTCTTAAAAACTTTATTTACGAGAATTCCAATCCTAATAGAATTTAACCCGGATAAAAAAATATTTTTAAAGACGGATTATAATAAATTTACCCTAAGCGGAATTATTTCCTAAAAAGTAAATAAAAATAGTAAAAATATAATTCGCAAAATTGTAAACTTCTATTCCCGGAAATTTAACCCTACCGAATAGAATTACCCTATTTATAATAAGGAAATATTTATTATTATTAATTATTTAAAATAATAATCGGCGGAATTATAAAATTATAAATTATTTATTATCCTAACGGATTATTAAAATTTCGAATATTTTATAAAATTAAAAAGATTTTTGGAGCGGTAAGCGTAGTAAGTAGAATACTTCTCCTAATTTAATTTTTAAATCGAATATAAGTCCGGTAAAGATAAAATAATCTTTAATACCTTTTTTCGACGAAATTAAAATATACCTACGGACTAAAACCGTAAAACGTAAAATATCTAATCAATACCGGACTCTATTTTCAAAAATTATATTCCGCTCCGTATTTCGGCGGCTTAAGTAATCTATTCGGGGAGGGAAGGTATAAACGTATTTAAAAATCCGGATTTATAATAATTTTAATTATAAACGGAATCCTACAATTCTTTATATTAATAAATAAAGGAAATTATCCTTTATAACGACCGTTACTTCGGCCTATCTTTAAAATTTAAAATCCAAATTGTAAATTACTTTATCGATTCCCTCGGCCGCCTTCGTTATTAAAACCGTCTTTGGGTATTAAGAGCCCCCGTATATACCGAATCCGAATTAATTATATTATTTAATACCAATTAATATTTTAACGTCCTTCGTATTATTTTAATTCAAATTATTTATAATTTATATATATTAAGATACTTTAATAAAAAAAGTACTATTATAATATTCTTTCGGTATTTTTATTAACCTCTCCTTAATTTTTATATCCGGTAATTCTTTTATAATTATTATATTTATAATTTTACGAAGGTTTAAAGGGAGTAAAAGAAAGGCCTCTTATATTTATTATTAATCTTAGAATAATTTAATAAAAATATATAAATAAATTTTATTACCGATCTTCTAAAGTTTAAAGGTAATATTTATTTTTAAATTATAAAGAATAAATTTAATAAAATTATATTCCTTAAACCTATACCCTCTATAAAAATTAAGCTTTACGCTAAACGTTTCTTCTAATATTTTATTCGTTATTATAATTTCCTAAAATTTATCGTTAACGATCGTAATTCTAATTAAATTAACCGCTTCTAAACTAAACTATACGAACTTTTAAATATTAAACGTTTATTTAATACCGTTTATTATTTATAAATTAATAAAGGCCCGGAATATATAAATTAAAAAGTTTACGCTTATTTACGTATAATCGTTAATTACATTTAAAATAATTAGAGTAAATAATACCCTATAGTATAATTAGTTATTAATAGCCGGATTAATATTTTAATAAGTATATTTCCGTTCTTCGCCACCTATAAATTCGACCCCGAATTCCCGATCTCCGTAATCGAAGACCCCTCCAATCGTTAACCTTTACCCCTATCTTCCGAGAAATGGGCCTAGGAATTCGTTAAAAAGCTATAATAAATTATAGACCTATATTAAATTATTATAGCGGCTATTACTTTAGAACCGGAAACGCCGATTTTTAGTCGAGGAGCGCTCTAAAACGAAAACCGATAACGGGAATCGATTTAAAAAAATCTTTTACGTCCCTTATAATATCCCGCGATAATTATAGTAACGACGATATATCATTACTACCGATAATAATTAATAGCAATAATTATAAATATGAAAATAGCGTCTACAATTCGTTCGTAAAATTCTTAATATATAATAACCCTAATATAATACGCATTACGAAAATTTTAGAAAAAACGTAGGAGGACGACGAAATTATAAAGAAATTTATTATTAAAGCGAATAAATTTTCGGACTACGACGCCGTTTCGTTCGAAGATTATAATTAGGTTCGTAAATTATTTAACGAATATACGAAAATCTTCGTAAAAAAAAGTAAAATAATACGCCCCGAAATTAATAAGGTTAGTAATAATTAAATTATTATTAAGAAAGATTTCGATAATTTAAAGAAAATAATTTTATAAAAATTATAAAAGAATATTAAAAAAGCGCCGAAAATATAGGCCGGAATTATAAAGGATATTCTTTTTAAAACCGGGTTTATCCTTTAATATATTATAATTATTACCCCCCCTTTAAAAATATTCTCCGTTAATTATAATTATACCTTTTTTATTCGAAATATTATAATTAATATTTAATATTCGAAATAAACGAACGAAGAAATTAAAATTTAAATCGAAAAGATATTTCGCGATTTAAGGATTAATATTCTTAATATTATACGAACCGTTACGAAATTACTTACAATTAAAAATTATAGAATTATATTTAATAACGTTATATATAAATAATATTAATAATATTAAATTTGGGTTAAGAAAATCTTTGGCGAAAAAGCATTCGTATTTTTAAATATTATTATATTAATTGCTAAAGGGTTCCTTTAAACAAATATTATTAAATATATTAAAATAAAAGATATTATTTATAAAATATAATAGGCGAACCCGACCGTTTTTATTATTAGAATACGCCTATAGAAAAAGAGAATTAACGAAAATAGGGGATTTTTTATAATAAAGGTTACGATTATAAAGGTAATTAAAATTCTTTATAAAAAATTCTTCCTTTAGGAAGACGGCGTGTATATTTACGAATTATTTACCTCTTTAATTAATATTTAATAATATTTTATTCATTAGGGTATAAAATATTTAAAGAAATTCTACTATAATATTAATATTTATAAACGTTATAATAAAGATAAATATAATAGGGATTATTTTAAAGAAGCGAATTACCTATTTAACGAGGATAAATCGTTAATTTTTTATATTCTATATAGAAAATACGGGTATTATACTTTCGAAAATAAAGTATACTTTATTTTCAAAAAAAATTGTCGCGAAGGCTATTATAGAATATATCGAGAAATTACATTTATTTACGTATTAAAAGGATTTTAAAAAAAGTATTATATTAAAACCGGCGGCGGTAAAGGATAATAGGGATATTAATTTCCTTAATGCCCCCCTTACTATTCGTACTATTATTATTCGTAAAAAGGAATTTAAAAATAAAAATAGAGGCTATATTTATAAATAAATTAATAAGCTTTCTATTAAACCGAAATTAGCGGCTAAAGGCCTAATAAATATATTTACGAATTTTTAAGGTTTAAATGCTTAGAACGGCGCCGGTTTAATCGCCGCTATTAAATTAATTATTTAAAAGGAAAAGATTCCCACTCTTATTCCGCCCGCGGGGCTAGAAAATATTCTTTTATAGAGTAATTAATAATCTAATTAAAAATATTCTATTAGAATATAAAAAAATCGTACGAGAGAAAGAAATTATTATTCGAATAGGAGGAGATTTATAATATTATAGCGATTTAAAAATTAAGTAGGAATTTAAACGAAAATATTTATTATTTATAGGGCAGTAAATATATTAGGGTAAATTATTTAGAAAAAGGGAGGGTAATTATTTACGTAAATAAGAAATAGAATTTTAAAGACCTAAATTTCTATATTAAAAAAGATTAAGTTTTTATAACGTTTAAAAAATTAAAGGAATTATTAACCGTTTATTCAATTTATTCCTTTATTAAAACGTATAGAATATTAGAATACGAATAAAAATTTCCTTTCTTCGAATTTTTCGAAAAAAAACCCCCGGTAAAATATTAAATTATAATTATCGGAAATTTTAATTTTTATTATCCCAATTAGGATTTAGAAAATAAAATTAATCTAAAAGCCGAAAAATTCTTTATATAAGTATAATAATAGCGTATATAATTTATTACTTTTAAAGGGGAACCGACCCGTATAAATAATATAATACGGGAAGAAAAAAATAGGATAATCGATTACGTATAAATAATATTAAAAATTAAAATTAAATATTAAGGGGCGTAATAATACGAATAAATTAATTCGGATTATTATCTTTAGGAAATTTAAATTTATATTAAAAAAAAGGTTAAGAAAGTAAAAATAAAAGAAAATTAATATTAGAATTTAATAAATATAAAAAAGGTACGAAAGGCGGCGTTATAACGGATTTCGGTCCCGGCGAGGATTAATATAAAGGAGGAATTAAAATTTATATTTAATAAATTCGATAGAGAATTTATAAATATAACGGAGAATTCGTTTTATATTAGAAAAAAGGTCGAAGAAAAAGAATAAAATAATAAATATTAGAATATAAAATAATAATAAAAAATACAAGGCGGAAATAGTAAAAATAATATAAGGAAAAGATATTTTTAAATTAAATAAAATTCGTAAAAGTATTTATAAAGAAAAGAAGGATTAATACAAAAATTTAATAAACGATATAGTAAAAAGGTATTAAAAGGGCGTCGAAGAATTTAAATAAATTTTAAACCCTTAAAAAATAGGCCTATACTTAAAATTATTTATTAATAAACCCGTTTAAATTTTTAATTTTTAAATAATATAAAGGAGTAAAAGAAATCGAAGATTATAATAATAAAGCGAATATTTTCGCCGAATATTTCTTCCCGAAAATAAACGTTCTTATAAATTATTTACCCAATTAAACCCTTCCCTTAAATATCGGCGATTTATTATTCATTAACGAATTAATTATCGAAAAGGATATTTAAAAGGTTTTATTTTAAATAATTCCGAATAAAGTACTAGGCGTCGATTAATATTCGAATAGATTTTTGAAGATTTATAAGGAATTATTTTACAAAATTATAACCGTTTTCGTAGCGGCGAATTTTCGTTTTAAATACTTTTTATAACGGTTTAAGAATATAAAAATAATCGTTTTTAAAAAATTAGGAAAAACCGCTATATAATAAAAATTAACCGGCGTATAGAGGCTAATTTTACTATTAAATAACGTTAAGAAAATTTTTAAAGCGTTTATTATTAAGAAATTTATTTAAATTGCGGAAGAATTTAATTTCTTATTAAAAGGTTAAATAAATAATCGGGTAGGCCGTTCGATTAAATTTATTATTTATATTATTACGGATATTATATATACGGTTTAAAAATTTAGAACCGTTATATTATTAATACTTTTTAATTTTAAAAGCGTATTTAATAGAATTAATTATAAATAATTATTATATACCCTATAAGAAATATAATTCCTACGATAAATTTTCGAATAGGTAGCGAATTTTATTAACGGATAAAGAGGTTCCTTTTTCTTCGACGACGAAATATCCGCTCCCTATATTATAGAAATTAAAATACCTTAAAATTCCCCCCTCTCTTATATTCTTTTTATCCTCTTTATTATTTTATTATATTATAAATTAATTATAATTAAAAATATAATTACAATCGCTTTCGCCGACGATATTAATATTATCGTTATAATAAAAATTACCGAAGAGAATTATAGGATATTTTAAATAATATAAGAAATTTACTCCGAATAAATAAAGGAGAGAAATATAGAATTCGAAGCGAATAAAATAGAATTAATATATTTTACGCAGACGAAGGTATTAAAAACGGAGATTTTTTAATTCGGGGATATTATATTTCGACCGACGGAATTGATAAAATTCCTAAGCGTTTAATTAAACTATAAATTTAATTATTAAACCTATATAAAAATTATTAAAAAGAAAATAAAAATTTAAATAAATACGTTAATTTAATTAGCCGTAAAGATTTAGGGTTATTTTTTTACTTATACGAAGGAAATTTATATTAAATATATTCGAAATATAATTATATATAGAATTTTAACCTTCTATTAATTAATAAAAATATATAATAAACCCCGAAGGATAATAATCGGACTAATTAAATATTAAATTAAATATTTAAAAATCGTCGCCGGGGCGTATAAAGTTATATTAGTATAGAATTTTAAAATGGAAATTTTTTACCCGTTATTCGACTTTTATTTTAATAAATAAATAAGGGTTTTCGAAAAGAAATTCGCCTATATAAATTAAATTAAATTCGTCCGAGGAATAGTAATTTAAATAATTAATTATATTTAAATAAAACGAGTAAAAGGTCGATTACTTATTAATAAATTAGAAAATAGTATTATTAAAATTAAATAAGTAGAGGAATAGGTATTAATAGAGAATTTTATAGCGATTATAATAAGACCGCCCCTAATAACGGGCGTACCCGCTTAACTATTATAACCGCTAGAATTTTTAATTTTCGATTAAAAAGTATAATTAAGGGACGTTATAAGGAAAGAATAAGTATTATATTATAATTATTAATTAGTAATAACAGTAATTAAATTAAATCGACGGTATAAATTTACGATTATTAATTTCGACCCGAAATTTAGCGATACTATAATAAAATAATATATAATTAATTAAAAAAAGAAGAAGCGGAAAAGAACCTAACTTTTAGAAAATAGTAAAGATTATTATTTATTAACGAAAATAAAGAATTCCCTCTTTATTTAAGCGAAAATAAAGGTAAATAGCCTTAAGGCTTTCTTTTTTTAAAAGAGAATTTTTAATATTAATACCCCTATTTATTCGTACGGATTAGGATAGGAAATATTTTATTATATTATATTCGAATATTTCCAGATAATAAATACGTAATTTATAATAACCGATTAGCCGTAAACGTAGGAATAATTCTAAATTTATTTAAATAATAGAATTAAAGCCGAAAGAATTTTATTATAAGTATTTTAATTAGGACGATTAAATAAATACCGTTTAATAATCGAATTAAAAGAGGAATAACGAAACGAATTCGCTCGTTATTTTTAATTTTCTTTTCTTCCTTTTCTTTTACTTTTATTTACTAATATATTAAAACAAGGATAGGGGAAGATTTCTATTTAATTAAGAATTTATCGGGCTGCGGAGGCGACGACCTATTTAATTATTACTTTTTTTTATAATTAATTAAAGCCTTTAATATTTTATTATTATCGGCGAGTAAACGGTTTTATTCGTTGAATTAACGAATATATTAGTATATAGTATTAATTACGAATTAATATTAAGCGAATTAATTATTATTAATAGGAACGGGATTAGTAAAATAAATAGCCGGCGAATTAATTTTTATTAAAGAATTATTATAGGAAGGTATACGAATATTATTATTATTTTAAGGAATTCTACTATTATTGTTATAAAATAAATTACTATTATTATTATAGGGTAAATTATTATTATTATTATAGGGGATATTATTTAAAGGAATACGACCGCCGATTAAATTATTTTTATTGGAAAGGAGGAGTTCGTAATAGCCTTTTTAAAAATAATCGTCAATCGATTATTTTCTATAGCGAATAAATTATTTAAGGGTATTAATAAAGTTATTATTAATAAAGTAAAGGCGAATTACGCCGGTAAATTCCTTAATAACGATATAGAAGCGGATAAAATAGTTGTAGAATTCGTTACTAATTAGGTCTTTAATAACGATTTTATTTTAAAAGGTATTACGGAAATTATAAAAACCGCGAAGCGTATTAATTATATAATACGAAATTATTAAAATATATTAAGTAATTTAATTAAATTTATTTAAAAATAAATTAGAATAGGAAATATTAATAATATAGAGGATAATAATTTATTCGGGTAATTAAGGATATAATAAATCGATTTAATAATAACCTTTATATAAATATTATAATCCGGGATAAATATAAAAATAAAAAGGGTTTTAATTAATTAAAGGGTATAAGTAAAATATAAAGGAGTACGGATATAATTTCGGAGAAGTTAACGTAAAGATAGAATATAATAGAGGGAGGATTTACCCTTTCTTTAATATATAGAAGAATTTATTATTAATAAGGAATTTAATAATATATTCGAAATTAATCTTAATATCGGTATTAATTATATTAAATATAAAGGTTAGCGAAAGAGGATAAAGGGGAAATAAATTTTCGCCTTTATTCTCGTTAAAGGTTTCTATTATTTTATAAAGCGTTTTAATACGTTTTTAACGGGGAATAGCTATTTTAAATCGATTATTATTATTAAAGGAAAGAAAAGTTTAAAAAAACCCGGGGGATAAAGGATTTTTATATTTAAAGGAAGGAAATCCTTACGTTAATATAAATTATAATAGAAACGTAATTATAATAAGGGGAAGAAGAAGATAAAAAGAATAAAAGAAGGTTTAACGGTTAGGAAATTTAATAATAATTAAAAGGGTAAATAGGTAGGGGAATAAAAGGCGGAAAGCGGTAGTAAATAGGGGACGGGACGGCGGATTAAAAAGGCGGAATAGTTTAATATTTTAATATAATAGTAAATAGAAGGGATAAAACGGATATTAATTGCGTTAATAGTAAATATATACCGCGATCGTAGAACGCTAAAAAAGCGGCGCGGATAGGTCCGCGCCGGGAAATATAGCCGGGGTTTTTATCCGGGGCGCTTAACGCCTATAATTTTATCCTACGAAGAATCGGAGATAAACTCTATATTATATTGGCGCTATAAATTTAATTAGGGAATAAGAATCTTACTTATTTACTTATAGCGGCTATTATTTAATAATAAGAAAAATTCGCTAATTATAATCGGTAACCTACGGAACGCTTCGCAATTGGGGATAAAATTTAATTTAATTTTAAGAATTATACTACCGACCGCCTAAAGAAGAAATTTAATTAATTTTACACGAAATATACTATTTCGAAAATATTATTTCCCTATATAATTAAATTATTCGGGCTTCCCCGTATTATTTATAATATTTTCTATATCGATTTCCTACGTAAAATTATTAATAATTTTCTCCTTAAATAAAAGTTTATCGATGAATAGCCCCCGGCTATTAAAATTAAAGGAGAATTAGAATATTAAATAAAAGAAATTCTCTACGCTAATACCGCTAAGAAGAGAGGAAATTTAGTAAAAAAGGTCCTAATTAAATAGAAGGGATATTATAATCTAATATAAGAACTTTTAAAAAACTTTAAAGATATTATCGCCCTAAATAAATTTAAAATTTAATATAGTTTAATAATAAATAATAATGGCCTAACCGACCGGTATATTAAAAAATTCTTATAAAAGGCTATAAACGGGGCGAAATATATTACGAGCGGAATAAAGGATTCTTAAATATAAATTAAAATAAATAATAAATTAATTAGAGCGGGGCCCTAGCGAAATTAATAATTAATTTAATTTAAATATCTTTTATTAAATTATCCTTTATTACTTCCGATATAAATTCCCCGATAATGGTCTCCTCCTCCTCCTCCTTATAATCGGATATATAAGTACTAATAAAGTTATAAACGTCTAGGGGTTTGCGGGCGCGGCGGCGGAAAGTAGGAGGCGCGGGACGGTAATTCTCCGGGCGCGAAGGCCTAGCGGCAATAAAAAAAAAGGAGAGTAAAGGGCGGATATTATATTTGGGGCGGATACCTAAGGGGAAACGTTACGCTTCCTACTATTTAAATCCACCGCATTGCTTCTTACTATTTCCCTCGACCTCCTTTCCCTTTCTTCTCTTCTTCGCCGACGGGGGTTGCGCAGTAGCGGCTTCCTTAGTAATAGCGGCAATAGCGGCGGCGGCAGCGGCGGCGGCAATATCGGCAGGGCAGCGGGTTTAGGAGTAGCGACCTTAGCGGCGCCCTTACTACGGCGAGAGGCGGGAATAAGAGTAAGCGGTAAGGTAAACGAACTAACAGCCTCCTATAAAGTTAAAAACTTATAGAAAAGTTCGAATTAAATAATAGTAACGGGGGTATCTATTTTAACGGCGATTAGTTAATAGTTAATTAATACGCCCGTAAAAGGATTAATGGGAAGGATAATAATAATAATAATAATAAAAATAATAGAAATAATAGAAATGCGCTTAGTACGCACTAATAGGAATACGCGCTATTTAATATTTATAATTTTAATTATTCTATAAATTAAAGGAGGAAGAAGGAGAGGGAGAAAAAGAGAAGGAAAGGCGCGGGGTATATATTAAGGGTGCGCGTTGGCAGTACGTCGTTTAATATTTAAGGTCTACGTAACTATATACTTACCTATATATAATACGTTTAATTAAGAGAAGGGGGGGGGCTAATATTATAGGGCTAATACCCGTAATTGAGTCTAATTAATATTACCAATCGTACCGCCAATCGCAATCCTTACCGCTACGGTAAATGGAGTAGCCTGTACCCGGTCTTCAAAAGAATAGCTAACTAATGCCGCCCAAAGGGCGCCTCCCTTCCTCCCTTTTCCCCTTCGTAGAACCTTATCGATTCGTTAAAACCCAGCATCTGTACCAATTATACTATATCCCTTACAAATACCCTTAAGCAATTTATTCGCTATAAAAAGTAATTAGTTAACGATTACTTTTAAAAAAACTATTGCGAATTCCTCCTTTTTAATAAAAATAATTTAATTAGTAATTATATTCCTTTAAATAATATCCTTTATAATAATAATAATAATTTACCCTATAATAATAGTTGTAATTTATTTTATAGTAGTAGTAATAGAATTCTTTAAAGTAATAATAGTATTTATATACTTTCTTATAATAATTCTTTAATAGAAATTAATTCGCCGGCTATTCGTCCTATTAATCCTATTCCTATTAATAATAATTAATTCGCTTAGCGTTAATTTGTAATTAAAATTATACGTTAATATATTCGTTAATTCGACGAATAGAACCGTTTATTTGCCGATAATAATAAAATATTAAAGGCTTTGATTAATTATAAAAAAAAATAATAATTAAATAAATCGTCGCTTTTATAACCCGATAAATTCTTAATTAAATAAAAATCCTCCCCCTATCTTCGTTTTAACGTATTAGTAAATAAAAGTAAAAAAAAAGAAGAAAAGAAAATTAAAAATAGCGAACGAATTCGTTTCGCCATTCCTCTTCTAATTCGATTATTAAGTAATATTTATTTAATTATCCTAACCGAAATATTTATAATAGGATTCTTTCGGCTTTAATTCTATTATTTAAAAAAATTTAGAATTATTCCTACGTTTACGGCCAATTAATTATTATAAATTACGTATTTACTATTTAGAAATATTCGAATATAATATAATAAAACGTTTTTCGTTTTAATCCGTACGAATAAATAAAGGTATTAATATTAAGGATTTTCCTTTAAAAAAAGAAAGCTTTAAAGCCGATTACCTCCGTTCTCGTTTAAATAAAGAAGGAATTTTTCGCTTTCGTTAATAAATAATAATCCTTATTATCCTCCGAAGGTTAGGTTCTTTTCCGCTTTTTCTTTTTTTAATTAATTATATACCGTTTTATTATAATATTATTAAATTTTAAATCGAAATTAATAATTATAAATTTATACCGCCGATTTAATTTAATTATTATTACCGTTAATTAATAATTATAGCGCGATATTTATTTTCTCTTTATAGTATCCTTTAATTATATTTCTTAATCGAGGGCTAAAAATTCTAACGGTTATAATAATTAAATAAATATACCCGTTATTAAGGACGGTCCTACTATAATCGTTATAAAATTCTCTATTAATACTTATTCCTCCGCTTATTTAATTTTAATAATATTACTTTCCGATTTATTAATAAATAATCGACTTTTTATTCGTTTTATTTAAATATAATTAATTATTTAAATTATTATTTTACGGACGAATTTAATTTAATCCGTATAAGCGAATTTCTCTTCGAAAGCCTTTATTTATTTATTAAAGTAGAGGTCGAATAATAGGTAAAAAATTTCCATTTTAAAGTTCCATACCGGCGTAATTTTATATACTTTAACGATAATTTTTAAATATTTAATTTAATATTTAGTTAATCCAATTATTATCCTTCGGGGTTTACTATATATTTCTATCGGTTAGTAAAAGGTTAAAATTCTATATATAATTACACTTCGAATATATTTAATATAAATCTCCTTCGCGTAAATAAAGGAATAATTCTAAATCTTTATAATTAATTAAGTTAGCGTATTCGTTTAAATCTTTATTTTTTTCTTCATAGCCTCCGCGTAGGTTCGATAATTAAGTTTACGGTCTAATTAGACGTTTAAGAATTTTATCGATTCCATCGGTCGAAATGTAATATCCCCGAATTAGAGAGCCTCCGTTCTTAGTACCCTCGTTCGTATAAAATACATCAACTCCATCTTATTCGCTTCGAACTCTATACTTCTCTCCCTTGCCCACTCGGAGCAATAATATTATAATAAAATAGTATATAATCGGTTAAAAAAAGAAGAAGCGGAAGAGAACCTAACCTTTAGAAAATAATAAGGATTATTATTTATTAACGAAAACGAAGAATTCCCTCTTCGTTTAAATAAGAATAGAGGTAATCGGTTTTAGGGCTTTCATTTTTTAAAGGAGAGTCCTTAATATTAATACCCTTATTTATTTATACAGATCGGGACGAGAAATATTTTACTATATTACGTTCGAATATTTCTAGATAGTAAATATATAATTTATAATAACCGATTAATTATAAACGTAAGAATAATTTTAAATTTATTTAAACGATAAAATTAAGGCCGAAAGAATTTTATTATAAATATTTTAATTAGGACGATTAAATAAATACTACTTAATAATCGAATTAAAAGAGGAGTAGCGAAACGAATTCGTTCGCTATTTTTAATTTTCTTTTCTTCTTTTTCTTTTATTTTTATTTACTAATATATTAAAACGAAAACGGGGGGAGGATTTTTATTTAATTAAAAATTTATCGGGTTACAAAAACGACGACCTATTTAATTAATATTTCTTTTTATAATCGATTAAAGCTTTTAATATTTTATCATTATCGGCGAATAAACGGTTCTATTCGCCGAATTAACGAATATACTAGCGTATAATATTAATTACGAATTAACATTAAACGAATTAATTATTATTAATAAGAATAAAATTAATAAGACGAATAGCCGGCGAATTAATTTCTATTAGAAAATTATTACAAGAAAATATACGAATATTATTACTATTTTAAAGAATTTTACCGCTATTACTACGAAGTAAATTACTATTATTATTATAGGGCAAATTATTATTATTATTATAAAGGATATTATTCGAAGGAATATAATTATTAATTAAATTATTTTTATTAAAAAGGAAGAATTTATAATAACTTTTTTAGAAATAATTATTAACCGATTATTTTTTATAACGAATAAATTATTTAAAAATATTAATAAAGCCATTAAATAAGATTCTTATTCCTTAGTTAAATTTATAGCGCTAATATAGTATAAGGTCTATTTCCGATTCCCCGTAGGATAAAACCGTAGGCGTTAAGCGCCCCGGATAAAAACCTCGGCTATATTTCTTAGCGCGGATTTATCCGCGCCGCTTCTTCGACGTTCTACGATCGTAGTATATACTTACTATTAATACGATTAATATCCGTCTTATCCCTTTTATTTACTATTATATTAGAATATTAAACCGTTCCGCCTTTTTAATCCGCTATCCCGTCTTTTATTTACTATTACCCTCTATTTCCCGCTCCCCCGTTTATTTATTTTTTTAATTATTATTAAACTTTTTAATTATTAAATTTTCCTTTATTCTTTTTATTTTCTTCTTCCTCCTATAACGGTTACGTTTTTATTATAATTTATATTAATATAAAGATTTCCTTCCTTTAAATATAAAAACCCCTTATCCTCCGGGCCTTTTTAAATTTTTCTTTTTTTTAATAATAATAATAATCGATTCGAAATAGCTATTCCCCGTTAAAAATGCGTTAAAACGTTCCGTAAAATAATAAAGACTTCCGACGAAGATAAGGGCGAAAATTCGTCTCCCCTTCGCTTTCCTTCGCTAACCCTTATATTTAATATAATTAATACCAATATTAAAATTAATTTCGAGCGTATTATTAAACGCTTTATTAGTAATAAATTCTTCTATATATTAGAGAAAAGGTAAATCCTCCCTCCGCTACGTTTTATCTTTATATTAATTTCCCCGAAGCCGTATTTATACTCCCCCGTATTTCGCCTATACCTTCTAATTAGTTAAGGCCTTTTTCGCCTTCCCGGCCGTCCCGGGTTACGATGCTTATATAAAGGCCGTCGTTGAATCGACCTGCTGCATCCCCAATTACCCGAGTAAGTTGCCATCTTCTATATCGTTAACGTTTCCCACTCTAATTCGTTCTTAGACAAATTTAATTAGGCTACCTAGTGCACCTTGGCGGTCTCGCGTTATATTAATAAAGCCATTATTAATAAAACGAAGGCGAATTGCGCTAATAAATTCTTTAACAATAATATAAAGGCGGATAAAATAGTCGCAGAATTCGTTATTAACCGGATTTTAAATAACGATTTTCTCTTAAAAAGTATTACGGAAATCGTAAAAGCCGCGAAGCGTATCGATTATATAATACAAAACCGTTAAAATATATTAAATAATTTAATTAAATTTATTTAAAAATAAATTAAAATAAAAAATATTAATAATATAGAAAATAATAATTTATTCGGGTGATTAAAAATATAGTAAATCAATTTAGCGACGGCTTTTATATAAATATTATAATTTAAAACGGCCGGGAAGGCGAAAAAGGCTTTAATTAATTAAAGAGTATAAACGAAATATAAAGGAGTATAAATACGGCTTTAAAAAGGTTAATATAAAGATAAAATATAAAAAAGGAGGATTTACCCTTTCTTTAATATATAAAAGAATTTATTATTAATAAGGAATTTAATAATATATTCGAAATTAATCTTAATATCGGTATTAATTATATTAAATATAAGGGTCGGCGAAGGAAGGCAAAAAGGAAACGAATTTTCGCTTTTATCCTCGTCGGAGGTTTTTATTATTTTATAGAATACTTTAATATATTTTTAACGGGGAATAAATATTTCGAATCGATTATTATTATTAATAAAAGAAAAAAAAATTTAAAAAAGCCTAAACGATAGGGAATTTTTATATTTAGGGAAAGAAATCTTTATATTAAAATAAATTATAATAAGGACGTAACCGCTATAGGGGGGGTAAAAGAAAATAGAAGGAATAAAAAAGAATTTAACGGTTAAGAAATTTAAAGGGTAAATAAACGGAAAAGTAGAAAGCGGAAGGCGGTAATAAATAAAGGGACGGGACGGCGGATTAAAAGGGCGGAATAATCTAATATTTTAATATAACGGTAAATAGAAGGGATAAAACGGATATTAATTGCATTAACGGTAGGTATGTACTACGATCGTAGAACGCCGAAGAAGCGGCGCAAATAGGTCCGCGCCGGGAAATATAGCCGGGGTTTTTATCCGGGGCGCTTAATACCTACTAGTACAGTTTTATCCTACGGGGAATCGGAAATAAACCCTATACTATATTAGCGCTATAGATTTAGCTAGGGAATAAAAATCTTACTTACTTACTTATCGATTAAAATAAAATATTAAAGGTTTTAGTTAATTATAAAAAGAAAGAATGATTAAATAGGTCGTTACCTTCGCAGTTTAATAGATTTTTAATTAAATAGAAATTCTCTTCCGTCTTCGTTTTAATGTATTAATAAATAAAAATAAAAGAAAATAAAGAAAAGAAAATTAAAAATAATGAGCGAATTCGTTTCGCCGCTCCTCTTTTAATTTAATTATTAAGCGGTATTTATTTAATCGTTTTAACAAAAATATTTATAATAAAATTCTTTCGGCTTTCATTCTATCGTTTAAATAAATTTGGAATTATTTTTATATTTATAGTTAATTAATTATTACGAATTACGTATTTACTATTTAAAAATATTTGAATATAATATAATAAAACGTTTTTCGTTTTAATCCGTATAAATAAATAAGGGTATTAATATTGGGGATTTTCCTTTAGAAAAAGAAGGTTCTAAAGCCGATTACTTCCGTTTTCGTTTAGACGAGGAGGGAATTCTTCGTTTTCGTTAATAAATAATAATTTTTATTATTTTCCGAAAGTTAGGTTTTCTTCCGCTTTTTTTTTTTTAACCGATTATATACCGTTTTATTACGGTATTATTAAATTTCGGGTCGAAATTAATAATTATAAATTTATACCGCCGATTTAATTTAGTTATTATTATTATTAATTAATAATTATAATACGATATTTTTTTTTTCGTAGCGTCCTTTAATTATATTTTTCGATTAAGGGTTAAAGGTTCCAGCGGTTATAATAATTAAGTAAATACGCCCGTTACTAAAAGCGGTCCTATTATAATTATTATAAAATTCTTCGTTGGTATTTATTTTTCTATTTATTTAATTTTAATAATATTATTTTCTAATCTATTAATAAATAATTGACTTTTTATTTGTTTTATTCTTTTCATCCTCTTTATTACCCCATTGTACCGCAAACTAGCCACGGTCAAAAACACGATCACGGTCGGCTTCGCCAACGATACCAACATCGTCGCTGTAGCGAAGACTACCGAAGAGAACTATAGGATACTTCAAGCGGCATAGGAAATTTACTCCGAGTAAGTAGGGGAGAGAAAAATAGAATTCGAAGCGAATAAAACGGAGTTAATATATTTTACGCGGACGAGGGCACTAAGAACGGAGACTCTCCAATTCGGGGATATTATACTTCAACCGACGGAATCGATAAAATTCCTAAGCGTTTAATTAAACTATAAATTCAATTATCGAACCTACGCGGAAATTATTAAGAAAAAAATAAAAACTCAAACGAATATATTAATTTAATTAGTTATAAAGATTTGGGGTTACTCCTTCGTTCGTATAAAGGAGATTTATATTAAATATATTCGAAATGCGATTATATATAGAATTTTAGCCTTTTATTAACCGATAAAAGTATATAATAAACCCCGAAGGATAATAATCGGATTAATTAAATATTAAATTAAATATTTAAAAATCGTTATTAAGGCGTATAAAACTACGCTAATATAGAATTTTAAAACGGAAATTTTTTACCCGCTATTCGACTTCTACTTTAATAAATGGGTAAAGGCTTTCGAAGAGAAATTCGCCCGTACGGATTAAATTAGGTTTATTTAAGGAATAATAGTCTAAATAATTAATTATATTTAAATAAAACGAATAAAAAGTCGATTATTTATTAATAGACCGGAAAGTAATACCACTAAAGTTAAATAAATAGAGGAATAAATACCGACGGAGAAATTTATAACGATTATAATAGGACCGTTCCTAATAATAGGCGTACCCGCTTAACCGTTATAGCCGTTAAAATTTTTAACCTTTAATTAAGAAATATAATTAAAAAACGTTATAAAAAAAGAATAAATATTATACTATAATTATTAATTAATAATAACGGTAATTAAATTAAATTAGCGGTATAAATTTACAATTATTAACTTCGACCCGAAGTTTAATAATATTGCGATAAAACGGTATATAATCGGTTAGAAAAAGAAGAAGCGGAAGAAAATCCAATTTTCGGAGGATAATAAGGATTATTATTTATTAACGAAAGCGAAAAATTCCCTCCTCGTTTAAATAAGAATAAAAATAATCGGTTTTAAAGCCTTCTTTTTCTAAAGGAGAATCCCCGATATTAATACCCCTATTTATTTATATAAATTAAGACGAAAAACGTTCTATTATATTACGTTCGAATATTTCCGGATAATAAATACGTAATTCGTAATAATCGATTAGTTATAAACGTAAAAATAATTTTAAATTTATTTAAATAATAAAATTAAAGCCGAAAAGATCTTATTATAAATACTTCGGTTAGGACGATTAAATAAATACCGCCTAATAATCGAATTAAAAAAAAAATGGCGAAACGAATTTATTTATTACTTTTAATTTTCTTTTCTTCCTTTTCTTTTACTTTTATTTACTAATATATTAAAACGAAAACGGAGGAGGATTTCCATTTAGTTAAAAATTTATCGGGCCGCGAAGGCGACGACCTATTTAATTATTATTTCTTTTTATAATTAATTAAAATTTTTAATATTTTATTATTATTAGCGAATAAATAGTTCTATTCGTCGAATTAATAAATATATTAACGTATAATATTAATTACGAATTAACGCTAAGTGAATTAATTATTATTAATAAGAATGGGATTAATAAAACGAATAATTAGCGAATTAATTTCTATCGGAGAATTATTATAAGAAAATATATAAATATTATTATTATTCGGAGGAATTTTACTATTACTGCTACGAAGTAAATTACTGCTATTATTATAAAATAAATTATTACTATTATTATAGAAGATACTATTTAAAAGAATATAATTGCCGATTAAATTATCTTTATTAGAAAAGAGAAGTTCGTAATAATTTTTTTAAAAATAATCGTTAACCGATTATTTTTTATAGCGAATAAATTATTTTAAAGTATTAATAAAGTTATTATTAATAAAGCGAAGGCGAATCGCGCTAATAAACTCTTTAATAACGATATAGAGGCGGATAAAATAATTACGGAATTCGCTATTAATTAGGTCTTTATTAATAACCTTCTCTTAAAAAATATTATAAAGATTGTAAAAGCCGCGAAATATATCGATTATATAATATAAAATTATTAAAATATATTAAATAGCCTAATTAAATTTATTTAAAAACGAATTAAAATAGGAAACGTTAATAATATAAAAAATAGTAATTTATTCGGGTAATTAGAAATATAATAAATCGATTTAATAATAGCCTTTATATAAATATCGTAACCCGAAACGGCCGGGAAAGAGAAAAAGGCCTTAATTAATTAAAGGGTATAGGCGAAATATAAAAGAATATAAATATAATTTCAAAGAAATTAATATAAAGATAAAATATAATAAAGGGAGGATTTACCCTTTTTCTAATATATAAAAAAATTTATTACTAATAAAGCGTTTAATAATATATTCGAAATTAATTTTAATATCGGTATTAACCGTATTAAATATAAGGGTTGGCGAAAGAAAATAAAAAGGAAATAAATTTTTGCCTTTATCCTCGTTAAAAATTTCTATTATTTTATAGAACGCTTTAATGCGTTTTTAACGGGGAATAACTATTTTAAATCGATTATTATTATTAAAGGAAGGAAAAGCTTAAAAAAACCTAGAAAAATAAAGGGTTTTTATATTTAAGGGAAGGAAATCCTTATATTAATATAAACCGTAATAGAAACGTAACTATAATAAAGGGAAAAAGAAGATAGAAGGAGTAAAAAAAGGTTTAATAATTAAAAAATTTAAAGGCGGTTAAAAAAGCAAACGGGCGGGGGAATAGAAGGCGGAAAGTAATAATAAATAAAAAATAGGACGGCAAATTAAAAAAATAAAACGGTTTAATATTCTAATATAATAATAAATAGAAGGGATAAAACGGATATTAATCGTATTGGCGGTAAATATATATTGCGATTATAGAACGCTAAAGAAGCGGCGCGGATAGGTCCGCGCTGAGAAATATAGCCGGGGTTTTTATCCGGGGCGTTTAACGCCTACGGTTTTATCTTACGGGGAATCGGAAATAGACCCCATACTATATTAGCGCTATAGATTTAGCTAGGGAATAAGAATCTTACTTATTTGTTTTATTTAAATATAATTAATTATTTAAATTACTATCCTTTAAACGAATTTAATTTAATTTATACGGGCGAATTTTTTTTTAAAAGCCTTTACTTATTTATTAAAATAGAAGTCGAATAATAGGTAAAAAATTTCCGTTTTAAAGTTCTGTACCGGTATAATTTTATACGCCCCGGCGACGATTTTTAAATATTTAATCTAATATTTAATTAATTCGATTATTATCCTTCGGGGTTTATTATATATTTTTATTAGTTAATAAAAAGCTAAAGTTCTATATATAATTACGTTTCGAATATATTTAATATAAATCTCCTTCGCGCGAATAAAGGAATAACTTTAAATTTTTATAATTATTTAAATTAATATATTCGTTTAAATTTTTTTTTTTTTTAATAACCTCCGTATAGGTTCGATAATTGAATTTATAGTTTAATTAAACGTTTAAAAATTTTATTAATTCCGTTAGTTAAAATATAATATTTTTAAATTAAAAAATCCCCGTTCTTAGTACTTTCGTCCGCGTAAAATGTATTAATTCCGTTTTATTCGCTTCGAATTCTATATTTCTCTCCCTTACTTATTTGGAATAAATTTCCTATATTATTTAAAATATTTTATAATTCTCTTTAATAATTTTTATTACGGCGATAATATTAATATCGTCGGCGAAGCCGACTATAATTATATTTTTAACTATAATTAATTTATAATATAATAAAATAATAAAAAAAATGAAAAGAATTAAAAAGAAAAGGGAATTTTAAAGTATTCTAGTTTTTATAACGTAAGGAGCGGATATTTCGTCGTCGAAGAAGAGGGAATTTCTTTATTTATTAATAAAATTCGCTATTTATTTAAAAATTTATCGTAAGAATTATATTTCCTATAGGGTATATAATAATTATTTATAATTAATTTTATCGAATACGCTTTTAAAATTAAAGAGTATTAGTGATATATATCACAGGCCTAGCCGTAACTGCACGTGATTGGCATATTGCCATTATATATTTGTGTTCGTATAGTGGTCGCTTCCTAAGACGTACTACTATATTTAGAATAGTCCCGCCCGTATAGGATATTACATTACTACTTACCGCTTATACGGTTAAGGTTACTTAACCGCGCGTAATTAGCGCGTTCCCGTCGCGCCCTATAAAGGGCGGGCTTCCTACGTATATTTTCTTCCTTTTCTTCTTTCTTCCTCTATATAATTATATATATTTATATTTATTATTTACCTTTATATTAATTATCCTTATAATAATTAATTATATTTTTAAAATAATACATTTACGCGTAATTTTATTTTATTCAAAATAAGTCGCTTACTTCCCGCTCGCCGTATACGAACCGTCGAATTAATATATTTCTTTTATTATTAAATCCCTTTATTTAATTAAATAAGGGAGGGTCTTTATATTTAATAAATAAAAAAATTTATAACGATTAAATAATTTTAATTATATTATTTTTTATATTTTATAATAGTAATAGCGACCCCGTAATTTTCTCCCTTAATAATACGTCGAATATTCTCCTTAACGTTCTAATTTTTAATATTAATTTTATTAATTCTAATAACGCCGTTATTTTAAAAACTTTATACAATATTATTAACGGTAATAATAATTTAATTCCTAACGTTAACGTCGCCTACGTTACCTTTTACGAATTTGCTTCCGATAAAGATATTAAAGAAATCCTTATAGATTTTAATAACGACGAAAAACCCCGCTTCATCCTTTATAATTACTTCGACTACGCTTCCTTAATTATTAAAAAAGCCGCCTTCGCGTTTATTATTTAATTATTCGGCCGCGTTTATTAGCGCCTTTACGATAATTATATATTTATTCGCAATTAGAATAATAATTTTATGAATTAATTCGATATAATTTTTATCGATTTTAAAAATTTTTAAACGTTATATATTATTCTTTAGAAAGAATATTCCGATTTTAAAATTTAATATAGTAAATTTAATACCCAAACCGTTATTATATCTTTTAACCTTAATAATTTTAATTCCGCCGTTTTAAGTATTAATAATATTTATAAATAAACGGTCGCCGACCCCCCCGTTTTTACCGGTTTCGAAAAAGACCCCGCTAAACGTATTCGTATTTTCCACTCTTAATATATAATTATTTAAACCTAATAAATTTACAACCCGATATTATTCTAGGACGAGCGTTAGAAGATTCTACGTATAATTATATTATTCGGCCCCGATTTTAAGTCCGGTATTAACGATTTTATTAAAATTATTATAACCGAGAATAATAAAAACGTTTAAGAATAGAAAATAGGCGCCGAATTTATATAATATTTAATTAAACGTTTCGAAATAATTAATATTAAATAGGATATTTAATATTTTTTAACCGAATATTATTAATTTAATAAAAATTTTATTAACTTTAAAATAGAATTAATATTTTTAATAATTATTTACGGCCTAATTAAAGTTTAAAAGGTCGAATATTTAAGAAATAAAGTTTTTAAATGTATTTATAACGTTAGCGTTTATTATAAACCCCCCGCTAATAACGCTTAGGATAAATAATTAGAAATATATTATAAGATTGCTTATATTTAGGACGATACCGATTATTATACCCGTATAATTTATAGTATTTTTAATAATACCCCTAATAATAATATTAATATTAATTTTAATAATAATTTTAATTCCGTTATTAATAATTTTAATTCCGCTTCCAACCCTAATAACCGTACTATTAATTAGGGCGGTAATAAGATAGATTTTAACGCTATTAGCCTTATTAGTATTATTTACTTTAATATATTAAATTAGCGTATATATAATAGCTTTTATTATCGTTACGGCTAATTTAATTATTTAATTAAGGATTATTTTTATTCCGTTAATTATAATCTTCAAAGCCCCGTTAATAAGAATAACCGTTATAATAATAATTATAATCGTAGTAAGAATAATAATAATAATAATAATAATAATACCGTTAACGTTCGTAGCGTTAATACCCCCGTTATTAACCCGGTTCCCGCCCCGGCTATTAATTTAATTCCCGGTTAGCCCGCTAAATAAATTATTAGCGGCGAATATTATAATAATTAGGGAAATATTTAGCCTTTATATATAATTGCGTATAGAAGCCCGAATTAATATTATTGAAAAAGTAAATTTTAAATTATAAATTAAAGGATTTAGAGGAAATACGAATTTAATTTTTAAATAATTTTATATTTTTAAATTTAATACTTTTATTATTTTACGTATATACCGGATCGCGTAAAGATTATTATATTATTTTAATAAATAATAATTACTCTATTTACGCCTTTTTAAATTCTTCGTTTATAAAAAAGAATAACCTTCTACGTTTTAAATTTTTACAATTAAAGAAATTAATCTTTATTAATAAAATCGTTAAAAATATTATTTTTAAAGGAATCCGTACCCAATTCCGTATTAATTTTTATATAAAGATTATTACCTTCTTCGTTTACGATATTTTTAAAAATTACTTTATTATTTTTAATTTCCTATAAATATAATATTATCAATTTAAAATTAATTATAATAATTATACCGTCTGTTTTATTTAATACCGCGGCCGTTACCTCCTTTTAAATTTTTCTAATAAATAAATTATTATATTTAGAAATTTTATTAATCGTATTACGGTAGTAATTATTCGCTTACTATTACGATTAAGTACTTTAATTTTAATTCCGTTATTACTTCCGCTCCTTAAATCCTTTAAGATAATTTTACATTTAAAGCCCGCTTTTTAAATTACCCTGCGAATAATACCGATCTCCGAATTATTACCTTCTTTTTTAACCTTTGAGAATAAATTTACTTTAATTCCCTCCCCGATCTTTAAAATTAAGTAATATAATAATTTTCCGCGCTGTATTAATAACCCTGTAAAGGCTTTAATCGTTAATCGAGCTGGAATTAAAATATAAGGAATTGTTAGTACGGCCGCCCTTTTCGTTAAAATTAAGAGCCCTGTAATTTACGAACTATATATTCGTTTAAATAATTATTATATCTTTATTAGAATAGTACGCCTAATGTAATTATAACGTTTTATCCGTATTAATAACGTATTTAATACGGTTAATATTAAAGAGTTTAACGTTATTATATTTAATTATATATACGAGAAATAGAACTTTAAGCCCTTAATTACTAATTACGTCGTATTAAAATAATTATTTACGATTTTAGAATTAACGGACGTTGAAAAATTAATAGAAGATATAATAAATAATATTATAAATAATAAAGGAGAATAATATAAATACCTTTTACCGCCGTTTATTTATTTATTCGTTGATATAATAATTAGTAATACCGATTTTAAGGAAGATAAGGAAGCCGCTATTTTAATAAAAATATTAAATTTAATAGGGGATTTTAGCCGGGATATTCTTATATATAAAAAAGTCTTTAAATAAATTTATATTATTAAAATTACCGAAGAAGATATAAAAATTTTCCTAAAAAAGAATAATAGGCTTATTAAGTCCGACGATAAAGTTAAGGTTAAAGTCCTAATTAAATATTATAAAAATATTAAAGTTTTCTTTCCCCGTTTAATAAAAGAAATCCCGCTATATTACGCCTACGATTATAAAATCGAATTATTACTAGGATAGTAACCGTTTAATATAAGGCCCCGACGTATTACGCCTATCGAGGCGGTTATAATTAAAAAATAAATTAATATTAATTTTTAAAAGAAATTTATCCGGCCCTCCTAATCCGCCGTTACGGCCCTTATCCTCTTCGTTAGGAAATTTAGCGGCGGAATCCGTATTTATATCGATTACTACGGTATTAATAACGTTATTATAAAATCCCGCTATTTATTACTATTAATTAAGGAAATATTTAATACTATTTGTAAAGTAAAAATTTTTATTAAATTCGACGTTATTATTATATTTAATTATATTCGGGTTAAAGAGGGATACGAATAATTTATAGCGTTTATTACCCGTTTCGGCCTTTTCGAATTAATAATTTACCTATTCGGTTTATAAGGCGTATTAAGGACGTTTTAAAATTATATTAATAATATACTTTATAATATTTTAAATATTTATATTATTATTTATTTAAACGATATTTTAATATATTTTAATAACGAAGAAGATTACGTCTGTTATATTACGGAGGTTTTAGACCGTATAATTAAAGTAAGCCTTTAATTCGACGTCGATAAGTACGAATTTTATACTACCCGTACGAAATACTTAAGTTTAATTATTATTCCTAATAGTTTCGAAATAGACCCCGAGAAAATTATTATAATTACTATTTAAGAGGCTCCAGATTCTAAACGTTCCCTCTAACGTTTTTTAAATTTTATAAACTTTTACCGACGATTTATTAAATATTTCTTTATTATTATAGGACTATTATACGAATTTACGAAGAAGGATATAAATAAAATAACGTAAATATAGATTAAATAATATTAAAAATCGTTCGACGCTTTTAAAAAAATATTTATTACGGGTCCCGTTTTACGAATTTACGATTAATTTAAATAAATAATTATCGAAACCGATACTTCTAATTGGGTATATAGTAATATTTTTTTATAATATAACGACGAAAGTATTTTACGCCTAATTACTTATTTTAATTAATAATATATAATAATTAAAAGTAATTATAATATTTATAATAAGGAGTTATTCGCTATTATTAAAATATTAGAGGAGTAGAGGTTAAAATTCGAAAGCGTGTAATAACTTTTCGAAATATTAACGGATTATAAAACTTTAAAAACGTTTATTATAAATAAATAACTTTCTCTTCGGTATATACGGTAGTTTTAATTTTTATTATAATTTAACTTTATATTTAAATATCGATTAAATTCCTTTTAAATCCGATTTAATACCTTTAATTATAAATTAAAGGATATTCCTTACGAAGGGGACGAATACCTATTCGCCCGTAATAAAATATTTCTCGATTAGAATATATTCGTTAATAGGGTTTGGGTATTAAACGACGTAGAAGCGGAAACGGATTCCCAAATTAACGTAAGTATGTATTATTTTTATAATTTGGAAATCCTTAACGAGAAGTCCGTAAATAATTTTATTACCGAATTTTATAAGAAATCCGTCTTTTTCGTAGACTTTTTAACCTATTTTTAAGACCCTAAACGTTATATTTAATTTAAGGAAGTACGAAAATAAATAATAAAGATTGCGTTTATAGAGTACCGAACGGTATAAAGGCGAATTTATTATTATAATACTATTATTATTAATTTAAAGGATATAAAATTATAATTTTAATTAATTTACTATATTTATAATACCCCCTTTACGAATTACTTAAATTGCGAAAAAATTTTCTATTTATTATTTTATTCGTATCTTTAATTAAAAATATATTAATCGGTTCGTGTTTATTATAAAATATATTTTTAATACGCTAAAATTAAATTATTATATTATTCCCCCTATAAATTATTAAAATTATTAAACGTCCTTTTTACTATTTAGAAGGAGATTTCTATCGATTATATTACCCTTCTTACCCTATATTTACGCTATAGTTAAGAATTTAAATATATTATTATAATAGTTAATTATTTTATTAAAATACGCTATTATATCCCTTACGAAATTTTTATTACCGAAGAATTGGCCGAATGTTTTATTGAACGGATATATAATTTATATAACTTCTTCGATTTTATTATTTCCGACCGTAATATTTAATTTATTTCGATATTTTAACGCGCTTTATCGGTACGGTTAAAAGTTATATTAAAATTATCTTCCGCTTTCTATTTAATAACGAATGGTTAAATTGAACGTATTAACGTAAAAATAAAACGGTATTTAAAAATATATATTATTTAAATATAAAATAATTAAGTCGATTAATTATTATTCGTAGAATTCGTTAATAATAATTAAATTTCCGAAATAATTGGAATTTCCCCTTTCTTTATTAATTATAATTTTAACCCCCGTATAAGCGTTGAATTAATAGTATTTTATCCCCCCGAAATTTCGGCTATATAATAGAAGGAATATTTTAAAGCCTATAAAATCGTTAATCGTTTTAAGGAAATATTCGATTATATTATAATAAACGTTCGAAAAATTTAATAACGTTATAAAGATAATGTTAATACCCAATAATCGGACGCTCTAATATATAAATTAGGAAATTGAATTTTATTCGATACTATTAATTTTAATTCCGGCCGCCCCTATATTAAATTAATACCGCTTTTCGAAGGACCTTTTATAATTACCGGTATTGGTACCTATACTATTACGCTCGAATTCTTTAATAATATAAAATATAGCCCTACCTTTTATATTAATAAAATTAAACGTTAATTAAATAACGGGTTATTAGGATAATTATAATTAAATAAAAATATACGAGCGAATTATAATTGGATTTTAAAGCGTACCGACGATAGTAAAGAGTAAATTAAATAAGAATTTATTAAAATTAATGGTTATAAAAGAGAGGGCCGTTTTTAGGAGTATTATATTATATAAATACCCTTTTACGCCCCCGATTAGTAATTAAAGAATAACGTTTTAATATATTTAAAATATATATACCGGTTTTATAAGGAAAATTTAAATGCCCTAGTATTATTATAATAGTTCGAAGGAGAGAGGAAATGGAGGAAGTAAGAAGTATAGGAAGTTTGGGAAATAGGAGGAGTACGGGAGGATACGGTTATAGCGCCGGAAGAGGCTTTGGAAATAAAGACGGAAATATAATAGGAAGAGTACGGTAGGAGGAGGAAGTTACTACGTTTAAAAATAGCGGTTATAGAAACTTTTTTAATAAAGATTTCGATTATTTTATATAATAATAATTAATTATATAACTTCTTTTAAAGGGAGGTAATATTATAAACCTAACCGTAATTATATATAATTAATATATTGCTATTATATATTTATATTCGTATAATAATCGCTTTTTAAAACGTATTATTATATTTAGGATAGTCCCGCCCGTACGGGATATTGCGTTACTACTTACCGCCTATATAGTTAGGGTTACCTAACTGCGCGTAATTAGCGCGTTCCCGTCGCGCCCTATAAAGGGCGGGCCTTCTACGCACACTTTCTTCCTTTTCCTCTTTCTTCCTCTGTGCAATTATACATATCTATATCTACCATTTACCCTTGCATTGATTGTCCCTGTGATAATATAACGGCTTTAAATTTCTAAATTATATATATAGTATTTATAATAATACGGATAGTAAATTCGATCGAATAGTTTATTTAATTATTTATTTAATTTTTTAATAAGAAATTAAATTTTTCTGCGGTTTAGGTAAATTTTTTAGTAATAAACGCTTTTAAAAAATTTTCCCGACGTTATTTAATAATAAAATTAACTTCTACGCGCCGGCTAGTTTTTATTATACGGCGGTTTTCCTTAATTTTTTAAAAACGATTATTTTTATATTTTTAAATTATTATAAGAAATATCCAAAATAAAAATTCGTAATTATAAGAACGGTTATAGCCTTTTGGAATAATTCCCTATGAATTTTTAAAAATTTATTCGAATATTAATTGATATTTAATATTTTATTCGGAATTATCCGAAATAAAATACTTTAAATATCTTTTTTAGTAATTAATTCGTTAATAAATAACGAATTATTAATATTTAAAAGAAGGGTTTAATTGGGTAAATAATTTATAAAGACGTTTATTTTCGGGAAAAAACGTTTAGCGAAAATATTCGCTTTATTATTATAATTTTCGATTTTTTTTATTCCCTTATATTATTTAAAAATTAAGAATTTAGGCGGGTTTATTAATAAATAGTTTTAAGTATAGGCCTATTTTTCGAGGGTTTAAAGTTTATTTAAATTTTTCGACGCTATTTTAACGTTTTTTTATTATATTATTTATTAAATTCTCGCGTTAATCTTTCTTTTTTTTATCGATATTTCTACGAATTCTATTTAATTTAAAAATATCTTTTCCTTATATTATTTTTACTATTTCCGCCTCGTATTTTTTATCGTTATTTTATATTTTAATATTTATTATTTTGCTTTTTTCCTTCGACTTTTTTTCCGGTATAGGACGAATTCTTTCGTTATATTTATAAGTTCTTTATTGAGCCTATCGAATATAAATTCTAATTCCTCCTTCGTATTAATCTTCGTTAAGACCGAAATCCGGCATAACGCCGCTTCTTGCATTTTTTCTATATTTATTAAATTCTAATTATAACCTTCTTCTATTTCCGCTTTCCTAATTTTTTTTCCAGTATAAATTTAAATTTTTTAAGGATAATAATCCGAATTAATTTATTTATATTATTATACCCTTTAATATTAAACTGCTTTGGAACCGGAAACGCCGATTTCTAGTCGAGGAGCGCTCTAAAACGAAAATTAATAACGGGAATCGATTTAGGAGGGTCTTTTACGTCCCTTACAATATCCCGCGATAATTACAACGACGACGGTATATCGTTATTACCGATAGCGATTAATAGCGGTAATTATAAATTCGAAAATAGCGTCCATAACCCGCTCGTAGGATTTTTAATTTATAACGATTTTAATATAGTATACGCTATAAAGACTTTAGAAAAAACGTAGGAGGACGACGAAATTATAAAGAAATTTATTACTAAAGCGAATAAATCTTCGGATTATAACGCCGTTTCGTTCGAGGATTATAATTAGGCTTATAAATTATTTAACGAATATACGAAAATCCTTACGAAGAAAAATAGGGTAATACGCTCCGAAGTTAATAAAATTAATAATAATTAAATTATTATTAGGAAAAATTTCGATGATTTAAAGAAGACGATTTTGTAAGAATTATAGAAAAATATTAAAGAGGCGTCGAAAATATAGGCCGGAATTATAAAAGATATTTTTTTTAAGACCGGATTTATTTTTTAATATATTATAATTATTACCCCCTCCCCGAAAATATTCTTTATTAATTATAATTATACTTTCTTTATTCGAAATATTATAATCGATATTTAATATTCGAAGTAAACGAACGAAGAAATTAAAATTTAAATTGAGAAAATATTTCGCGATTTAAAGATTAATACCCTTAATATTATACGAACCGTTACGAGATTATTTACAATTAGAAATTATAAAATTATATTCGATAACGCTATATATAAATAATATTAATAATATTAAATTTGGGTTAAAAAAGTCTTTAATGAAAAAGCGTTTATATTTTTAAATACTATTATATTAATTATTAAAGGGTTCCCTTAAGCGAATATCGTTAAATATATAAAAATAAAGGATATTATTTATAAAATATAATAGGCGAATCCGATTGCTTTTATTATTAAAATACGTTTATAGAAGAAAAGAATTAGCGAAAATAGGGGATTTTTTATAATAGAAATTACAATTATAAAAGTAGCCGAAGTTTTTTATAAAGGATTTTTCCTCTAAAAAGGCGGCGTATATATTTATAAACCGTTTATTTCTTCGGCTAATATTTAATAATATTTTATTTATTAAGGCGTAGGATATTTAAAAAAATTTTATTATAATATTAACGTTTATAAACGTTATAGTAAAAATAAATATAATAGAAACCGCTTTAGAAAAGCGAATTACCCGTTTAATAAGAATAAATCGCTAATCTTTTATACTTTATATAGAAAGTACGGGTATTACGCCTTCGAAAAGAAGGTATACCCTATTTTTAAAAAAAATTATTACGAAGGTTATTATAAAATACGCCGAAAAATTATATTTATTTACGTATTAAAAGGATTTTAAAAAAAGTATTATATTAAAACCGGCGGCGGTAAAGGATAATAGGGATATCGATTTCCTTAATACCCCCCTTACCGTTTATATTATTATTATTTATAAGAGGGAATTTAAAAGTAAAAATAAAGGTTATATTTATAAACGAATTAGCGGGCTTTCTATTAAATTAAAATTAGCGGTTAAAAGCCCGATAAACGTATTTACGAATTTTTAAAATTTAGGTATTCGAAGCGGCGCCGGTTTAATCGCCGTTATTAAATTAATTATTTAAAAGGAAAAAATTCCCGCTCTTATTCCACTTGCGGGGTTAGAAAATATTCTTTTATAAAATAATTAATAGTCCGATTAAAAATATTCTATTAGAATATAGGGAAATTGTACGAGAGAAGGAAGTTACTATTCGAATAAGAGGAGATTTATAATATTATAGCGATTTAAAAGCCGGGTAGGAATTTAAACGAAGATATTTATCGTTTATAGGGTAATAAATATATCGGGGTAAATTATTTAAAAAAAGGGAAGGCGGTTATTTATATAAATAAAAAATAGAATTTTAAGGACTTAAATTTTTATATCGGAAAAGATTAGGCCTTTATAATATTTAAAAATTTAAAAGAATTATTAACCGTTTATTCGATTTATTCCCTTATTAAAATATATAGAATACCGGAATACAAATAAGGGTTTCCCTTCTTTAAATTCCTCGAGGAAAAACCCCTAGTAAAATATTAAATTATAATTATTAAAGACTTTAACCTTTATTATTTTAATTAAAATTTAGAGAATAAAATTAGCCCAAAAATTAAAAAACTCTTTATATAAATATAATAATAGCGTATATAATTCGTTACCCTTAGAAGGGAATTAATTTATATAAATAATATAATACGGGAAGAGAAAAATAGGATAATCGATTACGTATAAATAATATTAAAAATCGAAACCGAATATTAAGGGGCGTAATAGTACGAATAAACCGATTCGGATTATTATCCTTAAGAAATTTAAGTTTATATTAGAAAAAAGGTTAAGAAAATGGAAATAAAAGAAAATTATAGTTAGAATTTAATAAATATGGAAAAAGTACGAAAGGCAGCGTTATAACGGATTTCGGTCTTAGCGAAGATCGATATGAAAAAGGAATTAGAATTTATATTTAATAAATTTAATAGAGAATTTATAAATATAATAGAGGAATTTGTCCTGTATTAAAAGAAAAATCGAAGGAAAAAAGTAAAATAATAAACGCTAAAATATAAAATAACAACGAAAAATACGAAATAAAAGTAATAAAAATAATATAGGGAAAGGATATTTTCAAATTGGGTAAAGTTCGTAGAAATATTAATAAAAAAAAGAAGGATTAACGCGAAAATTTAATAAATAATATAATAAAAAGGCGTTAAAAAGGCGTTAAAGAATTTAAATAAATTTTAAACCTTCGAAAGATAAACCCGTACCCGAAATTATTTATTAATAAACCTGCCTAAATTCCTAATTTTTAAATAATACGAAGGAATAAAAAAAATCGAAGATTATAATAATAAAACGAATATTCTCGCTGAGCGTTTCTTCCCGAAGGTAAACGTTTTTATAAATTATTTATTTAATTAGACCCTTCCCCTAAATATTAGCGATTTATTACTTATTAACGAATTAATTACCGAAGAAAATATTTAAGAGGTTTTATTTCGGATAATTCTAAATAAAGTACCGGGCGTTAATTAATATTCGAATAAATTTTTAAAAATTTGTAAAGAATTATTCCGAAAAATTATAACCGTTTTTACGGCTACGAATTTTCGTTTTAAGTATTTTTTATAATGGTTTAAAAATATAAAAGTAATCGTTCTTAAAAAATTAAGAAAAACCGCCGTATAATAAAAATTAGTCAGCGTATAGAGGCTAATTTTATTATTAAATAACGTTAAAAAAATTTTCGAAGCGTTTATTATTAAGAAGTTTATTTAAGCCGTAAAAGAATTTAACCTTTTACTAAAGGGTTAAATAGGTAATTGAATAAATTATTCGACTAAATTTATTATTTATATTATTATAAATATTATATATATAGTTTAAAAATTCGGAGCCGTTACGTCGCTAATACTCCTTAATTTTAAAGGCGTATTCGATAGAATTAATTATAAATAATTATTATATATTTTATAAGAAATACGATTTTTATAATAGATTTTCGAATAGGTAATAAATTTCGTTAATAGACGAAGAGGTTCCTTCTTTTTTGACGACGAAATATCCGTTCTTTATATTATAGAAGTTAAAGTACTTTAAGGTTCCCCCTTCTCTTTAATTCTTTTTATCTTTTTTATTATTTTATTATATTATAAATTAATTATAATTAAAAATATAATTATAATCGGCTTCGCCGATAATATTAATATTATTACTATAGCGAAAATTACCGAAGAGAATTATAAAATATTTTAAATAATATAGGAAATTTACTCCGAATAAATAGGGGAGAGAAATATAGAATTCGAAGCGAATAAAATAGAATTAATATATTTTATACGGACGAGGGTATTAAAAACGGAGACTTTTTAATTTAAAAATATTATATTTTAATCGACGGAATCGATAAAATTCTTAAACGTTTAATTAGACTATAAATTTAATTATCGAACTTACGTAGAAGTTATTAAGAAGAAAATAAAAATTTAAATAAATATACTAATTTAATTAATTATAAAGATTTAAGGTTATTCCTTTATTCGTACGAAGGAAATTTATATTAAATATATTCGAAGTGCGATTATATATAGAGCTTTAATTTTCTACTAATTAATAAAAATATATAATAAACCCCGAAGGATAATAATCGGATTGGCTAAATATTAAATTAAATATTTAAAAATCGTCGCTAAAGCGTATAAAATTATACTAATACGGAACTTTAAAATAGAAATTTTTTACCTATTATTCGATTTCTATTTTAATAAACGGGTAAAGGTTTTCGAAAAGAAATTCGCCTATACGGATTAGGCTAAATTCGTCCGAAGAATAATAATTTAAATAATTAATTATATTTAAATAAAATGAATAAGAGGTTAATTATTTATTAATAAATTAGAAAGTAATACCGTTAAAATTAAATAGGCGGAGGAATAAATATTAATAAAGAAATTTATAGCGATTATAGCGGAACCGCCTCTGGTAATAAGTATATCCGCTTAATTATTATAACTACTAAAATTTTTAACCTTTAATCGAAAAATATAATTAAAAAACGCTATAAAGAGAAAATAAATATTATATTATAATTATTAATTAATAATAGCGGTAGCTAAATTAAATCGGCGATATAAATTTACAATTATTAATTTCGATCCGAAATTTAGCGATATTATAATAAAACGGTATATAATTAGTTAGAAAAAGAAGAAGCGGAAGAAAATTTAACCTTTAGAAGATAATAAAGATTATTATTTATTAATAAAAGCGAAAAATTCCCTCCTCGTTTAAATAAGAATAGAAATAATCGGTTTTAGGGTTTTCCTTTTTTAAAGGAGAATCCCCAACGTTAATACCCTTATTTATTTGTATAGATTAAAACGAGAAACGTTCTATTATATTACGTTCGAATATTTTTAGATAGTAAATACGTAATTCGTAATAATTAATTAACTGTAAACGTAGGAATAATTTTAAATTTATTTAAATAATAGAATTAAGGCCGAAAGAATTTTATTATAAATACTTCGATTAAAACGATTAAATAAATACTATTTAATAATTGAATTAAAAGAAGAGTAGCAAAACGAATTCGTTTACTATTTTTAATTTTTTTCTCTTCCTTTTCTTTTATTTTTATTTATTAATATATTAGAACGAAGATAAAGGAGGATTTCTATTTAACTGAAAATTTATTAAGCTATAAAAGTAACGACCTATTTAATTATTATTTCTTCTTACGATTAATTAAAGCTTTTAATATTTTATTATTATCGGCGAATAAACGGTTCTATTTATCGAATTAACGAATATATTAACGTATAATATTAATTATAAATTAATATTAAGTAAATTAATTATTATTAATAAGAATAAGACCGGTAAAACGAATAGCCGGCGAATTAATCTTTATTAGGGAATTATTACGGGAAGGTATACGAATACTATTATTATTCGGGGGAATTCTATTGCTATTATTATAAAGTAAATTATTATTACCGTTATAGGGTAAATTATTATTATTATTATAAGGGATATTATTTAAAGGAATACGACTATTAATTAAATTATCCTTATTAAAAAGGAGGAATTCGCAATAGCCTTTTTGGAGGTAATTATTAACCGATTATTTTCTATAGCGAATAAATTGCTTTAGGGTATTAATAAAGCCGTCGTTAATAAAGCGAGGGCGAATCGCGCCGGTGAATTCTTTAACGATAATACGGAAGTGGATAAAATAATCGTAGAATTCGTTATTAATTGGGTTTTTATTAATAAGCTTCTTTTAAAAGGTATTATAAAAATCGTAAAAGCCGCGAAATATATCGATTATATAATGCGAAATTGTTAAAATATATTAAATAATTTAATTGAATTTATTTAAGAACGAATTAGAATAAGAAATATTAATAATATAGAAAATAATAATTTATTTGGGTAATTAGGGATATAGTAAATCGATTTAGCGATAATTTTTATATAAATATTATAATTTAGGACGGTTAGGAAGGCGAAAAGGGCTTTAATTAATTAGAGGGTATAGGCGAAATATAAAGGAATATAAATATAGTTTCGGGGAAATTAATATAAGGATAGAATATAGTGGAGGGAAAATTTACCCTTTCTCTAATATATAAAAGAATTTATTATTAATAAAGCGTTTAATAATATATTCGAAATTAATTTTAATATTAGTATTAACCGTATTAAATATAGGGGTCGGCGAAGGAGGGTAGGGGGGAAACGAATTTTCGCCCTTATTTTCGTCGGAAATTTCTATTATTTTACAAAGCGCCTTAATACGTTTTTAACGGGGAATAATTATTTTAAATTGATTATTATTATTATTAAAAGAAGGAAAAGCTTAAAAAAGCCTAAAGGATAAGGGGTTTTTATATTTAAAGGAGGGAAATCTTTATATTAATATAAATTATAATAGAAATATAACTATTATAAAGGGAAGAAGAAAATAGAAGGAATAAAGGAAAATTTAACGGTTAGGAGGTTTAATAACGGTTAAAAAGGTAAACGGGCGGGGGAATAAAAAGCGGAAAGCGGTAATAAATAAGGGGATGGAATAGCGGATTAGGAAAGCGGAACGGTTTAATATTCTTACGTAACGGTAAATAAAAAGGATAAAACGGATATTAATCGCGTTAGCGGTAAATATGTATTATAATTATAGAACGTTGAAGAAGCGGCGCGGATAGGTCCGCGCCGGGAAATGTAGCCGGGGTTTTTATCTAAGGCGTTTAACGCCTACGGTTTTATCCTACGGGGAATCGGAAATAGACCCTATATTATATTGGCGCTATAAATTTAGCTAGGGAATAAGAATCTTATTTACTTACCCTTTAATATTCGGTTTTAATTTTTAATATTATTTATATATAATTAATTATTCTATTTCTTTTTTCTTATATTATATTATTTATACGGGTCGGCTCCCCTTTAAGAATAATAAATTATATACGCTATTATTATATTTATATAAAGAGTTTTTTAATTTTCGGGCTAATTTTATTCTTTAAATCCTAATTAGGATAATAGAAGTTAAAATCCCCAACGGTTATAATTTAATATTTTACCGGGGGTTTTTCTTCGAAGAATTCGAAGAGGGGAAACCTTTATTTATATTTTAATATTCTATATATTTAAATAGGGGAATAAATTGAATAAACGGTTAATAATTCTTTTAAATTCTTAAACGTTATAAAGGTTTAATTTTTTCCGATATAGAAATCTAAATTTCTAAAATTCTATTTTTTATTTACGTAAATAACCGCCCTCCTTTTTTCTAAATAATTTACCCTAATATATTTACCGCCCCGTAGATAATAAATATCCTCGTTTAAATTCTTACCCAATTCTTAAATTATCATAATATTATAAATTTCCTCCTATTTAAATAATAATTTCCCTTTTTTTATATAATTTCCCTATATTTTAATAGAGTATATTTAATTAAATTATTAATTATTTTATAAAAAAATATCTTTTAACCCCGCGGGTAGAATAGGAGTAGGAATTTTTTCTTTTTAAGTAATTAGTTTAATAGCGGCGATAAAGTCGGCGCTATTTCGAGTACTTAAATTTTAAGAATTTATAAATATATTTATTAGGTTTTTAACCGTTAATTTCAATTTAATAAAAGGCCCGTTAATTTATTTACGGGTATAACCTTTATTTTTATTTTGAAATTCCCTTTTACGAATAGTAATAATACGGGTAGTAAGGAAAGCGTTAAAGAAATTAATATCCTTATCGTCCTTTACCGCCGCCGGCTTTAATATAATACTTCTTTTAAAATTTTTTTAGTATATAAAAAAGCGTAGCCTTTCGGCGTACGCTACAATAACTTTCGTAATAATTTTCTTAAAAAGGGGGTATATTTTCTTTTCGAAAATGTAATATTTATACTTTTTATATAGAATATAAAAAATTAATAATTTATCTTCGTTAAACGGATAATTCGCTTCTTTAAAGCGGTCTTTATTATATTTATCTTTATTATAGCATTTATAAACATTAGTATTATAATAAAATTTCTTTAAATATTTTACGCTTTAATAAATAAAATATTATTAAATATTAGCCAAAGAGGTAAACGGTTTATAAATATACGTACCGCCCTCTTAAAGGAAGAATCTTTTATAAAAAGCTTCGGTTACCTTTATAATTATAATTTCTATTATAAAAAGTTTTTTATTTTCGCTAATTCTCTTTTTTTATAGGCGTATTTTAATAATAAATGTATTTAAATTCGTTTATTATATTTTATAAATAATATTTTCTATCCTTATAAATTCGGCGATATTCGTTTAAAGGAACCCTTTAATAATTAACGTAATAATATTTAAAGATATAAACGCCTTTTCGCTAAAAATTTTCTTATTTTAAATTTAATATTATTAATATTATTTATATATAGCGTTATCGAATATAATTCTATAATTTCCGGTCGTAAGCAATTTCGTAGCGGTTTGTACGATATTAAAAATATTAATCTTCAAATTACGAAGTATTTTCTTAATTTAAATTTTAATTTTTTTATTCGTCCGTTTCGAATATTAAATATCGATTATAATACTTCGAATAAGGAGAGTACGGGTATAATTAACGGGGAGTATTTTCGGAGGGCGGGGTTAATAATTATAATATATTAAAAAATAAATCCGGTTTTAGCAAAAACGTTCTTTATAATTCCGGTTTATATTTTTAACGCCTTTTTAATATTCTTTTATAATTCTTATAAAATCGTTTTCTTTAAATCGTTAAACTTTTTCTTAATAATAATTTAATTATTATTAATTTTATTAATTTTAAAGCGTATTACTTTATTTTTCTTTATAAAGATTTTCGTATATTCGTTAAATAATCTATAAATTTAATTATAATCTTCGAACGAGACGGCGTTATAATTTAAAAATTTATTCGCTTTAGTGATAAATTTTTTTATAATTTCGTTATCTTCCTATATTTTTTCCGAAGTCTTTGCGGTATATATTATATTAAAGTCGTTATATATTAAAAATCCTACGAACGGGTTATAAACGCTATTTTCGAATTTACGGTCGCCGTTATTAATTACTATCGGCAAAAATAAGTAAGTAAGATTCTTATTCCCTAGCTAAATCTATAGCGCCAATATGGCATGGGGTCCATCTCCGATTCCCCGTAGGATGAAACCGTAGGCGTTAAGCGCCCCGGATAAAAACCCCGGCTATATTTCTCGGCGCGGACCTATCCGCGCCGCTTCTTCGGCGTTCTACGATTGCGGTATATACCCACCGCTAACGCGATTAATATCCGTCTTATCCCTTTTATTTACCGTTATATTAAAATATTAAACCGCTTTACTTTCTTAATCCGCCGTCCTATCCCTTATTTATTATTACTTTCCGCTTTTTATTCTTCCGTTTATTTACTTTTTTAATTACTATTAAATTTTTTAATTGTTAAACTTTCTTTTATTTTTTTTATCCTTTTTTTCCCTTTATTACGGTTATATTTTTATTATAATTTATATTAGCGTTAGGACTTCTTTCCCCTAAATATAAAAACCCTTTATCTTTCCGGGTCTTTTTAGGCTTTTTTTTCTTTTAATAATAATAATCGATTCGAAATAGCTACCTTCCGTTAAAAATACGCCGAGGCGCTCCGTAAAATAATAAAGACTTTTAACGAGGATAAGGGCGAAAATTCGTTTCCCTTTCATTTTCCTTCGTTAACTTTTATATTTAATATAATTAATATTAGTATTAAAATTAACTTTAAGCGTATTATTAAATGCTTTATTAATAATAAATTCTTTTATATATTAAAAAAAAGGTAAATCTTCCTTCCGTTATATTTTATCTTTACGTTAATTTCTCCGAAATTATATTTATATTCCCTTATATTTCGCTTATACTTTTTAATTAGTTAAGGCCCTTCTTTTCTTTTTAATTATTTTAGGTTATAATATTTATATAAAGGCCGTCGTTAAATCGATTTACTATATTTTTAATTACCCGAATAAATTATTATTTTCTATATTATTAATATCTCTTACTTTAATTTATTTTTAAATAAATTTAATTAAGTTATTTAATATACTTTAATAGTTTTATATTATATAATCGATATACTTCGCGGTTTTTATAATCTTTGTAATACCTTTTAAAAAAAGGTTATTAATAAAGACCCGATTAGTAATAAATTCTACGACTATTTTATCTACTTCTATATCGTTATTAAGGAATTTACCAGCGCGATTCGCCCTCGTTTTATTAACGATAATTTTACCGGCACCCTTAAATAATTTATTCGTTATAGAAAATAGTCGGTTAATAATTATTTTTAAAAAAGCTATTACGAATTCTTCTTTTCTAATAAGGATAATTTAATCGGCGGTTATATTCTTTTAAGTGATATCCCCTATAATAATAGTAATAATTTGCCTCGTAGCGGTAGTAGTAGTTTATTTCGTAATAATAGCGGTGGAATTCCCCTAAGTAGTAGCGGTATTCGTATACCTTCCTATAATAGTTCCCCGATAGAGATTAATTCGCTAATTATTCGTCCCCCCGGTTCTATTCCTATTAATAGTAATTAGTTCATTTAGTATTAATTTATAATTAATATTATACGTTAATATATTTATTAATTCAACGAATAAAACCGTTTATTCGCCGATAATAATAAAATATTAAAGGTTTTAGTTAATTATAAGAAGAAATAATAATTAAATAAATCGTTACTTTTGTAGCCTAATAAATTCTTAATTAAATAAAAATCCTCCTCCGTCTTCGTTTTAATATATTAATAAATAAAAGTAAAAGAAAAGGAAGAAAAGAAAATTAGGAATAGCGAGCGAATTCGTTTTACTACTCCTTTTTTAATTTAATTACTAAGCGGTATTTATTTAATCGTCCTAATTAAAATATTTATAATAGGATCTTTTCGGCTTTAATTCTATCGTTTAAGTAAATTTAAAATTATTCTTATATTTACGGTTAATTAATTATTATAAATTACGTATTTACTATCCGGAAATATTCGAACGTAATATAATAAAACGTTTCTCGTTTTAATTTATACGAATAAATAGGGGTATTAAAATTGGGGATTTTTTTTTAAAAAAAGAAAGCCCTAAGGCTAATTATTTCCGTTTTCGTTTAAACGAGGAAGGAATTTTTCGTTTTCGTTAATAAATAATAATCCTTATCGTTTTTTAAAGGTTAGATTCTCTTCCGCTTCTTCTTTTTTTAACCGATTATATATTATTTTATTATAATATTATTAAATTTCGGGTCGAGGTTAATAATTGTAAATTTATACCGTTAATTTAATTTAGTTATTATTACCGCTAATTAATAATTATAGTATAATATTTACTTTCTCCTTATAGTATTCTTTAATTATATTTTTTAATTGAGGGTTAAAGGTTTTAATAGTTATAATAATTAAACGGGTATATCTATTATCGGGGGCGGTCTTATTATAATCGTTATAAATTTCTCCGTCGGTATTTATTCCTCCGCTTATTTAATTTTAGCGGTACTGCTTTCCGGTCTATTAATAAATAATTAATTTTTTATTCGCTTTATTTAAATATAATTAATTATTTAAATTATTATTCTTTGGACGAACCTAATTTAATCCGTACGGGCGAATTTCTCTTCGAAAACCCTTACCCGTTTATTAAAATAGAAGTCGAATAGCGGGTAAAAAATTTCCGTTTTAAAGTTCCGTACCGACGTAACTTTATACGCCCCGGCGACGATTTTTAAATATTTAATCTAATATTTAGCCAATCCAATTATTATCCTTCGGGGTTTATTATATATTTCTATTAATTAGTAGAAAGTTAAAGTTCTATATATAATCGCGCTTCGAATATATTTAGTATAAATTTCCCTCGTACGAACGAAAGAATAACCTTAAATTTTTATAGTTAATTGGGTTAATATATTCGTTTGAATTTTTATTTTCTTCTTAATAGCCTCCGCGTGGGCTCGATAATTGAATTTGCGGTCCAACTAGACGTTTAGGAATCTTATCGATTCCGTCGGTCGAAGTGTAACATCCCCGAGTTGGAGAGTCTCCGTTCTTGGTGCCCTCGTCCGCGTGAAATCGGCAAAAATAATATATCGTCGTCGCTATAATCGTCGCGGGATATTGTGAGGGATGTAAAAGACCCTTTTGAGTCGATTCCTATTGTCGGTTTTCGTTTTGGAGCGCTCCTCGACCAGAAATCGGCGTTTCCGGTTCTAAAGCGATTTTTTTTTTTTTCGAATATAATATAGTCGGTAAAGGTAGTAAAAGTAATAAAATTAGTAAAATTAGTAATATTAAAAGTAGTAATAGCGGTAATATTCTTAAAAGTAATAAAGGTAATAAAATTAGTAAAGTCAGTAATATGAAAGGTAATAATAGCGGTAATAGTATTAAAAATAGTAAAAGTAGTAAAGTTAATAAAGTTAATAATAATAATAATAGTATTAAAGGTAGTAAAATTCGTAAAAGTCGTAAAAAAAGGTAGGAATAGTAGTAATAGTATTAAAGGTCGTAATACTTAAGGTCGTATAGCATTATATATATTATTAATAGTAACGTTATTTATAAAGAAAAAAGGAAAGCCATAATATTAATAAAAGGAAAAAAAAGCAATTAAAATAAGGGTATTGTAAATATGAACATATATTTAAATAAAATAATTATTATATTTAATTATTATCCTAATCCTCTATAAAATCTCCGAAGTCGTAATTGAACTCGGTACGAAGTACCGCTATAAATGCTATTTTATTTTTCTCCTTCTTTTTTTCCTTCTCCTTATCCTTACCCTTATTTTTATCCTTCTCTTTCTCCTTCTCTTTCTATTACTTCGGCGTAGAAAATATCGCAACCTTATTCTCTATTATAAATAACCATTTAATTAAACTATTAAACCGCTTTATTAAAATTCAAGATTCGGTTATAGAAATAAAATTAGCCGAAAGGATAAGGGTAGTAGCGGGGATAAGAATACCCAAAAAATGGAAAGTATAGTAATTGGAAGAGGGTTAACCAAAGGAGGAGGGTTAGGTAGAAGGAGGGAAAGCGGCGCCGAAGGTTTTAAATTCCGGGGAATTAAAGCGAATTTTCTTCTTTTTATTATTATCGTCGTCGGTAAAGACGGATAATTCGGCACTAAATAAGTATTTAAAGGACCCCCTAAAAAAATAATATTAATAAATAAAAATATATAGGATATAATATAATATAGAATAATATAAATTAATTTAGGGATAACCTCATTCTTTTCTAGGGCTTTAAAAGGGTTGAAAATATTTATAATATTATTATAGTACCCGTAGGCATCGTTATTATTACCTTTTCTTTAAAAACGGCGGTAAATATCGATAATTTTTTATTGAGGAGGCTAGTATAATTATTTAGCTATAATATAATAATAATATTTAGTAGCCGATTTAGTACTCTTTACGTAAAAATATCCATTGTATATATAATAAAAGTACGGGTATTAGTATAATTTACCCTATAATTTGGGGGTATCGTTATTATCATTATTATTATTATTATTATTATTCTAATTATACGCGAAACGGTTAATATATAAGAAAAATTGAAATATTAAAATTATTTACCCGCTTTTTTTTAATAATATACGAAGGTAAAAAAGTGTTAGGAGGCGGCTTAAAGCGGCCGGAAGGGGTAGTAAGCGTATTAGGGGTGCGGGCGATAGCGCTAGTAATAATAATAATAGGGCCCTTCTTAGAAGGGGTTTTAAGAGGTATAAATTTAAAAAATATCGTAAAATTATATATATATAATTAATATATAATAATTAATAATACTACCTTTATTAATAATTTATATAGGGATATATTACGTAATTTGGAGAAAAAAAGAAGGAAAGGAAAAGCTAAAAATTTAGAAAGGTAAATAATAAAAAATACAATTCGATAGTAAATACGCAATTTCGGGTAAATAAATATAAAACCGTGCAATTAAATACGAATAATAGTAAGTAAGTAATTATAAAAAGTATTTATTAATTAGTAAATTAGGCGTAATTAATAGGGTAATAATTAGGATAAAATACCGAAATAAATAATAATAATAACTATGGAAATAAATAAAAGACGGTATTATAATTATAAAACCGATATTACCTTTAGAGGGACGAACGTTAAAAATTTTAATAAATAAAACCAATTTACCTACCTTTATCCTTATTATTCCTAATACCGTACTCCTATTACTTACCCAAGTATACCCCCCTGCACCTTATACTCCATTAATTGTCCCTAGACCGTAAATTGTACATTTTATTGTAATTTGCAAGTTGCTGTTTATGGACCGTCCGAAGCTCTGGATTGTAAATTATTATACTACGGTAAATTGTTTTTTCTCAAATTTGGGGGGCTTTTATTAATCTAGCCAATTTACGCTCTAAGAGCCTATAGGAGGGTGTATGCGTATGAAAAAAATCTGTAGTTATAGTTCGAAAAGGAAGTCGCGAACGATATATATTTATCTATAGGTCTATTTATTACCGGCCGGCCGCCCGCGCCCGGTCTACCGTATTACTGCCTACCCTACCGCTTACCCCGCGTACGGTCTACCGTATTACCGCCTACCCTACCGCTTACCCCGTATACGGTCTACTCTATTACCGCCTACCCTACCGGCCTAATTACCGGCCTAATACCTATACCGCTTAATATTTATACCCTAGTACCCCAGCACCTTAGCGTTCGGCCTAATATTTATACCGCCTAATATTTGGACCGTATACCCCGGCGGCGCCGGCGTTGCGCACCGGATTAGGATAGGAAACGACGGGATATAATTAATAGTATAAGGGATTAACTTATTATAATTAAATAAATTAATAATACAATAAATAATACGACGAATATAATACGATATAAGGTAATCGATATTTGGGAATATATAATTAATTTAGGGGTAAACGTATAGTACGTTTTGGAGATAATTAATTATTATATTATTAATATAGAACCGTTATTAGTATAGAATTTAAAAAGGCACCGACGGGCGATACGGTTGGATATAATAAATTATTGCGTTATTAGTATAGAACCGTTATTAATATAGAGTTTAGAAAGGCACGGGTTACCGATAATTAGTATATACTATTAATATTGCGGTCAAATAGCTATTAATATTATTTAAACTATTTAATTATAATTAAATACTATATATCGTTAATAAATTAATATATAAGCAAGAAAAGGAAAATATTAAAATAAAATATACTATAAATAAAATAAGACTATAAATCCAACGTATAAAACCTATATTTCTATTAATAAGCTAATCTTATAGAAGAAATAAATATAAATATACTAAAATAAGATTCTTATTCCTTAATTAAATTTATAGTACTAATATAGTATAGGGTTTATCTCCGATTTTCCGTAGGATAAAACCGTAAGCGTTAAACGCCCTGGATAAAAACCCCGGCTATAATTCCCAGCGCGGACTTATCCGCGCTACTTCTTCGGCGTTCTACGATCGTAATATATACCTACCGCTAATGCGATTAATATCCGTCTTATCCCTTTTATTTACTATTGCGTAAGAATATTAAACCGCTCCGCCTTCCTAATCCGCCGTCCTATCCCCTTATTTATTATTATTTTCCGCCTTCCGTTCTTCCGCCCGTTTACCTTTTTAACCGCTATTAAACTTCCTAACCGTTAAATTTTCTTTTATTCCTTCTATCCTCTTTCTCCCCTTATAATGGTTATATTTCTATTATAATTTATATTAATATAAGGACTTCCTTCCTTTAAATATAAAAACCCCCTATCCTTTAAACCTTTTTAAATTTTTCCTTCCTTTAATAATAATAATAATCGATTCGAAATAACTATTCCCCGTTAAAAATGTATTAAAATATTCTATAAAATAATAAAAATTTTTAATGAAAATAAGGGCGAAAATTCGTTTCCTTTTTACCTTCCTTCGCCGACCCTTATATTTAATATAATTAATACCGATATTAAAATTAATTTCGAACGTATTATTAAACGCTTTATTAATAATAAATTATTCTATATATTAGAAAAAGGGTAAATCCTCCTTCTATTATATTTTATCCTTATATTAACTTTTTTAAAATTATATTTATATTCCCCTATATTTTATTTATACCCTTTAATTAATTAAAGCCTTTTTCGCCTTCCTAATTATCTTAGGTTATAATATTTATATAAAGGCCGTTGTTAAATCGATTTATTATATCCCTAATTACCCGAATAAATTATTATTTTCTATATTATTAATATCTCCTATTTTAATTTATTTTTAAATAAATTCAATTAAATTATTTAATATATTTTAACGGTTTCGTATTATATAATCGATATACTTCGCGGCTTTTATAATCTTTATAATATTTTTTAAAAAAAAATTGTTATTAAAAACCTAATTAATAACGAATTCTACGATTATTTTATTTACTTCTATATTATCGTTAAGGAATTTACTAGTGCAATTCGCCTTCGCCTTATTAACGATAGCTTTACCGGTATTTTAAAGTAATTTATTCGTTATAAAAAATAATCGGTTAATAATTATTTTTAAAAAGGTTATTGCGAATTCCTCCTTTCTAATAAGGATAATTTAATCGGCGATTGTATTCCTTTAAATAATATCCCTTATAATAATAATAATAATTTACTTTATAACGGTAATAGTAATTTACTTTGTAACGGTAATAATAAAATTCTTCCGAATAATAATAATATTTGTATACCTTCCTATAATAATTCTTTAATAAAAATTAATTCGCCGATTATTTATTCTACTAGTCCCGTTCCTATTAATAATAATTAATTCGTTTAATATTAATTCGTAATTAATATTATATATTAATATATTCGTTAATTCGATAAATAAAACCGTTTATTCGCTAATAATAATAAAATACTAAAAACTTTAATTAATTGCAAAAAGAAATAATAATTAAATAAATTATCGCTTTCGTAACTTAATAAACTCTTAATTAAATAAAAATCCTCCCCTATCTTTGTTTTAACGTATTAATAAATAAAAATAAAAAAAAAGGAAAAAAAAAAAATTAAAAATAATGAGCGAATTCGTTTCGCCACTTTTCTTTTAATTTAATTATTAAGCGGTATTTATTTAATCGTTTTAACCGAAATGCCTATAATAAAATTCTTTCGGCTTTAATTCTATCGTCCAAATAAATTTAGAATTATTTTTATATTTACGGCTAATTGGTTATTATAAATTATATATCTATTATTTAAAAATATTCGAATGTAATATAGTAAAACGTTTTTCGTCCTAATTTGTATAAATAAATAAAAATATCGATATCGGGGATTCTCCTTTAAAAAAAGAAAGCCTTAAAGTTAATTACCTCCGTTTTTATTTAAACGAAGAAGGAGCTTTTCGCTTTCGTTAATAAATAATAATCCTTCTTATTTTCTGAAAATTAAGTTCTCTTCCGCTTCTTCTTTTTTTAATTAATTATATACTATTTTATTGTAATATTATTAAATTTTAAATCGAAGTTAATAATTGTAAATTTATACCGCCGATTTAATTTAATTATTATTACTGTTAATTAATAATTATAGTATAATATTTATTCTCTCTTTATAGCGTTTTTTAATTATATTTTTCGATCGAAGGTTAAAAATTCTAGTAGTTATAATAATTAAACGAATATACCTATTATTGGGGGTAATCCCGTTATAATCGTTATAAAATTCTCTATTGGTATTTATTCTTCCGCTTATTTAATTTTAGTAATACCGTTTTCTAATTTATTAATAAATAATCGACCTTTTATTCGTTTTATTTAAATATAATTAATTACCTAAATTATTATTCTTCGGACGAATTTAATTTAATCCGTATAAACGAATTTCTCTTTAAAAACCTTTATTTATTTATTAAAGTAAAAATTAAATAGTAGGTAAAAAATTTCCGTTTTAAAATTCCGTATTAGCGTAATTTTATACGCTTTAACGACGATTTTTAAATATTTAATCTAATATTTAACTAATTTAATTACTATCCTTTAAAATTTATTATATATTTTTATCGGTTAATAGAAAGTTAAAATTCTATTTATAATTATATTTCGAATATACTTAATATAAATTTCCTTCGTACGAATGAAGGAGTAACCTTAAATCTTTATAATTAATTGGGTTAACGTATTCGTTTAAATTTTTATTTTTTTTTAATAACCTCCGTATAAATTCGATAATTAAATTTATAATCCAATTAAACGCTTAGGAATTTTATTAATTCTATTGGTCGAAATATAATATCCTTAAATTAAAAAATCTCTATTTTTAATACCCTCGTCCGTATAAAATATATTAATTCCATTTTATTCGCTTCGAATTCTATATTTCTCTCCTTTATTTATTCGGAATAAATTTCTTATACTATTTAAAATATCTTATAATTCTCTTCGATAATCTTCGCTATAACGACGATATTAATATTATTAATAAAACCGATTATAATTGTATTTTTAATTATAATTAATTTATAATATAATAGAATAATAAAAAAGATAAAAAGAATTAGGGAGAGGGGGGAATTTTAAAGTACTTTAACTTCTATAATATAAAGAATAGATATTTCGTCGTCGAAAAAGAAGGAACCTCTTCGTCCGTTAACGAAATTTACTACCTATTTAAAAATTTATTATAAGAATCGCATTTCCTATAAAATATATAATAATCATTTATAATTAATTTTATCGAATACGCTTTTAAAATTAAGGAGTATTAACGATGTAACGGCTCCGAATTTCTAAACCGTATATATAATATCCGTAACGATACGAATAATAAATTTGGTCGAACGGTTTACTTAATTATTTATTTAACCTTCTAATAGGAAATTAAATTCTTCTATAATTTAAATAAATTTCTTAGTAATAAATACTTCGAAAATTTTTTTAACGTTATTTAATAATAAAATTAGCCTTTACGTACCGGTTAATTTTTATTATACGGCGGTTTTTCCTAATTTTTTAAAAATAATTCCTTTTATATTTTTAAACCGTTATAGGAAGTACTTAAAACGAAAATTCGTAATTATAAAAGTAGTTATAACTTTTTAGAATAATTCTTTACAAATTTTCAAAAATTTATTCGAATATTAATCGACGTTTAATACTTTATTTAAAACCATCCGAAATAAAATTTTTTAAATATCCTCTTCGGTAATTAATTTATTAATAAATAATAAATTATTAATATTTAGGGGAAGGGTCTAATCGGGTAAATAATTTATAAAGATATTTACCTTCGGGAAAAAACGTTCGGCGAAAATACTCGCTTTATTATTATAATCTTCGATTTCTTCTATTCCTTTATATTATTTAAAAATTAGGAATTTAAGCGGGTTTATTAATAAATAATTTTGAGTACGGGCCTATTTTTCGAAGGTTTAAAATTTATTTAAATTCTTTAACGCCCTTTTAACGCCTTCTTACTATATTATTTATTAAATTTTCGTATTAATCCTTTTTTTTTTTATTAATACTTTTACGAATTTTATTTAATTTAAGGATATCTTTTCTTTATATTATTTCTACTACTTTTATTTCGCATCTTTTATCGCTATTTTATATTTTAACGTCTATTATTTCGCTTTTTTCCTTCGATTTTTTTTCTAGTATAGGATGAATTCTTTTACTATATTTATAAATTCTCTATCGAATTTATCGAATATAAATTCTAATTCCTCCTTCGTATTAATCTTCGTTAGGGCCGAAATCCGTTATAATACCGCCTTTCGTACTTTTTTTATATTTATTAAATTCTAACTATAACCTTCTTTTATTTCCGCTTTCCTAACTTTCCCTCTGGTATAAATTTAAATTTCCTAAGGATAATAATCTAAACCGATTTATTTATATTATTATACCCCCTAATATTCGGTTTCGATTCCTAATATTATTTATACGTAATTAATTATCCTATTTCTCTCTTCCTATATTATATTATTTATACGGGTCGGTTCCCCTCTAAAAATAATAAACCGTATATATTACCGTTATACTTATATAAGGAATCTTTCGACTTTTAAATTAATCCTATTTTTTAAATCCTAATTGGGATAATAAAAATTAAAATCCTTAATTAATTACAATTTAATATTTTACTAGGGGTTTTTCTTCGAAGAATTCGAAAAGGGGAAACCCCTATTCGTATTCTAATATTCTATATATTTTAATAGGAAAATAAATCGAATAAACGGTTAATAATTCCTTTAAATTTTTAAATATTATAAAAGCCCAATTTTTTCTAATATAGAAATTTAAATCCTTAAAATTCTATTTCTTATTTACGTAAATAACTGCCCTCCTTTTTTTTAAATAATTTACCTTAATATATTTACTACCTTATAAATAATAAATATCCTCGTTTAAATTCCTATTTAATTTTTAAATCGTTATAATATTATAAATCTCCTCCTATTCAAATAATAATTTCCTTCTCTCGTATAATTTCCCTATATTCTAATAAAATATTTTTAATCGAATTATTAATTATTCTATAAAGGAATATTTTCTAACCCCGCGGGTAAAATAAAAATAGGAATCTTTTCCTTCTAAATAATTAATTTAATAGCGGTAATTAAATTAATACTACTCTAAATACCCGAAAAAACTATATAATTTACGGAAATTGAAAAACTGCTTTAGAACCGGAAACGCCGATTTTTAATCGAGGAGCGCTCTAAAACGAAAACCGATAATAGGAATCGATTCAAAAGGGTCCTTTACATCCTTTATAATATCCCGCGACGAATATAACGACGACGATATATTATTATTATTAATAGCGATTAATAATAATAACTATAAATTCGAAAATAACGTTTATAACCCGTTCGCAAAATTCTTAATTTATAACGACTTTAACGTAGCGCGCACTACGAAAACTTTAGAAAAAACGTAAGAGGACGATGAAATTATAAAAAAATTTATCGCTAAAACGAATAAATTTTCGGACTATAATACCGTTTCGCTCGAAGATTGTAATTAGGTTCGTAAATTATTTAACGAATATACGAAAATCCTTACGAAAAAAAATAAAGTAATACGCCCCGAAATTAATAAAGTTAATAACGATTAAATTATTATTAGGAAGGATTTCGACGATTTAAAAAAGATAATCCTATAGGAATTATAGAAAAATATTAAAGAGGTATTAAAAATATAAGCCAGAATTATAAAGGACGTTCTTTTTAAAATTAAATCTATCCTTTAATATATTATAATTATTACCCCCTCTTAAAAATACTCCTTATTAATTATAATTATATTTTCTTTATTCGAAGTATTACGATTAATATTTAATATTCGAAGTAAATAAATAAAGAAATTAAAATTCAAATTAAAAAGATATTTCGCAATTTAAAGATTAATACCCTTAATATTATACGAACCGTTATAAAATTATTTACAACTAGAAATTATAAAATTATATTCGATAACGTTACGTACGAATAATATTAATAATATTAAATTTAAGTTAAGAAAATTTTTAATAAAAAAGCGTTCGTATTTTTAAATACTATTATATTAATCGCTAAAGGGTTCCTTTAAATAAATATCGCCGAATATATAAAGATAGAGGATATTATTTATAAAATATAATAAACGAATCTAACCGCTTTTATTATTAAAGTACACCCGTAAAAAAAAAGAATTAACGAAGATAAGGGTCTTTTTATAATAAAGGATATAATTATAAAAATAATTAAAGCTTTTTATAAAGGATTCCTTTTTTAGGAAAGCGGTATATATATTTATAAATTATTTACTTCTTCGATTAATATTTAATAGTATTTTATTTATTAAAGCGTAAAATATTTAAGGAAGTTCTATTATAATATTAATATTTATAAATACTATAATAAGGATAAATATAATAAAGACCGTTTTGAAGAAGCGAATTACCTATTTAACGAAGATAAATTATTAATCTTTTATATTCCGTATAAAAAGTATAGGTATTATACCTTCGAAAAGAAGGTATATCCTATTTTTAAAAAAGTTATTATAAAAATTACTATAAAATATACTAAAAGGCTATATTTATTTATATACCGGAAGGACTCCGAAAGAAGTATTATATTAAAACCGGCGGTAATAGAGGACGATAAAAATATTAATTTCCTTAACGCCCCCCTACCGTTTATATTATTATTATTTGTAAAAGGGAATTTAAAAGCGGAAATAAAGGCCGTACCTGTAAACGGATTAACGAACCTTTTATTAAACCGAAATTAACGATTAAAGGCCTAATAAACGTATTTATAAATTTTTAAAATTCGGGTATTCGGAGCGGCGCCGGTTTAATCGCCGCTACTAAACCGGCTATTTAAAAGGAAAAGATTCCTACTCCTATTCCACCCGCGGGGTTAAAAAATATTCCTTTATAAAATAATTAATAATCTAATTGAAAATATTCTATTAAAATATAAGGAAATTATACGAAAGAAGGAAATTATTATTCGAATAGGAGGAAATTTATAATATTATAGCGATTTAAGAGCTAAATAAAAATTTAAACGAAGATATTTATTATCTATAGGGTAATAAATATATCGGGGTAAATTATTTAGAAAAAGGGAAAGTAATTATTTATATAAATAAAAGATAAAACTTTAAGGATTTAAACTTCCGTATCGGAAAAGATTAGGCCTCTATAATATTTAAAAATTTAAAGGAATTATTAACCGTTTATTCGATTTATTCCCCTATTAAAATATATAAAATATTAAAATACGAATAAGGGTTTCCCCTCTTCGAATTCTTCGAAGAAAAACCTCCGGTAAGATATTAAATTATAATTATCGGAAATTTCAACCTTTATTATCCTAATTAGGATTTAGAAAATAGAACCAATTTAAAAGCCGAGAAATTCCTTATATAAATATAATAATAGCGTATATAATTCGTTACCCCTAAAGGGGAACCGACCCGTATAAATAACGTAATATAAGAAAAGAGAAATAAAATAATTAATTATATATAAATAATATTAAAAATCGAAACCGAATATTAAAGGATATAACGGTACGAATAAATCGATTCGGATTATTATCTTTAGGAAATTTAAATTTATACCGGAAGAAAGGTTAAAAAAATAGAAATAGAAGAAAATTATAATTAAAATTTAATAAATACGGAAAAAGTACGAAAAGCGGCGTTATAACGGATTTTAATCCCGGCGAAGATCGATATAAAGGAAGAATTAAAATTTATATTCGATAAATTCGATAAAGAATTTATAAATATAGCGGAGGAATTCGTTTTATACCGGAAGAAAAATCGAGGGAAAAAAATAAAATAATAAATATTAGAATATAAAATAGCGATAAAAAATACGAAGTAAAAATAGTAAAAGTAATATAGAGAAAGGATATTTTTAAATTAAATAGAATTCGTAGAAATATCGATAAAAAAAAAAAGGATTAACGCGAAAATTGAATAAATAATATAATAAGAAAGCGTTAAAAAAGCGTTAAAAAATTTAAATAAATTTTAAACCTTCGAAAAATAGGCCCGTACCTAAAGCTATTTATTAATAGACCCACTTAAATTTTTAATTTTCAAATAATACGAGGGAATAGAAGAAATCGAAAATTATAATAGTAAAGCGAATATTTTCGCCGAACGTTTCTTCCTAAAAGTAAATATCCTTATAAATTATTTACCCAATTAAACCCTTCTACTAAATACTAGCGATTCGTTATTTATTAACGAATTAATTACTAAAGAAGATATTTAAAAGGTTTTATTTCGGATAATTCTAAATAAAATACCGGACGTTAATTAATATTCGAATAAATTTTTAAAAATTTGTAAGGAATTATTCTAAAAGGCTATAACCGTTTTCGCGGCTACGAATTTTCGTTTTGGGTATTTCTTATAGCGGTTTAAAAACGCGAAAGTAATTATTTTTAAAAAATTAAAAAAAACCGCTATATAATAAAAATTAACCGGCGTATAGAGGCCAATTTTACTATTAAATAACGTCGGGAAAATCTTCGAAGCGTTCGTCGTTAAAAGATTTATTTAAATTATAAAAGAATTTAACTTTTTACTAAAAAGTTAAATAAATAATCGGGTAAGCCGTTCGATTAAATTTATTATCCGTATTATTATAAATATTATATATACGGTTTAAAAATTCGAAACTATTATATCGTTAATATTCCTTAATTTTAAAAGTATATTCGATAAAGTTAATTATAAATAATTATTATATATTTTATAGGAAATACGATTTTTATAATAAATTTTCGAATAAATAATAAATTTTATTAACGGATAAAGAAGTTCCTTTTTTTTTAACGACGAAATATCCGCTCCCTACGCTATAAAAGCCGGAGTATTTTAAGGCTCCCCCTTCTCCCTAATTCTTTTTATCCTCTTTATTATTTTATTATATTATAAATTAATTACGGTTAAAAATATAATTATAGTCGGCTTCGCCGATAATATTAATATTATCGCCGTAGCGAAGATTATTAAAAAGAATTATAAAATACTTTAAACGGTATAAGAAATTTATTTTAAATAGGTAAGGGAGAGAAATATAAAATTCGAAGCGAATAAAACGGAATTAATATATTTTACGCGGATGAAGGCACTAAGAACGGAAATTTTCTAATTCGGGGATATTATATTTCAACCGATAGAATTAATAAAATTTTTAAGCGTTTAATTAAACCGTAAATTTAATTATCGAACTTATACGGAAATTATTAAAAAGAAAATAAAAATTTAAATAAATACGTTAATTTAATTAATTATAAAGATTTAAGGTTATTCTTTCGTTCGTACGAAGGAGATTTATATTAAATATATTCGAAATATAATTATATATAGAACTTTAGCCTTTTATTAGCCGATAAAAATATATAATAAACCCCGAAAAATAGTAATTAAATTAATTAAATATTAGACTAAATATTTAAAAATCGTTATTAAAGTATATAAAATTATATTAATATAAAACCTTAAAATAGAAATTTTTTACCTACTATTCGACCTCTACTTTAATAAATAAGTAAGGGCTTTCGAAGAGAAATTCGCCCGTACGGACTAGGTTAAATTCGTCCGAAGAATAATAGTTTAAATAATTAATTATATTTAAATAAAACGAATAAAAAGTCGACTATTTATTAATAAACCGGAAAATAATACCGCTAAAATTAAATAAGCGGAAGAATAAATACCGACGGAGAATTTTATAATAATTATAACGGAATTGCCCCCGGAAATAGGCGTATTTATTTAACCGTTATAACCGCTAGAACTTTTAACCTTCGATCGAAAAATATAATTAAAAAACGCTATAAAAAGAAAAAAATATTATATTATAATTATTAATTAATAATAACGGTAATTAAATTAGGTTAACGGTATAAATTTATAATTATTAATTTTGACCCGAAATTTAACGATATTATAATAAAACGGTATATAATTAATTAAAAAAAGAAGAAGCGGAAAAGAACCTAATTTTCGGAAGATAATAAAGATTATTATCTATTAACGAAAGCGAAAAATTCCCTCTTCGTCTAAGCGAGAATAGAGGTAATCGGCTTTAAAACCTTCCTTTTTTAAAAGAAAATCCCTAATATCGATACCCTTATTTATTCGTACGGATTAGGACGGGAAACGTTCTACTATATTATATTCGAATATTTTTAGATAATAAATACGTAATTCGTAATAATTAATTAGCCGTAAACGTAAAAATAATTCTAAATTTATTTAAATAATAGAATTAAAGCCGAAAAAATCTTATTATAAATATTTCGGCTAGGACGATTAAATAAATACTACTTAATAATCGAATTAAAAAAGGAATAGTAAAACGAATTCGCTCGCTATTCTTAATTTTCTTTTTTTCCTTTTCTTTTACTTTTATTTACTAATATATTAGAACGAAGATAGGGGAAGTAAGATTCTTATTCCCTAGCTAAATCTATAGCGCTAATATAGTATAGGGTTTATTTCCAATTCCCCGTAGGATAAAACTATAAGCGTTAAACGCCCCGGATAAAAACCCCGGCTATATTTCTCGGCGTAGACCTATTTACGCCGCTTCTTCGGCGTTTTATAATCGCAATATATACCTACTACTAATGCGATTAATATCCGTCTTATCCCTTTTATTTACCGTTATATTAAAATATTAAACCGCTCCGTCTTCCTAATCCGTTATCCTATCCCCTATTTATTATTATTTTCCGCCTTTTATTCTTCCGCCCGTTTATCCTTTTAATTACTATTAAATTTCCTAATTATTAAATTTTCTTTTATTCCTTCTATCCTTTTCCTTTTTTATTACGGTTACGTTTCTATTACGGTTTATATTAATATTAGGATTTCTTTCCTTTAAATATAAAAACCCCTTATCCCCCTGGGTTTTTTTAAATTTTTCCTTCTTTTAATAATAATAATCGATTCGAAATAATTACCTTCTATTAAAAATATACCGAAACGTTCCGTAAAATAATAAAAACCTCCGACGAAAATAAAAGCGAAAATTTATCTCCCCTTCGCCCTTTTTCGTCGACTTTTATATTTAATATAATTAATACTAGTATTAAAATTAATTTCGAGCGTATTATTAAACGCTTTATTAATAATAAATTCTTCTATATATTGGAAAAAGGGTAAATCCTCCTTTTATTATATTTTATCCTTACGCTAATTTTTCCGAAATTATATCTATATTCCTCCGTATTTTATTTATACTTTTTAATTAATTAAAGCCTTTTTTTCCTTTTTAATTATTTCGGGTTATAATATTTATATAGAAACCGTCGTTAAATTGATTTACTATATCCCTAATTACTTAAATAAATTATTATTTTTTATATTATTAACGTTTTTTATTCTAACCCGTCTTTAAATAAATTTAATTAAATTATTTAATATATTTTAATAATCTTATATTATATAATTAATATATTTCGCGGCTTTTACGATTTTTGTAATACCTTTTAAAAGAAGGTCGTTAATAAAAACCTAATTAGTAGCGAATTCCGCGATTATTTTATCCGCTTTTATATTATTATTAAAGAATTTACCGGCGTAATTCGCCTTCGTTTTATTAATAACGGCTTTACCAACACCCTTAAGTAATTTATTTATTATAAAAAGTAATTAGTTAATAATTATTTCTAAAAAGGTTATTGCGAATTCTTCTTTTTTAATAAGGATAATTTAATCGGCGGTTATATTCCTTTAAATAGTATCCCCTATAGTAATAATAATAATTTACCCCGTAATAATAGTAGTAATTTACTTTATAATAATAGTAGTAGAATTCCCCCGAATAGTAGCGGTATTTGTATATTTTCCTATAATAACTCTTTAATAAAAATTAATTTATTGGTTATTTATCCCCCCGGTCTTATTTTTACTAATAATAATTAATTCGCTTAATATTAATTTGTAATTAATATTATATACTAATATATTCGTTAATTTAACGAATAAAACCGTTTATTCGCCGATAATAATAAAATATTAAAGGCTTTAATTAATTATAAAAAGAAGTAATAATTAAATAAATTATCGTTTTCGCGGCTTAATAGATTTTTAATTAAATAAAAATCCTCCCCTATCTTCGTTCTAGCGTATTAATGAATAAAAGTGAAAGAAAAGGAAAAAAAGAAAATTAAAAATAGTAAACGAATTCGTTTCGCCGCTCTTTTTTTAATTCGATTATTAAATGGTATTTATTTAATCGTTTTAATTAAAGTATTTATAATAGGATCCTTTCGGTTTTAGTTTTATTATTCAAATGAATTTAGAATTATTTTTACGTTTATAGCTAATTAATTATTATAAATTACGTATTTATTATCTAAAAATATTCGAACGTAATATAGTAAAACGTTTTTCGTCCTAATCCGTATAAATAAATAAGGGTATTAATATTGAAGATTCTCCTTTAGAAAAGGAAGGCCCTAAGGCCGATTACCTCCGTTTTTATTTAAATAAAGAGGGAGCTTTTCGCTTTCGTTAATAAATAATAATCTTTATCGTCCTTTGAAAATTAGATTTTCTTCCGTTTTTTCTTTTTTTAACCGATTATATACCGTTTTATTATAATATTATTAAATTTTAGGTCGAAATTAATAATTATAAATTTATACCGCCGATTTAATTTAATTATTATTATTGTTAATTAATAATTATAGCGTAATACCTATTTTCTTTTTGTAGTGTCCTCTAATTATATTTTTTAATCGAGGGTTAAAAATTCCGGTAATTATAATAATTAAATGGGTACGTTTATTACTAGGGGTAATCTTACTATAATCGCTATAAATTTCTTTATTAGTGCTTATTCCTCTACTTATTTAATTTTAGTAGTACCGTTTTCTAATTTATTAATAAGTAATCGATTTTTTATTCGCCTTATTTAAATATAACTAATTATTTAGGTTATTATTCCTCGGATAAATTTAATTTAATTTGTACGGACGAATTTCTTTTCGAAAGCTTTTACCCGTTTATTAAAGTAAAAGTCGAATAGCGGGTAAAAAGTTTCTATTTTAAAGTTCCGTACCGGCGTAACCTTATACGCCCCGGCGACGATTTTTAAGTATTTAATTTAATATTTAATTAATTTAATTATTATCCTTCGGAATTTATTATATATTTTTATTAGTTAATAGAAGGTTAAAGCTTTATATATAATTGCGCTTCGAATATATTTAATATAAATTTCCTTCGCGCGAACGAAGGAGTAACCCCAAATCTTTATAACTAATTAAGTTAGCGTATTTATTTAAATTTTTATTTTTTTTTTAATAACCTCTATATAGGTTCGATAATTAAATTTATAGTCTAATTAAACGCTTAAGAATTTTATTAATTCTATTAATCGAAATATAATATCCCCGAATTAAAGAATTTCCGTTCTTAATACCCTCGTCCGTATAAAATATATTAATTTTATTTTATTCGCTTCGAATTTTATACTTTTTTCCTTTATTTATTTGGAATAAATTTCTTATATTATTTAAAGTATTTTATAATTCTCCTTAATAATTTTCGCTATAACGACGATATTAATATCGTTAGTAAAGCCGATTGTAATTGTATTTTTAATTATAATTAATTTATAATATAATAGGGTAATAAAAAGGATAAAAAGAATTAAAGAAAGAGGGGAGCCTTAAAGTATTCTAACTTTTATAGCGTAAAGAGCGGATATTTTATCATCGAAGAAAAGGGAACTTCTTCGTCCGTTAATAAAATTTACTACCTATTCGAAAATTTATCGTAAAAATTATATTTTTTATAGGGTATATAATAATTACTTATAATTAATTTTATCGAATACGCTTTTAAAATTAAAGAGTATTAGCGATATAACGGCTCCGAATTTTTAAGCCGTATATATAATATCCGTAATAATATAAATAGTTAATTCGGTCGAATGGTTTGCCTAATTATTTATTTAGCCTTTTAGTAGGAAGTTAAACTTTTTTACAGTTTAGGTAAATTTTTTAGTAATAAACGTTTTAAAGATTTTCCCGACGTTATTTAATAGTAAAATTGGCTTTTACACGCCGGTTAGCTTTTATTATACGGCGGTTTTATTTAATTTTTTAAAAACGATTATTTTTACGTTCTTAAACCGCTATAAAAAATATTTAAAACGAAAATTCGTAGCCGCGAAAGCGGTTATAATTTTTCGGAATAATTCTTTATAAATCTTTAGAAATTTATTCGAATATTAATCGACGTTTAATATTTTATTCGGAGTTATTTAAAATAAAATTTTTTAAATATTTTCTTCAGTAATTAATTCGTTAATAAATAATAAATCGTTAATATTTAGGGGAAGGGTCTAATTAAGTAAATAATCCGTAAGGACGTTTATTTTCGGGAAGAAACGTTCGGCGAAAATATTCGCTTTACCGCTATAGTTTTCAATTTCTTCTATTCCCTTATATTATTTAAAAATTAGAAATTTAGGTAGGTTTATTAATAAATAATTTTAGGTATAGGCTTATTTTTCGAAGGTTTAAAATTTATTTAAATTCTTCGACGCCCTTTTAATACCTTTTCGCTATATTATTTATTAAATTTTTACGTTAATCCTTCTTTTCTTTATTAATACTTCTATAAATTCTATTTAATTTAAAGATATTTTTTCCTTATATTATTTTTATTATTTCTATTTCGCATTTTTTATCGCTATTTTATATTTTAATATTTATTATTTCGCTCTTTTCTTTCGACCTTTTTTTTAATATAAGGCGAATTTTTCTATTATATTTATAAATTCTCTATCCAAATTTATTAAATATAAATTCTAATTCCTTTTTCGTATCGATCTTTATTAGGACCGAAATCCGTTGTAACGTCGCCTTTCGTACTTTTTCCGTATTTATTAAATTCTAATTATAACCTTTTTTTATTTCTATTTTCCTAACCTTTCTTTCGGTATAAACTTAAATTTTTTAAAGATAATAATCCGAATTAATTTATTCGTACTATTGCGCCCCTTAATATTCGGTTTCGATTTTTAATATTATTTATATATAATCGATTATTCTATTTTTTTCTTTTTATATTATATTATTTATATAGGTCGGCTCCCTTTTAAGGATAATAAGCCGTATACGCTATTATTATATTTATATAAAGAGTTTTTCGGCTTTTAAATTAATTTTATTCTTTAAATCCTAATTAGGATAATAGAAATTAAAAATTTTAACGGCTACGATTTAATATTTTGCCGGGGGTTTTTCTTTAAAGAATTCGAGGAGGGGAGACCCCTATTCGTATTCTAATATTTTATATATTTTAATAGGGGAATAAATCGAATAAACGGTTAATAACTCTTTTAAATTCTTAAACGTTATAGAAGCTTAATCCCTTTTAATATAGAAATTTAAATCCTTAAAATTCTATTTTTTATTTACGTAAATAACCGCCCTCCTTTTTTTTAAATAATTTACTTTAATATATTTACTATTTTATAAATAATAAATATTTTCGTTCAAATTCCTACCCGGCTTTTAAATCGCTATAATATTATAAATCTCCTCCTATTCGAATAGTAATTTCCCTCTTTCGTACAATTTCCCTATATTCTAATAAAATATTTTCAATTAGATTATTAATTACTCTATAAGGGCATATTTTCTAATTTTATAAATTAAATAGGAATAGGAGTCTTTTTTTTTTAAATAGCCGGTTTAATAATAGTAATTAAATTAGCGCTATTTTGAGTACTTAAATTTTAAAAGTTTATAAATGCGTTTATCGGGCTTTTAATTATTAATTTCGGTTTAATAGAAGGCCCGTTAATCTATTTATAGGTATAGCCTCTATTTCCGCTTTTAAACTCCTTTTTACGAATTATAATAATATAAGCGGTAAAAAAGGTATTAAGGAGATTAATATCCCCGTTATCTTTTATTACCGCCGGCTTTAATATAATATTTTTTTAAAGTCCTTTTAATACGTAAATAAGTATAACCTTTCGGTATATTTTATAATAGCCTTCGTAATAACTTTTTTAAAAATAGGGTATATCTTCTTTTTAAAGGCGTAATACCTATACTTTCTATACGGAGTGTAAAAAATTAGTAATTTATTTTCGTTAAACGGGTAATTTATTTCTTTAAAATAGTCCTTATTATATTTATTTTTATTATAGCGTTTATAAACGTTAATATTATAATAGAACTTCTTTAAATATTTTACGCCCTAATAAGTAAAATATTATTAAATATTAATTAAAGAAATAAACGGTTTGTAAATATATGTACCGCCCTCTTAAAGGAAGAATCCTTTATAGAAGGCTTCGGCTACCTTTATAATTATAACCTTTATTATAAAAAATCCCCTATCTTCGCTAATTCTTTTCTTCTATAAGTGTATTTTAATAATAAAAGCGGTTAGGTTCGTTTATTATATTTTATAAATAATATCCTCCATTTTTATATATTCGGCGATATTCGCTTAGGGGAACCTTTTAATAATTAATATAATAATATTTAAAAATACGAACGCTTTTTCGTTAAAGATTTTCTTAATTTAAATTTAATATTATTAATATTATTTATATATAATATTATCGAATATAATTCTATAATTTCCGGTCGTAAATAATTTCGTAATAATTTGTATAATATTAGGGGTATTAATCTTTAAATTGCGAAATATTTTTTTAATTTAGGTTTTAATTTCTTTATTCGTTTACTTCGAATATTAAATATCGATTATAATATTTCGGATAAAGAAAATATAATTATAATTAACGGGGAATATCTTTAAGGGGGGGGTAATAATTATAATATATTAAGGGATAGACCTAATTTTAAAAAGAGCGTCTTTTATAATTCCAATTTATATCTTCGGCGCCTTTTTAACATTCTTCTATAATTTTTATAAAATCGTCTTCTTTAAATCGTCGAAATCCTTCCTAATAATAATTTAATCGTTATTAATTTTATTAACTTCGGAACGTATTACCCTATTTTTCTTCGCGAGGATTTTTGTATATTCGTTAAATAATTTACGAATTTAATTGCAATTTTCGAACGAGATAGCGTTGTAATCCGAAGATTTATTCGCTTTAGCGATAAATTTCTTTATAATTTCGTCGTCCTCTTACGTTTTTTCCGAAATTTTCGCAGCGCGCGCTATATTAAGGTTATTATAAGCTAAAAATCCTATAAGCGGATTGTAAACGCTATTTTCGAATTTATAATTATTATTATTAATCGCTATCGGTAATAACGATATATCGTCGTCGCTATATTCGTTATAAAATATTATAAGGGACGTAAAAGACCCTCCTAAATCGATTCCCGTTATCGGTTTTCGTTTTAGAGCGCTCCTCGACTAGAAATCGGCGTTTCCGGTTCTAAAGCAATTTTGAATTTTCGAAGATAGGGGAAGATTTCTATTTAATTAAGAATTTATCGGATTACGAAAGCGACGACCTATTTAATTATTATTTTTTCTTACGATTAATTAAAGCTTTTAACATTTTATTATTATTAGCGAATAAATAATTTTATTTATCGAATTAACGAATATATTAGCGTATAATATTAATTACGAATTAACGTTAAGTAAATTAATTATTATTAATAGGAATAAGACCAATAGGACGGATAACTAGTAAATTAATTTCTATTAGGGAATTACTATAGGAGGGTATACGAATACCGCTATTATTCAGGGGAATTCTACTACTACCGCTACGAAGTAAATTATTATTATTACTATAGAGCAAACTATTATTATTATTGTAAAGGATATTATTTAAAGGAATATAACCGCCGATTAAATTATCCTTATTAGAAAGGAGGAATTCGTAATAACCTTTTTAAAAGTAATCGTTAACCGATTACTTTCTATAGTAAGTAAATTACTTTAGGGTGCCGGTAAAGCCGTCGTTAATAAAACGAAGGCGAATCGCGTTAATAAATTCTTTAACGATAATATAAAAGCGGATAAAATAATCGCGAAATTCGTTATTAATCGAATTTTATTAACGACCTTCTCCTAAAAAGTATTATAAAAATCGTAAAAGCCGCGAAATATATTAATTATATAATACGAAATTATTAAAATATATTAAGTAATTTAATTAAATTTATTTAAAAACGAATTAGAATAAAAAACGTTAATAATATAGAAAATAGTAATTTATTCGGGTAATTAGGGATATAGTAGGTCGATTTAACGACGGCCTTTATATAAATATTGTAATTTAAGACGGCCGGGAAGGAAAAAAGGGCTTTAATTAATTAAAAAATATAAGCAAAATATAGGGGAATATAAATATAGCTTCGGAAAAATTAACGTAAGGATAAAACGTAATAGAGTAAAAATTCACCTTTTTTCCGGTATATAAAAGAATTTATTACTAATAAAGCGTTTAATAATATATTTAAAATTAATTTTAATATCGGTATTAACCGTACTAAATATAAGGGTTAGCGAAGGAAGGTAAAAGGGAAATAAATTCTTACCTTTATCCTTATTAAAAGTTTCTATTATTTTATAAAACGCTTTAATATATTTTTAATAGGGAATAATTATTTCGAATTAATTATTATTATTAAAGGAAAAAAAAGCTTAAAAAAACCTAAAGGGATAAAGGTTTTTATATTTAAAGGAGGGAAGTCTTTATATTAATATAAATTATAATAAAAACGTAATTATAATAGGAGGAGGAAAAGGATAGAAGGAATAAAGGAAAATTTAACGGTTAGGAGGTTTAAAGGTAATTAGAAAGGTAAATGGGCGGGGGAATAGAAAGTAGAAAGCGGTAGTAAATAAAGGACGGGATAGCGGATTAAGAAAACGGAACGGTTTAATATTCTAACGTAATAATAAATAGAAAGGATAAAACGGATATTAATTGCATTAGTAGTAAATATATACTGCGATTATAAAATGCCGAAAAAGCGGCGCGGATAGGTCCGCGCTAGGAATTATAGCTAGGGTTTTTATCCGGGGCGCTTAACGTTTACGGTTTTATCCTACGGAGAATCGGAGATAAACTTTATATTATATTGGCGCTATAGATTTAGCTAGGGAATAAGAATCTTACTTCTAAATACCCGAATTTTAAAAATTCGTAAACGCGTTTATCGGGCTTTTAACCGCTAATTTCGGTCTAATAAAGGGTTTATTAATCCGTTTACGGGTATAACTTCTATTTCCACTTCTAAATTCCCTTTTACGAATAAGAATAATACGGACGGTAGGGGGGGTATTAAAGAAATCGATATCTTTATCATCCTTTACCACTACCGGTTCTAATATAATACTTCTTTCGGAGTCCTTTTAATATATAAATAAACGTAACCTCTTAATATACTTTATAGTAGCCTTCGTAATAATTTTCTTAAAAATAAGGTATACCTTCTTTTTGAAAGCGTAATACCTATACTTTTTATATAAAATATAAAAAATTAATAATTTATCCTTATTAAATAGGTAATTCGTTTCTCTAAAATAGTCCCTATTGTATTTATTTTTATTATAACGTTTATAAATATTAATATTATAATAAAATTTCCCTAAATATCCTACGCCCTAATAAATAAAATATTATTAAATATTAACCGAAGAAATAAACGGTTCGTAAATATATATACCGCCTTCCTAAAAGAAGAATCCTTTATAAAGAATTTTAATTACTTTTATAATTATAACCTCTATTATAAGGAAACCTTTATTTTCGTTAATTCTCTTCTTCTATAAGCGTACTTTAATATTGAAAACGGTCGGATTTATTTATTATATTTTATAAATAATATCCTCCATCCTTATATACTTAGCGATACTCGCTTAAAGGAACCCTTTAACGATTAATATAATAATATTTAAAAATATAAATACTTTTTCGCTAAAGATTTTCTTAACCTAAATTTAATATTATTAATATTATTCGTATATAACGTTATTAAATATAATTTTATAATTTCTAGTCGTAAATAATCTCGTAATAATTCGTATAATATTAAAAGTATTAATTTTCAAATTACGAAGTATCTTTTCAATTTAAATTTTAATTTCTTTATTCGTCCGCTTCGAATATTAAATATCGATTATAATACTTCGAATAAAAAAAGTACGGTCGTAATTAATAAGGAATATCTTCGGGGGGGGGGTAATAATCGTAATATATTAAAAGATAAACCTAATTTTAGGAAGAATATCCTTTATAATTCCGGCCTATATTTTCGGCGCTTTTTTAATATTCTTCTATAATTCCTATAAAATTATCTTCTTTAAATTGTCGAAATTCTTCCTAATAATAATTTAATTATTATTAATTTTATTAACTTCGGAGTATATTACCCTACTTTTCTTCGCGAAGATTTTTGTATATTTATTAAATAATTTACGAATTTAATTATAATCCTTAAACGAAACGGCGTCGTAGTCCGAAAATTTATTCGCTTTAGTAATAAATTTTTTTATAATTTCGTTATCTTCCTACGTTTTTTCTAAAATCTTCGTAACGCGCGTTATATTAGGGTTATTATAAATTAAGAATTTTACAAACGGGTTATAAACGCTATTTTCGAATCTACAATTACCGTTATTAATCGCTATTAGTAGTAATAATATATCGTCGTCGCTATATTCGTTGCGGGATATTATAGGGGACGTAAAAGACCCTCTTAAATCGATTCCCGTTATTAGTTTTCGTTTTGGAGCGCTCCTCGATTAGAAATCGGCGTTTCCGGTTCTAAAGCAGTTTTTATATAAATATACTATTTATCCTTTATATCCAAATAATGTCCTAATTAACCTAGACTAATTTTTATTAATAATTATAGCCGCTACGGTCGTTAAACTTCGATATATCGATAATATAAATCTTATTTATTAATATAGCCGGCAAATTAATAATTAAAGTCTTACTAATTTCTTCGATAATTAATAGTTCTAATATAGTGTCCGTATAATTTATCGGCTTAACTTTAATTAATATAAGAAAAATTCAACGCTCGTTATACTTCTTCTATTTATATATAAAGATATAATCGATATAGCCGATACTATTCCTATCGTCGTCGTCGCCGGGTATAGGGCCGGGTGCGCCGGAGCGGCTAAACCGAATATAATTACCAATTTCGAAAATATAACATTGGAGGGTATTATATATAAATTAGATATAGGCCTTTATTAATTATCTATCCGGTTTCGTAAATTAAGAGTATTCGGACGTATTTAAATATATTTATAGGCGTAAATATAATAATAATATATATCGATTTGTAATTTATTATATATACGTAGAAATATATTATATTAGCGTTGAAGCCTATTATATAGACTATATTTATACGTTATATTGAACGCTCCGTTTAGATTTTAGGAGTAATATATTTATTTAAATCCCGCTAACGTTGTTTACTAGCTAGTTCGGAAAGTTCGGTATCTTTATATAAATATAGGGAAGATATAGGTATAGGGAGGATATAGGTATAGGGAGGATATAGGACGTATTTATTAGTAAATAATACTTTTTTACTATATTATAAATTACCCGTAGTAAATTTAAAAATTCGAATATTATAGTCTAATTTGTATATTCGTAATAATATACGTTAAAAGGGGTTAATTATTAAAGTAGCGGATAACGCTAAATAAGTAAATAGTTTAAGTTTAATAATAGGATAATGTATTCGTTTAATGCCTTTCTTAATTCTATTAATAATACTAGGCCTAATATACGTATTAATCGCGGAGTTTGGGATATCGAATTCGGATTCCTCGATTTATTTGCGTTTTTTTATATTAGGTTGCTATTTATCTTCGTAAATTATAGCTTCTTGTAGATTAGGGATTTATTTAATAATTCGATGGATTTATTCGGTTAATTCTAGGTCGGTAATCGAAAAGGAATTTAATAATACGAATTGAATAGTATAATTAAAACGCTTTTATTCGAGGATTTATCGTTCGATATCCCTACCGTTAATCGTTTCGGCCGTTTTCTTATTTCGTTTATTATTATAATTATTAATATTTATTTAATTGAATTGTAATTTATATTCTTAGCGTCGGGTTTTATACGTTAATCTTATAGCCCGTATTACGTATTATGCTTATACCTAGCGGGCGTTAAAATATTATTTAGGGTATATTAATATATCGATTTAGGGGTAATAATAAAAAATATTAACTTATTTGTAATATTTCTCTTCTAGGAGTATATTTAATAACTTTAGTAGTTTATATTCTTGGTAAAGTTTAATATAATATACGGTTATATATATATTCGGACGTAATATTTTTATAATAAATTTTTTAACCCGCTTTAGAATTATAGTGGCCTCTATAATTATATTTGCAATAATACCGGCTTCTTTATCTTCGATTATAATATTATTAATATCTTCTTCGTATTGACTATTTGTAGCGCTAATGTTTGTGCCTAATACGGAAGATCGTTGGGATGATATTTATAAAGGTAGTAATTCTAATCGAGCGCGAATTATATAGGGGTTATTCCTTAATCGCGGATTATTGGTAGTAGTTTCTATTGCGGCGTTATATAGCTTCGTATATTACTATTTCCCCTATAGTATATAATATTCGAATTTGTCGTATACCTAACGAATATTCCTAATATTTATAGTTATAGTATTACTCTAAATTATTGCAGCTAATACCCTAATAAAATTAATAATTAGGAGAAGGTCTTACTTATTATCATCCTCGTAGCAGTCCGGTTGAATAATAAACTTCTATACTTCTTATATATACTTCTGGATATAATCTTTACGAAGTTATATTATAAAGAATGGAGGTATAATAATAAACCATTTTATATAGTCGGTTAGGGTGTAACTACTAAGGTATGAAATGGGAGAGGGTAGAATAGTCTAACCGGGAGGAAACGGCCAATATCGAATATTATAATTATATTCAACCTTAATTTTGGATGTAAAGAAAACCTCGAGGATTATTTTATAGGTTTCGGTAATAATACCCTTATATTTAGAATGTATTGGGTTTGGAGGCTTTATTAGAATAATATCTAATATTAGGGTTAGGTCGAATAAGGCTAGCCGGGTTAAATTAATTCCCTATTGTATTTTATATATTATTTAACTAGCGTTAGTCGTTAAATTGATATTAATCTCTTCCTATATTTATATATATTAATAATAATACCGTTTGATTTCTAGGTTATAAACGAAGTCTTCTAGTATATTTTATCGATTAATAATATATTTTAGACTAATAAAATAAAAACGATAAAATTTCTATCCACTTATGCTAATTACGCTAAAATTCTAATTCTATTATAGTATATCCCCTATATAATATATTATAAATATTAATATTAATATAGACCTTCTATTAATATATATAATTACCCCCTTCTTTAAAGGTATTATATATCTTAATACCTTAACGATATCGTTGAAATTCGAGGTATAGGGACCGAGCGTTATAGGAAAGATATTTATATTTCGAGTACGAATTTTGAATAGTAGATTAATTGGTAATTAGTATACCCCTATAATAAATTTATATACGTTACGATATATATTAAATCCGTTAATAAAAGTGAGGATAGGGCAATTAATTACTTTAAAATTACCGCCGTAAACCTAATCTTAATATTGTTCGAATATTTTACGGCCGAATTCTTTGAATTCGAAGTATATTCGGATTGGATGTGTAAATGTAAGCGGATAGATTCTGAATGCTAGGGAAGAATTTATTGGGGAAGAATCTATTGGGGAAGAATTGTTTACTTGGTAACCATTTGGGTGGTCGTTAGGTACTATATTAATAATATATCGGATAAGGAAATAGCCGGGCTTTTAATCGATATTTAATTCGGTCGTATATTTTTTAAACGACCTTTTTTCCTTCCTATTTTTGCTTTTAGGTAGTACTAACGGATTGGGGTTATTTAAATTATCGTTATTAAAATAATCCTAAATAATAGGCGCGAATTGGTCGGCTATAATTTAAAGGATTTATATTTCCTAATTTAATTGTAAAACTAATTTATACTAATTAAATAATATATTATAACCAATTTAGTATTATATACCGATATTAAGTATATTCTTATTAATATCGTTAATATATATATATTCGTTAATAATTAAAATAACCTCGCTAATCTATTCGTAAATATTCGACGTAAAATTTTTGCCGATATATTGAATACGGTTAATATATATACGCTAATTAAGGTAGTCTTCAGGAAATTAATAATAGTATATTGGGTTCGCAATTGTAATTTTATTACTATAATAATAATAGATTAAATCTAATAGGAAAATAACTTTACCGTTATTTTATAAATTGCTAATAAAATAAATATATTCGCTAGAGGTCATTCGTACGGATAATAATTAATAAGGTAAATGGAATAATTCTATTAGATTATCGATTAAATGCACTATACCCTTATATATATAAGCGGCGGTATCGGAATTAAAGAATAATTAATAAAGGGATTATAGATCTATAAAATATAGCTATCCGGGTACTTTAAATAGATTATCTTCTTTTCTTTCGCCGATTATAATTAGAAATTACTTTCTCTTACGTATAACCGCCTCTATTATTATTTTAGAGGATAGTAATTAAATTAGTAAGTAAGTAAGATTCTTATTCCCTAGCTAAATCTATAGCGCCAATATAATATAGGGTCTATTTCCGATTCCCCGTAGGATGAAACCGTAGGCGTTAAGCGCCCCGGATAAAAACCCCGGCTATATTTCTCGGCGTAGACCTATCCGCGCCGCTTCTTCAGCGTTCTACAATTGCGGTATATATTTACCGTTAATACGATTAATATCCGTTTTATCCCTTCTATTTACCGTTATACTAGAATATTAGACCGCTCCGTTTTTTTAATCCGCTGTCCTATCCTTTATTTATTACTACTTTCCGCCTTTTATTCTCCCGCCCGTTTGCCTTTTAATTACTATTAAACCTCCTAATTATTAAATTATCCTTTATTCCTTTTATCTTTTTCTTTCTCCTACTACGGCTATATTTCTATTACGGTTTATATTAACGTAAAGATTTCCTTCCCTTAAATATAAAAACCCTTTATCCCTTTAAATCTTTTTAAGCTTTTTTTTCCTTTAATAATAATAATCGATTCGAAATAGTTATTCTTTATTAGAAATATATTAAAGCGCTTTATAAAATAATAGAGATTTTCAACGAGGATAAAGGTAAAAATTTATTTCCTTTTCGCTTTCTTTCGCCGATTTTTATATTTAATATAATTAATACCGATATTAAAATTAATTTTAAGCGTATTATTAAACGCTTTATTAATAATAAATTCTTTTATATATTAGAAAAAGGGTGAATTTTCCCTCCGCTACGTTTTATCCTTATATTAATTTTTTTAAAGCCGTATTTATATTCCCCTATATTTCGCTTATATTTTTTAATTAATTGAGGCCCTTCTTTCCTTTTCGGCCGTTCCGGGTTATAATATTTATATAAAAGCCGTCGTTGAATCGATTTATTATATTTTTAATTACCCGAATAAATTATTATTTTTTATATCGTTAACGTTTTTTATTCTAATTTATCTTTAAATAAATTTAATTAGGCTATTTAATATACCTTAGCAATCTTGCATTATATAATCGATATATTTCGCGGCTTCTACAATTTTTATAATATTTTTTAGGAGAAGGTTATTAATAAAGATCCGATTAATAATAAATTCCGCGATTATTTTATCCGCTTCTATATCGTTATTAAAGAATTTACCGGCGTAATTCGCTTTCGCTTTATTAATAACGGTTTTATTAATACTTTTAAGTAATTTATTCGCTATAGAAAATAATCGGTTAACGATTATTTCTAAAAAGGTTATTACGAATTCCTCCTTTCCGATAAAGATAATTTAATTAACAATCGTATTCTTTTAAATAATATCCCTTATAATAGTAATAATAATTTACCCTATAATAATAGCGGTAATTTACTTCGTAGTAATAATAGTAGAATTCCCCCGAATAATAGCGGTATTCGTATACCTTCTTGTAGTAATTCTCCGATGGAAATTAATTCGCCGGCTATTCGTCCTACCGGTCCCGTTCCTACTAATAGTAATTGGTTCGCTTAGCGTTAATTCGTAATTAATACTATACGCTAGTATATTCGTTAGTTCGACGAGTAAAACCGTCTACTCGCCGATAATAATAAAATACTGAAGGCTTTGGTTAATCGCAAGAAGAAGTAATAATTAAATAGGTCGTCGCCTTCGCGGCCCGATAGACTCTCAGCCAAATGGAAATCCTCCCCCGTAATTAAATTAGTATTAATCGTATATCGATTAAAAGTAGCCGTCGTTATATACGATTTTTCAATATTTCTAATTATATAGGTAGAATTTGAATAATATAAATTAGTCGTCTATTTTGGCTACGCAATATGCTTAGAATCTTATACTACGTTTTATATTATCGTTGTAAACGCTTATTGATAATAATATATAAAGTAATGGCTAGATGAAAATCCGGCATATATTCGTATTTATTATAAGGAGTATAAATAAATTCTAACGTATCGGAGATAAAACCGCGTAATATCGTACCGGCCGGAATGTCTATACTAAGCTCTTAATTTACCTATTCGGCTACCTAATCGTCTACGAAATTTTCCTCGAATATATATATTTTTAGTCTAAAGTCTTCTTCGTCGCATTCGTTATAATTAATATCAAAGCGGAGTTATTTTTCGTCGTAGCTAGCGGGTAATATATTACCGGTAGCGTTGTATATAAAATTTTCGAATCTTTAGTAAATATTTATAAGGTCGAAGCCTTCGTATATATTATTTAGGTCGATGATGTTTAAGTTAGGAGGTTAGTTATAATTTAAACGAAGCGGGTATACGAAAGCTTACTATCCTTATTATTATTACCTTTTTAAATGTCTTCCTAATTATTATTATTATTATTATTAAATGCCGCGCTAATATTAGATATAACTGTATCGTTATCGGTTTTAAAAAGAGGGGCAAAACCGGGCGATTTTAATTTTAATTTTAATTAACGAAGTTGGTTAATTTACTAATATAGGTAAATTCTAAGGAGGGGTATACGCCGACTAATTTTGAGCGGGGGTAGTTTATTAATAATACGGTTTATTTATAACGGGTTGTTATTATTATCTTTAGCTGCTTGGGTCTATCGGCGAGGTATAATAGAGGGTTAATTATAAGTAAAAAGGAAGGAAAAGGTTGTATATAGAAAATTTGCGAGGTAGAAGATTGTTCGTAAAGGATATTAATCTAGTCGTAAAGATTAATCGTAAAGGATGTTAATTTAGTTGCGTAGAGCGTAATTAATCGCGAAGCGCGATTAATCGTAAAGATTAATCGTAAGAAGTAAGTAAGATTTTTATTCCCTAGCTAAATCTATAGCGCCAATATAGTATGGGGTCTATTTCCGATTCCCCGTAGGATGAAACCGTAGGCGTTAAACGCCCCGGATAAAAACCCCGGCTATATTTCCCGGCGCGGATTTATCCGCGCCGCTTCTTCGGCGTTTTATAATCGCGGTATATACTTACCGCTAACGTAATTAATATCCGTTTTATCCCTTCTATTTACCGTTATATTAAAATATTAAATTACTCCGCCTTCCTAATCCGCCGTCCTATTTTTTATTTATTATTACCTTCCGCTTTCTATTCCCCTATTTATTTACCCTTTTAACCACTATTAAATTTCCTAACCGTTAAACTTTCTTTTATTTTTTTTATCCTCTTCTTCCTTCTATTATAATTATATTTCTATTATAATTTATATTAGCGTAAAGATTTTCTTGCCTTAAATATAAAAACCCCTTATCCCCTAAGCCTTTTTAAGCTTTTCCTTCCTTTAATAATAATAATCGATTTAAAATAATTATTCCCTATTAAAAATATATTAAAACGCTTTATAAAATAATAAAGACTTTTAACGAAAATAAAGGCGAAAATTCATTTCCCCTTGGCCCTCCTTCGCCGACCCTTATATTTAATACGGTTAATATTAATATTAAAATTAATTTCGAACGTATTATTAAACGTTTTATTAATAATAAATTTTTTTATATATTAGAAAAAGGGTAAATCCTCCCTCTATTACGTTTTATCTTTATATTAATTTTTCTAAAGCCGTATCCGTATTCCCCCGTATTTCGTTTATACCTTCTAATTAATTAAAACCCTTTTTACCTTCCCGGCCGTCCCGGGTTATAATATTTATATAAAGGCCGTCGTTAAATCGATTTATTATATCCTTAATTACCCGAATAAATTATTATTTTTTATAATATTAATATCTTTTATTTTAATTCGTTTTTAAATAAATTTAATTAAGTTATTTAATATATTTTAATAATTTTACGTTATATAATCGATATACTTTATAGCTTTTACGATTTTTATAATACTTTTTAAAAGAAGGTCGTTATTAAAGATTTAATTAGTAGCGAATTCCGCGATTATTTTATTTATTTCCGTATTATTATTAAAGAATTTATTAATATAATTCGCTTTCGCTTTACTAATAACGGTTTTATTAATACCTTAAAGTAATTTATTTGCTATAAAAAGTAATCGGTTAACGATTATTTCTAAAAAGGCTATTGCGAATTCTTCCTTTTTAATAAAGATAGTTTAATCGGTAATTATATTCTTTCGAATAATATCCCCTATAATAATAATAATAATTTACTTTATAATAATAACGGTAGTTTATTTCGTAGCGGTAGCGGTAGAATTCCTTAAAATAGTAATAATATTCGTATACCTTCTTATAATAATTCTCCGATAGAAATTAATTCGCTAATTATTCGTCCTACCGGTCCCGTTCCTATTAATAATAATTAATTCGCTTAATATCAATTTATAATTAATATTATACGCTAGTATATTCGTTAATTCGATAAATAAAACCGTTTATTCGCCGATAATAATAAAATATTAAAAGTTTTAGTTAATTATAAAAAGAAATAATAATTAAATAGGTCGTCGTTTTTGCGGCCCGATAAATTTTTAATTAAATAGAAATCCTCCCCCGTCTTTATTCTAATATATTAATAAATAAAAGTAAAAAAAAAAGAAGAAAAGAAAATTAAAAATAGCGAACGAATTCATTTCGCCGCTCTTCTTTTAATTCGATTATTAAATAGTATTTATTTAATTATCCTAATTGAAATATTTATAATAAAATCCTTTCGGCCTTAATTCTATTATTTAAATAAATTTAAAATTATTTTTACGTTTATAATTAATCGGTTATTATAAATTATATATTTACTATCCGGAGATATTCGAATATAATATAGTAGAATATTTTTCGTCTTAATCCGTATAAATAAATAGGGGTATTAATATCGGGGATTCTTCTTTGGAAAAAGAAGGTTTTAAGGCCGATTACTTTTATTTTCGTTTAAATAAAGAGGGAAAGTAAGATTCTTATTCCCTAGCTAAATCTATAGCGCTAATATAGTATAGGGTCTATCTCCGATTCCTTGTAGGATAAAATTATAAGTATTAAACGCCTTGGATAAAAACCCCGGTTATATTTCTCGGCGCGGATTTATCCGCGCCGCTTTTTCGGCGTTTTACAATCGTAATATATATTTACCGCTAATACAATTAATATCCGTTTTATCCTTTTTATTTACCGTTACGTTAAAATATTAAACCGCTCCGCTTTTTTAATTTATTATTTTATTTTTTATTTATTACCGCTTTCCGTTTTTTATTCCCCCGTTTATTTACCCTTCTAACCGCCTTTAAACCTCCTAATTATTAAACCTTCCTTTATTCTTTTTATCCTCTTCCTCCCCCTATTACGGTTACGTTTCTATTACGGTTTATATTAATATAAAGATTTCCTTCCTTTAAATATAAAAACCCCCTATCCCCCCGGATTTTTCTAAATTTTTCCTTCCTTTAATAATAATAATCGATTCGAAATAACTACTCCCCGTTAGAAACGCGCTAAAACACTCCGTAAAATAATAAAAACTTCTAATAAAAATAAAGGCGAGAATTTATTTCCCCTTTACCCTCTTTCGCTAATTCCTATATTTAATATAATTAATACCGATATTAAAATTAGCTTTAAACGTATTATTAAACGCTTTATTAATAATAAATTCTTCTATATATTAAAAAAAGGGTAAATCCTCCCTCCGTTACGTTTTATCCTTACGCTAACTTTTCTAAAATTATATTTATATTCCTCCGTATTTTATTTATACTTTCTAATTAATTAAAACCCTTCTTTCCTTCCCGGCTATCCCGGGTTATAATATTTATATAAAAACCATCGTTAAATCGATTTATTATATCCCTAATTACCCGAATAAATTATTATTTTCTATATTATTAATATTTCCTATTCTAATTCGTTTTTAAATAAATTTAATTAAACTATTTAATATATTTTAATAATTTTATATTATATAATTAATATATTTCGCGGCTTCTATAATTTCCGTAATATTTTTTAAAAGAAGGTCGTTAATAAAGACCTAATTAATAGTAAATTCCGCGATTATTTTATCCGCCTTTATATTATCGTTAAAAAATTTACCGGCGCGATTCGCTTTTACTTTATTAATAATAACTTTATTAATACCTTAAAATAATTTATTCGCTATAAAAAGTAATCGGTTAACGATTACCTCTAAAAAAGCTATTACGAATTCCTCTTTTCCAATAAAGATAATTTAATTAGTAATTATATTCTTTTAGGTAATATCCCCTATAATAATAGTAATAATTTACCCCGTAATAATAATAGTAATTTACTTCGTAATAATAACGGTAGAATTCCCCCGAATAGTAATAATATTCGTATACTTTCCTATAATAATTCCCCGATAGAGATTAATTCACCGGCTATTTATCCTACCGGTCCCGTTCCTATTAATAATAATTAATTCGTTTAATATTAATTCGTAATTAATATTATACGTTAATATATTCGTTAATTCGACGAATAAAACCGTTTATTCGCTAATAATAATAAAATACTAAAGGTTTTAATTAATTATAAGAAGAAATAATAATTAAATAAATTATTGCCTTTATAGCCCGATAAATTCTTAACCAAATGAAAATCCTCCCCTATCTTCGTTCTAATGTATTAATAAATAAAAGTAAAAGAAAAAGAAGAAAAGAAAATTAAAAATAATAAGCGAATTCGTTTCGCTATTCCTCTTCTAATTCGATTACTAAATAATATTTATTTAATCGTCTTAATTAAAATATTTATAATAAAATCCTTTCGGCTTTAATTTTATCGTTTAAGTAAATTTAAAATTATTCTTACGTTTACAATTAATTAATTATTACGAATTACATATTTATTATCCGGAAATATTTAAATATAATATAGTAAAACGTCTTTTATCCTAATCCGTACGAATAAATAAGGGTATCGATATCGGAGATTCTCCTTTAAAAAAGGAAGGCCCTAAAGCCGATTACTTCTATTCTCGTTTAAACGAGGAAGGAATTCTTCGTTTTTATTAATAAATAATAATCCTTATCGTCCTTCGAAAGTTAAATTCTCTTCCGCTTCTTTTTTTTTAACTAATTATATACCGTTTTATTATAGTATTATTAAACTTCGAATCGAAATTAATAATTATAAATTTATACCGCCGATTTAATTTAATTACCGCTACCGCTAATTAATAATTATAGCGCGATACCTATTCTCTCTTCGTAACGTCCTCTAATTATATTTTTTAATTAAAAATTAAAAATTTTAGCAATTATAACGGTTAAACGGGTATATTTATTATTAAAAGCGGTCCCGTTATAATTATTATAAATTTCTTTATTAATATTTATTCTTCCGCCTATTTAGCTTTAACGGTATTGTTTTCTAATTTATTAATAAATAATCGACTTTTTATTCGTTTTATTTAAATATAATTAATTATTTAGGTTACTATTCTTCGGACGAATTTAATTTAATTCGTATAAGCGAATTTCTCTTCGAAAACCCTTACCTATTTATTAAAATAGAAGTCGAATAGTAAATAAAAAATTTCCGTTTTAAAGTTCCGTACCGGCGTAATTTTATATACTCTAACGACGACTTTTAAATATTTAATTTAATATTTAATTAATTTAATTATTATCCTTCGGGGTTTATTATATATTTTTATCGATTAATAGAAAATTAAAATTCTATATATAATTGTATTTCGAATATATTTAGTATAAATCTCCTTCGCGCGAACGAAAGAATAACTTTAAATCTTTATAATTAACCGAATTAACGTATTCGTTTAAATCTTTATTTTTTTCTTAATAGCCTCCGCGTAAATTCGATAATTAAATTTATAATCTAATTAAACGCTTAAGAATTTTATTAATTCTATTAATCGAAATATAATATCCCTAAATTAGAGAGTTTCCGTTCTTAATACCCTCGTTTATATAAAATATATTAATTCCGTTTTATTCGCTTCGAATTCTATTCCTCTCTCCTTTATTTATTTAAAATAAATTTCTTATATTGTTTAAAGTATTTTATAATTCTCTTCGGTAATTTTTATTATAATAACGATATTAATATTGTCGGCGAAACCGACTATAATTGTATTTTTAACCGTAATTAATTTATAATATAATAAAATAATAAAAAGGATAAAAAGAATTAAGGAGAAGGGGGAGCCCTAGGGTACTCCGGCTTCTATAGCGTAGGGAATGGATATTTTATCGTCGAAAAAGAGGGAACTTCTTTATTTATTAACGAAATTCGTTATTTATTCGAAAATTTATTATAAAAATCGTATTTCCTATAAAGTATATAATAATTATTTATAATTAATTTTATCGAATACGCCTTTGAAATTAAAGAGTATTAACGACGTAACGGCTCCGAATTTTTAAATTATATATATAATATTTATAACGATATAAATAATAAATTCGGTCGAACGGCCTACCCAATTATTTATTTAACCCTCTAATAAGAAATTAAATTCTTCTACGGCTTAAATAAATCTTTTAGCGACGAACGTTTCGAAGATTTTCCTAACGTTATTTAATAATAAAATTAACTTTTACGCGCCGGCCAATTTTTATTATACGGCGATTTTTCCTAGTTTTTTAAGAACGATTACTTTCGCGTTTTTAAATTACTATAAAAAGTATTTAAAACGAAAATTCGTAGCCACGAAAGCGGTTATAATTTTTTAAAATAATTTTTTATAAATTTTTAAAAATTTATTTGAATATTAATCGACGCCCGGTATTTTATTCGGAATTATCCGAAATAAAACCTCCTAAATATCCTCTTCGGTAATTAATTCGTTAATAAATAATAAATCGCCGGTATTTAGGGGAAGGGTTTAATTAAGTAGATAATTTATAAGGATATTTACTTTCGGGAAGAAATATTCGGCGAAAATATTTACTTTACCGCTATAATTTTCGATTTCTTTTATTCCTTTATATTATTTAAAAATTAAGAATTTAGGCGGGTTTATTAATAAATAACTTCGGGTATAGGCTTATTTTTCAAAGGTTTAAAATTTATTTAAATTCTTCGACGTTTTTTTAACGCCTTTTTATTATATTGCTTATTAAATTTTTATATTAATCCTTCTTTTTTTTATTAATATTTTTATAAATTCTACCCAATTCGAAGATATCTTTTCCTTATATTATTTCTACTATTTCCGCTTCGTATTTTTTATTACTATTTTATATTTTAACGTTTATTATTTTATTCTTTTCCTTCGACCTTTTTTCCAATACGGGACAAATTCCTTTATTATATTTATAAATTCTCTATTAAATTTATTAAATATAAATTCTAATTCCTTTTTTATATTAATCTTCGCTAAGATTAAAATTTATTATAACGCCGCCTTTCGTACCTTTTCTATATTTATTAAATTCTAATTATAACCTTCTTTTATTTCCGCTTTCTTAATTTTTTTTCTAATATAAATTTAAATTTTTTAAAAATAATAATCTAAACCGGTTTATTCGTACCGTTACGCCCCCTAATATTCGGTTTCGATTTTTAATATTATTTATATATAATCGATTATCCTATTTCTCTCTTCCTATATCGCATTATTTATATAGGTCGGCTCCCCTTTAAAAGTAATAAACTATATACGCTATCGTCGTACTTATATAAAGAATTTCTTAATTTTTAAGTTAATTCTATTTTTTAAATCCCAATTGGGATAATAAAGGTTAAAATCCTTAATAGTTATAATTTAATATTTTACTAGGGGTTTTTCCTCGAGGAATTCGAAAAGGGGAAATCCCTATTCGTATTTTAATATTTTATACGTTTTAATAAGGGAATAAATTAAATAGATAATTAATAATTCTTTTAAATTTTTAAACGTTATAAAAGCCTAATCTTTCCCAATATAGAAATTTAAGTCTTTAAAATTCTATTTCTTATTTACGTAAATAATTACCCTCTTTTTTTTTAAATAATTTACTTTAATATATTTATTACTTTATAAACGATAAATATTTTCGTTTAAATTCCTATTTAGCTTTTAAATCGTTATAATATTGTAAATCTCCTCCTATTCGAATAGTAATTTCCTTCTTTCGTATAATTTCCCTATATTTTAATAGAATATTTTTAATAGGATTATTAATTACTTTATAAAGGAATATTTTCTAACCCCGCGGGTAGAATAAGAACGGAAATTTTTTCCTTCTAAATAACCGGTCTAGCGGCGGTAATTAAATTGGCGCCGCTCCGAATATTTAAGCCCTAAAAATTCGTAAACGCGTTTATTAAGCCTTTAATTATTAATTTTAATTTAATAAAGGGCTTACTAATCCGCTTACGGGTATAGCCTTTATTTTTACTTTTAAATTCCCTTTTACGAATAATTATAATATAAGCGGTAGGGGGGGCGTTAAGGAAATCGATATTTTTATCGTCTATTATTATTACTGGTTTTAATATAATATTTCTTTTAAAATCCTTCTAATATATAAATACACGTAACCTTTTAATATATTTTATAATAGCCTTCGCGATAACTTTTTTAAAAATAAGGTATACCTTCTTTTCGAAGGCGTAATACCCGTATTTTCTATATAGAATATAAAAAATTAATAATTTATTTTCGTTAAACGGGTAATTCGCTTCTTTAAAATAATCTCTATTATATTTATCTTTACTATAGCGTTTATAGACGTTAATATTATAATAGAACTTCCTTAAATATCCTACGCCCTAATAAATAAAATATTATTAAATATTAATTAAAGAAATAAACGGTTTATAAATATACGCGCCGCCTTTTTAAAGGAAGAATCCTTTATAAAAAGCTTCGGCTACTTTTATAATTATAATTTCTATTATAAAGAATCCCTTATTTTCGCCAATTCTCTTCTTTTATAGGCGTATTTTAATAATAGAAACGGTCGGGTTCGCTTATTATATTTTATAAATAATATCCTTTATTTTTATATATTCGGCGATATTCGTTTAAGGGAACCCTTTAGTAATTAATATAATAATATTTAAAAATACGAACGCTTTTTCGCTAAAGACCTTTTTAACCCAAATTTAATATTATTAATATTATTCGTATATAGCGTTATTAAATATAATTTTATAATTTCCGGTCGTAAATAATTTCGTAGCGGTTTGTATAATATTAGGGATATTAGTCTTTAAATTGTAAAATATTTTTTCGATTTAAATTTTAATTTCTTCGTTCGTCCGCTTTAAATATTAAATATTAATTATAATACTTCGAATAAAGAGGGTATAATCGTAATTAACAGGGAATATTTTCGGAGGGGGGGTAATAATTATAATATATTAAGGGATAAACCCGGTTTTAAAAAAAACGTCCTTTATAATTCCGGCCTATATTTTTAATACTTTTTTAACGTTCTTTTATAATTTTTATAAAATTATCTTTTTTAAATTATTAAAATCCTTTTTAATAATAATTTAATTATTATTAATTTTATTAGCTTCGGGGCGCGTTATTTTACTTTTTTTTGCGAAGATTTTCGTATATTCGTTAAATAATTTGTAAATTTAATTACAATTTTCGAGCGAAATGGCGTTGTAATTCGAAGATTTATTCGCTTTAGCGATGAATTTTTTTATAATTTTATCGTCTTCCTACGTTTTTTCTAAAATTTTCGCGGCGCGCGCTATATTAAGGTCGTTATAAATTAAAAGTCTTGCGAACGGGTTGTAGACGCTATTTTCGAATTTATAATTATTATTATTAATCGTTATTAGTAATAATAATATATCGTCGTCGTTATATTCGTCGCGGGATATTATAAAGGACGTAAAAGACCTTCCTAAATCGATTCCCGTTATCGGTTTTCGTTTTAGAGCGCTCTTCGACTAAAAATTAGCGTTTCTAATTCTAAAGTAGTTTTTAAATAAAGAGGGAGCTTTTTACTTTTATTAATAAATAATAATCTTTATTATTTTCCGAAAATTAGGTTCTTTTCCGCTTCTTTTTTTTTTAACGGATTGTGTGCCGTTTTATCGCAATATTATTAAATTTCGGGTTGAAGTTAATAATTATAAATTTATACCGCCGATTTAATTTAATTACCGTTATTATTAATTAATAATTATAATATAATACTTATTTTTTCTTTATAGCGTTTTTTAATTATATTTTTCGATTAAGGGTTAAAAATTCCGGCGGTTATAACGGTTGAATAAGTATACCCGTTATTGGGGGCGGTCTTATTATAATCGTTATAAAGTTCTTTATTAATATTTATTCTTTTATTTATTTAATTTTAGCGGTACCGTTTTCTAATTTATTAATAAATAATCGACTTTTTATTCGTTTTATTTAAATATAATTAGTTATTTAAATTATTATTCTTTGGATAAAAAACTGCTTTAGAACCGGAAACGCCGATTTCTAGTCGAGGAGCGCTCTAAAACGAAAACCGATAATAGGAATCGATTTAGGAGGGTCTTTTATATCCTTTACAATATTCTACAACGATTATAGCGACGACGGTATATCGTTATTACTAATAGCGATTAATAGCGGTAATTATAAATTCGAAAATAATATTTATAATCCGTTCGTAAGATTTTTAATTTATAATAACCTTAACGTAGTACGCGCCGCGAAGATTTTGGAAAAAATATAGGAGGATAACGAAATTATAAAGAAATTTATCGCTAAAGCGAATAAATTTTCGGACTACGATACCGTTTCGTTCGATGATTATAATTAAGCTTATAAATTATTTAACGAATATACGAAAATCTTCGCGAAGAAAAGTAAAGTAATACGTCCCGAAGTTAATAAGGTTAATAATAATTAAATTATTATTAAGAAAAATTTCGACGATTTAAAGAAAATAATCTTATAAGAATTATAGAAGAATATTAAAAAGGCGCCGAAGATATAGGCCGGAATTGTAAAGGACGTTTTTCCTAAAATTGGGTTTATCCTTTAATATATTACAATTATTACCCCCTTTCCGAAAATATTCCCTATTAATTATAATTATATTTTTTTTATTCGAGGTATTATAATCGATATTTAATATTTAAAGCGGACGAATAAAGAAATTAAAATTTAAATCGAAAAGATATTTCGCGATTTAAAAATTAGTATTTTTAATATTATATAAATTATTATAAGATTATTTACAACCGGAAATTATAAAATTATATTCGATAATATTATATACGAATAGTATTAGTAATATTAAATTTAGGCTAAGAAGGTCTTTAGCGAAAAAACGTTTGTATTTTTAAATATTATTACATTAATTACTAAAGGGTTCCTTTAAGCGAATATTATTAAATATATAAAAATAGAAGATATTATTTATAAAATATAGTAAGCGAACCCGACCGCCTTTATTATTAAAATACGCCCGTAAAAGAAGAGAATTGGCGAAAATAGGGGATTTTTTATAATAGAGGTTGCGATTATAAAGGTAACCGAAGTTTTTTATAAAGGATTCCTCTTCTAAGAAAGTAATATATATATTTACAAACTATTTACCTCCTCGGCTAATATTTAATAATATTTTATTTATTAAGGCGTAGGATATTTAAAGAAATTCTATTATAATATTAACGTTTATAAACGTTATAGTAAAAATAAATATAATAAAAACCGTTTTGGAAAAGCGAATTACCTATTTAATAAAGATAAATCGTTAATTTTCTATATTCTATATAAAAAGTATAGGTATTATATTTTCGAAAAGAAAATATACCCTATTTTTAAGAAAGTTATTACGAAGGTTATTATAAAATATACCGAGAGGCTATATTTATTTATATATTAAAAGGATTTTAAAAGAAGTATTATATTAAAGCTAACGGCGGTAAAGGACGATGGGGATATCGATTTTTTTAACGCCCCCTTTACCGCCCGTATTATTATTATTTATAAGAGGGAATTTAAAAGCGGAAATAAAGGCCGTATTTATAAACGGATTAGCGGGCCTTTTATTAAATTGAAATTAATAACTAAAAGTTTAATAAACGTATTTATAAATTCTTAAGGTTCGAATATTCGAAGCGGCGCCGGCTTAATTACCGCCGTTAAACCGATTATTTAAAAAGAAAAAATTCCTATTCCTATTCTACCCGCGGGGTTAAAAAATATTCTTTTATAAAATAATTAATAATCCAATTAAAAATATTCTATTAAAATATAGGGAAATCGTACGAAAGAGGGAAATTATTATTCGAATAGGAGGAGATTTATAATATTATAGCGATTTAAAAGCCGGGTAGGAATTTAAATAAAGATATTTATTATTTACGGGGCGGTAAATATATCGGGGTAAATTATTTAGAAAAAAGGAGGGCGGTTATTTATATAAATAAGAAATAGAATTTTAAGGATTTAAATTTTTATATCGGAAAAAATTAGGCCTCTATAATATTTAAAAGTTTAAAGGAGTTATTAACCGTTTATTTAATTTATTCCCCTATTAAAATATATAAAATATTAGAATACGAATAGAAATTTCCCCTCTTCGAATTCTTCGAAGAGAAACCCTTAATAAAATATTAAATTGTAGCCGTCGGGGACTTTAACTTCTATTATCCCAATTAGGATTTAAAAAATAAAATTAGCCCGAAAGCCGAAAGATTCTTTATATAAGTATAATAGTAACGTATATAATTTATTACCCTTAGAAGGGAACCGACCTATATAAATAATATAATATAAAAAGAGAAAAATAGGATAATCGATTATATATAAATAATATTAAAAATCGAAACCGAATATTAAAGGGCGTAACGGTATAAATAAATTAATTCGGATTATTATCCTTAGGAAATTTAGGTTTATATTAAAAGAAAAATTAAGAAAGCGAAAATAAAAAAAGGTTATAATTGGAATTTAATAAATGTAGAAAAAGTGCGAAAAGCGGCGTTATAACGGATTTCGGTCCCGGTAAGGATTAATACGAAAGAGGAATTAGAATTTATATTCGATAAATTCGATAAAGAATTTATAAATATAGTAGAAGAATTCGTTTTATATTAAAAGAAAGGTCGAAGGAGAAAAACGAAATAATAAATATTAAAATATAAAATAGCGACGAAAAATACGAAGCGGAAATAGTAAAAATAATATAAGGAAAGGATATCTTCGAATTAAATAAAATTTATAGAAATATCGATAAAGAAAAGAAAGATTAATATAAAAATTTAATAAGCGATATAGCGAAAAGGCGTTAAAAAGGCGTCGAAGAATTTAAATAAATTTTAAACCCTTGAAAAATAGGCTTATACCCGAAGTTATTTATTAATAAACCCGTTTAAATTCCTAATTTTTAAATAATACGAAGGAGTAAAAGAAATCGAAAATTATAATAATAAAGCGAATATTCTCGCCAAGCGTTTTTTCCCGAAGGTAAACGTTTTTACGGATTATTTACTTAATTAAACCCTTCCTTTAAATATTAACGATTTATTATTTATTAACGAATTAATTACCGAGGAGGATATTTAGGAAATTTTATTTTAAATAGCTTTAAATAAGGTATTAGGCGTTAATTAGTATTCGAATAAATTTTTAAAAATTTATAAGGAATTATTCCGAAAAATTATAACCGCTTTCGCGGCTATAAATTTTTATTTTAAATATTTCCTACAGCGGTTTAAGAATATAAAAATAATCGTTTTTAAAAAACTAGGAAAAACCGTTATATAATAAAAATTAGCCGGCGTATAGAGGCTAATTTTATTATTAAATAACGTCGGGAAAATCTTCGAAGCGTTCGTCGCTAAAAGGTTTACTTAAATTGTAAAAAAATTTAACCTTTTATTAAAGGGTTAAATAAATAATCGGGCAAACTGTTCGATTAAATTTACTATTTATATCGTTACGGATATTATATATACGGTTTAGAAATTTAGAGTTATTATATCGCTAATATTCTTTAATTTTAAAAGCGTATTTAATAGAGTTAATTATAAGTAATTATTATATATTCTATAGGAAATACGATTCTTATAATAAATTTTCGAATAAATAGCGAATTTCGTTAATAGACGAAGAGGTTCCCTTTTCTTCGACGACGAAATATCCGTTCCCTACGTTATAGAAATTAAAGTACCCTAAAATTCCCCTCTCTCTTTAATTCTTTTTATCCTTTTTATTACCCTATTATATTATAAATTAATTATAGTTAAAAATATAATTATAATTGGTTTCGTTAACGATATTAATATCGTCGCCGTAATAAAAACTATTAAAGAGAATTATAAAATATTTTAAACGGTATAGGAAATTTATTCCGAATAGGTAAGGGAGAGAAATATAGAATTCGAAGCGAATAAAATGGAATTAATATATTTTATACGGACGAAAGTATTAAGAATAGAAATTCTCTAATTCGGGGATATTATATTTCGATTAACGGAATTGATAAAATTCCTAAGTATTTAATTAAATTATAAATTTAATTATCGAGTTTACGTAAAGGTTATTAAAAAGAAAATAAAGATTTAAACGAATATATTAATTTAATTAATTATAAAAATTTGGGGTTACTCTTTCGTTTATACGAAGGAAATTTATATTAAATATATTTAAAGCGCGATTATATATAGAATTTTAGCCTTTTATTAACCGATAAAAATATATAGTAAATTCCGAAAGATAATAATTAAATTAATTAAATATTAAATTAAATATTTGAAAATTATTATTAGGGTATATAAAGTTACGTTAATATAGAATTTTAAAATAGAAATTTTTTACCTATTATTCGACTTCTATTTTAAAAAACGGGTAAGGGTTTTCGAAAAAAAATTCGCTTATACGGATTAGGTTAAATTCGTTTAAAGAATAGTAATTTAAATAATTAATTATATTTAAATAAAATGAATAAAAAGTCGATTATTTATTAATAAACCGGAAAATAGTACTATTAAAATTAAATAAGTAGAGGAATAAATATTAACGGAGAAATTTATAGTAATTATAATAAGACCGCCCCTGGTAATAAATATACCCGCTTAACCGTTATAGTTGCCGGAACTTTTAACCTTCGATCGAAAAATATAATTAGAGGACGCTACGAAAAGAAAATAGGTATTGCGCTATAATTATTAATTAATAATAGCGGTAATTAAATTAAATCGGCGATATAAATTTATAATTATTAATTTCGATTTAAAGTTTAATAATATTATAATAAAATAGTATATAATTAATTAGAAAAAGAAAAAGTAGAAGAAAATTTAATTTTCGGAGGATAATAAAAATTATTATTTATTAACGAAAGCGAAGAATTCTTTCCTTATTTAAACGAAAACGGAGGTAATCGGCTTTAGGGCTTTTTTTTTTTAAAAGAGAGTTTTCGACGTTAATACCCCTATTTATTCGTATAAATTAAAATAAGAAACGTTCTATTATATTACGTTCGAATATTTTTAAATAATAAATATATAATTTATAATAACCGATTGGCCGTAGACGTAAGAATAATTCTAAATTTATTTAAATAATAGAATTAAGGCCGAAAGAATTTTATTATAAGTATTTCGGTTAAAACGATTAAATAAATACTATTTAATAATCGAATTAAAAGAGGAGCGGCGAAACGAATTCGCTCGCTATTTTTAATTTTCTTCTCTTCCTTTTCTTTTACTTTTATTTATTAATACGTTAGAATAAGGACGGAGGAAAATTTTTATTTAACCGAAAATCTATCGGGCCGCGAAGGCGACGATTTATTTAATTATTATTTCTTTTTACAATTAATTAAAACTTTTAGTATTTTATTATTATTAACGAGTAGACGGTTTTATTTATTAAATTAACGAATATATTAACGTATAATATTAATTATAAATTAATATTAAACGAACTAATTATTATTAATAGGAATAAGACCGGTAGGACGAATAGCCGGCGAATTAATTTCTATCGGGGAATTACTACGGGAAGGTATACGAATACTATTATTATTCGGGGGAATTCTATTATTATTATTATAAAGTAAATTACTATTATTGTTATAGAATAAATTATTATTATTATTATAGGGAATACTATTTAAAGGAATACGATTGCCGATTAAACTATTCTTATCGGAAAGAAGGAATTCGTAATAGTTTTTTTAGAAGTAATCGTTAATTAATTACTTTTTATAGCGAATAAATTACTTTAGGGTATTAGTAAAGCCGTTATTAATAAGGCGAGGGCGAATTGCGCTAGTAAATTCTTTAGCGACGATATAGAAGCGGATAAAATAGTCGCGGAATTCGTTACTAATTGGGTTTTTATTAATAACCTTCTCTTAGAAAATATTATAGAAATTATAGAAGCCGCGAAATATATCGATTATATAATATAAAATTATTAAAATATATTAAATAATTTAATTAAATTTATTTAAAAACGAATTAAAATAAAAAACGTTAATAATATAGAAGATAATAATTTATTTAAATAATTAGGGATATAATAAATCGATTTAACGACGGCCTTTATATAAATATTATAATTTAAAACGGCCGGGAAGGCGAAAAGGGCTTTAATTAATTAGAGGGTATAGGTAAGATACGGGGGAATGCGGATACGGCTTCGGGGAAATTAATGTAAAGATAGAACGTAATAGAGGGAGGATTTACCCTTTTTTTAATATATAAAAGAATTTATTATTAATAAAACGTTTAATAATATATTCGAAATTAATTTTAATATCGGTATTAATTATATTAAATATAAGGGTTAATGAAAGAGGGCGGAGGGGAAATGAATTTTCGCTTTTATTTTCGTTAGAAATTTTTATTATTTTACGGAGCGCTTTAATACGTTTTTAACGGGGAATAGCTATTTTGAATCGATTATTATTATTATTAAAGAAAAGAAAAGTTTAAAAAGGCCCGGGGGATAGAGGGTTTTTATATTTAGGGGAGGGAAGTTTTTATATTAATATAAATTATAATAGAAATATAACCGTTATAAAGGGAGAAAGAAAATAAAAGGAATAAAAGAAAGTTTAACGGCTAAGAAGTTTAATAACGGTTAGAAAAGTAAATAAGTAGAAGAATAAAAGGTAAAAAATAGTAGTAAATAAAAGGACGGGATAACGGATTAAAAAGGCGGAACGGTTTAATATTTTTACGTAACGGTAAATAGAAGGGATAAGACGGATATTAATCGCGTTAGCGGTAAATATATACCGCGATCGTAAAACGCCGAAAAAGCGGCGTGGATAAGTCCGCACTAGGAAATATAGTTAGGGTTTTTATCCGGGGCGTTTAACGCTTATAGTTTTATCCTACGGGGAATCGGAGATAGACCCTATACTATATTAGCGCTATAAATTTAGCTAGGGAATAAAAATCTTACTTACTTATTCTTTGGATAAATTTAATTTAGTCCGTACGGGCGAATTTCTTTTCGAAAGCCTTTACCCGTTTATTAAAATAGAGGTCGAATAGCGGGTAAAAAATTTCCGTTTTAAGGTTTTATATTAATATAACTTTATATACCTTAGCGATAACTTTTAAATATTTAATTTAGTATTTAGCTAATCCAATTATTATCCTTCGGGGTTTATTATATATTTTTATTAATTAATAGAAGATTAAAATTCTATATATAATTACGCTTCGAATATATTTAATATAAATTTCCTTTATACGAACGAAGGAATAACCTTAAATTTTTATAGCTAATTGGGTTAGTATATTCGTTTAAATTTTTATTTTTTTTTTAATAATTTCCGTATAAGTTCGATAATTAAATTTACGGTTTAATTAAATACTTAAAAATTTTATTAATTCCGTCGGTCGAAATATAATATCCCCGAATTAAAGAATTTCCGTTTTTAATACCCTCGTCCGTATAAAATATATTAATTCTATTTTATTCGTTTCGAATTTTATACCTCTCTCCTTTACCTATTTAGAGTAAATTTCCTATACCGTTTAAAATATTTTATAATTCTCTTCAATAATTTTCGCTACGGCGATAATATTAATATTATTAGCGAAGCCGATTATAATTTTATTTTTAATTACAATTAATTTGCGGTATAATAAAATAATAAAAAAAATAAAAAGAATTAAAGAAAAGGGGGAGCCTTAGGGTATTCCGGCTTTTATAGCGTAGGGCGCGGATATTTTATTATTAAAAAAGAAGGAACCTCTTTATCCGTTAATAAAATTCGTTATTTATTCGAAAATTTATCGTAGGAATTATATTTCTTATAGGGTATATAATAATTATTTATAATTAATTTTATCGAATACGCTTTTAAAATTAAGGAGTATTAATAATATAATAGCTCCAAATTTCTAAATTATATATATAATATTTATAATAATACGGATAATAAATTCGGTCGAATAGCCTACCCGATTACTTATCTAGCCTTTTAATAGGAAGTTGAATTCTTCTATTATTTAGGTAAATTTTTTAGCGACGAACGTTTCGAGGATTTTTTCGACGTTATTTAATAGTGAAATTAACCTCTATACGCCGGTTAATTTTTATTATACGGCGGTTTTTCCTAATTTTTTAAGAACGATTACTTTCGTATTCTTAAACCGCTATAAGAAATATTTAAAACGAAAATTCGTAGCCGTAAAAGCGGTTATAACTTTTTAGAATAATTCTTTATAAATTTTTAAAAATTTATTCGAATATTAATTAACGCTTAATACCTTATTCGGAATTATCCGAAATAAAATTTCCTAAATATTTTCTTTAATAATTAATTCGTTAATAAATAATAAATCGCTAATATTTAAAGGAAGGATTTAATTAAGTGAATAATCTATAAGGACGTTTACCTTCGGAAAGAAACGTTCGGCGAAAATATTCGTTTTACTATTATAATTTTCGATTTCTTCTATTCCTTCGTATTATTTGAGAATTAAGAATTTGGGCGGGTTTATTAGTAAATAGCTTTAGGTACGGGTTTATTTTTTAAAAATTTAAAATTTATTTAAATTTTTCGACGCCTTTTCGACGCTTTTTCGCTATATCGTTTATTAAATTTTCGTATTAATCCTTCTTTTCTTTATCGATATTTCTACGAATTTTACCTAATTCGAAAATATCCTTTCTTTATATTACTTCTATTACTTCCGCTTTATATTTTTTATCGTTATTTTATATTTTAACGTTTATTATTTCGTTCTTCTCCTTTAACTTTTCTTCCGGTGCGGGACGAATTCCTCCGCTATATTTACAAATTCTCCATCGAGCCTATTGAATATAAGTTCTAATTCCTCCTTCGTATCGATTTTCGCCGGGACCGAAATCCGTTATAATACCGCCTCTTACACTTTTCCTATATTTATTAAATTCTAATTATAACCTTCTTCTACTTCCGCTTTCCCAACCTTTCCTCCGGCATAGACCTAGACTTCCTAAGGACAATGGTCCGAGCCGGATTAATCGTAAGAAGGTTAATTAATAAAATTATATAATTAGTTATAAATAAGATTCTTATTCCCTAATTAAATTTATAGCGCTAATATAGTATAGGGTCTATTTCCGATTCCCCGTAGGATAAAACCGTAGGCGTTAAGCGCCCTGGATAAAAACCCCGGTTATATTTCCCGGTGCGGACCTATTTACGCCGTTTCTTCGGCGTTCTATAATTACAGTATATATTTACCGCTAATACGATTAATATCCGTCTTATCCCTTCTATTTACCGTTATATTAGAATATTAAATTATTCCGTTTTTTTAATTTATTATCCCATTTTTTTATTTACTATTACTTTCTACCTTCCATTCCTTACCTATTTACCTTTTTAACCGCTATTAAACTTCTTAACCGTTAAATTTTCCTTTATTCTTTTTATCCTCTTTTTCTTCCTATAATAATTATATTTCTATTATAATTTATATTAATGTAAGGATTTCCCTCCTTTAAATATAAAAACCCTTTATCCCCCGGGCTTTTTTAAATTTATCCTTCTTTTAATAATAATAATAATTAATTCGAAATAATTATTCTTTATTAAAAACGTATTAAAGCGTTCCGTAAAATAATAAAAACCTTTAATAAAAATAAAGGCGAGAATTCGTTTCCTTTTCGCCTTCCTTTACTAACCCTTATATTTAATACGGTTAACGCCGATATTAAAATTAATTTTAAATATATTATTAAACGCTTTATTAATAATAAATTCTTTTATATACCGAAGAAAGAATAAATCCTCTCTCTATTATGTTTTATCTTTATATTAACCTTTCCGAAATTATATTTATACTCCCTTATATTTCGCTTATACCCTTTAATTAATTAAAGCCCTTTTCGCTTTCTTAACCGTCCCGGGTTATAATATTTATATAAAAGCTATTATTAAATCGATTTATTATATCCTTAATTACCCGAATAAATTATTATTTTTTATATTATTAATATTTTCTATTTTAATTCGTTCTTAAATAAATTTAATTAAGCTATTTAATATATTTTGGCAATTTCGTATTATATAATCGATATATTTCGCGGCTTTTACGATTTCTATAATACTTTTTAAGGGAAAATCGTTATTAAAAACCCGATTAATAGCGAATTTTACAATTATTTTATCCGCCTCCGTATTATTATTAAAGAGTTTATTAATGTAATTCGCCTTCGTTTTATTAATAATAATTTTATTAATATTTTAAAGTAATTTATTTATTATAAAAAGTAATCGGTTAACGATTACCTTTAGAAAGGTTATTACAAATTCTTCCTTTCTAATAAGGATAATTTAATCGGCGGTTATATTCCTTCGGATAATATCCCCTATAATAATAATAATAATTTATTCTATAATAATAATAATAATTTACTTTATAATAATAGCGGTAGAATTCTTTAAAATAATAATAATATTCGTATATTTTCCTATAATAATTCCTTAATAGAAATTAATTCGTTAATTATTCGTTTTACCGGTCCTATTCCTATTAATAATAATTAATTCGATTAACGTTAATTCGTAATTAATATTATACGTTAATATATTCGTTAATTCGACGAATAGAACTATTTATTCGCCGATAATAATAAAATATTAAAGGCTTTAATTAATTATAAGAAGAAGTAATAATTAAATAAATCGTCGTTTTTATAGCTTAATAAATTCTTAATTAAATAGAAATCCTCCTTCCGTTTTCGTTCTAACGTATTAATAAATAAAAGTAAAAAAAAAGGAAGAAAAGAAAATTAAAAATAGTAAACGAATTCGTTTCGCTATTCCTTTTTTAATTCGATTATTAAGTAATATTTATTTAATCGTTCTAATCGAAGTATTTATAATAAAATTCTTTCGGCCTTAATTTTATCGTTTAAGTAAATTTAAAATTATTTTTACGTTTACGGCTAATTAATTATTACGAATTACGTATTTATTATTTAGAAATATTCGAATATAATATAATAGAACGTTTTTCGTCTTAATTTATATGAATAAATAGGAGTATTAATATTAGGGATTCTCCTTTAAAAAAAGAAGGCTTTAAGGCCGATTACCTCCGTTCTCGCTTAAATGAGGAGGGAATTCTTCGTTTTTATTAATAAATAATAATTTTTATTATCCTTTAAGGGTTAAATTCTCTTCTGCTTCTTCTTTTTCTAACCAATTATATACCGTTTTATTATAATTATATTAAATTTTAAATCGAAGTTAATAATTATAAATTTATACTACTAATTTAATTTAGTTACTGTTATTATTAATTAATAATTATAATACGATATTTACTCTCTCTTTATAGCGTCCTTTAATTATACTTTTCGATTAAAGGTTAAAAATTCTAGCGGTTATAATAATTAAATAAGTACGTCCGTTACCGGGGGTAATTTTATTATAATCGTTATAAAATTTTCTATTAGTATTTATTCCTCTATTTATTTAATTTTAGCGGTATTATTTTCCGGTTTATTAATAAATAGTCGACCTCTTATTCGTTTTATTTAAATATAATTAATTATTTAGGTTATTATTCTTCGGATGAATTTAACCTAATCCGTATAGGCGAATTTCTTTTCGAAAACCCTTACCCGTTTATTAAAATAAAAGTCGAATAGCGGGTAAAAAGTTTCCGTTTTAAAGTTCCGTATTAGCGTAGCTTTATACGCCCTAATAACGATTTTTAAATATTTAATTTAGTATTTAGCTAATCCGATTATTATCCTTTAAAATTTACCGTATATTTTTATTAATTAATAGAAGGCTAAAGTTTTATATATAATTACGCTTCGAATATATTTAATATAAATTTCCTTCGCGTAAGCGAAGGAGTAATTCTAAATCTTTATAGCTAATTGGGTTAGCGTATTCGTTTAAATTTTTATTTTCTTCTTAATAGCCTCCGCGTAAGTTCGATAATTAAATTTACGGTCCAACTAAACGCCTAGGAATTTTATCGATTCCGTTAATCGAAATATAATATCCCCGAATTAGAGAATCTCCGTTCTTAATACCCTCGTCCGCGTAAAATGTATCAACTCCGTCTTATTCGCTTCGAACTCTATACTTCTCTCCCCTATATAATTAATTATAATGTATAAGAAGGAGGAGAATTAAGTAAATAAGATTCTTATTCCCTAATTAAATTTATAATACTAATATAGTATAAAGTCTATCTCCGATTCCCTATAGAATAAAACCGTAAGCGTTGAACGCTCCGGATAAAAACCCCGGCTATATTTCCCGGCGCGGACCTATCTACGCCGCTTCTTCGGCGTTCTACGATCGCGGTATATACTTACCGCTAATACGATTAATATCCGTTTTATCCTTTTTATTTACTATTATATTAAAATATTAAACCGTTCCGCTTTTTTAATTTATTATCCTATCCCTTTATTTATTACTACCTTCCGTTTTCTATTCCCCCGTCTATTTACTTTTCTAATTATTATTAAACTTTTTAATTATTAAACCTTTTTTTATTCCTTTTATTTTTTTCCTCCCTTTATAATGGCTATATTTCTACTATAATTTATATTAATATAAAGACTTCTTTCCTTTAAATATAAAAACCCTTTATCCCTTAGGTTTTTTTAAACTTTTCTTTCCTTTAATAATAATAATAATCGATTTAAAATAATTATTCCTTATTAAAAACGTATTAAAGCGCTCTATAAAATAATAGAAACTTCCGACGAAAATAAGGGCGAAAATTTATTTCTTTTTCGCCCTCCTTCGCCGACCTTTATATTTAATACGGTTAATACCGATATTAAAATTAATTTCGAACGTATTACCAAACGCTTTATTAATAATAAATTCTATATACCGGAAAAAAGGTAAATTTTCCCTCCGTTATATTTTATCTTTACGTTAATTTTTCCAAAATTATATTTATATTCCCTTATATTTCGTTTATACTTTTTAATTAATTAAGGCCCTTTTTACTTTCCTAACCGTTCTAGGTTACGATATTTATATAAAGGCTATTATTAAATCGATTTATTATATCCCTAATTACTTAAATAAATTATTATTTTTTATATTATTAATATTTCCTATTCTAATTCGTTCTTAAATAAATTTAATTAAATTATTTAATATATTTTAGCGGTTTTGCGTTATATAATCGATATACTTCGCGGCTTTTATAATTTTTATAATATTTTTTAAAAGAAGGTCGTTATTAAAGACCCGATTAATAATAAATTCCACGATTATTTTATCCGCCTCCGTATTATTGCTAAGGAGTTTATTAGCGCGATTCGCCTTCGTTTTATTAATAACGGCTTTATTAATACCTTAAAGTAATTTATTTACTATAGAAAATAATCGGTTAATAATTACTTTTAAAAAGGCTATTACGAATTCTTCCTTTTTAATAAAGATAATTTAATTAACGGTTATATTCTTTTAAATAATATCCTTTATAATAATAATAGTAATTTGCCCCGTAATAATAATAATAATTTATTTTGTAACGGTAGTAGTAAAATTCTTTAGAATAATAATAATATTCGTATACTTTCCTATAGTAATTCTTTAATAGAAATTAATTCGCCGGTTATTCGTCCTACCGGTCTTATTCCTATTAATAATAATTAATTCGATTAGCGTTAATTTATAATTAAAATTATACGTTAATATATTCGTTAATTCGATAAATAGAACCGTTTATTCGCCGATAATAATAAAATATTAAAGGTTTTAATTAATTATAAAAAGAAATAATAATTAAATAGGTTATCGCTTTTATAGCCTAATAAATTCTTAATTAAATAGAAATCCTCCCCTTATCTTTATTTTAACGTATTAATAAATAAAAATAAAAGAAAAGGAAGAAAAGAAAATTAAAAGTAGCGAGTAAATTCGTTTTACTACTCCTTTTTTAATTCGATTATTAAACGGTATTTATTTAATCGTTTTAACCGAAATATTTATAATAAAATTCTTTTAACCTTAATTCTATTTTTTAAATAAATTTAGAATTATTCTTACGTTTATAGTTAATTAATTATTACGAATTATATATTTACTATCCGGAGATATTTAAATATAATATAATAGAATATTTCTTATCCCGATCCGTACGAATAAATAAGGGTATTAATATTAGGGATTCTCTTTTAAAAAAAGAAAGCCCTAAAACCAATTACCTCCGTTTTCGCTTAAACGAAGAGGGAGTTTTTCGCTTTCGTTAATAAATAATAATCTTTATTATCCTTTAAAAGTTAGGTTTTTTTCCGCTTCTTTTTTTTCTAACCGATTATATACCGTTTTATTATAATATTATTAAACTTCGGGTCGAAATTAATAATTATAAATTTATACCGCCGATTTAATTTAATTACTATTACTATTAATTAATAATTATAATACGATATTTATTTTCTCTTCGTAGCGTCCTTTAATTATACTTTTCGATCGAAGGTTAAAAGTTCCGGTAATTATAATAATTAAATAAATACGCTTATTATTAAAAGTAGTCCCGTTATAATTATTATAAAATTCTCCGTTAGTATTTATTCTTCCGCCTATTTAATTTTAGTAATACTATTTTCCGGTTTATTAATAAATAATCGACCTTTTATTCATTTTATTTAAATATAATTAGCTACTTAAATTATTATTCTTCGGACGAATTTAATTTAATTTATATGGGTGAATTTCTTTTCGAAAGCTTTTACCCATTTATTAAAGTAGAAGTCGAATAGTAAGTAAAAAGTTTCCGTTTTAAAATTCTATATTAGCGTAACTTTATATACCCCGGCGACGATTTTTAAATATTTAATTTAATATTTAATTAATCCGATTATTATCCTTCGGGGTTTATTATATATTTTTATCGGTTAATAGAAGGCTAAAGTTCTATATATAATTATATTTCGAATATATTTAATATAAATCTCCCTTACGCGAGCGAAAGAGTAATTTTAAATCTTTACGGCTAATCGGATTAGCGTATTTATTTAAATTTTTATTTTTTTTAATAATTTCCGCGTAGGTTTAATAATTAAATTTATAGTTTAATTAAACGTTTAAGAATTTTATCGATTCTATCGGTTAAAATATAATATCCCTAAATTAGAGAATTTTTATTCTTAGTACTTTCGTCCGTATAAAATATATTAATTCTATTTTATTTACTTTAAATTTTATATTTCTCTCCCTTACCTATTCGGAATAAATTTCTTATATTACTTAAAGTATTTTATAATTCTCTTTAATAATCTTCATTATAATAACGATATTAATATTATTAATAAAGCTAATTGTAATTATATTTTTAACCGTAATTAATTTACAATATAATAGGGTAATAAAAAGGATAAAAAAAATTAGGGAGAGGGGGGAACCTTAGGGTATTCTAATTTTTATAGCGTAAAGAGTAGATATTTCGTCGTCGAAAAAGAAGGAACCTCTTCGTCCATTAACGAAATTCGCTACCTATTTAAAAATTTATTATAAGAATTATATTTTTTATAAGGTATATAATAATTATTTATAATTAATTTTATCGAATATATTTTTGAAATTAAAAAGTATTAATAATATAACGGTTCTAAATTTCTAAATTGTATATATAATATCCTTAATAATATAAATAGTAAATTTGGTCGAATAGCCTATTTAATTATTTATTTAGCCCTTTAATAAAAGGTTAAATTCTTTTACGGCTTAAATAAACCTTTTAACGATAAGCGTTTTAAAAATTTTCCCGACGTTATTTAATAATAAAATTAGCTTCTATACGCTAGTTAATTTTTATTATATAGCGGTTTTTCTTAATTTTTTAAAAATAATTACTTTTATATTCTTAAACCGCTATAGGAAATATTTAAAACGAAAATTCGTAATTACAAAAACGGTTATAACTTTTCGGAATAATTCCCTATAAATTTTTAAAAATTTATTCGAATATTAATCGACGTTCGGTATTTCATTTAGAACTATTCGAAATAAAACCTTTTAAATATTTTCCTCGGTAATTAATTCGTTAATAAATAATAAATCGCTAATATTTAAAGGAAGGGTTTAATCGGGTAAATAATTTATAAAAATATTTATTTTTAAGAAGAAATATTCGGTGAAAATATTCGCTTTATTATTATAATTTTCGATTTCTTTTATTCCTTTATATTATTTAAAAATTAGGAATTTAAGTAGGTTTATTAATAAATAGCTTCGGATACGGGCTTATCTTTCGAGGGTTTAAAATTTATTTAAATTCTTCGATACCTTTTCGACGCCTTTTCGCTATATCGTTTCTTAAATTTTTATATTAATTTTTCTTTTCTTTATCGATATTTCTACGAATTTTACCCAATTCGAAAATATCCTTTCTTTATATTACTTTTACTACTTCTATTTCGTATTTTTCGTCGCTATTTTATATTTTAATATTTATTACTTCGCTCTTTTCCTTCGACTTTTTTTCTAATACGGGACGAATTCCTCTATTATATTTATAAATTTTTTATTAAATTTATTAAATATAAATTCTAATTCCTCCTTTATATTAATTTTCGCCGGGACCGAAATTTATTATAACGCCGCCTTTCGTACCTTTTCCGTATTTATTAAATTCTAATTATAATTTTCTTCTATTTCCGCTTTTTTAACTTTTCTTCTAATATAAATTTAAATTTTTTAAAAATAATAATCCGAATTAATTTATTCGTACTATTACGCCCCCTAATATTCGATTTCGATTTTTAATATTATTTATATATAATTAATTATTTTATTTTTCTCTTCCTATATTATATTACTTATACGGATTAATTCCCTTTTAAAAATAATAAATTATATACGCTACCGTCGTATTTATATAAAGAGTCTTTTAATTCTTAGGTTAATTTTATTTTCTAAATCCTAATTAGGATAATAGAAATTAAAATCCCCGACGGTTATAATTTAATATTTTACCGGGGGTTTCTCTTCGAAGAGTTCGAAAAGGGGAAACCCCTATTCGTATTTTAGTATTTTATACGTTTTAATAAAGGAATAAATTAAATAGACGGTTAATAATTCTTTTAAATTCTTAAACGTTATAAAAGTTTAATTTTTTCTAATATAGAAATTTAAATCTTTAAAATTCTATCTTTTATTTATATAAATAATTACCTTCCCCTTTTCTAAATAATTTACTTTAATATATTTATTACTTTATAAACGATAAATATCTTCGTTTAAATTCCTACCCAATTTTTAAATCGTTATAATATTATAAATCTCTTCTTATTCGAATAATAATTTCCCTCTTTTATATAATTTCCTTATATTTTAATAGAATATTTTTAATCGGATTATTAATTATTTTATAAAGGAATATTTTCTAGCCCCGCGGGTAGAGTAGATGTAGGAATTTTTTCCTTTTAAATAGCCGGTTTAGCGGCGGCGATTAAATTAATACCGTTTTAAATACCCGAATTTTAAAAATTTATAAACGTATTTATCGGGCCTTTAATTATTAATTTCGGTTTAATAAAGGGCTTACTAATCCGTTTACGGGTATAACTTTTATTTCTATTTTTAAATTCCTTTTTATAAATAATAATAATATAAATAATAAAGGGGGTATTAAGGAAATCGATATTTTTATTATCCTTTATTACCGCCGGCTTTAATATAATATTTCTTTTAAGGTCTTTCCGGTATATAAAAGAGCGTAGCCTCTTAATATATTTTACGGTAATTTTCGTAATAATTTTTTTAAAAATAAGGTATACCTTCTTTTCGAAGGCGTAATATTTATATTTTCTATATAAAGTATAGAAAATTAACGATTTATCCTTATTAAACGGGTAATTCGCTTTTTTAAAATAGTTTTTATTATATTTATTCTTATTATAACGTTTATAAACGTTAGCGTTATAATAGAATTTCTTTAAATATTTTACGCTTTAATAAGTAAAATATTATTAAATATTAGCCGAGGAAATAAACGGTTTATAAATATATATACTACCCTTTTAAAGGAGGAATTTTTCGTAGAAAGCTTCGGCCGTTTTTATAATTATAATTTTTATTATAAAGAATCCCTTATCTTCGCTAATTCTCTTCTTCTATAGGCGTACTTTAATAATAGAAGTGGTCGGGTTCGTTTATTATATTTTATAGGTAATATTTTTTATTTTTATATATTTAGTAATATTTATTTAAGGGAACCCCTTAGCGATTAACGTAATAATATTTAAAAATACGAACGCTTTTTCGGGTGTGCACCGCGATCGTGGAACGCCGAAGAAGCGGCGCGGATAGGTCCGCGCCGAGAAATGTAGCCGGGGTTTTTATCCGGGGCGCTTAACGCCTACGGTTTCATCCTACGGGGAATCGGAGATGGACCCCATGCCATATTGGCGCTATAGATTTAGCTAGGGAATAAGAATCTTACTTACGAACGCTTTTTCGCTAAAAACTTTTTTAGTTTAAATTTAATATTATTAATATTATTCGTATATAATATTATCGAATATAATTCTATAATTTCCGGTCGTAAATAATTTTATAGTAGTTCGTATAATATTAAAGGTATTAGTCTTTAAATCGCGAAATATCTTTTCGATTTAAATTTTAATTTCTTCGTTTATCCGTTTCGAATATTAAATATCGATTATAATATTTCGAATAAAGAGGGTACGGTTATAATTAACGAAGAGTATTTTTAAGGGGGGGGTAATAATTATAATATATTAAAGGATAAATTTAATTTTGAGAAGAATATCCTTTATAATTCCGGCTTATATTTTCGGCGCTTTTTTAATATTCTTTTATAATTCCTATAAGATTATTTTTTTTTAAATCGTCGAAATCCTTCCTAATAATAATTTAATTATTATTAACCTTATTAATTTCGGGGTATGTTACTCTATTTTTTTTCGCGAAGATTTTTATATATTTATTAAATAATTTACGAATTTAATTATAATTTTCGAACGAAACGGCATTGTAGTCCGAAGATTTATTTATTTTAATAATAAATTTCTTTATAATTTTATTATCCTCTTACGTTTTTTCCGAAGTTTTCGCGGTATGCGTTACGTTAAGGTCGTTATATATTAAAAATCCTACGAACGGGTTATAGATATTATTTTCGAATTTATAATTACCGTTATTAATCGCTATTAATAGTAACGATATACCGTTATTATTATAATCGTCGCGGGATATTGTAAGGGACGTAAAAGACCCACTTAAGTCGATTCCTATTATTAATTTTCGTTTTAGAGCGCTCCTCGATTAGAAATCGGCGTTTCCGGTTCTAAAGTAGTTTTTACAATAATATATATAATTGGTTGAGGAGAATTAAAGTAATAAAGCTATTATTTAAAATGGAAAATTGCTTTGGAACCGGAAACGCCGATTTCTAATCGAGGAGCGCTCTAAAACGAAAATTAATAATAGGAATCGATTTAAAAGGGTTTTTTACGTCCTTTACGATATTTTACGACGAATATAGCGATAACGATATATTATTATTATTAATAACGATTAATAACGGTAATTATAAATTCGAAAATAGCGTTTATAACTTATTCGTAGGATTTTTAATTTATAATAACCCTAATATAGCGTACGCCGCGAAAATTTTGGAAGAAACGTAGGAGGACGACGAAACTATAAAGAAATTCATTATTAAAGTGAATAAATCTTCGGACTACGACGCTATTTCGCTCGAAGATTATAATTAAATTTGTAAATTATTTAACGAATATACGAAAATCTTCGCGAAGAAAAATAAAATAATACGCTCCGAGGTTAATAAGGTTGGTAACGATTAAATTATTATTAGGAAGGATTTCGACGATTTAAAGAAGACGATTTTATAAAAATTATAGAAGAATGTTAAAGAAGCGCCGAAAATATAGGCCGGAATTATAAAAAACGTTCTTCTTAAAATTAAATCTATTTTCTAATATATTATAATTATTATCCCCCCCCGAAAATATTCTCCGTTAATTATAACCGTACCCTTTTTATTCGAAATATTATAATTAATATTTAATATTCGAAATAAACGAATAAAGAAATTAAAATTTAAATTAAAAAGATATTTCGCGATTTAAAAATTAGTACCCCTAATATCGTACGAATTACTATAAAATTATTTACGACCGGAGATTATAGAATTATATTTAATAACGTTATACGCGAATAGTATTAATAATATTAAATTTGGGTTAAGAAGGTTTTTAGCGAAAAAGCGTTCGTATTTTTAAATATTATTATATTAATTATTAAAGGGTTCCTTTAAGCGAATATTGCCGAATATATAAGGATGGAGGATATTATTTATAAAATATAATAAGCGAACCCGACTGTTTCTATTATTAAAATACGCCTATAAAAGAAAAGAATTAACGAAAATAGGGGTTTCTTTATAATAGAAATTGCGATTATAAAAGTAACCGAAATTTTCTATAAAGGATTCCTCTTCTAAGAGGGCGGTATATATATTTATAAGCCGTTTACTTCTTCGGCTAATATTTAATAATATTTTATTTATTAGGGCGTAAGATATTTAAAGAAATTTTATTATAATATTAACGTTTATAAATATTACGGTAAAGATAAATATAATAAGGACCGCTTTAGAGAAGCGAATTACCCGTTTAACGAGGATAAATTATTAATTTTTTATACTCCGTATAGAAAATACGGGTATTATACCTTCGAAAAGAAAATATACTTTATTTTCAAAAAAATTATTACGAAAACTACTATAAAATACGTTAAAAGGCTACGTTTATTTATATATTAGAAGGACCCCGAAAAAAGTATTATATTAAAACCGGCGGCGGTAAAAGATAAAAAGGATATTAATTTCCTTAACGCCCTCCTTACCGCCCGTATTATTATTATTCGTAAAAGGGAATTTAAAAGTAAAAATAAAAATTATATTTATAAATAGATTAACGGGCCTTTTATTAAATTAAAATTAACGGTTAAAGGCCCGATAAACGTATTTACGAATTTTTAAGGCTTAAATATTCGGAATAGCGCCGGCTTAATTACCGCTACTAAACTAATTATTTAAAAGGAAAAAATTCCTATTCCTATTTTATTCGCGAAGTTAGAAAATATTCCCTTATAGAATAATTAATAATCTAATTAAAAATATTTTATTAGAATATAGGGAAATTATACGAAAGAAGGAAATTATTATTCGAATAAGAGGAAATTTATAATATTATAGCGATTTAAAAGCCGGATAGGAATTTAAACGAAGATATTTATTATTTATAAAGCGGTAAATATATTAGGGTAAATTATTTAGAAAAGGGGAGGGTAATTATTTATATAAATAAGAAATAGAATTTTAAAGATTTAAATTTCCGCATCGGAAAAAATTAAACTTTTATAACGTTTAAAAATTTAAAGGAACTATTAATTATCTATTCGATTTATTCCCCTATTAAAATATATAGAATATTGGAATATAAATAGGAATTTCCCCTCTTCGAATTCCTTAAAGAGAAACCCCCGGTAAAATATTAAATTGTAACCGTCGGGGATTTTAACTTCTATTATCCTAATTGGGATTTAGAGAATAAAATTAATTCGGGAGTTAAAAGATTCTTTATATAAATATAATAGTAGCGTATATAATTTATTACCTTTAGAAGGGAACCGACCTATATAAATAATATAATACGGGAAGAGAAAAATAGAATAATCGATTACGTATAAATAATATTAGGAATCGAAACCGAATATTAAGGGGCGTAACGGTACGAATAAACCGGTTCGGACTATTATCCTTAGGAAGTTTAAATTTATATTAAAAGAAAAGTTAGGAAAGCGGAAATAAAAGAAGATTATAATTAGAATTTAATAAATATAAAAAAAGTATAAAAAGTAACGTTATAATAAATTTCAGTTTCGGCGAAGATTAATACGAAGGAAGAATTAGAATTTATATTTAATAAATTTAATAGAAAATTTGTAAATATAGCGGAAAAATTCGTCCCGTATTAAAAGAAAAATCGAGGGAAAAAAACGAAATAATAAATATTAAAATATAAAATAACGACGAAAAATGCGAAATAAAAGTAGTAGAAGTAATATAAAAAAAGGATATCCTCGAATTAAATAAAATTCGTAGAAGTATTAATAAAGAAAAAAAAAATTAACGTAAAAGTTTAATAAATAATATAATAAAAAAAGGTCGAAAGGGCGTCGAAAAATTCAAATAAATTTTAAACCTTCGAAAAATAAGCTTATACCCGAAGCTATTTATTAATAAACCTATTTAAATTCCTAATTTTTAAATAATACGAAGGAATAAAAGAAATCGAAGATTATAGTAATAAAGTAAGTATTTTCGCTAAATATTTCTTCCCGAAAGTAAACGTCCTTATAAATTATTTACCTAATTAGACCCTTCCTTTAAATACCGGTAATTTATTATTTATTAACGAATTAATTACTAAAGAGGATATTTAAAAGGTTTTATTTCAAATAATTCTAAATAAAGTACTAGGTATCGATTAATATTTAAATAGATTTTTAAAAATTTATAGGGAATTATTCCAAAAAGTTATAGCCGTTTTTATAACTACGAATTTTCGTTTTAAATACTTCCTATAGCGGTTTAAGAACGTAAAAGTAGTCGTTCTTAAAAAGCTAAGAAAAACCGCCGTATAATAAAAGCTAACCGGCGTATAAAAATTAATTTTATTATTAAATAACGTTAGGAAGATTTTCGAAACGCTTATTATTAAAAGGCTTATTTAAATTGCAAAAAAATTTAATTTCTTATTAAAGGGCTAAATAAGTAATCGGGTAGGCCGTTCGACCGAATTTATTATTTATATCATTATAAATACTATATATATAATTTAGAAATTCGGAGCTATTATATCGCTAATATTCTTTAATTTTAAAGGTATATTTAATAAAATTAATTATAAATAATTATTATATACTTTATAAGAAATATAATTCTTATAATAGATTTTCGAATAGGTAACGAATTTCGTTAATAGACGAAGAGGTTCCTTTTTCTTCGACGACGAAATATCCGCGCCTTATATTATAAAAGCCGGAATACCCTAAGGCTCCCCCCTCTCTTTAATTCTTTTTATCCTTTTTATTACCCTATTATATTATAAATTAATTACGGTTAAGAATACGATTACGGTCGATTTCGCTAATAATATTAATATCGTCGCCGTAGCGAAAATTACCGAAAAAAATTATAAAATATTTTAAATAATATAAGAAATTTATTTTAAATAAATAAGGGAGAGAAATATAGAATTCGAAGCGAATAAAACGGAGTTAATATATTTTATACGGACGAAAGTATTAAGAATAGAAATTCTTTAATTCGAAAATATTATATTTCGACCGATAGAATTAATAAAATTCCTAAATATTTAATTAGATTATAAATTTAATTATTAAACTTACGTGGAAGTTATTAAAAAAAAAATAAAAATTTAAATAAATATATTAACCTAATTAATTATAAAAATTTAAAATTACTCCTTCGTTTATACGAAGGAAATTTATACTAAATATATTCGAAGCGTAATTATATATAAAGCTTTAATTTTCTATTAATCAATAAAAATATATAGTAAACCCTAAAGGATAATAATTGGATTAATTAAATATTAAATTAAATATTTAAAAATCGTTATTGGGGTGTATAAAATTACATCGGTATAGAACCTTAAAATAGAAATTTTTTACCCGTTATTCAATTTCTATTTTAATAAATAAGTAAGTAAGTAAGAGTCTTATTCCCTAGCTAAATCTATAGCGCTAATATAATATAAGGTCTATCTCCGATTCCCCGTAAAATAAAATTGTAAACATTAAACGCCCCGGATAAAAACCCCGGCTATATTTCCCGGCGCGGACCTATCCGCGCCGCTTCTTTAACGTTCTATAATCGTAATATATACTTATTATTAATACGATTAATATCCGTCTTATCCCTTTTATTTACCGTTATATTAGAATATTAGACCGCTCCGCCTTTTTAATCCGCTATTCCGTCCTTTATTTATTATTACTTTCCACTTTTTATTCTTCTATTTATTTACCCTTCTAACCGCTATTAAACTTCCTAACCGTTAAATTTTCTTTTATTCCTTTTATCCTTTTCTTCCCCCTATTATAATTACGTTTCTACTATAATTTATATTAATGTAAAGATTTCCCTCCTTTAAATATAAAAACCTTTATCCCCCGGGCCTTTCTAAATTTTTCCTTCCTTTGATAATAATAATAATCGATTCGAAATAATTATTCCCTATTAAAAATATATTAAAGCGTTCTATAAAATAATAAAAACCTCCGACGAAAACGAAAACGAAAATTTATTTCCCCCTTACCCTCCTTCGCTAACCCTTATATTTAATATAATTAATACCGATATTGAAATTAATTTCGAACGTATTATTAAATTCTTTATTAATAATAAATTCTTCTATATATTAGAAAAAGGGTAAATCTTCCCTCCGCTATATTCTATCCTTATATTAACCTTTTTAAAATTATATTTATATTCCCTTATATTTCGCCTATATTTTTTAATTAATTAAAGCCTTTTTTACCTTTATATCTATTTTGGGTTATAATATTTATATAAAAACCGTCGTTAAATCGACCTATTATATCCCTAATTACCCGAATAAATTATTATCCTTTATTTCGTTAACGTTTTTATTCTAATTCGTTTTTAAATAAATTTAATTAAATTACCTAATATATTTTAACGGTTTTATATTATATAATTAATACGCTTCGCGGCTTCTATAATTTCTATAATACTTTTTAAAATAAAATCGTTATTAAAAACCTAATTAATAGCAAATTCCGCGATTATTTTATCCATTTCCACATCGTCGTTAAAGAATTTACTAATACGATTCGCCTTCGCTTTATTAATAATAATTTTATTAATACCCTTAAACAATTTATTTACTATAGAAAGTAATTAATTAATAATTACCTCTAAAAAAATTATTACGAATTCCTCTTTTCTAATAAAAATAATTTAATCGGCGGTTATATTCCTTCGGGTAATATCCCCTATAATAATAATAGTAATTTACCCTATAATAATAATAATAATTTACTTCGTAATAATAATAATAGAATTCCCCCGAATAATAGCGGTATTTATATACCTTTTTATGATAATTCCCCGATAGAAATTAATTCGCCGGCTATTTATCCTACCGATTCCATTTTTATTAATAATAATTAATTCGCTTAACGTTAATTCGTAATTAATATTATACGCTAATATATTCGTTAATTTAACGAATAGAACTATTTATTCGCCAATAATAATAAAATATTAAAGGTTTTAATTAATCGTAAAAAGAAATAATAATTAAATAAATCGTCGCCTTTACGGCCTAATAAATTCTTAATTAAATAGAAATTTTCCCCCATTTTCGTTCTAATATATTAATAAATAAAAATAAAAGAAAAGGAAGAAAAGAAAATTAAAAATAACGAGCGAATTCGTTTCGCCTCTCCTTTTTTAATTCGATTACTAAGCGGTATTTATTTAATCGTTTTAATTAAAATATTTATAATAAAACTCTTTCGGCCTTAATTTTATCGTTTAAATAAATTTAGAATTATTCTTACGTTTACGGCTAATTAATTATTACGAATTATATATTTACTATCCGGAAATATTCGAATATAATATAATAAAACGTCTCCTATCTTAATCCGTATAAATAAATAAAAGTATTAATATCGGGGATTCTCTTTTAAAAAAGGAAAGCCTTAAAGCCGATTACCTCCATTCTTATTTAAACGAAGAAAGAGTTCTTCGCTTTTATTAATAAATAATAATCCTTATTATTTTCCGAAAGTTAGGTTCTCTTCCACTTCTTTTTTTTTTAACCGATTATATACTATTTTATTGTAATATTATTAAACTTCGGGTCGAAATTAATAATTATAAATTTATACCGCCGATTTAATTTAATTACTATTATTATTAATTGATAATTATAATACGATATTTATTTTCTCTTCGTAGCGTCTTCTAATTATATTTTTTAATCGAGGGTTAAAGGTTTTAGCGGTTATAATAATTAAATAAATATACCCGTTACCGGGGGTAGTCTTATTATAATTATTATAAGGTTCTCCATTAATATTTATTTTTCCGCTTATTTAATTTTAGTAATATTATTTTCCGGTTTATTAATAAATAGTCGACCTTTTATTCGTTTTATTTAAATATAGTTAATTATTTAAATTATTATTCTTCGGACGAATTTAATTTAATCTATATAAGTAAATTTCTTTTCGAAAGCTTTTACCTATTTATTAAAATAAAGGTTAAATAATAGGTAAAAAATTTCCGTTTTAAAATTCCATATTAACGTAACCTTATATACTTTAATAACGATTTTTAAATATTTAATTTAATATTTAATTAATTTAATTATTATTTTTCGGGGTTTATTATATATTTTTATTAGTTAATAAAAAGTTAAAATTTTATATATAATCGCGCTTCGAATATATTTAGTATAAATCTCCTTCGTACGAATAAAAGAATAACCCTAAATTTTTATAATTAATTAGGTTAGTATATTCGTTTAAATTTTTATTTTCTTTTTAATAACTTCCGCGTAAATTCGATAATTAAATTTATAATTTAATTAAATATTTAGGAATTTTATCAATTCCGTTGGTCGAAATATAATATCCCCGAATTAAAAAATCTCCGTTCTTAATACCCTCGTCCGCGTAAAATATATTAATTCCGTTTTATTCGTTTCAAACTCTATATTTCTCTCCCTTACCCATTCGGAATAAATTTCCTATACTATTTAAAATATCCTATAATTCTCTTTAATAATTTTCATTATAATAATAATATTAATATTATTAGCGAAGCCAATTATAATTATATTTTTAACCGTAATTAATTTATAATATAATAAAGTAATAAAAAGGATAAAAAAAATTAGGGAAAGGGGGGAGCCTTAAAGTATTCCGGCTTTTATAATATAGGGAGCGGATATTTCGTCGTCGAAAAAGAGGGAACCTCTTTATTTATTAACGAAATTCGCTATTGATTTGAAAATTTATTATAGGAATTATATTTCCTATAGGGTATATAATAATTATTTATAATTAATTTTATTAAATACGCTTTTAAAATTAAAGAATATTAGCGACGTAACGGTTCCGAATTTTTAAATTATATATATAATATCCGTAATAATACGGATAGTAAATTTAATTAAATAATTTACCCGATTATTTATTTAACCCTTTAATAAGAGGTTAAATTCTTCCGCGGTTTAAATAAACTTTTTAATAACGAACGCTTCGAAGATTTTTCTAACGTTATTTAATAATAAAATTAGCCTTTACACGCCGGTTAACTTTTATTATACGGTAATTTTTCTTAGCTTTTTAAAAATAATTATTTTCGTATTCTTAAACCGTTATAAGAAATATTTAAAATAAAAACTCGTAATTATAAAAACGGCTATAATTTTTCGGAATAATTCTCTATAAATTTTTAAAAATCTATTCGAATATTAATCGACGTTTAATATTTTATTCGGAATTATCCGAAATAAAACCTCCTAAATATCTTCTTTAGTAATTAATTCGTTAATAAATAACGAATCGCTAATATTTAAAGGAAGGGTTTAATTAAGTAAATAATTTAAAAAGATATTTACTTTCGGGAAAAAACGTTCGGCGAGAATATTCGTTTTATTATTATAATTTTCGATTTTTTTTACTCCCTCGTATTATTTGAAAATTAAAAATTTGGGCGGGTTTATTAATAAATAATTTCGGGTACGGGCCTATTTTTCGAAGGTTTAAAATTTATTTAAATTTTTCGACGCCCTTTCAACGCTTTTTCGTTATATTATTTATTAAATTTTCGCGTTAATCCTTCTTTTTTTTATTAATACCTCTACAAATTTTGCCTAATTTAAGGATATCCTTTCCCTATATTACTTTTACTATTTCCGTTTCGCATTTTTCGTCGCTATTTTATATTCTAGCGTTTACTACTTCGTTCTTCTCCCTCGACTTTTCTTCCAGTGCGGGACGAACTCCTCCGCTATACTTATAAGTTCTCCGTCGAGCCTATTGAATGTAAGCTCCAATTCCTCCTTCGTATCGATCCTCGCCGGGACCTATTTTAATAAATAAATAAGGGCTTTCGAAAAGAAATTCGCTTATACGGATTAGGTTAAATTCGTTTAAAGAATAATAACCTAAATAATTAATTATATTTAAATAAAACGAATAAAAAGTCGATTATTTATTAATAAACTGGAAAGTAGTACCGTTAAAATTAAATAGGCGGAGGAATAAATACCGACGGAGAACCTTATAACGATTATAATAAGACTGCCCCTAATAATAGGCGCGATTATTTAATTATTATAGCCGCCGGAACTTTTAACCTTCGATTAAAAAATATAATTAGAAGATATTATAAAGAGAGAATAAATATCGTATTATAATTATTAATTAATAATAGCGGTAGCCAAATTAAATTAACGGTATAAATTTATAATTATTAATTTCGACCCGAAATTTAATAATATTACGATAAAACGGTATATAATTAATTAAAAAAAGAAGAAGCGGAAGAAAACTTAACCTTCGGAAGATAATAAAGATTATTATTTATTAACGAAAACGAAAAATTCTTTCTTCGTTTAAGCGAGAACGGAAGTAATTGGCTTTAAGGCTTTCTTTTTTTAAAAGAGAATCCCTAATATTAATACCCCTATTTATTTATATAAATTAAAACGAGAAATATTTTATTATATTACGTTTCAATATTTCTAGATAATAAATATATAATTCGTAATAACCGATTAGCCGTAAACGTAAGAATAATTCTAAATTTATTTAAACGATAAAATTAAGGCTAAAAGAATTTTATTATAAATATTTTAATTAAGACGATTAAATAAATACCGCTTAGTAATCGAATTAAAAGAGGAATAACGAAACGAATTCGTTCGTTACTTTTAATTTTCTTTTCTTCCTTTTCTTTTACTTTTATTTACTAATACGCTAAAACGAAGACGGGGGAAAATTTCTATTTAATTAAAAATCTATCGAACCGCGGAGACGATAACTTATTTAATTATTATTTCTTTTTATAATTAATTAAAGCCTTTAATATTTTATTATTATTAGCAAATAAACGGTTTTATTCGTCGAATTAACGAATATATTAATATATAATATTAATTACGAATTAATATTAAACGAATTAATCATTATTAATAGGAACGGGATTAATAAAACGAATAGCCGGCGAATTAATTTCTATCGGAAAATTACTACGGGAAGGTATACGAATATTATTACTATTTTAAAGAATTCTACCGTTACCGTTATAAAATAAACCACCGTTATTACTATAGGGCAAATTATTATTATTATTATAGGAAATACTATTTAAAAGAATATAACCGCTAATTAAATTATCTTTATTAAAAAGGAGGAATTCGTAATAGCCTTTTTAAAAATAATTATTAACCGATTACTTTCTATAGCGAATAAATTATTTAAGGGTACTAGTAAAGCCGTCGTTAATAAAGCGAAAGTAAATCGCGCTAATAAATTCTTTAATAATAATACGGAAACGGATAAAATAATTACGGAATTCGCTACTAATTAAATCTTTAATAATAATTTTATTTTAAAAAGTATTATAGAGATCGTAAAAACCGCGAAGCGTATCGATTATATAATATAAAATTACTAAAGTATATTAAATAATTTAATTGAATTTATTTAAGAGCGAATGAAAATAAGAAATATTAACGATATAGAAAATAATAATTTATTTAGGTAATTAAAAATATAATAAATCGATTTAATAATAATTTTTATATAAATATTATAATTTAAGACGGACGTAAAAGTAAGAAGGGCTTTAATTAATTAAAAGGTATAGGCAAAATATAAAGGAATACGGATATAGCTTCGGAAAAATTAATATAAAAATAGAACGTAATAAAAGGAAAATTTACCTTTTCTCCGGTATATAAAAAAATTTATTATTAATAAAGAATTTAATAATACGTTCGAAATTAATTTTAATATCGGTATTAATTATATTAAATATAGGGGTTAACGAAGGAGGGTAAAAGGGAAATAAATTCTCGCTTTTATCTTTATTAGAAATTTTTATTATTTTACGGAATATTTTAATATATTTTTAATAAAGAATAATTATTTCGAATTAATTATTATTATTAAAGGAAGGAAAAGCTTAAAAAAACTTAGGGGATAGGGGGTTTTTATATTTAAAGGAAGGAAATCCTTATATTAATATAAATTATAATAGAAATATAATTATAATAAAGGGAAGAAGAGAATAAAAGGAATAAAGGAAAGTTTAATAATTAGGAAGTTTAATAACGGTTGGAAGGGTAAATAAATAGAGGAATAAAAAGTGGAAGGCGGTAGTAAATAAAGGACGGGATAGTAAATTAAAAAAGCGGAACGGTCTAATATTTTAGCGTAATAGTAAATGGAAGGGATAAAACGGATATTAATCGCGTTAGCGGTAGGTATGTACCGCGATTGTAAAATGCCGAAGAAACGGCGCAAATAAGTCCGCGCCGGGAAATATAGCCGGGGTTTTTATCCGGGGCGTTTAACGCCTACGGTTTCATCCTACGGGGAATCGGAGATAGACCCTATACTATATTAGCGCTATAGATTTAATTAGGGAATAAGAATCTTACTTATAATTAATAAGGGAAAGTCCGGCACGTTTTCGACGGAAAGTAAAGGAAGTAAAAGTATCTTTTTAAGGGTAAAATTAAGGAAATTTATAATACTTTATAATTAATTTACAATAGGGTTATATTTTTTTAATTAAGGGAAATTAAAAATAATATTAAAGTTATTAAAAGGCTAAACGAAGAGAGTAAAACGATTTATAAAAGAATTAATAGAATAAAATATAATATAAATATAAAAAATAGAATTATTTTCGCAATTATCGGTTAAGCGGAGGGTATAGGGGCGGTAAAGAAGTATTAAAAGGAGAATATATTATTATATAAAAAAAGAATTAATAAAGCCTATTAACGAATATCCGGAATTAATTATTATAAAATATAGCGTTTCGGGGGTATTATTAGAGCGAATAGAATTTAAAAAAAAGAAATTAATATTTAATTTTATAAAATATAAATATAAATTTTTTAATTCTTTTATATTATATTTTTAGCGGCGATTTTTATTAAAAATTAGGTTTTTTCCGCTTTAAGCGTCGGCGTCGAAGCCGGAGCGTTTTAAATAAGAATAGGGGCTTAAACTTTATATTTCGCTTTAATTATATAAATTATAATATAATAGCCGGCTTTATTACAATATATATATAGGCCTTTTATTTTGCGGCGGGCTTATTCCTCTATAGAAATAGGGCTATTGAATTTCCCTATAGGGGTAAAAACTTTATTAAAGAATATAAAGTTATTAACGGATTAAGTAGGGGTAAATAACGAAATATTAGTATAATAATTAATATTTAATAAATTAATAATAAATTTATAGGAAAAGTCTATTTAATTTTCGAAATCGTAAGTAAGATTCTTATTCCCTAATTAAATCTATAGCGCTAATATAGTATAGGGTCTATCTCCAATTCCCCGTAAAATAAAACTATAAGTATTAAACGCCCCGAATAAAAACCCCGGCTATATTTCCCGGCGCGGACCTATCTACGCCACTTCTTCGGCGTTTTATAATTGCGGTATATACTTACCGTTAATGCGATTAATATCCATCTTATCCCTTCTATTTATTATTATATAAAAATATTAAACCGTTCCGCCTTTTTAATCCGCTATTCCGTCCCTTATTTATTACCGCTTTCTACTTTCTATTCTTCTACCTATTTACTTTTCTATCTATTATTAAACCTTTTAATTATTAAATTTTCTTTTATTCTTTTTATTTTCTTCTTTCCTTTATAACGGCTATATTTCTATTATAGTTTATATTAACGTAAAAACTTCCTTCCCCTAAATATAAAAACCCTTTATCCCTTAGGCCTTTTTAAACTTTTCCTTCCTTTAATAATAATAATAATCGATTCGAAATAGTTATTCCCTATTAAAAACGTATTAAAGCGTTCCGTAAAATAATAAAAACCTCCGACGAGGATAAGGGCGAAAATTCGTTTCCCCCTCGCCCTCCTTCGCTAACCCCTATATCTAATATAGTTAATACTAATACTAAAATTAACCTCGAGCGTATTGCCAAACGCCTTACTAGCAACAAATTCTTCCACATGCCGGAGAAAGGGTAAGTCCTCCCTCCGTTTCGAAATCGTTAAAGGCTAGGTAATTAACGTTAATAACGTTAATAAAAATATTTTAAAAGCGCTTATTAATCTTCGATTTAAAGGTATTAATATAATAGCAAATATTAAATTCGTAGGAATCGGCGAATTTAATAAACGTAAAAATAAAATCGGCGAAAGGAAGGGTATTTTATTATAAATAGTTTATTTGCCGGATTATTTTAATATAAATATTAAAAGTAATATAATATAGGTTAAATTATTTAAAAAGATTTTAAAAATCGATAAAACCTACGGGCTAAATAATAGAATTTTAAAGGGAGGTTATAATTATATCGATTTTAGAACGAATATATATAAAAACGTCGTTAAAAAAGCGTTAGGAAATATAAAAGATTTAATTAGTAAATATTAAATAAATAGCGTAATTAATAACGAATTTAATATTAATAAAAAATTTTTAATTAATATATTCCTTTTATTATTTTACGAAAAAACGTTCGGCGCTAATAAAAATAGGAGGTTTAATACTATAAATATAATTAAATAAAAAAGGGGATAGAAAAAAAAGAGCGATAAATAAGGGTTAGAAATTAATTTAATTAGCGATATATTAACGAATTTAGGACGTAATTTCGGCGACGCGTCGGTTAATTTTAAATTAGGTAATATTAATTCGTTAATCGGTTATATTAATTTAAATAGTCTAAAAGCAAACGGCGGCCTTAAATTCGGAAACGCAGAGGAGGGTTTAATTGGTCTATTTCTATACTTCGGTAATTTCTTAAATAAATTTAACAATATAGCCGCGAAATTGGGCTTTAAAACGGTTAATAATATTAAAATTTATTATAATTTGGGCTTAGGCGTTATAAACGTAATTTTAAGCGTAATTAAATTAAATTTTAATAATATCGAAGTAAATACGGAATTAAGAAAAGAATTCAGAATCCGCCTTTATAATATTTATAAAACGAAAAAGGTCGTCCTTTAAATTATAAATAATAATATTAATATAAAGCTAATTATAAGAAGGAAAGAGGTTAATAGCGAAAATTTATTATTCGCTATTAGAATTAAGGCCCGGGGTATTTATACTAGACGTTTCGGGGCTATTTAGGTTTATAGTTAGGATTGGGTTTGGGTTTAAATAGGCGTAAAAGTAGAGAAAAATTAATAATACTTAATCGTAAGGTTAGTAAAGGGTCGGTAATATTTAATCGAAATAGTAATTAATAAGAAGGATAAAGGATTTTATAGAAAAGGGTTCGATAAAATTTAATTAGAAAAGATTAATATTATTTCTATAAATTAATTAAAATAAAACGTTTAATAAACGTTGGGCTATTAGTTATAAAAAGGTATAATAAATTATTACGATACCGATTTAGTAGAGGCTTAAAGAAGACGTATTATTATACGAAGGGGAGAAGATCGAAAGAGAGTAGCGAAAATTCTACTCCCGGACTATATATATAAGTAAGGTGGAGATATAATTGTGGGTACGATTGTGCTCCGCTGGTGGTTCGGTGCCAAGACGCCTAAGGAGCGTTGCCGATAATTTAGTGCCGTAATAACGAGTCGGCTCCTTTTTAAAGGTAATAAATTATATACGCTATTATTATATTTATATAAGGAGTTTTTCGGCTTTTAAACTAATTTTATCTTTTAAATCCTAATCGAAATAATAGAGGTTAAAATTTCTAACAGTTAGAATTTAATATTTTATTAAAGGTCTTTCCTTAAAGAATTCGAAGAGGGGAAACCCCTATTTATATTCTAATATTCTATATATTTTAATAAAGGAATAAATCGAATAAACGGTTAATAACTCCTTTAAATTTTTAAATATTATAAAAGCCTAATCTTTTCCAATATAGAAATTTAAATCCCTAAAATTCTATTTTTTATTTATATAAATAACCGCCTTCCCTTTTTTTAAATAATTTACCCCGATATATTTACCGCCCCGTAAATAATAAATATCTTCGTTTAAATTCCTACCCGGCTTTTAAATTATTATAATATCGTAAATCTCTTCCTATTCGAATAGCAATTTCCTTCTTTTATACAATTTCCCTATATTTTAATAGAATATTTTCAATTAAATTATTAATTATTTTATAAAGGAATATCTTTTAATTCCGTAAGTAAAATAGGAATGGGAATTTTTTTTTTAAAAATAATTAATTTAATAGCGGCGATTAAATTAACGCCGTTCCGAATACTTAAGCTTTAAAAATTCGTAAATATATTTATTAAGCCTTTAACCGTTAATTTTAATTTAATAGAAGGCCCGCTAATCCGTTTATAAATATAGCTTCTATTTTTACTTTTAAATTCCCTCTTATTATTACGGCGCTAGCGGACAGGGTCCCTGTCTGGCGGACCGGTTGTCGCTCGGGCGGTCACCTAATAAAGGTTAACCGCACCAGCGTACGTAATTGCGTGCCGCCTTCGTAGGTCGCCCGCGCCCAGGCATAAAACCCTAGCGCAGGGCGCGCCCTTTATTCGTTTTCTTCTTTTCTTCTTCATTTTATAATTCTATAATAGACCTAAATTCAACGTATTAAACTTATTTCTCGTAACTACGTCGCTCGTAATAATTACAAAATCATTTTTAATATATTAAAGAAATATCTAAATATTTTAAATTTATTTACCGATTAAAGTAATTATAATATATACCCTTATAATTAATTATAATAGCGTATACCTTTAATAAAAAGGCTACCGCGGCTAAAATTATTAAATTATTTATTACCGAAAGCGTTTAAATAAATAAAATTCAAAAGAAAAATATATTTAATAAATTCGCCGTCGAATAAATTAAATTTAATATTACGGATATATTTATTACTTTTAATATAATTATTTAATAAAACGATATTTTTAAATATCGTTCGCTCAACGATATTATAATTAATACCCTTAAAAAGAAATAGGATGCCTAATTATATAATATCAATAAATCTAATTTAAAGGATTATAATATTCCGGAGGATATAAATAAAATTATTATATTTTTTAATTAAAAAATCATTAGTAAGTTCGCCGACGTTTATTATATATTTAATATAAAGGATTTATTCGGCTTTTTATATACGAAAATTAATACAATTACGAAATATTAAGCCTAATATAATAAAGGTTATTTAACCTTTACTTTTAAAGTTTTAACGGCTATAGGCTAAAATTATTAAAAATAAAATAATAATAATATCCTATTAATAAATTTCAATACTTTTAAATCTATTATCGAGGATCCCGAAGGCGTACGTACTATTTTCGAAGAAATTAAACTACGAACTATCTTAATTAAGGCTATTCTTTCCTAATAACGGAAATATTAAATTATTACTATTAATTTAAATACTAATTTAAAATAAATATATAAATACGTTACCAACCTATTAAAATATTAAAAAGGTACTAAAATAAATAATAAACGCTTTTATAAAAACTTACGTAAGGAATAAAATAAAAATATATTCTTAACGCGCAAATTATTAAAGGTATACGGAAATAAGAATCTTAACTTCGAATTAAACGACTACGAGATTTTACGTTATAAAAACGCTATATTGCGTAAAAAGAACCGTAAATTCTAAATTCAATTTACTACGCTACGCTAAATTACTAATTATTCTAATAAAGGAGCCTAAAATAATACCCCGTTTAACGATAATTAAAATAACGATTTATCCAACGATAAAAAAATTTAAAATAATACCCTATTTAATAACAATTATATTAATAAATAGAATACCCTTTACGAATAAAAAAATAATTCCTTAATTAAAGGTTACCCTTTTTATCCCTACTTCTTAACTAAATAAAACGAAACCTATTGTAATTTAATCGAAAAAGAAAAAGAATTCGCTAAAATTAAAAATAATTTAATAATTATAAAGGTTTAAATTAAAAAATTAAGAGGAATAATAATTACCCAGGATAGTAACGTAGCCGATTTATATATTATAATCGTTACTTTAATTAAAGAGAATATCGACCTCCGTAAAGAAAATATTAATCTCCGTAAAAAGAAAGTCGCCTTCTTAATTCCCGAGAATTTTGAACGCTACGACCGTATTAACCGTATTAATTATAATAAAGATAATAACGAAAGAGGCCGTTATAAAGAAACCCTTACTACCGATTTCTTTATAATTAATTATAAACGCTTATTAATTAAAAAAAAAAACCCGCTCTATTTTTATAATAAAAAAGATAAGGATACTATTACTTTCGATATTTAATATCGCCGTATTTTTAATAAATTTAAATTAAACGCCGATTATTTCTCTAATAACAAAGCCAAAAAATATATATATTAAAAACTATATTGCTAATAAAATTACTTAAAACCTCGAACCCTATTTCGCCGACGGTCTTTATAATATTAAGATTTCTAACGAACTATTAGCCCATTTATATACCGAATACTACGATTACAATTGTAAAGAGAAAGCTATTTATAAATTTAACGATTTAAAATTCGAAATAAATAGTAATTTCTAGGAATTCCGTAATAAATTCGTTCGCCTAATTCAAAAATACAATTGCCTGCCTAATTCGTAGAAATAAGAATTTAATTAAAAACTCCCTAGTAATATTTAGAACGCCCTTCTCTAAAGATATAAATAGGAAAATATAATTTTTAATTAATACGCCTTAATAATTAAGAAGGCGGTCGAAATTAATTAACGTATCTTCTATAATAATAAAGCTAAGAAGGATAATAAAGAAAAGGATAAGAATACCTCCTCTTCTTCGAATTTATTTAATAAAGTCAAAAATTCTAATAATTCTAATAAGAATTCCAATAATATTATTAATAATAATATTAACGCCGGTAATAATAATCGAAATAATTCCCGTCGCGCCCTTAATATAATTCGTAAGGAGGCCCGCAAACTATTCGAAGAAAATAAATATTTCGTATATAAGGAAATTAAATACCGTTTCTATAATTATCCTAACCGCTATAATAAAGTAAGATTCTTATTCCCTAGCTAAATCTATAGCGCCAATATAGTATAGGGTCCATTTCCGATTCCCCGTAGGATAAAACCGTAGGCATTAAGCGCCCCGGATAAAAACCCCGGCTATATTTCTCGGCGCGGACCTATCCGCACCGCTTCTTCAATATTCTACGATCGTAATATATACCTACCGCTAACGCGATTAATATCCGTTTTATCCCTTCTATTTACTATTACGTTAAAATATTAAACCGTTCCGCTTTTTTAATCTACCGTCCCGTCCCCTATTTATTATTATTTTCCGCCTTTTATTCCCCCGCTTATTTACCCTTCTAACCGCTATTAAATTTCCTAATTATTAAACTTTCTTTTATTCCTTCCATTTTCTTCCTCCTTTTATTATAATTATATCTCTATTATAATTTATACTAACGTAAGGATTTCCCTCCCTTAAATATAAAAACCCCCTATCCTTTTAAATTTTTTTAAATTTTTCCTTCTTTTAATAATAATAATCGATTTGAAATAGTTATTCTCTATTAAAAACGCGCTAAAGCGCTCCGTAAAATAATAAAAACCTTTAACGAAAATAAAAGCGAAAATTCGTTTCCCCTTCGCCCTCCTTTACCAACCCCTATATTTAATATAATTAATACCAATATTAAAATTAATTTTAAACGTATTATTAAACGCTTTATTAATAATAAATTCTTCTATATATTAAAAAAAGGGTAAATCTTCCCTCCGTTATAATTTATTCTTATATTAATCTTTTTAAAGCCGTATTTATATTCCTTTATATTTCGCCTATACCTTTTAATTAATTAAAGCCTTTCTTTCTTTCCTAACCGTCCCGGGTTATAATACTTATATAAAGGCTATTATTAAATCGATTTACTATATCCCTAATTATTTAAATAAATTACTATCTTTTATATCGTTAACGTTTCCTATTTTAATTCGTCTTTAAATAAATTCAATTAAATTATTTAATATATTTTAACGGTCTTATATTATATAATCGATATATTTCGTAACTTTTATAATTTCCGTAATATTTTCTAAAAGAAGGTCGTTAATAAAAACCCAATTAATAGCGAATTCTACGATTATTTTATTTATTTTTATATCGTCGTTAAGGAATTTACTAACGCGATTCGCTTTCGCTTTATTAACGACGGCTTTATTAATACCCTTAAATAATTTATTCGTTATAGAAAATAATCGGTTAACGATTATTTCTAAAAAGGCTATTACGAACTCCTCCTTTCCAATAAAAATAATTTAATTAATAATCGTATTCCTTTAAATAATATCCCCTATAATAATAATAGTAACTTACCCCGTAGCGGTAATAGTAATTTACTTTATAATAATAATAATAGAATTCCCCCGAATAATAATAATATTCGTATACCTTCCCGTAATAATTCCCTAATAGAAATTAATTCGCTAATTATTCGTCCTACCGGTCCCGTTCCTATTAATAGTAATTAATTCGCCTAACGTTAATTTATAATTAATATTATATATTAATATATCCATTAATTCGATAAATAGAACCGTCTATTCGCCGATAATAATAAAATATTAAAGGCCTTAATTAATCGTAAAAAGAAATAATAATTAAATAAATCGTTACTTTCGTAGCCTAATAAATTCTTAATTAAATAAAAATCCTCCCTCGTCTTTATTCTAATATATTAATAAATAAAAGTAAAAAAAAAGAAAAAAAGAAAATTAAAAATAGCGAGCGAATTCGTTTCGCCACTCCTCTTTTAATTCGATTACTAAGCGGTATTTATTTAATCGTCCTAACCGAAATATTTATAATAAAATTCTTTCGGCTTTAATTCTATCGTCCAAATAAATTTAAAATTATTCCTATATTTACGGCTAATTAATTATTATAAATTATATATTTATTATCCAAAAATATTCGAACGTAATATAATAAAACGTCTCCTATTTTAATCCGTACGAATAAATAAGGGTATTAATATTAGGGACTCTCCTTTAAAAAAGGAAGGCCCTAAAACCGATTACTTCTATTCTTATTTAGATAAAGAAGGAGCTTTTCGCTTTCGTTAATAAATAATAATTTTTATCGTCTTCTAAAGGTTAGGTTCTCTTCCGCTTTTTCTTTTTCTAACCGATTATATACTATTTTATTACAATATCGCTAAACTTTAAATCGAAGTTAGTAATTATAAATTTATACCGCCGACCTAATTTAATTACCGCTACCGTTAATTAATAATTATAATATAATACCTATTCTCTTTTCGTAGCGTCCTTTAATTATATTTCTCGATTAAAAATTAAAGGTTCTAACGGTTATAATAATTAAGCGAATATATTCGTTACCGGGGGTAATTTTATTATAATCGTTATAAAATTCTCTATTAATATTTATTCTTTTACCTATTTAATTTTAGCAATACTATTTTCCGGTCTATTAATAAATAATCGACTTTTTATTCGTTTTATTTAAATATAGCCGGCTATTTAAATTATTATTCTTCGGACGAATTTAATTTAATCCGTATAAATAAATCTCTTTTCGAAAACCCTTACCCGTTTATTAAAATAAAAGTCGAATAGCGGGTAAAAAATTTCCGTTTTAAAATTCTATACCGGCGTAATTTTATACGCTTTAATAACAATTTTTAAATATTTAATTTAGTATTTAATTAATTTAATTACTATCCTTCGGGGTTTATTATATATTTTTATCGGTTAATAGAAAGCTAAGGCTCTATATATAATCGTACTTCGAATATATTTAATATAAATTTCCTTTACGCGAACGAAAGAATAATTTTAAATTTTTACGGTTAATTAAATTAATATATTCGTTTAAATTTTTATTTTCTTTTTAATAACCTCCGCGTAAATTCGATAATTAAATTTATAATTTAATTAAACGCTTAGGAATTTTATTAATTCCGTCGGTCGAAATATAATATCCCTAAATTAAAGAATTTCCGTCCTTAATACCCTCGTCCGCGTAAAATATATTAATTCCGTTTTATTCACTTCGAATTCTATACTTCTCTCCTTTAATTATTTAAAATAAATTTCCTATACCGTTTAAAGTATCTTATAATTTTCTTCAATAATTTTTATTATAACAACGATATTAATATCGTTAATAAAGCCGATTATAATTGTATTTTGAACCGTAATTAATTTATAATATAATAAAATAATAAAGAGGATAAAAAGAATTAAAAAGAAGGGGGAACTTTAAAGTACTCTAATTTTTATAGCGTAAGGAGTAGATATTTTATTATTAAAAAAAAGGGAATTTCTTCGTCCGTTAATAAAATTTATTACCTACTCGAAAATTTATCATAAAAATCGTATTTCCTATAAAATATATAATAATTATTTATAATTAATTTTATTAAATATGCCTTTAAAATTAAGGAATATTAGCGACGTAACGGCTTTAAATTTCTAAATTATATATATAATATCCGTAACGATACGGATAGTAAATTCGGTCGAACGGCTTACCCGATTATTTATCTAGCCTTCTAATAAGAGGTTAAATTCTTTTACGGTTTAAATAAATTTTTTAGTAATAAACGTTTCGAAGATTTTCCTAACGTTATTTAATAATAAAATTAGCCTCTATATATTAATTAACTTTTATTATACGGCGGTCTTTTTTAACTTTTTAAAAACGATTACTTTTATATTCTTAAACCGCTATAGGAAATATTTAAAATAAAAGTTCGTAACTGCGAAAGCGGTTATAGTTTTTTAAAATAATTCTTTATAAATTTTTAAAAATCTATTCGAATATTAATCGATACTTAATACTTTATTCGGAATTATCCGAAATAAAACCTCCTAAATATCTTCTTTAGTAATTAATTCGTTAATAAATAACGAATCGCTAATATTTAATAAAAAGGTTTAATCGGGTAAATAATCTATAAAGATATTTACCTTCGGGAAGAAACGTTCGGCGAAAATATTCGCTTTATTATTATAATTTTTAATTTCTTTTATTTTTTCGTATTATTTAAAAATTAGGAATTTAAACGGGTTTATTAATAAATAGTTTCGAGTACGGGCCTATTTTCCGAAAATTTAAAATTTATTTAAATTCTTTAACGCCCTTTTAATACCTTTTTATTATATCGTTTATTAAATTTTCGCGTTAATCCTTCTTTTCTTTATTAATACCTCTACGAATTTTATTTAATTCGAAAATATCCTTTCCTTATATTATTTCTACTATTTCCGCTTCGTATTTTTCGTTATTATTTTATATTTTAACGTTTATTACTTCGCTCTTCTCCTTCGATTTTTTTTCCAATACGGGATAAATTCCTCTACTATATTTATAAATTCTCTATCGAATTTATCGAATATAAATTCTAATTCCTCTTTCGTATTAATTTTCGTTAAAATTAAAATCCGTTATAACGTTACTTTTCGTACTTTTTCCGCATTTATTAAATTTTAATTATAATTTTCTTCTATTTCCGCTTTTTTAACTTTTCTTTTAATATAAATTTAAATTTCTTAAAAATAATAATCCGAACTAATTTATTCGTATTATTACGCCCCCTAATATTCAATTTCGATTTTTAATATTATTTATACGTAATCGATTATTTTATTTCTCTTTTCCTATATTATATTATTTATACGGGTCGGTTCCCTTTTAAAGGTAATAAATTATATATATTATTATTATATTTATATAAGGAATTTTTCGGCTTTTAAATTAATTTTATTCTTTAAATCCTAATTGGGATAATAGAGGTTAAAATCCCCGACGGTTACGATTTAATATTTTACTGGGGGTTTTTCTTCGAAAAATTCGAAAAGGGGAGACCTTTATTTATATTTTAGTATTTTATATATTTTAATAGGGGAATAAATCGAGTAAATAATTAATAGCTCCTTTAAATTTTTAAACGTTATAAAGGCTTAATTTCTTCCAATATAGAAATTTAGGTCCCTAAAATTCTATTTCTTATTTATATAAATAATTACCCTCCCTTTTTCTAAATAATTTACTTTAATATATTTACCGCCCTATAAATAATAAATATCCTCGTTTAAATTCTTACCCGGCTTTTAAATCGCTATAATATTGTAAATTTCCTTTTATTCGAATAATAATTTCCCTCTTTCGTATAATTTCCTTATATTTTAATAAAATATTTTTAATCGGATTATTAATTACTTTATAAAGGAATATTTTCTAACCCCGTAAGCGGAATAAGAATAGGAATTTTTTTCTTTTAAATAACCGGTTTAACGGCGGTAATTAAATTAGCGCCGTTCTAAATACCCGAGCCCTAAAAATTTATAAACGCGTTTATTGGGCCTTTAATTATTAATTTCGGTTTAATAAAGGGCCTATTAATTTATTTATAAGTATAGCTTCTATTTTTATTTTTAAATTCCCTTTTACGAATAATAATAATACGGGCGGTAGGGAAGGTATTAAGGAAATTAATATCCTTATCGTCCTCTATTATTGCCGGCTTTAATATAATATTTCTTTTAAAATCCTTTTAATATATAAATGAACGTAGCCTCTCGGCGTATTCTATAATAACCTTTATAATAACTTTCTTAAAAATAGGGTATACTTTCTTTTCGAAAGTATAATATTTATATTTTTTATATAAAGTATAAAAAATTAACGATTTATCTTCGTTAAATAGGTAATTCGCTTCTTTAAAACGGTCCTTACTATATTTATCTTTATTATAATATTTATAAACGTTAATATTATAATAGAATTTTTCTAAATATCCTACGCCCTAATAAATAAAATATTATTAAATATTAACCGAAGAGGTAAACGGTTTGTAAATATACGCGCCGCCTTCTTAGAGGAAAAATCCTTTATAAAGAATTTCGGTTATTTTCGTAATTATAACCTTTATTATAAAGAATCTTTTATTTTCGCTAATTTTTTTTTTCTATGGGCGTATTTTAATAATAAAAACGGTTAAATTCGTTTATTATATTTTATAAATAATATCCTCCATCCTTATATATTCGGCGATATTTATTTAAAGGAACCTTTTAGCGATTAATATAATAATATTTAAAAATACGAATATTTTTTCGTTAAAAACTTTTTTAACCTAAATTTAATATTATTAATACTATTTACGTATAACGTTATTAAATATAATTCTATAATTTCTAGTTATAAATAATCTTATAACGGTTTATATAATATTAGGGGTATTAGCCTTTAAATTACGAAATATTTTTTTAATTTAAATTTTAATTTCTTTATTTATTTGCTTTAAATATTAAATATTAATTATAATATTTCGAATAAAGAGGGTATAATTGTAATTAACGGGGAGTATTTTCGGGGGGGGGGGGGTAATAATTATAATATATTAGAGGATAAACCCGGTTTTAAGAAAAATATTCTTTATAATTCCGGCCTATATCTTCGGCGCTTTTTTAGCGTTTTTCTATAATTCCTATAGGATTGTCTTTTTTAAATCGTTGAAATCCTTCTTAGTAATAATTTAGTCGTTATTAACTTTATTAACCTCAGGGTACGTTATTTTACTTTTCTTCGCGAGGATTTTCGTATATTTATTAAATAATTTAAAAATTTAATTGTAATTTTCGAGCGAAATAATATTATAGTCCGAAGATTTATTTATTTTAGTGATAAATTTCTTTATAATTTCGTCGTCCTCTTATATTTTTTCTAAAGTCTTTGCGGTGCGCGTTGCGTTAGGGTTATTGTAAATTAAGAATCCTATGAGCGGGTTATGGACGTTATTTTCGAATTTACGGTTATTATTATTAATTGCTATTGGTAATAACGATATATCGTCGTCGCTATACTCGTTGCGGGACATCGTGAGGGACGTAAAAGACCCTCCTAAGTCGATTCCCGTTGTCGGTTTTCGTTTTGGAGCGCTCCTCGACTAGAAATCGGCGTTTCCGGTTCCAAAGCGGGGTTTTTATTTAACCGCTATAATAGTAACCCCAATTATATTAATAAATTCGTTAATTATTATAATTATAAAAATAAAAAAGACGATAAGCTAATCGATAATAAAACGGAAAATTAATTACTTTAAGAATATTAAATTCCTTCCTAAGGATTGAGTTAATAAATATTTATTTTAAAAAAAACCTAAAAGAAATATTACTAGAGAAAATAAAAGTAAATAAAGGATTTTTAAAAAACTATTTGGGTAGGTTAATTTTAATTACGTTTTATATTATAGTAAATAATAATAAAAAAACTTTATTTACGAATAATACGCTTATTAATTCGAGAATAAATAATAATATTTTTATAAATAAGGATTTTATAAATAATATAATAAAATAAAGAGTAAAAAAATTATACAAGTTTTAACCTTATATTATAGAAGGCTATACCGGATAATATAGCGAAACGATCGATTAATATTTAAAAAGACCGATTAAAATATAAAGCTAGAAATTTAATAAAGAAGTAATAATTATCGTTAATTCGGGTTATAACGTTATTTTAAGTAAATATTAATTAAAAAAATATAAAATCCTAATAAATATTACTAATATTAAATTAATCTTCGATAAAGTAATTATTATTCTTTTAATACTTAATAAATAGATTTCCGAATTCGAAGCCTTCGCTAATACAATTCCCTCCCTATCGCCTTTAATAAAATACAATTAACCGACCGAATTCTTCGAAAAGCCCCGGGAAAAATCTATTCGACTAAAAGAGGACGAAAATTTAATAAAAATAAAACGCGAACTAATAAATTAATATACCCTACGATAGGAAAATAACGATATAATACCTACGTAACGCAAATATATCGAAATATTCGAAACCGAACGAAAGAACGATCCTTACCAAAGAGAAAACGTACGTAACCGATACCGACTAAAATATAACGGCGTAGGATAATATAAATACTATAATAACTTCGCTATTATTAATACCAACGCTTTCTTTATATTTATTATACGAAAATATATAGAAATTATTAATTTTTATAAATTTAACCGATTTATCGACGACCGAAAAAAATAAACTCTCGCCGAAAATAAAATGAAATTATATAAACGAATTAAAAAAGAAATCCTAAAATACGCCTATAAATATTTAAACGTATTTAATAAAAAAGAATCTAATACTTTACCGGATTACTATATTAACGATTATAAAATCGATTTAATAAACGGAACGAAGCCCAAAAACCTTAATTATAATCTATTATATAAAATATTAATAAACGAATTAAAAATTTACCGGAAATACATTAATAAAATACTAATTAAAAGCTTTATCGAAAGTAATTCGGTATTTTAAGCCGCGCCTATTCTCTTTACGCCTAAGGCTAATAATAGGTTAAAATTCTATATTAATTATCGAAAATTCAATACTATTACTAAAAAAGACCAATATCCGCTACTATTAATCGATAAAATTATTATTAAAATTAATTAAATGAAAATTTTCTCGAAAATCAATATTAAATAAACCTTCCATCGAATCCGTATATATCCGGACGATAAAGAACTTACGATATTCCGAATAAAATATAACGCCTATAAATATAAAGTTTTACCCTTTAAATTAACTAACGGGCTATTAATATTCTAACGCTATATTAACGAAACGTTAATAAATTATTTCGACAATTTCTATAATATATATATCGATAATATCCTTATCTTTTTGAATAATTCAAAAGAATATAAAATTTATATTAAAAAAATATTAACTAAATTAAAAGCGGCTAACCTATAAATAAATTTAAATAAATACGAATTCTATATTAAAATGACTAAATTCCTAAGTTTTATTATTAAAATTAATAATATATTAATAAACCCCTAGAAAATCGCAATTATAAAAAATTAAAAGTAAGATTCTTATTCCCTAGTTAAATCTATAGCGCTAATATAGTATAGGGTCTATTTCCGATTCCCCGTAGGATAAAACCGTAAGTGTTAAGCGCCCCGGATAAAAACCCCGGCTATATTTCTTAGCGCAGACCTATCCGCGCCGCTTCTTCGGCGTTCTATAATCGTAGTATATACTTACCGCTAATATAATTAATATCCGTTTTATTCCTTCTATTTACCGTTACGCTAAAATATTAGACCGCTCCGCCTCTTTAATCTATTGTCCTATTTTTTATTTATTACCGCCTTCCGCTTTCTATTCCCTTATTTATTTACTTTCCTAACCGCTATTAAATTTCCCAACCGTTAAACTTTCCTTTATTCCTTTTATCCTTTTCCTCCTTTTATTATAATTACGTTTCTATTATAATTTATATTAACGTAAAGACTTCCCTCCCTTAAATATAAAAACCCCTTATCCCTTAAATTTTTTTAAACTTTTCTTTCCTTTAATAATAATAATCGATTCGAAATAATTACTCCCCGTTAAAAATATACTAAAGCGCTCCGTAAGATAATAAAAACCTCCGATAAAAATAAAGGCGAAAATTCGTCTCCTCTTCGCCCTTTTTCGCTAACCCTTATATTAAATATAATTAATACTAATATTAAAATTAATTTCGAGCGTATTATTAAACGCTTTATTAATAATAAATTCTTTTATATATTGGAAAAAGGGTAAATCCTCCTTCCGCTACGTTTTATCCTTATATTAACCTTTCCGAAATTATATTTATATTCCTTTATATTTCGCTTATACCTTTTAATTAATTAAGGCCTTTCTTTCCTTTTTAATTATTTTGGATTATAATATTTATATAAAGGCCGTTATTAAATCGATTTATTATATCCCTAATTACCCGAATAAATTATTATCTTTTATATTATTAACGTTTCTTATTTTAATTCGTCTTTAAATAAATTTAATTAAATTACTTAATATATTTTAACGGTTTTATATTATATAATTAATATATTTTATAGCTTCTACGATTTTTATAATACTTTTTAAGAGAAGGTCGTTAATAAAAACCCAATTAATAGCGAATTCCGCGATTATTTTATCTATTTCTATATCGTTACTAAGGAATTTACTAACGCGATTCGCCTTCGCTTTATTAATAATAGCTTTATTAATACCTTTAAATAATTTATTCGCTATAGAAAATAGTCGGTTAATAATTATTTTTAAAAAAATTATTACGAATTCCTCTTTTCCAATAAGGATAATTTAATCGGCGGTCGTATTCCTTTAAATAATATCCCCTATAATAATAATAATAATTTACCCCGTAGTAATAATAATAATTTATTTTGTAACGGTAGCGGTAGAATTCCCCCGAATAATAATAATATTCGTATACCTTCCCGTAATAATTCCCCGATAGAAATTAATTCGCCGGCTATTTATCTTACCGGTCCCGTTCCTATTAATAATAATTAATTCGTTTAATATTAATTCGTAATTAATATTATACGCTAATATATTCGTTAATTCGACGAATAAAACCGTTTATTCGCTAATAATAATAAAATATTAAAAATTTTAATTAATTATAAAAAAAAGTAATAATTAAATAAATCGTCGCTTTTACGGCCCAATAGACTTTTAATTAAATAAAAATCCTCCCCCGTCCTTATTCTAATATATTAATAAATAAAAATAAAAAAAAAGGAAGAAAAAAAAATTAAGAGTAGCGAGCGAATTCGTTTCGCTACTCCTTTTCTAATTCGATTATTAAGCGGTATTTATTTAATTATCTTAGCCGAAATATTTATAATAAAATTCTTTTGGCCTTAATTTTATTATTTAAATAAATTTAGAATTATTTTTACGTTTACGGCTAATCGGTTATTACGAATTACGTATTTATTATCTAGAAATATTCGAACGTAATATAATAAAATATTTCCTATCTTAATTTATATAAATAAATAAGGGTATTGATATTAGGGATTCTCTTTTAGAAAAGGAAGGCCCTAAGGCCGATTACTTCCGTTCTCATTTAAACGAAGAGGGAATTTTTCGCTTTCATTAATAGATAATAATCTTTATTATCCTCCGAAAATTAAGTTCCTTTCCGCTTCTTCTTTTTTTAATTAATTATATACTATTTTATCGCGGTATTATTAAACTTCGGGTCGAAATTAATAATTATAAATTTATACCGCCGATTTAATTTAATTACCGCTATTATTAATTAATAATTATAGCGCAATATTTACTCTTTCTTCGTAATGTCCTTTAATTATATTTTTCGATCGAAGGTTAAAGGTTCTAGCGGTTATAATAATTAAACGGGTATATTTATTACCGGGGGTAATCCTACTATAATCGTTATAAAATTCTTTATTAATATTTATTCTTCTATTTATTTAATTTTAACGGTATTATTTTCTAATTTATTAATAAATAGTCGACTTTTTATTCGTTTTATTTAAATATAATTAATTATTTAAATTATTATTCCTTAAACGAATTTAATTTAATCCGTACGGGCGAATTTCTCTTTAAAAACCCTTACCCGTTTATTAAAGTAGAAGTCGAATAATGGGTAAAAAATTTCTATTTTAAGGTTTTATACCGGCGTAATTTTATACGCCCCGGCGATAATTTTTAAATATTTAATTTGGTATTTAATTAATTTAATTATTATCCTTCGGGGTTTACTATATATTTTTATTAGTTAATAGAAAATTAAAGTTCTATATATAATCGCGCTTCGAATATATTTAGTATAAATTTCCTTCGCGCGAACGAAGGAGTAATTTTAAATTTTTGCGGTTAATTGGGTTAATATATTCGTTTAAATTTTTATTTTTTTTTTAATAATTTCTACGTAAATTCGATAATTAAATTTGTAATTTAATTAAACGTTTAAGAATTTTATCGATTCCGTCGGTTAAAATATAATATCCCCGAATTAGAGAATTTCCGTTCTTAATACCTTCGTCCGTATAAAATATATTAATTCCGTTTTATTCGCTTTAAATTCTATATTTCTCTCCCTTATTTATTCGAAGTAAATTTTTTATACCGTTTAAAGTATTTTATAATTCTCTTTAATAATTTTTATTATAGCGATAATATTAATATTATTAATAAAGCTAATTATAATTATATTTTTAACTGTAATTAATTTATAATATAATAGAATAATAAAGAGGATAAAAAGAATTAAAGAGAAGGGGGAGCTTTAAGGTATTCTAGCTTTTATAGCGTAAGGAGTAAATATTTCGTCGTCGAAAAAGAGGGAACCTCTTCGTCCGTTAACGAAATTCGTTACTTATTCGAAAATTTATCGTAGGAATTATATTTCCTATAGGGTATATAATAATTACTTATAATTAATTTTATTAAATATACTTTTAAAATTAAAGAATATTAGCGATGTAACGGCTCCGAATTTCTAAACCGTATATATAGTATCCGTAATAATATAAATAATAAATTTGGTCGAACGGTTTACCTAATTATTTATTTAGCCCTTTAATAGGAGGTTGAATTTTTTTATAATTTAAATAAATTTTTTAGCGACGAACGCTTCGAGGATTTTCCTAACGTTATTTAATAATAAAATTAACTTCTATACGCCGGTTAATTTTTATTATATAGCGGTTTTTTTTAATTTTTTAAGAACGATTATTTTCGCGTTCTTAAACCGCTATAAGAAGTATTTAAAACGAAAATTCGTAGCCGTAAAAGCGGTTATAACCTTTCGGAATAATTCTTTATAAATTTTTAAAAATTTATTCGAATATTAATCGACGCCTAATATTTTATTTAGAATTATTTAAAATAAAACCTTTTAAATATCTTTTTCGGTAATTAATTCGTTAATAAATAACGAATCGCTAATATTTAATAGAAGGGTCTAATTAAATAAATAATCCGTAGGGATATTTATTTTCGGGAAGAAACGTTCGGCGAGAATATTCGCCTTACCGTTATAATTTTCGATTTTTTTTATTCCTTCGTATTATTTAAAAATTAGGAGTTTAAGCGGATTTATTAATAAATAACTTCGGGTACGGGCCTATTTTTTAAGGGTTTAAAATTCATTTGAATTCTTCGACGCCCTTTTAACGCCTTTTCGCTATATCGCTTACTAAATTTTCGTATTAATCCTTCTTTTCTTTATCGATACTTCTACGAATTTTATTTAATTCGAAGATATTTTTTCTTTATATTATTTTTATTATTTCCGCTTTATATTTTTTATTATTATTTTATATTTTAATATCTATTACTTCGCTCTTCTCCTTCGATTTTTCTTTTAATATAGGATAAACTCTTCCGCTATATTTACAAATTCTTTATCGAATTTATCGAATATAAATTCTAATTCCTCCTTCGTATTAATTTTCGCTGGGATTGAAATTTATTATAACGCCGCTTCTCGTACCTTTTCTATATTTATTAAATTCTAATTATAACCTTCTTTTATTTCTATTTTCCTAACCTTTTTTTTAATATAAACCCAAATTTCTTAAGGATAATAATCCGAATTAATTTATTCGTATTATTACGCCCCTTAATATTTAATTTCGATTTTTAATATTATTTATACGTAATTAATTATCCTATTTCTTTCTTCCCGTATTGCGTTACTTATATGGGTCGATTCCCCTTTAAAAGTAATAAATTATATATACTATTATTATATTTATATAAAGAGTTTTTCGGCTCCCGGGTTAATTTTATTTTCTAAATCCTAATTAGGATAATAGAAGTTAAAATCCCCGACGGTTATAATTTAATATTTTATTAAGGGTTTTTCTTCGAGGAATTTAAAGAGGGGAGACCCCTATTCGTATTTTAATATTTTATACGTTTTAATAAGGGAATAAATCGAATAAACGGTTAATAATTCCTTTAAATTCTTAAACGTTACGGAGGTTTAATTTCTCCCGACGTAAAAGTTTAAATCCTTAAAATTCTATTTCTTATTTATATAAATAATTACCCTCCCCTTTTTTAAATAATTTACTCCGATATATTTACCGCCCCGTAGACGATAAATATCCTTATTTAAATTCCTACCCGGCTTTTAAATCGCTATAATATTGTAAATCTCTTCCTATTCGAATAATAATTTCCTTTTTTCGTACAATTTCCCTATATTCTAATAGAATATTTTTAATTAGATTATTAATTACTTTATAAAGGAATATTTTTTAACCTTATAAATAGAATAGGAGCGGGAATTTTTTCTTTTTAAATAATTAATTTAACGGTGGCGATTAAATTAACGCCGCTCCGAATATTTAAGTTTTAAAAGTTCGTAAACGCGTTTATTAGGCCTTTAATTATTAATTTCGGTTTAATAAAGGGTTTATTAATCCGTTTACGGGTACGGCCTTTATTTCTATTTCTAAACTCCCTTTTACGAATAATTATAATATAGGCAATAAAGGGGGCGTTAAAGAAATTAATATTTTTATCGTCCATTACCGCCGCCGGCTTTAATATAATATTTCTTTTAAAATCCTTCCAATATATAAATAAATATAGCCTTTTAGCGTATTTTATAATAGCCTTCGTAATAACTTTCTTAAAAATAGGGTATATTTTCTTTTCGAAGGTATAATACCCGTATTTTCTATATAGAATATAAAAGATTAATAATTTATTCTTATTAAATAGGTAATTCGCTTCTCTAAAACGGTCTTTATTATATTTATTCTTATTATAGCGTTTATAAACGTTAACGTTATAATAAAACTTCTTTAAATATTTTACGCCCTAATAAGTAAAATATTATTAAATATTAGCCGAAGAGGTAAACGGTTCGTAAATATATATACCGCCTTCTTAAAAGAGGAATTTTTTATAAAGAGCTTCGGTTATTTTTATAATTATAATTTCTATTATAAAGAATCCTTTATTTTCGCTAATTCTTTTCTTTTATAAACGTATTCTAATAATAAAAACGGTCGGGTTCACCTATTATATTTTATAAATAATATCCTTTATCCTTATATATTCGGTAATATTTATTTAAAAGAACCCTTTAATAATTAATATAATAATATTTAAAAATACGAACGCTTTTTCGCTAAAGACCTTTTTAACCCAAATTTAATATTATTAATATTATTCGTATATAGTATTATTAAATACAATTTTATAATTTCCGGTCGTAAGTAATTTCGTAACGGCTCGTACAACGTTAAAAGTACTGGCCTTCAAATTACGAAGTATTTTCTCGATTTAAATCTTAATTTTTTCGTTCATCCGCTTTAAATATTAAATATTAATCGTAATACCTCGAATAAGGAAAGTACAATTATAATTAACGGGGAATATTTTCGGGGGGGGGGTAATAATTATAATATATTAAGGGATAAACCCAATCTTAGGAAGAACGTCCTTTATAATTCCGGTCTATATTTTTAACGCCTTTTTAACGTTCTTTTATAATTTTTATAAAATTATCTTTTTTAAATCGTCGAAATCCTTTTTAATAATAATTTAATCGTTATTAACCTTATTAACTTCGGGGCGCATTACCCTACTTTTCTTCGCGAAGATTTTTATATATTCATTAAATAATTTACGAATTTAATTACAATCTTTAAGCGAAATAGCGTCGTAGTCCGAAAATTTATTTACTTTAGTAATAAATTTCTTTATAATTTCGTCGTCCTCTTACGTTTTTTCCGAAGTCTTCGCAGCGCGCGCTACGTTAGGGTCGTTATAAATTAAGAATCCTACGAGCGGGTTATAAACGCTATTTTCGAATTTACAATTGCCGCTATTAATTACTATCGGTAGTAACGATATATCGTCGTCGCTATATTCGTTGTAGGATATCGTAAGGGACGTAAAAGACTTTCCTAAATCGATTCCCGTTGTCGGTTTTCGTTTTGGAGCGCTCCTCGACCAGAAATCGGCGTTTCCAGTTCTAAAGCAATTTTAATTATAACCTTATAAAAAATTAATAAATCCTAACGAATATATAAAGGATATAATCTTTCTTAAATTTCTATAATTTTTATAAGCGCTTTATTAAAAATTATAATCGAATAGCGAAACTTTGAATAATTATAACCAAGAAAGGAAGAATTTTTAATTAAAATAAAAATTATTAAACTACATTTAAAGAATTCAAAAATCGTTTATTATTAACGCTTATTTTAACCCATTTCCAATACGAATACCCAATACGTATAAAAACGAACGCGTCCGATAAAGTAATAACCGGTGTATTATTATAATTAATCGATAATAAATAGCGATTAATTACCTTTTATTTAATAATAATATATAATATAAAATATAATTAAAAACTCCCTCGGGACGCAGTATCACTTTCCTAATTGCATAGTATCACTACGTACGGAGGAATATCTTCAACGACCTTCCTATATACGCAGTATCCATATAAATCCCTAACCCTAGATATAATTACGTCGTAATAAACACATAGAGCTTATCAAATTTCATACACCGCCATCGTAAGATTTTCAAATGCGGGATTTTCGAATAAAATTACCAAAGTACTTAATTCGCAACGTTGCGCATCCTTATTTATTAATACCTATAATTCTACCTATATTTATTATATCAATACGATTTTAACGTTAGTACGCTTATTATAACGTAGGTTATTTAGTTATATATTTATTATATTTTAGTATATCCGCCGTTATTAATAATAATAGCGACTCCTACTCTTAATATTCTACTAATAATTTAGCGCTTACTTCTATTTAATACTATAGAGGTATTAGTTTTGACCCTAATTCTAATTTTGAGTGGTTATTTACGTTAAATTTGGGGGATATTCCGAATCCTACGATTAAGGATATAATTCCTGAACTTGTTAATAGCGTAAAGGAAGTATAATAGTAATTTAATATTTGGAGTCGAATTTATAATATTATATTTATACGTAATAACGCTATAAATTACCGCTAGGGCAAATTAACCTATTACTGCCTAAGCTATAATTGTATTAATAATCCTAAATTATTAAAGGTAAAGTTTAAGAAAATAAGAAATAAGAAATATAATTGTTAATAAATAGGGATAATTATTACCTTAGAGAAATATAATTAGAAGTAGATTTATCGACCTTCTATTAATCCTAACTAATAAATTTACAACTACTTACCGTCTATTTACCCTTTTGCCTACCCCTAATATTGTAAACGAATTCGCTATATTTATAAGAGAGTTATTGCCTTATTAAGCTAATTAGGGATTAGACCTAAAGATATTTTAACTATTATTTAAGAAGAGTTTCCTAATATGGGTAATTCCTTTATACTTAAAGATATTAATAATTAGCGCTAAAGATTTAAAAAGGCTTTATGCAATTATTACTAAGATATTATTACGCTTATTAAGAAATTTGACGATTAAAGGGTCCTATACGTTATTAAATAGGATAATAAAGATTTAAATCGTTTTATAGTTAATTTATAGTTTTGGGCGTATTATTTTGAGAAATAAAAGGCTTTCCTAGAGTATTTAAGTATTAATAATATTTATAAGATTAATAGGTATAGCCTCGATAACCTTCTATATTTATTAACTCCCTTAATTTAATTAATTATAAATTTCTAAATATAATTATTTATTAATTATCGTTATTAATATAACCAATATTAATTCTATTTATTCTACGGCTTTTAGTCTTATTAATAACGAGCGAGTTGAGGGTTTTACTTGGTTAGTTAAAGCGTTCGATAAATTACGCCGCCGAGTAAATATAATTAAACTAGAGGTTATTATAACCGATTTTAATAATTAAATGAAGATGGCTCTTGTAGAGGTATTTCCCGACGTTTAATAGTAGATTTGTATTTTCTATATTAATTATAACGTTTTATTATAAGTAAAGAAGAAGTGGAAGAAGGGCGAGGGAGAGGATAGCGATTTTAGTAAAAATAAGTAAGAGCCCGTGATTTTTAACTAAATTAATAAGGAGGTATTGAAGATAGCCGGTTCTTTTACCACTATTAGTGATATATAAAAGACCTTCGAGTATATTTATTGCGGTCTTCTTAATATATAGAAGATAGTAGTCTTTACTTTAAATGAATTTACTTTTATTTAACGTTGGTAGAAGTTTATTACGGACTTTATTAATTAATAGAAAATTTTATTATATTTTTAAGAGATATATATAGGCGTTCGTTATTAATAGGTACGTTATTATACCTCCTAATATCGTAATTTTAGTTTAATTATTACTTTATTTAATGAATTGATAAATTATCGGGTTAAAGGGTATTTAATTATAGGTAAAACCGATTTATTTTTTCTATATCGAGCTATTTATTTAATAATAATTTGAGAAAAGTACGAATAGGAGAAGGATATCGCTAATTAGGATATTAAGATTCGTAGTGAGTTTATTAGATTAAGAATAGAGGTTTTAGGAATTTTATTTTAATAGGTTACGTATTATACGTTTAATTTAATCCGTTACTAATTTCGAACTACTTAATTTATTGTATTATTATTAAATAGGCTAGTAAAAGACCTTGGGGAGTGCTATTATATTATTTAAAAATAGTATAGTATTCTTTATTATTATATAATTCTAACTAAAATTATAGCTAAGGAATAATTTAATCGCTAGGATATTTATTACCGTTATTATATTCGAATCCCCCTAAATTAACGGGATCCTTATATATAAATTAAAAACCCTAAAATTGCTAAAAGGACTAGGGGTCGCCTTAAGAATAGTACCGTTACTTTGCCCAAAGATTAGTAAATACTTAAAAATACGGTAAGAAATATAAGTAAAGAAAATAAAAAGAAGGGGAAGATTAAAAAAAAGGGGAAGATTAAAAGTACCGCCGCTAAAAAGATTATAAAGAGTAATTAAACGTTAAAGCTATTATTACGACGATAGTAGTCCTAATTTAAAACCGTTAATAAAATTAATACGGGCGAAGAAAGTAATAACGAAGGTAGGGAGAATAATAACGAAATTATAACTTCTATTATTAAAGTTTAAGTAGATTTAGTTAACGATTCCTTTAATTTTAATTTAGAGTTAGTTACCTTTGTAATAAAGTTCGTTAAAAGGGAGAAGGAGATAAAGAGGGAAAAAGAAATAGAGAGGGAAAAGGAGATAGAGAAGGAGAAGTAACGATTAGTTAAGTAGGTAATTATTCCTTTAAGCGACTTTCTTACTCTATTTAATTGCAATGAATAATAATAGCCTGCCCGCAAAAAACGGGCTGTTGAAGTTGCTTCTATTAATTCGTTTGTACCTGCGGTCCTAATAATAACGAAAAGTAGGAGGGCCGTAAAGTTAACGAGAAAAATAATAAGGAATTAGGTAGAAATATAGAATTATACTTTATATTTAATACTATGCCAAGGATTACGATTTCTCTTCTTAATAAAAATCAATAAAAAAAGGAGGTTCCCCCGTTTTAATTGCACGCCCCGCCCGAATCCCTTATATTTTAAGCCTTTTAGCAAAACGTTAATAAGAAACGAGGGATAGCGCGTTACTTACTACGGTGTACGTCCCCCTCTACCCTCGCCTATTACCCCCGGTACTCTTAGCCTACTATTTATAATATATTTAGTAGCTATAGTTAATAGAAATAATGAAAAATAATTATATTTGGTATAGATATAATTCGAATAGAGGGTCTCTACGAATCTACGATACTAATAACGGCTATTACTCGTTAATAGCAAACCGCTATACTACGGGCGTCCCTATAGTACCCCTTTCGGGGCTGGTAATAATCGATGTGAAGTTTATTGTTTATAAGAGCGTTTAGAGGAAATTGAGGGTATTTTAATATTATTTCTAATAATAATAATAATAATATAAATATAAAGTTATAGTGCGGAAGTTTCCCGGAGAAAAGGTAATTTTAGTATTAGGGTTAGGGATTTATATAGATACTACGTATGTAGGAAGGTCGTTAAAGATATTCCTCCGTACGTAGTGACACTGCGTAGTTAGGAAAGTGACACTACGTCCCGAGGATATCTCTATAATTATTCTATCTATAATAAAGAATTAATAGCCATTATTAAAGCCTTATAATACTAAAGAACCGAATTTATTAATCTATATAAACCCTTTCTAATCCTAATAAATAATAAAACCCTCAAATAATTTAGTACTAAAAGACTCTTAAACCTACAACAAGCCGGGTAGGCCGAATTCCTATCCCAATATTATTTTATTATTTCCTACCGGCCAAAGAAGGAAAACAATACAACGGACGTATTATTAAAAAAGGCAAAAGACTTAAAAAGTTAAAAAATAAAGTAAAAAGTATAAAGGACCTTCCAAATTTTTAAAAACCTTAATAATAATCGGATAATACAATTTAATAATATAATTAATAATATTAATATAGTCTATATATTAATTATATCTTTAAGTATAATTATTATAAAAATCAATTTTAAAATCGTAGAGGGAATTCGGGAAGAACGATTAGAAGGCTATTTATTTATAAATCGCCTTATTTTCGAAAATAAAACTTACCCAAATTTAGAAATTTATTAAAATATAATTAGAAGGGGGGAAAATAAATATCGATTTATTATTAATAAAATTCTCATCTATTTTAATAAATTTATTATACTACCTAGTACCCTAAAAGCTTAAGTTATTTATAAATTATATATAAAGATTATTACTACTTATTTAGGCCGAAATAAAATAAAACGCTTGATATTTATATAATATTAATAATTAAAAATAATTAATAACGTCGATCGCTTTATCGCTAACTACGTAATATATTATACTTTAAAGGTTCTCCGGAATAAAACCCTTAATAAATTAGAGCTTATCCTAACGGCTTAACGTATTTAATAAAGCCTAATCGTAAATTTCAAAATTATATTTAAGGATAAACGAAAATTCGATAACGTATTTATAATAATAAACCGATTAAATAAAGTATTATAAACTATCCTTTATTCTATAATGGTAATAACCCGGGACGTAACTTATATATACTACGAAGGCCCTTATTATATTTATAAATTATTAAACGAAATTATTTCGGATAGAAGCCCCCAATTCGTATTGGATTTTATAAACGAATTAATTAAAATTCTAAATATCAAATAGAAATTAACTTCCTTAAAATATAATTAAATTATAAGGTAAGCCAAAATTATAAACGAATACTTCGATTAACGTCTTCGTCCCTTTATTAATTACTTTTAAAATAATTAATTAAAAGCGATCCTAATAATAAATATAATATAAATAAAAATACCGTACAATAATTTAAATAGAATATAACCGTATAAAATATTAAAAGGATTCCTAATGCCCGGAATTTTAAATTAAGAAGCTCGAATTAACCTCAACGGCGTATAATTAACGATTAAAGAAAAATTCAACCGGAAAAACGCGTAAAGTTTAATAAATCGGATTCGAAAATACGTAAATAAAGTAAAAAAATTTATTACTAAAATTTAAGAGCGGATAATTAAATAATTAAATAAATATTAACGCGTTCCGGATTTCGGATTCGGTAATAGGGTATTCATTATTAAATAGAGCGAACTTACGGACCGATTAAATTACAAATTCGACTTTCTTCTAACGAATTAATATTTTAAAATTAAAGAAAAGTATAATTATTTATTCCAATTAAAAATATTAAAGGGTTAAAAAAGAATGGATATTTTTTATATTCATAAATTTCGGAAATACCCTAATAATTTATTACCCGGTTAAAAGCTAAAAAAGTAAATAAAGGAATATATAAAAAACGATATCGAATAAGAAATAAAAGAAATTTTAATTTCTCGAATATATTTTAATAAATTTTAATACCGAATAAATTAAAAAGGATATAACCCGGACCCGAAATTTTATAACGCTAAAAATTTTAAAAATTTATTTAAATTATTATAAATTTATTATAAAGCGTATTTAAAATACCCAAATTTATTATTACGTTTAAAAAAATAATTATAAAAAATAGAAGTAAAGAAATTCGATAAAAATTACCCGGATAATAACGTTCCTTTAAAAAAGGGTACGAAGAGGCTAAAAAAAATAATAGGCGCTAAGAAATAAGGGATTTACTTTATATATAATAATAATTCTAATATTATAAAAATTCGGGGCGAATCTTTTTCGAAGGGGGGGGTAATATTACGGCGCTAGCGGACAGGGTCCCTATTTAGCGGACTAATTATCGTTCGGGTAATTACCTAATAAAAGTTGACCGTATTAACGTACGTAATTACGTACCGCCTTCGTAGGTCGCCCGCGCCCAAATATAAAACCTTGGCGTAGGGCGCGCCCTTTACTCATTTTCTTCTTTTCTTCTTCATTTTATAATTCTATAATAGATTTGGATTCAACGTGTTAAGCTTATCTCTCGTAACTACGTCGCTCGTAATACTTATAAATAATAATAATACGGGTAGTAAAGGGGGCGTTAAAGAAATTAATATCTTTATTATCCTCTATTACCGCCGGTTCTAATATAATATTTCTCTTAAAATCCTTTTAATACGTAAAAGAATATAATTTCTTAATATATTTTATAGTAATCTTTATAATAATTTTCTTAAAAATAAAATACACCTTCTTTTCGAAAGTATAATACCCGTACTTTCTATATAGAGTATAAAAAATTAATAATTTATCTTCGTTAAACGGGCAATTCGCCTCTCTAAAATAGTCCCTATTATATTTATCCTTACTATAATATTTATAAATATTAATATTATAATAGAATTTCCTTAAATATTCTACGCCCTAATAAATAAAATACTATTAAATATTAACCGAAGAAGTAAATAATTTATAAATATATACGCCGCCCTCTTAGAAGAAGAATCCTTTATAAAAAACTTTAATTATTTTTATAATTATAACTTTTATTATAAAAAATCCCTTATTTTCGCCAATTCTCTTCTTCTATAAGCGTATTTTAATAATAAAAATAATCGGGTTCGTTTACTATATTTTATAAATAATATTTTCTATTTTTATATATTTAGCGATATTCGTTTAAAGGAACCCTTTAACGATTAACGTAATAATATTTAAAAATATAAACGCTTTTTCGCTAAAAATTTTTTTAACCTAAATTTAATATTATTAATATTATTCGTATATAATATTATCGAATATAATTCTATAATTTCCGGTCGTAAATAATTTTATAACGGTTCGTATAATATTAAAAATATCGGTCTTCAAATCGTAAAATATCTTTTCGATTTAAATTTTAATTTCTTTATTCGTCCGCTTCGAATATTAAATATTAATTTTAATACTTCGAATAAAGAAAGTATAATTATAATTAATAAAGAATATTTTCGGAGGGAGGGTAATAATTATAATATATTAAAGGATAAACCCAATTTTAGGAGAAATATCTTTTATAATTTTAATTTATATTTTCGGCGCCTCTTTAACGTTTTTTTATAATTCTTATAGGATTATCTTCTTTAAATCGTCGAAATCCTTTTTAATAATAATTTAATCGTTATTAATTTTATTAATTTCGGGGCATATTATCCTACTTTTCTTCGTAAAGATTTTCGTATATTAGTTAAATAATTTATAAATTTAATTATAATTTTCGAACGAAATAGCGTCGTAATCCGAAGATTTATTTATTTTAGCGATAAATTCCTTTATAATTTCGTCGTCCTCTTACGTTTTTTCTAAAATCTTTGTAACGCGCGCTATATTAGGGTTATTATATATTGAAAATCCTACGAGCGGGTTATAAACGCTATTTTCGAATCTACAGTTACCGTTATTAATCGCTATTAATAATAACGATATATTATCGTCGCTATAATCGTCGCGGAATATTATAAAGGACGTAAAAGACCTTCTTAAGTCGATTCCCGTTGTCGGTTTTCGTTTTAGAATACTCCTCGATTAGAAATCGGCGTTTCTAGTTCTAAAGTAGTTTTTTTCGAATTTCTAATCGTTAATAGTTTAATAGTATTACGTATTATATTACTGGGTTTTAAATCGCGAAATCCCTTTTCGATTTAAATTTTCGTTTTTTTATTCGTTTATTTCGAATATTAAATATTAATTATAACGTTTCGAATTAGGAAAATATAATTGTAATTAATAAAGAGGGTTTTTAAGGGGGGGGGGTGTAATTATAATATATTAGAAGATAAATTTAATTTTATGAAGGGCGTTTTTTATAATTCCGGTTTACGTTTTTAGCGCTTTTTTAGCATTTTTTTATAATTTTTATAAAATTATCTTCTTTAAATCATTAAAATCCTTCCGGGTAAGAATTTAATTAATATTAATTTTATTAATTTAGGGGCGTATTATTTTATTTTATTTTATAAAGGCCGACGCGAATCTGGTAAATAATTTACGAATTTAATAATAATTTTTGGGCGATATAGCGTTATAATTTATAGATTTATTCGCTTTAATAATAAATTGTTTTATAATTTTGTCGTCGTTTAACGGTTTCTCCGAATTCTTTATAATAAGTATAACTTCGGGGTCGTTATAAATTGAGATTTTTACGAGCAAATTATAAATGCTATTTTCGAATTTACGGGCACCGCTATTAATCGTTATTAGTAATAACGGTTTAACGTTATTATTATATACGTTACGGAATATTGCGAAGGATGTAAAAGACTTTTTAAATCGATTCCCGTTGTTAATTTTCGTTTTAGAGCGCTCTTCGACTAAAAATCGGCGTTTCCGGTTCCAAAGCAGTTTTTAATTCCTTATTAAATAATCGATAATTAAATTTAAATTCAAAACAATAAGTATTTATCTATTTAATTTTAAATAAATAAGTACCCTCCCTCTCTAATTATCTAATACCCTCTTTAATATATATCTAATAATTTATATAATAATAATAAATTGTATTCGGACCGCTTTAAAATTATATAATATAACGTATACCCTCCCCCCTACTAGGATTTTCAACCTCCTCTACGCCGTTTTAAATACTAAATAACCTTCGTTAAATAAATAAAGCGGTTAATAAATTATATAATATTATAAAGGAACGAAATTTATTTCTATTCTTTAAAAAGATAATATTAAATTTAGTTAAAGGTAGTAAAAATACCGCCGCGGAATAAATTGCTTTAAAACCGGAAACGCCGATTTCTAATCGAGGAGCGCTCTAAAACGAAAACCGATAACGGGAATCGATTTAGGAAGGTCTTTTACGTCCTTTACAATATCCCGCGACGATTATAATAATAATAATATATTATTATTACCGATAACGATTAATAGCGGTAACTATAGATTTAAAAATAGCGTCTACAATCCGCTCGTAAGACTCTTAATTTATAATAACCTTAACGTAGTACGTACCGCGAAGACTTCGGAAAAAACGTAGGAGGATAATGAAATTATAAAGAAATTTATTATTAAAACGAATAAATTTATAAATTACAACGCTATTTCGTTCGAAAATTATAATTAAATTCGTAAATTATTTAATAAATATATAAAAATCCTCGCGAAGAAAAATAAAATAATACGCCCCAAAATTAATAAAACTAATAATAATTAAATTATTATTAAGAAGGATTTTAACGATTTAAAGAAGACGATTTTATAAGAATTATAAAAAAATTCTAAAGAAGTACCGAAAATATAAATTAGAATTATAAAGGACGCTTTTCTTAAAATTAAATCTATCCTTTAATATATTATAATTATTACCCCACCCCCCTAAAAATATTCCCCGTTAATTATAACCGTACCCTCTTTATTCGAAATATTATAATCGATATTTAATATTTAAAGTAAACGAATAAGGAAATTAAAATTTAAATCGAGAAAATACTTCGTAATTTAAAGACCGGTACCTTTAATATCGTATAAACCGTTATAAAATTATTTATAACCGGAGATTATAAAATTATATTCGATAACGTTATATATAAATAATATTAATAATATTAAATTTAAATTAAGAAAATTTTTAGCGAAAAAGTATTTATATTTTTAAATACTATTATATTAATCGCTAAAAGGTTCCCCTAAGCGAATATCGCTAAATATATAAGGATAAAAGATATTATTTATAAAATATAATAAACGAACCCGACCGCTTTTATTATTAAAATACGCTTATAAAAGAAGAGAATAAGCGAAAATAAGGGATTCTTTATAATAAAAATTATAATTAAATAAGATTCTTATTCCCTAGCTAAATCTATAGCGCTAATATAGTATAGGGTCTATCTCCGATTCTCCGTAGGATAAAACCGTAAACGTTAAACGCCCCGAATAAAAACCCCGGCTATAATTCCCAGCGCGGACTTATCCGCGCCACTTCTTTAATATTCTATAATCGCAGTATACATTTACCATTAACGCGATTAATATCCATTTTATTTCTTTTATTTACCGTTACGTAAAAATATTAAACCGCTCCGCTTTCTTAATCCGCCGTCCTATCCCCTTATTTATTACCGCCTTCCGCCCTCCGCTCCCCTACTTATTTACCTTTTTAACCGCTATTAAACCTCTTAACCGTTAAACCTTCTTTTATTCTTTTTATCCTTTTCCTCCCCTTATAATAATTATATTTTTATTATAATTTATATTAATATAAGGATTTCCTTCCCCTAAATATAAAAACCCTTTATCCCTTAGGTTTTTTTAAATTTTTCCTTCCTTTAATAATAATAATAATCGATTTAAAATAGTTATTCCCCGTTAAAAATGCGTTAAAACGCTTTATAAAATAATAAAAACCTTTAACGAAAATAAAGGCGAAAATTCGTTTCCCCTTCGCCTTTTTTCGTTAATTTTTATATTTAATACGGTTAATACCGATATTAAAATTAATTTCGAACGTATTATTAAACGTTTTATTAATAATAAATTCTTCTATATATTAGAAAAAGGGTAAATCTTCCCTCTATTATATTTTATTTTTACGTTAATTTCTCTAAAGTTATATTTATATTCCTTTATATTTCGTTTATACCCTTTGATTAATTAAGGCCCTTTTTACCTTCCTAACCGTTTTGGGTTATAATATTTATATAAAAATTATTATTAAATCGATTTATTATATCCCTAATTACCCGAATAAATTATTATTTTTTATATCGTTAACGTTTTTTATTCTAATTCGTTTTTAAATAAATTTAATTAGGCTATTTAATATATTTTAGCGGTTTCGTATTATATAATCGATATATTTCACGGCTTTTACGATTTCTATAATATTTTTTAAGAGAAGGTTATTATTAAAAACCTAATTAATAATAAATTCTACGATTATTTTATCCGCTTTTATATCGTCGCTAAAGAATTCACTAATATAATTCGCCCTTACTTTATTAATAACGGTTTTACTAATATTTTAAAATAATTTATTCGTTATAGAAAGTAATCGATTAATAATTACTTTTAAAAAGGCTATTACAAATTCTTCCTTTCTAATAAAGATAATTTAATTAGTAATCGTATTCTTTTAAATAGTATCCTTTATAATAATAATAGTAATTTACTTTATAACGGTAATAATAATTTACTTCGTAATAATAGCGGTAGAATTCCCCCGAATAATAACGGTATTCGTATACTTTCCTATAATAATTCCTTAATAAAAATTAATTCACCGGCTATTCGTCCTACCGGTCCTATTCCTATTAATAATAATTAATTCGTTTAACGTTAATTTATAATTAATATTATACGCTAATATATTCGTTAATTTAATAAATAAAACCGTCTATTCGTTAATAATAATAAAATATTAAAAGCTTTAATTAATTGTAAAAAAAAATAATAATTAAATAAATCGTTATTTTTATAGCCCGATAAATTCTCGGCTAAATAGAAATTTTCCCCTATCCTTATTCTAGCGTATTAATAAATAAAAGTAAAAAAAAAAGGAAGAAAAAAAAATTAAAAATAGCGAACGAATTCGTTTTACCGCTCTTCTTTTAATTCGATTACTAAGCGGTATTTATTCAATTATTTTAATTAAAATACTTATAATAAAATTCTTTCGGCCTTAATTTTATTATTTAAATAAATTTAGAATTATTTTTATATTTACGGCTAATCGGTTATTATAAATTACGTATCTATTATCTGGAAATATTCGAATATAATATAATAGAATATTTTTCGTCCTAATCCGTATAAATAAATAAGGGTATCGATATCGGGGACTTTCTTTTAAAAAAAGAAGGCCTTAAGGCCAATTATTTCTATTTTCGTTTAAACGAAGAGGGAATTCTTCGCTTTCGTTAATAAATAATAATTTTTATTATCCTCCGAAGGTTAAATTCTTTTCCGCTTTTTCTTTTTTTAATTAATTATATACTATTTTATTGTAATATCGTTAAGTTTCGGGTCGAAATTAATAATTATAAATTTATACCGCTAACTTAATTTAATTACTATTACCGCTAATTAATAATTATAGCGTAATACCTATTTTCTTTTCGTAGCGTCCTTTAATTATATTTTTTAATCGAGGGTTAAAAATTCCGGCGGTTATAATAATTAAACGGGTATACCCGTTACTGGGGGCGGTCTTATTATAATTATTATAAAATTCTCCGTCGGTATTTATTCTTCTACCTATTTAATTTTAATAATATTATTTTCCGGTCTATTAATAAATAATTAACCTTTTATTTATTTTATTTAAATATAATTAATTATTTAAACTACTATTTTTCGAATGAATTTAATTTAATCCGTACGGGCGAATCTCTCTTCGAAAGCCTTTATCCATTTATTAAAGTAGAAATCGAATAGCGGGTAAAAAATTTCTATTTTAAAATTCCGTATTAGCGTAACTTTATGTACCCCGGTAACGATTTTTAAGTATTTAATTTAATATTTAGCTAATTTAATTATTATCCTTCGGGGTTTATTATATATTTTTATTAGTTAATAGAAAGTTAAAGTTTTATATATAATCGTACTTCGAATATATTTAATATAAATTTCCCTCGTATAAATGAAGGAGTAACTTTAAATTTTTATAATTAATTAGGTTAATATATTTATTTAAATCTTTATTTTTTTTTTAATAATTTCCGTATAAGTTCGATAATTAAATTTATAATTTAATTAAACGTTTAAGAATTTTATTAATTCCGTCGGTCGAAATATAATATCCTTAAATTAGAAAATTTCTATTCTTAATACCCTTATCCGTATAAAATATATTAATTTTATTTTATTCGCTTTAAACTCTATATTTTTTTCCTTTACCTATTTAGAGTAAATTTCCTATACCGTTTAAAATATTTTATAATTTTCTTTAATAATCTTTACTATAATAACGATATTAATATCGTCGGTAAAGCCGATTATAATTATATTCTTAATTATAATTAATTTATAATATAATAAAATAATAAAAAGGATAAAAAGAATTAAAGAGAAGGGGGAACCCTAGGGTATTCCAATTTTTATAGTATAAGGAGCGAATATTTCGTCGTCGAAGAAAAGGGAACCTTTTTATTTATTAATAAAATTCGCTACCTATTCGAAAATCTATTATAGGAATTGCATTTCCTATAAGGTATATAATAATTACCTATAATTAATTTTATTAAATACGCTTTTAAAATTAATGAGTATTAATAACGTAATGGCTCCGAATTTCTAAATTGTATATATAATATCCGTAACGATATAAATAGTAAATTCGGTCGAACGGTTTACTTAATTACCTATTTAACCCTTTAATAAAAAATTAAATTCTTTTACGGCTTAAATAAATCTCTTAATAATAAACGCTTCGAAAATTTTCTTAACGTTATTTAATAATAAAATTAACTTCTATATACCGGTTAATTTTTATTACGTAGCGGTTTTTTTTAATTTTTTAAAAATAATTACTTTCGTATTTTTAAACCGTTATAAGAAATACCTAAAATAAAAACTCGTAATTACGAAAGCGGTTATAATTTTTTAAAATAATTCCCTATAAATTTTCAAAAATCTATTCGAATATTAATTAACGCCTAATATTTTATTCGGAATTATCCGAAATAAAACTTCTTAAATATCTTTTTTAATAATTAATTCGTTAATAAATAATGAATTGCTAATATTTAAAGGAAGGGTCTAATTGGGTAAATAATCCGTAAAGATATTTACTTTCGGGAAAAAACGTTCGGTAAAAATATTCGCCTTATTATTATAATCTTTAATTTCTTTTATTCCTTCGTATTATTTAAAAATTAAGAATTTAAATAAGTTTATTAATAAATAATTTCGAATATAGGCTTATTTTTCGAAAATTTAAAATTTATTTAAATTCTTTAACGCCCTTTTAACGCCTTTTCGCTATATTATTTATTAAATTTTCGTATTAATCCTTCTTTTCTTTATTAATACCTCTACGAATTTTACCCAATTCGAAAATATCTTTTCCTTATATTATTTCTACTATTTTTATTTTGTATTTTTTATCGCTATTTTATATTTTAACGTCTACTATTTCGCTCTTCTCCTTCGATTTTTCTTCTAATATAGGACGAATTCCTCCGCTATATTTATAAATTCTTTATCGAATTTATTAAATATAAATTTTAATTCCTCTTTTATATTAATTTTCGCTAAGGCCGAAATTTGCTATAACGCCGCTTTTCGTACTTTTTCTATATTTATTAAATTCTAATTATAACCTTCTTTTACTTCCGTTTTCCTAACCTTCCTTCCGGTATAGATTTAAATTTTTTAAGGATAATAATTTAAACCGGTTTATTCGTACCGTTACGCCCCTTAATATTTAATTTCGATTCCTAATATTACCTATATATAATCGATTATTTTATTTCTCTTTTCTTATATTATATTATTTATATAGGTCGATTCCCTTCTAAAAATAATAAATTATATACGCTATTATCGTACTTATATAAAGAATTTTTTAATTCTTAGATTAATTCTATTCTCCAAATTCTAATCGGGATAATAAAAATTAAAATCCTTAATAATTATAATTTAATATTTTACTAAGGGTTTTTCTTCAAAGAATTCGAAGAGGGGAAACCCCTATTTATATTTTAGTATTCTATATATTTTAATAAAGGAATAAATCGAATAAACGGTTAATAATTCCTTTAAATTCTTAAACGTTATAAAAGCTTAATTTTTTCTAACGCGGAAATTTAAACTTTTAAAATTCTATTTCTTATTTATATAAATAATTGCCTTCCCCTTTTCTAAATAATTTACCCTAATATATTTACCGCCTTATAAACGATAAATATCTTCGTTTAAATTCCTACCTAATTTTTAAATCGCTATAATATTGTAAATTTCCTCCTATTCGAATAATAATTTCCCTCTCTTATATAATTTCCCTATATTCTAATAGAATATTTTTAATTAAATTATTAATTACTCTATAAAGGAATATTTTCTAACCCCGCGGGCGGAATAAGAGCGGGAATTTTTTCCTTCTAAGTAATTAATTTAGCGGTGGTAATTAAGCCGGCGCCGCTCCGAATATTCGAATTTTAAAAATTTATAAACGCGTTTATCGGGCTTTTAACCGTTAATTTCAATTTAATAAAAGGCTTACTAATCTATTTACGGGTATAACTTTTATTTCTACTTTTAAATTCCCTTTTATAAATAATAATAATACGGACGGTAGGGGGGGCGTTAAAAAAATCGATATCTCTATCGTCCTTTACCGCTACTAATTTTAATATAATATTTCTTTCGGGGTCCTTTTAATATATAAATAAACGTAACCTTTCGGTATATTTTATAATAACCTTCGTAATAACTTTTTTAAAAATAAAGTATACTTTTTTTTTAAAAGTATAATATTTATACTTTTTATATAAAGTATAAAAAATTAATAATTTATTTTCGTTAAACGGGCAATTCGCTTTTCTAAAGCGGTCTTTATTATATTTATCCTTATTATAACGTTTATAAACGTTAATATTATAATAAAACTTCCCTAAATATCTTACGCCCTAATAAATAAAATATTATTAAATATTAATCGAAAAAATAAACGGTTCGTAAATATATACGCTGCCCTCTTAAAGGAGGAATCTTTTATAGAAAATTTTAATTACCTTTATAATTATAACCTCTATTATAAAAAAACCCTTATTTTCGCTAATTCTCTTTTTCTATAAGCGTATTCTAATAATAAAAATAGTCGAATTCGTTTACTATATTTTATAAATAATATCCTCTATTTTTATATATTCGGCGATATTTATTTAAAAGAACCCTTTAAAAATTAATATAATAATATTTAAAAATATAAATATTTTTTTACTAAAAACCTTCTTAGCCTAAATTTAATATTATTAATATTATTTATATATAATATTATCGAATATAATTCTATAATTTCTAATCGTAAGTAATTTCGTAACGGCTTATATAATATTAAGAATACCGGTCTTCAAATCGCGAAATATCTTTTTAATTTAAATTTTAATTTCTTTATTCGTCCGTTTTAAATATTAAATATCGATTATAATACTTCGAATAAAGAAAATACGGTCGTAATTAACGGGGAATATTTTCAGGGGGGGGGTAGTAATTATAATATATTAAAAAATAAACCCAATTTTAGGAAAAACGTCCTTTATAATTCCGGCTTATATTTTCGGCGCTTTTTTAATATTCTTCTATAATTCCTATAAAATTATCTTTTTTAAATCGTTAAAATTTTTTTTAATAATAATCTAATTATTATTAACTTTATTAATTTCGGAATATATTACCCTACTTTTTTTCGCGAGGATTTTTATATATTCGTTAAATAATTTATAAACCTAATTATAATCTTCGAATAAAACGGCGTCGTAGTTCGAAGATTTATTTATTTTAATAATAAATTTCTTTATAATTTTATTATCCTTTTATATTTTTTCCGAAGTCTTCGTAGCGTACGCTACGTTAAGGTCGTTATAAATTGAAAATCCTACGAACGGGTTATAGATGCTATTTTCGAATTTACAATTACCGCTATTAATCGCTATTAGTAATAATAATATATCGTCGTCGCTATATTCGTCGCGGGATATTGTAGGGGACGTAAAAGACCTTCCTAAATCGATTCCCGTTATCGGTTTTCGTTTTGGAGCGCTCCTCGATTAGAAATCGGCGTTTCCAGTTCTAAAGCAATTTTATTTTAAAAATTATAATTATAAAAGTAATTAAAACTCTTTATAAAGGATTCCTCCTCTAGGAGGGTAATACGTATATTTACAAACCGTTTACTTCTTCGGCCAATATTTAATAATATTTTATTTATTAGGGCGTAGGATATTTAAAAAAATTTTATTATAACGCTAATATTTATAAATATTATAATAAAGATAAATATAATAAAGATTATTTTAAAGAAACGAATTATTTATTTAACGAAAATAAATCGCTAATCTTCTATACTCCGTATAGAAAGTATAAATATTACGCCTTCGAAAAGAAAATATACCCTATTTTTAAAAAGATTATTATAAAAGCTACTATAAAATACGTTAAAAGGCTATACTCTTTTATATATTAAAAGGACTTTAAAAGAAATATTATATTAGAACCGGCGGTAATAAAAGACGATAAGGATATCGATTTCCTTGACGCCTTCCCTATTATTCGTATTATTATTATTCGTAAAAGGGAATTTAAAAACGGAAATAGAAGCCGTACCCGTAAATAAATTAACGGGCCTTCTATTAAACCGAAATTAACGGTTAAAAGCCTAATAAACGTATTTATAAATTTTTAAAATTTAAATACTCGGAATAGCGCTAATTTAATTATTACCGTTAAATTAATTATTTAAAAAGAAAAAATTCCTACTCCTATTCCGCCCGTAGGGCTAAAAAATACTCTTTTATAAAATAATTAATAATTTAATTAAAAATATTTTATTAAAATATAAAGAAAGTATATAAGAGAAAGAAATTACTATTCGAATAAAAGGAAATTTATAATATTATAGCGATTTAAAAACCGGGTAGGAATTTAAATAAAAATATTTATTATCTATAGGGCGGTAAATATATTAGGGTAAATTATTTAAAAAAAAGGAAGGCGGTTATTTATATAAATAAAAAATAGAATTTTAAGGATTTAAATTTCCGTATCGGAAAAGATTAAATTTCTATAACGTTTAAGAATTTAAAGGAATTATTAACCGTCTATTCGATTTATTCCCTTATTAAAATGTATAAAATATTAAAATACGAATAAAAGTTTCCCTTCTTCGAATTTTTTAAAAAAAAAACCCCTAATAAAATATAAAATTATAACTATTGGAAATTTCAATTTCTATTATCCTAATTAGGATTTGGAAAATAAAATTAACCCGGGAATTAAAAAACTCCTTATATAAATATAATAATAACGTATATAATTCGTTACCTTTAAAGGGGAGCCGACCCGTATAAATAATATAATATAGGAAGAGAGAAATAGAATAATTAATTATATATAAATAATATTAAAAGTCGAAATTGAATATTAAGGGGCGTAATAGTATAAATAAACCGGTTTAAATTATTATCTTTAAGAAATTTAGGTCTATATTAGAAAAAAAATTAAGAAGTAAGAAGTAAAAGAAAATTATAATTAGAATTTAATAAATACGGAAAAGGTACGAAAAATAATATTATAACGGATTTCGGTCCTAACGAAAATCGATATAAAAGAGGAATTAGAATTTATATTCGATAAATTTAATAAAAAATTTATAAATATAATAGAAGAATTCGTCCTATATTAAAAGAAAAATCGAAGGAGAAGAACGAAATAATAAACGCTAAAATATAAAATAGTAATAAAAAATACGAAAAAAAATAATAAAAATAATATAGGGAAAGGATATTTTCGAATTAAATAAAATTTATAGAAGTATCGATAAAGAAAAGAAGGATTAACGCGAAAATTTAATAAATAATATAGCGAAAAAGTATTAAAAAAGCGTCGAAAAATTTAAATAAATTTTAAACCTTCGAAAAATAAGCCCGTACCCGAAATTATTTATTAATAAACCCGTTTAAATTCCTAATTTTTAAATAATACGAAAGAATAAAAAAAATCGAAAATTATAATAATAAAGCGAATATTCTCGCCGAATATTTCTTCCCGAAAGTAAATATCCCTATAAATTATTTACTTAATTAAACCCTTCCTTTAAATATTAGCGATTTATTATTTATTAACGAATTAATTACCGAAGAAAATATTTAGAAGGTCTTATTTCAGATAATTCCGAATAAAATACCAGGTATTAATTAATATTCGAATAAATTTTTAAAAATTTATAAAAAATTATTCTAAAAAATTATAACCGCTTTCGTAATTACGAATTTTCGTTTTAAATATTTCCTATAACGGTTTAAAAACGTAAAAGTAATTATTTTTAAAAAATTAAAAAAAACCGCCGTATAATAAAAGCTAACCGGCGCGTAAAAATTAATTTTATTATTAAATAACGTTGGGAAAATCTTCGAAACGTTTATCGTTAAAAAATTTATTTAAATTATAAAAGAATTTAACCTCCTATTGGAGGGTTAAATAAATAACCGGGTAAATTATTCAATTAAATTTATTATCCGTATCATTACGGATATTAATAGTAGAAAATTTTCCTAAACTGCTTTAGAACCGGAAACGCCGATTTTTAATCGAGGAACGCTCCAAAACGAAAACCGATAACGGGAATCGACTTAGGAGGGTCTTTTACGTCCCTTATAATATCCCGCGACGATTATAGCGACGATAATATATCGTTACTACCGATAGCGATTAATAACGGTAACCGTAAATTCGAAAATAGCGTCTACAACCCGCTCGTAGGATTTTTAATATATAACGACCTTAATATAGCGCGCGCTATAAAGACTTCGGAAAAAATATAGGAGGACGATAAAATTATAAAAAAATTTATTATTAAAGCGAATAAATTTTCGGATTATAATACCGTTTTATTCGAGGATTGCAATCAGGTTCGTAAATTATTTAACGAATATACGAAAATCCTCGCGAAGAAAAATAGAATAATATACCCCAAAGTTAATAAAATTAATAACGATTAAATTATTATTAAAAAGGATTTTAACAATTTAAAAAAAATAATTTTATAGGAATTATAGAAGAACGTTAAAAAAGCGCCGAAAATATAGGCCGGAATTATAAAGGACGTTCTTCTTAAAACCGGATTTATCCTTTAATATATTATAATTATTACCCCCCCCCCCCCCCCCCCCCCCCCCCCCCGAAGATATTCCCTATTAATTACGACCGTACCCTCTTTATTCGAAGTATTACGATTAATATTTAATATTCGAAATAAGGGACGTGCTCGGGGGCAGTATCACTTTTCTCCGGGGGCAATATCACTACCCGTATAGTAATTTTGCTGTATTTTTACTCCGGGGGCAGTATTACTACACTTACCCAATCGGGAACTCGCCAATCTAATTTAAATATAGCTATCGCGATATAACCTTTATAAGGGGAAATGCCAAATATTAAAGGAGAAGAGAAGAGAAGAGAAGGGAGAGGAGAGGGACGTTTAGACTTTGTATTTGCAACGCAATAGAAGAATAAACAACCACAGCTCTACGAAACCGATTTATATTACTAGCAATATATCCGCCGCCGTCGAAATCAATAGCGATTCCACTTCGCATTATACGACAATAAACGATGAATTCCCCCCTTTGGAGGCTCTTCCCCTTACTACTACTACTATTACTAGCGAGCTTATCCCCGTTAACCCTACTCTCTTTAACCTTACTCTCTTCGATACTAGTTTTATTATACCTACTTCTGGTTAACCGCAAATTAGTATGGATTTTAGTAGTTACGAAGAGGATGAGGGAAATAATGAGGGAGAGGAGGAGGGAAATAAGGAGGGAGAGGAGGAGGGAGATAAGGAGGGAAAGGAGGAGGGAAATAAGGAGGGAAAGGAGGAGGGAAATATTAAATTAACCGATTAGGGCCCGAATAAAATCGCCATCCCAATTACCGAAGATATTATACCCTAACCTATTAATATAGTATAAATAGTATAATAAGTTCTAAATATAGCGATAATACCGTAGGGTATAGCTTTTAACCGTATATAGGCTATAAATTATAGGAATAGGAAACCTACCTATTACTATTTAATTTATAACCGTATTAGTAAGCCTCGTCCTTCGAAAGTTAAGATTCGGAAAATTAGGAATAAGAAATATAGATATAAATATTATAATATTACTATTATTTTTAAATCGAATAATTAAAAATAGATTTACTAGCCGGCTTTTAACTTAGAGTTTAATAATTATAACCATTCGCCCTCAATCGATAAATCTACCTACCTTCAATACTATAAACGGATTACTTAAATATATAGGAAGGTTATTACTTTATTTTATCAATTTAATATTAGGTTAAGGGATATTTTAATTATTATCTAATACGAATTTGAAAATAACGTTTATACTTAGAAGGATATCGATAATTAACGTTAGAAAATTAAAAAGGTATAATATAATAATTACGAAGCTTTAACCGTTCTTATTAAATATTTAAACGACGAATAGGTTTTTTACGTAATTAAATAAATTTAAAATAACCCTAGTCGTTTATTTGGCGTTATTTAAATTTAGGAACTATATATATTATAGTAGAAGCGCTACCTTAAGTATTTAAGTATTAATAATATTTATAAAATTAATTAATAAATAGTCTATTATTATTTAAATATTTTATTTACTTATTTATACCCTAAATACGGTTACCCTCTTATTATTATAACCGGTATAACGAATACCAATTCTATTTACTCTATTATATTTAATCTAATAGATAATAAGCGAATTGAAGGTTTTATTTAATTATTTAACGCATTTAATAAGCTTCGTCGTTAATTTAAAATAGCTAAGCTAAACGTTATTTTTATAGACTTTAATAAGTAATTAAAAGAAACCGTTTCCGAAGTCTTCCCGGATATTTAATAGCAATTCTATATCTTCTATATTAATTATAACGTTCTATTGTAAGTAAAGAGGAAATAGAAGCGTAATAATAATAAAGATTTTAATAAAGATAATAACGACGACGAAGAGAGGGAGTTTATTAGATTTAACCAAAATGACCAAAAACTCTTATAGGAAAATAACGATAATATTAAATAAAAGAAAACTTTCGAAAATATTTATTATAGCCTTTTTCTATTTTAGAAGACCCTAATTTTCGCCTTTAACGAATTAACGTTTAAGGAGCGTTAAAAATAATTAATAACCGACTTTACCGGCTAATAAAAAATCTTACTATATTTATAGAAGGTTTATATACTATAACGTTATTAATAAGTACGTTATTTTACCCGCTACTATTATAATTTTAGCTAAATAATTACCTCTTCGAATAAATCGACGAATTATTATATTAAGGGGTATTTAATTAATAATAAAAATAATTTAATATTTCTCTTTAATATTATTTATACTATATATAATTAGGAAGTTAAGTAATAAGTTAAATCGATTATTAATTAGGATATTAAAATCCGCGGCGAATTTTTTAGTTTAGCGTATTAGGTTTTCGGGGATTTAATTAAGCGGGTTATATATTATTATTTCGATTTATTTCGTTACGAAGTATAAATTACTAAAGTTAAATTATTTACGAAAACGCAATTAATAATAAATTTAATACTTTATAATTACATTATATAGAAGTAATATAATATTCTTTATTACTATATAATATTATAGAAATTGGAAGTAAAAAAAGAATTTAACCGTTAAAATATTTATTACCGCTTTTATATTAAATTACCTATAAGCGATCGAAATTTATATTTTTATATTAAGGACCTTAAAATCGTAGAAAAGATTAAAGGTCGGTTAAAGAATAATGCGGTCGAATTCTTTAAAGAATAATAAATACTTAATAATAATATTAATAATAAGAAAAAAAAAGCGGTAGGGAAGAAAGTAGTAAGGAAGAAAGTAGTAGGGAAAAAGGCGGAAAAAAAAGGGAAAAAACCTTAAAGGGTAAAAAGGGGGAAAAAGGCCGTAAAAAGCATAAAACGATTTAAACCGTCTTTTACTAAGCGTAAATCCTATTAAAAGACGGTTAATAAAATTAATACGGGTAATAATAATAATAATATTACTTCTATTATTAAAGTAACTCCCGAATTAAATTCTAATTCATTCGAATCCGACCCTAAATTTATTACTTTTACTATAAAATAAGTTAAAAAGGAGAAGGCTCGAATAGCGGCTTAAATTTAAGCTTAAGTAATATTAATTTAAATTACTATTAATCGAGCGGTTAAAAGGGTTCGAAAGGGTATATATATAACTACTCCCTTAAGTAACCCTCTTATTCTATCGAATGCTACTTCCGTTTCTAATATCGGGGAGTAACCTCCCTATAAGAAATATACTATAATAAATTCGTCGGTACTTTAAACTATTACTAAAAAAAGCGGGCGGGTTATTAAACTTTTAAAAAAGAAATTGGGCAAATAAGTAATTAGGTAACGGAATTTCTTAATTAATTTATATTATATTAAAATACTATATCAAAATACTATACTAAAGATTATAACTTCTTATTTTGGAAAAAAATAGCAAAAAAAAGGAGGTTCCTCCGTTTTAATTATACGCCCCGCCTAAATCCCTTATACTTCAAGCCTTACGGCGAAACGTCAATAAGAAATAAAGGATAGCGCGTTATTTATTACGGCGTACGTCCCCCTTTACCCTCGCCTACTACCCTTTATCTTCAAACTTATAATTTATATAGTATTTTTAAACCTATAGTTAACGATAATAATAATAATAATTATAAAGAGGAGAAAAACGTAATTATAATAATATAAATAAGAATCGAATACGGGTTTCTACGGTCTACGGCATTAATAATAGTTATTACTTATTAATAATAAATTATTATACTATAAGCGTCCCTATAGCACCCCTCTCGGGGCTAATAATAATCGATAATAATTTTAATACTTATAAGAGCATTTAGGGACAATTAAACGTATTCTCGTATTATTTTCAATAATAATAATAATAGGGTAAAGTATAAGAAAGAAGGGAAATAGCCTCGGGAACTTTACGTTACGTATTACGAACGAGATTGGGGTGCCTACGTAATAAACAACGTAATACTACCCCCGGAGTAAAAACACAGTAAAATTACTACACGGGCAGTGACACTGCCCCCGGAGAAAAGTAACACTGCCCCCGAGTAAGTCCCCGAAATAAACGAACGAAAAAATTAAAATTTAAATCGAAAAAATACTTTACAACTTAAAAACCGGTATTTTTAATATTATACGAACCGTTACGAAATTATTTACAACCGGAGATTATAAAATTATATTGAATAATACTATATACGAATAATATTAATAATATTAAATTTAGGTTAAAAAAGTCTTTAGCGAAAAAGTATTCGTATTTTTAAATATTATTACGTTAATTATTAAAGGGTTCCTTTAAATAAATATTATTAAATATATAAAAATAAAGGATATTATTTATAAAATATAATAAACGAATTTAACCGCTTTTATTATTAAAATACGCTTATAAAAGAAAAGAATTAATAAAGATAGGGGATTCTTTATAATAGAAATTATAATTATAAAAATAACCGAAGTTTTCCGTAAAGGATTCTTCCTTTAGAAAAGCGGCGTATATATTTACAAACCGTTTACTTCTTCGGTTAATATTTAATAATATTTTACTTATTAAAGCGTAAAATATTTAAAGAAATTTTATTATAATATTAATATTTATAAACGTTATAATAAGGATAAATATAATAAAGACCGCTTTAGAAAAGCGAATTACCCGTTTAACGAAAATAAGTTATTAATTTTTTATATTCTATATAGAAAGTACGGGTATTACGCCTTCGAAAAGAAGGTATATTTTATTTTTAAAAAAATTATTACGAAGGCTATTATAAAATACGCCGAAAGGCTATATTTATTTATATATTAGAAGGACTTTAAAAGAAATATTATATTAGAGCCGGCAATAATAAAGGACGATAAGGATATCGATTTCCTTAATACCCCTTTTACCGTTTATATTATTATTATTTATAAAAGGGAATTTAAAAGTAGAAATAAAAATTATACTTATAAATAGATTAATAAGCCTTTTACTAAACCGAAATTAATAATTAAAAGCCTAATAAATATATTTATAAATTTTTAAAACTCGGGTATTCGGAACGGCGCCGGCTTAATCGCTATTATTAAACCAATTATTTAAAAAAAAAAGACTCCTATTCTTACTCCGCCTATAAGGTTAGAAAATATTCCTTTATAAAGTAATTAATAATTTAATTAAAAATATTCTATTAAAATATAGGGAAATTATACGAAAGAAGGAAATTACTATTCGAATAAAAAGAAATTTATAATATTGTAATAATTTAAAAACCGGGTAGGAATTTAAACGAAAATATTTATCGTTTATAAGGCGGTAAATATATCGGAGTAAATTATTTAAAAAAAGGGAAGGCGGTTATTTATATAAATAAAAAATAGAATTTTAAAAATTTAAATTTCTATATCGGAAAAGATTAAACTTCTATAATATTTAAAAATTCAAAGGAATTATTAATTATTTATTCGATTTATTCCTTTATTAAAACGTATAGAATATTAAAATACGAATAAGGGTTTCCCCTCCTCGAATCTTTCGAAAAAAAAACCCCAATAAAATATTAAATTATAACCGTCGGAAATTTCAATTTCTATTATCCCAATTAGGATTTAGAGAATAAAATTAACCCAAAAGCCGAGAAATTCTTTATATAAATATAACGGTAGCGTATATAATTCGTTACCCTTAAAGGGGAATTAACCCGTATAAATAACGCAATACGGAAAAAGAAAAATAGAATAATTAATTATATATAAATAATATTAAAAATCGAAACCGAATATTAAAGGGCGTAACGGTATAAATAAATCGGTTCGGACTATTATCTTTAAAAAGTTTAAATTTATATTAAAAGAAGGGTTAGGAAAACGGAAATAAAAGAAAGTTATAATTAGAATTGAATAAATACGGAAAAAGTACGAAAAATAATATTATAATAAATTTTAATCCCGGCGAAGATCGATACGAAAGAGGAATTAGAATTTATATTCGATAAATTCGATAAAAAAATTATAAATATAGCGGAAGAATTCGTCCCGTATTAAAAAAAAAATCGAAGGAGAAAAACGAAATAATAAACGTTAAAATATAAAATAGCGACGAAAAATATAAAGCGGAAGTAGTAAAAATAATATAAAGAAAAGATATTTTCGAATTAAATAAAATTCGTAAAAGTATCGATAAAGAAAAGAAGGATTAATACGAAAATTTAATAAACGATATAATAAAAAGGCGTTAAAAGGGCGTTAAAGAATTTAAATAAATTTTAAACCTTCGAAAAGTAGGCCCGTATTTAAAATTATTTATTAATAAACCCGCTTAAATTTTTAATTCTTAAATAATATAAAAGAATAAAAAAAATCGAAAATTATAATAATAAAATAAATATTTTCGCTAAATATTTCTTCCCGAAAGTAAATATCCTTATAAATTATTTACCCGATTAAACCCTTCCTTTAAATATTAATAATTCGTTATTTATTAATAAATTAATTATTAAAAAGGATATTTAAAAGGTTTCATTTCGGATAATTCCGAATAAAATACCGGGCGTCGATTAATATTCGAATAGATTTTTAAAAATTTATAAAGAATTATTCCGAAAGGTTATAACCGTTCTTACGGCTATAAACTTTCGTTTTAAACATTTTTTATAGCAGTTTAAAAATATAAAAGTAATTATTTTTAAAAAATTAAAAAAAACCGCCGCTTAATAAAAATTGGCCGGCGCGTAAAAGCTAATTTTATTATTAAATAACGTTAGGAAAATCTTCGAAGCGTTTATCGCTAAAAAATTTATTTAAATTACGGAAGAATTTAACTTCTTACTAAAGGGTTAAATAAGTAATCGGATAGGCCGTTCGACCGAATTTATTATCCGTATCGTTACGGATATTATATATATAGCTTAAAAATTCGGAGCTATTACATTATTAATACTCTTTAATTTTAAAAGCGTATTTAATAAAATTAATTATAAATAATTATTATATACCCTATAAAAAATACGACTCTTACAATAAATTTTCGAATAAGTAGCGAATTTCGTTAACGGACGAAGAAATTCCCTTTTCTTTAATAACGAAATATCCGCTCTTTATATTATAAAAGCCGGAATACTTTAAAATTCCCCCTTTTTTTTAGAGAAAGTCTTTTCGCACTGCCCTAAATGTCTTTATACACTGTGCTATAAAATAAAAATAAGTATAACTTATCCAAGAAAAATCCCCTCGTATTCAAAAAGGTATAGGAATTTCGCTTACTTTTTTCTCTATTTTCTGGAGGTACACTTAGGGTTAGGCAACATCTAAAATCACTCGGAAAAATAAATATATTAAGTTTGCTTTTTATAAAATAAAAGTAAATAGCCTTCGAAAACTCTAGTTATAGTGCCCCGTAAGTAGTTTAGCCCAGTACGGTTAGATAGAGAAAAAAAAGACAAAAATTTCAATATTACTCTTAAAAGGTTAGTTCAAATTTCGGTGGAATTATTAATAAAAGAAACTTCAGCGCAATGTATAAAGATATTTAGGGCAGTGCGAAAAGACTTTCTCTTTTTTTAATTCTTTTTATCTTCTTTATTACTTTATTATATTAAGTAAGATTCTTATTCCCTAATTAAATTTATAGCGCTAATATAATATAGGGTCTATTTCCGATTTTCCGTAGGATGAAACCGTAAGCGTTAAACGCCCCGGATAAAAACCCCGGCTACAATTCCCGGCGTAGACCTATCCACGCCGCTTCTTCGGCGTTCTACGATTATAATATATATTTACCGCCAACGCGATTAATATCCGTTTTATCCCTTCTATTTACTATTACGCAAAAATATTAAATTATTCCGCTTTCTTAATTTATTATCCTATTCCTTTATTTACTACCGCCTTCCGCCTTCTATTTCCCTACTTATTTACCTTTTTAACCGTTATTAAATTTCCTAACCGTTAAATTTTCTTTTATTTATTTTATCCTCTTCTTCCCTTTATAACGATTATATTTCTATTATAATTTATATTAATATAAAAATTTCCCTCCTTTAAATATAAAAACCCCTTATTTTTTAGGCTTTTTTAAACTTTTCCTTCCTTTAATAATAATAATAATCGATTTAAAATAATTATTCCCCGTTAAAAACGCGCTAAGGCGTTCCGTAAAATAATAAAGACTTCCGACGAAAATAAAGGCGAAAATTCGTTTCCCCTTCGTTTTCTTTCGCTAACCTTTATATTTAATATAATTAATACCGATATTAAAATTAATTTCGAATATATTATTAAATACTTTATTAATAATAAATTCTTCTATATATTAAAAAAAGGGTAAATCCTCCCTCTATTATATTTTATCCTTACGTTAACCTTTTTAAAGTTGTATCCGTATTCCCCCGTATTTCGCCTATACCCTTTAATTAATTAAGGCCTTTCTCGCCTTCTTAACCGTCCTAAATTATAATATTTATATAAAGGCCATCGTTAAATCGATTTATTATATCCCTAATTACTTAAATAAATTATTATTTTTTATATTATTAATATTTCCTATTTTAATTCATTCTTAAATAAATTTAATTAAATTATTTAATATATTTTAACGGTTTTATATTATATAATTAATATATTTCGCGGTTTTTATAATTTCTATAATACTTTTTAAGAGAAGGTTATTATTAAAAATTCGATTAGTAACGAATTCTACGACTATTTTATCCGCTTTTATATTATCGTTAAAGAATTTATTAGCGTAATTCGCCTTCGCCTTACTAATAACGGCTTTATTAATACCCTAAAGCAATTTATTTATTATAAAAAATAATCGGTTAATAATTACCTTTAAAAAGGCTATTACGAATTCCTCCTTTCTAATAAAGATAATTTAATCGGTAATTATATTCCTTTAAATAGTATCCCCTATAATAATAATAATAATTTACCCTATAATAATAATAGTAATTTACTTTATAGTAGTAATAATAGAATTCCCTAAAATAGTAATAATATTCGTATACTTTCTTATAATAATTCCCTAATAAAAATTAATTCGCTAATTATTTATCCTACCGGTCCCGTTCTTATTAATAATAATTAATTCGATTAATATTAATTTATAATTAATATTATACGTTAATATATTTATTAATTCGACGAATAAAATTATTTATTCGCTAATAATAATAAAATATTAAAAATTTTAATTAATTATAAGAAGAAATAATAATTAAATAAATCGTCGCTTTCGCAACCCAATAAATTCTTAATTAAATAAAAATCCTCCCCCCGTTTTCGTTTTAATATATTAGTAAATAAAAATAAAAGAAAAGGAAGAAAAGAAAATTAAAAGTAATAAGCGAATTCGTTTCGCCGCTCCTCTTCTAATTCGATTATTAAGCGGTATTTATTTAATCGTCTTAACCGAAATACTTATAATAAAATTCTTTCGGCCTTAATTCTATCGTTTAAATAAATTTAAAATTATTCTTATATTTACGGCCAATTAATTATTATAAATTACGTATTTACTATCCGGAAATATTCGAATATAATATAATAAAACGTTTTTTATCCTAATTTATATAAATAAATAAAGGTATCGATATCGGGGACTCTCCTTTAAAAAAGAAGGCCCTAAAGTTAATTACCTCTATTCTCGCTTAAACGAAGAGGGAACTCTTCGCTTTCATTAATAAATAATAATCTTTATTATCCTCCAAAGGTTAAATTCTCTTCCGCTTTTTTTTTTTTTAATCGATTATATACTATTTTATTATAATATCGTTAAATTTCGGGTCGAAATTAATAATCGTAAATTTATACCGCCGATTTAATTTAATTACTATTATTATTAATTAATAATTATAGCGTAATATTTATTCTTTCTTTATAACGTTTTTTAATTATATTTTTTAATCGAAGGTTAAAAATTCCGGCGGTTATAATAATTAAACGGGTACGTTTATTACCGGGGGCGGTCCCGTTATAATCGTTATAAAATTTTCTATTAATATTTATTCTTCCGCCTATTTAATTTTAATAATATTATTTTCTAACCTATTAACGGGTAATCGACTTCTTATTCGTTTTATTTAAATATAATTAATTATTTAAATTATTATTCTTCGGACGAATTTAATTTAATCCGTATAGGCGAATTTCTCTTCGAAGGCTTTTATTTATTTATTAAAATAGAAATCGAATAATAAATAAAAAGTTTTTATTTTAAAATTCTATACCGGCGTAGCTTTATACGCCCTAGCGACGACTTTTAAATATTTAATTTAATATTTAATTAATCCGATTATTATCCTTCGGGGTTTATTATATATTTTTATCGGTTAATAAAAAATTAAAACTCTATATATAATTATATTTCGAATATATTTAATATAAATTTCCCTCGTATAAGTAAAGGAATAATTTTAAATTTTTACGGCTAATTGGGTTAATATGTTTATTTAAATTTTTATTTTCTTTTTAATAGCTTCTATATAGGTTTAATAATAAAATTTGCAATTTAATTAAACGTTTAAGAATTTTATCGATTTTATCGGTCGAAATATAATATCTTCGAATTAAAGAATTTCCGTTCTTAATACCTTCGTCCGCGTAAAATATATTAATTCTATTTTATTCGCTTCGAATTCTATACTTTTCTCCCTTACTTATTTAGAATAAATTTCTTATACCGTTTAAAATATTTTACAATTCTCTTTAATAATCTTTATTATAGCGATAATATTAATATTATCGGCGAAACCGATTATAATTATATTTTTAACCGTAGTTAATTTGCAATATAATAGGGTAATAAAGAGGATAAAAAGAATTAAAAAGAGGGGGGAATTTTAGGGTATTCCGGCTTTTATAATATAAAGAGCGGACGTTTTATTATCGAAAAAGAGGGAACCTCTTTATTTATTAACAAAATTCGCTATTTATTTAAAAATTTATTATAAAAATTATATTTCCTATAAAGTATATAATAATTATTTATAATTAATTTTATCGAATACGCTTTTAAAATTAAAGAATATTAGCGATATAACGGCTCCGAATTTTTAAACTATATATATAATATTTATAACGATATAAATAGTAAATTCGGTCGAACGGTTTACTCGATTATTTATTTAACCTTTTAATAAGAAATTGAATTCTTTTACGGTTTGGGTAAATTTTTTAACGACGAACGTTTCGAAGATTTTCCCGACGTTATTTAATAATAAAATTAACTTTTATACGCCGGTTAATTTTTATTATACAATAGTTTTTTTTAATTTTTTAAAAATAATTACTTTTATATTTTTAAACCGCTATAAGAAATATTTAAAATAAAAGTTCGTAATTGCGAAAGCGGTTATAATTTTTCGGAATAATTCTTTACAAATTTTTAAAAATTTATTTAAATATTAATCGATATTTAGTATTTTATTTAAAATTATCCGAAATAAAACCTTTTAAATATCCTCTTCGGTAATTAATTCGTTAATAAATAACGAATTACTAGTATTTAAGGGAAGGGTTTAATTAAGTAAATAATTTATAAAAACGTTTATTTTCGGGAAGAAATATTCGGCGAAAATATTCGCCTTACTATTATAATTTTCGATTTTTTTTACTCCTTCGTATTATTTAAAAATTAGGAATTTAAACGGGTTTATTAATAAATAATTTCGGGTATAAGCCTATTTTTCGAAGGTTTAAAATTCGTTTAAATTTTTTAACGCCCTTTCGACGCTTTTTCGCTATATCGTTTATTAAATTTTCGCGTTAATCCTTCTTTTTTTTATTAATATTTTTATAAATTCTACCTAATTCGAAGATATTTTTTCCTTATATTATTTTTATTATTTCCGCTTTATATTTTTCGTCGTTATTTTATATTTTAATATTTATTATTTTATTCTTCTCCTTCGACCTTTCTTTTAATATAGGACGAATACTTCTATTATATTTATAGATTCTCTATCGAATTTATTAAATATAAATTCTAATTCCTCTTTCGTATTAATTTTCGCTAGGATTAAAATCCGTTATAACGTTACTTTTCGTACTTTTTCCGTATTTATTAAACTTTAGCTATAACCTTCTTTTACTTCTACTTTTTTAACTTTTTTTCTAATATAAATTTAAATTTCCTAAAAATAATAGTCCGAATTAATTTATTTATACCGTTATACCCCCTAATATTCGATTTCGATTTTTAATATTATTTATACGTAATCGATTATTCTATTTTTTTCTTCCCGTATTATATTACTTATACGGGTCGGTTCCCCTTTAAGGGTAACGAACTATATATATTACTATTATATTTATATAAAGAATTTTTCGGCTTTTAAATTAATTTTATTTTTTAAATCCTAATTAGGATAATAGAGGTTAAAATTTCCGACGGTTATAATTTAATATTTTATTAAGGGTTTTTCTTCAAAGAGTTCGAAGAAGGGAAACCCCTATTCGTATTCCGGTATTTTATATATTTTAATAAAGGAATAAATCGAATAAACGGTTAATAACTCCTTTAAATTTTTAAACGTTATAGAAGTTTAATTTTGGCATTTACTCCACGGGCACCATGGCCGTCTTATACGGGCACCAAACCTTATCCGGGCACCAATCGGGTTAGGGTTATAAGTAACTATATAATTTTTTAGAGGTTTTTTTTAATATGACCGCGTATATACAATAACCGCACGTAAAAGACAGCGCCAAGCCCAGTCAATAGGTGGATCCCCTATTTACTTATATAAATTAAGTAGGGTATACCTATACTTAAGGCTATTAATGCCAATACTATTTCTTTTCTTTTATTCTTTTTTATCGTACACTCTAACCTCCCTTCATTAAAATTAGCTAGAATTAATCGCGTATATATCGAGTATACGTATAATCGTTATTATAGTGCCGCTATAGAATTTAAATACGCTAATTAATCCTATATAAATCGAAGAAAGCAATAGTGCAACCGAGTTTTATATTAACGAAGAAGAGTGCGATTAAAAATATAAAGTAAATTACGAGGAGGATAAGTAGGAAGGTTTTTCCAATACCGATACCTTTATAGACGACCGAAATAACGATTAAGATAACGATAATAATTTTAATAATTCTAGTAATAAGGATATTTTATTCGATTATAGAGACGAGATTTATAACCTACTTCTTAGTATTATACGTTTAGTAAGTATTATCGAAGCCCTCTAAGAAACCGTTAATATATAGGTAAAGTATTATAACTTTACCGTTAATTATATATAAGGTCGTAATTTAAAGTCTAAAATCCCTATTATAGAGTATACGCGGTATTATCTTCTTTGTAATCAATACGGCAAACTACGTAAATCGGTTATAACCATCCGGAAGATTATATTACGAAAGTGCGATTATAAATAGAAGGGGGTTGTAAAGAAGAATAAAGATATTAGCCTCTAATATTTCGAATTAAATTCTAACTTAAATTATTAAATCTATAGTTATAATCGATTATAATATTTATTAGCGTACCCTTAATACCGTAAAATAAAGCCAAATATATTAAAGAAAATTAATAATATTTCGAAGTTTAATGCTATACGAATTCGAAAGATTACGATTATAGTTCGTAACGAATTTCCTAGTACGGTATATACAAGGGCGGATATATATAACGTACGCGCGCGATTTCGTCGTTGTGATTTCGATGGATATACCCCAATTGGCGTATTAATTAAGGCTTTTAACGATAACGGCTTTAAATACATTAAGAAGATGGATCTAGAAAACCCAGACCGATTATTAGGCTTAGTTTTTACCTTCCCAATTTATATATAGATGGTCGATATGTTTCCCGAGGTTATAATTATCGATAATACGTACAATACCAACCGATTCAACTATCCGTTCTATTAAGTCTCGAATTTTTCATCGGTTAGTACTATATTCAACTATGTCTTTGGCATTATCGATAATGAAAGGCAAGAAGGATTTGATTTCCTAGTTGAAGCCACCCTAAAGTTACGACAGCGGTATAAATTGCTAACTCCTTCCGTCGTTATTACCGATAAATCTAAGGAAATGAAATAAGCGTTAGCCAATATATTCCTAAATATTCAATAGTAATTATACCTTTTTTATATTATTAAGAATATTCTTTATAATATTAAGAAGAAGTAGAAAGGTAAGAAGAGTAATAACGACGATGGTAATAATAATTTAAAAGACGAAGAGGGTAAAAATAATTGGGAGAATTTAATTACCTTCGATATAATCGATTATAGTATTTGTACGTCTACGCGCTTTGGCGAATTTATTAACCTTATTAAAATAATTAACGACCTATAGAGTATTATAATTATATTTAAACTTATAATATACGCTAAAACCGAGCTAGATTTCTAAGTAGTATAGGAGAGGTTGAAGAAGGTCTTTATTAGTTAAATAGCTACCCTTTAATATATTTAGAAGAATTAATTTTTAATTAAAGAATAATAGGTATTTTATTTTATTAAAAAATACCGGAATTTTAGCATTAAGGTTATATTACTAATAGAATTTAGTAACCTTAGCGTTAAGAGTTTCTTACTAAACGGTAATAATAATATTTATAAATTAATTTCCGCTATTATAAAAATAGCTATAAATTAATACTAAAAGTTTAATAAAAAGGTCGTTAAGTAGCAAATTCTTTAATAATAAAAATATTTAAATCGCTAATACTTTAATAAGTTTCTACTATTAATTAATTATCTTACCTTCAATTTAATTAATTATAAATATTTTTAAACCGAAAAATATAAATTAATAAATTAACGCCCGAATCCGCTTACTTTAGGACTTTATAACGAAGAGTATAGTATTATTCCCTAATATAGATTACTATACCGCTATATTATTTTTAAATGCGTAGCGGTAAAAAAACTTCTTAAATTTACGTATATATTACTATATTAATATTATAAATAGTTTTTAATACGTCCTTTTTATATAATTAAATATTTTTATACTATTTTTATTACTTAATTAACGTTCTTAATATAGGATATTAACGACTTTTATTTCCGTTTTCGAAACCTTCGTATTGCGTTTAAGAAAGGATAGAAAGGTATTAAGAATATTATTAAATTTATCCCCAATAAGTACATTCTCCCCCCCGCCGATAAAAATTAGAAGAAGATTCCCAAAACCCTTAAGAATATTACGCCGGCGTTAAAGAAAAAAAAAAATAACGTTATTAAACCGATTAAATAGAATAATTTTAATAACCTCCCTAAATTACGATCGAATATACGAAGGTATAAATCCTATAATAAAATAGACGAGGCGGACGAATTCGCCCTCAATTTTACGAAGAAGAAGAATAAGGGGAAAGCTAAATTAATGTAGTATAACGAATCGATTTTAAACTACCAACCCGATAGCGAAGACGATAAGGACAATGAAGAGGAGGATAACGACGATAAAGGTAATGAAGAAGAAATACTTAATTATATTTATATAACTACCCCCGGCTCTCGTTCACCCTCTCCTTCTCATTCCCCTACCCCGTTTCGTCCTCTTTCCTCTTTTCCTCCTCGTTCTCTATTAATTTTATAATTAGAGGGAGAAATTAGCGAGCAAGGGGATAACTAAGAATTACCTAATTAAGAGGATAACCTTAAAAATAACCGAATAATTACAATTTACTCTTACAACCCGGTATTTAATCTTTTAAATAAGGATTTTATTAAATAATAGCAAAAAAACCCTTAAAATAATTTTTAGGGGTTTAAACCCCCTACCCAAATAAAATAAACGTTAATATTACTCTTTACGAAATAGGCTAGTAAATAGTAAATTATAAGGGGTAAAATTATAGTATTTAAATAGCATATAGCCTAGGTTTTATTAAAATAGGAATTAGAAATAATTTTAGCGCTAAACTTAAATATAAATAATAAAACGGCGTTAAACTTTATATTCAATATAGAACTAATCGATTTAAATATTTATATCGATACTTCTAATTTAATATTAAAGTTAGAATATAAATTATTACCTCTTAAATTACCGTAGTTAAATTTATTACCTTTAGATTTAAATTTAAATTTAAAACGGTAATATTAATTATAATTAGAATTAGAATAATTAAAATAATTAAACGTATTGCCAACCTTAAGGCAAATAAAATTAAAGCGGAGATTAAAACTAACGCTTACATTAAATTCGTCCTTAAATCTATTATATAATTCGTTAACTAAATAAACGCTTACCCGTAAAAAAGCTCGCGATAAATAGTAAAAATAGGCTCCAACGAAATTAAAGAGAGTTCGATTCAATTTTCAATTTCAACCTCCTAATTCTCAACCTCCTAATATATAACCTATTATAATACGAAATAGTCGTATTAATAAGCCTACCTAGAGCCAATTCTAAAATTAATTCTAAACGCTATATCGAAATATTATATCAAAATATAAAATATTATGTTAAAGATTACGACTTTTTATTTTAAATAGTAAAAAATAATAAAAAAGGAGGTTCCCCCGTTTTAATTATACACCTTACCCGAATCCCTTATATTTTAAACCTTTCGGCGAAACGTTAATAAGAAATAAAGGATAGCGTATTATTTATAACGGCGTACGTCCCCTTCTACCTATTACCTATTACCCCTAATATTTTTAACCTATTACCTATAATATATTTTAAACCTATAATTAATAGAAATAATAAAAAATAATCATATTTAGCACAAATACAATTCGAATAAAGGATTTCTATAATATTAATAATAGTTATTATTCGTTAATAATAAACCGCTATATTATAGGCGTCCCCGTAATACCCTTTTCGGGGTTAATAATAATTAAAGTGAGATTTAATATTTATAAGAGCGTTTAGAGCGTTTAAATAAAATTGAGCGTATTCTAATATTATTTTTAATAATAATAATATAATATAATTATAATTGTAATTATAATTTGGGAATTCTCCCGGGGAAAGGGGATAAGGTTGGCGATGTCGTTTTTGGTATTAATAGCCCGTACGCATGTGATTTCGTAAGATATATACAGTTCCATAGAGAGTTACATACAAAATTATGTTACTCAGCGAATGCGGGTAATACGTTGGAAATTTCGATGTAAATAATAAATTATTTTAAAGTTTTATGCTAAGCATTGAAATATTGGTGCCCGGATAAGGTTTGGTGCCCGTGTAAGACGGCTATGGTGCCCGTGGAGTAAATGCCTTAATTTTTTTTAATATAGAAATTTAAATCTTTAAAATTTTATTTCTTATTTATATATATAACCGCTTTCCCTTTTTCTAAATAATTTATTCCAATATATTTACTACTTTATAAACGATAAATATCCTTATTTAAATTCCTACCCGGCTTTTAAATCGCTACGATATTATAAGTCTCCTCTTATTCGAATAATAATTTCCCTTTTTTATACAATTTCCTTATATTTTAATAGAATATTTTTAATTAAATTATTAATTATTCTATAAAGGAATATTTTTTAACCCTACGGGCGGAATAAGAGCGGGAATCTTTTCCTTTTAAATAATTAATTTAACGGCGGCGATTAAACCGGCGCCGCTCCAAATATTTAAACCCTAAAAATTTATAAACGCATTTATTAGGTTTTTAATTATTAATTTCGGTCTAATAAAGGGCCTATTAATCCGTTTATAAATATAGCTTTTATTTCTACTTTTAAATTCCCTTTTACGAATAATAATAATACGGGTAATAAAGGGGGCGTTAAAGAGATTAATATCCCTATTATCCTTTACTACCGTTAATTTTAATATAATACTTCTCTTAAAATCCTTTTAATATATAAATAAATATAATTTTTCGGCGTATTTTATAATAACCTTCGTAATAACTTTTTTAAAAATAAAATATACTTTCTTTTCGAAAGCGTAATATTTATACTTTCTATATAAAGCGTAAAAAATTAATAATTTATTTTTATTAAACGGGTAATTCACTTTTTTAAAATAATCCCTACTATATTTATTTTTATTATAACGTTTATAAACGTTAACGTTATAATAAAATTTCTCTAAATATCCTACGCCCTAATAAATAAAATATTATTAAATATTAACCGAAAAGGTAAATAATTCGTAAATATATACGCCGCCCTCTTAAAGGAAAAATCCTTTATAAAGAATTTCGGTTACTTTTATAATTATAATTTCTATTATAAAAAATCCCTTATCTTTATTAATTTTCTTCTTTTATAAACGTATTTTAATAATAAAAGCGGTCGGGTTCGTTTATTATATTTTATTAATAATATTTTTTATTTTTATATATTCGGCAATATTCGTTTAAAGGAACCCCTTAGCGATTAATATAATAATATTAAAAATACGAACGCTTTTTCGCTAAAAACCTTTTTAACTTAAATTTAATATTATTAATATTATTCGTATATAATATTATTAGATATAATTTTATAATTTCTAATTATAAATAATTTTATAATAGTTCGTACGATATTAAAAATACTAATCCTTAAATCGCGAAATATCTTCTCGATTTAAATTTTAGTTTTTTCGTTCGTTCGCTTCGAATATTAAATATCGATTATAATACTTCGAATAAAGAGGGTACGATTATAATTAATAGGGAGTATTTTTAGGGGAAAAGTAATAATTATAATATATTAAAGGATAGACCTAATTTTAAAAAGAACGTCCTTTATAATTTTAACCTATATTTTCGGCGCTTTTTTAGCGTTTTTCTATAATTTTTATAAAATCGTCTTTTTTAAATCGTTAAAATCCTTCTTAATAATAATCTAATCGTTATTAACCTTATTAACCTTAAAATATATTACCCTATTTTTCTTCGTAAAAATTTTCGTATATTTATTAAATAATTTACGAATTTAATTATAATCCTCGAATAAAACGGCGTTGTAGTCCGAAGATTTATTCGCTTTAATAATGAATTTCTTTATAATTTTATTATCCTTTTACGTTTTTTCCGAAATCTTCGTAGCGCGCGCTATATTAGGGTCGTTGCAAATTAAAAATCCTACGAGCGGATTATAAACGTTATTTTTAAATTTATAATTACCGTAATTAATTGCTATTAGTAATAATAATATATTATCGTCGTTATAATCGTTGCGGGATATCGTAAAGGACGTAAAAGACCTTCCTGAGTCGATTCCCGTTGTTGGTTTTCGTTTTAGAGCGCTCCTCGACTAGAAATCGGCGTTTCCGGTTCTAAAGCAATTTAATTAATAAGGTTTCACTTTATTATATTATAAATTAATTACAATTAAAAATATAATTATAATCGGCTTCGCCGATAATATTAATATCGTCGCCGTAATAAAAATTACCGAAGAGAATTATAAAATACTTTAAGCAATATAAGAAATTTATTCCGAATAAATAAGGGAGAAAAATATAGAATTCGAAGCGAATAAAACGGAATTAATATATTTTACGTAAACAAAGGTATTAAGAACGGAAACTCTTTAATTCGGGGATATTATATTTCAACCGATAAAATCGATAAAATTCCTAAGCGTTTAATTAAATTATAAATTTAATTATCGAATTTACGCGGAAGCTATTAAAAAAAAAATAAAAATTTAAACGAATACGCTAACCCAATTAGCCGTAAAAATTTAAAATTATTCCTTCACTTACATAAAGGAAATTTATATTAAATATATTCGAAATATAATTATATATAAAACTTTAATTTTCTATTAATTAATAGAAATATATAATAAACCCCGAAGGATAGTAATTAAATTAACTAAATATTAAATTAAATATTTAAAAATCGTCGCCGGGGCGTATAAAATTACGCCGGTACGGAACCTTAAAATAGAAATTTTTTGCCTACTATTCGACCTTTATTTTAATAAACGGGTAAGGGTTTTCGAAGAAAAATTCGCTTATACGGATTAAATTAAATTTGTCTAAGGAATAGTAATTTAAATAATTAATTATATTTAGATAAAACGAATAAAAAATCGACTATTTATTAATAAATTAGAAAATAATATTATTAAAATTAAATAAGCGGAGGAATAAATACCAATGGAAAACCTTATAGCGATTATAATAAAATTACCCCTAATAATAAATATACTTATTTAATTATTATAACCGCCGGAATTTTTAACCCTCGATTGAAAAATATAATTAAAGGACGTTACGAAAAGAGAATAGGTATTACGCTATAATTATTAATTAATAATAATAATAACTAAATTAAATTAACGGTATAAATTTATAATTATTAATTTCGACCCGAAGTTTAACGATATTGTAATAAAATAATATATAATCGGTTAGAAAAAAAAGAAGCGGAAAAGAATTTAACTTTCGGAGGATAATAAAAATTATTATCTATTAATAAAAGTAAAAAATTCCCTCCTCATCTAAACGAAAATAGAAATAATCGGCCTTAAAGCCTTCCTTTTCTAAAAGAGAATCCCCAATATCGATACCCCTATTTATTCGTATAAATTAAAATAAGAAACGTTCTATTATATTACGTTCGAATATTTCCAGATAATAAATATATAATTCGTAATAATTAATTAGCTATAAACGTAAAAATAATTCCAAATTTATTTAAACGATAAAACTAAAGCCGAAAAAATCCTATTATAAATATTTCAATTAAAATAATTGAATAAATACCGCTTAATAATCGAATTAAAAAAGGAATAGCGAAATAAATTCGCTCGCTATTTTTAATTTTCTTTTCTTCTTTTTCTTTCACTTTTATTTACTAATACATTAGAATAAAGATAGGGGAAGATTTCTATTTAATTAAAAATTTATCGGACCGCAAAAGCGACGACCTATTTAATTATTATTTCTTCTTATATTTAATTAAAACCTTTAATATTTTATTATTATCGGCGAATAAACGATTTTATTCATTAAATTAACGAATATATTAGCGTATAATATTAATTATAAATTAACGTTAAGCGAATTAATTATTATTAATAAAAATAGGATTAATAAAATAAATAGCCGGCGAATTAATTTCTATTAAAGAATTACTACGGGAAGGTATATAAATATTATTACTCTTCGGGGGGATTTTACCGCTATTATTACAAAGTAAATTACTACTATTATTATAGGGCAAATTATTATTACTATTATAAAGGATACTACCCGAAGGAATACGACCGCCGATTAAATTATCTTTATTAAAAAAGAGGAATTCGCAATAACCTTTTTAAAAGTAATTATTAACCGACTATTTTCTATAGCGAATAAATTATTTAAAAATACTAATAAAACCGTCGTTAATAAAGCAAAAGCGAATCGCGCCGGTAAATTCTTTAATAATAATACGGAGGCGGATAAAATAGTCGCGGAATTCGCTATTAATTAGGTTTTTAATAACGATTTTCTTTTAGAAAATATTATAAAAATCGTAAGAATCGTAAAGCGTATTGATTATATAACACGAAATTATTAAAATATATTAAATAACTTAATTAAATTTATTTAAAAATAAATTAAAACGGGAGATATTAATAATATAAAGGATAATAATTTATTTAAATAATTAAAAATATAATAAATCGATTTAATAATAACCTTTATATAAATATTATAACCCGGAATAAATATAAAAATAAAAAAGGCCTTAATTAATTAAAGGGTATAAGCGAAATATAGGGGAATATAAATATAGCTTCGGAAAAATTAATATAAAAATAAAACGTAACGGAAGGAAGATTTACCCTTTCTCCGGTATATAAAAGAATTTATTATTAATAAAGAATTTAATAATATATTTAAAATTAATTTTAATATTAATATTAACCGTATTAAATATAAAGGTCGGCGAAAGAGGGTAAAAGGAAAATAAATTTTTACTTTTATTTTCATTAAAGGTTTTTATTATTTTATAGAGCGCTTTAATACGTTTTTAATAGGGAATAATTATTTCGAATCGATTATTATTATTATTAAAGGAAGGAAAAGTTTAAAAAAGCCCGAGGGATAAGGGGTTTTTATATTTAAGGGAGGAAAATCCTTATATTAATATAAATTATAGTAAAAGTATAATTGTAATAAAGAGAAGAAAAAAATAAAAAAAATAAAAAAAGGTTTAACGGTTGGGAAGTTTAATAGCGGTTAGAAAAGTAAATAGGCGGGGGAATAGAAAGCGGAAAATAGTAATAAATAAAGGGATAAAATAGCGGATTAAAAAGGCAAAACGGTTTAATATTCTAATATAATAGTAAATAGGAGGGATAAGACGGATATTAATCGCGTTAGTAGTAAATATATACCGCAATCGTAGAACGCCGAAAAAGCGGCGCGGATAGGTCTACGCCGGGAAATATAGCCGGGGTTTTTATCCGGGGCGCTTAACGCCTACGGTTTCATCCTACGGGGAATCGGAGATGGACCCCATGCTATATTGGCGCTATAGATTTAGCTAGGGAATAAGAATCTTACTTATTACGGATATTATATATACGGTTTAAAAATTCGGAGCCGTTATATCGTTAATACTCTTTAATTTTAAAAGCGTATTTAATAAAATTAATTATAAATAATTATTATATACCCTATAGGAAATATAATTTTTATAATAAATTTTCGAATAAATAGCGAATTCCGTTAATAAACGAAAAGGTTCCTTTTTTTTCGACGACGAAATATCCGTTCCCTACGTTATAAAAGCCGGAATATTTTAAAACTCCCCCCTCTCTTTAATTTTTTTTATCCTCATTATTATTTCATTATATTATAAATTAATTATAATTAAAAATATAATTATATTTAATTTTATTAACGATATTAATATTATCGTTATAATAAAGATTACCAAAGAGAATTATAAAATATTTTAAATAATATAAAAAATTTATTCTAAATAGGTAAAGGAAAGAAGTATAAAATTCGAAACGAATAAAACGGAATTAATATATTTTATACGGACGAAAATATTAAGAATAGAGATTCTTTAATTTAAGGATATTATATTTCGACCGATAGAATTAATAAAATTTTTAAATATTTAATTAAACCGTAAATTTAATTATCGAATTTACGCAAAAACTATTAAAAAAAAATAAAGATTTAAACGAATATATTAACCTAATTAATTATAAAAATTTAAAGTTACTCTTTCATTTATACGAAGGAAATTTATATTAAATATATTCGAAGTATAATTATATATAAAATTTTAATTTTTTACTAACCGATAAAAATATATAATAAACCCCGAAGAATAATAATCGGATTAATTAAATATTAAATTAAATATTTAAAAATCGTCGCCGGGGCGTATAAAATTACGCTAATACGGAATTTTAAAACGGAAATTTTTTGCCCGCTATTCGACCTCTATTTTAATAAATGGGTAAAGGCTTTCGAAAAGAAATTTACCCGTACGAATTAAATTAAATTCGTTCGAAGAATAATAATTTAAGTAATTAATTATATTTAAATAAAATAAATAAAAGGTCGATTATTTATTAATAAATTAGAACATAATATTATTAAAATTAAATAGGCGGAAGAATAAATACTAACGGAAAACCTTATAGCAATTATAATAAGACCGTCCTTAATAACGGGCGTACCCGCTTAACCGTTATAACCGCCGGAATTTTTAACCCTTAATCGAGAAATATAATTAAAAAACGCTACGAAAAGAGAATAAGTATTATATTATAATTATTAATTAGCGGTAGCGTCGGCTAAATTAAATTGGTAGTATAAATATATAATTATTAATTTCGACCCGAAGTTTAATAATATTATAATAAAATAGTATATAATCGATTAAAAAAAGAAAAAGTAAAAAAGAATTTAACTTTCGGAGGATAATAAAGATTATTATTTATTAACGAAAATAAAAAATTCCTTCCTCGTTTAAATAAAAATAGAAATAATCGGCCTTAAAGCCTTTTTTTTTTAAAAGAAAATCCCTAATATTAATATTTTTATTTATTCGTACGGATTAAGACGAAAAACGTTCTATTATATTACGTTCGAATATTTCCGGATAGTAGATATATAATTCGTAATAATCGATTAATTATAAACGTAAAAATAATTCCAAATTTATTTAAACGATAGAACTAAAGCCGAAAGAATTTTATTATAAATACTTTAATTAAAACGATTAAATAAATACCGTTTAATAATCGAATTAGAAGAAGAGTAACGAAACGAATTCGTTCGCTATTTTTAATTTTCTTTTCTTCCTTTTCTTTTATTTTTATTTACTAATACATTAGAACGAAGATAGGGGGAGGATTTCTATTTAATCAAAAATTTATTAGGCTACGAAAGTAATAATTTATTTAATTATTATTTTTTTTTACAATTAATTAAAACTTTTAATATTTTATTATTATTAGCGAATAAACAGTTCTATTTATCGAATTAACGAATATATTAACGTATAATATTAATTATAAATTAATATTAAGCGAATTAATTATTATTAATAGGAACGGGACTGGTAGGACGAATAACCGGCGAATTAATTTTTATCGGGGAATTATTATAAGAAGGTATACGAATTCTACTATTATTATTACGAAATAAATTATTATTATTATTACGGGGTAAATTACTATTATTATTATAAGGAATATTATTTAAAAGAATACGATTACCAATTAAATTATTTTTATTAAAAAAGAGGAATTCGTAATAACTTTTTTATAGGTAATCGTTAATTATTTACTTTCTATAGCGAATAAATTATTTAAAAGTATTAATAAAATTATTATTAATAAAGCGAAAGCGAATTGCGCCGGTAAACTCCTTAATAACGATACGGAGGCGGATAAAATAGTCGCGGAATTCGCTATTAATCGGGTTTTAAATAATAACCTTATCCTAGAAAATATTATAAAAATCGTAGAAACCGCGAAATATATTAATTATATAACACGAAATTATTAAAATATATTAAATAATTTAATTAAATTTATTTAAGAACGAATTAGAATAGGAAATATTAACGATATAAAGGATAATAATTTATTTAGGTAATTAAGGATATAATAAATCGATTTAACAACGGCTTTTATATAAATATTATAACCCGGGACGGATGTAAAGGCGAAAAAGGCTTCGGCCAATTAGAAAATATAAGCGAAATATAAAAGAATACGGATATAATTTCGGAGAAATTAATATAAGGATAAAATATAGCGGAAGGAAGATTTACCCTTTTTCCGATATATAGAAGAATTTATTATTAATAAAAAATTTAATAATATATTCGAAATTAATTTTAATATTAATATTAATTATATTAAATATAAGGGTCGGTAAAAGAAAGCGAAGGGGAAACGAATATTCGCCTTTATCTTTATTAGAAATTTTTATTATTTTACGGAACGTTTCGGCGTATTTCTAATAGGGAGTAACTATTTCGAATCGATTATTATTATTATTAAAGGAAAGAAAAATTTAAAAAGGCCCGGGGGATAAGGGGTTTTTATATTTAAAGGAGGGAAATCCTTACGCTAATATAAACCGTAGTAGAAATATAACCGTTATAGGAGGGAAGAAAAAAATAAAAGGAATAAATGAAAATTTAACGGTTAAGAAGTTTAATAGTAATTAAAAGGGTAAATAAGCGGAGGAATAAAAAACGGAAAGTAATAATAAATAGGGGACGGAATAGCGGATTAAGAAAGTAGAGCAGTCTATTCTTACGTAACGGTAAATAGAAGGGATAAAACGGATATTAATCGCGTTAATAATAGGTATATACTATAATCGTAAAACGCCGAAGAAGCGGCGCGGATAGGTCTACGCTAGGAAATGTAGCCGGGTTTTTATCCAGGGCGCTTAACGCTTACGGTTTCATCCTACGGGGAATTGGAAATAGACCTTATACTATATTAGCGCTATAAATTTAGCTAGGGAATAAGAATCTTACTTTACCGCCGCGGAATTAATATAAATTAAACGCAATTTAAGTAGAATTTAATATATTAAAGCCGTAAAACGTCGGCGTAAAATATATAACGGTCGATTAATATAATCTAAAAATATTTTAAAGGTTTTTAATAGCCGAATTATAGTATTTAAACGAATTAATAATAACCTTCGTACTACCTATATAAAAGTCAATAAAACGAATTAATAATGTTAAAATAAAGTAAAAAAATAGGGATTTAAAGCGGTAAAACTATTTAAAAAGTAGCGGAAGGAATATAAATTAAAGCTTTTTAAAATATTTAAACCGGGCTTTCGAACTTATAGAATTTAACTAAATTAATTAATATAACCTCATTTTTATTAGAATATAACCGTTATAGTAGGTTGGCCGTACTAGCCGTAAGCACCCACTTTAGGGGGTGCGAGTTTCGAGTGCCTAGAAAAGTGGGGTCGTGGCACGGGTAATATAAACAATAAGAGAGAGTATTGGTACTTTTAATCATTTATAGAGTAAATAACCTCTTATAAAAAACCCAAAAAAATGGGGCCACCCGGGGATTGAACCCGGGACCTCTCGCAAGAATGCTCAGGATTGAACCCTAAGCGAGAATCATACCACTAGACCAGCGGCCCGTTGATTTGTGAAATCCCGAAGCCAAACCTATCCTTAATATCACACATTGCTACTGATCTCATGCGGAGCAAACCACAACATGTATTGGTTCATTTAGGCAAATGTTACGTATCAGGTATGAGGCAAACTACCTGGAAGAGGGTGGGTACTGCTTTATTAGTACTGACTCAACCACACACGCACGGGTAGAAGTAAAACATCTTGATTGCTGTATTGCCCGTCACGCCCGTCACGGGGGGGGAGCGGGCGAATTGGGGGCAAAGGGGGGGCAACAGACCCTCGTGTGCCTGCCAAGCCCGCCAAGAACGGTACCTGCTTTCGACCAAACACGCCACCAGCAAGCCACCGGATGTTAAGGGTCCCGTTGACGGGCATGTGCGACGGGATCTGCTGATTTGCTACCCCTTTACCGATTCTTTTTATATTTTCCTTCATCCGTGTGTAGGCGCACGTTTTTGTTGTTTACACGACATCTCCTGCATGCGTCAGACCGGCTTGGAAAGATGGACGCAGCTTTGGAGATTCTCGACCCTCTCGTGCTGGACAGACTCTACGCAAAACTGTTGCCAGCTGTAACGACGATAAACAACAATGGGTTCGACAACAGCACGTCTGCCTTTTTAAAATCACTATCACACGCTCCATACGAATCGGCATGGCCACGGGACAACATCTATCGACAATGCGCTTCCATCTTGTTGGTGACCCAGATTGGTGCTACGCTCCTGTACTGGGTGTTCAGCGCCTTCTCGTACTACTTCATATTCGACCGCCGTCTTGAATACCACCCGCGCTTCCTCAAGAACCAGATTCGCCAGGAGATTCTGTCATCCATGAACGCCGTCCCTTGGATCAACATTATGACCCTGCCTTTTTTCCTGGCCGAGGTGCGCGGCAAGAGCTTCCTCTATACCCGCGTGGATGAGTATGGGTGGTCATGGATGGCCATCTCAACAGTGCTCTTCATGATCTGGAATGATTTCATGATTTACTGGATTCATCGACTCGAGCACCACCCCAGTGTTTACAAGTACATCCACAAGCCACACCACAAGTGGATTGGTAGGCGAAGACCTCTGTCCGTCCTCCCATTGTTTCCCGACTAACACGAACATAGTGCCGACACCATGGGCAGCTCTGGCTTTCCACCCACTCGATGGATATGTCCAGTCCCTTCCTTACCAGTGAGTCGCTTACTTCCCCTGGTCTCCAGCGTGAGCGACCTTTTAACGTGGTTATAGCGTTTTTGTTTTCTTTTGCCCGGTGCAAAAGTACCTGTACATGATTCTTTTCATTCTGGTGCAGGTCTGGACGATTTTCATCCACGATGGTGACATGATCTCGGGCCACTGGCTCGAGAAGTACATCAATAGCCCAGCCCACCACACACTGCATCACATGTATTTCACTGTCAATTATGGCCAGTATTTCACCTGGGCGGACAACTACTTCCAATCACATCGGGCGCCTCGTCCCGAGTTGGATCCGCTCTATGACGCGCTCAAAGTTATGAGAGAGAAGGGGCTGGTGGACGAAAAGGGGAACCCAATTCCCCAGAAGAGTAAGAAGGACCAGTAAGTGAGCGACGGTGTAACAAATAACAGAACATCGGGGACGAAAAGTAATATGTGAGGTTGTACATACAATGGATTTGTCGAGGTTGAAGCGATACAAGTTCTACCACTTTAATCATAATATCTAAATACACTGGCACAAATCGTACTTGGCCAGATAAGCTACTAACAACTTTGTATGCTTGGAGCTGATAGTTTTGTTAGTGAAACCTGCTTGGCATCCTGCAACTTCCATGAGGCACGGACCGCCAACTGTTTGCGGAGACACTCGTACGGTCAGCAACTCGGTGCATGCATCTTCGATTGTCGACCCACAAACAATTCATCAAAACGATCAGCACCGCCGCGCTACGTATGCAACATTCAGTCAGACGCATTCTTTATGAGCTGTAATACTTACCAACATGCCACGACAGCTTCCCTGGAAGGTTGGACCAACCGATAAAAGGTCCAACGGGAGAAGCGTCACCACGTCCAATTCGGACCTCGGTGCATCCTCACCCTCAGCCCGGAACGCACATTCATCATCAAGCAAGGCAAACATGAGGCCGAGTACGGCCAAAGATGAGCGCCCAGTTTTATCCAGCAAAACGGCGCGAGGCAAAGACATAAGTCATCGTCCACAACCGTCCCGGTCCCGATCCCGGTCCCCATCGACATCGCCGCCGCCTGAACCTCTGGGAGAGGAGTATATGATTGAAGGCCCTCGCTTCGATGACAGGTACCGCATGGTGGAAGATGAGTTCCTGGCCGTGGCCGGCGAGTTCACCCGTCATTTACACGCCGCCGAGTATCAGCGCTTGAAAAGTCTCGCCAGCTCAAAGAATGCGCAGACCATCCATGACATTTCCCGTCCAGTCACTAGTGCACCCACGGATGCTGTTAGGCGAAGGCATGCCAAGCTGGAGACGGCTGCTAGACAACAGAAGGGTTTAGCCAAGGTCCTGAGAAAGCGGCGGGCTGACCACGACTCGGACTCTGAAGAGAAGCCCTGGACGGGCACCTCGCTACAGGGCCTGATGGATAGTCCGAGGAAGAAACAGGCCCCGTTGAATCGCTCATTGAGTTCCCTAAGCGCTTCGGCCTTGGAATCTCGAACTGCAAGACGAGCGAGTCCGTCGCTGGACCGGGCCGTACGTTTGCATGGACGACTAGGCAATGGAAAGCCACCAAGCGAAGGCGAGAGGGACGATCACGAAGATGATGACTCGGCTTTGGATGGGCACATATCGTGGTCCCCAAAGCTACAAAGGGCCCGAGATACCCTCTCCGTCCAAGATTCCACTAGGAGGAGACCATTCCAGACGTCGACGCATGCTTCACTCGCCGCCAATTTTCAAAACCCGCGGTCAACCAAGATTTCCTCTGCCAATGCTCATTCCCACAAGCAAACCAGCAACATCAACAGGACTCATGGTTCGAGCGATCAAGATGAAGACGAGGACGATATTGATCTGTTCTCTCGAATCCGTTCCCGCAGGTTAGGCCATCGACGAAAGCCCAGCTCACCGGTCATAAAAACAGAGGTCAAGACAGAGGACAGCCAAAGTGCCACCTCATTACACGAGATACCGTTCCTCTAGTACACCACAACCTTCTTCATGGATTTGACTGCATACACAAAACAAGCCTGCTAAACTCCAACATCAAAGACATTCCGAACAGTACAGCACCTCTCGGATCCTGTCGTCAAAAAGAAAGCCCACTACACCGCCCAACCTTTAGGCCTTGGCCTGAAATGGGGTCTCATACGGTCTCTCAGCCTGGGGCGTGATTCTGGCCAAGTGCCTCCTCTGGCCGTCCTTCCAGTCCACCAATGCGCTATGCTGGGTCACACGGTTATCCCAAACCACGACGGTGCCGGGTTCCCTAGATGTCACGCGTTAGTCCGAGCCATGGAAACCAAAGGAAACGGGGCACTAACCACTTGACGCGCGCTTGGAAGTCGGCACCATAGGCAAGATGGTCGTAAAGGAACTTGAGAAGGGTATCGGACTCCTCCTTCTTAAGGCCGACAATCTCACGGGTGACTGTGGGAGCGTGGCGTGCAGGTTAGCTTCTGTCTGGGACATGCTGCTGATCTCGGCGAGGCGTCAAGGGCAGCCAGAAACAGGGCAGGCGACTTACACTGAGGGTTGACATAGATTGCCTTCTCTCCCGTGGCGGGGTGTGTCCTGATGATGGGATGCTCGTTCACAACCGGCTCACGTCTCTTGATGCCACCCCTAGCAGCCGCCGAGTTGACCTGCTCGATACCAGAGTGGGTGGCCTTGAGGCCGTGCAGACGCTCCTGGAACAAGGGGCTGAGGCGGTTGTAGGCTTCTACGGCATCAACGAAAAGGGTGTCGCCACCGGTCTCGGGCTTCTCGAGGATGTACAGGAACGTGGTTCCAGGTGGCTGCTGCTCGTACGAAACGTCGCTATGCCAGGCTACAGAACTCAGCCTTGAAAATGCCCGCTTGTTAGCTCAACCCTTCGACTCAGAATATCTAGGCGAAGAAGGATGGCTTACCGGTTGGCAAAGAAAAGGTTGACGCTGTTATCACCGGCGCTACGATGGACCAGGTGGATCTCGGGGAAGCCTTCAGGAGAGCCTGAGGTAGGATGGATGTGATGGCTGTCCTCGCAGTATCAGTCAGACTATCCTTTTCGGGCTGGAGCATGGTTAACAGGTCTACAACACGTACCGGCCAAAGTATTCGCCAAACTTGAGGGCTTCCTCGATGGGCAGGTCCGCAAAATCTTGCTCTCTAAAGGCAACCACCTTGCGCTCCGCTACAAACCGAGCAAGCTCGTCCTTGCCAGCGTTGGTCAATGCGCTGAGCTGGATACCCCTTACCTCGGTGCCGATGGTGGGAGTGAGGTGAGTGATAGCCGTGCCCTCTGGGAGAAGGTTCTTGTAGGTGGTGTCGGCATCCTTGCCATGCTCGTAGTGCTCAAAAGGCTCCAAAGCGGGATACTTTTGCTCTGGGTTCCAGGTAGGGAGGTAATGGGGATACTGTGAAGAGAGATCAAGTCAGCAAATGGGTCTATAAGGCAGCCATATATGTCCGTCTATGACCGCAGGACTTGACAAGTCGTACCTTGGCGGCCTCGAAGCCTTCCTTGCCAACCAACTCGGCCTCTTTGTCAAAGGCAACGGGGGCCAGCTCCTTATAGACCCCTCTGTGGTGCGCAGCTTGAAGCTTTACGGGGTTCACCTCGGGAACCGGAACGGTGATGGTCTCGACAGCGGAAGGGGCCATGGTGTGGAAGGTTGACTTGGTCCGACGTTACTTGTTACTGAAGGTATTGTGCGATGAGTATTTCTTCTGCGGCATTCAGGGCGGATGAGAATTCCTTCTTATACAGCTCCTCTTTACTCTAAAGTCCTTAGCGTCGAGCTTTGGATGATAGAAAACCGGCTCCCTAGTTGCGGGGTTGCTTGGAGATGCGCATGAGGAAAGGCACGGATGGTATTGCGTGAGCACGCTATGTTCCAATCAAGCAAGTTACCGAATATGCGCAATGCGGAAAGGGATTTTGATACTGGCCGGTTGCTCTCAACTGTATGCGAACCGGTGCCGATCCGGTGCCTTGTTGCTAGATGTGAGCGGCTACTGAGCGGTTCAACCATGCTACCGAATCGGCATGACATGCGTCGTCAATCGGAGCCTCTTGGAGCGAGCTTCGAGTGCTGTAAGCGTTCGTGTTATTGGGTATTGGTGTAAAGGTGGTGATGTGAGACGCGGAGGTAATCACGCAATTCGCGTCTAGTGGTTAAGTAGTATCTGGGGAGCACGTCATGGCCTGTGACACGTGAAATGAGGCGAAACATATTGACTGACATAGTCAGCAGCACTGATAGTCAGTATTAACCAGATAACAAGTAAGTGGCTGAGGAACTGCAACCTCTTGCAGTTAAACGGCTAGGTAGAATGACTGACCACGATATACTGGTAGATCTGTATCGCCTAGTGCCGAATATGCTGACGAGAAAAGAGCCATAACTCGGACCGAATTCTTCATGGAACTTCGATATATCGTAGTAGAGAGAACTATAAGACGATCGCAAAGAAGTCAGTTCATTGATACTGCTTGTGGTTGATGTCATCATATCCTCTGGTGGCATCAGCTCCAATTACGGTGATAGTTGCGCTTCGGGGAAGGTTGGGTCTTGGCGAACATTACCTTCATACTTTGGTTCTAGCGCTTCTACTTTTGCGGAATCTAATCAACAAGACACAAAGCCGCCCAATTGCATTTGTCAGCTGGTATCTCGTCCTCAACTGACCCAATATGATAATAACTCACTGCCATGTCACCCAACGCTATCAGGCATATTCCATAGGATACGATACAGAGGGACTTGAAGGGTCGCTGAAGGACTGGCTTGCTTTTGCAGAAAACTACGTGGTGCTATGCGAATACAAAGAGAATAAAGTATAATTTAGCTTGGGAGTTGGTGTTGACGATCTTGAACGGTAGTCCGCCACTGAAGTCCGCTTGTATCGCGCCAAATCGTTATCCAGACCCCCCTCACCTCGAGCCTTCTTGTTGGGTTGATATAGCACCTTGAATCCCTTGGCCGGGTACTCCTACGCGCCCTCGAGCCATTGAGCCGCTACCCAGGCAACTCGTTGATGTGGTGCAGATGATCTCCTCCGTACGGTTTGTATGCGTGTCCCGTGGCATAGCCCTGGCCTTCCGAAGCCTCAGACAACAGTGGAGACGGCTGAAACGAGGCATGACTTGTAGTTGCTGGTGAAAAGGCCGAGGGTGTTACCGTGTTTTCGTGTAGTTCTGAGCGGAAAGACCACGGACGGTCGGTCTGAGGGTCGAGTTCGTTGACGATAGGTGACGCATGGAGATCTTGAGGTTTTCCACCGGGTGAAATTGGCGACTCGGACTCCTTTCCTAGCTCATCACCGGCCGCGTTTGGAGATCCACTGGTGCCAGACTGACCGCGCTCGCTACCTGCCCGTCGTCGGCGAAGTATGAAGAAGATGGCCAGGCCAGCTAGTAGCAAAAGAGCCAAAGAGCCAACGCCAACTCCTATGCCCACGATGGCACCGGTGCTAAGATTTGAGGAGTCTTCAGTCGAGGAAGTTGCTGTTGGTCCAGGTGGAACAGAAGTTGGAGAAGTTGGAGAAGATGTCGAAGAGACCGTGTCGCTAGTGGGGGTTGCCTGGGAGCCTTCCAGATCCCCAGAAGAAGTGATTGTCGGGATCGAAGTGGTGCTGGGCTTGTGATAGACTGCCGTCGCATCGGCTACGAGCCAGCTGAGGGTACTCCCACCCGTTGGAAAGGACACCCATCCGACGTCGGGGATAGGGTCGCCAGTATATGTTGAGAAGACAGGAGGGACGTCGGTATTAGGACACACTTTGGACGTCTCGCAGTTGGCTGCCGATTGCGTGACGTACTCGGGAAAATCGTTCTGCATGCAAGGCATCCATTTCTTATCGTCCTCACAGTATATCATGCCGGACCAGACAGCCGCGGAATAGTAGTTGTAGGGGCAGTTGGCATCTTGGTACTCTTTATCCGTACAACCAGCCATGTAGGTAGTACCATACTTCTTGTTATAGCAGGTCCCAAAACCCAAACACTTGTCATTGATCTGACAGCACCCCACATGACCGAGCGCCGCGTTGCCGCAAGCGATATAGTCGCTTGGAAGCAGTTTGATGCCGGAGGCCGACTTTCTATAACAGGTTCCATTGCTAATATTCGGGTCGAAGCCGTCAATGGGTCCGTCGAAGATGATGCCGCGAGCAAGCAGACGTAGATTGGGAAGGCCGACCATTGTGGGGACCTCTAGGTGAGCGCGTCGAGCGAAGCTGCAGTTGGGGGCCTCCTTAGTTTGAGAGGAGAGAGCAGGAGTAAGTTGGTGATCTGAGCAAGTGGAAGGTCGAACGAACTGGCGAGGATCGATGTACCTAGGCAGACGGAAAGGACAACGAAGTGGAATCTGAGTGCTCTCAAGTGATTGTTCCACCCGCACCGACGGGAGCCCGAGACGCCACTCTTCCAGCAAGTGTTGCAGCGGGAATGGAAGGAGCACGAGAGGAAAAAAAAAAGAAGAAAGTAAGGAAGGAAGGAAGCAAGGAAGTGGTAATCTTGGAGGTAAATGAGGAAAGCGAGGAAGGTGCAATGAGCAAAAGAGCACATTTAGGTCCACTTTTGGGCAGGGCGAGGGACGGGAGGCCCGGTAGAAAAGGAAGGCAGCCAGACTGGACTGAAGGGTGTTCCTTCCGTGACAGGGAGTGGGTGATTGCGCTTGATTGGGAGTCCAGTTTGATGAAGGATTGAGGTGACCATGCGTGTTGTCTGTTTGCCTCGTCCGCTCGCGGCCTTCACGGACCTCCCCGCCAGTCATTTTCCCCGTCCCCAGGCACTTTTGGGTCCGATGGGACGGCGCACACTGGGTAACTGTCACATCCCGCCCAACTGACAAGCAAGCACCCGAAAGGAACTGACCACCACACCTGGATCAAAGGCCGCCCGGGCAGTGGCAGTCATAAAGGGAGTTAAAGTCGATAGATCCAAATTCCATCGGAGCAGGTAGGACGCTGTGCCGAGACCGGGACCAGGCAGACCAGAAAGTCGGAATTGCTCAGGTCTTCGTAGAAATATTCTGTCTGTGTAGTACGTCATCCGCTACCTCTAGATCCAGGGGCTAGGCTGCTCATCAATGAAACACGGATCGCGAGACGGACACATCTGGCGAGGAAAGAGCCGCAAGTGTCCGGCCGGCAGAGACACAGGTCATCCCCGAGTTACCGCCTGGTACCCGAGCCCGACCAGTGGCCGAGACAGCAGAAATCTCTGAACCTTACACGGCAGCCCCTAGGAAACCTATGTGCTCAACCCGCCCACACGGGATGAAAAGAAGGGACGAGAAAAATAATAATCAAAATGGCCATTTCCCACCACGGCGCACCGCCTTGAGAAAAGAAAAACCCCACACAGCTTCCTGCGGCTCGAGTAATCTGACAACTGGTCTTATCTCCATGTTTGAGCTGCCCGCTCCTCATCTCACGTCAAACATCACCACATTTCTTCCCCTGGCCGCTCGGCATCAACGACAACAATCCGAACCATGGCAAACGCGGCGGATTCGGTCGCAACTCCTCGCGCTGAGAACCCGGTCGCTGAGCACCAACGCGATCATGACGAGGCGCGCGATGCTCGTGCTGTCGCCAACAATCCTGACGTCGAACAGCAGAAGAAGGATGGCCAATCCGAGAGCCAAAGCCCGAGCCAGACACTCGACATCCAGGAGGAACCCCCCGCGTTCGAGGACGCTCCCGACGGTGGCGTCAAGGCCTGGCTTGTCGCAGCTGGCGGCTCTGCCATCTTCTTTTGCTGTCTAGGATTCGCCAACTCGTTCGGAACCTTTGAGCAGTACTACCTCACCCATCAGCTCCAGCAGCGCTCACCCGACGCCATTGCCTGGATCGGCTCTTTATCCGTCTACATGCAATTCGCCTCGGGCATGCTGGGAGGACCACTGTTCGACCGATTTGGTGCTGCCGTAAGTGCTTTCATTCCGACCGACCTCGTCTCCATCTTTGCGCACCGCTCCTGACAAAAACACTTTTTCATAACTAGGTCATCCGCCCCGCCGCCATCCTTCACCTGTTGTGTGTCATGTTGCTGAGTCTTTGCGACAAGTACTGGCAAATCATGCTCGTCCAGGGAGTGCTGATGGGCATCGCCATGGGCTGTCTGCAGATTCCCGCAATCGCAGCCGTATCCCAACACTTTGACAAGAAACGAGCGGCTGCACTGGGAGTAGTGGTTTCCGGATCGTCTGTGGGCGGCATTGTCATCCCCATTGCCCTGTCCCGCATGCTCAACGGCTCCAATCTTGGCTTCGGATGGTCTGTCAGAATCACCGGCTTCCTCATGATGCCTTTTATGCTCTTCTCTTGCATCGTCGTCAAGGCCCGTCTGCCTCCAAGAGCCACCAACTTCTGGATCCCGGCCGCTTACAAAGACACCAAGTTCCTCCTGCTCATCGCATCTCTGTTCTTCGTCTTTATCGGCATGTTCACTCCGCTCTTCTTCATACCCACATATGCCGTCGAGAGAGGCCACATGAACGCCACACTGGCTGGATATTTGCTCGCGATCCTTAACGCCGCCTCGACGTTTGGCCGTGTCATACCCGGTATCTTGGCCGACAAATACGGAAGACTCAACCTTTATGCCCTTGGAGCCATTTCCACGGGCGTCATCATCTTCTGCATGAACTCAGCCGTGAGCAACGCAGCGCTTATTGTCTACTCGGTCGCATTCGGCTTCGGATCTGGCACCATCATCTCCGGCGCGTCGGCCGCCTTCTCCGTGTGCCCCAAGAACCAGCAAGACATAGGAACCTATATGGGCATGGGCCTGGCCATCAGCGCCCTTGGAGGCTTGATTGGTCCGCCCATCAACGGTGCTTTCATCGACAAATTTGGAGGCTTCTTCGAGGTGTCCATGTTCAGCGGTGCCGTTTGTTTGCTCGGTGGATTTATTGCGCTTGCCACCAAACTGGTTACCCCGGAGGGCATCACGGGCAAGATTTGAAGTTGTCAACGGACTTGGCTGTGAGGGCAGTATGATGCATATATCCCGGCGTTGAAATCTGTAATCAAGTCAGATACTTTGTAATGTAGACAGCCACATATCTTGCTTAGCCCCGCGGATTCCTTGATATTGTCAAGATACTTACGGTTATCTGGTGTGCCTGTAGCTTGGCATGGGCAACACAGGACGGCGCAGTGGCGTGTTTCATAGGGCTACACAAGATGTTGATCTGTGTGTTTGGGCAGCGGCTGGCTTGGCCACACGCGAGACGGATCATTAAGTTGCGGGTGTCGATGTCTAGGTAGAAACATGAAGCTGAAGCAGGACCTCAGCACCTTTGTTGCCATGCATGTAACATGGCGCATTGTTCAGCTGTGAGGACCTGAATAAGGCAAGAATGTGGATATAACAGCACTGGGGTTGCCTATATCAAATCTCAAATACAAACTTGTCAGAATTGGTGAAGACGTGAACATCGATGGTGAGTGGTGTCAGTTCGGAAGTGAGTTAGCCCGCCTTATGGTCAGCCAGCATCTTGGCGCTCTCGGCAAGCTTCCCGACAAGGCAACATATCGGCTGGCCAGATTCAGCCATGTCTATTTTGGAGGTTTTGAGGACTGTGATTGTCACTTACAAGACTTGTTTTATACACCGAACCAAGATCCATTGGTGCTTTACCCCTGAGCCACAATATGGGGTACATAAGACGTTGATTTTGGGGTAGCATGTGCCTCACCGAGGCATGGAGATAGATTGAGTTGAGCGCTGGTATGATGTTTTTGTTGGTCAACAACCACCTCTGCTGGATATTAAGGATATCAACGTTCGGTGAGCCCCAGATCACTGGCTCCAGTTGGTCGAAATGCCTGTATCAGAGCAAGCCTGAGTTTCAACGACGAGAAACTTGCAATTGATCCGACTCCGATCCTCTCCATACCAAAGAGACCTGCTATTTTTGCAGCACTAAACACGCCAAAGCGTAAAGAAAGGTCGGTGGGAGACGTTCCGTTGACATGGTCCATAGACTTGAAAGTCTATATAAACCCTCAAGATCCCATCGCCATCTCGACTCAAAATCACACCATCATCGCATTCTCCTCTCATCAACAGACAGCCACAGCCTTGGACATAGTCACCCAAGTCCCTCTTTAGCCTATCTTCTCATCTTCTGAGCCCACAATGAAGACAACCTTCTTCCTCGTCCTCACCACGCTTGCCTCTGGCATCCTGGCCTCTCCCGCCGGCGTCTCAGAGAACCCAAAGTCTTTTCCCCTGCTCGTCGAGCGCAAGGCGTGCTACCACTCGAGTGACTGCAGCTGGTTCTACGCGGCCAAGTGCGAGCAGTACTGCCGTCAGTGGGGCCAGAAGGTCGGCGTTGACCGCATGGAGAAGTGCGACTTTTTGAACCGGAAGAGGTGCTGCTGCACTGCCTAAGCCAAATGCGATGATCCGTCCTTGGAGGTATGTATGCCTGCCATGAATATGCGTGTGAGGTGTAGAGATTGAGTGTGTGAAAGTATGAAGACTGATGGGTTTCTGTGACGCAGGAAAAATCTTGGCGGGGACGAAGGGTGAGTGGTGGCTGGGGATAATGGAGAAACGGATGAAACATGTATATCAAATAACCAGGAAGAGTAATCCAGGAATCACTACCTCTATGTTGGGGTTGGAATTTGGCAAGGGTGATGTTCAAATGTGTCCCGTCGAGGAGGAAAAGGATGGTCCTAATAGAGCCGGTTTATCAGACCTCCGCCATTTCTGTCTGCAACTTTGGTTTCATCGAGAAATTCCAAAGGTTGAAACAGCTAAGCAGCGTTGGAATACAACGGAGATGCTTCCACCTCTTCCACCCAAAGCTGCCACGGTCTGCTGATTGTGCCGGATAACGTTTCGGCTGCACTCCAAGCTTCAGATCGACTTAGGTACCGGATGGCTGGTGCTGGCGACACGTCACTCGTTGCGGCCGATGCTGCACTCAGAGACAATGTAGACGACTGGATAGCCGCATTCTTCATGGTGTAGATGGCTCGAAATACGGCATCCTCGATGGACAAGGAGATGGCAGTGAATCCATGGCCACGCATCAATGTCACAACGTTTCCTCCATCAAACGTCTGGGCAAGGCTCCTCCCTAGATGCTCATGACGAACCAGCATATCAGGAATATCGCTGCGGAAATAATGGTCGGCAATGTCCCAGACAGGCGGCCCATCGGTGCCGAGGAAGCCAGCCATGTGGTAACAGGGCCGAAGAGGGACGCCTGAAATGGTGAAGGGAATGACGGCATCCGCATGGGCGTGGACGACAGCATTAACGTTGTGGTGCCGCTTGTAGATCTCGGAGTGAATGCGTCGTTCCACGTAGCCCTTCGGAGCGCCCTCCTCAACAGGTTCGGCATTTTCGACCCAGTATTGGATCAAATCGTCTGGCGAGGAGATGGCGGCCGGAGGCATATTCTTGGCCATGACAAAAATGTCGGAACGGAGAGGATGTCGAAAGGAAAGATGGCCGTAGGCGTCGACAACACCATGGTAATGAAGGATATGACTTCCATGAATGAATTTGCGGATGAGACCCTCCACAACCGCATCAGCTTCCGTGGTAGTCATAACCGTGATGGGCATCGTTGTCCGGTCAATTAGGGTATTGAAGGTGGACGATGGTGGTCATCACGCACAACGGTCGGTTCAAGGAAACACACGGGCACACTGTATAAGACTGGTCAAGCTCCCTTAAAGACCAAAGTAACTCCCATACCGGGAACACGAGGCATAACCGTACCACGAGGAGCTCCTCGTCTCGGAATATTGGTGAGTCGGTGGCGCGAGCCACGGGGCGACGTAGTTGAACAGCTGTTCGGCCAAGTAAACCAATCACATCCTCTGGCAATGACAGAACTAGGTGTGTTTGCGTTGTACTTTAGGAGGAGCGTGATGCAAATAAGGATGTGCCAGTTCGGATACAGAGAAAAAGGGGAAGAGAATGAACGAGGTCAGCAACTTTGCATGAGCCGGGAACTCGGGATTCGATGTGATGAAGAACCCTAACCCCGACCTGTTACAGTAACTACCCCTGCAGTTGCAAGTGGGGCGTGCAGCTCGATTTCTTTGCAAAAGGTGGGGTTTTGCAAAAGAGGGAGCAAGTGCACAGGCTACCCTGAGGCCTTCTGGCCATTTGGCGAAGGCGACCAGCGCGAAAAAGTGGGTCGCTGGGGGTCGCCAAGCCCCCGGTAGGCGGGTATAAGTGCCGTACCCACCAAAATTAGACCCCTGCTTTTGCAAAATCCCGCTTTGAGCCGTTGCAATAGCAATTAGCAATCCTCCCCCGCAGACGGAATGCGTGCAGCCAGATTCTTTAGCAAAAGGGGGGGTTTTAGCAAAAGGGGGGCCTTGCAACTGCAGGGGTAGTTACTGTACTCGCCTGCCGGCTGGATCAGCGACGTCAATTGCGGGGTTGCATTTTGGTGATCAGGAACCGGAGAGCCTGGAACGGAATCCACCCCGTACAGGCGGTTGCTCCACTAAAAATTCACTGGCGTGGAATTCAATTGCTCCACCCATTGGCAGCTTCATTCAGGTTGCGGTTTCCATTTGGAGGATGCTTCTTCATCAGGTTGGAACTTCACTTTTGTATCAACTTCCACTTCAAAATTTCAGAAGCCTTGGAGCTTGAGGTACCTCGAGTCCAGAAACACCAAATGAGAAGGGGAAAAATTACCGATAGGCCTCGCATTGATACCAACATCATCAGTCATGTGCAGGATCCAGACGCGTTGATCTCGTCGAACATTGTTCAACTTGAAATCTCCTCTGCCTGTCCGTGTTCTCAACCACACCAGAAGGTCTCGACGACATACCACCTGCTTACCCAAAAGGAACGGGAGAGAACAAGTAAAAAAAAAGGAAACGGGATACATCCAAAGCCAATTCAGAAATCTCACATACCGACATGGCTCGGCGAACCACAAGAGGCATAAAAAAGAGCTATGTGGAGGCTCCCATCGTTTTCGACGATGAAGACGAACCCATCCCCGTCACATCTAGAGACTCTGACGATGATGAATTTGCGGCCCCGGACCCAGCTCAGGAGGAAGAGGAGGACAAGGACGAGGATGCCGACATGGCCGAGCCCACCAGCGAAGAAGATGACGCTGAGGACGAGGACGACGAAGATGACGGCGATGTCGACGGCAAAAAGAACGACACGTCCTCACAGCCCAAGAAACACCGTAATACCGGTGCTGGCATGATCCAGAGTCGCAAAGGCTTTCATGACATTCCGCATTATCCTCTCGAGACACGCATTGTGACCCGTGTCTACGCAGGTCCCTTACGGCGATACGCGCGGTATAGTGCCTTGCGGGACTCAATGTACGGCCCAGAATACAGCCGTATCAAAATCATATGGGACTTGGAGATGAGATGGGCAGAGTTTCCCGCCCTGCCGCCCAGGTACATGCCTCACGAACCCCAGGGCATCTGTCCCAGTCCATGGCTCGCGCCCGGCTTTGAACGCGCGCAGGAACAAAATGCTGCTCGATGGTACTCCAACTACTACGCCAAGAATCCCGAACCACAACAGTCCCATTTACTTTCCAGCCACGACGGGGAGCGTCTTATCCCCCCAGCCGGAGGCGATTTGGTTACCTTTATTGGGCCTTGGGACCGGCAAGCAGAGTTGCGCTTCACGCCAGGACAAAGTCTACCAATAACGGCTTCTGGTCTGCCCACGAGCGCATCCGAACATGACGACAAGAGCTCGACCGGTTGGATGCTTGACATTGGAAGCATTCCGCTAGCCATGGGCTGGGTTCCATCACTTGTCAATACCAAGCAAGTTCTCGCCATAGCAAGCATACCCTTTGCCGACCAGGAACCCAGGAAACAAGAAGACGGCGCAGATAAGCACGGAGCCCCCGATGCTATGACTGAAGGCTGTGTCCAGCTATGGGAGTTCACCCCCAAGGAGACAGGCAAAACGCTGGCCCGACCCTCTGCCACCCCAGCACGACTGATCAGGACATTATGCTTTAACTGGGGCCGGCCAAAGAGACTGGAGTGGTGCCCAGTGCCTTACGAGTCGGTCGGTAGTTATGGATTACTAGCTATCCTTACAGGAGATGGCAAGGCGCGCGTCGTTGACGTCAAGGTGGTTGAAGAGGGGACTGATCCCGTTTACGGTAAGTCAAGAGCAATTAGACTCATCTCCCGATCCGGTATTTTCAGGATTTTCTGGCTGATGATGTTTGTGTAGAGTGGGTGCAATCTCCCGTCGTCACCCTTGGCATCGACGACGATTACAACAACAAGGTGACGTGTCTCAGTTGGGTAAATATCAACCGCATCGCCCTCGGTCACTCAGATGGTTCTGTCACGCTGTGGTCAGTCTTCCCTCGAAAGATGCTCCAAAGGGTGGGAGTACACACCACATACGTGATCGATATTTGTTCTGCCTACCCCTCGAATCCATACTTGGTCGCCTCGATTCCGGTTGGCGGGTGCGCAACTTTGACCGACCTGTCGCAACCAAGCTCAGAACTCACCTACTTTCCTGTTCCCGCCATCAGCTTTCAGCCTAACATGCTTTGCTGGAACGAGTCCATGCAGGGATTCATGGCTCTCTACCCATCCTCCACGCCCAACACGACCATTGCGTTCCTTCATCACCGCTTCTTCTGTCAGGCGCGAAGTATTTGCACGGGTCCGAACACCATAACCTGCATATCTGCCGGAACAACGCATCCATTTGTTTTGGCTGGCTGTGCAGATGGCTCATTATTCTCGTGCAACGCTTTGCAGAAGCTATTCAAGCAGAAAGGGGAGCCGTTGCAAAAGATCAAGGTAATGGAGCACGAATACAGGCCTATCAAACGTCCTGAACTTCAAAGAAAAGACAGTGCTCGTCCCGTCAGAGGTGCGGTCCGGATCCTACAAGGTTTCCTGCCGGAGCCCAACGATGATCCCAGGACGGAGAAGCGGAAGGAGCTTGATCGGAAGAAGAAGCTGGAAAGAATGAAAACGGCATCTGGCAAGAAAAAGGGCCGGCCAAGGAAGAATGGAGGTACTGTGGAGGATCTGAACCGCGAGGCTGAGCTCGACGACAAGCTTGCATCGCGCGTGGTAACTCATGAGCCACTAACAAGATTGACGACGATTGTGTGGAACCCGAACCTGCAATACAGCTGCTGGGCGGCCTGTGCGATGGCTTCGGGTATCATCAAAGTCATGGATCTTGGGGTACAGTAAAATAATGATCCGTTGACTGACTGCCTAGCTTCGGGGCGAAAAATTCCCTGCGCTACCAAAGCGAACATAGTTAATGCACGGCCGATTTTGAACCACGATAGGCTTTGGAACAATGTCGTTCCCGTGGACAGACAAATACGGTATACACCTTTGACTGTCATCTGTTGACCCAAATCTCAGAGAAGCACCAAATTTATCGAGATCTGCGCTTTTTGTCGTCTTTCACAGTTCACTCGAATTGCCCCAAGTACCTTTTCTGTCAAAAAAGGATTAGTTGCTCTATCATTATGTCTATCTTCACGCCCTATATGCTTCTATATTGTATTAACCATGCCATGGTTGTGCTATGTCTCAGCAACTGGCCAAGGTGTGATGATAATCGAAAGCCTTGGCAATGCCGTATAAGTGTGTGGCCCCAGCCAGGACGACCAAGACGTGGAAGAGCTGATGAGAACTGCCCCAGATGTCAAAACGACCTGGATACCGGCATTCAGGCCAACGAACCTATCATGTGTAGTTAGAAACCGGCAGGAACGAGGGGAAAAGACTCTCAAAGCACTTGAGGACGTACAGCATAGAGAAAGGCACCAAAGATGTACAGGGCTCCCTGAAGCATGACCCATCTGAGGCCCATGCGCTCATCCAACTGGCTGAAAGAGTTAAAAGTCAAGGCGTGAAGGATGGGAACGACTCCGGATGCGCCGAGACCGACGAACATGATGGCGCGGTAAGGGCGCCAGGCGGGAGTGCGGAAGTGCTCAAACCAAGAGACGGCGATGCATCCAAGACCCAGGAGACAGATCTGGGTGAATGCAAGGTATACTTTGTTAGTTACACCGACCGGCCTGGTGAGGGGATATGTTCTCTCTATCAATTTTCGACTCACCATGCTCATATAAAAGGTCAACAAATTAGGGTAGCAAAAGAAGCCATAGTACATGGTTGGCACATAGCTCCCGACAATGAGAAAGACGATTCCGGTGTAATCCAGCTTGTTTCCCCATTTGGCCACCTCGGGACTGTGGTTGCACAGAGTATGATAGGTAGCGCTCATACCCAGACAGCAGAAAGCGCCCAAGAAGAAACAGAAAAAGACGAGGACGTCAGACTCGGAGGCGGTCTCATATCTCGGGGCAATGACGCTGTAGAGAAAGAAGCCGCCAATGGTGAAGGAGATGGCGCCCAGGAGATGGGTCCAGATGTTGACAAACTCATTGTGCAGGTAGAATATGGACCAGATGGACTTGCGGTAGCTGTTGGAGGTGGTGCGATAGCCCGAGTGGATGAAGTGGTTGTCGCGGCGCCAGTGGGGGAGTTCATCCCACAGCATCAGCAGGGCGTCCTCGATCCGGTGTTCGACATCCTTGGCGGTTTCCAAAAGGGAGTCGGCGGCGGAGTGGAAAGCTCCCGAGGCGGAAGCGGTCGAGGCGGTTGAGGGCCGGCGCCGTTCCCGGAGTGAGATGTCGGGCTGCTGCTGTCGGGGGTCGGACTCTGAGTCTCGGGCCGGCATTTTTCGTCAAGGTATTTTCTGTTTGTTTGACTGTTGCTGTTTTGCCTGCGATTTCTTGATGGTGTTTGCGCTGTGGCTTGTTTTAAAGTTGGAGTCAGGAGTTGCAATATAGAGGTAATCAGATTTGCTAGCAGGTCTACATCTAGAGAGCACATGTCAAAAGGGCAGAATTCACCAACTTTCTGTTGAGCTGCCCTGTGGCCTTGGTGGGCTGTCATGTTTCCATGATCCTCAACTGTTTCCACCATGCTATGCTCTACAGATCCGGAGGCAACGGGAAAGGGTTCATCGGGTTCCAGCGGCCCCACTGTCCCGCCGAGCCGCGGTGTCAGTGACTGCTACAAGAAATGTCGTATGTCCGATCCCTTAGGTCATATAGCCACTGCTGAGAGAGACTTTATAAACTGTATGACTGTATTTGAGTCATCTTATCAATATGGCTGCTCTGTCAGCATTCGGTTTGGTTTGAAAGAAAGTTCTTGTTGGGAAGATGTAGTCTCGTTTGGTGTTTCATCATAATACTTTTGATGCTCTCATTTTGTGTTGGCTGTTGTCCATATTTTGTTGGGTGGACGATTTTGCTGTGCCCAAAGCGCCCATCGTTTTTATAGAGGCGGGCTATCCACAGACTCATGTTTCCCCTATACCTAGACTACTTAACCTGTTTGGGCAAAATTTTCACGTAAAATCGAAAAAATTTGTTTTTCGTAACTTTTCGACCGCTAAGCCCACCCCAGACCGCCTAGACTACTCTACTACCCTCTATAGTACTACCCTACATTTAAAACCAATTGTAATACGCTATAGTTATAATACGATTCGCGCTATAAGAGCCTTAAAAACCCTACGGTCGTTAGTGTATATATTATTAACGTTAATTGTACTTTAGCGGTCGGATTTTTTTTTTTAAAAGGTCGTCGTATATACTACCCTATAAAGTACTTTATTTATAGCTATAGCGCCTTCTACTATATTACCCCTAGGTGCGCTAACTATACCCTTTATTATACTTTTTATTGTACTACCCCTAAGTGCGCTAGCCGTATTTAATAATAATAACGACGATAATGACGATAACGACCTTGAAAATGATTATATTCTTAATACCTTTATCGCCGTTAATTAAACCGTTAATATAGATTTTATTTAATAAGTTCTCGAAAATAGGCTTAACGAATTTAATATTACTTCCTTTATTGAGTAGATTTTCGAAAGTATTACTAACGTTAAGCGTTTCCTCATTATATTTAGTAAAGATAACGGTTTTAAATTAATTATTATCTCCTTTAATAGCTGATGTATTTATTATACTTATATTAAAATTAGTAAGTATAAACTTAATAATATTAGTATTAGAAAGAGTAATACTATTAAGACCGGTTATCCTTTTAAAGCGGTTATTAAACTTTATAAAGAATTATTTACGTTAGAATTTATTAACGCCTATTATAATTATTTACTATAGGCTAAAGTATTTACCTACCCTTCTACCCGCTAATTTACCCTCTAAGTAGAAGAGTTAGTTTAGTAGCTTTACCGGCGCGGTTTTACTAATTTGTAAATCCGGTTAGTTTTGTAGAGTATTTACCCTAATTTATATAATAATATTAAGAATGTAGATATAAAGAACGTTATTAAACGTTTATTTTAAAAGTACGCCGTTAGTTTTATTAATATTTAAAAGCTATTGAGGGAATTAGAGCGCTTTAATTTTTAGTATGCTTATACCCTCGACCGCGTTAGTAGGTTATAGTTTTTAATTTTTAATTTCCCGTAGTATTTATAAATATAAAAAAAATACCCGATGATATTAAATATCGATTATATTTATAATATAAGTAATTACGGTTATAATTACAGTTATGGTTGCGTTTTATTCTATTTATTAATTTTAAATAAATTTCCTACTTTAAATTAAAAATATTAATTATTATTAGTATTAATTACGTTAATACTACTTTTTTAGTAGCTTTCGGATTCGGTTACGAAGAAAATAACGATTTTATAAATTAATCGTTTAAATACCTTAGCGATTTTACCGCCCGAATCGATATCCCTTATCCTATTATTTATATTACCGATTATTTTACAACGGAAAAGTAGGCTCTTATTTATTATTTTCCTAATAATAAGCCTTAATTATATTTTTAGTATATCTTTAAGAATTTTATTAAATATATTAACGATAAATAGGAAGGTTTATTAAACGAATACGAATTTTTCAACCCTAAAACTATATAGGTTGGTAGTAGTAATATTACCGAATATTTAATTAAACCGTTTATTATAATTGGTATTATTAGTATTATTAATATTTAATCGCTTATTATTTAATTTATTACTTCGTTTATTCGAAATAGCTATTTTTAGGTTATTTATTTATCGTAATTAGTTAATTTTAACGCTTACGTATGCGACTGTACTATAGTATTCGTTAGTATTATATTTGGTAATAGATATAGGATACCGCCGTCCCCTAATAAGACCCTAACCTTTTAGGAGATTCTAAATTACGTTAAAGTACGCTATTTAGAGGGTATACCCTATATTATAAATTTAAAAAATTAGGATTATAATTTAATAGGGTTATTATACCTTTTTAAAATAGTATATTATATTAATAGGATTAATTATTATAAGGGGTTATTTAAATACTTTGAAAATAAATTCGCTATTAAATAGCCGAATAAATTAATTTAAGTTCCTTCGATAAGTATTATTTTAATTAATAATTAATCCTTATATAATAAAGATATACGACTATTTCGTAGAGACCTTTTAATTTATTCGAGCGTAATAGGTACGTTTTTTTACGAAATGTTATTGTAATTTGGGAATTATTATTATTAACCGTTTTAAGTCCTCCTATATAGAATTTCGATACGTATTCGATAATTCCTATATTTTATTTTATAATATATTTAATAAAATACGTATATTAATCGAAAAAAAATAAAAGGATTATAAAGATAAGGTTGTTAATAAGGGTTATATACTATACGATTCTTATAGGCGTAACCCTTTATTAATAATTATTATAGAAAAGGTTTTATAAAAGGCTTTAATATTAATTTAAAATTAGTATAATTAAATAAAGAGATATATACTTAAGTAATTATAATTTTACTTTTATACGTATAATTATTCTTAATAATTCGGTTTATTTTACGTTTATATATTAATAATATATATAATACGGTAATATAATAATAATAGGAGGGATATTATTATAATTAAGGACCCGCTTATATTAGAGGATATTAATAAGTAATAGTATTTCCTTATTAATTTAATACGTTTTATTCCTCCTTATTATATATAACGTTATTATTAGAGTCTATTTATTAATAAAATTAGGCGGTTATTAACCCTAAAAAGTATATTTTAGATCTAAATATTATAAAGAGGGTAAAGAAAGTTAAGACGAAGGTTACTAATTTGTTTACCCGATTTAATAAATTTCCCCCTAATACGGCTACCTAATTTAATTCTATTTAAATTAATTAAATTAATTATTTAATTTAATATTAATTACTTTTTACGATTAATTAAAAGGCTAGTTTTATTAAAGTATAGAAGGGTATAAAGCCTAATAACCGTTTACCCTTTAAATAGGAAGAAAGGTATATTATTAGGGGGTATAGTAGATTAATAGTATTAGTAATAGAGGCTCTTAAAATATTTAATAGCTCTTTACTAATTGAAATCCCCCGTAACGTCGTTTATATACCCTCCTCCCCCCCTTCTAACTAACCGTTATAATAAAAGGTATAAGTGTAATCGATAATACAATTTTATATATATAAAAAGGTAAATTATAAAATTATAAAATAGATAGAAAAAAATAATATACTCCTCTCTTTTTAATACTTTTAATATTATAATTAGATTTAGTAATATGTAATATATAGGTACGGCGACGTTGGTTTTAGGGGTATATATTAATAGGTTTAGTATATATTGGTTGCAGAAGGTGCCTTGCATGATAAAGCCCTTATTTTAGTGCGTTTCTGGCTAATAGTAATAATAAGGACCCTTGCTCACTAGTACGCACAGAAATTTTCGATGTGCTAGATACTTGCCTTGTACTACTACCCAAACAGGTTAAGTAGTTTAGGTATAGGAAAAGGATGAGTTTGTGGATAGCCCGCCTCGTTTTCACAAGTCTCAAGAGCGAAAGAGTCTTGGCCGAGGCATGGGCTCTTGCACGTTACGGCTGACAGCTGGTGGCCGCCTGGTGGCCGCCTGACAGCGGGATTGATTGGAGGAAGGAACACCTGGAAAGACTGGACTTGGACTGGAAATCACACTTCACAAAATGTACTTGTATGAGGAAGGAATTAAAAATGAGTGAACGAACAACCCATGAAAGTTCCTCTTGTCAACTCACTTTCACTGGTCCTCCGTCGTCGTCCAAACAAACCCAAAACTGCCCAAGCGGACAACCCTCCGTCGCCGTTCCCGATTTGGATACCAGCTACACAGTAGAGGTACCACACCACATTCATCCTCCCGGCATCCCTTGGGCTCTTTAGTTATCAATGCAAGTGCACGATAGGTTCCATTTACACATTACACAAAGTCAGCGCAAGTGCCGATAGGAGTGTGATATTCCCCAGGCCCGTCGAGAGAGGCACAGACAACATGGCAACACTCATGGAGACAATGAGGTGAGAACCTAAACTCGACAACGACCGCGTTCCTGGCAGATTCCCATGTGCTGTGCCTGTGCCGTACGAACAGCTTTCCCCGGAAAGGCCAACGGCCCCAGATGACACCGGAGGGGAAAATGGAATCCCACGACTTCCTCTGGTTATATCATGCAGGCAACTTTATTAACCTCATCCAAATTCTCGGTATACCTGGATAAGCTCGAGAAACCACACGACACCCGAGACAACTTTATCTCTATTCTTGGAAACACATCTGTGTGAGTCTCAGTCTCGGCCCTTCTTCACTATATGCCTTCGCAGCTTCGCTATCGTGATGGCTTGGTTGGTCCGCATCAGTCGACCCATCTCCAATCAAGGGGGCGATGATAGCTCTAGTATCATGTTTGACAGAGACAGTTGTCTGGGGAGCGATGGATGGCACCTTGGAGCTCGGTTAAAAGGTGCCATGCGCCCACGCACCACCCGAGTACAATTGGAGCGGAAAAACTCCTGATCAAGTGTCGAGATGGGTGTCAACTTGATAAAGGCAGTTCGGATGAATAAGGTGAACAGCAGACAGGCACATCGTCGACGCTCAGGATACGGGCATCATCAATCTCTGGCAGAACAAAAACTGTTCAGAATGCGACGCGGTTTCCAATTCCCAACTCCTGGGACAAACCTTACGGGTCGCCGGGATTGGAACCATGGATGAGGAGCAGCACGTCGTTCGCGCCAAGTTGGGTCAAAGCGGTTGAAAACACCACGTCAGTCCAAAAATAACACCTCCCCTTGCCTGAATCCAAACTTTGTCTGAACCTCAACCAGATGACAATACGGTTGGCCACGGCCTCAACCCGCCGCTCGGCCCAAAACCGCATGCCAACGTCGACACACATTGTCAGTCTAAGGGTCTGCATGTCCAGCTGTGAATCGGGGCCACGGGTCAAGACAACTTGGGACCTTGGATCCTTAGGTGACGATGCCGGCCAGCCGGGTAAATAAAGCGGTTTATATCACCACCGGGCCTTCAACATTTGGGATTTCATCTATTCCATATTGCCTCGATATTGTCGCCACCAAACTTTCCGTACTATATCGCCATATCACAACATGGCCCACCTCTCATGCTCTTTCGCCCGCGGTATCGAATCAACCTGGATCATCATGTCGCTATCGATATTCTATTAATATTTTTTTTCTTGCTGGCCTCAATGAAAGGTTAGCGACGGCAACAGTCGTCCTTGGCATACGTCGAGCGACGAGCAACCGACGATGCCATTTCTATATCTACAAGACCAAGACCCGTGCCTCAATCGTGCTCAAGAGTTGCTCGCCACGGCCATGGACTTTGCCCACATCTGACTGATACCAACAACCCACTCTAGCACCGGCAGTCCTCCCATCCCTCCGCCATCATGGTCGGAACAAGCCTCACTCTGTCATTGCTTGGCCTCGGTGTCGTCCATGCCTTGCCAGCTTCCAAGAAGGTGGAGGAGCGCCAGACTCTCATAGGAGGCGGCTGGAGCGACTTTCACCCTGGAGATGGCAAGGGCCCGCCGACCTGCTCCATCAACATCCCCATCTCCCAACAACCACCCTGCATCTTCTTCCCCATCCCGGGCACCATCAGACCCGGCAAGGAGAAACGCCAGATCCTGGGACCCGGGTACAGCGACTTCCATCCGGGGGATAAGGAGGGCATTCCTCGGTGTGAGATATCCCTTCCCATCAGCCAACAGCCACCCTGTTTCTTCTACCCCATCCCTGGACAGATCATACCAGGAAAGACCAAGCGCCAGATTCTCATCGGGCCCGGGTCCGGCGGCTTTCACCCAGGTGATGGAGACGAGATCCCTACTTGTGAGATTTCTCTTCCCATCAACGAACAGCCTCCGTGCATCTTCTTCCCAATTCCCGGAGAGATTACGCCAGGCAAGAGGCAGATACTTGGTCCTGGCTGGAGCGACTTCCATCCCGGAGATGGAAACACCATCCCCACTTGCGAGATTTCGCTCCCCATCAAGCAACAACCACCCTGCATCTTTTTCCCGATCCCGGGCGAGATCCGACCAGGAAAGCGATCTTTCAGCCTCCCATCGGACTATGCCACCAACACCAAGCAAGTAATCCTGCAGCTTGAGAAGCAATTGGTTGCTCTTCAAAACAAGAAGAACAAGACTTCCGAGGACATCGCCGATATTCGCGCCATCAAGGCTGCCCTCAAGTACTTGGCAAATATCGATCAGATTTCCGCACCACCTGGGTCTGAGACTGGCTTCGTTCCCGGCAAGCGGTCCTTCACTCTGCCAGGTGATTACGCGAGCAACACCAAGAAGGTTATCCTGCAACTCGAGAAGCAGCTGGTTGCCCTCCAAAACAAAAAGAACAAGACTGATGAAGACTTGGCCGATATCAAAGCCATCAAGTCCGCACTGAAATATCTTGCAGGTATTGACCAGATCTCTGCGCCGCCAGGAACCGAGACTGGCTTCGTTCCTGGAAAGCGTGACACGTCCTCTGTTGGTGCTTACGCTTCAATCTGCCCAGGGCTGGAGGGTGCCGAGATTGCCCTTGAGACCCTCCTGCACAAGCCCAAGCCAACAGTGCAGGAGTACATCATCATCCAGAAGCTGACCAACTTCCTTGCCGGATGTGGCATTGCCATCGTCAAGTCTCCTGATGGCACATGGACTATCATCAAGCCGTCCGACAAGAAGCGAGGTCTCGACACTGAAGTGGCGGTAGCCACTCCTCAGCCTGTCGCTGACTTTGACCTGGCCGGCTTGGAAGAGTCGTATCACTTGCTCCTTCTGTCTACCCAAGGTGGTCAGCCCTCTTTCGTCACCTGGCTTGCGCTCCGACAGATGGCCGATCTTCTCGAGCTTTACGGCGCCCCTATTGATGGCGCTGTCTCCTCTGCTTCCGCCCAATCCAAACGCCAGATCACCATTGGCACAGGGAGCTGCCAGCTCCTGGACATTCTCGGTCTCAAGGCCGCACTTGCCGCTCTGCTGACTGCCTATGGGGACCCCACCAAGGCGCCAACCAACATCTTCCTCATTGAGCAGATTCTCGTCGCGGCCATCCAGCTTTGTGGTCAAGGTGTTCCTGGCTGGACCAACCTCACGCCTGGTAATCCCATCCCTGGCGGGCCGCTCATTCCCGACACGACTATTCCTGGAGGTCCCATCAAGCCCGATCCGTATGTTCCTGGCGGGCCCATCAGGCCAGGCCGCAGACAAGCGGACGCTCTTGATGACCCCGCGACTTTGTTGGATGCGTTGCAGGTCCTCGAGGCCCATTACGGAGAGTACGAATCTGGAACCATTCCTGCGCCGTTGTTCTTGACCATGCTCAATCTGGTGACCATCCTCCAAGAGGTGTATGGTGTGACTGTAAAGGGATGGCCCGTGTTGGGACCAGGAACTGTGGTTTTGACCCCTTCGACCTGAAAACAGGATGTTGCTCAGTAAGGGGATGGAGTTGAGGAAGAGGCGATTGCAAGAGAATGGTACAGCGTTGGCAACCCAGGACGAGGGAGGTTGTCGGTGATTGGGCGAAGTGGGCGGATGTAGTGATGATGCGCCATAATGGGAGCAGCTCTCCACAGCAGCTCATGGAAGAATGATGATGATACCCGTCGGTGTTTGTCGCCGACGATTTCAGGCGATGGGAGAAGGAGACCCTGGCCACTCCTTCTCACTGTGTTGATGTTGGCCGTTAACCCCTTTTTTATCTTTTCCCTTTCTTCAAGACGAAAAGTGTTCTTGTATCTTGTTCTTTTTTTCTTTTTTTAAGAGTACCACCAAAGGCTTGATTGATCTCTTGCCTCTTGTTCCCAACTTGCTGTGCTCCAAGATGTTGTGACTTGCCGCAACCCACCAGTCAACCTTACCCAGTAATGTCTCGTCAGTTTTAGGGAAAATCTATCAAAATTCCTACCTGACAAAGCGTCTTCTCTGGGATGCCTACGACATCCTGCCTCACTTATAGGAAGCACCGAACTTGAACATGGCAACCAGGAAACTGGACGGTTAGTAATGCTCAGTGAGTATGTATGAGACACAGCTAATATTGGGCTTGTCCTTCGACAATCACTGACTATGGAATATCATTTTTTTCTATGCATCAGATAACCAGGAAGAAATTATTTACCCTGTTTTACACTACTCGACCAGGTTATTTACACATGAAAGTGTTCAACCTGATTTTGGTCCTAAGAACACTGGTCTCTAGCTTTGGTAGGGCCGCTGACTACATACCAAAACCGACTGTTGAATAGGGCCGAGTTCGTTTCGTTGTGACCTTCAACTGCCGGACTCGCACATGACCGAGGGCGTACTACTTTCCGTATTTGAACAAAGACCATGTTTGGCTTCGGTAGTGATCGTCTCTGGTTGTCTCAACTAGCCGACTGAGTGAAGCTTTTACGTCGTCCCGACCGCACACATACGACCTATGACATAAGAACTGGCGCTTGAGGTCGCTTGTTCCGCGGTATGGGGGGAGGTTGGTTTGTGCTTGAGTACCGAGCTCATCAAATATCATGGAATTGCGTCTTGTTCCCGTATCGTTCCCGTGTCTTTTGGAGGTGCGCCACGTCGGCCATACGGTACCAATTTTCTTTGTCCTTACTTCAAGATCGTAACTGCCGAAGCTCCAGAGTTGAAGTGGTTGATCAATATGACTAAAGCCTAGCCGGAGCGGCTCTACTTTGACTCTTCCCTCCCGTTTTTTCTTTGTCTTCTTTTCGCCTGCTATCGGAAGCCACCGCCCAACGGCTCGGACCCTAACTACCATTAAAGCAAAAGAAGCTCGTTCGATGCGTCACGCGTGTTAGCCAGGTCTAAGACCGACATGATAAGCGAAACAGAGACCACAGAAAGTGAGTTAAGGGACTACTTGTCTCGAGTCCGAAACTACTTTAGATTATACAGTGAGTACATAACTTGACCACGAACTATACTCCAGACGCGTATTACCTCCGAGCCTCGAGACATGCTACTGTTCCATATCGTGGCCACAAACAAAGGCTGGGGGAGGAAGTCGAAGCCAAGTCGGGTCGCTTTAGGGGGCTATATCTACCGTTGCTCCCTTTTCCATCTTATGGTCCGGTGGCTTCAGCCTCACCCCACCGTCGTCCGGGATGGACCAAGCCCGGGAAGGTTCTTTGCTTATGGCTCGCTTTACTCTGCTTTATCTTACCACCTCTTGAGAGCTTGTTAGCCAACTGAGATCGAGAGTAATACACAGAGCAGAGTAAGGCGGCTGCTGATCCCGCCTGCTAAGACACAGCGCGGCTGAAGTTGGGTCTTCCGGCATACTTCCTATCCGAGTCTCCGAGACAGCGGTAAGCTATAAGGCCATGATTGTTTCATAGGACGGGTACCACGGCCTTGCATGGCTAAAAGGTTCATGGTTTTAGCTTTGTCTAGGACATCAGTGAACCCTACAACAAGGGAAGGGAGCTGAGCGTGCCGCTGTAGATGGCATACAGCGTATCATGTTATTGGTGGACGTAAAGGAAGAGTAGATCCATACACGCAAACACACAATATCTGACCACTGAAACAATATCAGATGGTTTCTCCATGGGGCAAAGTAGTTCAAGTGTAGTCTGTGAGCAGCCGGTGTACGTCGAGAAAAACAATACCACCTCAAAACATATCAGTGTCATATGTTGTAAAGCAACTCATACCTCGCGCATCAAAAAACTGCCACAAAACAGTTGAGTGTGCCAGGACATTCAGCAGTAGGTAGTGTACGCCTTGTTTCCTCGCTTCAATGGGAAAGTGATTTTGCTTGTGCATAACTGTGTTGCTCACAAAGAGGCACAGTCCATACCGAGAGCCCGAGTGGGTAGCGCCCGTGCATGTGCTTCCTTATGCCGTAACTGCACAAAATTTGTTAATCAGAAGCAAACGGTGAGGATCCAAAGGGAGGACGAGGTCATCCATGAAATGGAGCAGGAAAAACGGACTGCCCGGTTCACCCACCTAGCCGGCAGCCCGGCCCTTCCGTCCCCTCCCCGCCGTACATCTCAACCTGCACACGGCCGGAAACGGTCGAGGATGCTATCTGGAGACAACCCTCACAAGCCGGGAGCCGAGAGATAGGTAAGAATGCTCAAGTGGCCAAAGTGGGCAATGATACGATAGATCACCCAACCCACTCGACAAGAGAGGCCCTTGCCCTTACCCGAGTGTCCATCAAGGTTGCTTGCTACCTTCCTTAGCTCCCTGTAGCAGCAACTCTTGAGGGCCAGGACGGGGCCCTGGAAGAGGTGAGACACAGACACAAACGCATCGAGAGGCCACAACAAGCTAACACGACATCGACAAAACACCAGTAACATGACTGTATCCGCAGTCAGTAACTCTGTTGAGACGGGGGCCCAAGAAGATCCAAAGGGCTAGACTGTGCCTTTGCTTCCTTCACCGCCATGTGAGGGAGCATTTCCCCTCTTCCTGTGACAGATCATGGGGAATTAGCGACCGAGTAACCCAGCAGCAGGAGACGAGAACTCCAGCCAATCTTTGATACCTATGCACCGATGAGATGCGATGGGGGGTGTTGATGGATCACGGGCGGAGGGGCTTAGGGCGCGGCATAGCGGCCTTGTTCTCTTCCTCTCTCTCTGCGTCTGTTTCCCTCCCGTTCACGCTTCACGGTACGCCCGGGCCAGTGGGGTGATGGCATGCGAGATGCATCTCTTGGGGATGGACGGTTGGTAGGTGTGCGTATCGTGGTTTTGGTGGTTAGTGGGAGTAGACCGGTACGTGTTGGAGATGGCGTCTGGTTGGTGGTTTAGGATGATCCAGTCCCAGCTTGTATGCACAGCAAAGACTGTTGTTCATGCCGCTTGTCGGCTATCCCACCCAACCAACCACTTCTCAAAGTGCCTTCACACCCACGTACAGTAGAGGTAACGCCGCCCCCCATGGCACTTCATGCTTGGAAGGTGCCGCATCACGATTGGCTAACAACCCCGAGCAGGCACGATGGAGCCAAGTGTAGCCGACTGCTTGGTACATGGAGAACGGCCGGCGACGACGATGGCGATGATGCTGAGACAAAAGGACGGGTCCGATCCAGTGCAGTCTCACTTGTTGTTTTTGACTGGACGAAAGGAGCGAAAACAGACGCGCCAGTGTCGTCGAGTCGTCAATCCTTCTGCCACCGGCCCCAGCCCCAAGCCCTTCCCAAGCCTCAAGATAATGCGCTAATGCAAGCACTTTAACAGCTTGATCCATGAACGCGCGCGGAGCTACACTAGGGCGGCGGTTGCTTTCCCTGCCCCATCCTCCTGATGTGGCCGGTCCAAGGTCCAAGCTAACCCATGTACGTCGGCCCAGTTTGCTAAGGTTTTGTTTGTTGTGGGAGCGCATCATGGTTTCAGGCCCTTTTCATGCCTTGGTGGTCTTTTTCGTCTCGTCTAGACCACTGCCGATCATTGATGTTCAGTAAGATGGCGCTTTGGGGGACCCATTGGGACTCCATTCGTGTGCCGTTCAGACTCCGAGATCTTACAGCTATATCGGTAACATGGCGGCAGATGTCGGCGGTTCTCTTTTGGTTTTTGGTTGTTTGAGAGATGGCGATCCCGAGCAGTCCGTTTCATCTGTTCCCCCTTTGCGAGTCTCCATCAGAGTCATGCCGCTCTGGCATGACTGCACAGAATTACATACTGCGTAGCATGTACGGGAAATGCAGGACAGCGTAGCAATACGAGACCGGTGATCCCGTAGAGCGAGCGGCACGAGGGCGGGAACAAGTGCCCTGTGGACGATGCTCAAACACCACCCAAGCATACCTCTACGGACGCGCGGACAGCTCAACAGGACCCGGGGCCGGATTTGGTGATAACTCCCGGTCTGGCAGGAGAAGCCGCTACGCACGGTCCTTCCGAGATACTATGGCGGATATCCGGCCGGAAAAGCTGGACTGACACAACCGAGGGTTTCGGCCAGGTAAAAGTGTATGACCCAAGAGAGAAGACAAACATGCATTACACATGGCATTATGGCGGGAGAGGCGCAGCACGCCCAGAGAGAGCTGGATAATCCTTTGGTTGTAGGAGGCTTAGGGCATGGAATGTGCCACGATGTTTGGTAGGCTTTTAGGAAGTATGATAGGAAGAGCCCGACTTACAAGTGCCGAGACTAGAGTAACTTTGTTAGCAACATGCTGTAGGTTAGGTGTGGGCACTAACAGATAATACGGGCATTATGCTCAATCGGTACATGTACCGTACGGTGCTTGATGCCGATCTCAGCGTGAAGCATCAACCTGCTACCGGCAACCGAACATCCGGAGGACCAAGAAATGCCCGACGGTAGTGCCGGCAAACATCCACAACACGGCGTGGAACTGATGGCACTGAATGAACTGAAGACAGCTGTCCACTATGTACGCTGCAAACGACCTGCAAAGCTGACTCTTGCGGTGAGAATCGGAGTGAGCCCCGAAGAGCCCAGTGGAGGTCTGGAGGAGAAAGAGACGATGGAACAGCTCATCAGTTGTCGAGACTGATCACAGGGTTGAGCGAGTTTCCACCAGAGCCAAACAGTGGTAGATAGTGTAGCGTTTTCTGAATGGAGACAAGATTGGTTGCAAAAGACAACAAAATGCCTGATTTGGTAATGAGAAAACATACACGTTGAGGGGAGACAAAGTCGATTGGCTAGAGACAAGAGCCATCTCTTAGAAGACTCTTATGAGTGGCTACCAGTACCGTTGAAGTCCTCACCGACTTTCTGTGTTGTTACTGCAACAGGTGCTGGCTTCTGGAGCCTCATGCTAGCCAGCAGTTAGTGCCAGCTGCCAGCCCAAAGTCGATGCAGCAGCAGTGTCCTTAGGCCCCAAGCTGGAGGGGTTGGTGATCTCTCAATGGATGGCTTGTGAGTTGGGCGTTGGTGAGGAGTGAAGGCATCAACAAAAATGGAGCCGCTCCTCCAGAGATTCTCCATCTCCGCCCCGGGAAAAACTAAACAGGTCGGAAACCGATGATCGATCAGACCAACGACAGGGGCAGTCCACTTTGATTCCACTGCTACTGTAGTGGGGTGCTTCTGGAACTCTCTCTCTTGCGTCCTTGCTTGATGCTTCTCCATTTCTCAGCTCTGTTTCGGCAGCTGCTCATATCTTCCTTCTTTTTTCGTCGTCTTCTTGGTGATGCTTGGCTGGGAACTGGATCGAGAAATACCCCTGTCTCTTGTTGATGCCCCTGACCTTGTTGCTGTGACAATCAGCAACCGTCCACAACCCACACTCAACCGAGAGGTCCATCCAGAGGGGGCCGGCCGGCCGGCGTCGGCAAGATTCTTTTCGTATCTCACGATGGATTTTGATTGATGATGGGCCATGGCACTGGAAAAGACAAAGTGTATCTCTTGGGAAAACCCACTGTACCATCGTTCCTTCGTTAGGCTTGCTCCCCACTGTGAATCCTTCCCGCTTGCCGGTCCCACGCCGTCGTGTTCCAGCTCCAGGGCAGAGGTACATTTGGAGGAAGCGAGTTTCCACAGTTGGGCAACTTTCCAGTCCCCCAGAGCCCCTCGCTTGCGTGCATTGCCGTGGAAAGTTGTGCACTGGACACACAGGGCCGCACGTACGGGCAAAGACGTTGATATCCCGAACAAGGATATCCCACGTCTTGTTTGATGTGTGATGATTTGAGAAGCAGTCAATATCACAATGATGGAAATGAATACCTTGCTCAAGTTAGAAACACGCAGATTAACTCCCGGGAACGGCATAGTCTTCGGCTGTTAACAACCATTTTCGTTAACGATTATCGTCTGTGTGTGTGTGGTGGTTTGGTTGAACTTGAAAAGTGCTGAAAGTGGTGATGATATTGATGATGTCGAATAAGGGGCCCGTGGGGATCTTCATCCTCAGAGCTCTCCCTTCTAGGCTGCTACGGTAGGCATATTGATATGGCATATTGATTGCCTGGAGGCTGCACTGTGCCACAGCAATGATGAGGGATGACGACCAACCGTCAGACCGTCATCACCACCTCGGGAAATTTGTCCGCAAATTTCTCCTACCGTGGTTGTCAGGATGTTGATCCTGTTGCGATAACGAGTCGGATAAAGTGATGGATCGCAATCCATATGGATTGCATATTGGGATGGATGGATAGAGGGGCAGATATCGCCGTCTTGGTTGTTGCCTTGGCCCTGATGGCTGTGTGAGGGCCATGATGTCTGTGTCCCTCCTCTGCTGTGCCGAGCAACGACGACGACGACAATGCCTTCGTTTCCAGCCTTTCCTCTGAATGGAATCCATTCCGTTCCCCTCTCCGCCGGCGCCCACTCTCCCAGTGTCTTCTTCCCTGTGCCTTTCGAGGAACTCTTTCCCAAGGAACCAATCATCAGCCTGGATGCATGCGAGCAGCACGCCTCACTTTCCCGTCTGATTCGTCCTCCCAGTCCATCCTGCTGAATTCTCAACCTTTCCTCCCTCCAGGCGGAAAGGCAGGCGCAAAACCAGTGTGAGAAATGCAAGTGTCCGCCGCCCGCAGCAGCACAGACTCACACCAACCCACACCACCATAATCATCTTGCACTTTCCGCGCGCGCCAGCCCAGGAAACAGACAACCAAAAAGCAGGGCGAAGTGGCACCCACATGATTCAACCAATCACAGCCACCACTCACCTCTCTCAAAAGAGGTCGAGTCTCATCTCCCATCTCGTCTCTTTCTGATGCTCTTCACAATCAGTTCGTCGTCGTTGATTTCATTTCCCAACCACCGACCACCACCACCACCACCAACAACGGTGAAATGAGAGACATGCCTTACCTAGATGGGTCCTTCTTTTCTTCCTTCAATGGGACCCTGTGCTTGGTATCGATGTCTTGGTGATGATGATGACTCGGTTTCAGTTCGGTTCGGTCTACCTAGTTCCCCTCCTTTACTGTTTTCGACATATCGTGCATGATCCAAGGTTGAGACCTACCGTACATGCCAGGCTTCTACGAAAGGTATTATACCTGTTCTGGTTATACCCTGCAAACAGACTAAGTACATGTACTGCATTACTGCTTCCAGGAAAATGTCATGTACCGTCCCTTCTCGCTTCTACCTCTACTGTAGGATCTCGGTACCCTTTTTGCAGGATGATCCAAGTGCAGCTTTCAACGAGGCAGACAAGCAGAGAGGTACGGTAGGCTAGGTAGGTGCTTACCGTAGAAAGTGTCAGACTGGTAAGGCATTGTTTACTTGCTTTCCAACTCCACATTGAGGGGCAGTGGCTATACATGGAAGCAGAGGTAAAGCAAGCGGTTGGTTGAGGTTGTTGTAACGACACTGACATATCGGAGTCTCCGAGCCTCCGTCGCCCGTCTCGTTCTCAAGGTTAGGTCTGTCTTCCACCTGACTGCCATGAACTGCTCAATGTGCCCGATGATAGTGGTAAAAGTGCCCTGCCACTCACAAAACCCGTTTTGTTTCTGGCAACTGCTGGGCGCTGTTAGAAACCTTGGGAAACATCTGATAGTGGGGTGACAGTGGTTGGTGTGCGGCAGCTGTGGGTAATTTTTTAGTGAGTGATTTGTAACCTTGAAAAGTGGAAAGGATTGCATGTGTCACTGGCAGTGCAAAAAAAATTCACAAAAAATGTTCGTCTGCGGTCGTGCATATCTCGGCATCCACTCCGCCGTCCTTCTCGCTGCAACCAACCAACCAACCCACCCACCCCTGAAAGGATGGGCCAGCCGAGATACCCACGCGCAAAATGCAACCGGCCCTTTTTTGCCCACCGACACCTCCTCCGTCTGTTGCCCGGGTTGCCCAGCTACGATGTGTACTGGACTTGAGAGGGCAATTCAGGGGGTCGGTAAACATTGGCGAGTCTCTCGTCATGCAACTATCACCAGCTACCATCTCACCATAAAAGTGCACAAACTTGTGTGGTTGTTGGTACATCTCAACCATAATTCATCTGTATTTCTCTCCTCCCAAGCAACCGAGATATAACTGCGGTCGCAGGAATGATGCTGCTCTATCAAGTGCATTTCTCGATCAAGACAGCCTCATTCCCAATGCCATAATGTACATATGTTCCCTCCCTTTTCCAGACACGGCGTTGTTTGTTGTGTCCCAGGATAAATGTGTAAAACGTATTTGACTTTTGCGCGCTAGAAGGCCTCTTCAAAGATGCCCGCGCAATATGTGCATCAAGCAAGGGTTCTTGACCCGAATATGTTCTAGAAAGAAGGAAAAAATGTTCATATCCCATCATTTAAGTCATTTCATCAATGTCTCTTCATGAACTCCCATCATGACCCAGTGATAATAAACCAGAAAAACAGAAACCAGGAAAAAAGACTTTGCCGATTCCAGCTTTTCGAGAGGAGAACTTTCAAGAAGATGAAACAACGGGGAGTGGTATCATTCAGCAGAAACGAAACAAAAACGCTCGCTAAGCACCAACCATCCCGCTTGCTTCCTTTCCCGAACTCCGTTTTCTCTATGCCGCGCGCCAGACTTGGAAGAAAAAAAAACTTTTCTGTCCGCCCGCAACACAAAAAAAACCCAAGAGTAGCCGACGACAACACCGAGGCTTATCAAAACACAAGCCACTCGCTGACCTTGAACGAATAAAGAGAATAAGAACACATTGTCTTCTAGACCCCCCACGAAAAAACAGAGCGTAACGTTTGCGTCGTGAAACCTCCAGTTCTTTATATACCTCCCCCCCACCAGGTTTTGATTTTTGTTGCGCCGTAAAAAAAATAGAAAAATTCGGGGTGTCTTTTTCACTCCCGGCAAGAACCATGCAAAAAAGGAAAAAAAAAACAACGTGATGGTCGAGACAAAATGACCTTTAGTTCTCCTTCCCTTATTTTCCACATGTAGAAATGCTGTGTTGGACAGGAGACCTCCCAAACCCCAAACTCCAAACGATGTATCGGTAAACCCCCAAAAAAGCACAAGAGCCATCCCACCCCATCTTTCATAATGTTGTACAATAATACAGGTTGTTGTTGATGTTCTTCCAATGATGAAAAACGTATAAAACGGAAAACAGAATTCCCACTGGGAAAAAGCAAAATTGCCGCTCCTCTTTATCCCGGGCTCCTGGGTATCATAATCCGGACAAAAAGACCATCTATGTGGTGGGATATTAGTTTTAATCGCAAACAAGTAAAGTCAAACATCTCCGGCGTCCGTGTTCGCCATCGGCTGCGTGGAATGAAATCCGAGAGAAGTTGAAAAGCGAGGCATGGCCTTTAAACCAAACCCAAAACGTATGGTAGAATCCTGCAACTGCTTAATAGCAGCCTTGGATGTGCGCAAAGAAAGGAACCTGATGGAAAGCAGCGTGGTTTGAATGCGTGTAGTACTTGATCGTTTCCCAAAGGTTTCCAGAAGGGTACTTCGATGGTGCGTAGCTCGGCTGAACCGGGATGGGCATCATTGGTTGCTGGACAGGTTGCGGGATCGCTGTTGGGTAAGGCTGCTGGAAGTAGTCGTGTTTGTACTGCGGCATAAGGTTGGGATCCTCCAAGGCTTCAAAGATGACCGGCTCTCTTCCCTGCAGCGGCTGCTGTGGCGGCGGTGTCTTGATCTCAGGGATATCCGAGACCAAGTCGTCATCATCGTCCTCCTCCAGGTCCTCAATACTTGAGCATGCCGAAGTAAGCGAGCCATCATCCGAGGAGCAAGTTGAGCCTTCATCAGACATGGAGTCCGAAGAAGAGGGAGACATGGGCGACGGGTATTCCTCAGCGTCAACATATGTGACCTGCTGCTCAACTGACGCGGGTGACTGGGTGAACCTGGAGCAGGCAAGAATCCGGGTTCGCAGCTCGGGCAAGGTGATCCTGTGGTCAGGGTTGGGCGCGAAAACCCTGACCAAAATGTCGTTGAGTTCGTCCGACACCGGGAGAATGGTCTTGAGGAAATCCTTGCTTTTGACGTAAGCCCGGTAGGTAGAGTCCTCAAAAGACGCTTGCTTCCAAGGGTTACGTCCACAGGTGAGATTCACCAGGATGACACCAAGGCTCCAGACATCATTCGGCGCGCAGTAATAAAAGGGCCTCCTTGCTGTTTGATCCAGGCACTCTAAACGAATGAAAAAAGGGAGAAGTCAGTTTGTGGTCCAGGGGGATCGAAAAAAAAAAAAAAAAAAAAAAAAAAAGAGGATCGCATGCCCAAGGTGGGCTAAGAGGGATTGACATAAAAAAAGTTCGCGAAAGCAAGAAAACCTACCTGGTGACATATAAAATGTTGAACCACACCCATAGTCCATAGATGTTGTGTTTGAAGTCGCGAGGCCGAAATCTGCCAACTTGACAGTTTCGCCGTTGTCAGAGACGAGGATGTTCTCTGGCTTCAAGTCCCGGTGGTAAATTCCCCGGCTGTGGCAGTGTCCTACGGCATCCAGGATCTGGAGGAAAACACTCTTGACGAGCTCATCCTTACCAACATATTGCCCACGTTCGGTAATGTTATAAAACAGATCACCCTCCGGGCAGTACTCCAAGACAACGTAGATGCAGTCAGGCTGTTCGATGATCTTTACCATCGAGACTACATTAGGATGTCCAGAGGCCTGGTGGTGCAAACGTATCTCCTGGCGTTGAAACGAAATCTGGCGAGGATCCAACTGTGTCCCATCGGGGTTGAACTTGCTGAGGCACTTGACGGCGTAGCGAACATTGTCCTTTAGGTCGACGGCTGAATATACCACACCATATGCACCAGACCCCAGAATCCCTGAGAGTTGGAGCGAGCTGGTGATGAGCATGCCTAGTCGGTCTTCCGCTGGCATGGGGACATAATGCTGTTGCTGTACCTGGTGAGGAGGGGGGAAGATATACTGCTGCTGGTCGAATGATGCTGGTGATGCCGGCGGAGTGAGATACCCAAACTCTGACACATGATGCATGATCTGCTCTTGCTCCTTGACTCCTGACACTAGCTCCTTTCAGGCCTGGTTTAGGCTAAGCCGACGTTGGATGGGCGCAAAGTTAAGTCCGGGAAGGAGAAGAAATGGAAACAGCAGACAGGAAGAGAACAGAAAGACTGGATAGGTCCTGCTCCTTGGTTGGGTATATCCTCAAGAAACACCAAAGAAAATAAAAGTCCGGGTAACGTCCTTTTGCTCCTCTGGAATGGCTGGAATGGCACTGGCTCGGAGCTTTGTCCTGATGGGTTGACTGTAAAAATCCTAAAAGTCCGGGCTTTGGGTCGCAAAAAAATCCAGATGCTGACTTCGAGTGAACGGGTCAACAGATATTGGGTGAAGAAGGCGTATGTACGTATGTATGTAAGTCGATGTTGTTGGTTGTGGTGAGTTGTTGTTGAGTGAAGAGAGGCGGATTATCAGGGGGTGTCGTTGACGAAGTTGTTTTTGAATGAGGATAGTCTCCACGGACACTGGACCTGGAAGGAGGAACGGGGGAGTAGGAGATGAAAAGAAGATGCCAAGTAAAGTGAGTGTCGAGAAAGGTGACGATGGTGAATGAATCCAACAGCACGAGGCAAGAGCGTAGCAAGATGCGGACCGGAGATCGTAGATATTTGACGATGCTGTCTTTCACTGGCTGACGGGCGAGCTTACCCTGCCGCCCCGTTCTCTGTCAAAGGATGGCATGGTGCAATGAGACCCTCTTCGGCTTGCGTGGTCTGGGTGGCTTGATTGGTCCCCCGATGCCCCATGTCAGGCTGGCTGTCCGTCCACCCCCCCCCCCCCCCCCCCGAAGTCGTCTCAAAAGACTGTGTGCAAGGATAGGGGAGTACGAGGATACCGCGGTACATGCAGGGTGTGGCCGGTACGACGGTACGATGGGAGGTACGAAGGCACGGAGGGTGTGAGACTTTGGGGGAACTCTAAGGAGCACCGATTTGCTCACGCCCACCACTCACATATCTCCTCTCCTCGCTGTCGGTACCCTCTTTCTGCCCCCTCTGTCTCTGTGTTCTTTCTGTTGCCAGACGCTGTGGCCACCGGCCGGCTCACACCAGCGCATCCTTGCCGTGAGTCCCATGGGACCATAATGCACCATCCTATTCTTAATCTTGGGTGGGCGGCACTAGGGCGGAACGAGTATGGCGGGAATGAGGGTGGATGAGGGTGAGGGATTAGAGGCATGTGGGGCGTCTTGGAAGGTTGCGAAGGCCCATGGAGCACCAAGGAATGGCCCAATGCCTGCTTGGGACGCCCGCTAATGCGTAGCAGAGTGATTTGTGACGACGAGCAATAACGAGGACAGGGGTTGTCTGACACAGATCACTCCAAACGCCCTGTGTCACTGCCCTCTCCATCTTGCCCATGCATGCGGACTAACGTCCAAAATGTTCATCATAGACACGCCCCCCTTTGATCCTTGCCATGCGCCCCCAGGCCGTTGATTGCTCATCAAAGAAGCAAATGGGATGTGGAGGATGATGGGATGTTGTCCTTGTCAAAGAAGGAGGGGTGTGAGCCGAGCTGCCAGTACAATCGAGCAGAGCACTGAGGGCGCAAGACGGAAAGGATCAGAGCGGCATCCACCGAACCTCATCGTTCAACAGGAGGAGGGCGAAAACTGAAAAGAAACAGAGCCCAGCCCAGGGCGCGTGACAGCGTGTGACGCACTCTGTTGTGCCCATTCTCGGCCCTGTCTCCAAAAGGTTTGCCTGGCGACGGCTCATCGAAAGTTGCCCTTTGTTGATGAGAGCACTTCTTGGTCGGCCCGTGACTGCAATTCTTTCGTTTTCGCCGTTTCGGTTTTGGAAACGGGTTTTATGCCCGTTTACACTTTACACACACAAGATGATCTTTGCGCATGAATAACAGACACATATTATGTACATCCATAATGCAGATGTAGGTAGACACGTCCAGACGGCATTTGGATTCCAGTCCCTGAATGAACCCGGGTGTTTGTAGCTTATCATCCGATGATGCCGTGCACTCGTGGCCGCGCTGAACCGCCGCTCCTCTATAGTCATTTCTTTTCAGCAAGGCGTTGTCCGAAGAAGCTACTGTAGCAAACGTGCTATCCATGGAGGCACCGAATACCATCCTCAGCGGTACGCGTGGTGCTGATAGGAAGTGGCGAAATGTGAACAACAGAAGGAAAGTTTGTGATTGGCATGTAGCCTGTTTCTGAAAGGTTCTGAAGCCTGTGAGAAACAAGTTGTAACGCGGCCAATTGCGACACAAATGCGGCCAAGCGGCTCCAAATTCCGATGATGTTGGGGCTCGCGGGGCTGGTGGAAAACACAAAACACGCCTTTGTCTGCTGACGAATACGTTGCCCTTTCCGAGGCGTCGTTTTGGCGGGAAAAGTCCGTACCGTATCGTATACCGGTGGACCGTACTGCGCGCTGAGCTCGTCTCACTCACCGCAGCCTCAGTCACCGTCACCTGGACGCCTCTAACGCCCCAGCGCCCCTATGGCACCGTTATAGGAAGATGGGCGACCTTGCGGCGGTCATCATTCATGCCGATGGCTGTTTTGGCCTGTCTGATTCGATGAGCAGGTCGCAAGGAGCTATAGACCCATGCGTGATTGGCTGTGCAGGCCTGACTCGAAACTGGATCTGTGGCCATTCTGCATCTCGGCTGTAGTGCTGCTTCTGATATATGCAGATCGGCTATGAAGACGCCTGCGAGAACCAGTTCCAGGCGCTATTGCACTTGTTAGTGTTTGTTGGTGGTTGAGAGAGCTGGTGCCTCTCTTTGGTATGGCTTTTACACGACACGAAGCCGTAGCAAATCTCTGAACTTTGGCGAGTTTGATGATCAGCAAAACTGATGCTGTCATGTTCCGCTACAATTTACCGTTTCAAAGGACATCAGGGCGGCCGCATGGTCCTTCCCCATTTAAAGGAAGCCAGCCAATCGAAGGGTATGATATCAGGGTTTCCGTGTCTGAACTCTGAAAGTGAGGCTCGGGGCTTCCATATTGGGTATAAGTGGTGAGCCAGTCCAAGCTCTGGGTTGGATGGCTGGAAGCAATTTCTCTCTTTGCCGGGTATCGAGTCCCACGTACCGAAAGTCGGTCATACGGTGATTACGTCTCTTGTAGCAAGCCGAGTCAGGCTGTTTGGCACGCCCTCCAAGCTCCGTCGAAGGCTTTCAAGTCGTGGCCAGAAATCGCATCTGTCTTTGATACATATGTAGTGTTTAGGATTGCCAGGCTTCCTGGACGAGCCTGATGTTAGCGCAAAGTTGCGGCTGGCTTGGGTGGTACGTACACTAGATTCTACATACCAGACTACACAGTACGTGTAGAGGTCCCAGAAGAGGAGGGTTGCAATGCCCCCATCCTTCTATTAATTGCGGACATTGGACGGTGGGCTGTGGGCAGAGATGATGGGTGGCCGGAAATGAGAGCAATCAAGTGGAAAGATTATCGGTTGGTACGTTGAGACGGTTGCGAATTGTTCAAGCGAGGTATGACACTGGATTGGTCAAGAGCAAGGACAGGTGAAGAAGTCAAGAAGGCTGAGATGCTTGGGTCGTTGTGTTTGTCGCTTGTGGTTGGCGGAAGCCTTTTCAGAATGAGCCTTGTATTGAAGTGACGTTATTGTCTAGAGACGTTAACAATATGTCTATCGATTTGTGTGACCATGTGTTAGTAAGTGGCAGAGCGACTGGACCCAAGCACTCACTCCAGGAGTCCAGGCAGCCTCCAGCAGCCCCAGCCAGATTCAAGTCGAAAATTGACCCTTGAATCGGCAGGTGCCCCGCACCGCCTTGAACACTTCCATCACAAAAAACCACCCCTCGTTGGCTCCTGCCATGTGCGTGTAACTGCAAAAAAGTGAAGAGTCTTTTCAGTTGACCAAGTTTGATTGGCTACCTAGAGGTAGGCAGCCATCATGCCTCTGAGCTCTTTCACATTCAAGTTGTGCAAGTGCCATCTCGATTCCTTCTTCCTTTTCTTTCCATGGAGTGACAGGAATGCAACCACGCTTGCTCCTTCACAGTTCCATTGCAGCAAATGATGCGCATCTTTTTTGTAACCCTCGTCCCTCAACTCAGCGAGCTCAGGTCTGTCGACACACACTCACAACCCTCCCCTCATCTCTCGTTCTCAAACTGTATCCGTTGCTGGATGCTCTCCGGCTGGGCAGGCGTCTAGGCAATCTTCCAATTTGATTTCTCGAACCGCTTGCAACATGGCCGCCATGGCCACAGGGACATCCTTCACTCCAAAGTACATACAGAGTACAACGATACCTACAATGGATTTGATATCTGCAAGCCCGCCAACAAGTGCTCATTTCAAACCCTGCCCATTTGAGGAAGCATCGTCGTCGAGCAGAAAGGAAGAAGCAACCACAACAACAAGGTGAACAGAAAGCTCCCTGGTGATCCAAGTCTGCAGTATAGGGTTCCATTATTGGCCGCCTCCCTGCAACTCGTTCCATTCGAGTACCACATCAAATGACTACGTACGTACATCGATGGTCCGTAGTGTCCGGAAGAATTGGAAGAATAGTACACTCTCTCATCACACTGACGGTACAGCAGATGATGGGCCAACAACAACTGTATCTTTGCCATTACAGCCGAGGCCACCCATCCAGCCATCCCTCCCTTTGTTTCCTTCGACGGCCATCCCATAATTCACGCCCAAACGCCCTACACGGCCCCACGGTTGCCGGCGCTGTGACGGCGCCAACTGCGGCAGCTTGAGACTGACCCAGAACCACTCCGGCGGCATGGCTACGGTACCTTGGCAGATATGCATTATCTGCTTCCAGAAGCCCGGGTCCCGTTTCTGAAACCCCGAAGCAAGACAGCCTGGTCCGAGCGGCCCACGATGAACCCAACGGGCACGGCGATGAGCAATGGCCATATGAGGATCTTCCCCGCACTGCGCCCGTCAATCACAGCTCACAACATCATGCTGGCGAGCTTACGGGCTGTCGAGTGAGACATCAATCTCGTCTTGATATCATGACATGTCCGCTTCTACCTAGTGCTTCCTTCGAGAACCCCGGCCGAAGGATCCGCGAACATCAATAGATTCGACACTCCATATCATCTCACAACACACGTTGGGAAAACGTTTCGTTGACGCATTGCCGTCCAAGATCTCGATACAAGTTCTTCACTCGCCCTAGGGACAGTCAAGGCGGGGCAATTTACAATCCTGGACATTTACATCATTTGCAACCACTCACGGCTTGCGCCCATGGAGGGGGACTACAGCCGCACGTCATCGGTAACGGCCGATCTGTGACCACTCACTGGCTCTGCATGGCGGAAATCAGAAATTCACTTCACCGTGCCAGCTCTCAACAAAAAGCCTTCAACTGATTCCTGATTTCCGTCCCGTCCAAGCCAACCATGACCAACTTCCAGCTACCCCGAACCGGAGCTGCCGTGATTGGCATTTCGTGCTCCAACAACTTCCACGGAAGGCCTGCCCGCATCAGGACGAGACTACCAGTTATGGTCCGTGAACGGTCATGCTGAAATTCAAAAGAGACGGAACAAATATTGCCAAACTCCCAATCAAGCTCCGTCAGGCGTCATGTCAGGCATGAATGAGTGGGGGTTATATCGAATCTCGTTGAGGTAGGTGAAGCGCGGCATATTGCTCTCTCATCACCCAGCATGCACGCACATGTTTAGGCCGGTCCCAATGAAGACTTGGTGGAAATTGCAAAATTCCCAGTATTCTCTCCTTCCTGGTTGCCCAACCGTCCAAGTGGCTCGGCTTTGGGAATGGTTTGGCTGTGTGCTCACATTTCTATAGCCAACCGCAGGATTGGTGTCGATACCTGTATGTACTCGTCGGTTAGGTTGCACAGACCATGGGCCGTGTGGGGCCTACCTTTGGGGGCCCGCTTCCAGCCAAGCCAACCTCCTCTCCTCGTCCTTCTGAGAGTCGGGAGTTTTACCTGTAATGCGCAAGCTCTGTAACGCTCCAGAATCTACACACAACAACAACTCCACCAAATCTTTGTCAAATTTTTCGTGAATACCCTCATTCTGTTTATCTCGTCGAGATTTATCTATTGTATATTTTACTATGCTTGTTTTCGATCCCGACGTTATAGTTCGAGCGGAGAAGGTTGCCCGCTATTTTCTAGTACGCTAAACCGCTACCGTAATACGCGCGACTATATTTAGGTTAAAGATTAATATTAAAGTTAGGAATAAAAGAAAGATTATTTATAAAAACGCTAGCGAGTTCTTTAACGTTAGCGAAGTTATTATTAAGAAATACGTAATATTTATTAGGGATAAAAGATTATTGTTAATAGGTGTAAATACTTATTACTTAATTGCGTTAATTAAAGAGGAGGATAAGGCTTTTAATATCGTAGTTTAGATTATTAACTATAGTTATTTTTAAAATAAGGGTAATAAGGCTCGTTATATTTATTTTATTAGGTTATAAGGGTACGACTTCGAGTTTTATATCTTTAAAATAAAGGTATAGAAGATAGTATAATTAAAGTAGGATATAAAGGTATTTTTAGTTAGTTTTAAGGACGAGGAGGATTAGCGCTTCGAAGAAATAGGGAAGATTACTTTACTTTTAATGTATAAGGATTACGTGCCTTTTAAGACTTATAGTAAGAAGAGGGTTAGGAAAATTAGGAGGGGGAGTTCCTCTTTAATAGAAATTATTTTGGGTAACGAGGGTGTAGAGGAACTCCTAATATTGCTAACCTTATTAAAATACCCTTACTTAGTTATTAAGAGGGTAATAGAGGCTTCCTCTGCCGGGCTTTTATCTGCTGGACTAGCCGTATTAACACTTGGTTATTGTTACTGTACTAGATGATTCTTCTAGTGATTCTGAAGGTGTTGATGTGGATGAGGGTGTGGAGGAGGGTAGGGAGTTTGAGTTTGAGTTGGAAATTGTCGTGTAAGTGGTGTTGTGCACGGGCCACCCATGGCTTCTTAATATTATAATAATATATTACGACTATTTTTTTAATAAAAAAATAGTATTACTAAATAGAGCCAGTTATTATGAGTAACCTGTATATTTCATTATATTTTTTGAGTGTGTTTTGGTGGAGTTGTTGTGTTGTGAGCGTTCTGGAGCGTTATAGAGTTTGTGCGTTATAGGTAAAATTCCCGACTCTCGAAGGGATTAAGAGAGGAGGTTGGCTGGATCTACTATATAGCCACAACACCTAACCGACGAGTATAGGGTTGAGCGAGTTATTAGGGAATGAGCAAGTACTCTGGCCACTCATCACTGCAATGTGAGTTGCCAAACACGGCATGTACAACCCCGTGACTACCAGAGTATGCAAATCAACCATAGCCGCATTACACAGACTCCAGGGTGCCATCTCAGCAACAGCCAATGTGAGGCAGTGATCGTTCCCGGACTCAAGCGCCTGTGCAGTCTTGGCAGAGGTGTGTGTGCGTGCACACACAACACTTCTTGATTAAGAACGAAGTTATCCGGATTTGATTCGCTTGTATTTCCTCGATTTGATGGGATATTCAAAAACTAATGATAGATTCGGAATCACCGCTTTCAAGCCTATTATAATACTTATTCATGTCAAATTCGCATGAAGTTTGTTGATTCGCATTTTTCGTTTCGAAGGTCGAAATGCCAAAAAGTTGTCGAAAAAGTTGTGTGTGCGCGCGCACACATCCGCCAAGACACTGCACAGGCGTTTGAGTCCGGGAACGCTTCCAGCCATCCCTTGGCCCAACCGGTCACTTACAATAAATTGGAGGGCGAGATGTGGCTCGCTGTTTAAAAAGAGTATTTGACTCTGTCCTTGACTAGCATGTTTTCATCTAAAAGGGAAAGCACGTTTATGGTCTCAAGATACAGGCAGTCCGCGGTACCATCACAAGGACCACAGACATTCGGATCAAGTCTGATTCCAACCCCTGTCAACAAGCCTAAAGCATCATGTTATCCTCCATAATCTTCCGTTTGCTTCCTTAACTCGGCCACCTCCGACTTGCAAAAGTTTCCAGCGACGACTTCACGTTTCCGGTACAGAAACGATGAAAGCATCAGCAATTGGAGCAATTGTAAAAAAAAAATTACTACACAGCGGTCGTCCCAAGCTGTATTCGCTCGATTATATTAATAGCATAAAGTAGTGCTTTCGAATTCAATCACGGCGAAACTATCACATATTAGCGGTTGGTGTTTCTATGGAAGGCGAATTTCTGGACTCCATCACAATTGTACAGATGATTGAAAAAAAGAAAAAAGATGTGTGAACTTGAACGGACTTTTGAACGCGGCAATTCGCAACCGACTTGTCTAGAATTGGGCTTGAAAGTAGACCAACCTCGTCGGACCCGGTGACGCTGGTGGTAGCCTCGCTACCCTACGAAATAAATACTGTGCCCTACTTGCTGGAACCCCGGCGGAGACATCCGCCTGAAGTGGACTGCAACTATAAGACGGTAGAGGTAGTCTTGCTGTTGACGGGGCGGACTTTCCTGTTGGAAGACTCAAGCAAAGGTTCTCCATTCGGTGATGCCAGGCATTGAATTGACCTGAATATCACGTCTCAATCCTGCCACTCATTGATAACAGACTCACCACCAGCTCAATCTCAATTCCAATAACCCTGCGGCGTCATTAGACTTTCCATGCTACGCACACACCTACAAATGCCTCATGTCGGTTACTATTTGTGCCCTACAACGACAGCAATCGCATATTTTATCATGTGGCACAGTCGGAAAGACCAGCCTCAACCCATCATGACCGATCCCTGTCATAAACTGGCCCCGAACCAACAGCAGCATGCACGGGAGACAGAGCAAAGAGCGCATAGCAACGCAGTGGAACGGGTTGAGGCCACCGCAAGATCCTGTCGTGGTACGCAACACTCCGCTCGAGGGTTGAGGAAGCTGGACACACGAGTCAATCGACGGCACCGTCATGAGACACGCGAGATTGGATGGGCAGTCTTCTTCAGATTTCAACACAGCAAGTGGTCGTCCTTGTTTAGTCAAATGCGGCTGTCCTATGTGAATGGGAAGGCAAGATTGTTCGCGCATGGTCAGTTTGTTGACACAAGCCCGGCATCGGATCAAAGACGAGAATAAGGGGTCACCTTGCCAATACTGAAGGAGAAAATTGGTGACCCGATGACCAAGTATATCAAGACGGACATGCTCACCTTTCCGTTCAGGCTCAGAAGCAATTTCAGAGCATAAACCTTCTATTGCAACACACATTACGTAGCTACCCGCTCACAAGCTACCTACCTTACCCGCAGTTCCGGGGTAAAGTCGCCGCAGAAAGTAGGCTAAGCAGCAAAAAAACTGAAGATAGGGCGGCCAATCTCAACAAAGTTATACAGGTATCGGAATCCACTTGATAATTTTAACCTGCCTCATTCGCGCTCAACATGAGCAACTGTTCCTGCACAAGGCGTAAAGTCTTTTGCCAGATGTACAGCGTTGACTACAAGTACCCCATCTGCGCACAAGCATTTCCCGCGAGGACAATGTGGACGACGACGTTTTTGTGTCCGCGAGATTTCTCATTTATTCAGCTTCGTCGGGCCTGTCCTCCGCTTTGTACCGTACCAGCGCAACTGGCCTAAAGTCTGTAGGTGGAATGGTAAAAGCTTGTACGCCCGCTGGGTGAGTTGCCAGTACAACAAGTGTCGCGGACTCCATGTCCCTTCCTGGTGAACCGGTTGGAAAAGAAAAGCTTTGCGTACGTACACTACTTGTTCTTCTACAAACTCTTTTTTCTCCATTCCCTTCTTGTAGGTAATAGAGCGGCAACAGACTTCCTTGTCGGTAGGGTCCGATACAAAAATGAGACACGAAATATGTTCTATACAGTAGGTTAGACACTCAACAACCGATGTCCGGATCAGTGTGGCGTGGACATGGAACTTTGAGTTTATGACCTTTGACCCTTAGCCACGATTTCATCTGCGTCGGGAGGATCACTCCCCCTCTTGATCCTTTTTGTTGTTCAGCCTCAGGAAAAGCCTCCTCTCATAGAGGGTCCGTTTCTCCGCAAGAAGTCTCACTGGTAAACAGTATCGGGCGGGACCTCGCCACCGCCCATTCTAGGAAGTTGAAACACGCCTCATCACCACGTTTACCGTTGTTTCTCGTTGCACTCGATGTTGATTAACATGAATTGAATGGTCTGGCTCAAGAAGCCGCGTGGCGGCGCCCCGTGTCTCATACGTCTCCAGCTCTCTATACCCTAACATACTTCGCCGCAGGTTTCAATACCATTGACCAATGGCTGTCGTAGGGCCACGAGTGTGTATGTACATATATCGAACTCCGATGCAATACAGGCCAAAACCCCCGAGTCGCCGCCTCACTCGTGCAGACAACAAACATCTCGAAGATCTCACTTCACTGACGATGATACCTCCAGTCTTTACTACCAATGTTGTAGTTGTCTGTACAGCGGAGTTGATACCCGGAACATCACCATGATCGAAGAAGTTCCATGTTTCAGTGTAAAGGTCCGGCCAATAACACGCAAGCAAGCGCTCACGCGGCTGAGCGGGTGAGCAAACTGACTACTAGAGCGGGAGATCTCCCGCGGCCGACGTTAATGATGTTGGTGGCGGGCATTGACGATATAAAAAGATATGGCCGGTGGTTGGCTAGTTGGTCGGTTGGTTGGCCAATTTCTCCTAGTACGAGCCAACTTCAATTGTCAATTGTGACCGACAAACACAGGGAAAAACTCATCGATTCCTCGAGGTACGTCCCCTCAAACATCATAGAATGTAGACACCGAGATCATTCACTGATTGACCGGCTGTGTGCTGTGGCAGTAGAAGATACACCATGATTTGGGCTGTTTAGGATGTTCCATCCGGGCAGCGTAACCGTAGGTAGTTCCAGCATCACACTGCACAAACCTCAATGGTAAGGCGGATTTACTTTCCCGAAGTGTGCCGCTGTGTACCTAGACACTATTGGACCAAGGACTTGATCAAGGAGGAGGGGAGACTATCTTTACTTTCTTTACCAAAAGGGTGTCAAGTGCGCTCACATCTGAGTCGTCCATCTGCTGTGGCCAGAGGGTCCAAATTTTCCACTAAGGCGACTTTCCGCTTGATCCGATGGCAATGAACTAGGAGCACTAGCTTTGTGCACCATTCGATTTTTGAGAATTTGGTCATGCTGGGGTCGGTCAGGAGAATCTAGCGTGACACTTGAGATGGCGACGGGGCTTATTCACTACTATGCTGTAACTCCTTGGTCTTGGATTCGCCTTGTCAGTTCGCTGGTTTCTACCTATTATGAAGGTTGTTAATGAGGCACAGCATCATCACAATGAAAACAAGATATATATTCCATTGCGGGTAATCAACCCCGAACCCCCACCAACCCACAAAATCATCACCGAACGAGAACAAAGACCAACAATACTTACTTGGTCACTCACTACTCCCAAATAAAAACCCGGTTCACACATCATACCGACCAAGAGAGACATGGAGAGAAGTTCTTTGCATTTTCTCTTTCTGTCTGACAACAGATACAGCTAGACGAAAACTTGCAAGACCTACATACTTCCATACATTACCATAGAATCTTCAGTGTGTGCCCTCCCCATGCCTCACCATAAACATCTGTGAATCCAGGGGAACAGACAAGACGCACTGAACCGAACCGAACCAAACCAGAAGAGACAAGACAAGAGAGGCACACCGAGGTCCCAAACAGGAAGCGCCACTAGACCATCAGATAGTCGTAGGGCATCATCATCAATTTGGAGTACTACCAGTGTCCCAAAAGCGTACAGGTATGAGCACAGGTACTACGGAGAAATAGATTGATATGTGTTACGGTATAGTATGTCGGTCGTTGCTCGTCGGTGGTATCAGTACGGATGGCGATTGTCTAAGCCAGCCCAGGTCAGTTAGGTGCTGGTAGATGGAATGAGTCGTGATGTTTTACTGTAGAATGAGACTGGAGTGAACACACAGACAGAGAACACGACTTTCTGAGTTGCAGCAGGTAAAGAACAGAATAGAGGTAGACAAAGTGAGCCAGCAAGCAACAAGGTGACACATACCCATAAGAGAAGCCCCCATCGCCTGAGCGAGATAGATGGATGTCTGAGGCGGGCGGATAACTACACACTTTTTTTCACTTACACCGCATGAGAGACAGAGACAAAGACACCATGACTAGCAGGCCGTGGTAGCAAAAAAAGCGGCTGGTTGCTGGTCCCGGTAGCCTAAACCCAGGATGCGGTGCGTGCGCGAGAGCGGCTTGTTGCAAGACTTGCCAGACACAAGTGAGGTCAGGCTGACTGAGGCGTGAGGCGACGGCGGGAAGATTTCCAGGTGTACCACACTTGCTAAGTGGGAAGTTTCAAGCCAAACTCCGTAGAAGGGTTAAAGTGAAGGGACTTGTCTTTGCCTCGTAATTGAGCTGCAACAACATCGAGGCGCCCGCCACGGGTCAAGAGCCGCCTCAGATTCAGATTCCCTCCGTTGGGGGTTAATGCCTTCCCGTTCTGTCACAACATGTCTGAGAGCATAGAAGGAAGGAACACCGGGGGAGACTCATGCATGACTGACTTGAAGAGATTTTCCTGATGGAGCCCTGGCGAGAGGCGCACCTTCCCTGAGAACTCCTCACCGTGGGTGTTCAGGCAATCCTAGGTAGGTCTTGTTGGACACTCGTGCCTTCCTTCTTCAACAGTATGAAACTTCGACCCATTTTTTCGACCTGCAAAACTTGATGGGAATTGCCTCATCTCTTCGACAGACAGGGCAACCAAGATATATTTCCAGTTCAAGATGGACGCTTCGCAAAACTCCACAGCCATACATACAGTCCACTCTGTTGATCCGGTTGCTGCTTCTACCCTGTGTCATTCTACCTCAAAATCTTGACTTGATGTTATGCGTCCTCCCGCCAACATGCTTCCAAGACGAAGAAAATCACGTAGCCAACAGAATTGATCTCACATCAAAAACCTACACGGCTCACCGGCTCCGTCAGCCTCACGCCTACAACACCAACGAAAGCACGTCTGATGATATGGATTGATAATCGGAGTCATCTCACTCACAAACAAGTGTAGTCCGGGTCTCAGCTCATCTCTCTCAAGGTACCGCCTCGAGACACCAAGTATACTCATGAAATCTCATGTACCGCAGTCGGCCGGCCTCTACCGACCAACATCATCCATCCCACAAGGCAGAACAACTCATTACCTACTTGTACCTTTACCCCTTCATCCCGCGCCAACAAGCTCATTTCGTTGTTTGTCCTCGTCCCCTCCGGTACATACAAACTTCTAGCTAGGTGAAGCAAAATAGAGAACCGTATGTAGGATGCGGTATTGCAACCGTCATTGATGTTCCTTATGCCGCATCCCATCCACACATTTCCTTCTTTCTCTAAGCCGCATACATACCTCCCTCCCCTTGCCGCCGCTTCCCGTCCCAGCAAGCAACAACAGAAAGCAACAGCATCATCTCGCTCGCCTCGCCGCGGAAAGCCGCATGGGCAAGCCAGCAAGCGTATCCCGATGGACGTCACATCACATATCCACTGCACTGCACTGCACTGCACCCAATTTACCACAATTTAGGTAGTGTTTGTTTCCCCACGATTTGGCGTAAACCTTTCAGAAAATCCGTCTTGCTCGCCAACATCGAGAGAATTTGGTCCAATTCAGATTGATTCAGAGTTGCTAGGATGAACCGCAAGCTAGGACACATTGCCAGGTTATTTAGTTGAGGATTGAATGCCAAAATAATCTGTTTACGCCAAAATCGTGGGGAAACAAACACTACCTTACGCTCGGCGTTTCCCCTTTTTGCCTTCCAAGGGCCTGTGTTGTGTTGTGCTGTGTTGGTGTTGTGTGTCCGTCAGTGCTGCTGCGCTACTGAATGTATTTGGATCTGCAAGGAGCCGAGAACGAAAGCGGGTGAGAAAAATGACATGTCAATAAAGCTATTGAAAGGAATATCGCCAACCGTTGCTTTGTGATTTCATATCACAACCACAAGATGATGATTCGGACCAACACCAACATTGACCAACAAAAGTCGGACTGACTGGCTGGCTGATGGCTGACGAAAACAAGCAAGCAAGCACATCGAAACACAGCAAGAAGTGGGCACGGATGGATGGATGGGTGGATGTACGGAACAGGAGTGTATGGGAATAAGAGTAGTGAAATGCAGTGAAGCGATCAATTAACGCCGTGCGTCTCCTCTCTAGGTTTTATTCCACCGGCTGTGAATGATATTACAGCGGGTTATGAAGATTCTCTACCGTCCTTGTCGCTCACCAAATCACAGATATGCTTCGCTCTGCGTAACAGCATATGCTTAGCCATATACAAGACCGATACCATATACAGTGTACTGATATACTACCAATAATGAAGGCCGACCGCCCGGCTACCTCCAAATCCCCAGGATGTCTAAGCTCTAGCATGACCCGCCGTCCGCTGCGCATGCGCGTGAGCGTGGCCATGTGAGAAGTGACTCGAGGCTGACGGACCCGCTGCCGTCGCCGCCGCCGCCTGTCCGAAGAAGGGATGCTTAAGGGCCTCCAATGGCGTGATCCTCTTGTCCGGATTGAGTGCCAGGCAGCGTTCAAGAAGGTCAATAAAGTGGTTGAGTTCCTTGGTCTCTGCATCGCTCATGCCGCTGGAGGCGGCCAGGAGACGGGCCCGCAGATCGCGGGTCGGCTTAACGGTGGCCAGGGTCTTGACGGTGGTCTGTAGCAAAAAAAAGGAGCAATAAAGTTAGTTTAATACTTGATTCGGATACGTGTATTTGGCAAATATCGTTGGAAGAAGAAAGGAAGTGAAGGGGGAGATGCGTGGCCGGAAAGTGGAGGTGTGAGGAAAGCGTGTCCAAGAAGCAAAGAGTAGCAGTCGTCTCCCGCGTGCCGCCGTCACAAGAAACAACGACAACGGGAAGGACTGCATCCTCTCCAGTTGGGATAGGGGAAGAAGCGCCACGATGTCCCGGAGTATGCAGGTGAGGTTACATGGCCAAGCGGTCAATGTCGAGGTGAGGCACAGCACAACGCCCACTGGGGATATCATCAAATCCTCTGTCCATCCCTTCTCTCATGCACGTCGGAAGATTGCTGAGCAAACCAACCACGCGGGATGTTGACATCGGATCTAGGATGCAAGCCGTGTGGCCTCACCATCCGCTCACATCACATCCTCAGGATGACCGAAGGCCGAAACCAACAAGCCATCAGGAAAGACAGGTATGAGGTGACACTCAAACAACACCGCAGAGAGAGACGAGAAACATAATGCCGGGCCGCAGACAAGCGCCATCTTAACTAACCGACCTCCGCATCCAGACAAAAAAAGAAGCGCGGAATGTCGGCCAAAAAGGCCGACCGGACGCCAGGGGCATCATCCGTACACCCCTCCTCCATCAACAGAAGCGAATGTGGTTAATGTGGGAGTCGACGATCGGGGAGTATCATCTCATGGGCTGGTTGCAATGTGATTGCCCCCGTGCCAGTGCAGATGCAGGACGGAAGCGCTGAGGAAAATGAAAACAGACAAAAAGTAAAAAGAAGAACGTACCTTTCCAAGGACCTTGTCCCGCTCAACACTGAGGAAGTTGCCCATGTCGTCCCAGTGCATGCCCCATAAGTCACCACGGCGGTACAACTTGGCGTTCAGTTTGCCGCGGATCTCCATGATGGTCTTCAACATCTGGTTGTTGCTGTCGCCCGTAAATAGAATCTTGCCGGTGTAGAGCTCATACAAGGTGCAACCAATGGACCACATGTCTACGGCGTAGTCATATGGTATGCCTAGGATGACCTCGGGCGCGCGGTAGAATCGACTGACAAGATACGGCGTCACCTCCGTCGAAGCCGTGGCCGCGTCAGACCGGTCAATAGCCGTACCCAAATCACAGATCTTGAGGAGATTGCGTGCCTCGTTCACCTGGATCAGAATCAGCATACTGTCTCTTCAACGTAGCGTGTTCGAAGGGACTTACCAAAATATTGTCAGGCTTCAAATCAGCATGAATGATACTGCACTTGCGCATATGGGCAAGGGCAAGGAAGATCTGGTAAGCGTAGACACGCGTGGCCCGCAAGTTGATGCCAACGTTGTTTCCAAACTTCTTCAGCACCTCGCGGAGATTCATGCTCAGGTTCTCAAATACCATGCACAAATGACCCTTGTACTCAAAGGATCGCTCAAACTTGACGATGTGCTTCTTGTCCTCCGGGTCGGCTTCATTCAGCTTCTGTAGAATGGCAATTTCGGTGAAACCACCCTTCCGCAAGGCGTCGTTGTTGCGCATGATCTTGATGGCTACCGTCTGCTGCGTCGTGAGATCCAAAGCGTGGGCGACTCCGGAGAACATACCACGACCGAGAGCCGTCGACAGCTGGTATCGTCCGTCCAACAGCTCACCGGGTCTGATCTTGTAGTACCCGTCCTTGTCGTCACCTTCAAGCTTACCGCCGCCGCCATTAGCCTGGCCATCGTTTCCAGCTTTCGCAGTCGCAGGAGCCACAAGTTTCTCTTCGTCGAAATCGTCTGCGAACATGTCGAAGTCGTCGTCATCGTCATCGCCCTTCTCAGGCTTCTTTTCCTCATCCTTTGGTTCTTCCTTAGCGGCATCTGCTTGAGCAGGATGTTTCGCTTCTCCATGCAAACCAACATGTCCGTGGCGCAATTCGTCACGACGCTCGTCTTCCTTCATATCAGCTGTCGGGTCATAATCAGCGGCAGAGGGGCCATCAACTTCCAGTTTGTCGTTTGCGTTGGCTCTTGCAAGATCTTGCTCGGCCAGGAAGAAATTGAAAGTAGAAGGAGACATGGCGTCTGGCACCTGGGCGGGTGACTGGGTGGGCGAAGTAGTGACATTTGCTAAAGAGAGTCAGCAACCGGAATAGACAAGGAAAAGGAGGGCCTGAAGACTTACTCGACTTGGGGCTGTTGGGCTCCGTCTTCTGTGGAGCGGGAGTATTGAAACGGCTCGACGAGGGGGTGGGTGATGGTTTATCACCTTGCAACGACTGAACACTGGGGCTTGCCGCACCTAAACCACGCTGAAGAGCAGCCTGTCTAGCCTTTCTGCGTCGTTCGATCTCGGCTTGGACACGGGCCTCCTCGTCCATTGCCTCCGATGGATCCCAGTCCATGTCGGGCTCGGGCTCCTTAGGTGCCTCCTGTTGACGTTTACTGTAAGCAATGTTAGCAAGATTTTTGACCGGAAATCCAGCAGACAACCGAATAACCTACCCGTCCTGCGAGATGGCAAGTTCCTTGACGCCGCGTTCAACCGGAGCATCCTGACCAGATTTAGCATTTTCCCTTGAAGAATAAGAAGCCGCCGTGTGACCATTTCCTTTTGACGCTTCCTGCCCACGCCTGTCGTCCTTGTCATCTTTGTACGTTCCTTCTGGTTGAAACGTAACGACACGGCCACGGTTGTCACGCCGTCCGCCGTTATTGTTATCGCGGCGGCCGCCTCTGGGAGATCTGCTTCGGTTGTTGCGAGCCCTCTTGACGGCATATGAATCGTAGTCGCGTTCGCGGTCGTAATCTAGTGGTTCGCGGTCACGACCACGGTCACGGTCACCTAAACGATCGGCGGATGGGCGAGTGGGAGGAGCAGCGTCCCGGGCCGAGCCGTACCGGTTACGAGCCGAAGATGACCAGTCGTCATTGTAGTTTGTCGAGCCACGCGAAGGCGGTCGGTCTAGGTCGCGGTACCGGCTACCACCCCTTTCATCATCGTAGTGGACGCGGAAGTGGCGGGGATCGCGGCGGTCCCGGTCTCGATCTCGGTCATGGCGATCGTCGTCGCGCGGACGCTTGAAGCCCCGGGGCGAACGGGTTGGAGGGGGAGAGCGCGGCGACCTGCTGTGGCGACTAAAGGAGCCTTGGCGGGCGTGTCCAACTCTCGGTGACTGGCGATGGTGGTCAGGGAGCTTGGATGGTTCGGGAGTGCGCTCGAGTCTAGCTCTTGGTCTGCCGGTCCGGTCAATATCACCGTTCAACTTAGAGTGAGGCAGGGGAGTTGCCTCTGCGATTTCCCCTTCATCCGAGCTAACATCGGGAAATGCCATTGTGTGCAAACCGACCGCTTGAATGTCAACGTCCGACTTTAGAGAACTAACGCGAGAATAGCCCGTCTGGTTGTGCCAGCTTGGTTTTGCCAAGCTGATGTTGAAGATTTGCGAGAACTGAACAAGAAGCAATTTCGCTGCTTGGCTGGCTGTTTTGGAGGAAATGGGCAGTTGGGAGAGAGTCAGCTTCTTGATCGCAAGCAGTGAAATTCGTGAGATGGAGAGCAGAGCCCGACCAATTTGAATTTGAAGTCTCGTCAAATCTACCGCCGAAAGTGGTAGAGGTAGCGTTGAAGATTGAGAATGGGAGAGTGTTGTAGGTGAGTTGGTTGAAGTGTGTCAGTTAAGGCCGAAGACGGTGCTGGATTGGAAGAGACCTTGTCAGTTTGGCAATGGATGATAATGACGGAACGACGATGTTGCGGTTGCAATCCAAACTCACTGAAGGCAGTCGCGCTTCAAGGGGTTACGCAAAACCTTGCCGGATATCACACTAATATTTGACCCTATAAATGCCGTGCGTAACTGCTAGGGCCCTATCATCTCCGAACTTCAGCCGCGCCACCGCCCAGTCGCAAGGGTGCCCTTTGCCGTTCTAGCCTTTCGTCTCGGCGGCCGCTTTCACCTGTTGATCGGTGGGGCACTTTGTCTTCCTCGCCTGAAGCCATTTCCCCAGATCGTCAAATCTTCTCTTTTTTTTGCTGTCGCAAAGACTTCAAACTTTCACCAGACACCATCTTTTTCTTCTTTTTGCTTCCTATACCAACCGAAAACCGACAAAATGGGTGGCGCTGACAGAGCTGGTATGTTTACTCCCTTCTCGCCTACTGGTGGTTATCGCTCTCGCTGTGCTGTGCGACGGCGCTTACAATGGGCGATCAACGAAAATCTCATGACAGCCTCATGCTGACTTTCTTTCCTCTTTAGGTGGCAAGGCCAAGCCCCTCAAGGTGCGTTCTTTCATGTGACGAGGAAGACGAAAAACGACGAGCAATAGCGATGGCGACGAAACTCTCTATTACGGCGCAACGATTTCTGGAGGGATTAAATCCACGACTGCCGAGTCTTGCGAACAACCACGATTCTGTTTGCGCAAGCGCCTTTATTCGGCTCCAAACCCTCCAGAGTCACAGTTCAGCTTAGAGGAACGCCACGGATGATCAGCGACACAAAATTGTTCGGCGACGCGAACCCAGGACTGACCCCCTTCCTATCTACAGGCTCCCAAGAAGGAGAAGAAGGACCTCGACGATGATGACAAGGCCTTCCTCGAGAAGAAGAGAGCCGGTACGTTACCACCACCTTATTGCTGCACCATTCACCCATCAAATCTCCCAACCCTATTTCCACCACACCCCGCTCTCGTCAGATGACAAATGACCCGAGCAATGAGGCTAACACGTTTTCCACTACAACAGAGGAAAAGGCCCGCAAGGAACTCGCCGCCAAGGCCGGCGGCAAGGGTCCTCTCAACACCGGTGCCCAGGGCATCAAGAAGTCCGGCAAGAAGTAAAGAGATGGCATCTATCTAATCCATACATACTCTCATCTTTTACCGCCTCGAGACCCGCACCGAACCGACGCAATCCGCACCACATCTCACCGCACCGTGCAGAGAAAACGGATAGCCATGATAAGATGGACGGGCGGACCGACGGGCGGACAACCAACGAAGAAGCAAGAGAAAGAAGTACAATGTTTGTACTACGGCGTTATCAAAGTGAAAGGGTTTTTACAACAAACAACGGGAATGTTTACTCGCGTGTCTTTTACCAGAACGCAGTATCTTCCCTTGATTTGATGAAGTTAGAAAGCATGTAGCGAAGGAGCGAACACAAAAATGATGGGATACCACAAATGGGAATATGTTTAACAGTTTTGGAACATACGTTTTAAATGGCTCTCGCCATGTTTCCCATTTCGAACGTGACATGTCGGTGTGTGATGAATGGAGAGGTAGTTACTGTTATTGAGCGGTTATAGAGAGCTCATGCTGTTGCTCTACTCGATCGCAACAGTTACAGAACTTGATTCATTTTTTCCGTTGGGTAGCATGGGGTAACAACTTCGATTTGAAGGGACAGCCATTGCCCACCTACGTGTCCATCAATAGTTGATGATCAGATGAAATGGACCATGGGGCTACTTCATTGCTGGCTGGAAGGAGAAAAGGCCCGAGAGCATATAGGTAATCCAATCACTTGAGTGTCTAAGTGGTATATAAAATAGTATGTTCCAAATAGCCCTAACTCGTTCCCTGCGAGGTTATGATACATGAGATGAAGCCTCTAATTAAAACGTATTGTAGATATAAAAATGGTCATCCTCTTGACGCCTGCCTCCCTGGGCACTTTTTGCTGGTTCGTCTCTCCTCTCTTGTATCAAACCGAGAGTTCATAATACAGCAGAGCAACCAGCCGGCCCGAAACTTTCTTCTTCAATCATCCAAACCCCAAAATAACAATTGCCTCTCTTTCACAGAGACATGGCTTTCCAGATTTCGGATTCTTCATGATCTATTCATCTCGCGCACGCAGGAGACGCACACTCACATATCAAAAACGCCGAAACAATGCTTGGTGAAGCGCTTTTCAAAGAGCGCCCATAAATGCAAACCATCCTCCCAAATCTGGTCTCAGTCATTTCCGTTCCGGGAAGATGGGGAAGCCAGCCGTTTATGCTCCGGCTCGGCTATCCTCCTTCGCTTCCAGAACTTGAGGATATCTCTCTTCCTCCCCTTATTCAACGAAGACGTTTCGGCGTCTCCATCAAGTGTTCTTCTGGGTTTCCCTCTTCCGGGAACGAGGATCTTCTAGTTCCCGCCCCAGAAGCTATTCCCGCTCACGCTTCCATTCCCGCCCCTGCCCGGCGCGCCAGGCGCAGGTCCCTGCCTTCGGTTCCCTCTGAAGTAGTCGTACTGCATGGGATCGTTCTGACCCTGATTGGGCTGGTATGGCGGGCTCTGCATCGCGCTCGGTGGTGTCTGAATCATGTCGTCGTCTGTTTGTGGTACGTTTCCATAACCATATCGGGAAGCGCCCAGCACGCCTGGCGCGCGTGGGTTGGGAATACTAAACCCGCCCAGGGCACCACGAGACCGGGAGCTGTCGAAGCTGCGTTCGCGGTGGAGGTCAGCGTCTGAAACATCGAGACCTGCTGGTGCTGAAGTCGGCATGCCCGCCGCGTTATAGACAAGGTTGCTCGAGCTATCGTTGCCGTTGTCGCCCATGTGGTACAAGGGACTCCGGCCTCGGCTGGGTGCCTCGCCAGGAGCTAGTGTGGGTGGCGAATAGGGCGTTTGGTTGTTGTACGAGTATTGCTGCGATGGAGACATGTAGCCGCCACCATAAGCGGTATTGCCCATGTCGGACTGGTTTGAAAAAAGTCTGCGGTTGTTGCTGAAGCCCATTCCTCCTACTGGTGTACCTGGTCGAGAGTTGCTGTCGGACCCCGTAGCTACGGTTCCGGGTGTGTCTGGTCGGATGATATCAGATGCTTGTCCAAACAATTCGCCCGCGCCATGGTCAGCCGCAAATTCGTCACGATTTTTGTAGAACTCAAAGTCTAGTCGGGACTCTGGGACGACCTCGAACCCGGGAACCGCGGACGAAAGTTTGCCGACTTTTCCAGAAGCCATACTGTCGAGAGCGTAGGTGTCGCTGTACCCGCTCACGGACATCGAGTCGCCGGGGCCTGCATCGCGGCCATCGGACAATCGGCCCTGATAAACGCTTGCCAGTATGTTCTGAGCTTTGGCGTGCACCATGGGTGTTATTAGCGGCCTGTATAGAGCAGGGTGACCGAAACGCGAGGATAGACGGTCGCCTTTGAGGCCTTGTTCTTTCAAGCCAAAGCCTTCCTCAGGGTTGCCATGCTTGATAATGCGCGTCGAATAGTACGTAATCTTGTTATCGTACATTCTCGAGCAAACGAACTTGAAGATGATCGTGAGGATTGGTAGCGGGACGACAGCGTACGCTTGAGTTTTGTACCCCCAGCCTCTCACCCATACTACCAAAAAAGTGACCAGGTGGGATAGCACCAACCCAAAGAGAATGCGGTTGAACAATATGCGCCAAAACATTCCCCCACTCTCCGTTTTCGTGACGAAGACGTACATCAACAGGTACTTCTTGAGTGCGACGTCAATGGCGAAGTAAACGCCGGCCGCTGGGAGAACAAGAGGCATGATGGGAGCGTAACAGAGAGCGGCAGTGGCGTAGAAGAGAAAATAGTTGTAGTAGCTAGCGTAATCGAAAGATGGGGGTGCCGAAAGCTCGATGAGCTCTCTGGGGGTCGGGTTCGAGAACTTTCGCATGATCGAGCCGTATATCAGCTTCCAAAGCTGCGATAGATCGATGGCGGCACCTAGCTGACGCTGGACGAGCCAAGAGACCCAAAATGGAGAGACGCTGCAAAGCGCGATAAGGACGGTGGTTCCGAAGTCTGCATCGAGGATCGCTTTCCAGATATCATGATTCTCGCTGTTCATGGTGGTACCGACGACCGCCCCCACGAAGGACCACAGAGCGCTGAACAGAGAAAATACAATCAGGTTGTTGAAGACGAAGAAGGCATAGAGTTTGGCGACAACGTGGCGTTCTCGGCCAGTTTTGGTCATGTCGCCTCCCTTCATAGACAAGCGCCGAAAAATGATGGGGAGAACCATATAAACCAGGGAAGTCAGGGCTGGTGAAGCAATACCCTGCACGATAGCCCAAAAACTTCTGTTCTGGTCCAGAGACTTTTGAAATTCAGGCCAGACGCGTCCGAGATTGTTCAAGTTGACCAGAAAGATGGCGATCATAGCATTGGGTGCAACCCATACCACGGTGAGAACAGTGATCCACAAGTTGTTCCACAGCCTCCTCGTTGCACGAGAGGATGAGCTAAGTGGCATGTTTTCCCAGACAATGTCGTTAGGCTTAGGAGCTAGGGTGACTGTCGCGCCTTGCGGTTTCTTGTTTCGGCAGAGATAGGCAATTGCATGCGCTTCGCTTATATCAGCATAAGACGCAAAGCCGTACGGCATGGAGCCTCTCTTGTCTATCCGTTGGCGAACCTCCTTGATTTCGAGTTCCAGCAACTTGATTCGTTGAGTGAAATAGTCGATAGCATCCAATTTTTTGTCCTTTGGATAGGTCGAGAACGAAGGGTCTTTTTTGGAGGGTCGGCACACTGGCCTAGTAGGCGGGAGGTTTTTGGGATCCTTGAGGTACTTGGCTAGCACCTGTTCCAGCTTCCGGACCGTCTTTCCGTGCTCCTCGATCAACGTGGGTAGGATCTTGACGTCACGGGCGACAGCAGTCCTCGAGAAAGATGAGCTCGGTGCTACAGTGTCAATGATTCGAGCGATACCTTCATCCGATGTCATATTTTTTGGGATATCGTACAACTGGTAGTCGTTTATTAGCAAACAGGAACTGTATGGTGTGGGACGGGCGTAACATACCATGAGTGTACGGGCGTGGAGGCTCTGCTGGTACTCCTCGCTTTTGAGATACTGAAGCCTTAGCAAGCAAACCTTCCTATAGTTCCACCAAAGAAAGAAGCACACAAGCAGAGTGGTTACCCAAGCCATCACGACTGTAGCCCATTGCCACTCGTTCCACACGGCCAAGGGCGTAACCCTTTGCACCCAAGGCGTCTCACGGACATACTCTCCCTTGAACCAATTGATTGGAATTTGAATGCAGCAACACAGGACGGCAAGAATCAGAAAGATGTTGCGGCACATTCTGGTGAAGCGCATGAAGATTGTGGCGTCCATGCCCACGAGCTTCACCAAATCTTGCTCCGTAGTCGTCCACAGCGGCTTGATCCATGAGAAAATACCCTTTCCCAGCGGGGGCGGGGCGTGCTTTTCATCGGCATGTTTGAGTTTGGGTGCGTAGACGACAGTGTTGAGTGGCCTAACCAGGGAGAAGCCAATAGCGACGGCGACGGTGATGCCGAAGGAAGACGCAATGGCAGCGTAGAGTGAATTGGAAGAGAGCTGGAGAGCGGTTGAATCAGCAATGGGCACGTATGAGCATGATATGCCACCATATCTTGATTGGGAAAACGCATGGCACCTACCTGGGCTGCAAAGGGGTCCTGCAGGAGTTTCAGGAACTCGGTGATAGCATCAGCACGGCTTTCGAGCACATTGCCTGCTGTGCCCTCTATTTCCACCATCTTGTTTGCCCGTAGCGAGCCCGATCAGGGCGGTCGAAGCAAAAGTCGTGATCAGAGCGATAGCGATCCGAGGGGGGTAGGTGGTGGTTTCGTTCCCGTCAGGATAGTCGGGCTAGCACAGACCCACGAATTGTTTGGACGATAAAGCGCAAGTTGGGATGAACTGGTCTCGTTCCAACAATCTGCGCTGGTTCGGCGGATTCGAATCTCTCCTCTCGCACGTCTGCCGTTAATCGCCAAAGCACCAAAGCTTGTTGGATGTAGAGGGTTGTGATGGTGTCGAGAAGGCGTCGAAGATGGGTCGAGGGGGGTGTTATGCCCTGTTTCAACCTAAAGGCGTGACCCTTTAAGCACAAACAAAGAGATCAGGACTCTCTTTGGCGCCGACAATCAAAGAGAATAGTCTTGCCGTGTGTTGTGCGCATCAGGGTTGAAACCGAACGATTGTCGTCGTGTGTAACGCGTGGCGGGCACTCGGAGAGTACCTCTAAGGATACCTCTAGGTAGGGTCAATGGTCAATAGGTAGGAAAAAAAGGACCACCACGATCTGGAACGAATGTGACGTATGGTGGATGCCAAGTCGCAGCGCTAACAATTTGATTCTGGAAAATCCGTGGCCGATCGGGGATCTGTTGGATCTGTTGCCAGTGGTGAGTAGGAGGAGGGTGAGTCCCAGTCTGTTAGCTAGAAAGGTATTAAGCGAGAGGGGCGACAAGACTCGGTGTTAAGGAGAGTATTCGTTGTGTCAAGGTGCGCAAAAGATGGAGGGAAGCAAAGTCCTGAGGAGAGGTTTGTTGGTTTGGATCGAAGGACGGGTACAGTGGGAAAAAAAGCGAAGGTGGTGGTGAGGTTAAACGAGTGTCCAGGTCGAGTCCATTAGATGGCGCCCATGTCGATTGACTGAGTGGTTGATGGGGATGGATGATGATATCAACTGAATGGAACTCGGCCACTTGCGCATGCGTATTGCTCGGAAGATCGTCAAAAAGAAAAAGGATGATGGACAGCGTTACGACAAGACACTGGACTCGACGAAGCAACCTGTGAACAGGCAAGCAACACCAACAAGCCAGTGATTGCCAAGAGCCAAGCAATTTGGGGATGGACGGGTTCTGGAAGGAGGGATGAACGGGCCAATTGCATTAAATCATGGGGACGCCGTAGGGACGCCGGGGGTGGCTTCGGGGCCGCTAAGAGGCTCGTGTGGCCGTTCCTTCCTAGACTTCCCTTGCTCGCATCCACATGCCGTTGAATCTGTGACCGCCCGTGGGGCCGGATTGTCAGATTGGCAATGTGTGTGCGCGTCGCAGCGACTGCAATGTGCTAAGAATGGAACTTCCCACTTGGCATCTCTCTTTTTTTTGTTGGAGTTCAGGGTCTCGACGCTGTCCCAGGGGCAAGAAATCTGTAGAGTGAGAAGATGAGAGGGGATTGGCTGTGAACCGACGACGGCCATGATTCCATCCAAACTGTTCATCTTGTCTTTTTTCTTCTTGACCCTATTCTTCAGTCACCTTTTTACTTGACTTTCCCTATTCATTGCTCACATCTTCACCCCACACCTATATATCAAAAAGGGCCCCTCCTTTTGATCAAGGGATTCCATCACGCTCCAATAATCATTGGCTGCCCCTGACACAGCGTGATCCACCAAACGGCAACAAAGCGGCTCAAGGAATGGACCTGGAATGGACACTCCAAGACCTCGTCCTAGACACTGGCCGCGCCGCAAAGATTGCCGTCCTGCCGTCATCAGGCATGGAAGTCGAAGCCGGGGAGGGTTTTGGCACCAACCATTGACAGTTTGTAACAAGCAGACGACCCAAGCCATTCACCATGAGTGTCGGTTGTTGTCTGTCGGCGACTCGGCGGCCACTTGAGCATGTCAGCATGTCCCACCACATTCCATTCGCACGCTTCCAAAAGTGCCCATCTAGCTCACACCCTGAAAGGAATACCAAGATTTGGAGTGCCTCTGACTACAGTGTTTCGTACAAAAAGTTCTGACTGAGGACATGTTCGATGCAACAAGCCTCCTCACTAGTCCAGGTACCAATGCAAGGTTACATTTTGGGATATAGACCCAGAATCCAACATGGTTCATCGGCTGCCTCTCTTTCGAATGTTGACTTGGGTTCTTTCCACTTTCCACGACTCACCAACTCGAACGATATCGCAGAGCGAGTGTCCATCCGGCATGACTTCCGCGTATGGGACTTTCTAATACGTAGCCGCTACTAGACGGTCACCTCCACAATCAATTCATCAGGACACCGCCAGAGATCCATCCATCAAAAAAGATCGGCGCAAGTAAAGCAGGGCCGTTGACTCGCTCCGTTCACCAAGCTGTTCACGACCTGCTAGTTAAAAGGGAAGCAACTGGACTTTGCTGGAGTTTTCTGGTCATGTTGAATGTCACCTATAGCTTCAGAACCTTGTTCCTCGGCCCATCTGATATCGCTGGTGTTTCTCCAATCTTATCAGGGCCGGGTATCGCTTCGCCCATGGCGAAAGATAGTCATTTTCTTTGTATAATTCGGGGCGGCACAACAGAAAAGGCACGCGCTTCCAGGTACCCGTTTTTAAAAGTGCACCTATCCCCACGGTCGAGAAGTGATCACCGTCAGATCCGGCTTAATGTCCGGATTTCCGTGCTCATCATGATGACTGAAAACGGGACTCATGGTTCAAGTGATCAAGATGGAGCTGAACACGACGTTGATTTGACTGTATATAATCAAATGCAGGTTTGGTTGTTAGCTTGGCACTTACTCTTGATGTGCTGGACAAAATTGACCGTGAATCTTGGAGATTCCATCAAGACAACGATAGAACACCAAACCGCAAATGCATTCACAAGATATAAACTAGCCTATTCCTGGTCACATTATACCTAGATTCAAGAACAAACCCCCGTAGTACAAGAAAGAAACACCTCCAGAAAGTTGATATCAAGTCTCCAACAAACCCGCTAAACTCCAGCTTCACAAAAACAAACTCAAATATCCTCCGTTTCTTCGTCGATATTACCGACCCCCCTCTTCGTCTTCTCTTCAGCTGCCTCTGGGTTTTGTCGTGCTGCGTCACGAAATGTGCTCTCGGTCCGTCTCTTGACTCCGTCAGCTCCGGGACCATACTTCCCTTCGATTCAAACTGTTCCAGTGCGGCGATAGAGGGCAACTCCTCCGGCGGTTCCCAGGACTACTCAGCCCCATCCTGCCGTTTTCGCGAGTTTCTGCACAACATTTCGATTGAGAGAGAGTGAAGTAGCAAATGACGTAAGGAAGGAGCGAATAAGACAACGAGCGATGTTGTAAAGAGTCAGTGTGATGTTGTGTAATTGGGATAATGAAAAGAGAAGGAGAGAAGATCTTGGAATGAATCGGGAATGAGCAGATCTACCTAGAGGTAATTACCATCATGATGGCTGCCTTTGCTTCTCCTGGAAAATACCTGCCTTCTCGATGATACCTTTCCTTGTTGGGAGTTTGGGAGAAAGGGTTATTTCACCGACTTTCAGTCTCATCTCGACGTTGTCGCCGCCTAGCCCAGTTGCACTCACTAACTCCAACCCTTCCTCCTCTGACTAGGAAACCCGAACCCTGTTAAGATATGCCCACCTGTTATTTTCTGGTTGATATTTTCTGAATTGAGTATTGAGGTCGCTTTATAGGTTGCCCGACTTTGAGATGGGCGCGATGGATTTGCAAGTAGCGGAGCGACTTTTTGGAGAAGGGGCCCCTTTCTAGGCTCTTTCTCTGTAGGGAGATAAGGTGCATCTATGCAGCCCGGGAACTCCCACTCTGTCAGCAGCCACTCCAAAATGTTTCCACTGGCCTTGCATGAAATGCACCAAATATGTTCACGTTGTGGAAGGCACCCTCGGAATAACAGAGAGTTTACCGTCTACTGTCCAGCCTTTGTCGGCGCTTGCCCAATATATAACTTTTCTATGATCGACCCTCCTACCCTTCTCCCTAGCGTTTCGCTCTAGTCCGTTTTCCTCGTCGCCTTCCAGTGAGTCGAAGTCGCCCTCCTTATTTCGGATGAGGTAGCGAAAGGGACCAAGAAAATTTGAGTGTGCTTTGCCTCCGAAATGATAGAATTTTTTAGTAAGGTACTATGACTGGGTTAGAACTGACGCGTGGGGTCGTAGAGTAAAGCTAGTCCGGTGGAAGGGACGGTTGATAATCACAATAGTATGCCCGTTCAGCCGCCCGCTTCTACATATACGGCAGCGTTAAACGACGATTCCATTTTGAGATACTTGACTACCTCTACTGTTGACGATGCAGCTTATATTGGAGGGAAGGAAGTTAGTAACGTGGATATGTTTCAGGCGCCGGGTCCCGCGATAGTGGCCACAGCTTCGCTATATCATCGAGTAAGCATTAAGTTGCTACTTCAGTTGCTTCCGGCCTTCAGTCTGCTCAGCCGTCATTCAAGATTTCTACTTCTGTTTCCCGCTCATGGTCATTAGATAAGGTCAATGTCTTCCTCACTTTCGTCATTCCCTCACTGTGATTTCCTCTGCACGCTCTTACTATGCTAGTGCCATGTTCTCTTTGCTGCGAGGAAGGTAAACTCCAGCGTCCATCAACACTTAATAATCACCGGCGCCCCTTACCTTGAACGCCGGTCCGCAACTTGAAAACCCATCGCGCCAACTTTCAAGTTAAAGAAAGCGGCATCGATACCCAACTCAGGAAATGTCGACAGGGAAATGACAAATTGGCATTTGATGGGGCTCAAGTTGCTGATTAGAAGAGGAAGGTAGAACTAGGAGTTGGTGAGTACACCTGGTCATCAAAGCAGCGGTGTCCTAGGACATTTTAAACTTTCCGGATTCAGGGCAACTTCCTCCCCGCAGTACGAGACTCTTGCAACCGAACGCTCGGTATATTGACACCTACAGTATCCAGGTGCAAACGAACTCTACAAAGGCAGCTATACAATTTGATTTTTTAGGAAAGAGCGGCATGGATCCTTTTCCTATGTAGGCAGGTAGAGACGATGAGCCTGGCATTGACTGAAAAAACGATCGAGCTTGGAACTGGCGAAAGTACCTTACAGGGAAAGGCACACTTGTCCAACTGCGCGAGGAGACTGACAAGACTGTCTCCGAGCTCAGAGGTATCAAGGCCAGTCACGAGGTTTTGGTGATAGTCTTAGCAGGCACACCAAGGACGATGGGAGCGTTGACGTCGCCGGGCTGCTCCTGACCCATGACAACAGCAGCGCCGGGTATCTACACCAGATCAGCAAGACCCATGGCAGCCAATCCGCCAGCAATGGTCTCGTTGAAGCCGTTGCCAGCATTGGCCAAGCGGGCGACCAGAAGCTTAGCACGAGAGGGAAGGCGACCGGCCCAATTGGTATCGCGGGCAGTACCGGCAGCAACGGCAGACTTGGACTCTCCCAAGACTCGAGTCACCGTCAGCTCCATGTCTCGAATGTACTGGACTTGAGCAAATAAAGTGTCGCCTTGGAAGCACCTTCAGCATGAAATTTTGACGGTAAAAGCTGCCAATATCAGTAGGCAGCGGAAAGGACGAGATGAGACGGAAGGTAGGTGGTGGAATGACGTTCTGTCGCAACGAAAAAAGGTATTGTCGAGAAGGTATGTTTAGAGCTCCTCACCCCGGTTCACTTGGAGGTTTTCTCTTCTTCTTTTCTCTTCACCCAGCAGCGATATTTATTTGTATCATAGCGAAAATGACACCATTTACTTATTTTCTTACCTCTCTCTTCCCCAGCTACGCCGACTCGGCATCTCCTCTGATTGCCGTGGTCGTTCTCGCGTTCGTTGTTGCCTACCTCTTCCTGCGGCCGCAGCGCGCCTCCCTCTGGCCTTTGTAAGTGAATCCCCAACAATACGTCCTAATCTCCATCCTCCGCTTGACAATAATAACCGTCCGGCTATCTGCTCAATCTATCACTTTGCTGGAAGCTAATAGATGAAACAGCCGGTGGCCAACAGAAGATCCGGAGCCGGCTGTTCCCTTTGCTGGTTTCGCGCCCGGCGCCGAGGGTCCCGGGGGAGGCGGCCAGGGAAGGGCTGTCGATCCGGCTCTCGGTGACCCGGTTTGGCATTTATTTGTCAAGCCGGGGTATCGGGATGCCGTGAAGACGGCCTTTCAATGGGCGGCTGGGCAGGTCTAGGTAACAATGGCCGAGCCGTAACCGGCGGAGAGGGAGGTAAGACCCCCATATTGTTTTTTTGTATCGTTAACAAGATTGTCATAGTGATGCCCTTCGGGGAGGGTGGGTTTTGGGGAAAAAAAAAAAAAAAAATACCTTTTTTGGAGGGCTTTTATGTCTGGGAGATTCTAGGTTTTGTCTGAGCAACATATAGGTTTTGCATCGGTGGAGGCGAGTCGTCTTGTTCCAACGGGGAAGGTTCTGCGCGGATTCATTGATGAGAGTTTGGGACAGTACACTGGTTGGGATTGCATAATATCGCTGCTGGGGAGCATATCTTGTTGTGGACCATGGGATCTGGCTGGCACAATTCGCAGAAAGGCTTCGTTGGGAGGATTGGATGGGATGGCTAGGATTATGCTGCTTGGGTGAGCACTTCGGGGAGAACGATCTTTGACAGGGTGTTGGAAGCATTGTGGGAAGATTGTGCAGGGTGATGAGACGGGATATCTTCTGCCATGGAGTTCAAGCAGGAAAGGGGGCCTCGGATATTCGATGAGATGGTGGCGTGCTCATTGCTCAGGTATGCTCCATACTCTTCTTCCCCCTTTGACCATTTCCTTGCAAAAAGTCTAACATTCGCATAGGAAAAGCTCTTCGGCTGCATGTCTCTCAGCACTTCCTCGTGTCATTCAAATCACCATCATCCTCAGCCCAGTCATTTTTGCCTTCTTGACTCTTGTCATGCACAGAAGCGCACGCTCTGAAACGGACATCAACGGTATCAACCTCACCAGCGGGCGCGACACTTGTCTTCAGAACACAACTCTTCACTTCTCTCCACGTTTCTTTTGGACCATTCTAACTACCATTGCTCCCGGTCCCACAATCTTCGGCTCTCCTTTCTCGCCGCACAAAGAGGTTTTGGCCGAACAGACAACCTCACCAGTCGATACAACAGTTGTCGCCATGTCATAGTCAGCACCAAGACGCGAACACACTTGGCTCAGAATTCACACAAATGTTCGGCTCCTCCAGTATTTTACATGTGCGACTAGCACAAGTTGTTCCCGTCCATTCACGCAAGTTGGTGCAGTGTCGACTATCAACTCTGTCAAACGATAAACCCGCCGCCGTTTTTTCACCTACCGCACTTTCTTAGAAGACCAGGACGGGCGGATGAGTATGAGGCTGGGCCGCTTACAGCATCACTCTTCCGTTTTTACATCTTCCAATCTTACCCAGCGCTTGCAGTCAAACATCAAAGCCCTCCCTGACTCGCCTCAAGAGGGAGTGTCAAGCCAGAGCGCCGATCGAGGCATGTTATCTCGAACCCATCCAACACGCTCGTGCAACAGCGATGCCCCTAACGAGGCCACATCAACCACCACAAGCCTCGTGAGGAACGGACGCCCTGGTTTTTGTTCACTCTCAAAACGGAAGACAGCCAACACACTGGACCACGCAAGACTCCGTCTCACGGTATCTGACGTCTACATCAGAATCACCACCAAGCCCAGAACCGCCAGAACGGCAAAAAGAAAACGCGACAGCCGGCTTGCCAAGTCACATCTGTTCTGACTCTGACGCCATCTGAAGCCTCATCAAAGTTGGCAAAACCTGCATCGCACTTTATGCCAATGACCGCCCAGCAACCGGTAGAATACCGGAATATGAAAGGAGGAGTTGGGAGAATCCATATCACTGTTACCACCGTTACCATTGCCCATCGTCACTTAGATAGTCTTCATTGGATAGCCATTTTTCCTTAGATGGTCATCGTCACACAGATAGTAAATTCAACCAAGAATAGCTTCATCCATGTCCTTTTCTGATTAAAGCAGTTGAAGCCCATACCACGAGGCCCTCTCTGACGGTCTGTACATCGTTGATCCCGCTCATACAGCCAGTGGTGCCCTCCAGCAGATACCGTAGTATTTCAAGCCATCCGGAAAAGGGTTTCTTAAGGATTTTGCAGAATGCTCAAGGTCACTGCACGAAGGCGTGCGTTTCTTCGTGCAAACAAGAAAAGAGATGTTAGCGTTAGCCACCAAGACGCTCCATAACCATTACCATGTACTCAGAGGTAATGGGCATGAACATTGCAGTTTACTTGAGGATTCTACCGGATAAAGTCTGATTAGGCCAGATTACCCAAGAAACCCTTTGTCGGATGCCCCGAAACACTACGGTACCCGGGTCTTTCATGTGCCTTTATTGCTTTATTTTTCTACCTGTGGTAGATCCCATGTTTCTTCCTGAAAGTGCATGTTTTGGTGGGCGGTGCTCTGCATTGATGAGTTGCCTCTTGCTCTCTTTCGCCTTTCAATGCATGCACGCTGTATTATTTTATTTTATTTTTCACTAAAACACGTGTTTAATGAAGTATCGCCCAAGGAAAGTAGTAGTATAAGTACCTGTTTTTCCCTACCTAGTTATTCAAGGTCTTCCTCCTCTCCCCAAACTCTTCTCGTCTACATCCTGTTGCCTTGCCTACCAACAACTTCTCACAGAATCCTACAAACACAACAACGCCATAACTTTGGTTATCTTACTCTGGCCATCATGGTGCACCCCCATAGCTGTACCTGTTGCAAATGCCCGAACACGAAACGGGATTGCCATCAAATGACATTCCGTATCATCACCAATCCATACCTATGGGTCCTCACTCCGCATCATCGTCCTTGCTGCTGGGGAGACCAGCCTTCGATGGACGACTGGAACAAAAAACTCGAAAAGGAACTCGAAAAAAAGTACCAGGAGGAGGCCAGACAGAAAGGCAAGGGTGGAAAGAACTGGATTTCCTCTTGGCTCCCGTTCCAGTCCCTCGGTTGTTCGACGACACCAATGGCGACGGAATTTTCAGAAATCCAGCCGCTTACCAAACTGACGCCACCAGAAGCAGCAGTCCGAGATTTCAAGAACATTGTGGTCTCGTTCCATTTCCCGAAGGAGATCCTTTCCAAGCAAGAGTGCATCCCCAACCCAACCGAATGGTTTGTTGAGCTCCGTCAATACTTTGTCGACCTTCCCCAGCAGCTCGGGCAACTCGAACAGTTTTCAAAGGCGACTGTCGGTAGCGGTACTGGTACCGGCACCGCAGACTACGACAACGAAGACGTACGCAGTCTAGCTCGCTGGAAGGACTACCAGGTACCAGATGACACAGCTGGCAAGCCCTTCCTTCGGACGACTGATCATCGATTCAGATATCCCAACCTGAATTTCAAGCGCCGCATCGTGTTCTCGCAGCGAGAAAAGGACGGTCAATGGTTGATCGGTCGTTGGATGGCTGTCGCCTACGTTTTCGCCTCCACCCGGGAAGCTCTTCAGCAGCTGGATTGGTGCCAGCTAATTTCTCCTGAGACCATGGCCGAGTAAGTTTTGTCCCGCTTCAGAGGTCAACCCCCCTCGTTTCTTCCAGCAGCCCTTCCTTTTTTTTCTTTTTCTTTTTTTTCTTTTTCCTTTTTTTCTATTTTTTTTTTTACCTTTCTTTCTGTTTTTGTCCACCATCGCAATAGCATTTTGCTCTCTACTTGACCCTGACTTGTTCAGCGAGACCAAAGATAATTTGCTAGTAACTGACATACTCTTTTTTTAGTCTCATCGCCTATAACATAGGACCGATGAAGCTTGAAGACGACTATGCGCCAGAATTGAGAATATTCTACCAGCTCGAACGAATGCGACCATACTATGTCTATCAATACGATGGCGGTGAGACAGCCAGCAAACAGCAACAACCACAGAGCCGTTGTGCCGAGGAGGAGGAGGAGAAAACGAAGATGGAGAAGCAGAACAAAACCATCATTCAGGCGACAACCCGGGCCAACAAGTCTGATGAAGAGCAGCCTCCTGGGGACGACGACGGCACTGCTACTACTTTAGAGCAGTGCGCGCATATGATGGTACCTACCGTTTGGCAATTGGTATCTACCCATTGTCAGACCCCGTGGGGTAAGAGATCCCCTAACCCGGCCATTCCAGCCATTCCTCATGGCTTGCCTATCCCCACCGACCTCGAGGACCGTTGTCATATCACGGATAGGTATGATTACGGTTGCGAATTTCTTGGACCGGTCCCGTATCATGCAGAAAACAGGGCGGTACCTCCTGGAATGTCCATCTCGCAGGTGCTCGAAGACCGTTGCCATCTTGTCGACCGGACCTGGCAATCTTTGATGAGAGGTGGTGCCGTTGACGCTACCACTACCACTACCACTACCACGGAGGATGAAGAGTTTTGGGACAAGGAGTGGGATCTGATTGACTGAGAGCCCTTGTGGCGTCGAGGAAGACTCTCAAATCCAAACTCGGGCAGGAGATTATATGAGCAGCTGCCGAAACAAGTCTGAGCGGTGGAGAAATATCAAGCAAGGAAGCAAGGTGCCTCTGGTCAAAAGGGACAGGAAACAACACGACCCGAACAAATGCGACGATTTTTCTTCTTTCTTTACGCGGAGTTTTCTGTCGAGTGTATTGGGGCATTGGGTCAGATCATATAAAGCAGGAGATAAGGGAGGTAACGGTTTACGCCTGGTTATCGGATTATTTTGTTTGGATTTTTAATGATGTCATGTTTTTATGTTTTCGGCTCCGAGTATGGACAGATAGATCATTCCGCGTGGCATGCTTCCCGCGAGGAAAGGAACAAAAGAGGCCGGTTGGTACAAGACAGCGATAGGAACAAAGTTACACTGATTTGGCAACCCCTTGGTTATCCTCTCAAATGTGTTTTCTGGTGAATTACTAACTTACAAACACAGCCAAGCCCCAACGGTATACGTAAAAAGACTTTCTTCCTGATGCACCGTAACTCTGAGAACATCTGAAACTCCTTCTAATGACTATAACAAGACTAGATTTGCAGAACTGTAAGTCATGGAAAGACAGCGAAACTATTCGTGTCTTGTATAAGCCATTTTCTCTCCTGGCCTCCAGATACGGGTTGTGATGGGGTCGTATTTCTTAAGAACAACTACTCGCCTGGCCTAAAAACGACACAGCGACTTGACAAAGTCAGGGCATTTTCTAGCCCAGACGAGTACAGCAACGCACCTCGACATCTACGCTCACACACATCCTATATATGACCCTTATCCTTCTATTGCCTTACCCACCGGGGACACACGATAACAAGTGCTTTAAATTCTCGCCTCACCTGAAGATTTTAATCTTCCATCGACTTTCCAAAACTTCCTACCTATCAGAGGTTCTCACAAAACACAGAACAAGGACTTGTTAGTGAAGGAGAGCGAAGCTCAGACTTTACATGAGCAATGTTCTTATGGACGTGATGCTTAAGACTGGGTAGAGAACGTAGTAGTGGCTCTGAACTCATAGTACGCCCAGGAAACCAGAGGGCGCGGGCAGGTTATCCCCGTAAAAGATACGGCACAACTGTATAACACAGACATAGCCTCTTTTCATTCCTTCTTATGATTCCGCTTGTCGTGGTGCTATCCACCAACCCAAAAAGTAGTACACTACACATCGATCCATTCTCTCCAACCCGAGAGTGACCAGCAAACGCCAAATCAAAACTGTAAAACCTGCAGCCATAATGACTACTAGTTACTTCATATTCAAGCAAGCTCCCTGTCAAAAGCTATCCGTCACCATCACCAGAGTACCAAGGGCTCTAAGCCAACCTGCGAACCCTTTCGCTATATCATAAAAAAACATTTCCCTTGAACCCAAAAAAGACGCCTAACCACACATTTCCACCTGCCCTCGCTCATCGTACAGACCTGCCAACTCACCTCTGCGTAGTCCCACTTCTTCGTTATTCATACCTTGAACCCAAAATTAGGCAGGTCCCTGACTCCTCGTCTTCCTCTGGGTCTGACCAACAGGCTTCAAGATCTTCCTCGCCGCCTTCTCAACCTTCTCAGCCGCCGACTTCTTGGGCCTTCCCGGGGCTCTCTTGACCGGGGAGGATGCACCGTCACCGTTCGTCTCATCCGCCTTGGCCTTTTTGGCATCGCCATTTACGGCCTCGTTCTCGTTGTCCTCGTCGTATTCATCCGCCTTTCGCTTCTTGCTAGCAGCAGAAGTTGGAGCAGGGGCGGCCTTGACCCCCTCCTCGGCTTGTGTCGGGTCCGAGGCCTTGGCGACGACCTCCGAAGGGACGTTCTTCATCTCGGTATCGCCCTCCTCGTCCTTCTTTGCGGCGCCAGCTACTCCGTTCGTGCCGTTCTCTCCGAGTGGTGCGGCGGCTACTGCTTGATCCGGGTTGGTCGCCGCGGCGTCCTTTGCGTCGTTGACTTTCTTCTCAATCTTGCCTTCGGTAGACTCCTCCTTGGCAGCCTTCTCCAAATCCGGAGCGGCCTCACCATTGGGAAGAACGGTTCCTGCGCCCGCGGGGCCGCCAGCCGAAGCGTCCTCCGTGGATCCCGGCAATCCGTCACCGGTTGGTACAGCATCCGAGCGGGGGTTCTCATGGACTTTCTCGGGTGCCGGAGCGGCAGCAGCGTCGAAAACGGCAGTGGAGGTCGGGGCAGAGGGAGTGGCGGTTTCGAAACCGTGGAACTCGTCACCGGCGGCGGTAGGCTCTAGAGCCATCTTCTCGGCGACGACTTGGTTTTCGGAGGGGAAAGTTTTCGGTTTCTCGGCATCCTTCTTGTCGTCGGGATGAGCGTCGGTGGCGGGCTTGAGGCTGTCGGTCGCCGCAGTGACCTTACTTTCGGTAGTGGTGGCGGCTACGTCTGCCACTGGGACAGGAGCGGAGGCCGAGGCGGAGCCAGTGTCGTCTGGCTTGGAGGTCATGGTGGAGGGAGCGGTGGGTTGCTGCTCAGCTGTATGATGAACGCCAAGAGGAAGGAGGCTAGGTGTCAGTCTGCCTGAGCTATCAATCTAGTTTGAGGTATTCTGGAGGGGTTTTCTCGATCGTCTGATGGGAATGAAAATGGTTGAATCGGGTGTTGATGTTGATTTTTGGATACAGTATCGTGTTGACAAGGGCGATGGTGAAAAGTGAAGGGCGGTGATGGCGCGTGGGCGAATCAGAAGAGGAGCGCACAAGGATTCGCCAATGCGCTCAATGGACGTGTAACGGCTCCTTGTATGGTAGATGGCGCAAGACCGTGTACCTAGCTGCGTCTCTTGGATTCAAGACCCAACCAAGGCTCCGACCTGAATCCTAGATCCCAATCGTTTTCTCATACAGAACATTGTGCTCGTGTCGCGAGGGCATTCTCTCACTCACCTTTGTTGACTTGGGCGGACATGATGATGGCGTTGGAAAAAGGGCGATGACGTAGTTCGGGAGGATACCGCGTAGAGTGGGTGCGCTGTGCGATTTGAGTGGAAGAGGAAAGGCTCGGCGGGTCTAGAATCCGGGGAAATGGGTAGGGGTTGGTTCGTTGTGCGTTGGGATGGCAGAAATTGTTAGATTAGAGGGTAGACTCGACCAGTAGAAACAGGCTTACGTAAGGCGCCCCAGCTACCAGATTCTGGCTGCAGACCTTCCTAATAGTCTGGGCACCCCCAATTCGGGTTCCATAGAACTCTTCTAAATATACACATCGATTTTAACCCTCAATTACGATATCCACTTTGCTATGCAATTTAACAATTAACAATCTAATTTGCAATCTCCGCACTACGAAAACTTTAATTACATTAATTACAACTATTATTACTATTACTACCGTAATTTATTACGTTATTAACTATATTCTAATTAATCGATAAGGAAGTTATTACTAAATAAATTTATTTAAATTTTATAAATAAATTTAGGGAATAGAGCGACGAATTTATAGCCTACACTAAGGTCTTAGACCTTATTAATTATATATTAGGAATATAATTAATTCCCTTTGAACTTATAGAATTAATTATTATAAATTATATTATTAAATTATTTACTTATTATTATATTAAAAAGGCTAGGGAAGCCCTTAACGATTTTAAAAATAGTACCCTTACTATATTAATCCTTCTTTATAACGCTAATAATATTTTTATAAGCGTAGAATTTACCGAAAAATCTTTAAAAGAATAAATTAACGACGCTATTATTAAATTTACCAATTTTATTATTACGGGGCTGTAGGAGTATAATTACGACGTTAGTATATTTAATTACCGGTTTAAAAAATACGAAACTTTTTCGAAATATTACGCTATATTTATTAAATAAATACGTAAAACCGTTTATTAGGATTATAAGTCTAGTTACTTCCGGAATGACGAAGATTTCCCCCAATAATATTTTACCCTCGTTAAAGGGTTGTAATACCATTTTGAATAAACCTTTATTAATATTTATAAAGTTTACCGCGATTATATTAATAAACCCTTTATAATAGAGTTTAAAATAGGAATAGTTAAGTAGATTAATAGTTAAGAGATTATTATAATTAAAATTTAATTTTATATAATCTTTAAATCCTTATTAATTACCGCTTGGTTTTACGACCTTATTAAGTATTTACGCCCTATTCGACCGGGTTAGGCCTTTAACGCTTTACGCTAATATTATTTATAAATTATTAATAATACTTTCGACTTTTATATTTTATCCGGGGATTTCTATATTAAGGGTTTTAACGATAAGGTACCCGTAATTATATAGGTTAAATCTAGCCGTAGAGGTATTCGCGGGGCGTCCTTTAGAATTAGAGGCGATATTTTTAATAGGTTGGAGGATATTAATATTAAGGTAGAGGACGTTTAATTTAGTAGATTCTAATATAATTAGCGTAAAAGGAAGTACGTAGTATAAATTAAAAATTTTAAATAAAGTAGAAGTTTATTATTATTATTTTATTATAAGGTTTGCGAAGAGGGTACGTATATTATTAAATATTATTAGTATTTCTTTTTTAATAGGGCCCTAAACCCTCGCTAAAAGCTTAACCCTAAGGTATAAATTCGGGTAATTAAGAATTTTAATAACGATTTAAAATTTAAAAGGGAGGTCGAAATTTAGAAAAGGGAGATAATTAAATAATTAATAAATTTTATCCTTAGTATTAATAATTAATTTTAAAGTAATTAATTTTTTAATAAGAATATTACTATAAACCTTATTCTTATCCCTATTTAAATTTATAAAACCGTTATAGTATAAATAGTATTTTAAACAGGAAAAGGAAGCTCTAATATTTACCCGTTTAAAAACTACGCTCTTTTTAATTTTAATAGCTCTTTATACGTATTTAACGAAATTACGCGTTTCTTTAATTTCTATTATGTACCCTATAGTAATAATTTATAGGCTAAAGATTTATATATTATAATTTAAAGTTATAAGGAGGTTAATTTTATTATTAATAAAAAGAACGGGCTTAGGAAGCTATATTTTTACAATATAACTTTTTACCCTAATTTTATAATTAATTTTATCTCCCTATATTTATTATACAAATAAAATTTCTTTTAAGATTATAAATTACCTAATAATTACCTTCGTAATATAAACTAATTACTCTTTTACTATTTTAAGACCCGTTACCGTTAAATTTTATTTAAAGAGCTTCCTTATTTATTTACTCGGGCGAATTTTTATACCCGTAAGAATATAATTAATTCTTATATAAGCCGTAGGTACTATTATTGTGACGGCGCGAGGCCTTTGCACGTTTAAGGACAGAGCGAGGCACACGTTGGATCGAAAATATTGAATTGAAGAAGAAGGGAAACTTCCAAATGCGGAAGGTGGGATGTGCTAGTCGAGGTTTTATACCCAGACCCAGCGATAGGTAAATGGCAACGATAAGTGACTGCCAACGACAATCCTAGTGACAGGTAACCATAACGTCACATAAGGACCCTGACGGCTATGCCGTTACATTCCCCCCCCAAAGAAGAAGCTTCAGCCCCAAAAGCGCTGAGAATCTATTTATATATGAAAATCCCTTCATCCCTTCTATATTCCCAATCAATACTGTTTGGCGTAATACTACTCCAACTCCGTAATACGGGCGTCAAGATCGTCGTAAGAATCGTGAAATGAAACGTTATCGCTATCCTCAAGGTTCTTAGGGATGTAGGTGAGATCGAGAGAATTGAGACGAATATTAATATTGCCGATTTCCATACGGTCGCCTCCATTGCCGGTATAACGCGTATTTTAGGACGAAGAACCGTAACTGTAATTATTCGAATAATTAGACGAAATAGCAATTATTCTTCCGCCGACGAGCTTTTAAACCTTAAAGACGAATTCGTCGTAATTCCTAGGTGCCGGGACAAATTGAAATTTCTTACGGATATCCTACAAAATTATACGGCGGATAAAAGCGAATTTAATATCCTCCAGCTATTTATTAATTTTAATAGCGTAAAGTTAGCACTCGAATTTAACTAAGAAGGTAGTAAACAATTTATTTTTAACCTATTTAAAGTTTTAAAAACGCTTTTAAATTTAATAAACCTTATTAGGGTTATCGAAATATTTAAATAATTCTTTAAATAAAACCTAAACGTCGTAAGTATAGGATTCATCCGTTTAAATAAGGAAATAAAAGAAAAGGGACTAAATCTTCGGGTCTAAACGTAAATAAACGTAAAAAAATTAAATTTCCTCCGAATTAAAGGCTCGTTTATCGATACGCAATTTCGCAATTATTATAAACTTTTAAAATTTAAAAGTATATTAAATATTAATAAATTTGTCGACGTTAAGGAATATTATTTTAATAGGCTTATTATTAAATATAGATTCTAACTTAAAAATTCGAATACGTAAAATATTTAATTCGTTATAATATACGTAGACTATTTAATTTATAATAAGAAGCGGATTAATATTTATATTAATAATAAATATTTACGGTTTACCGAAAATAATATCGGAGGTTATTAAAAAGAAGGAGTATTTTAAAATTTTTTAATATTTTATAATTTTTAAAGTAATAAAGGAAAATAGCGGCGCGTTTAAAATAGAATATATAAATACGTAAAGGTAAACTTCTATTATAAGGCTTAAAAAAGTAAATAGGACGAATTCTAAATAAATAATAAATTACTATAAGGCGCCCGTATTTATACCATAACCTTTATATTTACTTTTAATTAATTAAAGTAATAAGCGTACTTACGGTTTTAAATACATTAAAGTACCGTACCCTAATTATTAATTTTACTTATAAAGTTGGGTCCTCCTATAAAAAAAGAAAAAAGATACTATTTAATTAATTAGAAGTTAATTTAATCGAAATACGAATCCGGTAACGTAATTTCGGTTATTCGAAAGATTAAACGGTAACGTTTCTACCGTAAAGTTATTTATCGTTTACTATAAAGCATTAAGCCGGTTAATTAGGTCGTAATAATATAATCCGTATCGCTAACGTTGAAACGAGTATATAAAAAGAATTTAATATCTATACGACTTAAACGCGTAAATGCGTAAAAGAAGGAATTTAATATTATAACGGCGCGAAGCCTTTATACGTTTAAAGATAGAGCGAGGTATACGTTGGATCGAAAATATTAAATTGAAGAAGAAGGGAAACTTTTAAATGCGGAAGGTAGGATGTATTGGTCGAGGTTTTATACTTAGACCTAGCGATAGGTAAATGGCAACGATAAGTGACTGCTAGCGACAGTCCTAGTGACAGGTAACTATGACGTCACATGAGGACCCTGACGGCCATGCCGTTACAATTATAAAGACCCCTTTATTTAATATTTTAAATTAGGGTACCTTAATCTTTAAGTGCTATTTTACCTTTATAATATATTGGGAATTAAAATCTTATTTAAGAATAAGAAGGAGGAGGACGAAGAAAACCTTAAGATTAAATAATATAATGTTTATACTTAAATAAAGATTAAATAGTAAATTAAGTGAAAATTTAAAGATAGAGGGTATAAGATTGGAAAACGTTTCGCTATAGACTTTTTCGATTATAAGGAAAGTTACCGAGGCTATATTAATATTATATTTATTACTTATAAATTTATTGGGTATATTTAGGAATATTTCCTTTACAACCGATTTGCTACTACAATTATAGTTTATTTGAACGATTTTTTTATACTCTTTAAAATATAATTCGACGTTATAGTACGAATATTAAAATACGATAACGAAATTACGAAATTATAATTACTTTTAAATTTATTAACGTAATACAATATAATTATAAAGCCCTTTACCTTATATATTTAAATATAAAATAGAGGTATAAAACGTTCGGGAAATATAATTAAGGATAAGGCGCGCGCTATAAATCTAGGTATTCGTTTTTTTAAGGATCTTTAGCCGGAAATCGTCTTTATAGTAATATATTTTAATAATCGGTCCCTTAAATACTTCTACGATTAGAAATCTCTTTATAAAAGATTTTATACGGTTATTATTAAGAAAATTAATAGTAATAACGATGAAATTACCCCTTATAAATTTAATATCTCCTATTTTCGAATTTATAATTATAAAATATTTATAATAATTATTACTATTAAGAATAAGTAAAATAGGCTTTAAAAAATGAATTTTAAAGTATAGATTAAATATTTAATTAATTATACTTTTATAATTATTTATCGAATTTAAAACCTTATTACTAACGAGGTTATTAATACCCGTAATATTATTTTTAATGAGCGTACCCTTTTTATTAGTAAGGTAGAAAAGGAAGCCGAATTTTTAAAGCTTATTTTAAAAGAGTTTGCCGCCTTATTAAAAAAGTATACCGCTAGAGAATAATTACTAAATAATTAATTTCTTTTCGATTTTATAGTTAATTATATTAATATAGAAGATATAAATATTTATAACCTTCTAGATTCTCTCTCTTTTAACCCAGTTTAAAAAGGGGAGGTAATAGGTATTAGGGAGGTATAAGCCGAAGAAGTAATTATTAGGGAGGTGGAGATTGGCGTACCGCTTTTAAACCCCTTTAATAAGGCTATAGATTTAAAAGAGGACCGAATAGCTATTAATTATTTCGTTAATTACGATTATTTAATATTATTAAATATATTATTATTAATTTCCTTATTTATAGGGGTATTTATTATAGATTATATTAAGTATATTAAAAAGGAATTATTAAAAAGTTTCGAGCTTTAGAAAGTAATATTTAACGCCGGACGTTTTTATTAATTTATAATTATAATATATAAGAAGAAGGTTATTAAAGTAGAATTATAACGTTTTATATATAAAAAAAGGGTAATTATTAAAGATACGATCGAATCCTTAATTATTATTAATAAATTTTAGAGCCTTTATTATTATTAATTACCGTTAATACTTCGCAATTATAAAGACCTCGATAAATATCCTTTAAATAACCTCTTTAAATAAATTAAGCGAATTTATTTCGAGAGTTATAAATAAATAAAAATTTAGGTAAAAATAGATTACGACGAGCTTAGAATTAAGGGTAAGTAAATCCTCGATTATATATAAGTATATATTTATAAATACTTTAAGAATAGTTATTTTAATAAAATTAAAGCTCGTTTAATTATATATAGAAATTAATAAATAAGGATTATAAGGTAGGAAATTTATACTTCTACTTTAGTAAGAAGGTCCTTCCGCACTTTTATAACTATAATTTTACGTTTTAATTTTGAATTTATTTAATAGGACGTAATTAATGCCTTCGTAAACGTAATAATAGACAAAGAGATTTATATACGTATATTATTAGGTTATTATATTTAGGGGAAGGTATTTAAAATCCTTAAAATATTATATAATTTTCGTCGTTCCCTATTATTATAGTAATAAGAGTTTATAAAGATATTTAAGGCTTTGGGGTTTTACGTAATTTTTAAAGATTCCTATATTCTAATTAACGATAGTATTTTAGTCTTTTATTACGTTAATAATATTATTTTTTATTATTACCTTATTAAGGAGGAAGTTGCCCGGTAATATATAAAAATTCTATAGTCCTAGTATAATTTAATTAGAGGAGAGGAGTTATAATAATTTTTAAGCATTAAGGTAATTTATAATTATAAGGCTTATAAAATTTAATTATCCTAGCGGTTATATTTTTAAAAAATTTATAGGTTCGCCGATAATAAATGTACTATTTGGATTTTAATAAATAATATCGAATTAATACCTTACGATTATAAAGCTATTGGCTAATTTATTTATCGATATTAAATTAAAATTGGGTTTATATTTTATATAGCTATTATTATTAAATTAAATATTACTTTTGCGGTTAGTCGATTTATTAAATATAATTATAACTTAGGATTAGAATATTATAAAGCCGTAAATAAGGTATTATATTATTTTTTTATTACTATAGACCTAGCTTTATATTATAGAGGAAATATTAAATTTTAATTTATTTTTAACACTTCCTTTACTAATAATTCTATCGATTATAAAAATTCCTAAAGATTTACAGTAAAGCTATATAGTAGATTTATTTATTAGGGAGTTTTTAAATAATTAATAGTAATTATTTTTATAATTGAAGTAGAATTCGTAGCCTTCTTTAACGTTATTAAAGAAGTACTATATATTATAAAGTTATTTAGAAGTTTTATATTAAGATTCTTTAACCCTATTTTAATTTTCGAATATAATAATATTTAAATATTTAGAATTTTGGACGTAGAAGTATTAAAATTAGTAATTAAATTCCGTTATATCGATATTTATTAATATTAATTGAAGTAGGAGGTATAGGTAGGAATAATTAAGGTATAGTATTTTAAAATTTTAAAGATACCCGTAGATAATATAATTAAGGTATTAATTATAGAGAAATACTAGGAGTTTAAGAAATTGATAAGGATGGATTCTATACGAAATAAAGAAGGTTATTAGCGGGTAGAATATTTAAGGATTAAAAAAATGGATGAGGAGGAGTAATTGGTTTTGTATGAATAGTTTTAGATTTATCTATTTTAGGAAATAAATTACATTTGGGGAGGTGTATTAAATTAGAGGGTAAATTCGATTAGTAGAAATAGGTTTACGTAAAGCGCCCTAGTTACCAGATTCTAGTTATAGACCTTCCTAATAGTTTGGGCACCCCCAACTCGGGTTCTACAGAACTCTTCTGAATATACACATCGATTTTAACCCTCAATTACGATATCCACTTTACTGTGCAATCTGATAGAAATGACAATGATGGAAAACACGCGTAGAAAATGATGGTTGATTGTATAGTTGAAGAACGGACTTTGCGAGTTTTGTCAATTCAGTTGCAGGACGGAGTTTGAACAAGGTAAAGACTGGCTGTGTGGTGGTCAGGAACAGAAAGATCGATGGACAAGGACCACAGCTCTGTCAGCTCTGCTCTTTCCAGGGTTCCCGCAATGGCTGGTGATGTGCACTGATCAACTGCGAACAAATCTCCCCCATTCGTTCATTCCCGTCAGGTCAGGGCAAGAGCTTCTCGCGTTGCTGTCTCCTCCACTGGACGAATCGGATGGCCAGATGAACCGGAAAAATAGGAGGTCCGGGAGCTGGTTACCCTACCGGTATACGAGGTCCTTACCTCTTGCCGTGTTACGGAAGCACTGATCACCACACAAGCTGGGGAACTGGGCACGTGCTGGGATACTGTACCCCTTCCCGGGCAATACTAACCTTCGCTAGCAATATCTCGCTGCATTGCAAAGTGTTGGGGCATTTGAAAGGCTTCATGTTCCACGCAACAGCTGCAGATCCCGTCCTCCATTCTGGACCCTTAACATCTGGAGCTTTGCCAGGTTGACTTGAACCCGACATTGACTTCCACTTCAGGATTGAAAAATGACTGCTCTTTGAGAAAACATGAAGAGGCACTCGCGGGTGGACGCCCAAAGAACGAAGCGAGCCTCATCACCGCATGGCCAAGCTGTATCACTTTTGTCTCTTGGAGCTATGGCCTCGCTAGGAATGTCTCAACCCGGTACCTTATTGAATTATACGCGCAAGGCAGTCCAACTTTTGCAAAATCCAAGACCACTGCCTAACCATCATGGCTGAAAAGTCGTCATTGAAAGATTTGTATACTTGGTAAAAGCGTCCAAACAAAAACACTTGATCAGGATTTCATGTCGTTTGTGATGTCGTCTTCGACTTGGTTGCTCGGTCCTTGGTCGGTGTTGATTCTTAATCAAAGTACCTGCATGGTGCCATTGTGGAATCAAGGGACCAAAAACTTACACTCTCCACCCACCGTGGGGAGCTTTCCCCGCCATGACGTGACCTGCGAGCTGATACAACACCTGAGCCTCGCTAACATTCTGACTCAAAGCCTAACAGTCTTGAAGCCTTGTCTGCCTCACCACGAGCTGAACTGGCCTGATGCTGTAGAGCTGAAATCTCTTCAACACATCCATGTGGCTGGCAATTGCCGGAGATAATGACCTTCCACTTCTGTTGATACATAGTCGTCGAACTGGGGTCCTAAGGAACCGAAGCAAAGCGAATATCTTGCGGTCGAGATCCCTTGGCAACAAGTCCCCCGGAGTGCATATCACAGGGTCCAGTGAATTTTGCAAGCGTCTTGGACGGGATTCCAAAAGATATCCCAAAGAGAAAAAAAAAATATCAATGGCGTGTTAGTCAGGGGTGTCGAGATAGTATGATGGTAGATGGTAGATGGCTCTTGATGTTAGTAGAACGGGCTGGAAGAGTATGGTCAGCACTAACACCGACCACCTCTTTTCGACCTTCAACCTTCCTGATTTCATCATCCTTCTCCACAAGCAGCAACCTTGATGGCTTCACCCCCAACCCCGCGATTCCACCTCGTTTCAACCCCATTGCGGCAGCCAAGCACGAGGCCAAGATGGGCCAAGAGGGGCCAAGATGCAGGCCAAGAGTGATTCCCGTCACGTTATTCGCCACGTGAAGCAGTCTGGTGGATGAGATTTTCCCGGAGACAAGCCAAGACCGTTATCCAAAGGGAGCCGAAGGGGGCTGTGTACTGTATGTACGTACCTGGTCGGTGCTGGGCGCTCTCGGCCGTCACATTCCTTCGACGCAGTTCCACCCCCAGTATGTAGAGGTATCCACCACGCGGCGCCGTATAGTTGCATCTTTCGGTGCATGCACGGCGCCGTCGAAGGAGAGCTCCGTCCGGCCTTCCAGAACACAGCTCAACACAGTCGGTGTCACACGCTGCTACTCCTCGGTCTCCTCCCAAGCCGCCGCCGAGCCTTGGTGCCAAGGCCGATAACTTCTTAAAGCATCTTTGCCAATGCTCGGCCAACAGCCCGTTGGTCCTATCAAAACCGGTTGCGGGAGAGCCTTCCGCTCCTTTGTCTGTGTCTCTGGGGGACTTTGCTGCGGACTCGAGACTCCATCGTCCGAGGTTGAGCTCATCGCGATCGCCACTCCCTTCCACCCACCGCGGCAGGGTCTTATCAAGCCCAGCCAAAAGCTCACTGGCAGACCTGCTCTGCCGTGCCCATATCCCTTCTTGGCCGGCAGCAACAATGGTCGACAATGGTCTTGGACTGCCGGGATAAGAGTCTTGGTGTTTGCTTGGCTGTCGTGATGCCCAGACATGTTGCTGCGAGCTTGACCGGTAAGATGGCTCAACATGTTGGAAGTTGGACCCAGCCATGACGGGTGTGCCGTTGCCGTTTTCCATGACGGCAAAGACGGCCATGTCCGCGTATGTACTTAAGAAAGTCATGTGCCCAACTTCCGCATTCTATACGTGAAAAAAGGTACCCCAACTTTCAACTCAGTTCGGCTTGTGGGAAACAAGGAACGGAGAAAAGAAGAAACAACAACAAGAAACGCCCAGTCTAGACTTTTCGCGACAGACTGGTTGTGCTCAGACCGCCACGTTTCTGCGAACATCCCTTCTCCGGTCCTCCTAACATCTGAGAGCCAAGTCTCTGCTCGGACCGTAAATATTTCGTCTTCCTTTGCCTTGGATCTCGTCATCTCGACAAACAATTGACGGCCCAGCAAGAACAACAACAAGAAGAAGAGTATTGTTGAAAACAACCATCGAACCCATGCCATAATGGCAGAACCCGAATACCCCAAGCACCCCTTCCTTCTCTCTATCCCAGAGGTCGAGAAGGCGCTCGACACACGAATCGACAATGGTCTCTCATCCAACCAGGTGCCGCAGCTGCAGCAAAAGTATGGCGAGAACGAGCTGGAAGTAGGCAATACCATTGCCTGGTATACCATCTTCATCAAGCAGCTATGCAATGCCATGGTTTTGGTTCGTGCCCCTATTTTCCCCCCAAATATCTGCCAAGCGACAACGATGGCGATAGAGCTCTGAACTGACTTCTGGATATAAATGCTAGGTTTTGATTTTCGCCATGGCTTTGAGCTTTGGTGTCCAGGATTGGGTCGAAGGTGGCGTTCTTGCGGCTGTCATTATTCTCAACGTCGGAATCGGTTTCTGGCAGGAATATCGTGCCGAGAAGAAGATGGACGCCCTTCGAGCACTCTCGTCTCCCAGTGCTAGCGTACTCCGTGATGGCAAGACCTCCGTTATTCCCAAGTAAGTGTGGTCTCATACACCCGCCACGAACTTGTTCAAAAAAAAGACAAATATGCTAACCCAGGTTTCACACCACAGCGCTGAAGTAGTTCCCGGTGATATCGTCCTTCTCAAGATGGGTGACACCGTCCCTGCCGATCTCCGCATGTTCGAGGCCATGAACCTGAGCTGCGACGAGTCCTCTCTGACGGGTGAGGCCGAGCCTGTTGAAAAGATCACCACCAACGATATTTTGGTTCCCGGCACCGAGAAGCCAGCGCAGTCCGAAGGCGAGCTGGGTATTGGTGACCGTGTCAACATCGCGTACGCCACCACCATTGTTCGCAAGGGTCGCGGTCGCGGTATCGTTATTGCCACCGGCATGAAGACTGAAGTTGGTAAGATCGCTGCCTCCACCAGCAAGAAGCAACGCAAGGCCGGTAGGTCGATGAGCACCAAGCACGGTCATCTCCAGCCCGTCAAGGGAGCTGGTCTGCGCACCTGGGATTTCATTGGCAAGTTCCTCGGTTTGACCGAAGGCACGCCCCTCCAGATCAAGCTGTCCAAGCTTGCGTACACCCTGTTCTTCTGCGCCATCTTGCTGGCCATCATCGTCTTTGCTGTCAACAAGTTCAACATCCCCAACGAGGTTATCCTGTATGCCATTTCCACCGGTATCGCCATCATTCCCGAGTCCTTGGTTGCTGTCTTGACCATGACCATGGTCGTGGCTACTGCCGTCATGAGAAAGGCCAACGTGGTTGTTCGAGATCTCTCTGCTCTCGAGGCCCTTGGCGGTGTCACCAACATTTGCTCCGACAAGACGGGCACACTAACTCAGGGTGCCATGATCGTCAAGAAGGCGTGGCTTCCCCCGTCCAACGTTTACACCGTCCGCGATTCCACCAACCCCAACAACCCTACTGAGGGCAAGGTAACTTTCTCTCCAGACGACGCCAAGTCCAAGAAGGAGGAAAAGGAGCGTGATTACGACCAGGAGAGAACCACCCAGGCCATCAAGTTCGACGTACCCGAAGGCGAGAACGAGAAGCCCAAGCAGCCCAAGACGTCCGAGATTGACGCCGAGGTCACTCCCGAGCTCAGGCTGTTCCTTCATGCGACGGCGCTCTGCAACCTTGCCACGGTCCGCTTTGACGAGGAATCTGACGCCTGGAAGACCACCGGAGAGCCCACGGAAATTGCCATTCAGGTGTTCGCCCATCGATTTGACCACGGAAAGAAGACGCTCGAGGCTAAGGGCTGGAACCAGGTTGCCGAGTTCCCCTTCGACAGCAGCATCAAGCGCATGTCGGTCGTCTACAACGCGCCCAAGGACAACGAGCTTGAGTGGTCTTCCGAGAACAGCATCGTCTTCACCAAGGGCGCCGTCGAGCGGATCTTGGACCTGTGCACCCACATTGGAACCGGCGACAACCAGCAGCCCATGTCGGAAGAGCTCAAGGAGCGCATTCTGGAACAAATGACCGACTTTGCCTCCCAAGGCCAGCGTGTCCTTGCCGTCGCGTACAAGCCGTGGGAAGGTACCTACCACGCTCCCGCGGATATCAGCAACGCCGATGATTCTGTTCGTGCTCAAGTTGAGCAGGACTTGACCCTTCTTGGTTTGGTCGGCATCTACGACCCTCCCCGCCGCGAGACAACTGGTTCCATCCACACCTGCGCTGAGGCTGGTATCAAGGTTCACATGCTTACAGGAGATCACCCCGAAACCGCCAAGGCTATCGCCAGGGAGATTGGTATCATTCCCCGTAACATGGGTGTGCTCCCGGCCCCCGTGGCTGAGAGTGCCGTCATGAAGGCTACCGATTTCGACAAGCTGTCCGAGGAAGAGATTGACAACCTGGCCGAGCTTCCCCTGGTTATTGCCCGTTGCGCCCCCGAGACCAAGACCAAGATGATTGAGGCCCTGCGACGCAGGGGAGCCTTCATGGCCATGACTGGTGACGGTGTCAACGACGCGCCCTCGCTCAGCCGCGCGGATGTTGGTATTGCCATGGGAAGCGGTTCCGATGTCGCCAAGTCGGCGGCCAAGATCGTTTTGACGGATGACAAGTTCAACAGTATTGTCGCTGCTATCCAGGAAGGTCGCCGCATGTTTGAGAACATCCAAAAGTTCATCCTCCACTTGCTGACCAGCAACGTCGGCGAAGTCATCCTGCTTATTGCTGGCCTTGGTTTCCGTGACGTGGACGAGCTCTCCGTCTTCCCCATCTCGCCGCTCGCCATTCTGTGGATCAACATGGTTACCTCGTCCTTCCCTGCCTTTGGTCTGAGCAAGGAGCCCGCGTCCATGGAAGTCATGAGGAAGCCGCCGCACGACCGCAAGCGGGGCGTCTTCTCGAAGCAGATCCTTGTGGACATGTTCGTGTACGGCACCCTCATGGGCACCTGCACGCTCATGACCTTCGTCATTGTCATCTACGGCATGTACGACGGCAACATGTCTCTCGGCAAGGAGTGCAACAAGAAGTACAGCGAGGAGTGCGTCCCCGTCTTCCGGGCCCGCGCCGCCGTGTTCGCCCTCCTCACCTGGCTGATCCTGCTCAGCGCGTGGGAGTTCAAGGACGTCCGCCGCAGCTTGTTCCACCTGAACCCGGACAACAACAAGAAGTTTGCCGTCTTCCACGACCTCTGGTCCAACAAGTTCCTGTTCTGGGCCGTCCTCATCGGTCTCGTCTCCGTCTTCCCCACCGTCTACATCCCCGGCCTCAACAGGAACGTGTTCAAGCACACGGGCATCAGCTGGGAGTGGGGCGTGGTCGTCGGCATGTCCATCGTCTTCGTGGTCGGCATCGAGATCTGGAAGCTCATCAAGCGCCGCACCGGCATCCTCGATGACCACAAGGTCGTCAAGGGCAACTGGAGCCAGGGCGAGGAAGGTGGAAAGATGAAGCGCACCATGAGCTTCTCGCTTTCCAGGAGCTGGGGAAGGTCTAAGAGCTTCCTCCGCACCATGACTAGCTCGACGACAGGAAACCCTGCTGCCGATGAGCGACGGGTTGATGAGCGACGCATTGATGGACAGGTCTAAAGTGGCGCCTGTTGTCGTTGTGTCGATTTGTTATCCTTTTTGAGAGTTTTTGCATTTTTTTGATAATTGTCATCGTTATGTATTTGCGACAGATACCCGGCCTCGGCTCGACTTTGCGAGCATATTTGTTTGTGTTTGACGAGTTGAATGCCTGATGTTGGTGTCTGATATATCGCCCCCCCTGCGTGGTGGTTCGAATTATTGATCATGAAAGATGAGGGAAGATAAAAAATTAACGTGTGGCTGGCGGGAGGTAATTAATGAGAGATTTGGTTAATGACGAGTGTATGAGGTTTTGTTTTTCTTTCCATGTATTCCAACATTGATACCACGACATTTTCCGGGCCTAGTTTTTGGTTTCGAATGAGTGTCGTTTTTCCTGTATATAGAGAAAAAGAGAAGAGGTAGTGAAGTTAGAAGATACTTCAAGATGAACAAGAAGAGTAGTTACTACAACACCGAAACTTTCTTCGTAGTGGTGTGTGAGAGGGGAAACTGGATCTTGTGTATGCTTTGCGCCTGTACTAATGCAGATTTCCCGTGTCTTTCCTGGCAGAAAACCGTGTTGTCTCATGAGATTGGTCAGATTCACTACCATAGTGTTCACGTCCTTTTCTTGGATGGTGTTTCTCCTCACAGCGGAAGAAAAAAAGGGGCCTTTCGAGACGTTGAAAGCTTATCGATAAGGAAATAAGCGTCACGAGCGGCACCTCAGGGGTCGAGGTAGAATTCAGTGCAGCCATTGCCCTGGCAGGCATTAATTACAGGGCAGGCACCACGTATCCCAGCGTTTCCCCAGCGTGACAGCGAGTGACCGGGTCCCCTGAGCCAGAGCCCGCGTGGAAAGGACACCTCGAACGTCCATCCACTGACGCGCGCATCACTTCCATCATCGTAAAGACATCCAATTGCCCCGACTGCACCTTCCCTTCCTTTTTCCACCTTACCTTATCACGACACTTCAATTCCATCCACTCCTTTCGTCGACAGCCACTCGTTTCCTCCAATTTCAACACCATACACCATCGTAATATTCAATCAGTCACCATGGCTCCCACCAAGACCGCCGGCAAGGATGTGTACTCGGTCATCCTCCCGACCTTCAACGAGCGCCAGAACCTCCCCATCATCACCTGGCTGCTCAACCGCACCTTTACCGAGCAGTATGTCATGCTCGTCCCAATTGGCTTCGGTGATACCTATAGTGCCCAGTTACTGACTTGATCTCCACCAGAAACATCGACTGGGAACTCGTAATCGTCGACGACGGCTCTCCCGACGGCACCCAGGATGTCGCCGCCCAGCTCGTCAAGCTCTACGCCCCCCACGTTCAGCTCCAGACCCGCACAGGCAAGCTCGGCCTGGGAACCGCCTATGTCCACGGCCTGCAGTTTGCCAAGGGCAACTACATCATCATCATGGACGCCGATTTCAGCCACCACCCCAAGTTCATCCCGCAGATGATCGCCAAGCAAAAGGCCGGCAACTACGACATTGTCACGGGCACCCGCTACGCCGGCGACGGCGGCGTTTACGGTTGGGACCTCAAGCGCAAGCTGACCTCCAAGGGCGCCAACATCTTTGCCGACACCGTGTTGCGCCCCGGCGTGAGCGACCTGACGGGTTCCTTCCGGTTGTACAAGCGCGATGTTCTCGAGAAGCTCTTCCAGAGCACGGATATCCGTGGCTTTACCATGCAGATGGCCCTCGCTGTCACGGCCAAGGCTAAAGGGTTCTCGATTGCCGAGGTGCCCATCTCGTTCGTCGACAGAGTCTATGGCGACAGCAAGCTGGGTGGCGAGGAGATTGTGGAATATGCCAAGGGTGTGTTGCAGCTTTGGTGGTCCACGTAGACTGGATCGAATCGGATCGAGGGATACGACGACAACAACAACACGAAGAAGAACAAGCAAGCGGGGTTTTCACGAGGAAGGGATATTCCAACAACAAAAGATATATAAAAGCTAATGAGCTGGGCTGGGCTGAGCTGAGCCGATGGATGTAACAAGCAAAGGTTGGGATCTTGGGTGTTTGCATGGCGTTTTGTTGCTCATCGTTCTGCGCGCGCGTACATATTCTTTCTGGGGAGGGGGTTTCAAAGCACAGTAATTGACTGACGATAAACGTTGAAGCTGCTTTTGGGTCAAGATCATGAAAAAAAAGCATTTGGATATTTCGCTCGCTCTACGCTACAACCACCACACCACACAGTCCATCCAAACTTAGCAATTCCTGCCACCCGTCACGCTGATAGTCTGACCAGAGATGTACGAGCTCAAAGGCGAAGCAATAGCCAACACAGCACTAGCAGCCTCCGTGGCCGAACCAGGCCTCCTCAATGGGATATCCGCAAAGGGGACCGGCCCGCCAGTCTTCTGAGCATTTTGCTTCTGCGGGATACCCAAAGCGACCTTCTGGCCATCAACCTCGACAAACGCGCCAGCCTCCTTGTTGGCCGTCAACCGGGTCTCGATGTGGCCGAAGGCAATGGTGTTGGCCCTGACACCGAACGCCGGACCCCATTCCTTGGCTATCGTCTTGCTGAGGCCGACCACGCCGGCCTTGGCCATGGCGTAGTTGAGCTGGCCGGCGTTGCCGTGCAGACCCGAGGTGGACGAGATGTTGATGATGTTGCGGGGCTCGCCGTCCTTGACACGGAAATAAGGGGCGGCTTCACGGATGAGCTTGAAGGGCGCGGTGCCGTGGAGGGCGATGATGGTTTCCCATTGTTTGTCGGTCATCTTTTTTGTCGCCGTTAGTATCGACAACTCATTCATATGCCATAGTACAAGAGAAGAGCTTCGTCTCACCTTGTGAATAACAGCATCCCACGTAAACCCAGCATTGTTCACAATGATGTGAATCTTGCCATTGCCAAACTCGGCCGCCTTCTTGACCAGCTCCTTGATGTACTCGTCCTTTAGCAAGTCACCGGGCACCGAGATGGCCTTGCCGCCGTTGGCGTTGATCTTGTCCACGGTGGCTTGGGCTTTGGCGGCGTCAATGTCGGACACGACGACCTTGGCCCCTTCGTTGGCAAACAGTCGGGCGCATTCGGCGCCGATGCCTTGAGCCGCACCGGTGATGATGGCTACTTGCCCGGCGAGCAGGCCTTGCGGGTAGTTGAGGTGGGAGGCGATTTGCTTTATACGGTCGGCCATTGTGACGATGATTTGGGTATAGTCTCTGGCTGGTATATGGTAGTGGAACAGATAGATGAAGCTCCTTGGAGCTCTAACAAAGGGCTATGAGACCACTCTCTGCTTAAGTACTTCAATATCTTGAACACCTCCAACAAGGGATAGAAAGACAGCCGAGGCATGTCTTCAGTCGATCATCCCAATCGGCTCCTTGTTACCCCATACCCCGCATATTCGATCTGAAAGTGGTTGCAGATGTCATTCCGTTGACGCTTAACCCTTCCCGTCTTTGTGGTTTGTCTTCTATCGGATGGAAAATTTGGGCATTGGCTTTTCCCCTTTACAAGGTTCAGTATCTCGAAAGTAGCCAGGGGTTCTTCCATAAATGTGATTCCGGTTTCAACCAAGAACCTAGTTTCAACTAGACTCAGGATGCGAATGGGCAAATAAACAAACCGGATTACGGCAGCTGTTGCCGTGGAAACGTTTCTCCAGGCCATCAGAGTGTCAAGGCACGACCCGGCACGCACCAGCACCCCTGCCATAGCGTGGAGAAACCGCCGGGAAGCTGCCCCGCAACCCACTGCGGGACCTGCCTTTCAGCGACTCCATCCGATGACTGACGGTGACACAATTCGTGACCTGGGCTGAATTTAGCTCCCAACATCTCCAGTTAACAAAAACACCACATCCCGCAAACCAAGATGCAGCGAAACAAGGCCGGCAGGGCGCCTTCAGGGCACCAGTTTTCGCGACTCAAGCCCGCCGAGATCGATCCACTGGCCGAATATGGCCTCCCCTCCAAGGGCGAGAAGAGGTGATATTCTACCCCAACTCAAGCCATAGCTTAGGTACCTTTCTGTCGACAGAACACTCAGGCTGACATCACCACCACCTCACCAAACAGACTCCTAAACCACAAAACACAAGAAGCCTACTACGCCAAAATCGCCGAGCGCTACCTCGCCTTCTGCACCGACGCCGGTGACCGCGACTCTCTCCAAAGACAATTCTCCCGTCTAGCCCTCAGCGACAGCAGCACCAGCACAGGCAACACCTCAACACCGCTTCTCCCAGCCGGCTCAACATCATCTTCTGACTCTTCAACAACCCCGCACCTCCCAGTCCCATCCTCCAGCGACAACCTCTCCCAAATCCTCTCCGCCCTCCGCAAACTCCGCGAAGCCCTCGTCGCCTCCTCGCGCATCGACGACTTTACCACCCAAGTCTACCTCTTCGCCGTGCGCCTCGGCATTTTATCTTCCTCCTTCGAAACCTACCTCCCTTCCCTCCTCTATCTCCTGAGGGTAATCCACCGCTCCCCCTCCCACCCTTTGACTTCCGTCGAATACCACGAAGTCGTCTCCTACCTCGTCCTCGACACGGCCTGTAGACGGGGTGACCTAGCCGAAGCGTACAATTTCCGCAACCGATACGGACTGAAAGATGCAAAGGTTGATGCTACCCTAAAGGCGTTGGTGATGGATGATTGGGTTGCTTGGAGACGGACGAAGAGGAGTGTTGATGGGTATAGAGTGAGGCTGATGGAGTTTGCGGAGCCGGGTATTAGGCAGACGATACTGAAGGCGTTTGGGAGGGCGTATTTGAGTGTTGGGTATGAGTATTTGGAGGAGGTGATGGGGATGAAGTGGGAGGAGATGGTGAGGGGGTATGGGGTGGGGTGGGAGAGGGAGGATAGTGGACGGGTGGTTATTAGGAGGATTGGGGGGAGGACGCAGTGAGTGGGAAGCAGGAGGGTGGATGGGAAGCATGGGGCGGAAAGGTTGAAGCCGTTGAGATCAGGACGTAATGGATGTGAAGGGTCGGGCTGGCGATCTCAGAGGGGTGATGAGAAGTAGATGGCTTAGGACGAGCTGTGAGTTGGTGAGCGTGTTTTGCGATGACTACATTTGATACCCCTTTTGCTTTGCTATTTTATGATCTTTTGTACAAGTCGTGTGTTTCTGAGTTGCTGTTCGTCGTGCGACTGCATTAAGTCTCTGCGCTATCTTTTGCCAGCCACCAATTTTTCCTTCACATCAGTCACTGTCCTTGATGTCAGAAGATAACGCTCGAGCAGCACTCAGTTGACCGACAGCTCATATTTGAGGGGTTGACTTCAAGTTTGTCTCTTCCCTAGATGAGGGGTAAGACAAACATCACAAATTCGGTACGAAATCCGAGTTGTCTTTGTGTAATGGTATTATCATTTCATTATATCGTATTCCTTTTCTTCATGTACTCCATATCCAAGATCCCAACATCATGGCCATTACATATTACTTTGTATACATCCAACGTATCATGTACACCCCCTTTAAAGCATGGCAACGGCAGCCATGAGACCACCAATGGCACCAAGACCGGCGGCAGCAGTCTGCCTGGGGCCGGGGTTGCTAGTCGGGGCACTGCTGGCCGCGGAGCTGGCCGCGCTGGTGATGCTGCTGACGGCCGAGGACAAGGCAGAGCTGTTGGAAGCGCTGACGGTGGTGGCAGCGTCGGTAGCGGTGGTTACAATAGCGGTGGTCTGGGTGGCGGCGGCGGTCGCGCAGGTGGCCTTGGTGGGGAAGTCGGTGGCTCCGTTATTTTTGCAGAACTATTTTGACGGTGCTTGTTAGAGGATGTGTGGCTAGAAAGAGGATGTTGATGGGTTATGGACAAAAATAAAACTTACAGTGATGGCGAAACCAGCAGCAGCTTCAATGTCGCTGGTAGGGCACTTCTCCAGGAGACAGCACTGGATGTCCTTGATGAAAGTCTCGTTGGTGCAGATGCACTTGGGGTCGCGACCGCAGTCGCCGATGCCGTTGATCAGGTAGCCTCCGGCGCATTCAGTCTGTTTTTGGTGGCGAGTTGTTAGTTTGGTTGATTCTCCCGGTTTGCTGGACCATTTCATCATCGATCAAAGAAGGAAAACTTACAGCGCAAGAAGGGAGGTTACCAAGATCCTGGGCGGCAGCGAAGCTGGCGGAGGCAAGGGCGAAGAGGGCAGCGGTGAACTTCATTTTGATGAGTGTTGGATGTGATGATGGTGATGGTGGTGAGGTTTGATGTTGGCTTGTTCAAAGAGAAGGATATGGATAAAGCAGACAAGAGTGGTAGTACAACACGAAAGCGGGAAAACGGGAACGAGAAGGAATTAAGTCACATATAAAAGAGAAAGAAAGACAAGATCCGAACGAATGGGTGTCATTCCGAGCTTCCCCCAATTGGCGATGTCCATTGACGGAACACCAATCAGCCACCCCGGTGTCATAGCGGCGGCCGCGGATTACCCCCTGGCAGCTTTTACCAACCTCAGCCATTCAGCCATTCGTCTGGCCACTCGATACAAAGCCAAGGTTCAGGTACCTGACCGTTAGCAGGTGATGGGAGAGACTAGTGGAAACCAATGGGAAGCTGAGGACGAAAGCTGGGCAAAATATGGTGAGAAATTCAAGAGGGTGACTGCCAAGCTGGTGAGTTGAAACTCTCCCTTTTTTTTCTTGTCTTTGTGGTCAGATGATTTGGCCTATGGGCTACTATCAGGATCAATACTGACGTTGACTTTAAGAATGTGTTTGTTGTGTGTTTAGCCGTCCGGTTTAACCTTGTATAACATGTACATAGATCTCGAACCCGTGTTTGTCGTGTGTAACTCGACTCGATACACGTATAGGCAACTGGGAGTCCTTTGATGACGATGGAAAACAGACAACAGTCAAGAAAACATGCCATTGAATGGCTAGTTGTGACCCAGTGGAAACGGCTGATGGACCCCGGAGTTACTTTCTCAAACGTCTCACAAATGGAGAGAGGGTAGGGATCTTTTGACAGGAGACCGCTTGGGAGGTCTTCGGTACCTGAGCTTGCCTGCGTCTATCCTAGCTGCAGAGTGTCCTTGAAGTCTTGGGAATGTCGTTGCGCATAAAACTCGGGACAGTTTGTTCGGGTTTTCTTTTCTCAAACAAAGAACCGCAAAAATCGCAGCTATCCGAAGCTATTGCTCAGCCACAGCGCAGTTGACTTCCTAAACTTTCTTTAAGAAAAGAAAAGCTTATGAGCAAACATCAACAAGATCACTGCCGGGGGCGTCTCTTTGTTGTCGGGTTATGCCCTGTTCACGATCGGGTCAATGATGGACACCGACTCCGCTACAGCGCCAAACCAAGCGAACGGTGGAGAGAGAAAGAGTCCACCATAGGATCCGAGGATCGGGCCTGATCCCAACACTAAGTCCAGTTTTCAGGGGCTGGTTCCCGGGGTTGATGCAGTCCCCGGATTCTTCTTTAGTGGACTCTGCTGATCCTTCAGGGCTGAATTTTGATATGTTGAGTGAGAAAACCGCAAGTCGGTCAAGATGGCGGTGGTTTTGTTTCACTTGAACCTGCTGTCAAGTGAGCAAGAGACAAGATGGATTTACAAAATGGATTTTAGCTGCCTAAATCTGACAGAAAAAGAAGCGGTATCAAGCCAACAAGTTATGCGGTTGGTAAGACCACGAATCCATGGCGTTTTTGGGAGCTCTGTGTTATCCGAGCTGCCTACTACGTATCTATGTATCATCAGATCCGGCACTCTTTCTTCTCTCGTCCGATTTTGGTGGCTGACATCGGGCGGCACATTTTCTCGCCAAGACAACAAAGACACTCGGTGATATTGGCCGGTAAGCTCCGCGCTGGCGTGTGAATAGCCTACATGGCCCTGGAAAAGGGTTTCAGCAGCTAGCTAGAGAGACCAGTCAGAGACACTGTTCCCGTCTCTTCGGAATTTCCAACAGCCTGTGCCTCTTCGTTGGCTACCAACCACTTGTTTCTGAATCCAAATCTACACTTGTTTTCATGCAAGTAGGATACAGGACCCTGTCGCATTTCTCTATCTGATTGCGGTTTGGGTGTTTTTTCCCTTTGCGGCTGTCATTGATTGCTTCAGTTAAACTACCTTGACGGCACGAGCCGCGGAGCCAAAGAAGCAGTCGAGCTTGGTTATGATGACACTCGCACCTTGAAAACTTCTCAATCCTTTTCCGATTTGATTTACACCATAACTCTCCTCAGGCCTTGTCAGATACCAAGGCGCAAAGATGGGTTTGGGTATTCTCGAGGACCGAGTCCTTGAACATGTCCCTGGTGTGTAAAGATGTTGACAAGTCCGCAACCACTCAAGCAAGCTCTATGTACTGACCAACTTCATCATCAGGCACGACACAATACTTCGATGACCCAGAACGACCACAATATGCCACCGACGGCACCCATGAACACCTCAAGTGCGATCGAAGCGGTCCAGTGCCCATCGTTCTCGTTCCTCAACCAACAGACGACCCAAACGATCCTCTAAACTGGCCGCTTTGGCGCCGCGATCTCATCACCTTCGTCCTCTCCGTCACTTCAGTCTTCGCCACCGCTTTAGGTCCCATTCTCGCGGCCGATACCGTTCTCCTCGTCAGCACTCTCGAAAACGTCACCTTCGTCAAGGCCTCTCTTTTGACCGGTTACTTCCTCCTCGGATGTGGCGCGAGTGCTTTCCTCTTCGTCCCATCCAGTCGCATCTGGGGTAAACGACACACCTTCATCTTGGGAACCGTCCTCCTGATCGTCACCAGCATCTGGACTGCCACTTCAGGAAGCAAAAGCTATACCAACTTTCTATGGTCGCGCATCTTCCAGGGCGTCGCGGCCGCCCCATTCGAGTCGCTCGTCAACGCGGCCGTCGGCGACTTGTACTTTGTCCATCAGCGCGGCAAGCGCATGGCTTTCACCAACCTGGCTGTCTTCGGCGGTGCCTTTTTTACTCCGATCCTCGTCGGCAAAATCAGCAACGACATGGGCTGGGAATGGACGTTTTACTTTGTCGCCATTTTCTCCGGCGTGTGTCTGCCCGCGGTCTTCTTCTTTTGCCCAGAGACTGCCTACCCTCGTGATCCCACACCACGGTTTTCCTCAGAAACAACGGCAACGAAGACGGACGCAGGCGATGCTCCTCCACCTCCCTACAACGAACAACAACCGACCAACACCAGTACCGATACTGCCATTGACCTCGAACAACCAGCCGCTACTGCGACCAAAGACGAAGTCCAACAAACCACCAGCACCTCATCCCCCTCCGACACCCCGATCCCACCAAAAGCAACCTTCCTCCAATCCCTACGCCTCTTCAACGGCCGCAAATCCCACGACTCCTTCTGGAAACTCACCCTCCGCCCCTTACCCCTCTTAATCCACCCAGCCTTCCTCTGGGCCTGCCTAATCCAAGGCCTTCTAATCGGCTGGACCGTTTTTATTGGTGTCCTAATGGCCTTCTTCTTCATCGCCGTCCCGCTATGGTGGGATGAAGTCCAAACCGGATACGCCTACACCGGCGCGTTCGTTGGTGCCTTGATTGGATTTGCCGTGGCAGGTGGACTTTCGGATTGGAGTGCGCGGTTGTTGACAAAGTGGAATAACGGGGTTTACGAACCCGAGTTTAGGTTGGTGCTGGTGATTCCGCAGATGGTGCTTGGGTGCGCGGGATTGTATGGGTTTGGGATCACGTTGGATGGGATGTTATGGGGCAAATATCATTATGCGGTGCCGTTGACTTTTTTTGGACTGGAGGTTGCCGGGATGGTGATTGGAGCTGTGGCGGGGAGTTTGTATATTGTTGATGCTTATCGTGAGTTTCACTCCTTTTCTTTGGTGGTGGAAGATGGATTGCTGATGGCTGACTTGGAAACAGGCGATGTGGTGATCGAGGGCTTCACGGCAATGATCATCTTCAAGAACTTCTTCAGCTTTGCGTTGACGTTCAAGGCGTGGCCTTGGCTGATCCAGAGCAATGTCAAGGCTGAGAAGATTTTCAATGCGTTGGGAAGCGTGCAACTTGTTGTTTGCTTGCTTACCATTCCGTTGTGTAAGTTGACTGATTGACTTGGGGATCTCAATGGACCGCTTGCTGACACTGTTTTTTTTTTTTTTTTTTTTTTTTTTTTTTTTAGATATCTACGGAAAGCGTCTTCGTAGCTTCTCCTACCGCCACGATATTTTGGAGCTCTGCCGCTTGCGATAGTTGGCTCAATGGTTGTCAGCACCATTATAGTACACGATTTAATACTTAATGTGATACCCTCGTTTGTGTTTTGTACGAAGTCATGGGAGAGATGGTATGAGAAGGATGTTATGATGATGGGAAATTCTGGATATGAGAGCTGGTATAAATTCAAATGCCCTTTCACGTTGGCCTGCATCAATTTCATGTCATGAAACGTCACTCGTGATCCTGTCATTTGTCTTTCACCGCCATACACGCCCTTTTCTTAACGATCATATCATACCAAATCATGTCATCATACCAACATCAACCTTTTTCTCCTCATTTCCCTTAAGCCTTCTGAACACTCGAAGTATCAGAAAAGCTAGTCCTCTTACCAACAGGCACCTGGAACACATCACCAGTCTCCTGCTTTCTCCTCTTCGTCAACCTCAACCCAGCCACACCCAAAACCAGAGCCTGGAGACCCAACACAACACCAAGCGTCACCATAGCACCAATAACACCCGCAACAGCGTTGCTCATGCCCTTATTACCACCCTCAGCAGCCGCACCAGCAGCGGTCTCCTCAGGATAGTAAACAGCACAATCGCCACTCTTCTCCCCACAAGCATCGCACCACTCCTTACTCCCTCCCTCAAGCGCAATCTTGTTCATCTCCTCCACGAACGTCTTCCAGGGTAGCTCCGTCTTGTCCTGTCCAAAAAGGGGGAAGGGCTTTGCGGGGTTGCTGTCCGAAGCAGTGCCGTTGGCGAAGAGGAAGCGGACCATGATCTCATCTTCTGAGGGGCTGGAGGAAGAGGACTCGGTAAAGATCTCAAAGGACATGGAGCTGGCGTAGTCGACGATGGAAGTAAAGTCCGCAGAAGCGGCGGGGAGCTGGGAGAGGCCGAAGAAGGAGGCGAAAGTGCCGTAGGGGCCGAATTGGATGTTGAGCTTCTGGGTAGACTCAGAAGAGATGGAGTCCTTGAGAGTTGAGACGATGTGAGAGGCAAGGACGGAGCCGGCAACGGCGCGGATGGGCGAGGAGGCGTTGTAGGCGAGACCGAACTCGTGGATGTTGGCGAGGTCGGTGAGGGTTTGGAGGGCGGAAGGGGTGAGGAGCTCGGAGGAGGGAATGGAGGTGTTGTGGATGGTCGAGACGTGGATGTAGTCGTAGACTGTTGATCACGGTTAGTCAAGGCACGGATGGATTGAGACGAGGAAGAAGAAGGAGGGATACACACTGCTGTAAGCGTTCTTGTAGGTGGCCTTCTCACTGGAAAAGGTCGACTCATAAACGGGCAGCAAGTCCTGGTAGAACTTCTTGGTGCTCTCCAGAAGCTCAAAGTACTCCTTGCTCTCGAAGTAGGCCTGGCTGCTGCTCACGGCAGCCGGGCATCCGCTGTTGCCCTGCAACCAAGCATTGGACTCAGCCTGGTGGCTGCTCGCCGCCGCAGCGGTGTTGACGGGGATGTACTGGTATCCGCTCAAAGGAGCTTCGATGGTGGTGCCGTTGGCAAGCTTCTGGGAGTTGACAGAGCCGGCAGGAGGGTAGAGACCCTGAAGAAAGATGCCGGCGCTGCCCTGGAGAACATTGTCGACGGGGGCAGTGACGGAGAGCTCGGTGAGGTCGGCGAGGTCGGAGGAGATGCCGTTGATACGGCTGGAGGACTTCTCGTCAATATAGCGGTTGCGGTAGTAGGCGCCGGAGCGGTAGACCTGCTCAGCACCGAGAGCAGTGAGCTTCACGGGCGAGTAGGCCTTGGTGGTACGGTCACCGTGACGGCTGAAGATGTAGGCACCGAGGATGGTCTCAGCCGCCGTGGCCGCAGGAAGAGAAGCAAGAAGAAGAGCTTTGGTCTGCATGATGACTGACGGGTGGTATTATACCGAACTCCCGAGATATAGTGACCGATGCGATGGATAGAATTTCCGGTGACGGGCTTCTCTTCTGAAAGAAGCTTGAGCAAGAAGAAGGGAGAAACAGTATCCCGAAGCCGAGGGAAAGAGACTTTTATTTAAACTGAGCTACAGGCTTCAACCCGTTGATAAGAAAGAGACACTATCACGTTGTTGCCCCTCATGCTCAACCACTGATCGACACCATGGTGGGGAGGAAAAACAACATGGCAAGCATGGCCCACCCCGCTTGGGAAGCTTGTTTTTCTGGGTATCGAACACCGCGAATGGGCTTTTCTCTTTGTGTGAACCTTCAGCGGACTGGGCCAGAGAGAGTGGACAGCAGGAGCCACGGAGGATTTTGAAGATGCAGGTGTTGGCAGGGGGTAGTCAAGGAAAAGCACACTTCCTCGGAGGATTCAGATGTTGCGTGTTCCCGTTGGAGCTATCAGCGTAGATACGACATTGAAAGCTGGCTAGCTTCGGGATATGTTGTGGTGGTGAAGAGAGTGATGAATCATCACTTCTGAAAGATCTAGGAAATGCAGGTATAAGAACGCAACCAGGCTCCCGCGGAGAAGCTATTCATCTGTTGTCCATCTGCAGATCTGGAAGTGAAGAAACGGCTCTCGGTGATATCCCACAACCCATCTGGAACCACATTACGTGAAATCCCATCAGATAAGATGCTATAAATTTGTCAAGGGCCCTGACTAACGGCTACTCTTCAGTGGCGGGGTATAAGGTCGGGCTCCTCCTTCCAAGTCTTTTACTCACAAGGGAATCGCCGCCCCCCGGACTGCCGGCACTCGGCAGCGGAAATACGACTATCAAGTCCCGGGGTGGATCGCAATCCTGGCTCTCGGCCCGAAAACATCTGGACGGAATGCCTTCACACTTTCGACTTGATAGTCTCCTCGATCTTCGTTATGTCACAAGATAATCCTCAAATTCGCGACCAGAAGTAAGAAACATGCAATCATTTAGCACGCCTGCTCCGACCCAAACGCCCTGCAATCATGCCGCTGCGGCATCATCAGATGGTAAAAGACACGCTCCGGTGTGACAAACTGATACCTTTTTCGTATTTCCATTTTTAAAGCTTAGACTTGTCCTTCCTTCCGCTCTTCAGGTTCTTGCTGATCTGGCCGGCGAGCAGGAAGTCGGGGTACTCCATGCCTTCGTCAATGCCAATGTTGTTTCCGCCCTGTCGCCTCCAGCCAGCGCCATCAACGATCAGAGTGGTGCCGTTGACGTAATTACCGGCGTCACTGAAAAGGTAAACGGTGGCATCGGCAATATCACGGCGGCTTCCCCATCTGCCGCTGGGAACGGCCTTGGTCATCTTGTTCTTGTCGACAGCGCTGCTGGCAAGGCGCTCCATACCCTCGGTACCCTCGATAGCACCAGGAGCAATTACGTTGGCGGTGATACCGTAGGGACCATATTCGAGAGAGACACTGGCCATGAGGGAATCCACGGCGGCCTTGGCGGCGGCCACATGGGCCTGCAGGGGCATGCCTGTGTAGTGGAAGGTAGCGGAAACCGAGATGATACGGCCACCAGTGAGACCGTTGGGGTTGGGATTCGGGTTCCTAGCAGCAGACTCGATGAGGTAAGGGATAGTGGCCTTGACCGTGTTGAAAGTACCAATGGTGTCAATATCGATGACAGTCTTGAAGGCGTTGGGGCTCAAGCCGGAGATGGGAGCAATGAAGTTTCCGGCAGCGCCGGCAATGACAAAGTCGATGGCTCCCAACTCCTTGACGCAACGCTCAGCAGCCGCCTTGAGGTTGTCGAACTGGGAAATCGGTCAGCAAAACTTCGTCCTCAGGATCCATTCAAGCAACCACAACACTCACATTCCTGACATCGACATTGCCAATGCCAATGACACGAGCTCCAGAGCGGACCTTGGCGATGTCCTTAGCAGCCTTCTCAGTCTTCTCTGGGTTGCGACCAATGATACAGGCATCAGCTCCAAGATGAACCATGGCGCGGGTTTGCGCACTGCAGATGGTGCCGGCACCACCGGTGATGAAGAGCACCCGGTTGGCTGTGATGATACCTGTTAGCTACACTGTCTCCTCTGCAAGATTGAGTTCATCCGGGGACTTACCAAAGATGCCGGGCGCCCAGACGTTGCTGAGATACTCTGACTTGGGGACACTCATGTTGGCTGATATTGATAGACGGAAGATGCAATCACTAACAATAATTGCTATCAGGCGGGTGTTGATGCTGGAGGGAAAACAGGCAAGCAACCAAGAAGAGTTGAAATCAGAAACCAGATGGGGTATATAAAACAAAGTAGAATATCCAGAACAGATGCCAAGAAAACCTTCAACACCACGTAATCCGTTTCATTCGTTCCTTTGGCGAGTGCGAAGCTAGTGGCATGGGGTCTGGGGCGGGTGTTAGAGAAGGGATCTCCATCTTCGCCCCGTCCATCCATGGTGGTGGTGCCTGTGGTGGTGGACTCCCGTCCCGAATACTGGTCACTCGGCATTGTCACCGGCCGCTCTCAGTCACTTGTCAACTCAGGGTTCAGTTCAGTAATCAGCCATGCTTCAGCTCTCGTTCAGGGCAGCTTCAGTTGCAGGCTTGCAGCTCGGTACCTGCCTTCACAGTGCACGGTTTACCTCGGCTAAGACCCACCTTCTCCAGACTGGCCCAGCCTTGCGGTCCCCCACACCCCGCAGCACTGTTTGCTTAGCAACCACACTGTGCGTCGGCCATGACAAGTTCGGATGGTCTGCCGCTAGCGGCTCGCATCTTGCCCCACTATAACATTCCATGTGCATCAACGCCTTCTTTTTTTGTCCAGCCTCGTCAACTTCCATTCACGATATCTTCAACCTAACAGCCCGACTTCACTCAGTACATGGTCAATGATATGAACCTGCACGTCTGATTTTTCCCGACGCGACTATAAACAAACCCCGAAAACAATCAACCACCGACCTTTGGTTTCTCCCTCGACATCAACTCCATCAGCACCCTGTTGGTCATCCCACTTTCTCATTTTCTCCTGCGCATCTGAACCGCATCTGCCTTGTCGGCTTGCGATTAACCACAGCGCATCTCATTTTTCTCAATCCCTCACGCACACCAACTTCCACCGTACCACATCACCATTTGCCCACCATGAACACGGCAACTGACGTACCAAAAAGAAGGAGACCATTGCCCTTCAAGCGCGCCGGCGCACGCCCTCCAGCCAACGAGCCGCCTCCAAGCCATGCGCCAGAGAACAATTCCGACGAAGATGACCCTCTCGCCCTCTTTCGACGGTCGAAAGATGTGTTCCCGATGGTCCTTGAGGATTTGCAGCGAGAATCTTCTGAGGAGAAGCTGAAGCCATCCGAGTCACCAAAGGACGGTCATGTCAGCAAGAAAAGAAGGGTATCCTCCATTGGCGAAGATGACAATGAAGGACCCCTCGGCGCCAGCTCTTCGAGCATATCTGCTTTGAGCAAGACGTCAGCATCGCGCGTCGACTCGGACGACGACGACATCATCATGGATGTCAAAGGCAAAGGGAAAGAGATTGTGCGACCCAGGGTACCGACTCCAAGGAAGGCTACTGCGACAACACCACGAAAGTCGGGGACCCCTTCCAAGAAGAAGTGCTTCGCCTTTAGCGACGACGAAGACGATCACGGGAAGGACGACCTTTACTCCCCACACTCGAAGCGGCGCAACCCCGATCGCTTCTCTCCAAAACCCACCGCGCTCGGCCGCAGCACCCGGGCCAATCCAATCGGCAGCTCGCCGTTGGAAGGATTCGAAACATCCTTCAACCTGCCCGGCGCATCCTCCGTCTCCAAGACTAAACCCTTCCGCTCCGCCGCGCTCGACTCCGACGATGACTCGGACCTCGAAATATCCGAAGTCCGTCCCAGGAAGCGCTCCTCCTCTGTTCTTTCTTCCTCTCCGATCCCATCAATCTCTGGCGACCTAGCAGACGACCCAACCACCGTCCCCGATAAGACCGAAGACGACGCAGACTTGTCCAAATGGGTCACCAAAGCCGCCGAACTCGAGGCCGCGCAGACCGACTGGCCCGTCGCCCTCGTCGTCACTTCCCGGATGCCGCACACCAAACCCCTCAGCGTGCGACGACGGATGAAGCAGAGCCTCAAAGTGGTCTTGGACACCTGGGTTCAGTACCAGGAGAACAACCAATGCGAAGTTCCAGAACACATCCGCGACAAGCTTTTTCTCACTTTCAAGGGCAACCGGATCTACAGTAACAGCAACATCGCTTCGCTGGGCGTGAAGGTGGATGCTAATGGCGTCCTGCAAGTTCCCTCGGCGAGCACGTTGACTGGTAGAGACGCTGTAGATGGGTATACGAATACCCAGGCCAGAAACCCGGGGTTGGTGTTTGAGGTATGGCATGAGGAGTTTTACGAGGAGGAGATGGCAAAGGAGAGGAAGAGGAGGGATAGGGAATTGGGACTGATCAGTGATGATGAAGACGACCATGAAGATCAGCAGCAGGCTGGGGCGAATGGCCAGTCGAGAGGTGGTAGCGAAGCTCCCGAGGCCAAGAAGTCGAAGATCAGGATTGTCCTGAAGGCGAAGGATATCCAGCCGCTCAAGATTGCGGTGTACGAGGACACGCCGGTTGGCACCATGGTCCAGGCCTTCAGGAACCAGAAGGGGATTGACCCTGGAAAGGCCATTGTGATCCAGTTCGATGGCGAAGAACTGGAGGAGGACATGCTTATTGGAGACATGGACATCGAGAGGGATGAGCCGAATCAGTTCGAGGTGTACATCAAGTAGTCCATGTCTGAAGGATTAACACGACGAGCGGGATTTGGGAGGCATTTTTTGCACTCTTTCTTGCTATCTTGGGCGCTAGGACTAGGAGTAGGAGTTTACATGTTTTGCTGTCTTGATGTTGTGATGCATAACACCGAAGGTTATCATGGGGCTTGGGCTTTTGATTTTTGAGGGAAAAGGTTGACGGTACAGAAAAGCTACTTTGGCTCTTCCAAAAGATATCCATATACGAAGCTCACTTCTTCCTACGTATTTCTTGCTCTCAGTTTCTATTGAAATAGTTTTGTGTCAACTCGTAAATTGAGAGTTGGTTGGCCGGTCAGATAACGTTTAGCTGGGCGTCGTTGGGTTCTAAGCGAATCACAAACGGATTTGAAACTTCGAACTTGTCTTCCGTGTTTCCTGTGTTTGAGGGAGATAACTAAAAGGCCTCTTAGACGTGATACCCGGACTTTATAGCACTGGTGAAATTATCTCTTCACGTCTTACTCGGTTTGTCAGCCAAATGTCTCTCACACCCATCACTTCAACTTCAAACTTCATGCTCATATATCGTGATAATTGCAACGACGATGCCAACTAACACGCGCTACCTCAACATTTGGTGGATATCTCTTTTGATTGTCTTCTCCTCCTAATCCTCTGGGTATAGATCATAACCACACATTGAAAAAGATTTCGCAAGGTGGTAGCTCCCCAATATCCCGACGTACTGATCTTCTTCCATTTTCGCACCATCTCCATCCGCATCAACCGAATCGTCTATCGTGCTCGCGACCCAGATCTCAAAAGCCAAATGAAAACATGACTCCTAAACGCCCAGTTGTAGTTGCCCTTTGAAAATGCCATCCCCTTTCCTTTTGATGAATCCGTCGATTTTGTTGCGTGTGAACCGTGCACTCCTTTCTTCCGCGCATAAACAATTCATTAGGTATGTACCGACACCAGATGATATGTTGTCGTCCATTCGTTAAAGAAGAGCTGTTTAAAATCTCTCCTTTTGCCTCGAGGCAATGATCCTGAGGTTGTTGTACACCTTGCCGGGCTGGTGTCCGAGAATGAGGGAGACGACGGACTCGCGGGCCATGCCGATGTTCTCGAAGGCGCCGAGGATGTGTACGCGGGAGCCGGCGAGGACGATTCTGGTTTTCGTGGCTGTTTTTCGTTTTGTCAGCATTTCCATACATTTCAGCCAAATCTTCCTGAATTTGAGCGTACCGTTCTCAATCGCAAACTTGGTCTTGCCGTCCTTGCCCGCAATACGACCAATCGCACGTCCCAAAGCATCGGGGCCGAGAGTCTGACGGACATCCTTGACGTCGAAGGACTGGATGTAGAGCGAATCGAGACGGAGCAGGGCAATGGCGTCGTCAATGTCGAAGCCCATGGCGAAGGCGGAGACGAAGTCGGCGCCCATCTGGAGGGACTCGGGGGTGAGGGTGTGTCTGCTGGAGCGCAGCTCGACGCGCTTCTCCTTAATGTTCATGCGGACCTGGAGCTTGCAGTGCTCTACGAGTGGGGGGTAGCTGATTGACGAAACACAGTCAGTCTCCTTTTCCGACCAAAGATTCCTTCCAGGGTTTCCCTCACATCTTGGTCCAGTTGGCCTTGAGAGCCGACATGCGGTTTGGCGGGATACCGATCTTCCTGGTCTCTGCGCGGCGAATGATCTGGACGTCCTGGCCGGGGGCGAAACGGGGACGGCCCTCCTCGTCGACAGCCATCTGCACATCGTTGTCGTTGGAAGGGGGAGCGGCGGCGGCGGGATCAGTGATGGTGGCGGCCTCGTTAACGTCGAGAATGAGCTCGTCCTCCTGCTCGGTCTGGATAGGGATCTGGGCGGTAGGGGCCTCGACGGGCTGACGAAGTGCTGTTGGCGCAGGCATATTGGGCGATTTGAATTTAATGGACGGTGATCGTCAAGGTGTCGTGGGGTTGAAGGTGGATGTCGGCGATGAAATTCTCGAAAATCGGCAGACTAGAAGTAATGACGGATATGTCGGAGAATTGGCGGAAGAGACTCTGGTGATGAGGGACGGGACGTGTTGTCGGAATACGGGGTTGCAGTCGTGAATTACGGAGATCTGGGAGTCGAGGTCGTCCTTTTGCGCCAGCCGTCTCTAGAATTTTGATAGTGTTTATCGGTTTTGATAGCGCGGAGGGGAAATTCTTGACAAAAAGCAGTGGACCCACAAAAGAGCACCGGAGTGAAGCTTATCGATTGGCCGGATGTGGTCGAGGCCGCTAGGACCCTTGCCAATCGCAACGCCCATGCACTAACACTTACTGAGTAATCCCTGTAATCACAAGGTTAGCGTCATTGACGCACTTTTGAACCTGGACAGGCTTCGAGCCGGCAGCTTTTTCCAAACTTCAGGTTCTTGGTCAGAGGCAGCACAAGCATGTCATTCTAGACTCGGCCACCACCACCACCACCCGACGACATCTTTTTTTATCCGACGAACCTCGAGGACCGACCATGGACACGACACCTAGCTGTCATCATTACCATCGTCGCTGAAAATATAAAAGAAAACCGGTCCCTTCCTTTCGTCGACAGTATGAATTTCAACAATGTCTACTAGCGCTACGACGACCCAGCTGGGCCGCCAGTTATGGTCTTCTATACGAGATCCTCACGTCACCTCGACTCTATTCACAGCCGCGATACTGCTTCCAACATGTCAGCCTTTACTTAGCCGTCATTGTGTCGGCCTTGGCCCTTCGACATTGCTTAGGATACAACAGCAATATGGGCAACACCAGAGCACGCGACAATTTACCTCTTGCGCGAGTCGCTTTTTCCCTTCAGCAACCAAGTCGCAAAGACTTCACAACCAACAGTCACACCCATCCCATTATACTCTGCGAAGCTGTACATCTGGAGGCCTTCTCCTTCTTGGGCTCAGCACCAGCCCTTCTTCAACGAGTACGGTAGAGAACTCCGCACTATCCGGCAATGCCGCGCAAAAAGCGAATATGAGCCATCTGGCTCGCCAGGCTCTGCTCTTGGGAAGGATACGAAACACCACAACTACGACGATATGTATAGCAGGAAAGCGATACCAGAGTTCTGGCAAAGAGACCAAGGGCGAACATGACGAGACCAAAGATCAGGCCTCTTCAACCTCCCCTCAGCAAAAGCCCGAGCAACCACAGCAGCCTCCGAATACCGAGACGCCTTCCGGTCCTGGCCCTCATCCGACTCCGGAGCACCACTCACTAGCAGACTCCATGTCCAAATACCTCCACCTTCCTCACCTTCCCCACCTGCCTCATAGGCCAACAAAGGAGGAGCTTCTGGCGGCAGCAAGTGGGTTCTGGTCACGGCTCAAGGTCCGGTTCAAGTGGTTTTCCATCAGGAGTATGCGCCCGTGGAACGCCGACGAGTGGGGAGCTTTTGTGTCCTTCTTCTTGTTCGGTCACTTGGTCTGGATCTTGGTGGGAACGACTACCTTCTTCTCCCTCATTATCTTGTTCATCAACACGGTATTTGCCCAGGAAACACTGGCCAAGTGGATCGGGGACTACCTGACCCAATCAGCCGGTCTTACTGTTGTCTTTGAGTCAGCCATTGTGCCCAAGTGGGGAGACGGTGTCATTACTTTCCGCAATGTCTTCGTTTCTCGGAGACCTGGTCAGCTCAAGTCTTCCGTGAAGAAGGGTTCTTCTGGTGCTGCTGCTGAGGCTGCTGCTGCCAAGCAAGCCGCCGAGCAGGACGGTACTGTCGTGGAAGAGGACGACGGCAACTACACACAATTCGACGTGACCATTGACACCGTAAACGTGGCACTGTCATTTCTTAAGTGGTGGAACGGAAAGGGCCTCCTCAAGGATGTCGAGATTAAAGGTGTTCGAGGCGTTGTTGACAGGACATCAGTCGTCTGGGGCGATGAGGAGCTCAATCCATTGGACTTCAGACAGGAGCATAATCCGGGCGACTTTGAACTGGATTACTTCAAGATGGAAGATTTGCTAGTCACCGTCCACCAACCAGGCGGCTTCCGGCCCTTCTCCGTTTCCATATTCTCCTGCGAGCTTCCTCAGCTACGAAAACAGTGGCTGTTCTACGACTTCCTCTCAGCATCTCATATGTCAGGCTCTTTCGATGGATCGCTATTTACCATCCACCCCAGACAGATCCACGGTGTATCAGCATCAGATAACGGCCGTCACCACCAAGAAGAGTTCGGTTCTCCTTCAGCCTGGAAGAAGTTCTCAAGACTACGGATTGATGGACTAAAGATCGACCACCTGAACCGCGGCGTCGAAGGACCGTTCGGTTGGATCTACGAAGGCAACGTCGACATTGTCGCCGACGTCATGTTCCCCTCCGACCCCGAAGAGGGTCTGGGCAAGGTTGTCGCCGAGTTCTACGACAAGATGGAAGAAGCCGTAACCAGCAACCGCTACCTCAAGATTCTTGACGGCAACATTTCCCCTAACAGCCGTGTCAACAACACCAACACCATTAACGCCAACGGCCCTACCCTCGAAAGCGGTCCAATCCCCGACTCGGCCTCCGTCATCGACCTCACCGGCCACCACGACGAGTTGCCCACCTCCGAGCAACACTTCCCTCCGCTGATCACTCCCGCGACCCCCAAGGAGCCGGCCCCTATCGAGGAAACACCCTCGTACCTGGTCATGGACCTCCGAATCCACCTCAACGACGTCCGCGCTGCCGTTCCTCTGTTCAACAACCCGCACATGAGCTACGTCAACCAAGCCTTGGTTAGACCCATCGTCGCTTACATCAACGCCAAGCGGACGTACATCCCCATCAGCTGCCGGATCGTCAAGCGGCTGACGGACTTTGACGGCTCCTGGACGGTCTGGGACTGTGGTCTGATGGATGACATGGGCGCTGAAGTCTACAGTGCCTTTGCGAGGAATGTTGAGGACCAGCAGAGTCGCGTAAGAAGATTCAAGCGTGTGGGATTGTGGACTGTATCCCTTGTGGTACATGCGTTGTTGGCTGGTGTGGCCGGAGATTTGATGTGAGCGACCATCAAGTATGGGAGTCACGATATAGACTTACTTGTGCCTGGGTTCGTCAGGCGGCTAGAGAGTTCTCTTGTACTACTTATTCTCTCTTCTTTACTACCACTACTGTTGAGGGTCATTGGACCTTTCCAAGCAGTATACTTTACTGTACTATACATGACATTGATACATATGGCGCCCAGAGAGGCGCACGAAGAACAGGCAGAAGATTATGGATAAGAATAGGAGGGGAGGAGGAAAAGATGAACTGTTAACGCTCTTAATGACCCGGACGGAAATATTAACTGGCTGGAATCATAGAAAGGCGGATGGTTGGGCTTTAGTGTACAGGTTTTTATTGTTAGCTGATGATATGCATATCATCACAACCGGAGTTCTAGTGTTTTGGCTAGGTTTAACAGATATTGTTGAAAAGTTTACAACGCTGTTCATTTTCCAGAGTATTGATCGCTTGAGCAAGGTCCTGAAAGCTTAATATGCCACACCTAAGAACCATCAAGACGACGGGATCTCACAAAAAAAATATGTGCGATTTGGGCTTTCCAAACGCAATGCTCGCCTTCACTATAGAACGCTCTATAAATCTTCCCCATGCTATATGGTATCTGCCGCTTTCCCCCTCCACGCCCCAATCGCGACTCGATCACCGCCTCAGACAGGCGTCCGCCTTTTTGCTCGGTCTATATCTGATGACGACCGCTGTTCCATAACCCATCCAATTCAAGACATCATGCCACTGAACCATGCGTCCGGACGCCGGACGCGCCGTGACCGTTGCGGGTGCTGTGGTAGTCTACGTTCTTTTTCATGTCATCAAACACACGCAACCGCTACTCTCTCGCTTCGCTGAACCCGTCTCCCGGATAAGGATAAATGGTCTATCCGGTCAAAAGGACGGGCCTTCCATTCTGTAACAAGAAAGGGACTCGAAAATCCCCCCTGACACGAAGCGGACGATCGAAATAACTCGGTTGAAGCCTTTCACATGAAGTCATCACTACAGAATCAGTTAGCAGCCGAATCCAGAAACACTGTCTCTCTCCACCACAAGGCAACTTACTCTCCGAAAGCATCGTCATCATAGGTATCGTGAGCCTCGGCAATGGCACCACCACGGCCAACACCAGCGAGCGAAGTCTTGGTCTTGGCAGCCTTGCTCTTCTTGCCGCCCTTCTCAGCAGCCTTCTCCTCCTTGAGCTTCTCGTTGCTCAGAGCAGTCAGAGTGGAAGCAATCTTCTTGATCTCGTCGCTCTTGAGGTCCTTAGCGAGCTGCTTGGCGAACTCCTGGAGGAACAAGGTGTAGTGCGGCTTGGGCGAGAGCTTGCCGATCATGGGGCCGAGGGTGGTGCGGAGGGTCTCGAACTGGGTCTTGGTGGTGGGGTTGAAGAGGGCAAGACCGGAGATGTCGAGGGTGTTGTTGGGATCCTTGGGGTCGATCTGGACAATGGTGCCCTTGCTGACGACCTTGCGGTCGTTGCTGATGCCGATGCCGGCAAACAGGTCCTCAGCGTGCTTAAGATCGGACTCCTTCTGCTCGCGACGGAGACGCTCGCGGCGCTCGGCCTCAGTCTCCTCCTCAAAGTCCGACTCCTCGGCCAGCTGGCGGGCGCGCTCGGCCTGGCGCTCGGCGATGCGCTGGGCCTTGGACTTCTTGTTGGCGGCGGCTTCGGCTTCGGCCTTGGCCTTGGCCTCGGCGGCCTTCTTCGCCTTCTCGCGCTCTACCTCGGAGTCCTCGGCGGCGTCCCAGGAGTCGAGAACGTCGGACTCGTTACCCTCCTCATCGTCGAAGCGGCGGCGGCCGGGGGCAAGGACGGGCGAGTTGGGGGCGGAAGACTCCTCCTCTTCCTCGTCTGGTGGTGATGAGGGGTTATGTTAGCCTCGGTTTCGAACAAAAACATGGTGGTGGCGCAACAGGAACGTTGGCGCGAGAGTTGTTTCTTTGGCTGGAGTATATAGAGACGGCCGGGTATAAATTCATGATGTTTCTGTGTTGGAGCATGAAGACATATGGCGAGCTTGACAGTGGTGATCACAAGCAGTAGCAGGCATCAACAGGCTTGTCACGGCCATCGTGATCGCCAACTTTTGGCCGGCTACCATCCGCGGGGCTCGTCTCTGTCGCAAAGAGGGAATAGTGGGAACGAGGGCGACGATGATGACTTACCCCACTTCTTTCCAGGCATGTTTGCGATTTTGGTAGTGATAATCTAAGAAAACCGAAAGGGTCTTTGCGACAGCGATGTCTGGCGAGACGAGCAAAAAGTTTGCGTGTGGTGAGGTGGTTGTGTCCAAACTTCGAAAGAGAGGCCGATCACTTGTCTGAGAAGTCGAAAAAGTGAGCAAGGATCAGGCACCTTGTGGTTCAGGCGTGGGCCGTAGTGGGCAAAATAATTGTTAGCGGGGTAGGGAGTTGAAAAGTGACAGAAACAGCGCTTCACTGGTTCTTCAAGGTTCTTCGATGTCTAAAATTTTAATATTTTGCCAAGACTTACATTCACAGCTTCAGTTGTGCCTTGAAGGTATGCCGGTTACTTGATGCACAACATGTGAAGAAAAAATTTGTATCAAATTCAGTTAATTAATTGACTGAAGAAGATGAAAAATGAGGAGGAGAGCCAGCACCTCCAAAGGTTTGGAGAGGCCACTCTTAAATACAGGATAGTGTGTGCTTGATTATCCTTCTCGCCAGGTCTGGTCAGGTATCTGCCTTCCCTCTGCAGTGTATGTCTGGCTTCCTTTTTTCTGAATAACTTCTTCCTTCCTATCTTCCTGTGGCCCTTCTGTCTAGGTATTTATTGCGATACCTTCCTCCAGTGGTCCCGTTTCTACGTGGGGAGGTACTTATACCTCACGAAATCGTCGGGCACCGACCCCTGACACTTCGCCCTTTTTTTCGAAGCTCATAGAGATGCATGATATGCACGGCTTGCAGTCGACCAAGCAGAAAGATGCTGGATTTGTTATTGTACAGAATGCAGCCTCGAAGGCAGCAATTTGTAAACGTGTGTTAAAGGCATGTGAATGAGACGAGTCCATAAACACGTGGGCTAAACGCTAATAATCTAGAGCTGTACAAAGCGATCCACTCTTGACGGCTAAGCAAGGCTTGACATATCTGATATTTTGTACAGTAACATCCCGCTTCCGACACAGGATAATATCTGCAGGCTTGTAATTGTTCCTGGAGCCGTCCGGTCTCTCCTCTTTCTCTTAAACCCTACCAACAACCTTCGCTGACGTCACAACAAGATTGAAAATTTAAACGTGAAGGCATTCTCTCACATTACTTCTCAATGTTGTTGAGTGTCCTGTGACACAAAAAACTGGGAGTGGCCGTTCCGTATCCCTCCGTTCGCTATTCCTGTCCAGTCAGCAATACAATGCAAGAAAATGTCATTTCTACTTCCAATCAACCAACCAACCATCACTATTCCGAGTCCTTGTGTGGTTATCATTGTCCTGAGTCACAATTCCCCCAGTCTCACTTGCTCATGGGGCTTTTACAAGGCTGGACCCGAAAATGTTGCGGAACTATTCCCTCTGGCTTTCATCTCACCCGGGACGACCCGACACTACAAAACAATGAACATCCAGCTGACCTTAACAATAGATACCCGCTTGCCATTTTGAGAACTGAAAGCGAGATCCCTATCCTAGTTGATGATCTCGACGTCTCCGAATTTCCTTCGCCGCGCGACCGCCTATTTGCCATTTGCTTGTTCAATGGGCACGAGGCGGCGGTGGTTTTTCTTGATGTTTCAACCTAGGGGTCGCTTGGGCAGTGCCGGAACACCCTGATTTTATTGCTTCTTTGAGACAATGGCCGGACGAAGTCGGTGATTTCTCAGTCAGATTCTCGTATTCCAAGTTGAGAGTTCTTCTCGGAATGAGTGAGCGATTGGCGGTAAGAAAGAATGATATAAACTCTTTGTGTGTCTCTTGTACTGTGTCAATCATGGACCATCATCATCACCAACCTCAAGCGTGTCTTACATCTCAAGAATATCTTCTTCATAACTCTCGATGAACACTCCCAAAGTCAACATCTTACACACTACAGGACAAGCGGCGCATATAAGCCGTGCCCTGGTACTATCGACCTGTCACACCCGGCCTCTTGTGATCGGTGGTCTTCGAGTGACCAACGGTTTACATCCAACACAAACAAATTTGTCTTCGTCACGACCACGGGACTTCACGACAACAAGCGTTACTCACCTGAAAGACTTCTTCCCAGCCAAAGAGACTGCATACATCCGGCAGACACCACCCGCTTGGCCTCATCATGGATGGACTGAGGAGGAGATGACCTCGGTCGTTCCCGAGCACCGGAAACCTGAGACTGTGGGCGATTGGCTTGCGTGGAAACTTGTTAGAATGTGTCGGTAGGTCGCTGATTATGACGCAAAGCAGACACCGAAGCATGCCTCTTTCTAACCTACATCAATGCAGGTGGGGTACCGACATAGCAACCGGCATACGTCCAGAACAGCAAGTCGACAAGAACCACCCGACGACCGCGACTAGTGCGGATAAGCCTTTGACGGAAGCACAATGGGTACGTCCTTCCTTCACAGCTCAAAACTAAGAGTTGCCTGTTCACAGGTAGATGCTGACAAATTCTTCCATACTATAGCTAGTCCGCTTCATCTTCCTCGAATCCATCGCCGGCGTCCCAGGCATGGTAGCCGGTATGCTCCGACACCTGCACTCCTTACGTCGCCTCAAGCGCGACAACGGCTGGATCGAAACCCTACTCGAAGAGTCCTACAACGAGCGCATGCACCTGCTCACCTTTATGAAGATGTGCGAACCCGGTCTTCTCATGAAGACCCTCATCTTGGGAGCTCAGGGCGTTTTTTTCAACGCCATGTTCCTCAGCTACTTGGTATCACCAAAGATCACCCACCGCTTTGTTGGGTATCTTGAGGAAGAAGCCGTGCATACCTACACCAGATGCATCAGGGAGCTTGAGGAGGGCCATTTGCCCAAGTGGTCAGACCAGAAGTTTCGGATACCGGAGATGGCGGTTAGGTACTGGCGCATGCCGGAGGGGAAGAGGACGATGAAGGACCTGATTTATTATATCAGGGCGGACGAGGCGGTGCATAGGGGGGTTAATCATACGCTGAGCAATTTGGATCAGAAGGAGGATCCGAATCCGTTTGTGAGTGAGTATAAGGAGGGTGAGGGGGGACGGAGACCAGTGGTGAATCCGGCGTTGAAGCCGACGGGGTTTGAGAGGGGGGAGGTTATTGGGTGATGTCTTGATATCCAAAGTGTGGTTTTGGGTTTTGGGTTCATGAGGGCCAGGCGTTTTTTGGGGTTGTTCCTTTTGGACGTGTTAGATATCCCACTCTCAGTGCTGTTTTTCTTGGTGTTCTGGTAGACATGGAAAATACTGAATTCGATTTGTGTACGCAGTGTGGTCTCACATGAGACACTTCCATACAAACCTCGGTCGTCGATTGTGTACACTTAAAGAATCGGTCAAGGATGACGTACCCAGCCACGCCGATTGAAATTATCGTCAACACGATATGTACAGACATCCATGTTGTTTGACGCTGAACGGGGAGGTCCCGGTCTCTACGGTAGGCGCGTTAGTTCAAGATAGCCGCATCTCGGCACGTTTAGGCATCCTCAGAAGCAAGGGAATTAACCATGATGATGAAACAATGATATGCTGGGAGTTATTTTCGGCCAGCTTGTGTTGATAGAGTTGAGCTTGTTCCAGTCGGTGACAAACTGCCAGAGAAAAAAAAAAAAAAGAAGGCCGATGTGGTTCCTGCGTTAAGATTGCAGGGCTGTGGCTGTGTAAAAGCGTCTTGCTCGCAGTCTCAGCTGTTAGCGTGGTTAATTTCCGGTAACAGATCTTGCCGGAGATCTCACCGCAGGCTGGTAGTGCCGAGCAATGGACCCACCACGGGACGAACCAGGCAGATGGATACGACTGCAGGGTACCTACCAAGTATCAACAGCAACAACAGACCAGATGAACTGGACCGGAATAGGACCGCTTTCAGGAACAGGCTGTATATGCCCACATGGATACTATGTAATGACCCGCAGCATATCTTTGATGGCGCGTTTCAGAAAGCTGTTGGATCCTATGCCATGGCAAGCATGGCAACGAGCGGCATGTCAAGTTCACGAAACCGAGCTGTTGCTTGCTGGTCCATGGTAAGAGATATCGGGATATCTGGTTCTCACAGTGTAGTGGTACAATATACAGGTCGTCTTGTGAGATTGACGACCACAGTCTCGATATATGAGTGGTCCGTTGATGAAAAACACATATCTCATCATGTTAGAACTTGTAAGGGTGTGTTGCACTTTCACTCGTGACGGTCTGCCGTGAGATTCACGCAACAGAAAAGGCACTTGACCATGACTGCAAGATCCAGGCCTGCCGGGACAGGCCCCTCCACAATGCTGCGACAACCTGCCATGCTCTGTGCCTGTGAGTGGACGGAATGCGAGCCCTGCCGGCAGAAGCAAGTCGACACGGACAGGATACAGTAAGTAGTAGGCAGGTACCTCTAGGTCATCCATGCATACTTGTAGACGGGAGGTATGTACAGTACATGTGGGAAGGTGTGATGTTGACGTTGTTACGGTTTTTTTGAGAGCTTATATTCGAGGGTTTTCGCCTTGATCCCTCGTCTTGGGACACACCCTTGATTTGAACCTTAGGAAAAACGAAGAAGGGGCAAGCCCGGGCTTGGGCATCAATGAATTCAGTTGGCTTTTTAAGCTTCAGTAGGTTTGACCCGTCCCTCTTTTGACGCCAACCCGAACGGCAGCCCCACCGAAATCAGAGTGGGCCTCTCTCGACAGCAGCCTTACGAGCGAATCCAACCACTCACAGAGACCAGAGCTTTTCTGCCTTTGAACCCCAATCACCCACTCAAACTGCCCCTGCCTGCCCTCCCCTGACCCGTACGACCCCGCGGTTGCGGTTTCGTGCCTGAAGTGGAAGCCGAAGAAGGAACTGAAGCCAGCAAAGCCCGCTTACAACCTTCCATTCCACTTTCCCGTTCCCGTCCCCCTTCAATCTCGACTCTTTCCAAGCTCCAAGTGAATCGCTTGTGACCGTGTCGTTGGGGTAAGATATTAACGACCAGACGACGACCCCACGGACCGAAACCGACTTTTGTACATACAACAACAAACACATCTTATATATCCATCTCAGGCCCCAAGCCATTCGCTCTCATCATTCGTCCCAGCTGGGATCATATTCCTACTTGCCAACACTCTTCGTTCTCCAAACGCAACAAACTTCTACGTTGTGATCCCCTATCCTCGTCGGGTCGGATCAGGGTCCAAACAGCAGTCCAATCCACAAGTAGTCGGCCATTCACTCCAGGGCAGTCCAGCCATTCCACGCAACCACTCAAACCTCCTCGCAATCACAGTCCTTGACAGCAAGGGTCACCACATCAAGCACACAGGGACAGGCGCTTAATACGGCAACCGGTACCTGTTCTTTCGTCATATCATAGCGACGTGCCGTGTCTCAACCAAATCACCACATTCAATTTGAACCTTCCACAGTTCAGCACTCGAACCCCAGAAATAGGCTTTGTGGTTTGATTGTCCGATCCCGCACTGCTCATAACGTTATTAGTCGGTTCGGTTTGCCGGTGTCAGTCCCATCACTGACTGGTCGACCCAATATCCTGGTGTCGCAAGCTTGTAAGCACAGCCCCAAAACGCACCCACGTACCTTGTGCGCACTGCCACTGTCGCGGAAGGCTGACTCGAGGGAAACTGCCTCGCAAGCTCGCAGTGCTTCTAAAGACAGAAACATCACATACACACACAACGCAACCCGTCCCGCTTGCCGGCTGCCACGCGATTTCCATGGACCAACAGTATACCGACGCCCGTGGCCGATCGCCCTCGGCCGCGTCTACCGGCGGAGGACAGGTTCATGATGACCAGCAACAGCAGCAGCAGCAGCCTCATATAAGGAACCACTCGCCTGCGCCCGCTTCCTTTCCCAATCCGAACGATGGTGTCAACACCGGTTTGGGACTCGGTCTTATCGATCCCTCTGTCTCTCAGCCCTTCCCATCCGAGTTCTCCTTCGGCGGCCCAAGTCCGTACCAGCAACAACCGCCCTTCCCTCAGTCGGGTGTGGATTTCAACCAAGGTTATACAAACCAGCTAGGAAATCAGGGCAACTCGTTCGGTGGTCTGTCGCAACCCACCTATTCTCCCAACGTCATGGCGTCCAACTTTGGCGAATCCGACTATAGCCTTTACCCCGCGACCACCACGGCCGGCCAGTTCAACGGTTCGCTCTTCATTACCGATAACCAGTCTATGAACAATTCGGATCCGAACATGATGGCCCAAGCCGCTCACAGCCCGGAGCCGGCTAACCTGCTTAGTCCCGAGATCAACTCCCCGGCCTTTGCCCAGGGCCGTTTCCCCATGGCAGCGGGAAGACATTCGCGTAATGCCTCTTTGGGACCAGAGGCCGCTCTTCTCCGAGGACAGGATTGGACCCATATGCCCCAGTTTCAGGGCCATCGTCGCTCGGCCTCGGAACTTAGTGATGTTTCCTCGGTAGCCCATTCGCCCAACCTTGGCGGACTAGACGCCTTCGACCCGATCGAGAATAGCCATTCTCCTCTTCAAGGGCCGCAGGCTGATGCCCTATACAATCAGTTGAACGGAATCAGCGCCTTCAGTTTGTCGGATGACCACATCGGCAGGAGTCCGTCACATAGTCCGGCGGTCTCCCCTCGTATCCATCCTCAGCAATCTCCGGACGAGAACGATCTGAACCATCCCAACCCTTTCATGCTACATACACCGGCAAACAGTTTTGGTCCGCCAGCGACATACATGCAGCCGCAGCAGGAGGCTTTCCCGCAACTGCCACTGGACGATTCGTCTGGTATGCAGGCACAGCAGAACATGCCAGCTCCTCCGGCCATCAATATCGATTTTGCTCCAGCCCCCACCAAGAACGGGCTTGATCAGCCAACACTCGACAGTAACTCACTAGCCCTACCACAGAGAGGTACGTAGCGTAGGGTTGATGCAATGGAAAACGGGACAGTAGCTTACAGTGAAATAACAGGGCGGATGCGACCACGAGCGGTTACGGACCCTTTCAACAATAGCGGTTACCGGTCTCCTTCGCCAGGAGGTCTTTCAGGAGGTCTTTCGCCAAGTTCGGCTGCGGACCTCCGACCATCAAGCGCGCGCTCACTTTCGCCCATGGATCGTTCCGGAGCTGGCTCGATTAACAGTAGGAGACGTCAGTCCACATCGTCAGTGCCCAACAACGTGATAGCACTTCGTCTTGCCGATCCCAACTACAATGGCTCTGGGGAGAATGGAGGTGGTCCGAGGAGGGCACAGAAACATCCCGCGACTTTCCAATGCAAAGTATGCCCCAAGCGGTTTACGAGAGCGTACAACCTACGCTCCCACTTGCGTACACACACGGATGAGAGGCCTTTCAAATGTACAGTCTGCGATAAGGCTTTTGCGCGCCAGCACGATCGCAAGCGTCACGAAGGCTTGCACTCGGGCGAAAAGAAATTCATTTGCAAGGGCGAACTTCCTGCTGTTGGTCAACAGTGGGGTTGCGGTCGAAGGTTTGCCAGAGCCGACGCTCTTGGTCGCCATTTCCGGTCAGAAGCGGGCAGGATATGCATCAGACCTCTTCTAGAGGCCGAATCCCGAGAACGGCAGCGTCAATATGCCGAGGCAATGCAGAATGCTGCCCAAGGTATGATGCAACACCAGAATGGCATGATGATGGCGCCCGGTATGGATCCCAATGGCGAGTTCCAGATGGACTCGTTTGTACTCCCACAGGCGCTGTTGGCACAGTATCCTGCTCTGGCCCTTCTGCCGGCCGGGCCTCCTGTGGGTGGTGGAGAAGGCTTAGAAGAGGACGGGGCAAGCAATTACGAAGTTAGTGACTACGACGATCTCGAAGAGGGAGGCTACGTCAGTGGTCCAGGAACAGGTTTTGGGCCCGGTAGCATGCAGGAAGGGTACGGAGAGTTAGGCTACGCAAGTGATTACGGCGGCCGCTAGAAACGACAACGCAAGGCTTGGAGTGAATAAACGTTGAGGGACAGATGGCGTTGGGTGGTATGCTTTGCTTTCGCGGATGAGGTTTAGTCAATGCTAGGGACAAATGAGGTCTATAGGTCACGTTCGGGTTTGAGTTCTTGTTTCTGTTTTTTTCATGGTTGTCTTTTACATACACTTGTCTTTTTGGATATGTTTGTTCGCTTCCGGTTTTGACAATTGGTGTCTTATGCTATTGGGATTGCCCCTGGCTACGAGCCTTACTTGGTAACACTCGCCCCAGCGGATGTAGAGCGCAACAGGGCGAACGTATAAAGCGGACATACATACGCTCCATAAATTACGACATACTCCTGGTTACATACTCATACACTCATACGCTTTGGCTTGAGACCAAATACGATGCCCTTTTGTATAGTGACAATTTTATCCAATGCTTAATGAGCTTCACCTTTCCATTGCTAGTTTTCAAGCGTACAAATAAAGTCAGGCACTGCGTCAAAAGAGGCTACCACGTATTAGGTCCCATGTTCCCCGAACCTCCTGCTGTTCCTGACACCTTTCTACCAGCTATGGTAACAGCTACCGCCCCGACATTAATAACCTTCCTCAACCAGCCCGAAGTACATAACTCCCTATGCCCACTCCTATCTTTCTCTCCCATCTCTTCATTCAGATATACACCTTCTTAACCCTGCTGTATCTCCTGCAACAATGTCCTCCCCTTTCCCTCCCCCGACGACGCCCCGGACCCTTTAGAAGACCTCAACTCGTCCATCCACTCCTTCACCACCTGATCCACCACCCGCTGCAAAACCTCCTGATGCCCCTTCTCAAACTTGGCCTTCACAAACGGCCTTACAATAGCAGGACACTCGATCGTTGCAATCTCCACTAGTTCGTACTCGTAGTTTTCAATGCTGGTACCCGTGGCTTTGTTGATTAACTTTTTGCTTCCTCCCTTCCCTCCTCCATTATCGTTGTTGTTCCTGGTTGCAATATCCTCACTTCCCCCCTTTCTCAACCCAGCCCTGAGTCCCATACCCAGTCCCTTGCTCTCTTCCCGTGCTTCCTTCCCACCACTTGCTGCATCCTGGCCCTGCGCATGGTCCTGGGCAAGGTCCAGAGGACGTTTAGGTCGATACCGATGTCGAACCTCGTAACTACTCCTCACCACCACGCCCGCTGCCGCCACGGCTTTGCAGCGGACTCCGTACCCGAAGGATTGGAAAGTGCAAGGCACGGAAACTTCTTTTGATCCGAGGAGGGAACCGCCGCCTAGCCAGTCGGGAAGGGGTAGAAGGGGGACGGAGTCGGTTATGAGGTAGGAGGCTGGGTTGAACCCGTCTGGGCTGGAGGAGGAGGAGGAGGAGGTACAGTGGAAGAAGGAGGGGTCGTCGGTTAGGCAGGGGGGGCAATGTTGGGGGTGGGGAGGGTTAGATGGGGGAGAAGAAGAAGGGGAGGGGGAGGAAGATGGAGAGGAAGAGGATGTGGGAAGGGGAAGGGGAAGGGGGGTGTAGGTTTTTAGGTAGGGGTTGGCGGTTATGAGAGGGATGTAGGCGTGGAGGGCGGAGAGTAAGGCGGAGGGTGGGGTGGGAGGGGGGAGGGGGATGCGGGTTATTATTTCGAGGGGATGAGACATTGTCGATTTAGGGGTTTGGTGTTGAAGTTTGGTTTGGTGCTGGTTGTTGAGGTTGTTGTGGTGATAAGAGTGCCAAGTCCGGGGAGAGACACGGAGGCGGATGCGGAGACGGGCCGGAGGAGATGAACGCTCGGGCCCTTGATGCCGGGTATCTACCGCCGATAGATTGACGAAATTGCTTTCAAAGACAGAGGGTCTGTGAGAAGGTGTTGGCCTGAAGGGTAGTAGCGAATTTTGCGGAGGAGGCCTCGAGATACGTGAGTGATACCTGACCAGTGATGCCGAGAAGCGTGTATCACGAACAGATGGCCACAAAACTATGACGGTCTCCAAGAGTTGAGATGCTTCGGTTTGTATATGTAAGCAGACGGTAATAAATCCAAACGACGGATGAAAAGACAGATGTGTTTATTTTCAAACTTGGCAGCCAGTCCAAACTCCGAAGCATAAGCACAGCTCAACCAATACCCAGGCAGCCATCGCGACCCAATATTAGCGGCTGAAGTGGACGTTTTAGCTTGATGCCGGGGCCGTTTGACGATTTGAGGGGCGTGGGAAGGGCGGGACAACAAAGTATGTAGTATAGAGCGTCTATTTTGCCCAACCGGTAGTTGGATAGCCTCAAAACCGGGTCTTGATTTGCTATTTTCGTATAAAGGCTCAGTCAGCTGCTGTTGCTGCGCCATCATCGCATCATTGGTGATCTAATCCTGTGTGGTTCACGATAATGCATGGTGGTCAGGCTTAGCGTGTGAAGCCATTAACAGGGTATCGCGCTGGAAAGCGAATAATCTGTTAGCGCACTATCTTATCTTCAATGGAGCCTATAGCTCCACTCAAAGCCGGGATTCGGCGGTTTGTCGTCCGGTGTCTCGCTTTGTCGGACCCGGGAGGTGAACGGTGTTCGGGGTCCAAGCTCCGGGTAGTATACGGGCGGGCCGTGCCGAGGCTCCTGATTGTTAGGTCATGACGGCATCCGTAAGTACTTCATGTTGTTCGTTTGCTGAGAAAGTTGTTTGGTTTATGGCGGCTGGCAAAAGACAATCGCTCTTGCCATCCAAGAAAAGTGAAGAGCGAGGTCGGACCGCAAGAGCAAATCTGTTTGCAAAACGGCAAGTGCAACTGAAGCTGTCCTCCCACTCGAGAGGAATGAGCAGGAACTTTTTCATGAAGCCCTAATGCTTCAATTTCCTGACTTGGATTGCACTTCCTGTCCTTCTTTGCGGCTCATTCTGAGCTTCTTTGTTCTTCACCACTTGGACAACCTTATTCTGACATCTCTCGTCCTTCCTGCTCAACACAACCGACACCAACACCCCTCCGGAATCAGTTTCCATGACATTGACCCAGAAAGTGAAACTTTCAATGTCCCAGACACAACCTTCGCCCCCTCGGGTTGGTCAACCAAATGCAGACCATGAAGCGTCCATCTGACGTTCGAATTCCAGAACAAGAACAGCAAAGTTTTGGCGGTGAGTCCCATGATCCAATCCGGCTCAACCCACTGAAGCTCCAGGCCTTCTGCATGCAGTGGACCGCTGTCGACAAGGCGGAGACAGCAAGCAGCAAGGGACGTCGAAGTATCTTCCCCGCATCCCATGAACCCAAAAGTCACCCCATCCCTCCTCGCTAACAACCATTCATGACGCAGACCTGTTGACGGCTTCATGTTCCCGCTGAAACATGCCGTCGAGTTGCGCCGAAGAGGGTTTGTCGGAAACATCCCAGTTCATCCGAGCAAACGACAGACCGAACGATTTCTGAGTTACCCGAGAACAGAGGATCTTCGCAATAGACCTGGGCTCTCCATCTAGGGTTGGTCATTTTCTGAAAAAATAAGAAAATTCCCGAAATTATCAAAATTCTGAAAATTTCTGAAATTCACGCTGGAAATTACGGCCCGTATACCCAAGCCACTAAGCCACCTGAAAATTCTGATCACTATTTTGATTTGACTGCCACTCCTTCGTTTCTTAACCAAAATACTTGGTTTCAAGAGTTTTCAATTGCTTAAAGCTATTACGATATCCTTTATAATGCCTCCTATCCGAAACGAGGCGATTTGGCGCCATTTCGAGGTTAATAATCGCCCTAATAACGTCGGCCAAGATATAAAGTATCGATACTACGATTAGTTCCACCGCGCTAACGTAAATTGTATACGGGATTATCTATAAGAGTACGTCGCCTACTAATAATATTAAATTAATTAATAGGTTTATAATAATAAAGATATTAAGTAGTATACCCTTATTATAACCCTTTAGTAAGTCGAATATAATTATATCCTTACTATTAGAGTTATTTTATATAGGGGTAAGCCTTTTAGTACTTTAAATACCTTAGAGATAAAGGCCTTATTTAAATCGGTTAACCTAATATATATTTTACTTTACCGCTATAATATCGTAGACGTCTACTTCCTTAAAATTTATAAGGAGGTTAAAGATACCGTTATAGATAAATTTCGCCGGGTTATTTACTTCTCTATTATTTTCGACGAATTTAATAATTATATTAATCGTTATATCTTTAATATTTTTATTTATTTCGATAATAAAACTATTTATTATTGGAAGAATATTTATATTAATAATATTAAATATATTTTTATTAATTTTATACGTATAATATACGGGGAGATTGCCTTTATTATTTAGAATTATTGGGTAAAAGTTACGAATTTCGTAATAAATATATATAATAGAATTTATTTTTTTAATAAATTACTATACGAAATAGACGAGTTTAAGTATACCTTCCCTATTTTATATAATTCTTATAGGCTCTAGCTCTTTATTAAAAATATATTAGTAATAAAATTATTTAAATTTATTTTTACTATAGCTAACTAATTAGTAATTTTTTTCAGAACTTTTAAATTATAATTATTAAAATTACGAATCTATATATTAATAGAGTTTGGTAAATTGGTCTTTATATTCTTTGCGTAAGTTTTCCCCTATTTTTTATATATTAGTAATTACCCTATTTTATTAGTAATTATCTACTTTAAATAATATTAATTTAATATAATTCTTTAATAGTATAATTACCCGCTAGGGGTCCTAATATTATTTTATTACTTCGATTTAAAAGGTAAAGTATATTTTGGCAACTTTTGTACGTAATATACGTAATAATATATAGTAAAACGTTATGCCTAATAATAACGAGCTTAATAATGGGGAAAACGAGTAATTTATTAAATTAAATAATATATTTATTATTATTAATAATTTTAATTTTTAGTATAGTCTGGATGTGCTAGAGAATTTTTTGGCGCTAGTCTATAAGGTTTAATATATATTAAAATTTAGTAGAGTAACCGTTAATTATATTATATTTAAATAGATTAATATATAGGAAAGTTAGTAACCCTTCCGGCGTAGTTTAATACTATACAATTAGGATTCGTTTATAGCTATTTATATTATAAGGAGGAATAAATAATTAATTCCTATAAATTGGTTAATATACTTTATATTATTAAATAATATAGGAGTATAGGTTTAAGATATTCGGTTAGTAGTTTTTAAAGTTATACTTTAAATTTACGATTTTATTTATTAATATAAGTAGTTAATTGGTGTAGTAAATTATAAATTAATTAACGAGTTTTTATTTTATTTAGTTAGAAAGGGTATTTTTATATAGTAACGTTTAATTTAGTAATATAATTTGTAATTTATTACCTTTTAGACTTATTATTATATTAAAAGTAATAGATTTTAGTAAATAGCTATTAAATTATTATAAGCGCTAATTAATAGTATACTTTTTAAATATATTTTCTCTATTATAAATTATATTGAGGGATTATTACGTAATTATATAATTATTAATAAAATAGATATAATTACCTTTATTTTTATAAACCGTAAGGTTCTTAATGAAAATTATATTCCTTTTATAGCGTTATTTATAGAGTAAAGAGAGGAATTTTTTAATAAATTGGAGGATAGGTTATATATAGAAATATAAAATAATTATTACGGCGAGGTAGTAGAAGATTAATAAATAAGAATGAGGGGATTTAGAATATGGTAGATTTGGTTGTGTATGAAAAAATAGGTAGAGAAAATAGATAGATTTAGCTAATTATTATAGATAAATGTTAATATTTAACTAAGTTATAGTAGAGTAGTGCTTAGAATCCTAGCTATTTAGCGCTTATAACCCCAGTTATGGTACGTATTTATGGGGAATCTGGTCACCTGTTAAATCACGTGCTGAAAATCTTATATTTTTTTCGTTACTTTTCCTTACTTTTCAGTACCTTACCCTGTCGTTGAATTTCACCCCCTTTACTATCTCCATCACCGTTGCTCCGCTCCACGACCACAGGGCCGTCATCAGGATGGAGTCCGCCGCAAGATGTCGCGCAGCATGCTGATGCAGCCCAACTCGCTCACTGGCCCAGTGCCTACCAAGTCAGGAATGGCTTCCCAATGCTACCAATGAAGACAACCATTCAGTAGCTTCGACGCCGGTTCAACAGGCCCTGGACCACTCCCTCTTGTCCCTCGCAAACACTAGTCGCTGTCGCTCTCGGCCATGTGCAGTAGTTGGGTACGGGTAGGCGCTGTCACTGCCGCATAGCTCGCATGATGCGTGCTGCAAACTGCAAATTGCAAACTGCAAGCAGAGGTAGTCTCTTCCACAGAACCTCCGTCCACGGCGCTCAGCGGACCCACCCCACAAAATGTGGGTCTCCTCTCCTCGAACTTTAGTGAGAGGTCTATTACCGTTTTGCGCAAAATGGCCGTCGGCTGCAAGACGTTTCGATTTTTTCTTCTTTTTATTAACGTTTTTATTAATAATTAAATAACGAAAAATAATATAATAATAAAAACTAATCTCGGAAGATAATTACTTTAAAATCTTTTCAATAATAATTTTTTTTCAACGCTCGGACTACTCCTTTATAAAAATCTAATTCAAAAGGTAATTTTTTAAGAAAAAAGAAAAAATTTGGACACTCTAAGTTTTTGAAGGTAAAAATAATTATATAATAACAAAACTTATACGATGAGAATGGTCTCAACGAGACGGTTCTAATGGTACTACTTATAAAGTGCACGGACCACCCGTCAGCGTAATGCAACCTCGAGGGTAGTAATATTCTTTTCTTTTCTTTACCTTTTTAGGTTGCATTACTCCAACGGGTAGTCCGTACACTTCATAAATAGTACCATTAGAACCGTCTTGTTAAGACCATTCCCATCGTACCATTTAACGACCTATAAAAATTCTAATTAATTAAATAATTAAAAGAATCCCTTATAAAAAATAAAAATAATTATTTTTCTAATATTTTATTATTTCAACGGTTAGGTATTATTTTAAAAAAATAGCACCATTAGAACCGGCTTACTAAGGGCATTCCAACCGTACTCTGTATACTCTTATCCGATTTTTCATCATTTAAATATTTAATATTTTATCCTTTTCCTTCATTTTCGACGGCCATTTAGCGCAAAACGCGCTCAGACCTACTACCGCAGAAAAGGGGGGGGTGGGGTTCGGAGGTTAGTGGGTCTGAGAACTGAGACTAAAGCAGAGGTCAATCTCAACGGAAAGCCAATTGCACTTCTGCGGTAAAAAGTTAATTCAAGAATCGTTAAGTTGAAATATTCATTTCACAACGGAGCCTAAAGTTGTTTAGTTTTAGTTCTTAGACCTACCTACCTCCGAAACGGCACCCCCGGGCGCTACCCCACCACCCCCACTCTAATACCTATATAATTAATCAGCGCCTAGGGATACTATTTCTGCGGTAGTAGGTTTAAAGCGATTTTGTACGATTTGGCCATAGGCGATAGAAAAGTATTCCTATAGGAGTAAATTCTATTACCCTATTAAATTTATATTTCCCTCCTATAGGAGTAAACCCCAATACCTATTTTATATTAATATTATAATAATATTCGGTTCGCAATTATTTAATTATATTATCGTTTTTAGAAATTATTAATAATTCTTTTTAATATTTATTGCAATTCCCGCTAATTCTACCGGACCGGCCAATATTTACTTTCTATTTATTTAAATTTATATCCAAATTTTCTATTCTATATAATATATTATTATTATAAATAGGGGTTTATTTACTTTCGTCGTCCCTTACGCCGCATTTTATAAATATACCTCCGTTACCGAATTAGGTATTAAATTCTAATAGGGTTAGTAGTAATTTTGGATATTTTATTCGTATTATTTAAGAGTTTTAATTTAGTATTTACCCTAGGGGTATTTTAAAAATTTTTTTTTATAATTAGGTCAATATTATTCGGAAGGATAATCGGTTATTTAGCCCTTATATTAAATAATTAGTTATTATACTATAAGATTAGGATATTCGCGAAATTCTCCGTCGTTAAAACGTTATAATATAATTCGAAGACGAAGATAAATTGTACGAATTTATTATATTTTGGAATAAATTTATTAATTTATTTAAATATATTAACCTTTTTTTATCCTTCGCTAAGTAAAATAACGCTTCTTATATTAATAGATATAAATTTTATAATATTATTAATTTAAATAACGTAAATTGGGTTATATTAATTATAAAAGAATATATTAACGACTTATATTTTTATACCCTGTAATTATATTCCCTCCTTTTTAATTTAATATAATATTTTCGTATATATTAACCGTCGTTTATATAACGCTCGGATTACGCTTAATATATATCCTTTAAAATTTATATAATTTTCGTTATTATTATAAGCGTAGTAGTTCCTAGGAATTCGGACTTTTTTATATAAATAATTAGGTTATATTTATATAATAATGGGGTAATTAAACGTATATAAAATATTTTCGCTACGTTTAGCGTTTTTATATTTTATATTCGGATTATAATAATTATTAAGGATTTAATTATTAAAGGGATTATAAATTTAATTACCAACCCCTTTTTTCAAGGATTAGGCTAATTGGGGTAGGCTAACTTTAAATATATAATTTCTAATCCTAGCTTCGTTATTATTTATAATAGAGAAACGCTATTTGCACGGGGTAAAAACTCTATTTGCACGGGGAACATTTTTTGTTTTTTGAGGATAACTCAACGCCCAGGCCGTTTCTTGGCATAAAAACGGCATTGGGATTTTTCGTAGAATTTTGCGGATTTTTTGGTACTACAACCAACTTCCCCCTCTTAAGAATAAGAAAGTGCTAAATTACCCTCTATTTTCATTATTTTATTTTTTAATATCTTTCTTTTTCCCCTAAACTTTAGACTAAAGTTTGGCTACCTTTCCAGCTAGTTACGAATCAAAAAAAATGAGTGGTAAGAAGAGTAAAAATGGCAAAATATCCGATGCACTTCTTGTGAAATAATGAATTAATTATAATTGTGAAAAACGGCCTTGAACTTAGTGATTTTTTTCCCCGTGCAGATAGAGTTTTTACCCCGTGCAGATAGAGGTTCTCTTATAATAATTATAATTATTTAAATATTATTTAAAACTTTAAATTAGGTCGGAAAAATATAATATATAATTTTATTATTTATTTATTAATTAATAACCCTAATATTCGTACACTTTTTTATTCTTAATAATTTTAACCGTTTATCCTATTTTAAAAACGGTAAGTAATCCCTACTTTTATTCGGATGTTTTATACGTTCTAATTAGCTATATTATTTTTAATTATCGATAAATTATACGTCCTATTTTTTAGGCTTTATAAGGATCTATATATATTTTCCTAATATCGTTTCCTAAAAGTAGAATAATATCGAACGAAAAAGAGTTATATTTTTTAAATTCCTATTATTAATGAGAATGAAGGAGAATTCGCCGGTATTTATTACTTATATAATAAGTTATTCTTAAACCTTTTAGGTATAGACCCGGCCTAATTTGGAGATAGGCTTTTCCTTATTTATAGCGATTAGAAAACGATTTTTTATATACGTAAAATTATATCCGCCTAATTAAATGCTTAATAATTTTATAATTATAAGTAATAGATAATTTTTATCCCTATTTTCTTCTATATTAAAATAAATTTTATTAATTTTATCTTTCGGTATTTTTAATTATTAATTGAGTAAAATATATACGGATTCGGTAAATTTAAGAAAATTAAAGAAATTAAAATTAAATTCTATTATAAAACGTAATTCCTTTATAATATATTTTATTTTAAAATTATAACTTTTTTTATACGTAATTTTATTAATATTCGCTACCTTTAATTTATTAACGTTAATAATAAAAGTATTAAAATTATATTTAAGGTTATTATCTATATCGAAGGTCCTTCCTATATTATAAATTAAATCGTTTAAATTTATAATAAAATATTTATATTACCGGTTTAAATTAAAAAATACTTTAATTATAATAAATTTAATATCAATATCCGCTTTTATAATATATATCGATATTTATATATTATACGAATCCTAATCGTTTTCACTTACGTAATTTAATTTAGCGATTATAGTATATTCTATTAAATAATTAATTATCTTCCTTTTTTTTTTATAAGGGGAAATTTATTAATTATAAACTTAAAATACTATATTTTTTATAGTTCTTACGATTAGAAGTTATTAATTAAAAACTTTCTACTATTATTTTAAAATCGGGTTTCGTTCGGTATATTATAGCTGGTAATAATTAGAAAGAGATTAATTTAATTATAAAGTACGTTAATCGCTTATTTACTATTAATATTAAATATAATAAAAATTTTATTTATAATTATAAATTAATATTTATAGAAATATTTATTATCGGTTTATTAATTATAACCGTACGTAAGGCTTTAGAATTAAAATTTAGGAAATTTAGCGGAGGTAAATATATTATACCGTTTATTAACGTAAATATTATTAATTACGTATATATAATTTATAAAAATGGCTTCGCTATTCGTCGAAACGGTAGGTTAAATCCCGTCGATTTCGATACGCCCGATTTCTAATACGATAGTTTATTTAAATTATTATTTAATATATTAGAATAATTTAATGATAAGGAAATCCGACCCGAATGTAGCGAAGATTGTAAATATTTTAAATTTTCTAATAACGAAGACGAAGATAATATAATTATATATAATTAAGATAAAGATTCGGGGGATAAAAATAATATATAAAATTTAAATAGTAATAATTTTAATTCTAATTCGAATTAGTATATTTTCGCCCGCTTATTTATATAATTATTAATATTAAAAATGTTTATTTTTATTTAATAATATCGATTATATAAATATTTATATATATATATATTATTAATTTTTATTATATTTTATATATACCCGTTATATTTAATTCCTATGAGAATTACTAATTTCGTAGTTTTAAGATTTGAAATTTCGTATTATAGTATATAATATAAATATTAGAATTTATTTTTATAGGAATTATTTTTAAATCCGGCCGGTAATAGGAGCCTTATATTATTAAAATTCGGATTACTACGGTTATAAGTAAATTTATTAAATTTAAGAAATGAATTTCGGGAATTGAATACGGATTATTGCGTTAAAAAAAATAGAATAACGTTATTTAAAAATAATAATTTAATTAGTTAAAAGCCTACGTTAATTATATTACGGCGTTGAATTTAATTAATTTAATTATTTAGCGGCTACTATTATTTAGTTATTGCGGCCGCCTTAAAAGTAGATCCCTTAACCGCGTAATTAAAGTATTTCCTTCTTTAATTTTCAAACCCTTTCTTACTTTCCTCCTTCTTCCTTTTTATAATTTACCTTCTTATAATATACTTTTCCTATTATTATAATAAACCTCGTAATTCCTATAAGAGTAAATAATTAATACCTTTTACAATTATATTGGTAAAACGGTAAAAGTTTAAAACTTATAAAAATAAAATTAATAAAGAATACCCGTTTTTTAAAAATTTTATAAAGGTTAGCGATTTCTAACCGTTATATTATATACCTATATTACATATTTAAAATTTCGATTTATATTCAAATAAATTGGATAAATATATAAATATAACGATTATTAAAACCGGTTATTTAATAAATACGGGGTATTATAACCTTAATAAAATCGCCGTTGTAATTTTATAATTCTTTAAATATAATAATATAGCCGATTTTAAATATATTTTTACCGAATTATAATTAATTAATAAAAATTCGGAAGGCTTTAAAAAATTTAATAGGAATTAGGTCCCCGGTTAAATATTTATATATAATTTTACGTCGATATAGGAATTTAACGTAGCGTTTTTTATTAATATATTAGGGTATAAGTCCGTTAAAGATTATTATTAATATATCGATTATAATTATAAATACCCTATTAATTAATTTTTATAGGAATTAGGAATTACTATTTTAAATTTATTTTAATTAGAGTTAATTAATTAATTTTAATAGGAGTAAATTATATTAATTTAAATAATTTATACCCGTTTATTTTCTTTATTCTAATAAGAATAAATTATAAACCCTATATAATTTATAACCTATATAATACTTATTATTAACGGAATTTAATAGCTAATTAATTCGGACCCTTATTAAATATAAAGAATTAAAATAGTAATTTACCCTTCCTATCCTTTAGGGTAATATTACGTAACGTTTTAAACGTATTTAAAAACCCTATTATTATACGTATTATAAAGGTTATTTAGAATTACCTATTCGCTAAATTATTTATTTATATAGTAATAATAAAAATTAGAAATATATTTTAAGTTAATCCCGGCGTAGACTTATAGGCTATTTTATAGAAAGAAATTCTATTCGTAAACCTTTTCCTAATTTTATAACGATATTTAATATAACCCGAATATTAGGGGGCGGTTAAATTTATATAGTATTAAAATAAATTCGCGGATACCGGTAAGTATTTAATCGACGATTAATTCTAGGTTTTATTTTTATTCGGTTATTTTAATAGCCGGAGAAAAGGCATTTAAATATTTAATTTTATTAAAAGTTATAAATTAGATAGCGAAAAATAAATAATATTAATCTTTTTTATAAACGTTAATATTCGATTTATAAAGGACCCTAAAGAAAATAAGGCCGAATATATATAATAAAACGCTTTTATAACGCTCTAATAAATTATTTATATAATCCGTATAGAAATATTTAAATTTAATAATAATAAAAATATTATAAATCGCTAAATTTAAATAATATATACCCGTAACGTTCTAATATTTAATTAAGTTTTATAATTTATTATTTTAATAAATATTAAAATTAACGCTAATAAAATTAATTTCGAAAAGGTTGTAAATTTTAATACCGGATTAAGCGATACCGCCGAATAGATAAATATATAGTCTTTCCGGCTAATTATATAAATTTATAATAAAAAGTAGGAAAAGCCTTTAATTTAAGGACCGTTTAAATAAACGACCCATTTCCCTCTTTTTTACAATTCGGGTAATATTACCGCCTAATATATTATTTAAGCGGAGGATATAATTTAACGTTTTTTATATATAATAATTAGGGATATATTATTTTAGGACGATATACGCTTTGGGTTAAAATTATAAATAAAAATAAGCGCTATAATTAAAGCGTTAATTATTTAGAATTATCCTATAAAAAATATTATAACGGATAGTAAATTAATAGTCGAAGGTACGCGGGCCTTTAGGTAAGAGGTTAATAAAAAGAAAATTATTATATAGGATTTACCGCCGCCGTTTAAATTAAAGGAATTTTTAAAGAAGTTTAATTAAATTAAATAGGAGATTAATAGGATTAATAATTGTATATTATTCTTTTATTAAATTATAGGTAAATTTTATTTACAATTAATTTCCGTAGGAATTAAATTCCTAATTCCTATAGGAATAAATAATGCCCGGGTTAATATTTAAATAAATGCTTTTATTATTTATAGAATATGTCACAGGATTAGACCTGTGCCATACCTAGTACACGCACTGACCACCTTTACAGGTGCCCAGCTCCTTGGCGGCCATTCACGACCATAGCATACATGCTATAGCACGACATGGCCCAGATCTAGTTTTAGCACAGACCCGCACCTCCGAAACCCCACCCCCCCCCTTTCTGCGGTAGCAGGTCTGAGCACGTTTTGCGCGAAATTGCCATCGAGTACAAAGTAATATCCAATGTATTTTAATTGTATTAAAATATAACTACACCAATTTCTCACCACTATTACTACCACTATTATATTATATTTAATACCTAACGCTATATAATAGCGGACCCCGATCTTAACTACATCGAAATTTCCTTTCAACATTCGGATCTTCCACCACTTCTTAATAATTACTATATATTCGCGCCCGGTTCTCCAAACCTAACGTCCGAATTAATTCTCCTTTTAATTAACCCTCCTAATCCTTTAATACTTACCCTAATTAATTATTAGCGAATATATATAATAAATCTTATAATTTTCCCTAATTTACAAAATCGGGAATATAATATATTACCCGAACTTCGTACGCTTACTCCTCTACTATTTAACCCTAAACAATTTCTCGTTTTTAAAACCTAAAAATTATAAAAGAAATATTATAATTCTATATAATAATTTATTTATAATTAGGTTAATATTAACCGATTTAATAAATATAAATTAAAGTTTTATATCCTCCAATTTATTAACGCCTTTTAGAATTAAAAAATTCGTAAAGCCCTACGCCGTTAAAGCGTCCTTTTATAATTTAAAAGCGAATTATATTTATACGATATTAAAGTTATTTAATAAGAATTTAAATCTCTTATATATAATTCGTATAATTAAAAATAATAACGGAAATTGGATTATACTTCGGAAATTACGGGCGCTAATATATAAACGGAGTATTTTAATATTAATAATTAATTTTATTTAAAAAATTTCACTATTTTTTCTTCTTTTATTAAATTATACGAATTCTTTATAATTGGTAGTAAAGCGCCTTATTAAATTAAAAATTTATATAATATATAATAAATCTCCGCCGTAATTAAATAAAATATAATAATATTAAAATTATAAATACTTCTTTTATATTTATTATTCGAAATTTTAATAAAATATTAGCATTCTTATTAACGAATTTATAAAATCCGTTCTAATTATTAAAAGCGTACTTCGGTATATATTTTTATAATATTTAATATTATTATAAATATTCGCACTCTTTATATTATTAATTTCTTCTTATAAATTTTAAATTTATATTTATGGATAAACGGCGTTAAAAAGCGTATTTAAAATACTCTTTTTAAATTCGGTATTTATACTTTATATTATCGAATAAACGAAGTAATTAAATATTTTATAAAAATAGTAACGGTTAATATATTAATTTCTAAATTCTCTTATTCTTCAATTAATAATTTTAAGTGTAATATTAAACGTATTATATTTAATTTTGGCCTCGTTATCGTATATAATAATTATAATTATTTTAATATTATCCAAAATCCGGATATCGGTAAATAAAATATAATACGTAATTTTATAACGTATTTATTCATTAATAGTTTGGATATAAAAAGCCCATTTCTTCTTAATTAATTTCGCCCTTATATCTTATTCTAAATAAATTAAATTATCCTTTTACTTATTCTAACCCTACTTACGTTCTATACTACTATTAATTCACTTATATTCGAAATATTACGGTCCTTATTTCCTATAATCTATTAATATAATAATTTTTTTAATTATACTTTCCTTAAAATATAGTATTATAAAATAGCCAAAAGCTATATCTTATAAACGCCCGCTATTAACGAGAATGAAAGGGATTTAACCGGCGTTTATTATTTATATAATAAATTATTCCTTAATTTATTCGGTATACGCTAAGAGTAATTTAATAACCGGCTATTCCTAATTTATAGCGATTAAAAAACGATTTCGTTCATTTATAAAATTATATTTACCTAATCCGAAGCGCACTTTATTTACGACTAAAAATAATAAATAATATTAATATTAACTTTCTTCCACATTAAATTTAATTTTATTAACTTTATTTTTCGATATTTTTAGCCTTTTATCGAATAAAATATATTCGGCCTTAATAAAGTTAAATATATTAAATAATATAAAACCGAATTCTATTATATTTTAAAACTCCTTTATAATATATTTAATTTTAAAATATTCGCTTTTCTTATACGTAATTTAATTAATAGTAAATTCTTCAATCCGGTTTATTTAAATAAAAAAGCTATTAAAACTACTATTATAAAAAGCTTTTATATATACGGCTTATATTATTTTCTTACTTAATTCGATAATATATATACCGAAATCTTTACTTTAGAGGTATATATTAGTAAATATTTTAATAATAATAATAATATTAATATACAATTCTATAATATTTATTAATACTTTTACGCTATCCGTATTCTTATTATTTTAACCCGCGCTATTAAAATCGGAGACTACGGTATCCTTTAATAAATAATTAATTTCCTACCCCTCTTTTTTTATAATAGAAAAAATACTAATTATAAATTAAAAATATTTTACTTTTCGTAATTATTATATCCGGAAATTATTAACCTTAATCTATCCTAAGTTATTTTACAATTTAGATTAATATAATACATTATAACCGGCAACGAATAAAAAAAAATTAATTTAATATTAAAACATATTAACTAATCCTTTACCCTCGATATTAAATATTATAAGAATTCGATTTACGATATTAAATCCACTTTTATAAAAATATTAACAATTGGCCTATTAATTATAATTATTTATTGGGTAATTGAATCAAAATTTAAATAATTTAGTGGGGATAAGTATAATAACCTATTAATCGATAAAAATATCGTCAATTATATATATAAAATTTATATTAACGGATTTATAATACGGCGCTAAAAAGCTTCCGACCCTACCGACTTTAATACGCCCAATTTATAGTAAGATAGTATATATATACTATATATAAACGCGCTAGACCGCTTTAATAGTAAAGAAATAAAATTAAAATACGAAGAAGACCGGGAATATTTTGGTTTTTCTAAATTTAAAAACGACGACCCTCTAATCGTTAATATTATATTCAATATTTCCGATTCTAAAAGCGATAACGAACTAGCCTAATAATATATACTAATTTATATAATTACGTATATTCTAATTACCGCCGTAAGTAACCTATTACTTCCCTAGCGATAGAAATACTAAATAAATAATATTTAATAAAAAATATTCAAATTATACCTATTTATTTTCTACCCCTATCCTAATTTGTAACCTTTATATCCGTATCCTACCTCGCTTAATACTATTCTATAGGACGATACCTACCCGCTTTAATTAAACGTTTTTAAATTAGATTATATATTAATATTATTCGATTTATTAATATTCGCTTTAACGCGGGTATATAATAACCTATTTAAGCTTTATTTATATAAGAATAAAATATATATTAAAATTCTAAATTTCGCTCTTATATAAATAAAGCGTATATTATTTATATAAGAATAAATTAATATATTAGAATTCTAAACTTCGCTTTCGTATAAATAAAGTAAATATATTAAATTTCTACTCTCTTAAAAGCGAAATCCAATTATAATTCCTACTTATATATAAGCGATAATTATTCGTCGGTTACCCTTTTATTATTAAATATAAAATATTATAATAAACGTAAAAAATACGCTTTTAATTTTCTAATTATTATCCTATATTATATTTATAAGGTTAGGCATCTTTTTACCCCTTTTTAAAATCCCCGCCCCCGATTTAATATATTAATTAAAGACCGTTTTAACCTCCGCCCGTATAATAAGAATTCCTACGTCCAATTTAACCTCGAAAATATATATTATATTATATAATACTTCTATATAATATATAAAAGTACTTTTATTAATCTTTAAATATAATACTTCGAAATATATATTAATAAAATAAATAAATACCTTTATAACGTTAATCCTAGCCTTTATATATTTAAATTAGCGTTCTAACTTACTCCAATTATTAATTAATATATTATACTACGTATTCTCTAAATAATAAATCTTTTAATTAATATTATTCAATATAATTAAAATTTATATTTCGCGAACGGATTTTAATAACGTATCCTTATAACGTATAAATATTATATTATAAATATTAATATACGCGCGGTATTCTATTTATAAGGGAGGATTTACCTTCCTTATTATTTAATATAAATTAAAGTAAAAGGGTAAATAGGAAGCGAAATATATTTACTACCTCCGTATTATTTCCTTTTCCTTTATATTAATCCGGCGGATATTATAATTCCTATAGAATTAAATTATTAAAAATAAAAACCGGAATACGTTTTTCTTAATTAAAAGGGGGGGTTCGAAATATTTATTTAAAATATAACTACTTTTTATTTTATATTATAACCTTTTTAAGTAATAATTTTTCGAATAATTTCGTAATAGGGTACTTTAAATAATTACTAAACTAGGTTATTAATTCCCTCTATTTTACTTTTTCGCTATTTATATAATTAATTTCAATTTTAAATTATATTACCCGTCTAATAAATAAAAATTAAACGATAAAAGCTTTGTATAATAAAAAATTAAATATATATAATATAATATTTAGCGTATAATTAATTACGTATCTTATTTAATTTTTTCGTAAAAAAATTTAAATAATAGGGCGTAATTTAATCGCCGCTAATTATATAAACGGTATATTAATAGAAAAGAGGTTAAACGCTTTAATTTCGAAATAGGCCTATAATTATAAATAATAATTTTACGGCCGTTTTAATATTAAAAATAGAATTACTAAAACGGTAAATTAATAGAATTAATTAGGGTTATACGTTTTTAATATCCAAAAATTAAAGGGCCCTAAAATTAAATAATACGGAACTTTTTTATCGGAGCCGGGTTTTATTTATAGGAGGCGAATTTTATAAACGACCTATATATATTTAATAGAAATCCGAATACTAAAAACTTTAGGGGGTAAATCCCCTTTTATACTATAACGGAAAGGAAAATAATCCAAATTATCGAAAAGCGGAAATAAGTCTTTCTATCCTTAAAGCGTTAATATAATTATTAAAACGAACCGAATATTATTTACCTTATTAATTTAATTATTTCCCTTTTTAAAGCGCTTCTCGTTAATAATTAATATATTATAATTCGGAAGAAGATATAAATTTCGAATCCTAGCACCACTTATAAGCAATTTATTACTATATATCGTTTCTATCTTCCTTTTCTTAAATAATTACTAAATAATAAAATATGTTTTTAATTTACTATCCCGACTATTAAATCTAATATCCTTACAAATTAGACTCTAACCCTTATTAAATTCAATATCCTTATAAAATTAATAACTATTAGAATCGTTCGGTTATTAGAAATATAAATTAAATAAATTTATTAAACGTAAATAATAGGATATTTATATATTAAAAATAATAATATCTGTATTACTATCCTTAAAAATATCTTCTATAATAATATATTTATTATTTTACTCTATAAATTTACTTATAATATAAACGATAAATTAAAAATCTAGGGGTCGTTCGCAATATACTAAAAATATTAAAATATCCGCAATATAATTAATAAAAGGTTAAATAAAATATTTTAATAATTAAACGGTAATATAAAATAATAAATTAATATCCGTAGGTTATATTTAAAAGTATAAATAATAGAAAGTAGAAAACGAAACCTACCTACGAAACGAATAATAAATTAAAAACCTAAGGGCCGTTCGTAATACGTTATAAGGATTAAAAGTATTTACTAATATAATATATAAAAGGCTAAATAAAATATTTTAATAATTAAATACGAAAAAATATAATAATAATTAATAATTATAAATTGTATTTAAAGGCGTAAAGAATAATAATAAGTAAAAAATATAGGGAATAAATTAGAATTAGGAAGGAGGGAAATCCTAAGAAATAAAATCGGAGGCGAAGTAACCTCGTTTTATTTCTTAAATTTTCTACTAAATTATATAATTTACAAATTTTACTATATATTTTAACGTTATTAATTATCCTTTTAAAATATATTTTCTATATTAATTTAATAATAAATTATATATTAGGGATTTTCTTTATCGAAATAATAATATCTACGTAGGACGTTATATAGGACGCCAAAAATAAATATTAAACGGAAATTCCGTATAAATATATAAATATATTAAATTAGAATATATCCGATACCTAATTATTAATCTATAATACCGGCGCTAAATTTACCGAATAAAATTCGTCCGCCTTACCGCCTCTATTATTCTATAATTAATTATTAATCGGAGTATAATATATCCTTCGAAAAGTAATCTACCTAATTGTATTTATATAATTCCTAATTTAATATTTATTATAGGTTAATTAACGTTTCGAATAAAAGTTTAATTATTAAACGAACGAATTAAATATATTAATATACCTGGATAAATAAAATATTAGGACGAATAATAGAATAGTAATTAATTCGCCGAATAATATATTTATAATAATTAATAAAATTTATAATTAAAAATTAATTAACGTATAATAAATTAAATATTTATTAATTATAATAATAATTATTAAAAGTATTTATAACCTATTGCTCGTTTATTAATCTTAATTTATAAATCTTCTACCGAAATATTAGGAAATCCCCTACTACCTATTTACTATAGGCTATCCTATTTAGAATAATTAATAAAATAAAGTAAAAAAATTATACGTTGTACGAATTTTATTTATATAACGTACTTTCCTATAATTGTAATTTAAAGGTAATATAATTAAATTACCGCGAAACGCTTATTAAATACCGGTATAATTTTAATATAATAACGGGGTATATTATTCGTATCCTCCCTATTTTATTTATATATTATATTAGCGTATTTATAGCCTAAAGTTTAAATATACTCTTTTAATTATATATAAAATTTTAAACCGCTATTTACTATATCGATAATATGTATAAAGATGAATTAACGTTAAATATTTATATATATTTTAAAATATATAGCGGTATTGAATACCCTTTTTTAACCGGTTATGCGAACGTCCTATATTAAACCCTTATTATCTAATTACTTTTCCTTTAAGTATTATATCGCTATATAAAAACGCTAAGCGGTTTTAATAAAATTATTATAATTAATTTTATTAAAAATTAACGAATATTAAATTAATTAAGCGGTTATATCGTCCGGTATAAAACTAATTCTACTATTTTACGTCTCTTAAGGCGGGAATTAGGAAACAAAATTAAGAATATTTTTAAGAAAAAGTAGTTTATTAATATTATTACCTTATTTAATATATTCGTTTATAATTCGAAATTCGACTTCGTTATTAAATTTATAAATAAGTTAATTAATTATCTTAGCCGGCTTATCGCTAATAATAACGTTTAGTATTTAAATATTGCCGCCTTCGTTATTAGGCTTATAAATAAATTAATTAATCGTTTTAGCCGGTTTATCGCTAATAATAACGTTTAGTATTTAAATATCGCCGCCTTCGCTATTAAATTTATAAATAAATTAATTAATCGTTTTAGCCGGTTTATTACTAATAATAACGTTTAATATTTAAATATCACCGCCTTCGCTATTAGGCTTATAAATAAGCTAGTCGATCGTTTTAACCGGCTTATCGCTAATAGTAACGTCCTTAATATTAAATATTATATTAATTAATAATCCTACGGCTATAGAATCGCCGTCCTTTCTAATTCCCTTATTAAATAATTCGAATATATCGGTTATATAAAAATTAAAATTAATTAGAATATCGCTCGTATTATTACTCGGAGTATTAATAATAATTTAACGACCTTCGCTTTTACGAAAATAGGAAATTTTTACTTCTATAAAAATAAAATTAACGGAATTCGACTCATTTAATAACGCCGTTAATAAATATATTTATAATAACGTTAATATTAAGATATTTTAAGGTTTATAAGGGGGTATCCCTATAAATAAAAATACATAAAAATATAATAATATCGTTTACGTTATTATTTAAACTATTAATATTTATTTAATAGATTTTACTTTTACGAAAATAAATATTTTACTTTCGTAAAAATAAAATTAAAAGAACCTATTTAATTTATTTAATAATATTTCTATTATTTATATCTATTTTAAATCGCTTTTAAATATAGCCTTTAAACGGAATATTTATTTTAAATTCGGACGAATATACGTATATTTTATTTTTATATTTATATTTCTTTTCGTAGGTATATAAGGTAAATCCTCCCTTCAATCTATACTAATTTATAACGTTTTTTAACGCCTTTTCCAACGCTTTAATTTTAATTTTACGCCTTTCTATTAATATATTAATAAATTAATTATAAATACGGGCTAATTTATTCGCTTATTTAATACGTTTTATTTCCTCAATTTTCGAATCTTTAATAAGGTAAATAGCGAAACGTTTAATAAAAAGTATTCTATTTTAAATAGAGGAAATATCCCTTAAAATATTATAAGTAAATTAAATTATTTCGTCGAAAATAAGTCGGCGTATTGGATTATCCTTTTTTATATATAAATTAATAATTTACGGACCGGCTAAAATTATTATATCGTTAAAAAAATCCTAATTAATAAATATCCTAACCTTAATTCGATATATAAAAGCTTCTATAATTATCGAATAATAATCGCTAATAAATATCGTATAAATAGAATAGAAATTAATAATCTTTTTAAAAGGATTTATTACTTATAAGAATCGATTAAAATTATATAATAAAATATATTTTATAGCCTTATAATTAATAATAGTCTTAATATTATCCCCTATTTTAACGGGGAATTATTTTTCTAAACTAAAGTTTACTACTAATTCGTAAATTTATTACGTAAAATATTAATTTATTTACGGGCGTAAATTTTACGAAGGGTAAATATAATTTACTTTACGTAATGTTCTTTCTTCTATTTAATCCGAAATAATAGTTTTAATAATTAGTAAATATTATTCGATTTAAAATTTTTAATTAATACGGTATAAACGCTTTATATATTAAAATATTATATTTTAATTCTAAATATAATTAAAGCTAATATTTATATTATATACGTAATATAAATTTAAACCGGCTATATAGACGCTCGAATTAAGGATTAGGATATTAATATCCGAATTGTAATTATTCTATTAATTAATAATTATTATATATTAAATCGGTATTTAGCCTGAATAAATTATTACGACGTTTAAGCCGATTTTGCGGAAGATAGTAATTATAATCCTATTATAATATTAGCGTTAATAAAAATTCGATAGCCTTTATTTTTACGAAAGTAAAAAATCTAAAGGAAATATTCGTAATAAATTTCACTTTTATAAGAATAAAGGTAAGGATAAAATATTCGTAATAAACTTCACTTTTATAAAAATAAAAGTAGGGATAAATTTATATTTATATTTATAATATATTAATAATTACTAAAATTCTCCTACGTTTAATATATATTTCAATATATTTTTATATAATCTATACGAATAAAAGAAATTCCGCTAACGTTTAATATATTATCCTTATTTAATTAATTAGGGGGAGGAAATTAATATTGTATATTAAATTTTCGAATATATATAATAATCCCTAATTATAATCGAAATTAATTAAAGTATTAACGATTTTAACGCTAATTATAGGATTATTTCCCTATTTCTATATCGTTTCGATAATACTTTAATATATTAATAGTTTAACTTTTAATAAATAAAGTCCGGACGCCTAATCGTCTTTACTAAATTCGTCCTCGTTATTAGCCTTATTCTTATTATACTCGAAACTTTAATCGCTAATAGGTCCGTAAATAAAATTAGCCGCCTATATTAAAATTTATACGGTTACCGGGTTTTTATAAAGTAATAATTTATATACGTATACGTCGTATAATAATAATTATAATAAACGAATAATACTAAAGTTAAATGCAATTTATTTTTCATTCTCTTTAATAATAGGCGTCGCCTCTACTTTATAATCCGGTAAATTTATAAATATATTCTAAAGGAGGTCGTCGATTATTTTTACGAATTTTACCCTCCGTCGTTTATACCCTAAATATATTTAGTAAATTTATATAAATAGAATTTCGGAGGACGGGAATATAATTGTCCCGTTTAAAAGAGTAAAAAGGGTATTTATACCCTTATTAATTATTAAAACCTACGTATAATTTAAAATAATAATCGTATATGTATTAACCGTCTTACCTTCATTGTTAATACTATTCTAAAAGTCGGGATATAATACTTATTAATAATATCCCTAATTTTATTCGATTTCCTTTAATTTTTCTCTAATAGAATTAAATATATCGTTATTTATAATATAATTAAAGTAATCTTTCTTATAGGATATTATAAAATTTTAAATAAATATTAATACCGGATCGTAATTAAAATTAAATAATAATTTAAAATATTTCCCTAAGTCCGATTCTTCCTAAATTATAGTAGTAAATACCCGGATATTATTAATTTAATTTAATATAGGAATAATAGAGTAAAATAATTGTTTTTAATTAAGTAAGCGCCGAATTGCCCGTTAAATAATTGTATTTCTATTCTTTAAAAATTAAATTTTATTAATAATTTTAATATTGAATATCGGGTTTTTTTATATCGTTATACGTAATTCGATTTTATAAAGGATAATTTTATTCTCTAAATCGTTGCTATCTATAGGGTTAAGGCGGGGCTTACGCTTAAAAGGGGCGTTTATACCCTTATCCTTATCCTTAAAGATATATTTATTTATTATAAATAATTTAAATTTATATTCTATATTAATTTTTACCTTTTTAATCTACTTTATATAGATTGTAAAATATAAAGCGATTATAATATTAATTACCGTAAATAATTTATCCGAATTCTCTATTTACTTCGCTATTTTTTTGTCGAAAGCCTTTTAAGTAAATATAGCGCGTTAACGGAAATTATTTTAAGAAATATCCCTAAAAAATTTATACTAAACTTAAAAATTAAATTCGCTAAATATATTATATAATTTATTAAAAGTCTATATAATTAAACCGGGCGGTATAATAATAATATATAAATAAATTTCGAAAAATTAACCCGCTTATTCGGCTCTATAAATTCGATAAAATTCTATTAAAATAATAATTTTGTAAGTAAGTATTTTACTAATACCAACCTCGTTTGTAAAGAGAGCGCCCCGAAGAAGAAAGCGTAATATATAATTAATAATATATACGTTTAAAAAAAAATTAACTAAGCCTAATTTCGCTTCTATATAAATTAAATTTAATTATAATTTTCGTTTTTACGAAAATTAATGTAACAAAGAGATTTCGCTCTTATAGAAATAAAAGTAAAATAGAAATACGTATTAATAATTTAATAAGGAAGTAAATCCCGGTTAAAATTATTAAGGATTTTCTAATTGGTTTACTTATATTTTTTTTTAAATTTTATTATATTATATAATAAAGGAGGGTTATCCTCCTTTATATAATTATAATTTAAAATAGGCCGACCTAATACCCTACTACCTAAAGAAATAAGGGTAACGTCCGTATATTTCTTATATAATGAATACTTTCTTTAAATAATATTTTTAATAACCTATTCGGCTTCGATATTCTATTTAATTTAATTAATAATATTATTCTATAATTACCCGCCGTCCTTTATATCCTTTATCGAAAATTAAATAAATTATTTTATTATATCGTTTATTATTATAAAGTATTCTTTAATTATAATATAATTATAATTATAAAAGAGTGGAAATTTTTTAATATTTTTAATATCGAAAGGTCGTATTTCTTTCGTAAATTTTTACAATTCTTTCAAATTAGTAAAATAAATTAATAGGGTTTATTAATTGAACGCCGGGGCTATATTAATTCTTTTATATTTTTTAAAAAAATCTTTTAATTTAATGGCAAAATTTCTATTTAACGAATTACTAGTACAAAATTGCGCTATAATCCGCGAGCCGATTTTAATTATCTACTATTAATAAGTATATATTTAGCGCGAAATTTAATTTACGTACCCGAATCGCTTTAATTCTTTATTTATAAGGTTGTAATATATTAATAATTAAAATTTATTCGAATATTCGTATATAACCCTCTTTATTTCGAATATATTTTAATATTATTTATTATATTCGAATATTTCCTTATCCTTCGGATAGAATACTATATTAAAAGTAATATTAAATATATACGGGCTATAAATAATATCGCTAGTATTTTAACGCTCGTTGCCGAACGTATATATTTTAGCGTAGCGGGTATTAAAATATAAAAACGTTTAAAAAATCCTAACCTAATTATCGATTATATATCCGCCGCGGGTATAAATACCTAATCCGTTTTCGATTAACGAGAATTTTATATTATTAATATATCCCGGCTTAATCGAATAGCGTTTAAACGCTACGAATAGTATTACGATTACTATTTTATTAATTATAATTTAATATAGGGATTCGGGATCCTTTATATTTAAATTTATAAAGTCGCCGCGGCGGATTATTACCGTATATAGTAGTAACGTCGATATATTTATACTAATAATAGCCTGTATAATATAATTAATATTCGAATTATTTATAAACGCTATTATAACCCTCCTAAAAAAATTCTAAAAGGATTATATAATTCTACCTTCCTAAGGGTTACCCTTATTTTTTTCGAATTAATAAGGCGATTTTATATAACCGAATAATTTAAATTAATTAATTATTAAAAAAGTTAAATATTATTTTATTATAATTTTTATATCCGCTAAATAAAGGTAATTTATTCTTAAGTTTTATTTATACGAGAATAAAACTAACGCGCTAACTTTCGTTTATACGAAAGTAGATTTTATATAATTATTTTTACAAAAATGAAGGCTAATATATTAATTTTACTTTTATATAAATAAAGTTTAGGGGTATAAATTATTCCTACGAAAATAAAATTAAAAATATAATAGAAAATAAATAATTTATAATTATAATTTATATAAAAATAAAAGTCCTTCGTAAAATTATAATCGAGGATTAAAGCCGCTTTATCCTTCGGATATCCCGCTTTAATATTTTATATTAATATTAAATTAAGGCCGGTAATTTTATATAATTATACCGCTAATATAAAAAGCTTATCGGTATTTTAAAAAGTCTCCGGGTTGCGCTCGATAAATTTAAAATTAATATCGAATAGTATTACTAATAGTACCCTCAATTTTAAAATTACGTAAATCTTTTTTAAATTATAATAATTAATATTAATAGGGTAATTATTCTTATAAAGTATAAATCGGTTATACTTTTTATTCGCGTTTTATTATTCCTTATTTTTATATTAAATAATATCCGGGTAATATAAACGTTAGAATTTATTAATATTAACGTCCTTTTTATCGATATATTCCGATTTAGGATTCAAATTCGGAATTATAGCTCTAAATAATTCCTTAATTATTTAAATCGGCGGTTTCGGTTTAGCTTTTCGCTTAAATAATATTATAAATTTCGCTATTATATAATAATAAATTAAATTGTAGGTTTCGTTTTTATAGAAATAGAAATTTTAATTTACTTTCGTTTATATAAAAATAGTATTAATTAATTATAGCGGTTAAATTTCGATTAACCTTCGTTTATATAAAAGTAGTATTAATTAATTATAGCGATTACGAGTAATAGGAAATTATAATAAAGAGAGAGAGGAAATTATTTCGAAGAAAGCGTAAAGGAAAAAGGGTATAAATTAAAACTGTATACGGACTGCGACGGCACGGCTCACCCGCTGGTCACCTAACTGGTCACATGACGACCAAGGTCGCTGGGTTGCTCAGGGAACTGGGCGAACCACGGACTTGTTGTCGCAGGTCACTTGTTCATGCCAGCGAACGTCGCACTGCCATTCACCGGCACAACGCATTCACTATACGGAACGCAAGGCCTATATCTTTCCGCCTACGCTTCCATTCTTATACGATTAATTTTCCTTCTTTCTTCATCTTACGATTTTCTATTAATTAAGGATTATTGTTATTTTATTACAAGCCCTTCCTTTTTGCCGTAATAATCGTAAAATCAAACTAATATTCATCGGGGACGATATAAAATATCCTACCTTAAAAAGAGATTACGATTAATTGCGCGCGATACGATAATCCCCCGCACCCTATTTGAACACCCGGATAATTATACGATTATAACCTATACAAGATAATTAAGATACCGAACGAACGATGGCGCGCAATTAGGAGGAAGCGGCCAAATTAAAGGCGCAAGCCATTAATAAGGTCGATTTCGAATTGGCTAAATTAAATTAAAAAGAAACCCCTATCGCAAAAACCCGTTTAAATTATAAATCCATCGATAACCGTTACGTCTCTACGGCCTAAAAAGTTTAAAATACCGTTAAAGAAATTAATAACCCCGACGCCGTTACCTTCGAATATTACGACGCCTATATAATTCCCGAGATTAAAGCCTAATACTTTCCCAATACGAAGGAATATATCGAAGAGGATTTAGAGAATAAGATTAAGGATATTACTATTCGCTACACCTCTAATAAAAAAGGACCCTACTTTCCGTTCGACCCCCTATTCTAATACGAAGATCCGTAGCCCGAAGGATATAGAAATTTAATAAGAATCGAGGATTTTATCGCCGAGGTTAAAAAGAATTCCGATACTATATTTAAGGAAATAAAAGCCCGTATCGTCGCTATATTCGCTTATAAAAAATAATCCGAGGAATTCTATATTATTATTTACTATTTTAATAAAATTATAATAAATTTAAACGATTAGATCCAATATTTTAAGGGTATATACTATAAATCCGAAAAATAGAAAAAGAAAATTCGTTTTTAAACTATTATTAAAAAAAACGATAAAGGTATTTAATATTACCCTAATAGCATCGACGCGGCTACCTATAAAACTAACCGAATTAAATATCGCGCCTTTATTACCTAAAGTATTATTCCCAATTTCGATATTTCCGATTTTAAAACCGATTATAATAATAATAACCATTAATAAAGTAAGAAACCTACTAATTCTAATAAAGAAATAATAGAAGATTTAATAGCTACTATTATAGTTAAAGATAAGGAGATTCAAACTTTAAATTAAATAATCGCTAATATTATTCGCAATTCGACGCGTCGTAGCGCAACCCTAGGCGGCGCTTCTATTATTACTATTAGCGGAAAATTTTCCAAAATCTCAAACCCTCCTATCTTCTATACCGATAAGAATAAAAATACTATTACCTTCGAAGTATAATATCGTACTATAATTAATAAATTAAAGGTCAATTCGGATTACTTTACCGATAATAAAATTAAATAAATATATATCGAAAATCGCTTAGTTAACTACGCCGTTAAAGACTTATAGCCGTATTTACGTAATACTTACCCAAATCAAATCAATTCTTCGAAGGCTTTAATAGATTATTTTAAACGCTAATATAATAATTCTAACGTTACCCACTAAGTAATCAAGGAATTCGAGAAACTCCGTATATATTAGGATAATTTTTATATCTTTAAGAATAAGTTTATTCGTTTTACTAGCGAATATTAAATCCCGTAGTCGAATTGGAAGGAAGCTTTCTATCGTCGTTTATTTATTAACCTCCAAGTAGGAATAGCTTTATATACTACCCTAAATACGGTCGATTTTAACGGATACGTTAAAATTATTAAATAAATTGCTTATACGTAGAAGGTAATTAAGTAAACTACTACGTTATCTTCTTCGAATTCGAATAACCGTAATTGCGGAAATAATAATAGAAATAATAGTAATACTAATAGAGGAAGAGGCTCCTCTTCGATTGGAGGTAATTCTAATATTAGTAGCAATAATAAGAACCTAACTAAGGAGGAGATCGACAATATATTCCGTAAAGGAATATACTTTACTTATAAGGAATAAGGATATTGTATTAAAGATTGCCCTAAGAAATCCGATTCTAATAATCGCCCCGCTACGATAAATTACCGTACCCGCCTTCAATCCGTATATATTCGCTATAATATTAAAAATAGAAAGGAGGATAAGGGTAAAGAGAAGGATGAGTCGAAAAATTAATTACCTTAAATAAAATAAACTCCCATTTAGGGAAATTTATATAGTAACGATAAAGAAAAGCGCCTAATAATACAAATAGAGACTTTTTATATAATTATTTAAAAGGAGACCCTTTTACTATATCCGCCTTTATAAGTAGTAATAGAATTATAATTACTATTAAAAAAACTATTATAAATTCGGGAGCCGCTACTTATATTTTAATTAATTAAACTACAACCGACTATTTATAACGACTTCTCGGACTCGAAATTAAAAGCGACTTCGACCCTATTAATATAGGAGGCCCTTTTATTAAAAACGATAATAAGAAAATTACGACCGCCCTAAAAACGAACGTTATAATATAAAACCGTACCGTTCGCAACGAATAATTAATTATCGCCGATATTCATTACAATATAATAATTGGCCGTATTTAGTTCGAATACTACAATATTACAATCGATTATTTACGAAGGAGGTTATTATTTAATAATAATTAGCTAATAGACCTCGATTAAATAAGGAATATTTATATCGAAGATAAGGAAGGTTAATTTATTAATTTAAAATACTAAGAGGACGTTATCCGCAAAAAATAGTTTATAAAAAGAAAAGATAAACGAAAACGTAACAGGGCCGTAATATATCGCCGAATTCGAAAGCTCGAAAATATTCTATAACTTTTACCTTCGACTAAATAAATAGCGCGCCTAATAATTAATATTCTTTAAAGAATTACAACCGATAAAAAAACAACCGACCCTACTAAAAAAGTACAAAACTCTATAGAATAGGCTTTATAAAACGAATTTCTACCGCTACCGGTAGAATTAAAGAAAACGTTAATAAAAATATTAAAGGAATAAAAGAGAAATTTCAAAGAGGATTTAAAACACTTTAAGGAATAATTATAAAGAGAAGACTTTAGTAATAGTATAAAGAAAAACGACCAAGGTTACTTTAAATAGAAAAAGGGAATTGTATAATATAAAGAACGAATGCCCAATATAGCTATTATTAATTCTATAGCCTTTATATAAATAGTAAAGAAAAAGCACTTAGGAGTAACGAATTTATACAAGATCGATCGTTTTATCGAAGAACGTAAGGATTAGGAATATTTTAACGGCTTAAATCTAAAGGAACGGGAATAAACTCTATAACAGATTCCTACTCGTTATTATAATTACGAAAATATTTTTAATAAGCGACGGTTAAATACGTTATTAGAATTAGGGAATAGTAATTACCGTATCCGATTATAAAAGGGAACTAACTTTAAAAATTTGGGTTATAACTTATTATATAAAATAAATACGGATAAGTTAAAAGCGTATCGATTATATATTATAGAGAATTTAAATAAAGGTTTTATTGAAAGTAATTCCGCGCTATAGGCTACCCCTATTCTCTTTATACCCAAAGCTAATAGGAAATTCCGCTTCTATATAGATTATTGGAAATTGAATAAAATTACCCGGAAAGACCATTACCCACTACCTCTTATTAAAGAAACGTTAACCCGAATAATTAGAGCGAAAATCTTTATTAAAATCGATATCCGGTAAACTTTTTATTATATCCGTATATATCTAAACGATAAGGAATTTACAACTTTCCGTACTCGGTATAGGGCCTATAAATATAAAGTATTACTTTTCGGATTAATTAATAGATTATTAACGTTTTAAAAGTATATTAACGACGCTTTAATAAAATATTTAAACGATTTTTATAATACTTATATCGATAATATTTTAATTTATTTTAATAACGAAAAGGAATATAAAATCTACGTTAAGAAAATATTAGAGAGGCTCTACTAGGCCGGGTTGTAAGCTAATTTAAATAAATACGAATTCTACGTTATTAAAACGAAATTTCTAGGGTTTATTATCGGTATTAATAGAATTTCGGTAGATCCGGCGAAAATCTAAGTAATTAAAGAATAGAAAGAATTATTAACGGTTAAGGGTATATAATCGTTCTTAAGCTTCTATAATTTCTATTGCAAATTTATAAGGGAATATAGGAGGATTTCGAAACCGTTAATAATATTAATAAGAAAAAGGGAAACGTTCAATTAGATAAGGGAATATTAAGTAGCGTTTAATACCTTAAAGTAATATTTAATCGATATATTAATATTCGCCTACTTCGATTTCGAAAGGGAAATAAGGTTAAAAACGGATACGTTAAACGGGGTATTAGCTAGCGTTTTATCTTAAAAATACGAAGATAAGTAGCACCCTATCGTTTATTTTTCGGAAATAATATAAGGAGTAGAATATAATTACTTAATATATAATAAGGAAATATTAGCTATAATAAAAGTATTAGTATATTAGTATTCGGAATTTATTGGGCTCTAATAGACCGAGCCTTTTATAATTATTACGGACTACGAAGCGTTAAAATACTTTAATACTAAACGCCTATTAAATACGAAATAAATAATATAAGTATAATTATTATCGTAATATAATTTCCTAATTATTTACTAACCCGGTAAAAATAACGCGGTAATTAATACTCTATTAAAAAAGTCAAAAAATATTAAGGATTAAAAGGAATAGAAGGAATTGTAACGTATAATACGCTTTTTTAAATCCGTAGGGGAGAGGGAGGATACGGTTTATATCTATACCCTAAATACTATAAATATTCTTAAAATAATAACCGGCTATAAATTCGTTTATTAAATATTAGAGGCCAATAAGATAAATATTTCTTTAAAAGAATATTATAAGAAGGCTCGACGGAGAGAATTAAACTTTATAATATTATAAGAGTAATTACTATTATTCCGTAACCGTTTCGTAATTTTAAAAAGCACTTTAAGGATTAGAACGATTTAGGATTATTATAATACCCTAGCGACGGCCTACTTTAGAAGGAATAAAATACGTAAATTAGTAATAATTTAATATTAGTAATCCGGTCTAATTAGGGACGTTAATTAATATATAGCGAACTATACGGTCTATTACGCTTCCAAATACCTACGGGGTAAAATACTAAGAATATTTCAAAGTATTAAAGCCCCTAAAAGAATTTAGAACCGTTTAGTAATAGATTTTAAGAAGATATTATTAAATAAATACGGATATAATAATTTAATAAATATAATCGACCCTTTATCCAAAATTATATAATTATTCCTTTATAAATCGATTATTATAAGAAAAGAAGTTTATAAACTATATTACGAGGGTCCTTTCCGTATTTTCGGCCCGCTTAAAGAATTTATTAATAATAGGGGATTATAATTTAAATTAGACTTTTTATAGGAATTAGCTTCTTTAATCGGGACTAAGTAATTGTTAATTTTAACCGGATACTTATAGATTTTAAACTAAATCGAGAACTTCTATAAATAAATCGATTAGAAACTACGACTATATATCAACTACAACTAAAATAATTAATCGGAAATAATCCTGGCCTTAAATTACGTATAGAATAATTTACTATAAGATAGTATAAGCCTCCAACCCTATAAAATCTTATTCGGATTCCCAATATTTACCTTTTCGGATTGGAAGGTAATAATAAATTTAGAAAATACGCCTTTTATAGAATGTTTAAACCGATAAAATATTCGAAATGCCGTTAAGAAAATTCAAAAATATATAAATTACGTTAGGAAATATATCGAAGTAATATAACGGAAATAAACTATTCAAATAAATAAGAAACGTTATAAACTAGACTTCGATGTAAAAAATCGAATTTTTATTATTAAGAAGAATTAATCAACCGACCGTCCGAACGATAAATTAGATTTTCTATTAATAAGGTAATATTTTCTTATCGTAAATAAAAAGGGTAGTACTTTCTTAGTCTAGCTGCCTACTTTGTAGAAAATATCCAACTAATTCCCGCCGGATAAATTAAGGAAGTTTCCGAATAACCTATTACTAAAATAAGCGCCGGAAAACCCGTTAGGGGAAATTATATTTAAAAACGAAGAATACGAAGTAGAGGAGATTATAATTTCAAAGGTAGACTAAAATAAATTATTTTACTAAATAAAGTAGACCGGTTAGGACCTAAACCTAAAATAGTATCCTACGAGCGATTTTAAGAACGTAGTAACCAAATTGAAGGAGTACTATAATAGTCATCCGGAAGCGGCCGGGCCTCTTCGGAGGTTGCAAAATTGGATTATAGCGGCAATACAGGAGGAGGAAGCACCCGAATATAAGGAGGATAATTTACCGGTAAGGATAAATAATAGGAGGTTAAAGAGGAGAAAGTAATTACGTTTCGGAAAGACTCGAAGCGAGTCTTTTCAAAGGGGGGGGTGATATAACGGTACAGCTCACCCGTTAGTTACCTAACTAGTTATATAACGACCAAAGTCGCTAGGTTATTCAAGGAATTGGGCGAACCACGGACTTATTGTCGTAGGTTATTTATTCATGCCAGCGAACGTCGCACTGCCATTTACCGGTATAACGCATTCACTATACGGAACGCAAGGCCTATATCTTTCCGCCTGCGCTTCTATTCTTGTACGATTAGTTTTCCTTCTTTCTTCATCTTACGATTTTCTATCAATTAAGGATTATTGTTGTTTTATCACAAGCCCTTCCTTTTTGCCGTAACACGGACTATAGTAATTAGCGCGGTTTTTAGGGTAAATCCTTCCTATTAAGTTTATATTTTAATATATATAATTAATAACGGCCCGATTTTCACTTCTATAAAAATAAAGGTCGTTCTAAATTCTATTAAAAAAGTCAATTATTATAAATAAAAAATATAAAGTCTAATTTATTTTCGTAGAAATAAAGGTAGGAAATTGTATACGTATTAAATAAATGGGTATAATAAATTATATTAATATAAAATAGTATAAGGGAACGGCTAAATTTAATTAATAGGTCGTTAAAATATTTATTTAATATAGAATTTAAACGATTTAAGGAACCGATAAAATTTAATATAATAAATAAATACAAAATAATATATATATAATATAAATATTTTTATCCTATTTCTATTTACGCTTCGGCTATTTAATTATACGAATAGGGCGCGTTATCGATAATAATAAATTAAAAATTAACGACGTATTAATATATAAAATCGTTCTTATATAATTTTTATTTATATTTATACGGGAAATAATATTTTTACTATTTATAATATTAATAATAAGTATTATTTTACGCCTAATATTATTTATTACGATAATTATACGTATTCTAATATATTCGGCGACGAAATCGGAATTGTACGTTTAAAAATACTTTTAATTTTATAATATTAGTATATTAATTATTAATTTAGCGATAGTATATATAGATTCTACTACGCTATTAATTATAAAATATATAATTTATTAATATATTTCGGGCTAAATAATAATTAAATAAGGAAGTTAGAATTTAATATTAAAAATTATAAACGTAAATGAGATATATAATTCGAAAAAACTTTATATACGAATAAGGAATATACCCGTTTTATTTATAAGCGAGGGAGTACCGAATTTCTTTTTTAATTTCTATAATAATTTTTCCGTTCGACCGAAGAGATAATTATATATATTATAATATTTATTACGGGGGTATTTCTAGCGGTCGATATTATATTATATAATTTTAAATAAAGTTTTGTAAAAATAAGGGGCGTTAATAACGGCGTATATATTAAGGGCCTCTTTAATTAATTTAGCCCGCTATTCCCATTCCGACTTTATTTACTTTCGCGGGCGGAAATCCGAAATTAGAAAAATACTAAAAATTGGATCTTCGACCGAACGCGAAATTAAAATCCAATTTAAAAGTTAAAATTATATAAAATTAAATAAATTGTTTAATATAAATAATAAATTAAATTCGTATATATAGGATAATTCGGCGTATTATAAGGTAGATATAAATAATAGGGCGAAATTGGTCCCGAATTAATCGAAATACTAATAAAGAGCGAAAAAATATACGATATTACGAATATTGCTAAAGGTACGTATAATACGCTTAAAGCGCTATTATAAATCCGCGACGTTTTTTAATTTAATTTAATTATATTATATAATATATTATATATTAAATATATTTATACCTATTTTTAATATTATTATAAATATAACGATTTAATATTACGAATCCGGTATAATAAACTATTAGTAAAAGCGATTTTAATTAAACGGGCGAATATATAAATAATAAATTTAAATAATTAAAGGCGTATTTATTCGGCTTCGTAGATTATATTTAATAAATACTTCAATTAAATACTTCCTTACTTTATTAATAAAATCCTTATTATTAATATAAATAATAATCTTTAATATATTTCTAAATATAAGAACGAAGAGGAATTCTAACCGTTCGAAATTTTGCGTTTCGTTCTTGGGGATAAAATTAAAAATAAATATAATTTTAAAATAATTGATAAATATTCTAATAATTTAAAAGGACGTTATAAATTATCCGAATGGGTAAAAGCCTATGTACTTTCGAATATATATTTCGAATACTTTAATTAATATTATTATATACCCGAATTAAAGAATAAAAAGGGGTAGAATTCGCTATAATTAAAAAAAATTAGAGAAATATAAACGGAATTTACGTTATTAATAAACCGTATAAAGTTCGTTAATAATAATAAACGTAATCTTAAACGCAAATTTATATTCGCGGAGGAATTTAAAAAACCGATAATATAATATTTATTCGGGTTTAAGGAGGATATAAGTAAATTCGCCTAAGCGTATACTATTTTAAAATATATTACCCTAAATTAATTAATAAATAATTCAAATTTCGAATAGATAAAATATTTACTTTATAGAAATTTTAATTTATTAAAAGAGGATTAATATTAGGATATTTAATAATAATATTCCGTTATTTTTATTTAAAACGATTAAGAGGGATAATTTAAAATATAATTTTAATAGGAAGGATAATGGATATAATTTAAAGTATAATATTTTTACTAAAATTAATTATAATAATAAAAATAATATTACTATATTGATAAATAATACGCCGAATATATTCAATTTATTTAAGCCGAAGTTCGCGTATTTATTGATTAAAATTAAAATAATTAAGCGGATTTAAAAGAATCTAAATTATAATACGAATAAAGCGGGTTTAATATTATATATATTCGTTTAAAGTTATATATTGTATAATAATTATAATATATATTTAAATATTAAAAAATAATATAAGTAAAATAGTAAAAGATTAGTTAAATTCGAATAATTTTATAAACCCTAAAATTTCGTCGAAAGTAGGACTTATATTTATAATAATATTTAGAAATTTTTAAAATATTTGGATAAAGATTCGTAAAAATACTATACCCCTTTTTTAAGAGTAAGTAAGTATAATCGACGGGGGTTACCCCCTAAAGAATGAAAAATAATAAATATTAAATAAAGGAAAAAAAAAAAAAAATGAATTGGAAGATTTTATTAACGTTATATTTACTATAATAATTAGGAATTAAGAAAACGTATAATAAGTAAGATAATAGTAAGTATTTAATAAATATATTACGGGAATTAAGAATATTTGTATATATTTTAATAGCCGACGGCTATTTTGCGCAAAACGGTAATAGACCTCCTCTTACTAAAGTTCGAGGAGAGGAGACCCACATTTTGTGGGGTGGGTCCGCTGAGCGCCGTAGACGGAGGTTTTGTGGAAGAGACTAGCCCAGATTTGGTTATTAGTAGTTACGTGTAGTATTACGTGGGCGTGCACGGGCTGGGGCATAGGCTCGCGCCTATATATCCAGCCCTCCACGCATACTTCCCATTTCCTCTCCTTCGTACTTCAACACATATCCTAACCCATACTTAACGTGCACTCAGCCCGTGATAGAATAATACGTAAACCCTTTAATAGGGTTATTCTATTTAGCGAAATAGAAACCGGTAAAACCTTAATTTATAATTTTATTTTATTTATAGAATATTAAAGGCTCTTCGATTTAAAGTAGAAGGGTAAGGTTATATAAATCTACCCTAATATTATAATTTTCCTATTTTTTTTAATTCTTTAAACGTTTAAAGAATTATATAATATATTCGGCGATTTTAAAATTTATTATTAGTACGCCGAATTTAATAGTATTCCGAGGGATAATCCTCGTTATAATAAAACCCTAAATTAAAGTTAATTCGATGAATTAATAATTAAATATATTATAAGCCGCTATAAAGCGGATATTACCCGGGTTATTATTATTATTATATTTATAACGATTAATTAACGTTAGGGTTTTAAAGGTATAAAGAAAGTTCAAATATTATAAGGGAACCGGGCGTTTAATATAGACGGGTATATATAAAGGAAGGATGCTTTTATAAATTAATGTATACGAAATTAAACCTATTAAAATAAAGAAACTAAAATTAAAAGGAAGGCGGAGTATTAGGGTTCGGATTTTAATATTAATTCGTTTAAAGCTAATAATAATAATTTAAACGAAGAATTAGGTTTTAAAAATAAAAATTATAATTTAGTATAGAATAACGCTATTATAATTAATTTTATTAAAGAGAACGTATAAATTTACCCCTTTTAATATAATATTATTTTCTCCTATAAAAGTAAATTAAAATATAGGTTAATTTAATATAATTTTTAAAAAAAAATATAGGTAATTCCGCTCCGTTTAAGGATAATTATAATTTTCGACGTTAAATTTTCGGCTATTATAATCGACGAAGCCTAATTTACCCGGAATATATTTATTAATATATTTAGGACGATCCGGTTATTATTAATTTTAATACGTTTAATATATTCGGTTACGCCGATGTTAAATAAATTAATAAATATACGAATATTTATTATATTTATATAATAGATTAAATTTAATAAATTTTTTAAATTATTTATATTTATTATCGGCGACGAAATAATTACCGCTCTCGATTTAGCCTAGGACGAATTTTTTATTCCTTTTTTCGAATTTAATAATTTTAATAGCGTTATTAACGGAAGGGTATTAGTTATAAAAATTAATAAATTAGAAGAGATTTATTATAATTAGGGGTATTAATAATAATTCTTTTATCCCGATATTTAAAAGGTAATTACCAATTTAGGAAAAATAATTAACGATTTTATAATGTTAATTATTAAAGAAATATAAGTATTTATAATTAATAAGGGAATAATAACCTTATTAACGCTATTTAACGGTATAATAATATATTTTTCGTTTAATATCCCGTTAATATAGATTAATATTATTTATTTTAATTATAATATTTATATAAAAGTTATTACAGAATATACTAATAGCTTTTTATAATATATTATTAGCGCGTTTATAATCGATACCGAAGACGGCGAATTTACTTCTAGTAAAGATAATAAAATAATAAATTTAAATATAACGTTAATCCGTCTATTTTAATTCCTCGCCTAAAATATATATAGCTATTTTATATTATTATAGGTGTTACGAGCGATGTAGTTACGAGAGACAAGTTTAATACGTTGAATCCAGGTCTATTATAGAATTACAAAATGAAGAAGAAAAGAAAAAACGAATAAAGGGTGCGCCCTACGCCAGGGTTTTATACTTAGGCGCGGGCGACCTACGAAGGCGGTACGCAATTATATACGTTAATATAATTAACCTTTATTAAATAACCGCCCGAGTAATAACCGGTTTACTAAATAGGGACCCTATCCGTTAGCGCCGTAATACTACCCCCCCTTCCGAAAAAGATTCGCCCCGAATTTTCGAAATATTAGAATTATTATTATATATAAAGTGGGTCCCTTATTTCTTAGCGCCTACTATCCTCTTTAGCCTCTTTATACCCTTCCTTAAAGGAACGTTATTATCCGGGTAATTTTTATTAAACTCCTCTATTTCCGCCTTTTATAATTATTCTTTTAAACGTAGTAGTAGGCTTAAATATTTTAAGTACGCTTCGTAGTAGGTTTATAATAATTTAAATAAATTCTTAAAATTTTTAACGTTATAAAATTTTGGGTCCGGGTTATATCCCTTCTAATTTATTCGGTATTAGAATTTACTAAAATATACCCGAAAAATTAGAATTTCTTCTATTTCCTATTTAATATTATTATTAATATATTTTCCTATTAATTCTTCTAATTTTTAACCGGGTAATAAATTATTAGGGTATTTCTTTAATTAATTTGTATAGAAAATGTCCGTTCCTTTTTACCCTTTTAAAACCTTTAATTTAAACGAATAATTATACTTTTCTTTAATTTTAAAGTACCGGTTAATTAAAGGAAAGTCGAATTTATAATTTAACCGGTCGGTAAATTCGCTCTATTTAATAATAAATATTTTATTTTTAAAACCGAAATCCAAAACGCGCCGATATTTATTTATTTATTTAATTATCCATTCTTAGGCCTTAATAATATATTCCCTAGCTTTCTCTACGAAATTTCGAATCCGCTTTATTATTCTTTATATATCCTTATAATTAAATTTCTCCCTAATCGTTAACCGAACGCCGTTAAAATTTATACGTACTTCCTAATTTAGGGTATTAAATATAGGGAACCCTTTTAATATTTTATATAATTATATTCTTCTTAAATTATTATATAATATCCTTATTTAAACGGCGTTTATTATTAAGATTATTTCCGATTAATTATTTTAAAAATAGTTAACGAAAGGATGAAAACGTTAATCGAAATATTCGTTTATAATTTCCGTTTATTCTATAATTTAATTATAACCCGAAGAAGTTAATTTCTATTAAATATTGAAAATTTTTATCAATTCGTTTATAAAATTTAAAATAAATTAGGGACTTTTATCCGAAATAATTTCGTTTAATAAATTATAAATATAATATAAATTTTTATAATATATACGGGTTATATCCTTAGCGGTTATTATAATAAAATAAAGGATAATTTATAATATTTTACTTAATCGGTCTATTATTACGAATACGTTATCGAATCCCTACTTATCCTTAAATATCGATTTAAAATTTATAATTAAGTTCTATTAAGTACGCTAGGCCGTCGGAATAAGTTTTAATTTACCGGGTATTTTATTATAGGGAACCTTCGAAATATAATATATTACGCAATTAGCGACGAAATAATCGATATTACCGGTTATCCTTAATTATTAATATTATATAGTAATTAAGCGTTTTATTTTATTCCAACCCAGATAAACGGTAATAATCTTCGCGTATAATTTATAAATAATTTAGGTTTTTAAAATACTAAACGGTATAATAAATTTATTAAAATAGGTAAGGATTTTATTAATAATAAATTAATATCCGTTTTCCCCCCTTTTAATTATATTTCGGTAGATTTTTAAATTTAAGTAAATTTTATTTTCGAATATAAAACGATTTATTAACAAGTATTCCTTTAAACGTTTTTCGTAGTTACCCTCTGCAATTTTTAGATTAATTTCTATAAAGGCTTTTAAAGACGAAATAAACGCGTAAATAATAATAATATTATTAATTATATCGTTAAGCTATATTATACGGCCGTTTTTTAAATTTTTAAAGAATTAGAGGGTACATTGAGCTTCCTATTTAGCTTTTTAATTTTTTAAATTTTCCACCTTCTTTAATAAAGTATTAATAATTTTATTCTCCCTTTTTAATCGATATAATATAACGAAATAATATTAGGATAAGAATTCCGCTTAGTTTATTTACTATAAATTTAGAAATTTTTTAATATTAAATTATTTAAGCGTTTCGTTATCCGTAAAAATTAAGAAAGGTTCGTATAACCCGATGAATTTTACCCGTTAATATTATAAGGTTTTAACGATAATTATTAATTTTTTATTATAAATTGAGTAATTATATTCTATTTTATATATAGTCTCGGAATAGAAAGTAACCGGACGCTATTCGTTATTAATTAACTAGGATAAAATTCCCGCTATTATTCTATTTAAAGCGTTTATTTCTACCTATATTGGCCGTTTATATTTAAAATACGCTAGGATAAGTATTAATAATAATCGTCCTTTAAATTCCTCGAAGGTAATTTAATAATTTTTATTCTAATTAAAGATTTCTCCTTTTCTTATTATTACCGTTAATAATTTAACAATCCGGCTATAATTTTTAACGAAACGCCGGTAAAAATTATAAAACCCTAAAAAGGATTGTATTCTTTATATATTTATTAAAACCTATTAGTTTTTTATAACCGCAATCTTTTAAAGGTCGACGGATACGCTATTAATTCCAATAATAAAATTTAAGAATTTAATCTTTTCGACGTAGAATTCGTATTTATTTAAATCCGCTTATAATTTCGCTATTTCCAATTTAATTAATACCTTTTTAACGTAAATTTTATATTCTTTTAAATTATTCGAAAAAATAAAGATATTATCAATATACGCATTATAGAAATTATTAAAATATTTTATTAATATTTTATTAATATATTATTAGAATATTAACGGCTTATTAATTAATTTAAAGGGTAGGACTTTATATTTATATATATTGTATTTCGTTTAGAATATTATAAGTTCTTCGTCGTTAGGGTATATACGGATTCGATAGAAGGTTTATTTAATATCGATTTTCGAAAAAATTTTCGCTTAATTAATTTTAGTAATAATTTTATTAATTAAGGGAAGAAAGTACTTATTTTTCTTTATAATAGCGTTAAGTTTCCGATAATTTATATAAAACTTTAATTTACTGTTAGCTTTAAATATAAAGAGGATAGGCGTAATTTAAAGTATAGAATTATTTTCGATAAAGCCTTTAATTAGCGCTTTATTTACGTATTTTTAATAAGCCTTTAATTTATCGATCGATATTTTGTATAATAAATTATATTTAAAGTCTTTAAATTTTATTCCGTCCGTTAAATTAATTTTATAATTATTAATATAATAATCTAATAAAATATTAAATTCCTTCTTATTAAATACGTTTAAGTATTTATAAGCGTATTTAAAGATTTTTTTTTTAATTCGTTCGCGTAATTTTACTTTATCTTTAACGAAGGTTTATTTTTTATAATCGTTAATAAATTAATCGAATTCGTAAAGATTAATTACCTTTATATATTTTTATTTAATAAATATAAGAAAAATATCGGTATTAATTATTATAAGGTCGTTATGATATTTATATTATTTTACGCTATTTCTTTTTAATCGGTATCGGCTTTACGCGTCTTCGCTTTAGAGGGGGTCGTTTTTTCGTTTAATTTTTAATATTTTAATATATTCTCGTCGCGTAGGTATTACGTTTTCCTCCTCTATCCTTAAGGCGCGTTAATTTAATAATTATCGTTCTATTTTTATTAGATTTTTATTTTCTTTACGTTAGATTAATTATTCTTTTAATTTTTCGAATAATTCGATCGGTCGGCCGGTGATATGGACTGCTTTCGCCTTAAAGAATAACCCTGCAATTAATGTAAAAGTAAGTAATATTATTCCTATATAAAGCGTAATATCGAAAGAAGAATTAGAAAGAATGTGCGCCCGTATACGAAAGGAAGGATATCCTTTCGTAGAAAGCCCACTCTTCCTAAGCCACGTCGGACCCACTTCCGTAGTCGCGATCGCAATAACCTTGCCGGCCCGGCACGCCGGGCCGCCATGGCATTCAACATACACTTTTACTACCATATATAACCTTATACTATATATATATAAAACGTTCCGTATTAAATCCCGGCTCATTAAAAGAAAACCGTACTATCTTTAATCGTCCTCCTTATCTGCGATTATAAACGTTTCTTTCTTAATCCTCTAAAACGACTTCTACCGTATTTTAAATTAGGTTATCCTCTATTATAATTTTAATACTCCTTTATTAAATCGTAAATATTACCTAACCGGTCTTCCTTTATTTATTAATTATATTAATAGCTTTATCCTTTCTATTTAATTAAAAATTTCAATTTTCCTTTTACTTCCTTATATTTAAAAATAACCTCTACCTTATATTCGTTATTGAATTATAAATCCTCGATTAAATTTAATAGTAATAATTTCCTTCCGAATATATTATCGCCGTTGGGAGCCAACGATAAATACGCGATTAAAATAATAGGATAAATCTTTATACTTTCCGGAAGTTTAAAACGATATATTAAATTGCCTACTTTATTAAATACCTTATATAATCTTAAACGTTATTAAAATAATTTATATAATAAATTTCCTAAATAATAATAGCCGTAGTATAATTATAAAAATACTTTATCGCCTTTTTTAAATTAAATATTATAATAATAATCGTCGTACTTCCTTTTCGCATTAGCGGTAGCGAAATTTATAATTAAAATAGTATTTTATCGTAAGTATTCCTTAATTACGGGCGCCTTTAAATTGTAATTTAACGGGAATAATATATTTAATAGGCCCAGAAATTTAAATCTATATAATTATTCGTATAATAATATATTTACTAATTAAATTAACGCACTATTTAAATTCTATTATAATAAGGGGAATATATCGTACTAATTTAAATCGGAATATATAAAATAATAAAAACGGATAATAATTTCGACGGTTTAATTCTTACGCTCTAATAATCTATTTACTTATAAATAATAAATAATTATTATTATTAATTTCGTACCCTATATTTTCCAAATTCTAATTTATAAATTTAAAATAAATTTCTAATTATAATTGGAAATAATACCTTTAAATATATTCTAATTATTTAATAAGAATTATCGTATTAATAATTTACCCTATTCCTCGGCCGTATACGTCGAATATCTTAGAATAAATAATATTCGTTTAATAAATTAATCGGTAATAAATATTAGGGTATTAAACACTTCGTATTTATCGATCTTCTATAAGGAATTAATTACTAATATTTCGGATAAGTTTATAATAAAATTAAAAATTATAATACTCATTAGCAAGCTATACTCCGGGCGAATAATTTAATAACTCCTATTTAGCGGGTTTTGACTTATTTAATTTAATTAATAATTAAAGTAATATTTAAAATATTTTTTAACTAAACTAATTTTATAAAGAATAGCTAAGTTTCGAAGGTTGTATATTATTCTTTACTTTCCGAAATAATATTTATCGTTATATATTACTTATAATATTTTTTTAACGTATCTAAACGGTATATATAATATTTTCAATCCATTTAACTGGTTATAATAAATTAATTAAATATTTTTATTAATAACGAATAAATACTTAAAGCGCGAAAGTATTCTACCGTCCTCGGTAACCTCCCCCAAATTTACTAAAATTCTAACGAATTTCTTATTTTTATAATACTCCTTCACTATTTTTTCCTAAAATATATTATCTATCTTTACTTCTATTATAAATAATACTTATTCGGTTAGGCTATAGTCCTTATCGTTTCTCTATAAATTATTTAGGGCGGGTTCTCTATCGGGATTCTACTTTCCCTTAATTTTTAAACGGTTAAAAGCGTTTAATACGAAATTAAATTTACTAAGGATATAGAATATTTATAAATTATATTAGCTTAAATAAATTAAAGCGTTAATTAAATGCCGATTTTTACAGTCCGTAAACGTAATACATAAGTTAATCTATTTTATAATACCTTTAATTACTAAATAGTCCGTTAATATAATAATAAATTAATTAACGGAATAAATAATAATACGTAAACGTCGGATTATTTATACGAAATATATAACCTCTAATTTTAAAGGGCTATAACGTATTTCGGCCTTAATAAAATACTTATTTAAAAATATTATAAAGAAGATTTGGCTAATTAATATTTAAATTCCCGGTTACTATTTATATTTATTTTTTAAATAAAATATTATAACGTTAAAGCCCCTCTTAAACGAACCGTTAATTTAAATAAAAAGTTATTTATTAAAGTCGTAATAATAGAAAATATTAAGCTTCTTTCTATTATTGGATTTATATAACGCCTCTTATAATGCCCTAAAAAATTCTAATTCTACGGAAGTAAGGTCGAATTTTATAAATACGTAATAATAATTATATTTACTTATATTACTTACAATTACCTTTCCTAATTCCCTACCCTTAATTAGCAAAACTACCTTTTATTTTTATAATAATTTTAATAATTAAATATAATAAAAAATAAAATAGTAAAGAAAACCGGAATTCCTAATATAGTACTCTAGAGCCTTTAATTAATTTAAGAATTTTAAATTCTTTAACGCCGTAATACGTTTAATTATTATTATTAAACCTAAGGCGTTTACTTTAAAGCTTAATAATTCAACGTTCGGATAACTTAAATAAAATTTTTTAGGAGAAATAAAAATTCCCTTCTCCGTAAATAAACCGAAGATAGCCTTTAAATATTCTAAATATTCTTCTAAAATATTAAACGCAATAATAATATCGTTAATAAACGCTTAGTAATAATTTTTATATAGAGTTAACAATTAATTTATAAATTATTATATATATATTAATAAATTTCGAAATTTTATTAATATAATTATTAGTATTTCGAAGCCTTTATAATTAATAAGCGTTAATTTATTGTAATAAAGTAATTATATTCCAAATTAATAAAAAAAAGATATAACGTCGATAATTATAATATAGCCTTTCTCCTTTAAGCGAGCGATAACCTCTAATTAGAGCGGGAGGGGGTAATTATTAAATATTATAATACGGTTTAAAATTCGCAAATCGATAACTAATCTACTTTTAACCTTATTTTTTATTATCTTCTATATTATAAAAATTAAATAAACGAACGGAATAGCCTCTTTATACTATTTTATCTTACCCTATATATAGAATTTATCGAATATTTCGTTTATAATTATTTAATCCTTCTTATTTAATAAATATATACAGGTATTAATTTTCTAATTTTATTATCCTTCGATTAATAAAACTTTTATTATATCCTCCTCCAGAATTTCAATTATATAACCTTCCTCCTACATTTCCTTATATTTATAAATAAAATTTATAAACTCTTCGAACTCCTCCTTCGAATATTTACTATATACGTAAATTCCTTATTTTAAAATAATATCGGGGACGTCGCTATTTATATAGATATTTAAAATCGAATATTTTTTAAAGATATATAATTTTTTTTCTAATTTACTTTTAGATTCGGCCTATTCCTTTAATTCGTTCTCCTCCGCTTATTTTTTTAACTCCTTTTCGACTTCCTTTTATAAATTAATTTACAATTTAATCGTTTCGGCGTAATAAATACTAATAAAAAACATTAAATCGGCACCCTATATAATCGATTAAATAAAGGTATTAAATTCGAATTCCCCGCCGAACGGTATAATTAGTAAATTAAAGACCGTAAAGTAGATTCTTCGCCTTAAATCTAAAAAAGGGCCTTTAATAATTAAAGTTTAATAAATTATTATAGCTCTCTATACTCTATTTTAGGAAGCTCAAAAAAACGTACCCTCTTTATTCTTAATAATTATATTAATATTAAAACGTTTATTAATAATAGTAGTACCCTACGTATTATTTTTAATTAATACTATTATAAGGGTCTTTACATCGATAATTATATTAATTGCTAAAGCGTATTTAATATTGAATATAAAATTTTATCCTTTAAATAATAGTTTATAATTTATTAATAAATATACTTATTAACCGGGAAATAAAATAACCTTCTTCGTAATAATAACCTTTCGTATATACGGAATATATTTATAATTAACGGAAAAAAGTAGGGTAAATTAATTTATAATTTTAAATTTTACTATTTTAATAAAATAATTAATATAATTTTACTTCGTATTTATAAAATCGTTAACGAATAATAATTTAACGGATAAATTCGAAATAATTTAAACAAATTTGACCATTTTTATTAATATCGGCTTACTATTCTTAATACCGATTAAATATAAATAAAATATAACCTACTCTTCAATTAATTAAAAACTTTTAATACCTTTAATATAATATAATTACTTATATTCAATTATATAATTAAATGTATTAAGAAATTCCTTATTAATTATAAATTTACTAATTTTTAAATTAATATATACTTCGGTACTAATTCTTAAAAGGTCCGCTTTAACCTTAATACGAAAATAAATATAATTTAAAAGGGGGTTATTTTTAATATTTTATTTATCTATTAATTCGGCTTCCTCTATATCGTATAATTCTAATTCTAAATTATCCTTTTCTATAATTAAATAAAATATATCTAACGGCGCCCCGTAAATATATCCATTTTTTAAATTTTTATAATACTTCCTATAGCGAAAAAGAATATTCCTCGATATAATATAATATCTATAATAAACGCAAATATCCCACCAGGGCTAAATAATCGCTACTTCTTATTAAGCCCTCTTATTAAATTTATATTAATAAGAGTATTTTCGGGCTTCAATATCGGAAAAGAAGGTACTATAATATTTATAATATATTAAGGCTATATTATATATAATATACGCAATTTCGTCGCCGGATTCGGAAACTATAAATATAATTAATATAATATTATTATTTTCCTCATCTTCGCCGACGTAATAAATTTATTCTTATTATTTAAATAATTTATACTTTCGGCGGTCGAATTATTATAAACGATTCGTATTACCGCCAATATTATTTTAATAATTATTATTAAATTACCGTTAGAATAATTTAATTAATTAAATAATATCCTCAAATTTATTATCCTTTTTATCGGCGTCCTTTTTAAACGAAAAGGAAACGTATTTTACGAAAGGGTAACGTTTAACGGCCGTAAATATAAAAATTGCCCTAACCTCCTCTACCTTACAATTATAATTAAAATATATATTAAAAGAATAGAATATACGGAAATAAAATTAAATATAAAAATCTATTTAATTCTAAATTTATATTATTACTCCCTTCTAATTTAATATATCTTTACCAAAAATACCTATAATCTTACTTAACTGTATTTACTTATTAATAAAAATAAATAACGTATTCTCGTCGGTAATTATATCCTTTAAAATAATAATACCTATAATAAATTTCTTAATAATAATAACCGAATCGGGGGCTTACCTATCGGTTAAAACGTTAATCAAATTATCTAAAAATCCCTAACGGAGCGCGCGCTTATCTTCCAATAATACCTCAGTAATTTATTAATGTATAACCGGGCCGCTTAATAGAATTTAAATTATTTATAAAATTTATTATTCTATAAATTCGGTAATATATTCGTCTTCCGTAAATAAATAAAAATAATTAATAAAGTAATAAATATTTTATTAAGGACGCCGTCGCTTTCGGCTTTAGGATAATAGGCGAGGGAATAATATCGTCGGCCTAAAGAAATTTATAATTAATAGGCTTTCTAATTATAGTAAGGGGAAAACTAATAATTATTAAAAACGATAGGTTTTTTTTAAGAGTATTAAAAAATCCGGAGAAATATATAAACGATAATTAGGGGTATAATCCTATTAAATACATTTATATTAAGCCGGCTAAATAATTACTTCGGTAAATAATTATATCCTAAGAATTCTCAATTAGAACGAAGGAATTACTTTAATTATACTCGTAAATAAATTATAACTAATATGGAGAGAAATAGTAAAATATATTAAACGGCGGACGAAGGATATTTTACTTTAATTAAATAGTATAATATACTATATTAGTAATTACGTTCGTTATATTATCCTTAGGACTTAAATAATAATTAATATATAATAACGCTATTAATAAAGCCTTTAAAGATTAGTAATTATAGTTAAACGTAATATAAACGTTAAATAATCGCGTAGAAGTAGTTTATAATATACGATAATTAATAATTTCGTCTATTTTATTTATTATTATTCTAAACGTAATTGCGAAGCCTTTTTCTATATTATTAATTTTTATTTCTAATTTTTAATACCTTTAATTATTAATTTAATTAAAATTTTCTATTACATTCTCTATATTTTTAATACGTTACTTATATTTATCGATTTTATTTTTCAAATAATTAATATTTTTATTAATGCGGGCGTTTTCCTACTTCGCGTACTCGGTTATAATTATAATATATTTTATAAATTCGATATTAATTCCCAATTTCTTTAATAAAGTCGGCGAAAGTAATTTAATAAGATTATTGAAAATAGCGTTATAGTTGAGGTTTTATTACTATTCGGGCAATATATTTATTATTTTTAAATTACGTTTATTATATTCGTTAAAGGATTGGGCGCGTATATTTCTAATTATAGTTCGGATATCGTACAGGGTTATAAATTACTTTAAAGGATAGGTAACGTTATAATTAGACTTCGTACTATTATTATAATAATTATTTTACGATATTTTATTTATTTTTAAAAATTATTAACGTCGTAATAAAAAAGTATTATTAAAGATATTTATAATAAAAGAGGAAGAAGCCTATTTTTTATTTAAATTCGAAAACGGGGGGAAACTTTTAGCGTCGAAGGTATTTCGTATTTAATAGCGAGAGCCTCGGATTTAAGTAATAAAAGCGTATAAAAGTTTAAAATTCGTTAAGCGGGGGAAATTTCGTAATTTACCTAAATTCGGCTACTTAATTTTAAAGATATTTATAATCTACCTAAATTCAATTAATAGGAAAGATATCGTTACGATTTATTTAAATTCGATTAGTCGGATAAATATTCGTTTAATTTACCCAAATTCAATTAATTAAACGGATAAAGATATTTAATAACCTATTACGATTTAACTATTTCGATAGGGGGAAGCGCGGATTTATTTTACCTATTACAATTCGGCGCAATAGAGGGGGTTATCGGGGGGGCGTTATAACCTACTACGATTCGGATATTTTACAATACTCTCTAATATACGATAATCGGCTAAATTCGTAAATTTCTATACGATTTACCCAAATTCGATCGTTAAAGAAAAGAAAAGGTAATTGGATTAAAGTCGTTATAATTACTATATAATATAAACTACTTTCGCCTTAAAGAATAACCCTATAATTAATATAAAAGTAAATAATATTATTCCTATATAAAGTATAATATCGAAAGAAGAATTAAAAAGAGTATACGCCCGTATACGAAAGGAAGGATATCCTTTCGTAGAAAGCCCACTCTTCCTGAGCCGCGTCGGGCCCACTTCCGTGGTCGCGATCGCGATAGCCTTGCCGGCCCGGCACGCCGGGCCGCCATAGCATTCAACATGCACTTTTACTACCATGTGTAACCTTATACTATATATACATAAAACGTTCCGTATCAGCCGGGTTTTATTAAAGGCGATAATATTATATTTTTAGTAAATATTTCGAATTTTTAAATACGTTTATTAAAAATCAATAATATTATAGTTATTTTATCGAAGATAAGGTTAGCGTTAGCGATATTGATTAAAATTTTATATTTTTTTAATTAATATTTATTTAGGATAATATTGTACTCCGAATTAACGATAATTATTATTTCTTTATTAAACCGCTAATTTTATATTTTAATAATTCTTTTTAAATATTAATCGATCGTTTCGCTATATTACCCGGTATACCCTCCTATAATATAAGGATAAAAACCGTATAATCTTTCTATTCTTTATTTAATTATATTATTAATAAAATTTTTATTTATAAAAATATTACTATTTATTCCTAAATTAATAAACGTATCGTTCGTAAATAAAATTTTTCTATTATTATTTATTATAATATAAAACGTAATTAACGCGGGTTTATTTAAATAATCCTTTAAAAAACCTTTATTTACCTTTATACTTTCCGGTAATACTTTTTTTAAATTCTTTCTAAAATAAGTATTTATTAACTTAATTTTTAGGAAGGAGTCTAATATTCTTAGGGTAATTAATTTTCCGCTTTATTATCGGCCGGCTTATTATTTTCTTTATTTTTGTAACTATAATAATCGATAAATTCGTTAATACGGTTAGGGTTTTTATTATAGCGGTTAAAATAATTATAAAAACGATATTTAATTTTCTTATATATAAAATATTTATTTTCTTCGAATAATTTATAAGCTTCTTTACGAATTATATCGGGGGCGCGATAAGAATTACTTCGATTATTATTATTAATATTAATATTATTATTAATAATATTATTAGAATTTTTATTAAAATTATTAGAACTTTTAACTTTATTAAACGAATTCGTAAAAGAGGAGGTATTTTTATCCTTATTCTTATTATTTTTTTTGGCCTTATTATTACGGAAAATATATTAGTTAATTTCGACCGCTTTTTTAATTATTAAAGCGTATTAATTGAAGGTAATATCCTCTTATCCGTATCTTTAAAGGAGGGCGTTTTAAATAGTACCCGGGAGTTTCTAATTAAATTCCTATTTCTACGAGTTGGGAGGGCGATTATATTCTTTTATTAAATATACGAATTTATTACGGAATTTTTAGAAATCCCTATTTATTTCGAATTTTAAATCGTTAAATTCGTAAATAGCCTTTTCCTTTCGATTATAATTATAATATTTAGCGTATAAATAGGCGAATAATTTATTAAAAGTTTTAATATTATAAGGACCGTTAATAAAGTAGGGTTTAAAATCTTAAGTAATTTTATTAGCGGTACGATTTTCGATATATATCTTCTTAATTTTATTATTAGAGAAGTAATCGGTATTTAATTTAAATCTATTAAAAATATAGCGGTATTAAACGTTAAAGGTAATAGTATTTTTATTTTTTTTATTATAAAAGTAGGGCGGATCTTTCTTTTTAATTAATAAGCGTTTCCGATTAGTAGTAAAAAAGTCGATAGTAAATATTTTTTTATAATGCCTTCTATTATCGCTATCCTTATTATAGTTAGCGTAGTTATAGTATTCGAAGTTTTTAGGGGTTAGGAAAGCGATTTTCTTCTTACGAAGATTAATATTTTCCTTACGGAGGTTAATATTTTCTTTAATTAAAATAGTAATTATAATATATAAATTAGCGACGTTATTGTCCCGGGTAATTATTATTCCTCCTAATTCTTCGGTTTAGATTTTTATAATTATTAGGTTATTTTTAATTTTAATAAACTTTTTTTCTTTCTTAATTAAATCGTAACGAATTTTATTCTATTTAGCGAAAAAGCGGGGGTAGGATAGGTAACCTTTAATTAAAGAATTGTTTTTTTATTTATAAGGGGTATTTTATTTATCGGTATAGCCGTTATTAAACGGGGTATTATTTTAAGCTTCTCCATCGTCGGATAAGTCGTCGTTTTAACCGTTATTAAATGGGGTATTATTTTAAATTCCCTTATTAGGGTAATTAATAATTTAACGTAATACGGTAAATTAGGTTTAGAGTTTACGGTTCTTTTTGCGTAACGCGGCGTTTTTATAACGTAAAGTCTCGTAGTCGTCCAATTCGAAGTTGGGATTTTTACTTCCGCGGGCTTTTAATAATTAGTACGTTAAAAATATATTCTTATTTTATTCTTTATATAAATCTTTATAGAAGCGTTTATTATTTATTTTAACGCCTTTTTAGTATTTTAATAAATTAATAGCGTATTTATATATTTATTTTAAATTAGTATTTAAATTGATAGCGATAATTTAATATTCTTATTATTAAAAAAGAATAATTTTAATTAGGATAGCCCGCAATTTAATTTCTTCGAAAATAGTGTATACGCCTTCGGGATCCTCGATAATAGATTTAAAAGTATTAAAATTTATTAATAGGATATTACCGTTATTCTATTTTTAATAATTTTAGCCCGTAGCCGTTAAAATTTTAAAAATAAAGGTTAAATACCCTTTATTATATTAGGCCTAATATTTCGTAATTACGTTAATCTTTATATATAAGAAACCGAATAAATCCTTTATATTAAACGTATAATGAACGTTAATAAATTTATTAGTAATTTTTTAATTAAAAAACGTAATAATTTCGTTTATATTTTCCGGAATATTATAATCTTTTAAATTAAATTTATTAATATTATGTAATTGGGTATCCTATTTCTTTTTAAAGGTATTAATTATAATATTATTAAACGAACGACGCTTAAAAGTATTATTTTATTAAATAATTATATTAGGAGTAATAAGTATATTTATAATATCGAATTTAATTTGCTCGACCGCGAGTTTATTGGATATATTCTTCTTTTAAATTTCGTTTATTTAAACGCTCTTGGTAGTAGATAATTTAGCGGTTTTAGCCGCGGTAGCTTTTTCGTCGGGGGTATGCGCTATTATAATTAATTACGAGGGTATATATTATAATTACTTTAATCGGTAAATAAATTTAAAATATTTAAATACCTCTTTAGTATATTAAGAATAATTTTGTAATTATTACGAGCGATGTAGTTACGAGAGATAAGTTTAATATATTGAATTTAAGTCTATTATAGAATTATAAAATGAAGAAGAAAAGAAGAAACGAGTAAAGGGTGCGCCCCGCGCTAGGGTTTTATGCTTAGGCGCGGGCGACCTACGAAGGCGGTACGTAATTACGTGCGCTGGTGCGGTCAACCTTTGTTAGGTAACCGCCCGAACGACAACCGGTCCGCTAGATAGGGACCCTATCCGCCAGCGCCGTAATAATAGGACTTAAGCGTTTAATTTAGTAATAATATCATTAAAAATATTTTATTCGATATTATATAATTAATTAATAAAAGTAAAAAGGAGATTTTCGAATTAGTTAAATATATAGAATTAATTAATATTAAATTGGGTACCGACGTTATAAATCGATTCGTTAAATTTAATTTTAATAGCGGCTTATTATATATATTCGTATATTTAACGTAAAATAGAAATATATTGCCGCCTTCTAATAAATTTAATATATTTTATTAGGTTTTCGAGTAATTACTTTTATTTATTTAAATTATCGAAAAATGTATAAAAATTATAATAGCTTATAAACGTATCCTTATAGTCGTTAATTCTTTATAGTTGTAAATATAAATTTATACCCTTTTATATTTATTTTAATTGGAATAAAGAATAGTTTATTCTTATAAGAATAAATAGGCGTACCCTATTAATAATAAATAAAATAATTTATTTTATTCTACGGAAGGTTAAGTTTAAAATTTAAATGATTTTTTCTAATTAATTATAAATTAAACGTTTAAAAATCGTTTAAAATTAAAATAACCCTTTTAAATATATTAATATTTTAATTTTAAATTCCGCGGTTTACGCCGCCGGTTTAAATTTCTACTATTAATATTATATTAGAATCGGTCTCGGATTAATTTAGAATATAAATATTATTTTATAATATTTAAATCGTTTATATTGAATTGGATAATAATAACCGGTGGAGTAATTCCTTTTAATTATATATAATATATTACGATACCGATCTAGCAGAGGCTTAGAGAAGACGTATTATTACACGAAGAGGAGAAGATCGAAAGAGAGTAGCGAAAACTCTACTCTCGGACTATATATATAAGTGAAATAGAAATATAATTGTAGGTACGACTATATTCCGCTAATAATTCGGTACTAAAACGCCTAAGGAGCGTTGCTAATAATTTAGTACTATAATAATACCCCCGGTTCTAAAACGCAATTAACCTCAATTATTAATAAAACTAATATACCGATACCTTTATAAGTTAATTAATAAATTGCGGGCGTAATAGTAATAGGTAATCCGTATTATCGCGCGCGTTAAAATAAATATAATAGGTTTAGCAATTATTTACTACAACGGCTGTAAATAGTACTACGTTAAATCGAATTTAGATAATTAAAATAATATATAAGCCTATAGTTCTTCCCTTCCTATTTTAATTAAATTTCTAAACTTTTAAACTCTTTTTCTTTCTTTCCCTTCTTTTTTATAACTTTTATTAACGTAATTTTAACGCTCTTTAAATTCTCTACGTAATAAATATTTCTTCTTTACTTATAATAAAATAAACTTTTTAAAAATTTTACGTATTTCCTTAATATTATTATACTTCTTCGCTATCGCCCTTATAAAAATTTTAATACGGTTCCCGCTAAAGGTATAAATTATATAATTTATTTAAAATCTATTATTAAAAATACTATTTTAAATAATAAAATTCCTATAACGCTTCGGTACTTTTACCCTTTAGGTAAAAAGAAGAAATATTATAAATATATTAATTGTAAAAAGAATTATAATAAAGTAAATCTAATTTTTTTTTTTTTTTTTTTTTTTTAATTAGTATTTTATTAACGAAATAAACCTATTATCCTAATAATTAGCGATAGAACCGATATCGCTACTTTAATTCGCTAATTAATTAAATTTTAAAAACGCGATATTAATAGAACTTTTATTTAAAAAGAGGCGTTACATATACGTATTGCAGTTATTATTAAAAATCTCCTAATATATTTTAATATTATTAAAACGGTTATTAAGGCCGAATTTAGGCTTTTAAACCCTAAGAAAATTATTAAAAATATTATAAATATACTATTAAAGGGTAAGCGAATATATAATATAATACTAATTATTCTATAGCGCGCCGCCGTTAAAAAAATCGTTAATAAACGTATTTAGGCTTTAATATAATCGGCTCCTAAGCGTCCTATTATAAATATTCCTATATAAAAGTATTAATATTCGAAGGAAATTTAATTAATATACTTTATTTATAACGATTTTAATTAATCGATTTAATTTCTTATTAAAAAACGCTTTTATAATATAATCGAAACGGAGGTAATTTATATAATTAATACTACTAAAAATACCGATCCCGAATATTAGGAAAAGGAAGTTACGTAGGTTATAAATAGCTTCCTTATATAAATTTTTATTTAAATAACTAGTAAAACGTCGAAGCTTCGCTTCGGAAATAGCAAATTTTAATCGAGGATAATTAATAAAAATATAATACTTTAATAGGAAAACGATAATAAAAATACAATTTTATTATTATATTTCGCTACGAAGAGATATTAAAAAAAATAAAATTTAAAGTTTAAATAATATAATTATATAATTTATAAATTAAAACCGTAAAAAGAAATTATAAAAGCGTATTATAATATATACGTAAAAAACCGTAAAAACGTATTGTAATTTATACGCGGAGGACCGAAAGGGCGTATTATAATTTATACGTAAGAGACGGACTAGGTTTAAACGAACTATTAATTATACTATATTCCTTTAAAGCTTTACTTAATTCTCGTTAGTTGTTACAGGCTTAGCCTAGTGACTGTACGTGACTTAATTACGTGCTTGTGCTAAGGTTGTAATTACTATTGAAATAATTACAACCTTATTCGGCTGGCCCGCCGCCGCGGTCGTACAACGATACGGTCGCGGTCCCGGTTACATGACCACGCGCGCCCTACGCGCGCATAGTTTATACGCCGTACCTTTATAAGGGTAGCTACCCGCGTATAGCTTCGCTCCCTTTCTTCTTTTCCTTCCTCGTATAATATCGTATATTCTATTCTATTTACTTTAGTCGTATTTACCCGTAATAATATATTATACCTTATTATTGCGTTTATAACGTATAACTTTCGATTATTTAAACGTACTAGGATCGCTTCATTCGTAAGTCGTTAAGCCTAATATTCTTTCTTTTTTTTTTTTTTTAATAATTAGGGTAGTTTTTTTCGTCGCAATAGCCTCGACCGTTAATTATTCGCTAAAATTACGTCCTTTTATTTAAAGAATAAAGGTAGCCTTCTTTTTATTTAATGGATAAAGGTAAGCGCTGCATTTCTCTCTTTTTCTCTTTCTATTTTTAAAATCGTTTTATAAATTATAAACCTTCTCTCCGCTCGTTAATATTTAATATAAATAGTAATAACGATCCTATATACTTTTTAGGAAGCGACGACGAATTCCCTACGATTTTTCGCTCTTTAAATATTAACGAGCTTCCTACAGTAAACGATTTATTTACTTATAATATTAACGTTTGCATTACTATTTTACGCGAATTTCTTATTTTTTAAAGTATTAATAACCTTATTACCGCTATTGAGGAGGATGAGGATAAAGAAGCGGTCCCCGAAGATTATTTATCCGGAATTAGTATTATCGCCGAATACCCCGCTTTCTATTCGATTATTATATTTATCGCCCGTATTTATATTAAGATTCTATTTATCGTTAAAGATTACCGCGAGGAAATATTTATTAACCGCCGTATTATTAACAACGTTTAAAATATATTCGACGACGTAAATTTTAAATATTATTAATTTATCGCTAGGTATTAATCTTTTAAAGTTAATAAATTTACCGCCGATAAACGTAATAATACCCTTCGCGATATTATTTCGAAATTTACGACTTAATTTAATATAAATACTACGGATAAAATTATTAATATTAATATTATATCCGGTTACTATTAAATTATTAATAACCCTCTTATTTTTATAGAAGAGGAGCCTAACGGCGCCGCTACCTATTGCGAAATCTTCGCCGCTTAGCGTTTCCGTATTTAATTTTAATAAAAAGTTAATACCCTCCTCTACCCTAATAAGGGTATTAAAATTATTAAAACGGTTATGTTTTTAAGCCCGAAAATCTTATTTAATATCCGTAAAGAGCTTTAAACTATTTAGAATAATAAGCCCGAAGATATTTAGTATTAGAAAATTAAAAAGGAGTTTATAAATTATTTAATTAAATATTTTGAGAATATTAATTTAATTAACGACGCTAACCGCCGTTTCGAGGAATATTATATAAAAAACCGCCCCTTTACCGAATTTGAATAAGAGTTTACTAATTTTTATAATTTGGTCGATTATAACGACGTTATAAAGATTTATTATTTTCGTAATAAAATTAATAAACGTCTTTACGACGGTTTTATCTATTATAACCCCCCGGCCGTTAATAATTTCTACGCTTAATTCGATTTATATTATACTATTACTATTAATTTCGAAGATACCGATTACCGTTAAAAGATAATTAACCGCGCCTTTAATTTATTTATTATTAATATTACCCCCGCCGTTAATTCTAATTCCGCCCTTCGTATTAATTTTAATAATATTCCTATTAATTAAGGTAATAATAAAATGGACTTAAACGCCGTCGATTTAACCGTATTTATTTATAAAAATATTTTTAATTAGCGTATACATAAAGGCCTTTACCGCTATTATAATTAAAAGGGTTATATTAACTATAATTATATTAATTCGATAAATTATAATAATAAGGGCCGTTAAGATAATAAAGGTAAAAGTAATAAAAAGAAGAAGAAGCGTAATTAGGGCTAGTAGGTTAAGGTCCGCGCCGTTAACGCTACTCCAACCGCCCTTACCGCCCTTACCGCTCCGGCCGCCGAAGGTAAGGAGTATTATAACGCTCTAAAAAACGAATAGCCTTTATACTTAATTACGTATAAAAGCCTTAATAGTTATTACGATTCTTAATTGAAAAGGATAAAGTTTTAAATTCCTTAAAATTAAAAGGTTTAGAAGAAATATAAATTTAATTTTTAAATAATTCTATTACCCCAAATTTAATATTCCTTTCTTCTTACGTAATAACCGGTTCGTATAAAGATTATTATATTACTTTCGTTAATAATAAATATTCTGCGTTCGCTTTTATCGATTATTCTTTTATAATAAAAAATAACCTTCTACGTTTTAAATTTTAATATTTAAAAAAATTAATTTTAGCCGATAATATAATTAAAGGCGTTATTTTTAAAGGGGTAAGGGCTAAGTTCCGCATTAGATTTTATAATAAAATTATTACCTTTTTAATATATAATATCTCCCCTAAATATCCCGTAATTTTAAATTTCCTATAAATATAATTTTATAAACCTGAAATTAATTATAATGCGTATAATATATAATTTAAATATTATTATAATTATTACCTTATTGTAAACTTATTTAATGAATTAACCGTAATATTACGCGCTATTTTTAATAACGTTATAATCGCCGCTATTAAGGCTTTACTTAAATTTACTTTAATAATAACCCCCTTTAAAGAGAATACGCCGGCTCTTAAAGTTACTTCCCTAACCGCGATATAAAAATTAGCCCCGATAGTTATACCCTCGGCCACTCTTAAAACGAAATTTATTCCCTAAAATAAGCCCGTTCCCTAAAAAAAATCCGCTCCTTAAATTAACCCTGTTCTTATTTATAATTTACTTACTCCCGAACCCTCCCAACTTCTTATTTACTATAATACTACCCTATTTAAGGTTTTAATTATTAACCGAATTAGTATTAAAGTTTAAAGTATTTTAAAAATAACCGCTCTCTTCGTTAAAATTAAAAACCCTATAATTTACGAGCCTTATATTAAATTGAACGGTCGGCGTATATTAACCGGTATACGTTGCGAATATAGTCTCTATTTATTTAAAATAGTAAATAACCTATTGGATTTAAAGGATATTAAGGAATTTAACGCCGCTACGTTTAATTTCCTATGCGAAAGGGATAATTTATAACCTATAATTATAACGTACGTGGAATTCGAACGTTTAGCCGCTATTTACGAATTTAATGAAATTACTTTAACCGAAGAAATCGTTAACGATATTTAAAATAAGGAGGGTAAGAGATATAAAAATATATTATTAAAGAATTTTTATAATTTTATCGAGGTTATAGCGGGTAACGGTTTTAAGGATAATATTAAAGCCGTAGTTTTAATAAAATTATTGAATTTAACGGGTAATTTTAGTTAGGATACTCTTATATATAAAGAAATTATCTATTAGGTTATAGTAATTAAAATTATTAAATAAATTAACTTTAATAAAATTACGGAGGAGGATGTGAAGAAGTTTTTTGAAAAGAATCGACGGTTAATATTATTAAAGGAAGAGGTTATAATTAAAATCCCCGAATAGTATTATAAGAATATTTTAACTTTCTTACCCTAATTAGCGGAGGAAGTCTTATTTTATTGTATTTATAATTATAAAATTAAATTATTATTAGGCGTTAAGCCGTTTAGCGTTCGCGCTCGCCTAACGTTCTTTATCGAAATTTCGGTTATTAAATAATAGGTTAATAATAATCTTCGTAAGAATTTTATCCGCCCTTTATAATTAACCGCGGCTACCCCTATCCTTTTAATTAAAAAACCGGGTAACGGAGTCCGAATTTACGTAAATTATAAAGATATTAATAATATTACCCTAAAATCCCGCTACCCGTTCCCGTTAATTAAAGAGACCCTAGATTCGATTTATAAAGTAAAGATTTTTACTAAATTAAATATTATTGCCGTATTTAATCGGATATAAATTAAAGAGGGCTACGAGTAATTAATTGCGTTTATTACTCGTTTTAGTTTATTCGAATCCTTAATTTATTTATTTAGTTTTTAAAGCGTATTAAGTACGTTTTAAAATTATATTAACGATATCCTATACAATATTTTCGACGTTTACGTAACCGCGTATTTTAATAATATTTTAATTTATTCCAATAACGAAAAAGAATACGAGCGGTATATTAACGAGGTTTTGGAACGAATAATTAAAGTAAAATTGTAAATTAATATCGATAAGTGCGAATTTTATACGATACGTACGAAATATCTAAGTTTAATTATTACGCCTAATAATATCGAAATAAATTCCGAGAAGGTCGCCGCCGTTATATTATAGTAAGTTCCCGATTCTAAGCGTTCGCTATAGTGCTTCCTAAATTTCGCTAATTTCTACCGACGTTTTATAAAATATTTTTCGATTATAGTAGGGCTATTTTACGAATTAATTAAGAAAATAGTACCCGTAGATTAAAAATAGATAAAGCGGTACTAAGATTTTTTTAAAGTATTGAAGAGAGTTTTTACGAGCGGACTAATTTTACGTATTTACGATTAGTTTAAATTAATTATCGTAGAGACGGACGCTTTAAATTGGGTTTATAGAGGAATTTTATTGTAATATAATAATAATAGTATTTTACGACCGGTCGCTTATTTTAATTAGAGATATTTCGCCGCCGAATATAATTATAATATTTATAATAAAGAATTGTTGGCTATTATTAAAGTATTAGAGGAGTGGAAATTGGAGTTTAAAGGAGTATAATAGCCGTTTAAAATCCTTATAAATTATTAGAATTTAAAGATATTTATAACGAATAAGTAATTAACGCTCTACTATATAAAATAGTCCTAATTTTTATTTTATTTCAATTTTATAATTAAATACCGATTAGGTTCCTTTTAAATTCGCCCCGACGCCTTTAGCTATAAATTAGAAAATATTTTTAAGAATGTAAATAATGAATAATTATTAGTACGTAATAAGGTCCTATTAAATAAAAACTTCTTCGTTAACGGCGCTTTTATTTTAAAGCCGGAGGACGAACCGGACGTAGGAAACCTCGTCGGTTATAAGTATAAGGCTTTGAAAAAAATAGAATTAAAAGAATTAATAAGAATTAAATATTTATACGAATTAAATATTTTAAACGAGAAGTTAGTAAATAATTTAGTAATAAAGTTTTACGAAAAGTCTACCTTTTTATAAAACGTTTTAACCTACTTATTAGATTTTAACCGTTGCGTATAATTAAAGGAAGTATATAAATAAATAGTAAAAATTTTATTTATAAAATACCGCGCTATTTAGAAATATACCTATTTTAAAAATACCGTTATTATAAACCCTAACGACTCTACTCTTTATTTATAATTCCTTTAACGTATTTATAATTCGCTATTAGTAGGGTATTTAAATAGAGAAAAGACCTTTTACTTATTATTATAATTTTATTTTTGGTTAAGGATATATTAATTCGTTAGAACGTACTATAAAACGTACTTTTAATGCGTAAAGATAAAGCTTTTATAATATTCCCCTTATAGTTTATTAAAATTATTGGCTATTCTTTTCGCGCTATAGAAGGATATTTCCGTTAATTATATTACCCCGTTAACGTTTTATTTTTAGAAGGGATAGGAATTCAAATATATTATAGTAGTTATTGATTAATTAATAAAGATACGTTACTTTATCCTTTATAAAACTTTAATGGCGGAGGAATTGGTGGAGCGTTTTATCGATAGAATTTATAGCCTTTACGGCGTATTTAATATTATTATTTCCGACCGTAGTATATAATTTATTTCGACGTTTTAAAAGACCCTATCCTTAAAATTAAAAGTGAATTTAAAACCTTCGTCCGCTTTCCACCTATTTATTAATAATTAAACCGAACGTATTAACGCCGAAATAGAACGCTACCTAAGGACCTATATTAATTAGGCTTAAAACGATTAGGTCGATTAGTTACTAATTACGGAATTTACGGGAAATAATACCGTTTTTAAAATTATAAGAATATCCCCCTTCTTTATTAATTATAATTTTAACCCGCGTATAAGTATCGAACCGGTTACCCCTTACCTTCCCGAATTATTAAAGGCTTAGGAGGCCGAATTCTTTAAAGTTTATAAAATAACGGAGCGGTTTAAAACTATTTTCAATTTCGTAATAATTAAAGTAAAATAAATATAATAATATTACGAAGATAACGTTAATATTAGGAAATTGGACGCCCCGGTTTATAAACCGGGCGATATAATCTTCTTCGATATTTAGAATTTCGAAACCGGTCGCCCGTACGCCAAATTTACTCTACTTTTCGAAAGCCCTTTCTTAATCGTTAAAATTAATATTTATTCCGTTACTCTTAAATTATTAATTAATATAAAATACGGACGGATTTTTAATATAAATAAAGTAAAGCCTTAATTATTAACGGGGTTATTAAATTAAATATAATAGTAGTAGGATATTTACGCTAATATAGGGAGGATTATACGCCGAATAAATAATAACGAAAATTCTTTCGAGTAAAATTTTATAAAAATCGATAAATATAAAAAGGAAAAGGGTTATTAAATATATTACGTTATTTAGGCTCCTTCTTATAAATTTAATTAGTAATTGCGTACTAATATAGCGATATACTTAGGGAAAATTAGGGAATTTTATAAGAAATATCCTAACGCCTTAGTACCGCTAAATTGGGTTAAAGCCGAGAGGAAGAAACTTAAGGAAGAAGTATAAAGATCGGAGGAATTAAAAATACCGTCGGAAGAAGGGGACTCACCGGCGGAGAATACGGAAATTCCGGCCGAAGAATAGAAGGAGGTAAGGAAGAAGTCGCTACGGTTAAGGACCGCCGCGGTTATAGAAACTTTTCGAAGTATAACGATACGTTTAATAAAGATTTCTATTATTTTATATAATTATAATTAATTATACGGCTTCTTTTAATTAGGGGTAATATTATAGGCTTAATTTAATAATTATACGTAATTTAATTATATACTTATATTAAGGTTATAATTATTATTAAAATAATTATAACCTTATTCGGCTAACCCGTTGCCGCGGTCGTATAGCGATACGGTCGCGGTCCCGGTTATATAATTACGCGCGCCCTGCGCGCGTATAGTTTGTACGCCGTGCCCTTATAAGGGTAACCACCCGCGTACAATTTCGCTCCCTTTCCTCTTTTCCTTCCTCGTGTAATATCGCATATTCTATTCTACTTACCTTGGTCGTGTTTACCCGTGATATTAGTATTAGGTTCGAAATTTTATTAAATTTAGGGCCTAATTTATATAAATATTTAATATAAAAATCCTAAATATTATTTATATTAATTTAAAAATCCTTTATAGGGCGTTAATCCGGCGGGTAAGGTCGGGGTTATTTAATCCTATAAAATAATTTACCCTTTAAGGATTATATAAAATTAAAAATATATTCAAAGTATTATTCTTCTTTATTAAATATCATTTTAAAAATAATAACGCCTTTTATTTATTAATCGAAAGCCCCGTTAAAAATTTCCTAACCGGGTAAACCCTTTTAATAAAACCGGATAAAAGAGGTATAGAAAATAAAGAAGATTTTATATACTACGTTTATAATAAGGGCGATTACCCAGCGGTATATTTTTTTAACGACGAATAGGCTTATTTATTTATCGATTAATTTAAAAAACGAGCGGTCTTAATCTTAATATTTAATATTAACCTAAATTTTATCCCTAATTATATACTTTAAAGCGTCCAATTTATAAATATTAATATAACGCTTCTATTTTTTTTAAACCTCCTCTATAAATAAATAAACTTTAATAATAATATAATCTATATATTCTTTAATTATTCGAACGTCGAATAATTCCTAATATTATATTAATAATATAAAGGCGTTATAATATTAAAAGGGTTCGGTATTTATTTTTAAATATTAATTATAATTAATAAAGAACGAAGAAAGGTTTATAATTTTTAAAATATAATTATTCGCTACGAATTCAATAAAAGGTAACCAAATAAATTAATCGTCCTAATAATAAAAATAAAAAGCGTATAAATATTATTCGATATAAACGTTTATAATCTTTATTTAATTATTAATCTCTAAATAAATAAATAAAAAGAGCCTTTATTAAACGCCGAAGAATTAATAAAATTCCCGCTAAAAGGTAATAACGAATTAAAAACCGCGGTTAAAAATAATAAAATTAGGAATACTATATAAATAATAAATTTCGTAAAAAAAAACGCTAGCGATTCCCCTAATAATTAAATTATAAACGGAAACGTAATATTATATTTTCGTTAAATAATTAATAATTACTATAATATAAATATACGTCCTCCTACCGCTTTTAATTTCGGGAAAGGGGCCGATAAAATTTATTAAAAGGTTAGATTATTAACGAAACGGGACCGGTATAGGTTCGAATAAATTTAAAGGCGTAAATTTAAAATTTTTAACCCGGGCGTAAAAATAATAACCCTAAACGAAAGTAATTATATCCTTAAATAAATTAAATTAAATATAAATCCGTTAAATAAAGTTATAAATTTTAAAGCGGTTTAAATAATTATTAAGCGTTAAACCGTAAATATATTAAAGAATTTAAAAACGAATTTCGTTATAAAGGGGGATAAAAATTTATTTATTAATTAAAATCTAATTATAAAAAATTTCGTAATCTATTATAATAACCCCTACGAATTTCCTAATATATTTAGGGAATTTTTTATAATTAGGGTTTTAAAAGTAAATAATAATTATAAAGGAATTAGGTAAAGCGAAGTAAACGGCGTTAATATAATCGTTAATTAACGATTCGGTATCGAAAATTAAGAGCTTTATAAATTATTTATCGTTATTATTACTATTATTATTAAAATTTAATTCTTCGATTTAATTCTCTTTCGGTAATAAAATACGTATATAATTTATTACCCAATCGTTACCGAAATTACGTTTATCCGTTAAAGTATTTCCGGGTAATTGGGAAAAGGCGTTAAGGACGGTTATATAAGTACCCGGGCGGTATATAATTTTAAAATAAAAATTATTAAAGAATTCGGATTACCGAATTTACCGTTAATTAAAGAATTTCGTCGTTATAAAATATTAAAAGCTTTTATAATTAATAATAATTTTAATAATATTTTTAATTCTTTAGAATTTAGGGCGCTATTTTTCGAAAATTTTAATAATAATAAAAAATTTTTTATTATAAATTTTATAATTATATTCGGCCGGGGAGTATTTAAATAAAAAGAAGGCGATAAAATAGCGTTTCCCTTTTTTATTAATTTAAAAGAAAATACTACCGGACGCCTAATTTAAAGTATTAATTTCGATAATAATTTAACGTTCGGGGTAATAATACATAAAGATAGGGGCCGAAATAAAAGCGTTCTTTAAGCGTTTAAATACCGTAATTACGGTTTTAAATATAGGATTAATTTATTTATTATAAAATATAAAGGTTATAAAGGGTTAAGCGATTTTAAAAAAGTTTTTAATAAATTTGTAGTAAAAGTTCGTAAAATTAATAAAACGCTAAAAATCCTTCAAAATTTCTAGGACGCCTTAACCGATAATAGTATTAACTTTCTTAGGATTTATATATAAACCGTCGCGGGAAATAATAAATTTTAAATATTTTATTTCATATTTATAAAATTCGTACTTCTAAATATCGATAATTAAATTTACTTTTATAAGCCTCTTTATAATATTTTCGAAATAACGTTTATATTCCGCCTTAATCCCGCTATAAATAAATATATCGTTGAAATAGGCCGTAATATATTTATTTAAAATATTAAATAGAATATAATTAATATAATACTAAAATAACGCCAGCGCGCCTATTATACCGAAATTTGTAATAAAGTATTTAAAGAAATTAAATTTAATAATAAATACAATTTTCTACTTATCGCCTTCGGCGATACGTAAGCGGTTAAAAATTATAATAATATCGAACTTATTAAATTATTTTATTTTATAAAAGGAATTAATTATTTTATAAATAAAAGGAATAAAATATTTATTCTTTATTATAATATTATTTAACTTATAGTAATCGATATAAATTCGTATACTACCCCTTAATTTCTAAACTAAGAATATAAAAATAGCCGTAAAGGACGAATTTAAACGAATAAAATTAAAAATTAAATAATTATTTAAATACTTACGTATAATATAAAATTCTTTTTAAAATATAAAGCGTAAGTAATAATATAAGGGGGTTTAATTAAAGATAAAATTAATTTTATAATTGAAAAGGTAATAAAACGGTATTATCTTTATAATTTTAGGGTTGAAAATTTTCTAAAGGTAATAAAAATATTTTAATAAAACCTTAATAATTTCTACGTAAATAAATATTAATTTTCCGTCGATATATTTCTAAATATCCTCTACCGAAACGGCTTAGAGCTATAATTATTCCGTTATTTAATTCTAATAATTAATTAAAAACCGGTAAAAGGAAATAAATATAAATTAACCGGTAAAGACCGTATAAAATATAATATTATCGAAATCGTTAAAAATTTAATTAAAATTTTCGGGGTCGGGGTCGGGGAGTGGGATTATAACCGTCGGCGAATTACTATTAATACTAGGGAAAAATATTATAATTTTAATAAAACGATAAAATTAATCGGGAATATATTTAAAAACCTCTACGCTAAATTCTTCGTACGTTAAAATAAAATTAGGGGTAAATAATAAACGGATAATTACATTTTATAATTAATTATAATTATTCGGGCGGGAATGGGCCTTTAAAATATAATAGGGGGAAATAAAATAGCGGCGAAATTTTTATAATTTAATAAAGGGTCGAATTAAGTTTCGGGGTACGGGTTTAATCTTTAATAATATTCGAAGGGCCGTAATTAATAGGGGAAAATTTAATATATTTTCAACGGAGGGTAAAGGAAATAAAAGTATTTTTTTAATAATAAAATTAAGGAAATTTATAATATTTTATAATTAATTTATAATAAAATTATACCTTTTTAACTAAAGGAAATTAAAAATAATATTGGAATTACTAAGAAATTAAATAAAGAAAGTAAAATAATTTATAAAAGAATTAATAAAATAAAATATAATATAAATATAGGAAATAAAACCTCCTTCGTAACCGTTAACTAGGCGGAAGGTACGGGGGTAATAAAAAGGTATTAAAAGGAGAATATAACGTTATATAAAGGAAAAATTAATAAAATTTATCGACGAATACCTAGAATCGATTATTATAGAATATAACGTTTTAAAAATATTATTAGAGCGAATGAAATTTAAAAAAAAGAAACTAATATTTAATTTTATAAAATATAAATATAAATCTTTTAATTCCTCTATACTACGCTTTTAATAACGACTTTTATTAAAAATTAGGTTTTTCCCACTTTAAATATTAATATCGAAACCGGGGCGTTTTAAACGGGAACGGAAACTTAAACTTTATATTTCGCTTTAATTATATAAATTATAATATAATAACCGGCCCCGCTATAATATATATATAAACCCTTTACTTTACAGCGGGTTTATTCCTCCGTAGAAATAAAGCTATTAAATTTCCTTATAAGGGTAAAAATTTTATTAAAGATTATAAAATTATTAGCGGGTTAAATAGGGGTAAATAACGAAACGCTAATATAATAATTAGCGTTTAATAAATTAATAATAAATTCGCAAAAGAAATTTACTTAATTTTCGAAATCGTTAAAAATTAGGCGGTTAATATTAATAACGTTAATAAAAGTATTTTAAAAACGCTTATTAATTTTTAATTTAAAAGCGTCGATATAATAGCGAATATTAAATTTATAAAAATTAACGAATTTAATAAACGTAAAGATAAAATCGGCGAAAGGAAAGGTACCCTATTATAAATAGTTTATTTTCTAAATTACTTTAATATAAATATCGAAAATAATATAATACAAGTCGAATTACTTAAAAAAATCCTAAAAATTAATAAAGCCTACGGGTTAAATAATAGAATTCTAAAAAGAGGTTGTAATTATATTAATTTTAAAATAAATACGTATAAAAATATCGCTAAAAAGGCGTTAAGAAATATAAAAAATCTAATCGGTAAATATTAAATAAATAATATAATTAATAGCGAATTTAATACTAATAAAAAACTTCTAATTAATATATTCTTCTTATCGTTTCGCAAAGGAATATTCGGCGCCGGTAAAAATAAAGGGCTCGGCGCCGCGGGTATAATTAAATAGGGAAAGGGATAAAAAAAGAAAAGCGATAAATAAAAGTTAAAAATTAATTTAATCGGTAATATATTAACGAATTTAAAATATAATTTTAATAACGTATTAGTTAATTTTAAATTAAATAATATTAATTCGCTAATCGATTATATTAGCCCGAACGGTCTAAAGGTAAATGGCGGCTTCGAATTCGGAAACGTAAAGGAAGGTTTAATCGGTTTACTTCCGTACTTTAATAATTTCCTAAACGAATTCGGTAATATAACCGTAAAATTGGGTTTTAAAATAGAAAATTATATTAAAATTTATTATAGCCTAGGTTTAAGCGTTGTAAATACAATTTTAAGCGTAATTAAATTAAATTTTAATAATATCGAAATAAATACGGAATTAAAAAAGGAATTTAAAATCCGCCTTTATAACGCCTATAAAGTAAAAAAAATCGTCTTATAAATCGTAAATAGCGGTATTAATATAAAATTAATTATAAAAAGGAAAAAAGTTAATAACGAAGGCCTATCGCTCGCTATTGGAATTAAGGCCCGGAGTATTCGTATTGGACATTTTAAAGCTATTTAAATTTATAATTAAAATTAAATTTAAATTTAAGCGGACGTAAAAGCGGAGAGAAATTAATAATATTTAATTATAAAATTAACGAAGGGTCGGTAATACTTAATTAAAATAGTAATTAATAAAAAAGATAAGGGATTTCGTAAAAAGGGGTTTAATAAAGTTTAATTAGAAAAGATCGGCACCGTTTCTATAAATTAATTAAAGCGAAATGTTTAATAGACGTTAGGCTACTAATTATAAAAAGGTATAATAAATTATTACGATATCGATTTAGTAGAAGCTTAGAGAAAATGTATTATTATACGAAGAGGAGAAGATCGAAAAAGAATAGCGAAAACTCTACTCTCGGACTATATATATAAATAAAATAGAGATATAATTGTAGGCACGATTATACTCCGCTGGTAGTTCGGTGCCAAAACGCCTAGGGAGCGCTGCCGATAATCTAGTGCCGTAATATAATATTATTTATAACTAAATAGAGGAGCGAATCTTCCGTAAGGTAAATTTCTATTAATCCGCTTAGGAGAATAATACGTTAATATTTTTATTTAATAAATTTACAAATTTATATTTAATTTCCAATTAGATTTATTAAATATTCCCGACGCTACCGGTCTATATTTTAAAATACTATATAAATACGAAATTACAAAATACTTAATATTATATACCTTTAATAAATATATTTAAATTACCGAACTTTTATAAAATATTTTCGTATATTATAACGAAAAGGCGATAATTATTAGCGAAATATATTCGTATTTTTTATTTATCGTTATAAAAGTTATAAAAACCGGATATAAAATCGATTAAAATACTTTCGATTTCCTTATTCCTTTTATTAATATATATTACGCTAATTCCGAAAATTCGTTTAATATAGTATACGAGATTTTTAAAACGTTTAAACGAATAGAAAAGGATATTATTACGCGTTTCGTTAAACGGTATATTAAATTTATTATAAAAAATATAAGGTTTAAAGTTAAATAGCGGATTATAATAATATGCGTTTTAACGAAGAGTAATTAAATATTTAAAATAAAAATCGAAAATAAGGAGGTTAAAGTGCTGAATATTAGAAAAATTAATAAAAAGATTAGGGGAAAAAATAGTAGGGGTATTAACCTTTCGACGGTAAATTTTATTCGTTTCCGCGATATTATACCCGCCCCTAAAAGTAAAAAGTTTATCGATCCGAATAATAATTTTCTTACGTTAGAACGATTTCTGCCGGACCCCGATTCTAATAATAAAAATAATCGTATAAATTTTAATTTAATAGTTTAATAAAGCCGTAAATGTCCTAAATCTTAATTTCTAATTACCGTTTAAATATTATATATACGTAATGAAAAACGAATAAAGGGTCCCGAAATTATTCTTATTAAAAATAATTTTTAAATATTTAATTTAATTAATAACGGATTTATTTTAATTTTTATAGGAATAAACGCCGAAGGATTTAAAAATTAATTTAATAATGGGATATTTAGCTTAATTAATATTAGATTTATTTTAATTCCTATAAGAATAAACGTTAAGGGATTTAGAAATTAAATTGGTAATAGGATATTTAACCTAATTAATACTAGATTTATTTCAATTCCTATAAGAATAAACGCTAAAGGATTTAGAAATTAAATTAGTAATGGGATATTTAACTTAATTAATATTAAATTTATTTTAATTCCTATAAGAATAAATACTAAAAGATTTAGAGATTAAATTAATAATAGAATATTTAGCCTAATTGATATTGGATTTATTTCAATTCTTATAAGAATAAACGCTAAAGGATTTAGAGATTAATTTAACGTTTTCGAAGTCGAGGATATCCTTAGCGAATATTTCATTCGTATAAAGAAAATTATAAGGATAGTCGCTAAAGACCCCCTATTTAATAAGTTTAATAACCGGGTTCCTAGTAATTCGAAGGGAATTCTAAATAAAATTGTAATTTAGGCCTAAAAATACGCTAAGGTTTTTAAATTATAAATTTAGATACTTTATTTTATAATTATAATTATACGTAATATTTAAAATAATTCCGATATAAATATATTCTTCGGCAAATTTAAATAATTTATAAGAAATTATATCTATACGCTATATATATAAATAACCGGTTATAATACTATAATTTTAGAATATATATTAACCGTAGTAAAGCCCTATACCGATTAATATTTTATTACTATCGGAGAAATATATATTTTTAAAACCGGACGTTTTTAATTAAATTAAATATTTAATAAGGAATGGAATTTATATAATATAAATTATTATCGTAAAGTTTTAAAGAAGCGTTTTAATTGGATAATAATTCCTTTTAAATAATAAATTTTTACGGGAATAAATAGCGAAGATTACGAATTAGAAGAATTTATTCGGGTCGTTATAAATTATATAATTTAATTATTTCGCCCCCCCTTTAGGTTATTTAAAGGAAAGTAATTTAGAGGTACTTTTAAAGTAAAGGAAATTAATATTCTTTATAACCGCGTTTACCCTTTTAATAATAATAGTACAAGTAAAGTTTATAAATACGAATCCCGATTAAATTATAGGAATATATATTATAATAATAAATATAATTCTTTTAATAAGGATAAATATCGGTTCGTTTAACGGTTTAGTAAGGCGGTAGATATATAGGTAATTTATAAATTTTTAAGCGGCGACGTATATAATAACGAAGTAATAATTTAAATACCCAAAACTTCGGCTAAATATATTCGCGATTATATTACTATTTACCGGGGTAATTTTAACGATAATTAATAAGGGCGCCCTATAAATTATAGGGAATTTATTTTATTTTATTTAAATTATTTTTTTTATAATTAATTTTTATAATTTAGAAGAATATAGGATTAAATTAAATAAGGGCCGGGCATTATTAGAGGCCGTAGAGGTATTAAATATTTAGGGTTTAGAAATTTTAATAATTAATTATAAATATAATTTCCCGCCCAACGTTAATAACTTTATATAAGCCTATAATAATTATAATTATACTCGGTATATAATAATACTAGAATATAATAATAAAATAACTAAATAAATTTATAATATATAGTAAATAAGAAGGTGAAGGTAAATAATTATTATTATAGCGAATTATATTTCTATTTATATTTAATTTTTAAAACGGATATTAATAAGATAATATAACCGATATAGGGTTGGATTACCCTATTTTACTGAATGCGAAAACCTAATCGATTCGTTCACTTAATAATTATATTTATAACGATATATAGTTAAACTCTTTTTCGATATATTAATTGGTATAAAGTAAATATTAGATTAAGAATTATATATATATAATTAGGGTAAATTATTTTACGGGTTTATTATTAGGGATATATAATACTTCGATTAATAACCGGTTATAGAATAGGAGAAGCGGTAAAGCGGACGAACTCTATTTAATGAATTTAGCGCTAGTATTATAGATTAATAATTAAATATCGGATATATTTTAATTTAATATATTTATATATTTACGCGGAATTTCCGTTTAATATTTATTTTCAACGCCCTATATAGCGTCCTATATAAATATTATTATTTCGATAAAGAAAGTCCCTAATATATAATTTATTATTAAAATAATATAGAAAATATATTTTAAAAGGATAATTAATAATATTAAAATATATAATAAAATTCGTAAATAATATAGTTTAGTAGAAAATTTGGAAGATAAAACGAAATCGCTTCGCTTCCGATTTTATTTCTTAAAACCTCCCTCCTTCCTAATTCTAATTTATTCCTTATATTTTTTACTCTTTATTATTCTTTATACTTCTAAGTACGACCTACAGTTATTAATTATTATTATATTTTTTCGCATTTAATTATTAAAATATTTTATTTAGCTTTTTATATATTATATTAATAAATATTTTCAATCCTTATAATATATTACGAATAACCCTTAAATCTTTAATTTATTATTCATTTCACGGGTAAATTTTATTTTTTACCTTTTATTATTTACACCTTTAAATATAATTTACGGATATTAATTTATTATTTCGTATTACTATTTAATTATTAAAATACTTTATTTAACCTTTTATTAATTATATTGCGGATATTTCAATATTTTTAACGTATTACGAGCGACCTTTAGATTTTTAATTTATTATTCGTTTCGTAAATAGGCTTATTAAGTAGAATAGTAAATATATTATTATAAAAAATACTTTTAGAAATAATAACGTAAATACCGTTATCCTTAATATATAAATATCCTATTATTTATATTTAATAATTTCGTTTAATTTATACTTCTAATAACCGAACGATTCTAATAATTATTAATCTTACGAAAATATTAAATTTAAAGGTCGGAATAGTAAATTAAAAGCGTACTTCGTTATTTAACGATTATTTAAAAAGAAAAAAATAAAAACGATATATAATAACGAATTACCCGCGGGTAATAGTAATCTTAATGATTTATACCCTTATAATAATAAACAAAATACCGGTTAGGAGCCTATATTAATAAAGGGATTTAATTAGGCTAATTAAATAAATAATATTTAATTCCTTATAGTAATAATATTAACGCTTCGAGGGTAAAAAAACCTATTCCTACTTTTTAATATTCTAAATAATCTTCTTTTTTATTATATTATAAAAGGGAATTTTAAAGTCTATAATATTCGGATTCTTATTAAGTATATATAAATTATTTACGAAATTCGCCTCCTAGAGATAAAATTAAATTCCGAAAATTTACGTTTAATTCTATATAATATAATTTTAAGACCCTTCGACTTTTGAATATTAAAAACGATTAAATTTAAATTTTACTATTAATTTACCGTTTTAGTAATTTTTTCTTCGGAATACCCCCTAAATAATTAATAGCCGAAAGATTATTAATTCTAATTATAAACTTATTTCGAAATTAAAGCGTTCGACCTCCTTTATATTAATAAATTTTCTATATTTAATAATATTATAATACGCCCTACGATTTAAATTATTTTTTAAAAAAAATAAATAGGATATATAATTAATTATACGCCGAAAATTCTACTTATACCCGGGATTTTATTTTTATTATATAAAATTTTTATCGCTTAGCCTTCGTTTACCGAACGGGTAATATTATTTAAAGTTAAAATTATTAAAAATAAGGTTAAAGGTAATAAAGAAATAAATTAGAGGGATATAATAATTTTATTTAATAATTATTTAAAATACTTTATTATAATAATATTCGGGAATATATTAAATAAAGTAATTATCGGCAGGACGTATAATAATCGGCAATATTCTAAATAAATATTTCGAATTCCTCCCCTAAAATAAAAGGATTATATTCTAATTTATAATAATTTAATTTTATAGGCTTTATAATATTCGCCGGACCAACCTAAATTAGGACTAAAAAACGAATTTCTAATAAATAAAATTCGCTTCCTATTTTATCTTCTACCCTATTTATAATTAAAGAATATAAAAAAGCTAAATAAACCCCCCGCCCCTATAAATAAAAAATTATATTATATATTAATATATTTAAATATTTACGTATTATAGTAATATATTATTCGAATTCGTTCGTAATATATAAATCTTTATTACGATAAATAATATTAATTAAAAAATTTATACGTTAAAACGAAATAAAGGGCCCTATATATTATTAATTTATTTATAAAAATTGGAATTAAAGATAAATAAATTAATAGAATAGAATAATATATTTATAGAGAGAATTTTCGTTTTTATTAATACGTAATTACGCGTATTATTTCTAAAGATTAGTAAATATCGTATAAAAGCGTTTTAAAACGTAGAGTTTCAAAACGTAACGTTATAGAACGTAATATATATTTTCGAAATTAAATTAGATGTAAAAACTCCTATTATACGGACGGAAATTAAAACGGTATTCGATTAATATATTAAATCGAAGGTAGGGATATTGGGAGAGGGTAAAATACCCTAACTTTAATATAAATAAGATAATATATAATAATTTAAAAAGAGTATATTTTTTATATTTATTATATTATTTCGATATTATTTAATCTATATATTAATAAAATATAGGGGATTTATTCTAAATTTTATATTAATAGCGCGTAGCTTATACGTAAATATAATATAAATTATATCTTTCCTTTATTTAAATTTTTCGATAATTATCTTCTTCCCTTCTTATAACCTTTATATACCGTAATAATAATATATATTAAAAATAAAGACTTCTAATTATTTTAATTTTTATACAATAAATATACCTTTAAAATTAAAGGGTAAATAATATATACTTAATATTATTTAATTTATTTTAATAATTACGCTTCTAATTCCCTACGCCGCCGGCCCTATACCGCTTTTATATAAATTATAATTTAAATAATTTTTATTCTCCTTTTAAAGGTTAACATTAAAATTATTAAATTTACTACCGCGCAATATATTTATATCCGGTTTTATAAATAACCTTTTACCCCTACCGTTTTTAAAAATATATTAATTTTCGATTACGTAACGGGTACGAAACCGAATAAATAGACCTATTATCGATAATCTAATATAAATAATAACGTTTATAAATTCCCTCCCAGCCTTAATATAAACGTATTCGAAACGGTCTTTTAAATAAATATTATAAAGGTATATAAATAAAAGGCGGGATCGGCTATAGAATTATAAATTATAAAAAATTTGCGGAAATAGGTTAAATATTTATATTACGTTATATATCGTCTCTTTAATAGGATTTACGAAATTATATATAATCGTATTTACATTTATTTTAAGGATTATTAAAATTTAAATAAATTTAACGTTTTATAATTAAAATATTATAATTTCTAATAATTAGCGGGCGAATAATAATATAATACTTCGAATAATAAATAATAAATATTAATAAATTAAATATAAATAGGTATATATTAACTTTAATAGGAATTAAAAAGTACCTACGTATATTAATTCTAATAAAAGTCGAAATAATCTTATATATTTTAATTCCTATTAGAATTAATTAATTTAATTATTATTTTTATTATTTTAATCCTACGAGAATAAATTATATAGAAGTAAATAATTCTTATAAGAATAAAATATAAAGGGATTAAATTAAAATAAATAAATTGCCGCGAAATCGAAATTTAAAATAATTTTATCGGCGGTATTTATAATTATTACCGGCGGTATAGCGTTTAATTAATTGCGGCTCCGGAATAGGAAATAGGGCCGACGGGTACGTAATATATAATACGGCCCTATAAATTATAAATAAAGTAGGTTATATATTATATTCCCTACCTATTATTATTTTAATAATAATTATATTTCGCTTACTAATATAAATAAATTTAATATTAGATATAATTTTCCTATATTTTTATAAAAAGTCCTATCCGTAAATATTTAAATATTTTTACTCACGTAATAAAGGAACGTATTAAATAAGGTTAAATAAATTATAAATTATATTTAACGCTTTATTTACGATTATAATACGAACGACCTACTACGAAATTTTAAATAGTATAAGGACGATATATAATAATTAGAAATTAATATTAGAAGGATAATTTAATTCGAAGTAATTTACGAAAAAGTTATTTAAATAAAATAGAAATAATTTAATTTACGATATAAATTTCGGCGTTTTAAACGGTAATTTAATTTTATTAGGGAGCGCCTCTATTTAATTAAATTAATAATTATAATTATTATAATAAATTATATATACTTATTTTCTATTTATAAAATCGATTTAACTTTAAAAAATCTTAAGGATAGCGGACCGAAAATACTTTATATTAATAACTTTATATATATTAAGGTAATTAGTAATTAATATAGTGCATTTATTAATATTCTCTTAAAATTATTTTTTAGGGCGAATATTATTAATAAAAATACCGAATTCGGAATTTATATTAGACGAATTACCGGGCCCAATATAGCGAAGGGGTTAAGATTAAATTATATTATAAATATCGATAATTATAAATAACGTTTATAAAAATTCTAAATCGGAACCGAATAGATTATTATCCGCTTTTATTTAATACGAAATAATTAAATTAGAAGAATATCCGAATTTATCGAAATATTAATAAAGTATAAAGAAGTAAATTATCCTTAATTTACCGCCGCGTACAGTACGCTTAAAACGCTATTACAAATTAATAACGTCTTAAAATATAATTTCGCTATATTATATTATACGGATAATATTAAATATATTTATTTTTATATTTAATATAATAATAAATATAATAATCCGATATTAAGAATTTAAAATAATAAATTATTAATAAAGCCGCTTTTAATCCGCGGGTCGGATATACGAATAATAGATCCGGATAATTAGAAGGGCGGTAATTAGGGAGCGAATCCTACGCTTAATTAACGTTAAAATAAAATACTTCCTTATTTTATTAATTAAATTTTTATTATTAATATAAATAATAATTTTTAATATAATCGAATCGGTTGGAATAAATAAGAATTTAAAGCGTTCGAAATATTAGGTTTCGCTAAATGGAATGCGGTCGAAGATAATACCAATATTAGGCCAATTAATTAACGTATAGATAATACGAAAAGAATTTAAAAAATTACTAAGTAATTAGAAACTAATATACGTTTATACGTATATTTCGGATTTTTTAATTAATATAGTAGTATAACCGAATTATAGGATAGAGAATGGAAATATACATTAAAGTTAATAAAAGTTTATAAATTTAAATCGGAAATTACATTATTAATATATTATATAAAATTCGTTAATAATTATAAATATTATACAGTTAGCGAATTTAAAGGAGCGAAAATATTTAAGGAAATAATAATATAAAATTTATTCGGGATTGAAGAGGATATAAATATAATATTTAAAAATTATACGCTTTTAGAATTTATTATTCTTATAGGAATTAAAAATAAATTAAATATAAAAAGGGATTTTTAGAAGTATAATATATTTTATAAAAGTTTTAGTCGATAAGAAGTAATTTAATATTATAATACCGGGCAATAATATCCTTTTATTTTTAATTTAATCGATTTAGGGGGATAATTTAAATTATAATTTTATAAAATAGAATAATTAAAATAGTTTAAAGAATAATACTTTTACCGAACCTAATAATTATAATAAAAATAATATTACTGTATTAATAAATAATCTAACGGATATATTTAATTTATTCTACGCGAGGGCGACGGATAGCATTACTAAACTTTATTAAATTAACCGGGTTAAATAAAAGACGGATAATAATATAAATAAATTAACGTTATAATTTTTAATATTCGTTTAAATTAATATATTTAATAATTATAATTATATATTATTAGGAAATTCGGTTAGGGTATAGTAAAATAGCGAATATAATAGTAGATTCGAATTGTTTAATAAAATATAAAATATTACCGGAGTAAAATTTAAATTATATTATAATTCCTATATAATTTAATAATATTTAGATAAAAATTAATTAATATATAATATATAATCCTTAGAGGCACGTTTCGTTATCTACGAAAATAATCCCTAGGTAATTATTAATTAAAAATTATAAAACGTATTAGAGAAAAAAAAAAGGAAGAGAAAAGTTGAAAGGAAAATAAAATACTTGACGCCGTTAAATTATAAATATTTATTATTATTGTAAAGATATTTGAGGGTGAATGTGAGATTATATTTAATTTAATTGAAAATTTGTATAGGAGTTTTGTCGCCCATGGCCAAATCGTACAAAATCGACACAGACCTCCTTTCACTTCGTTCGCGGAGACCCACCCAGTTCCTAGGGTGGGGTAGAGTGTCGTTGTGGGGTGGTCTGTGCTCAGAGACTAAAGTTGTTATATATCGACTGTTCTGGGATCATGACGACATCACTACCTAGTATATGGTTCGTCTCGAAATGACGGGCAGTTTTGGGATGATAGACCCACCAGTAGCACTAACACAGGCTCTAAAAGTTAGCGGCTCCAGCGAACAACAGATGAAAGAACTCGGCCAACCGCCTACCGCGCGATAGGCGCATAACGATAGAGGGAGGACGAGGGAGGGGTCGTTGAGTCAATGCCGTTCTCTTCCATCTCCTCGAAGCCCAATTCCCGAGCCTATTGGCTATCGACTTGACTTGTCAATGCTCACCATCGCAATGGTGCGCGCCAGGAGGTCAGCAGGTAGCAAAAGGCTGCCGCGCCCACTTCGGACTGCATCAAGTAGCGTCCAACAATTGGGTGAGATGCAGGTAGGGTCCGATTCAGTGAACGACTAATATGCCCAGCAGTATGTCGATGCGGAACATTTTGGGCGGCCTGCGCGGGGCAACGACCACCCTATCTTTTGTTCATCAACTTCAAGGTAAAAGAGATGTCAAATTCTCAAGGGGAAAGCTCGGCAAGAAAATGAGAAAGATGGACAAGTTGAAACGGTGAGCTGCCATCGGCTTGAATCAACTGGATCATCCCGCCCTTCAACTTGACTGGAACCAAAGGCACCCCTCCAGATACAGCAGCCAATAATGCTGCCCCCCAGCCATCCAACAAACAGCCGGATACACCATTTTACCTGGTGAAACAGGAAAGCATCGGGGCCATGATGGTATTAACAGGGGTAAACCGCACCTCCAGACTGACAGTTCCAGAAAGAGCCTCTGCTGGCCCACCTTGCTACCTGTCAGATTGTATGGGGGGATTGATTGATTCTCTGTATCTATATATAATTGTGGAGAACAGGATTCTAGAGCTCTGGTCGGGGGAGCTGGGGGTATCCCTTATTTACCAAGACCTTTTAGGTGGCTGGTAGTACTAACCAGCTATATACTATTTTAGCCCAAAATACTACCCTAGAATTTAATACACCCCCTCACTCGAAGACCGTCTCGATTACCCTTTTAGGGTCGAGAGTAAAACTATTTACACATTTCCTATTCCCTTTAGTTAATTTACTATTACTTCTCCTACTATAATACTATCACAGGCTTAGCCTAGTAACTATACGTAACTTAGTTACATACTTGTGCTAAGGTTATAATTACTATTAAGATAATTACAACCTTACTCGGCTGGCCCGCCGCCGCGGTCGCACAACGACACGGTCGCGGTCCCGGTCACATAACCACGCGCGCCCTGCGCGCGCATAGTTTATATGCCATGCCCTTATAAGGGTAGCCACCCGCGTACAACTTCGTTCCCTTTCCTCTTTTCCTTCTTTATATAATATTGTATATCCTATTTTATTTACTTTAATTATATTTACCTATAATAATATATTATACTTTATTATTACGTTTATAACGTATAATTTTCGATTATTTAAACGTATTAGGATCGTTTTATTCGTAAATCGTTAAATTTAATATTTTTTCTTTTTTTCGATAATTAAAATAATTTCCTTCGTCGCGATAACTTCGACTATTAATTATTCGCCAAAGCCGCGTCCTTTTATTTAAAGAATAAAAATAACTTTCTTTTTATCCAACGGATAAAAGTAAGCGCCGTATTTCTCTCTTTCTCTTTCTCTATTCTTAAAATCGTTTTACAAATTGCAAACCTTCTCTCCATTCGTTAATATTTAATATAAATAATAATAGCGATCCTACGTACTTTTTAGGAAACGATAACGAATTCCCTACGACTTTTCGCTCTTTAAATATTAATAAACCTCCTATAATAAACGATTTATTTATTTATAATATTAACGTTTACGTTATTACTTTATACGAATTTCCTATCCTCTAAAATATTAATAATTTTATTATTACCGTCGAGGAGGACGAAAATAAGGAAGTAATCCCCGAAGATTATTTATCCGGAATTAATATTATCGCTAAATACCCCGCTTTTTATTCAATTATCGTACTTATTATTCGTATTTATATTAAAATTCTATTTATTATTAAAAATTACCGCGAAGAAATATTTATTAACCGTTATATTATTAATAACGTTCAAAATATATTCGACGACGTAAATTTTAAATATTATTAATTTATCGCTAAATACTAATTTTTTAAAATTAATAAATTTATTATTAATAAATATAATAATACTTTTCGCGATATTATTTCGAAATTTATAATTTAATTTAATACGAATATTACGGATAAAATTACTAATATTAATACTATATTCAACTATTATTAAATTATTAATAACCCTCTTATTTTTATAAAAAAGGAATTTGGCAGCGCCGTTACCCGTTGCGAAATTTTCGCCGTTTAATATTTCCGTATCCAATCTTAATAGAAAATCGATACCCTCCTTTACTTTAATAAGGGTATTAAAATTATTAAAACGGTTATATTTCTAGGCTTAAAAATCCTATTTAATATCCGTAAAGAGCTCTAAACTATTTAAAATAATAAGTCTAAAAATATTTAATATTAGAAAATTAAAAAGGAATTTATAAACTATTTAATTAAACGTTTTAAAAATATTAATTTAATTAACGACGCTAACCGCCGTCTCGAGGAATATTATATAAAAAACCGCCCTTTTATTAAATTTAAATAAAAGTTTACTAATTTTTATAATTTAATCGGTTATAACGACGTTATAAAAATTTATTACCTTCGTAATAAAATTAATAAACGTTTTCGCAACGGTTTTATTTATTATAACCCCCCGGCCGCCAATAACTTCTACGCCTAATTCAATTTATACCGTACTATTACCACTAATTTTGAAAATACCGATTACCGTTAAAAAATAATTAATTACGCCTTTAATTTATTTATTATTAATACCGCCCCCGCCGTTAACTTTAACTCTACCCTTCGTATTAATTCCGATAATATTCCTATTAATTAAAATAATAATAAAATAGACCTAAACGCCATCGATCTAACCGTATTTATCTATAAAAATATCCTCAATTAGCGTATACGTAAGGGCTTTTACCGTTATTATAATTAAAAGGGTTATATTAACCGTAATTATACTAATTCGATAAATTATAACGATAAGGGCTATTAAAATAATAAAAGTAAAGGTAATAAAAAGAAGAAAAAACGTAATTAGGGCTAATAAATTAAAATTTACGCTATTAACGTTATTCTAACCGCCTTTACCGCCCCCGCCGCTCCGGCTACCGAAAGTAAAAAATATTATAACGTTTTAAAAAATAAATAACCTTTATACCTAATTACGTATAAAGGCTTTAATAATTATTATAATTCTTAATTAAAAAGGATAAAGTTTTAAATTCCCCGGAATTAAAGGGTTTAGAAGAAATACGGATTTAATTTTTAAATAATTCTATTACCCTAAATTTAATATTCCTTTTTTCCTATATAATAACTAATTTGCATAAAAATTATTATATTACCTTCGTTAATAATAAATACTCCGTATTCGCTTTTATCGACCGTTCTTTTATAATAAAAAATAACTTTCCGCGTTTTAAATTTCAACGCCTAAAGAAATTAATTTTAGCCGATAATATAATTAAAAATATTATTTTTAAGGGGGTAAGGGCTAAACTCCGTATTAGATTTTATAATAAGGTCGTTACTTTCTTAATATATAATATTTCCCCTAAATACCCTATAATTTTAAATTTCCTATAAATATAATTCTATAAACTTAAAATTAATTATAATATATATAATATATAATTTAAATACTACTATAGTCGTTATTTTATTATAAACCTATTTAATAAACTAACCGTAATATTACGTACTATTTTTAATAATATTACGGTCGCCGTTATTAAGGCTTTACCTAAATTTATTTTAATAATAACCTTCTTTAAAAAGAATACGCCGGCTTTTAAAACTACTTCCCTAACCGCAATATAAAAGTTAACCCTAATAATTATACCCTCGGTTACTCTTAAAACGAAATCTATTCCCTAAAATAAATTTATTCCCTAAAAGAAGTCTACTCTTTAAATTAACCCCGCTCCTATTTACAATTTACCCGCTCCCGAACCCTCCTAATTTCCTATTCGCTATAATATTACCCCGCTTAAAGTTTTAATTATTAGCCGAATTAGTATTAAAGTCCAAAATATTTCAAAAATAACCGCTCTCTTTGTTAAAATTAAAAGCCCTATAATTTATAAGCCCTATATTAAATTGAACGGTCGGCGTATATTAACTAATATATATTACGAATATAGTCCCCGTTCGTTTAAAACGGTAAATAACCTATTAAATTTAAAGGATATTAAAAAATTTAACGCTACTACGTTTAATTTCCTATATAAAAGGGATAATTTATAATTTATAATTATAATATACGTAAAATTCGAACGTTTAGCCGCTATTTACGAATTTAATAAAATTACCCTAATTGAAGAAATTGTTAACGATATTTAAAATAAGGAAGGTAAGAAATATAAAAATACGTTATTAAAGAACCTTTATAATTTTATCGAAATTATAGCGGGTAATAATTCTAAAAATAATATTAAAACCGCGGTTTTAATAAAATTATTAAACCTAACGGGTAATTTTAGCCAAAATACTCCTATATATAAAGAAATTATTTATTAAATTATAATAATTAAAATCGCTAAGTAAATTAACCTTAATAAAATTATAAAGGAAAATGCGAAGAAGTTTTTTAAAAAAAATCGACGGTTAATATTATTAAAAGAAGAAATTATAATTAAAGTCCCCGAATGGTATTATAAGAATATTTTAGCTTTCTTACCCCAATTAGCGGAGGAGGTCCTACTTTATTATATTTATAATTATAAAATTGAATTATTACTAAATATTAAACCGCTTAACGTTCGCACTCGCTTAACGTCCCTTATCGAAACTTCGGTTATTAAATAGTAAATTAATAATAATCTTCGTAAGAATTTTATCCGCCCTTTATAATTAACCGCGGTTACCCCTATCCTTTTAATTAAAAAACCGGATAGCGGAGTCCGAATTTATATAAATTATAAAAATATTAATAATATTACCCTAAAATCCCGCTACCCGCTCCTACTAATTAAAAAGACCCTAAATTCGATTTATAAAATAAAGATTTTTACCAAATTAAATATTATTACTATATTTAATTAAATATAAATTAAAAAAAATTACGAATAATTAATTATATTTATTATTTATTTCGGCTTATTCGAATTTTTAATTTATCCGTTTAACTTTTAAAATACGCTAAATACATTTTAAAATTATATTAATAATATCCTATATAATATCTTCGACGTTTACGTAACCGCGTATCTTAACGATATCCTAATTTATTCCAATAACGAAAAAGAATACGAACGGTATATTAACGAAATTTTAGAACGAATAATTAAAGTAGGATTACAAATCGATATTAATAAATACGAATTTTATATAATACGTACAAAGTATTTAAGTTTAATTATTACGCCCAGTAATATCGAAATAAATCCCGAAAAAATCGTTATTATTATATTATAATAAATTCCCGATTCTAAATATTCGTTATAACGCTTCCTAAATTTCGCTAATTTTTATTAACGTTTTATAAAATACTTTTCGATTATAATAAGGCCACTTTATAAATTAATTAAGAAAATAATACCCGTAAATTAAAAATAAATAAAGCGGTATTAAAATTCTTTTAAAGTATTAAAGAAAACCTTTATAAATAAATTAATTTTATATATTTACAATTAATTTAAACTAATTATTATAAAGATAAACACTTCAAACTAAGCTTATAGAAAAACCTTATCGCAATACAATAATAATAATATTTTACAACCGGTCGCTTATTTTAATTAAAAATACTCCGCCGCCGAATATAATTATAATATCTATAATAAAGAATTACTAATTATTATTAAAGTATTAAAGGAGTAAAAACCAAAATTTAAAGGAGTATAATAGCCGTTTAAAATCCTTACGGATTATCGGAATTTAAAAATATTTATAACGAATAAGTAATTAACGCCCCGCTATATAAAGTAATCTTAATTCTTATTTTATTTCAATTTTATAATTAAATACCGACCGGATTCCCTCCAAATTCGCCCCAACGCCCTTAACTATAAACCAAAAAATATCCTTAAAAATATAAATAATAAATAGTTATTAGTATGCAATAAGGTCCTACTAAATAAAAACCTCTTCGTTAATAGCGCCTTTATTTTAAAGCCGGAGGACGAACCGGACGTAAGAAACCTCGTCGGTTATAAATATAAAGTTCTAAAAGAAATAGAATTAAAGGAATTAATAAGAATTAAATATTTATATAAATTAAATATTTTAGACGAAAAATTAATAAATAATTTAGTAACGGAATTTTATAAGAAGTCTACCTTTTTATAAAACGTTTTAACCTATTTATCGGACCTTAACCGTTATATATAACCAAAGGAAGTACGTAAATAAATAATAAAAACTTTATTCGTAAAATACCGCGCTATTTAAAAATGTATTTATTTTAAGAATACCGTTATTATAGACCTTAATAACTCCGCTCTTTATTTATAACTCTTTCGATATATTTACAATTCGCTATTAATAAAGCATCCAAATAAAGAAAAGACCTTCTATTTATTATTATAATTTTACTTTTAACCAAAGATATACTAATCCGTTAAAACGTATTATAAAGCGTATTTTCAATACGTAAAGATAAAGCCCTTACGATATTCCCCTTATAATTTATTAAAGTTATTAACCGTTCCTTTCACGCTATAGAAGGATATTTCCATTAATTATATTACCCCGTTAACGCCCTATTTTTAAAGGGAATAAAAATTTAAATATATTATAGTAATTATTAATTAATTAATAAAAATATATTATTTTATCCTTTATAAAATTTTAATAACGGAGGAATTAACGGAATATTTTATCGATAGAATCTATAGCTTTTACGGTATACCTAATATTATTATTTCCGACTATAATATATAATTCATTTCGACGTTTTAAAAGACCCTATCTTTAAAATTAAAAGTAAATTTAAAGCCTTCGTCCGCTTTCTACCCATTTACTAATAATTAAACCGAACGTATTAACGCCGAAATAAAATACTATTTAAAGATTTATATTAATTAAACCTAAAATAATTAAATCGATTAATTATTAATCGCGGAATTTGCGGGAAATAATACCGCTTCTAAAATTACGAGAATATTCCCCTTCTTTATTAATTACGGCTTTAACCTATATATAAATATCGAACCGGCTACCCTTTACCCTTTCGAATTATCGAAAGTTTAAAAGGCTAAATTCTTTAAAATTTATAAAATAATAGAATAATTCAAAACTATCTTCGATTTCGTAATAATTAAAATAAAATAAATATAATAATATTACAAGGATAATATTAATATTAAGAAATCGGATACCCTAGTTTATAAACTAAGCGATATAATTTTCTTTAATATTTAAAATCTTAAAATTAATCGCTCGTACGCCAAATTTACTCCGCTTTTCGAAGGCCCTTTTTTAATCGTTAAAATTAATACCCATTCTATTATTTTCAAACTATTAATTAATATAAAGTACGGACGGACTTTTAACGTAAATAAAATAAAGTTTTAATTACCGGCGGAATTATTAAGTTAAATATAATAATAATAAAATATCCGCACTAATATAAAGAGGATTATACGCCGAACGAATAACGGCGAAGACTCTTTCGAATAAGATTTCGTAGAAATCGATAAATATAAAAAGGAGAAGGGTTATTAAATATATTATATTATTTAAATTCCCCTTTATAAATTTAATTAATAACTATATATTAATATAGTGATATATTTAAAAAAGGTTAAAAAATTCTACGAAAAATATCCCGACGCTTTAATACCGCTAAATTAGGCTAAAGCCGAAAGGAAAAGGCTTAGGGAGGAAATACGGAAATTAGAGGAATTAAAAATATTATTAGAAGAGGGGGATTCGCCGGCGGAGAATACGGAAACTCTAGCCGAAGAATAGAAGGAGGTAAGGAGGAGGTCGCTATAATTAAAAATTACTACGACTATAGAAACTTTTCGAAGTATAGCGATATATTTAATAAGGATTTCTATTATTTTATATAATAATAATTAACTATATAACTTCTTTTAATTAGGGGTAGTATTATAGGCTTAGCCTAATAATTATACGTAATTTAATTACGTACTTGTATTAAAGTTGTAATTACTATTAAAATAATTATAACCTTATTCGGCTGGCCCGCCGCCGCGGTCGTATAGCGATACGGTCGCGGTCCCGGTTATATGACCACGCGCGCCCTACGCGCGCATGGTCTGTGTGCCGTGCCCTTATAAGGGCAGCCACCCGCGTATAGCTTCGCTCCCTTTCCTCTTTTCCTTCCTCGTGTAATATCGCATATCCTATTCTACCTACCTTGGTCGTGTTTACCCGTGATAAATACTTAAATATTTATTTAAATCTTTTATTTCCAAAGTCTTTTTATTATTATCTATTATAACCGGCCGTAGTAACTTTATAAATATTTTTAATAGCTCCCTAAATTTCCTATACTCTAATACTCTAAATACCTTCGTTAATTTATCTATAAGCATTTCTTTTATTTCTAAATAATTAATTTTAAAGGTCTCCTTTTTAATAATCTCTTTTCAAAATTAATATCGATAAATATCGATATACTTCATTTTAATAATAAAGATAGGAATTTCCTTAATAAGTACTTTAATAATTTATTAATTATTATATTTTATAATAGGAATAAAGTCGTTAAGCAACTTTATACTTAGAGCTTTAATAAATCGGTTAATAAATAATATTTCTTTAATAACCTTTTCGATAATGTAAAATTCTATTTTTATTATTAACGTCGTAATAGCGGTCTATTTAATAATACCCTAATAAATAAATTTACCGTATAATTTAATTATAAATCCTTAAAAATTCTTACGGTTTATTTTATTATCGGTAAATAAAGCGTTTAAAATTATTTCGAATTAGTTACTACTTTTATAATATAAATACTAATCCTTAATTATACGAAGGTAATAAATAACTTTTTTATTAGTATTATAATATTCTAAATTAAGATTGTAATTAAATCGAATTAATTAATTAATTAAAAAAATTATATTTAATCGCGTATTAATAGCGGCGTATAATATAGAGCCTATATTAATTTAATAGTCTCTAATTTTAATATAATTAATTAATTTATCGAAGGGTAATAATTCTTATTATTTTATTAATATTATAGTGGGTTTATAAGTAGATTTTAATAATTTATTAATTTTTTTAATATAGGCTTTTTAGAATAGCTAAATTTTTCCTACTTTACGGTTACGGATAACTTTAATACTTAAAAACTATTATAATTCTTTATTACCGGTTAATTAATATTTTAATTATAATAAATTAGTATATTCTTTAACCTAATCTTTATATTCCTTTAGGTAAATAAAAACGATATCGTTAATATAATATAATATAAATACTCTCTCCTTCTTTATAATATATAAATCCTTAAAAATAGTTTTAAATCCTATCCCCTTAAACATTCCATTCAATTCCCTTTATTATAATAAAAGGGTTCGTTAGAAGCTATAGAGCGTTTTTAGTAATTTAAGAACTTTTCCTTCTACTTAATATCCTAATAGTATACGTATATAAATTTCTTTATTAATTATAGCGTTTACAAAGGCGTTTATTGCATCCTACTAAATAAATTCTATATTAAAATGAATTATTAGTACAACGATAATTCGGAAGGATTTTCCCGTTAAAGTAGAAATATAAATATTAGCGCCTATTTTATATTATTAATCTCCTCAGATTATTAGCCTAACCTTAACTTTATTTAAAGTATTATTTTTATTAAATTTATAGGTATATACTTATATATAATTAAGGATTTATTTCCCTTTAGTACGAGGGATATTTTAATCGATTTTAACCTAAATTCTTATATCCTTATAATTATTAAAGTAGGTTCGTTCTACCTTACGAAATTTTTTATTAAGAGGGTAATTCTCGAAGTTGTAATAGTTCTTTAATACCCCTAGGAAGTTATAGCGGTATAAACTATTTAATTTACTATACTTAATTAATAACCATTATACCTCTACTTTTATAACCGTTCTAATAATTATTTTTATTATTAATTATAATAGTCTTTTTATTAAAAAGGTATTCTCTTATAATTTTAATTTTCGAAAATATTTATCAATTATTTAATTTAATATAATACTTATATATAGGGCTACTACGTATAAAGGAGGGGTATTTAGTAGTATTAAATATAGATTTATAATAAAGTTAATAATTATTTTATCCGGCCTTATAATTTCGTAGATATCCCCGGCCTTAATTTTTTAAGTAGTTTCTTATTAGGAATTTAAGGTTTCCTCTTCGAATATTATATTTAGAAGAGGTTCGACCTCGGTATCTTTTAAGTAGGGATTCGTTAATACCCCTTAATTTAGGTCCTATTTATTTATTTTATTTAACTTTTTAGCGAATTCTTTAATAATTATTATTTTTAAAATTACTAGGTCCTCCTTAATATTAATCTCGTTGGGGGAAAATTTAATATATTCGTTAAATATTACGTTACGTATTTAAATAATTTACTTTGTAACGGGGTTTTATATATAGTATATCGAAAAGGCGTTATATCCAATTAAATAACTAATTTACGCTCTAAAGAAATACTTTTAGCGATATTTTTCTTTCTTTTATACCGTACTAGTTATAGAATATATTTTACACTTATATATTCGAAGGTAATTAATATTTAATCGCCGTAATTTTTATTAATTATATTATTAAATAATATAAATATAGAAGCGTTCGTATAGGGATTTCCAATTATAAAAGTATCGAAGTAACCGGTTTAATAAATAAATTATTACGTATATAATTTCTAATTATAAATCGATTGGAAATTTTAAATTATTTTTTATAGTATTATATTATTATTTTACTATACCCCTTAAATATTCTATTCTATTATTCTATTTTTAAATATTAAGAATAGAAAGCTCGAATAATATTCCTCTTATTCCGAATTTAATTAATATTTCTCCTCGGTTAAATTTATTATTATATTTAAAGGCTTTAACCTTAACGTTATATTAATATACTAGTATATTTACATAATTATATAAAATTGAAGTAATATTAATAAATATTTAATTCGAAAGGTAATAATCCTATATATATTTAAATTATCAGTAAATAATAAATATAAAGTATTAATATCCGTTAATACCCTTATTAAATTCGAAGAAATTTATTATAAGGCGTTACCCTAATTTATATTTACGGTTTTAAAAGATTCGCTATATTTAATATCGCATTTTTACTATAGCGTAAATATCGTATTCGATTATTAATATCCCCTTTAAAAATACCGTAGAAAGGAAATCGCTCGAAGGCTCTTTAGTCGAATTAAAGTTTATTACGATTATATTATCCGTATCCTTCTTTTTAATTAAGATACTTCGTAATCGTACCCTATCGACGTTTTATAAATATTCGAATACTTAGGGATTAGGGTAACCGAATTAGTAGTACTATATTTTAACGGTTTAAATCGACGATTTTTTTATATAGGAATTGATTTAATATCGCCGTATTATAAATATTAATTTAGTAAATAATATAAATAAATATTCTAAGACTATTTAATTAAGAGTAGGTCTTTTCGCACATACCTTAATGTCGTTCCGCACATACCTCAAAAACTTCTTTTATTTTTTCCGCCCCGGAGTTTGGAAGTATACTACTAAATTTGGTATTAGAATTTTTCTTATTTTTTTCTCTACTTTACAAAGAGTACAATTACTCTCCAAATGCTACGCAAACCCAAAAACCATATTATATTTCAATCTTTTCTTTTTTATTCTCAAGTTTTATTATAATAATAGAACTTTAGCTATAGGGCCCGTGCACTTTTACATTTTGGCTAGAAAAATAGAGAAAGATGAATGAAAAATCCCAATATTCTTTTTATATTTTTACGGTTTCCTTTCCCTTAATTATAATTAGAAAAGTATTTCAAGGTATGTGCGGAACGACATTAAGGTATGTACGAAAAGACTCGCTCTTAATTAAAGATAGTATTTAAGGAATAGAAGAATAACCCGTTAATTTTCTTTAAATAATTATTTGGAGGTCGTTAATCCTAATAGAAACTTTACTTTCGTAATAGGAAAAGGGAGACGAAATTAATAGCGAAATTAAAGCAAAACGCGATTTCTTTTAACCGTAATTTTAAATTGCCTTTCTTACCTTTAATAACGACGTTAACCTCTTTAAAACCTTAAATTTCAATATAGGAGTTACCTACCTATAAATAGTTATTTAGATCGGTATAACGAAAATAATAGAAACGAATAATTTTATTAAATATATAGAGAGAATTCTTTAAATTTAAAATAATTAAATTTTTAAGGGGATATTCTTTTTATTTATTTCCGTTACCGATTTAGAAAATTACCCTATACTCTTCCCTAAAAAATTATACAAATTTAAATTTTATTATTTTAATAACCTTTTTCCTAATAATTTTAATTTTCTTAATTAAATTAATATCCTTCGTAATATTAATTTTAATAGTTCGTATAATAGAGGGATATAGCCTAAAAACTTTAAATTTAGCATTTAAATTTATATATTAATATTTTTTAAGAGAATAAAATCCTTTTTCGTATATTTTATATACGGAGAGCTCTTTACCTTTACCCTTTTTATTTTTCGAATTTTATTTTTTATACGTATTTTCGGAATTATTTAACGTTTATTTTCGTTTATTTACGTTACTTTTAGGCTTTTTATTTCTATTTTATTAACGAACGTCCTTATTATTAATTTTTTAATAATTATTAATTTTATTATCGTTATTAATATAATAATAAATTTAACCGTCGATTTCGATAATAAATGCCCTACGATTATTTTTACCCGCGGAGGTTATAATACTATAGCGACTATTTATACCCTACCTTTTAAAATCTTTATATATTTCTATATACTTTAAAATATTATTTTCTATTTTATTATTAAACTTCTATATTATATCGGTATAATTAAGTTGGACGATTTTAATAGTAGCGCGGAAGTCGTTATATTAAGATATAGCGTTTATATATTCCCCAATTCCCTTAGTAATATTATTATTTATAATTATAATTTAATTTTAGAATTAAATATTAAAATTAGTCGGTTCCTTTCGAAAAATTGCGATACTATTAATATAAACTTTACGGGTATTAACGAACTTATTGGTAATATTATATTGGGTTCTTTATTTAAAGAGGTTATATTAAATTTAAATATCCTATTCTTCTTTTATAGCCGAATTTTAAAGTCCGTAATTAATTAAAGATTTTATTTAAATTCTTATAACTTTATCCCTAATTTCGAATCTTAATCAATCCTTCTTCTTATTGGGGTAAATAATTTTAGCGTTATAATAGAATTAGAGATTATTTAAGTCTTCTTTAATAGGGATCTTATCGATTAAAATATTGTTTCGATAACGGTAAGGAACTTCGACGGTCTTTCTAACCTTATTTATCGTAGTACGAAGGAGACTGGCTTTAAGAAGACGTAATTTTTTATTAATTATTTCGATACGGAGTTTAATAATTAATTTAAAAAGGAAATTACCGGGTTTAAGGTAGAAAAGCTCGTAGGGTACGTCGACTTCGCTTAGGAGCTAGGCTTTAATAATATTAAAATCGTATTTAATTTATAGCATCTCCTCTTAGCGGACCTAGTCGTCGCTATCGGTAAGGAAGGGGTTATTATTAATTATCTTATTAATTTGCTTTAAAAAAGACATTATAATAGTAATAATAATATTATTGTTATTATCGGTATTAATAATAATAGGTATATTAAATTATTAATTGTTAGATTGTATAGGGGGATTAATTAATTCTTTATATTTGTGTATAACTGTGGAGAACAGGATTCTAGAGCTCTAGTCGGGGGAGCTGGGGGTATCCCTTATTTGCCAAGACCTTCTGGGTGGCTGGCAGTGCTGACCAGCTGTATACTATTTTGGCCCAGAATACCACCCTGGAATCTGACACTACCAACTTCGGTGAGTCGGCCGCGCTTATCGACCTGCCTTCTCCTCACCATAGCCGAGCCCGGGGGAAGGACCTGAAGGAGACGATTGGAGGTGGTTTTGGAATCGTTTGAGTACCCCCGCAGATTGTAGTTTCGAAGCTGGAAAGCGTCCTCTTTTCTTGCCACTCCAACGGTGTGTTCAGCAGCTGAGAGAGAGGACACAAAAGAAAAACAAGGTCGATGCTCACGGTATCATCAACACCATTATATTCATACATCGTCGCGTGCTCACCCCGCCTGTGTTACCTCTGGGCCTTGCAAGAAGACATGGTACTTAAGTGTACTTGTTGTCTCGCATGACTACTTGACGGTCTTGTCTTGCCAACAGTCGGCCTCTGTTTGGCGATCTCCCCTCTACCGTCAAGCAGTTCAGCACGGCTTCTTTGCCTCCCTTGACTCCCAGCTGCGCCAGCCTAGGAGTCAATCCGAGAATAAGATTAACTGCGGTGTGGTCGCACAGCACAACCTGAAAGACGCATCTTCCCTCGTCCAACCCGTCTTTTCTTCACGATCCGAGCGGACCATTGGCTCGTTTTGCAACGCCAATTACAGCCAGGCGACGAATCTCATTCCAGCAAGGGGAAAAAAAAAGTTTGTGTCGGTCAACGGAGACGTTGTGGACAGAGAGACGGGGCGAGAGAACTAGAATCCCAAGAAACATATGTCTATCGATCAGAATAGTCTCTTGGATTCTGTTTGACTGGTGGTTTGTTCCTTCAAGCTAGTTGGAGAACGAGCTGATGGTGACTTCCTCTCCGGAGAGCAGCCTCTTTGCGCACCCTCTTCGAATCTCACCTTGCGACTTTCGCCGTTACTATTCACAACCGTTACTCGACACTAGCCTCCGCACATCGCCCACGAAAGCCTCATGAGTAGTAGTTCTTCAACAATCCGAATCACTAGGCCCAACCGCCGATATGGCCGCCACTCAGGTTTCCACCTTCCGCGAGAGCTGGTCAACATGCAGCATGTATGATTCGGGTACGGTGCTTTGTCCAGCTGGGCTAACATGCTGTTATGGATGGAAAAGAGAGTTGGAAGAGACTGTGAGGAGTGAAGTGATAAGGTTGAGGTTGAGTATAGTTGCGCAACGCTGGGTAGAGTTGCGTGGTCTAAGAAGAGTGAGTTTTATATACCTTCAAACTTTCGTCCCAACCTTGCTGTTCTCGTTCTCGTCTTTACCTTAGTGGAACTGCCCCGGGGGATCGCCTCTAAAACACTGGCGTGCTTCCATGGTGGCAAGCGGGAAATGGGGGCCCTGGGGTGCTCCAAAACTCCACTGGCACCTCCGCCCGCACGTTGCGTGGTGCTGCGCCGTCCATGCCTTGTGGGGATGCTTGACCCTTGTCCGCCCGCTCGATCTGGAAAGTCACCAGATCGTCTGGTCATTAGTTCGTCCGAACTCTAGTTTATATATGCTAACCGGGCGCGTCACAGCAAGCTGTAACGTCTCCCTCACGTTCCTATCCAGTCACCACGCTCGACGGAATGTCAAGACGATCCCGCCTCCCATCAGCATTGTACGCCCCACAAGAAGAGGACTCGGCATGGTCTTCTTATACTCCCCGCGACCCGACCGCAACCGCTCAGCGGGCGCAAAAGTCACAGATCCCTCGGAGCAGCCTCCCTAGACCTGTCTCTAGCAGTATTCCCCGACCGACTTCGACAATATCTCGACCCGATCCGAAGCGACGTGACAAAGACGAGGGCTCATATCCCGAATCGAGTCCATGGCCTTGGCTTGACCCCGACCAGGACGACAACTTCCGACAAGTGGGAAAGAAGAGCAAACAGAAGAAGAAAACCGGAGGAGGAGGAGGTGGTGGCGGCGGCGGTGCACAGCAGCCAAAGCAGCCGAATAACGAGGGTGGCGATGGCTCACAAAAGGAAGGCGCCGATGGTGGTGGTGACGACGGCAACTCCAACGGTGGCGATGCCAGCAACGGTGCTGGAGGAGGTCCAGGAAAGTCCGGCAACGGCGGAGACAAAGGCGACGACGATAAAAAGGACGACAAGCCGAAGAAAGAAGCTGTTGACGATGAGGGCCAAAAGAAGGATGACGAAGAGAAGAAGGCCGAAAGTGCAAATAAATCGCCGCTCGAGGATGACTGGAATCAAGCAACCAGCAAGATAAGGCAAAAAGCAAAGCGAGGCGATGTCATTGGTTCCGTCGCTGAAGATAAGCCTACCCCGCGGTTATTGGATGACAAGGCGAAGAGTCATGGCGACTCGGACAAATCCAATGGCGTGAATGAGGTCAAACTCGACACTGCAACCTCAATAAACGCCAATCGCGTTTCTACAGACAACGCGTCCATCGACAACCGGTCTTCGAGTAATAGCAGGGTTGAAGAGAACAAGTCTTCTGGAGAGCGAACATCTTCAGATAGCAAACCTACCGGCTTTCCCTGGAGCGCTCTTTGGGGTGGCGGTCTCAAATGGGGAGCGAGCAGTCACAAGGAACAGCCAAAGCCGCAGGTGAAGCATGAAGACGAGCTCGAAAGCAATCCGTGGACCAAGTCTAAGAACACCAAGACTTTTCCAGGCTCTTTTGATGACGTTGAAGACACTAAGCCTGAGCCTGCTGTGACTGATTCGAAGTCTGAAAAGAAGCTCGATTCAGACGGGAAGGAACAAGATCGGGATGAAAGAGCGCGCCGTCAAAAAGAATTCAAAGACGACAAGGACGACAAACCTAACGGCATGAATGGGAAGTATTCGGCAACCGCGAAGAAACAAGACAACGACGATGAGAAGTACCGCGCCGACAACATGTATGCCAAGGGGGTAAAGAAGGAGGAGCGCAAAGATGATCACGATGACGGCCTCACGAAGAAGAGCAAAAAGTCAAAGAACAGCACTAGCGCATGGGATGTGGAACCAGACGCATGGCAAGAGCCAGGAGTGGAACCGAAAACAGAACCAAAGCCGGAGCTAACAAAAACCACTGAGCTCGAACCTGAGGACGACTTCTTCGAAAGCTTCCCTGCTGTGAAAAAGAAGAATGAGAAGATTTCGACGCGGCTGGGTCACTCCTCGAGGCTTGATTCATCATTCGGTCCAACGCTCAAGAAAGCAAATCCAGACCCCTGGGAAGTCTTTGGCGCCAAGAAGAACAAGACGCGGGTCGGCGCCGCCGAAGAGCCTATGGTTAGGACACGGAAGGCCGATCCGGAACTATTACCGGCAAAACGATCATCTCCCATCCCCGAGCCCGAACCTGAGGTCGAGCCAGAAGACGATGAAAAGCTGGAGCCCATCCTGCCATACAAGCCGCCAACGGCAAAGGCTTGGTGGGATCAGCCCCCAGCTCCACCAAGCCCTGTGAAGAACAAAAAGAAGAAAGGTAAGTATGATGTTGCTGACGAACCTCCCAGGGAGCCAGATCCGGAACCGGAACCTGTAGAAGAGCCCAAGGTTGAGACTGAAGCGCCAATGGAGGAGGACGATTTCTGGGCCAACTACGGTAAAGCGGCCTCCAGGAAGGACAAGAGGAAGAGCAAGAGAGCTGGACTTTCAGAAGAGCCGATACCCCCACCACCACCACCGCCGCCGCCTCCACCAGTAGAACCAGCTGAGACTTTCCCCTGGGATGATGTTCCCATCAAGAAGACCAAGAAGGGGAGAAGAGGTCTTGCAGAGCCTGAACCACCACCGCCACCTCCAGTCGAACCCGAACCGGTGGTCGAACCAGAGCCTGAGCCTGAGCCAACTGGTCCGCCTCCATTCCCTGAATCAGATGGAGAGGAGGAGAATCATGGTGGCTGGTTTTCATCTTTTCTCCATAAGCCAGAGAAGAAGAAGAGCAGGCAAACATCTCCCATGCCTCCACCTCCAGAAGAGCCAGAACCGGAGCCTGAGCCAATCCAACCAGAACCAGAACCAGAGCCGGAACCGGAAAAGAAGGAAGAAGACAATCCCTGGGATTACCCTATCTCAAAGAAGGAGAAGAGAAAGAAGAAGAAGGCCAGTGAACCAGAACCACCACCGCCGCCACCACCACCTCCTGAACCTCCAAAGAGATCCAAGTCTTCAAAGTACGGCAAGGACGATGAGTACGATTTCTGGAGTGCTTCAGCACCGAAGAGCAAGAGGGACAGGAAGGGCTATGTTGAACGTGTGCCATCCCCTGAGCCACCTGCCCCTGAGCAAGTGGAGGAGGTCATCTCTGAGCTGGAGGACCAGGAACCCGACTTTGATATGGAACCCGAGCCTGAAGCGCAACCTGAACCTGCTGCACTGTCGGATCGCGAAGACAAACTGTCGGACGACGGATGGGGCTACTCAAAGAGAGACAAGGACAAGAAGAAAAAGAAGGGCGTCGAACCGGAAGTCAAGTCAAAGAAGGAGTCCAGGTCAAGTCGGAAACCTGAACCAGAGCCAGAGCCTGACTCGAAACGGAAGAAAGCAAGAGACAGCATCTGGAGCTTGCCTACTGACCCAAAGAAGGACAAAAAGAAGAGAAGAGGTGATTTGGATGAAGACAGCAAGCCGCTACCTTCACCCGCACCGGACCCGCCTGATGTCTGGGAAGATGACTATCAAGACAAGAAGAAGAAGAGTGCCATCTCGGACGAATGGGCAAATTACTCGAACAAGGATAAAAAGAAGGGCAAAAACGCCATGGATGTTCTCATGGGGCTAAACAAATCGGGCGATCCACTAGCTGACTCAGCTCGGCAATCACCGCCAAGCCCTCCTCACCGTACCGCTGGCTTCTTCGGATCCTGGGAAACCGACAGTGAACGTGACGACAACCATAAACACAGAAAGCCATCCAAGGACAGCTCTCACAGGCCATACAGCATCGAGGAGCCTACTTTAGACGACGTCTGGGGCGCCACCATGCCCGGCAAGCGCAAGAAGAAGGCTAATGCCGGCACCGACAACGCACCGGTGGAGATTGTGGAGGACCTTACCCCGGACCCCGTCCAGCCAGACTCTGTGGAGGAGACCAGGGACGACAGACACAGCCAGGAAGACAGCAAACCCGAAAGTAACAGCTATGGCAGCAGTTTCTGGGGATGGGGAGGCTTCGCCAAAAGCAGCAGCAAATCTTCTAACAAGGAATCGTCGCTTCACGATGAGCCAGCACCACCTCCGCCGCCACCACCAGCGCCAACTCCTCCACTGGACGAACCGGAACTCGACATCTGGGCTGATGACGATGACGAACCCCAACCAGTTGCCAAGCCTGAGAAGGAGGACAAGAAGAAGTCCAAGGACAAGAAGTCTAAGGAGAAGGAGCCCAAGCTGAGCGAGAAGGAGTTGAAGAAGTTGGAGAAGGAGAAGAAGAAAGCCGAGAAAGAGGAAGCGAGGCGCAGACTCAAGGAGGCCAAGGAATTGGAGGAAGAGCTGAAGCGCACTGCTCGGGAAGCCAAGGAGCTGGACGAGGCCTTGAGACGGAAGGCTGAGAGGGAGAGGGAGTTGGAGGAGCAAGCGCAGCGTGAGGCTGAAGAGCAAGCAGCCCGCGAGGAAGAGGAGCGAAGACTGCAAGAGGAGGAAGAGCACAGGCAACGGGAAGAGGAAGAACGCCGCCTTAAGGAAGAGGAGGAGTGTCGACAACGAGAGGCCGAAGAGCAAGCTCGGATCGCTGAAGAAGAGGCCCGCATTGCTGCTGAGGAGGAAGCACGTAAGGAGGAGGAAAAGAAGCTTGCAAAGGAAAAGGCAAAGCTCGATGAAGAAGCTGCGGAGCTTGAGACACTTAGACTCAAGAAGGAGAAGACGCCTCGAAGATTCATGTCGAGAGACCAACGCCGGCTTGACATTCTCGCTGCCAAGTTCGAGGAGATAGCGCGCAAGAAAAAGGAGGAGGAAGAGGAGCGGCAGCGAGCTGAAGAAGAAGCAGCCCGTATTGCCGAAGAGGAGGCTCGCCTTGCCGCTGAAGAGCAGGCTCGGAAAGAGGAGGAAGAAAGGTTGGCCAGAGAGATAGCGGAACTCGAAGAGGAGGAGGCTGAGTTTCAGGCACTTCGCTTCAAGAAGGCAAACTCACCAAGGAGGTTCACGACAAAGGACCAACAGAGACTTCAACAGCTTATCAAACAACGCAGAGAACGGAAGCGGCTTAAGCAAGAGGAAGAGGAACGCAAGCAGCGAGAGGAGGAAGAGGAGAGGCAACGGCAGGCTGATGAAGAAGCTCGTCTTGCTGCGGAAGAACAGGCGCGCAAAGATGAGGAGGCCCGGCTTGCTGAAGAAGCAAGAATCGCAGAGGAGGAAGCGAAGATTGCGGCGGATGAGGCAAAGCTTGCGGAAGAAGAGGCCCAACTGGAAGCTCTCACCAACAAGAAAGCGAAAACCCCTCGCCGGTTTACCCTCATGGATGGGCGGAAGCTCGATCTACTTACCAAGAGTGTCAACCGCCTGCGAGAGGAGAAGGCCGCTCGAGAGGCTGCGAAGAAGGCTGCGGAGGAGGCTGCAGCGGAAGCTGCCCCAGAGGCTGAAGATCAGCCTAGGGACGAATGGCAAGACGCAGATGAGGGTCAGGGTGCAAACAACGATGAAGACGCCGAGGCAGCTGCTATCAAAGACGCAACAGAGAGGGCAATCCGCCAAGCTGAGGAGGAGGCCGAAGCCAAACAGGCAAGGAAAGCGAGCAGAAAGGGCAAGTCCAAGGCTGATCCACTCGACGGCATCGAACAACTCACTCCCGAGCAGGTGGACGAATTGCTCGGAGACTCTTCGAAACGGGACAAGAGTGTTGACAGCCAACCTAAAGAGGATAAGCCTGATAACAACAACCACAATGCCGCGGCTGGCGGATTCAGTCTCTGGGGAGCTGCCAAAAGAGGCATCTTTGGCTTTGGAGGAGGCAGCGGATGGGAAGAACACCATGAACAACAGCCTGCTCCGGAACCTGAGCCGTCAGCCGAAGATGATAAGGCAGCTGAGTCATCCAGAGTGGTAGAGGCCGCCATGGCCGCTGGTGGTGTGATTGGAGGCGTTCCTCCTGGGCTATGGGATGCAACCCCCAAGGCCGTCTCACCGTCGCCTGAACCAACTGCTGAGCCAGTGGCCTACCCCGCCAAGCCCACCAAGTCCAAGAAGGCTGCGGGGAGCAAGAGCAAGAGCAAGATTGCCGACCGCCTGCGCGTCTTCGAGTCACTTGACGCCGGAGCCGACACACCTGCTGATGCTGATGGTGGCCCACCAGCCGCACCGTCTACACCACCACCACACTTTGGTCGTCCCCCTCCCCCGCCCGCGCCATATATGGTGCGCTCGCCACCGTCACCTGCCATCTCACCCGTTGTCGCAGTCGCCGTATCTCCGCCAGTGCAGAGGGAGGAAAGGCGAAAGTCGTCGAGAAAGAGCAGAGACAAGGAAAGAGGGTATTCACGCGACGCCGATAACGACGACTATCACTTATCGGCTCCTCCACCTCCGCCGCCGCCATTTGCGCCGTCGGGCGCACCACCTGGGGGCTTCCCCGGCGGATTTCCGATCGACGACGATTACCGACCTAGTCGCGACATGCATGGTGATCATCACCATGATAACGAACCCGAAAACCATCGCGAGCCTGAACCTGTCGATTCTGCAGCCGAACGAGCAGCCGAGCGAAGAGCAAAGAGACGATCGAAGAGAATCTCACCTGAAGGAGTCGAGTTTGACCTGCCACCTGCGCCGCCCTCGCCCCCTCCTGTCGCACCCGATGCGCCAATTGACGACGAAATGGCAGAGTCCAAGTCGCCTCGAAAGGAGAGGCCCAAGATAAACCGTCAGGGTACAGCATGGGGTATGGACGGAAAGAAGATCTCATCGCGGCCCAAAGTGGAACGTGAGCCAAGCACCAAGCCGAGGAAGACTGCGCACATTGAGGAGCCCGAAAAGCCAATCCGATCTCGAGATAAGGAAGCGCCTGGGGCGACGGCGCAAGGTCCGATGCAAGCGCGATTCGCTAGCGTGTTTACCAGTACCCCTCCACTGTCGCGATCAATGTCCCAGCGCGAGAAACGTCTTGGGCCCAACGGAAAACCGATTACACGAAGATATTCGGATAGCGCAAATGCCGTCGCAACTCCTCCTGCTCCTCCTCCCCCGCCAGAGGATATATCGTCAAAGGCGGCCAAGGTGCTAGGTGTTGGAGCACGCGGCTTGGGAGTCGGTCTCGGTCTTGCGAATGGAATCCTTGGAAATGGCTTTGGTCGGGGAGCTCCTGCTGCGCCTGCACGCAACAAGCAGGGTAAGTTGTTGTGTTGCCGTTTGTTGTAAGACAAAAGATGTCGCTAACTCGTTTGTGCGACGATGCAGACTTGAACGATGACACGCCTGTGTCAGGTGCTATCGATCCAGATTTCAGCCCGACCAAGTCGGAACGTCGCAGGGCAAAGGTATGCGAAAGCCCAACATTCGTCGCGTCCCAAGCGAATGGGTCGGATGCTAATACCAAGTCATCGCAACAGCAATACATGTCCGAAGACGACCACGTCATGTTCGAGATGCCCGATGCTACACCCCCCGCTCGTCCCCCGGTTCGCCGCGTTAGCACCAGCAACGCCAAACAAAAGTCAGGCTTTAGCCTGTTTGGCGTGTTTGGCTCGAAACAGCAGCAACAACAGCAAGAATCGGCGCCACGCCCCGAACCACCACGTCGAAGCCGAACCGTTCCTACATATCAAACTACCGATGATGAAGGTGGCCGACAGCCAGCAGCCGCATTTGTCCCCGAAACTGACGCCGATCGCGAAGCCCGAAGAGCCGCCCGTCGCGCACGCCGCGCCGAGAAGGAAGCAGCTGAGAGAGGCGCCGCTGTACATTCCGCTGAAGAAGCCCGTCGCCAAAAGGATGAAGCTCGTCGTGAACGGCGCAGGAAGCAGGAGGAAGACGAGGAAGCTCGGAGGCTAGAAGAGAAGGAGGCCCGTCGTGCTGAAAGGCGGGCTCGGAAGGCCAGAGAGGAAGAGGATCGTCGTGCCCGAGAAGACGAAGAACGTCGGGCTGAAGATCAGCGGGAAGTTGAGCGTGCTGAGAGGAGGAGGATACGAGCCGAACGGGCTGCTGCCGAAGCTGAGGGAGGACACCGCGATGTCAATGGCGGTAGACAAGATGAACGACGACGGAGCAATCGACGCATGCCTCCTGAGCCTGATCGTGAACACGACCGCGGCGCCGAAGAAGATGAGGAACGGCGAAGGAGGAGAGAGGCTCGTCGTGCTGCTAAGGCCGCTCAACTTGCTGCTGAAGCTGCCGCTGATGAAATGGATAGAGCCAGGAGGGAGCGAAGGCCGAGGGAAAAGAGTACCGCCCGGCCTGACCCGAGAGATGCGCCGCCGGATGAGTACGTCTATCCGAGAGGGCAATCCAAGCCTCGAAAGCAGGGACAGCATGATGGGTGGCCACATTCGGGAACCACGTCCTGGGTCAAGGATCATGCTGATGCTCCTGCTCCTCCATCGCCTCCTGGAATGCCAGGTGCTTTTGGTGACGACCATGCCAACGGCCACGCCAATGGCGGCGCACCACCGCCGCCTCCTCGCATGATGCCTCATGAACTTGACGAGGAAGAGGCTGCTCGACACGCAAGAAGGGAACGAAGAGCTCGCCGAGAGCAGAAGTACCACGCTCACCAAGCAGCCGCTGAAGAAGCCGAACGCGAACGAGAGCGCGAAAGAGAGCGGGACGTTGCGTACGCCAGTGCCCACGATGATGAGAGAAGACGGCGAAGGCGCAGAAGAGGTGACGAAGAACGCCCCGAGCGCGCCGAACGCGAGCGTGACTATCCCCGCGAGCGAGACCACAGAGATCGCGACCCCCGAGATCGTCCCGAGCGTGGTCAACGTGAACGTGACCGGCCCGAGTACTACAGTGCTCGTGACGATAGGGAACAACTTCCCCGGCCTCGGGATCGGAAACGCGGGGGCAACCGGGAGGCTGATTACGATGATCGTGACCCCCGCGATTATCGTGACTCTCGTGCTGAGAGGGGAGATAGAGGAGATAGAGGAGACAGAGGAGATCGCGGCGGGGACCGGACTGGATCTGGCTCTGGCAGTGATGGGAGGGAACAGAATAGAAGGAGCGGTGGTGGGTTTGGAGACCAAACTACGCCGAGGAGTAGTTGGTGGAAGAAGATTGCTAGGTTTGGCTAGTTGATTCTTTTCCGGGGGGCTTTTTCTTCATTTACATGTAACGATTTGGTTTGGGTTGGAGTTCTACCTCGGGATCATGACTTGACGGCTTATATGGATGGAATGATTACGGATTGTGGGGGCATGGGGTTCTCTGTGATCGGTTTGGAAGGAAAGGGCAGGCCTGGTGCCTGTTACCCCTGTTCGGTCGCTTGTACAATTTTCTTCTTTGTGAAGAGGGATATGACATATACTTACGATATGGTTGATGAAGAAGAGATAATGTTGATGCTGTTTGACTACAACGTCCTACGGATGAGAGTGGTGGAAGACTTCGGGAGACGTGTGAATAAATGGATTGGTGTTGAAGGACAGTACTTGCTCTCGCTACAAAGATCTGACCACTACTTGAAAACCGTCGAAACGTTATTTGTCGTTGAACTTGTAGGTTTTCCAGTGATACTTGGTATAGCTAAAAGACAGCAAAAGAAGGGAGAGACATAGAAAAGATGTCTATAGAACATATCTTGCAACTTAGGGGGTCTAAGTACGCCGAGTCAACTTTGGGATCGGAGTGAGCGGTGAACTCGGAAGATATTCGCGGCCCGCCAGCAAGGGTGATCTGAACCATGTGGAGTTTAATGCCAGCCCACGATTGAACTTCCGAAGCGCCCAAGGATGCAAAGATTTCCTAACCACGATATTTCTCCAACTCTTGAGTTACCATACCTGTAGAGTACTTCAATCATTCCTGAGTTGAGGCAGGAATCCCCACGGCAAAGCCGTTAACCATCATGCATTCCTACCACAGCCACAAAGCCACTCATATCCTTCACTCCCATTCCTCCTTCAAACATCCCCAACGAACACCCAAAGCAGTCAAACTCCGCACCGAAAGGAAACATCTCGGGGCTGAGAATGGGATACTACATGTCGGTCGGTCGGGCATGCCATTCATTCAGCTTACCACCTCATGCGGATGCCTCCATTCAGGTGTTCTCCAGTCAGCCAACACTGCCTAGCCAATAGGGGATCTCGGCTTACACGGGGCAGGTCAACTCTCCCCTGATCCGTTACCGAAGTGCCGCTAAATGGACCTAAAGGGTGACCCATGAGATCCACGGATCGACAGGGCCAAGACGGGACTATGAACTAAGGGGACCCTCAGTTCAGCTCAGCTTGGGACTCTCGCATCTTGGGAGGGGAGGGAGTCGAGATTTTGTTTTCTTTCTCGTAATGGTTCTTCATAGCTGAGAGTCAACAAAATTCTGAACAGAGAGACGGGAGTAGTGTCATGGATTTCGAGAAATGCAACTTTCGGTAAACGCAGAGTAATATCTACGGGAACAAGAGGAAGGAAGGCCAATGACAAGAGGAAGAGAAGGTCTCACAACATACACAAAAACACCAGATCCCAAGCCCCAAGAACCTGCAGTGTAAGTAAGCATGTCTTAAACCCATTGGAGGCTCTCGTTCCTTCGTACAACCTTGACAGCAATGTCAAACCGAGTCGAGTGTCTATCCATCCATCCATCCATCCATCCATTCTTTCCTGCCACGCGGGACTGTGTCTGAGTACAGCATGGCTTGGGATCTTACACTACACCAGCCATTTTTTGTATCTGGAGCGATGTGTGATGTGACAGACGGGGGAAACTGGACATGGGTTTTCAGGTACACAACAACAAAAAGAACGCGGTGTGGAATTTATTAGTCAATATCTGCAGCGTAAGCCACAGGACATGGGCGGGAAAGGGTAGCTGTACGAACGGGGGAGAGGGAAATCTCAGATCCGATCCGGGGGGCGTGTATGGATCTGGATACGCTACTTACTGCGTACATACTAGCCGGGGCTCCACGGTTCGGAGATCTGTGTGAACCGGGGAAAGGGGATACAGGTAGTGTACGAACGGAGTTTCTTTTCTGTTGATCACACCGGTGGCTGGTAAATACAGCTCGTGGGAGTCATGTATATATATCTCACGATGTCCTCCCACCTCTTCTTCTGTCCTTCCTTTTGGTGTTTCCTCTCTAGCCTCCTCGCCATCTTCACTTCACCACCAGGCCAGGCCAAACCACCTTTGGTTTTCCTTGAGAGGGTCCAGAACGAACTTCACACCTACTTATATCTTAACACCTAATATCTACCACACCTCAACCGCCAAAATGAAGTTCACCACCAGCCTCTCCACCGCCCTCACCCTCCTCACCTCCACCGCCGTGGCCTTGCCCACCAGCTCCAGCTCTTCCTCTCAAGAGAAGACCGCCGAGCTTACCGACCGCTCCTACGTCAACGCCTCCTCCACCTCCTCCTCCTGTCCCCACCACCCTCTTTCCCCTTCTTACTGCGCCGGCACCGCCCAAAACTGGACTCTCTACACGACGTACATCTGCGGCGACTCCCGCCTCGGTCCCGTCGTCCTGCCGCAGTTTTTCTTGCCCTTGGACCCGATCCTAGACATCTACGACCGCTTCGGCGGTTTGTGTCCCGGCCAGTTTCTGGACACCTGGTTCAACAAGACCGGTGGCGGGTGGTGGGATTACCCGCCCCAGAATGGTTTCTCCATAGATGACGAGGGCGAAATCATCGCGGCCAACTTGACTTTGCAGGTCGGCACCTTCTTGGATAGGTTCGGGTCGGAGTATGGTAGCTTTTTGGCTCCGGCGGCGGCGCCGTATTTGCAGAGGAGTTTGCCGCCTAGTAATTTGAATGGGGATGATAAGTACGTATTCCTTCCCGTCTGAAGGGAAAAGAATGAAAGGGGAAGGGGAGAAAAGGTTGCTGACAAAGAACGAAACAGGTTCCCGTACAATTACCACGTTTACAGCGTCATCAAGCCTTTCAAGGTCCTTACTGGACCTATTGCGCCTTGGTTCGGCCAGCCTGGTCAGGGCGTGCAGTACCAGACTTATACCAACGTCTTGACGCTTATTGCTGATGGGTATTTGAAGGCTGAGGATCCTCAGCGGTTGGTTCCTAAGCCTTACTGAGTGGGTGGTGAAGATGGCGAAGATGGTGGTTTGAGGTCGGCGGGTGGAAAGGGAAGATTAGGATGTCTTTGTTGAAGTGGACATGGTTAATGCATTGTGATGGATAACGTTTGGTTGTATATACCCTGGGGCAAATTGGATAGGGAAACTAAGAGAGCAATGGTCTGTTTTGATACGTCTGTCAGTGTGTGATATGACGGCTTCTATAGAGTGACTAGTGGGTGAACACATCATGGGTGCCCCCAAACAAGAAGCTCGTTGTCTGGACTACCGCTAGGTCGATCTTCTCACCGACAGGCACATCCCTAACATCCAAAAGGCCGGTATAGGCATGATTGTTGCCGTGGTTGTAACAAGCTCGCAAGTGTACAGGGAGGACTTGGCTGGCACATGGTTACCTACGCGGACACAGCCTATGTCAAAACAATGGACTTTTTGTGTCAGCTCCGGTTTAGTCGCAACCAAGGGAACACTCGCAGTAGGCAGAAGTGAAGCGGGGAATGGGTATTCAAGAATAAGCATTAACAATATCAAGACTCCACGCAACGCGATGCCGACTAACTACTACTAATGATAAAGATGACTGACGAGACAAAGGTCTCTGTGGTGCTATGGCGCTGCAGCTTCCTCTAGCCCGTGATGGTCTTTTATGTCTCTGGCCGGGACGGCAAACCGGTTGCGCCTCTCGGTATAGGTATCAATGCTGGCTCGTTATTAAATGATATTTGGCGCCACATTGCGGTCGCTTCGTGGGTGTCTCTCGTTTACTTCTTCTCGAGACCCTTGCTGACGAGGAAGGCCTTCAAGATGTCGACGATCTGCTGGAGAGCGGCAAGGTACTCCTTGAGCTGGGCGTTGACCTTGTCCTGGTCATCGCCGAGCTTGCTGTAAAAGTCCTTGCGGTAAGGGCAAGCGCTCATGGCGGCGCTGAAGACGGGCTTGACCAGGAAGCTGTGGTGGGGCTTGAGGGTGCCATCGTAGGCAGCGCGGAAGGAGGTGGAGAGCTCCTGGTCGGCGGCGGCGACGTTGTTGGCGAGGCCCTTGCAGGTGAAGTCGAGACCTCTGGAGGATTATTTGTTAGCAGACAGTCCCTGCTTTCCTGAAAGCATGCCGACCAATGCGTTCTTACCTGACGAGCCAAAGAAGGGCATCACCGGCCTTCTTCTGCTTGGCCTTCTGCTCGTTGTTAACGAGGTCCTGGATGGTCTCGGACTCGGTAGGGGCAGCAAGGAAACGCTCGCGGATTTTCTGTAACCAATGCATGTTAGCCAGCTGTAGTCTTGTGCATGTAGACAAGCTAAAGTGTAGGTGGGCAAGCAACGCACGTTGACATTGCCGAGCATATCGGACTTGACGGGGCTGAAGGCGACAGAGCCGAGGACATCGAAGATGGAAACTAGCGACTCGGCAGCCTCGAGGAACTCGACGGTAGGGATGGCATTCTCCTTGTCGGCGTGGACGGGGACGTCGGTGAAGGAGCGCTTGAGGGTGTCGAGGTAGGTACCTCCGGGGGGGATCTGGCCGGTAGACATGGTGGTGATGGTTGTTGTTGTGTGGATTACAATGTGGTGATGGCGACGAAGATGGTTTGGAGAAGGAAGAGAGAAGAAGGACAATGGAAGTTTCAATGTTTAGAAACAGCAATGGAACGGACTCGACGGGACATGGGAAAGGGGGTTCGGGTCACTGGAGTGGAACTTGAAACTGTCACGATCCCCAATCATTCGACCGTGCCCCGCCCAGAGCTAGGGGACAGGTACCTGAGAGCGGCTGTGCTAGGCTCGCTGGGGCAAAGAGGACACGCCCTGAGACACGGGCAAGGTTCCCCTCCCCCGCAAATCTGATGTGTTACGTATAAAGATTGGACACGCAGAACAAGGTGTTGGATGATTGAACTCTGTATGCGGGGTAACAGGAAGAGATGGAAAGAGAAGCTCGTTATTTCTGATTGACAGGTTCTACAGGCAAGAACATTGATCAATGAACATTGATGTTGTGTTGGTGGCAGCTTCCCCGTGCTGCACTCGAAATCCTTATCGATTAGAGAGGAAGGAACGAAGGACCCTTGTGGTTCCGTCAGGCCACGGTAGACACGGGATGGCTTTTGACAAGACGAGGATACCGTGGATTGTTAGCTATTCGTGTCTCTGTTGTCATTGGTCGGGCTGCTATTTGAGACCCACAATTTCTTATAGAGCTTGTGGTGGACTCTGGTTCCTGAAAGTCTCGAACTTGTCTTTGACTTCTTCCGACTGAAGAACATTCTTTCCCTCCATCGATTGAGGCGCAGTCTTCTTGTCTTTGGACCCTTAACGTCTCTTTACACATGTCAACTTTTATGATCGACATTTTCATTTCAATTCACATTCAACTTGACTGAACAGCATGCGGTGCTCATACATACACGCAAAACACACCCACAGGCCTTAATTCTCAGAGTTCAGCTGTCCGCCCACAGGCCACCCGGTCGCATCGATGCAGTGCGGCAACACAAGAACCGTTCGCATGACGTCATTCCGAAGTGGGTGTTAGTGAGGAACGGAAGCGCTCCCTCCCAACACGTTCTCTCTCTCTTTTTAGCCTCTTTGTCTTTGATTTCTTTAACCCCGGCCTGTCTCCGGTTTTCCAGTCAACGGCTGGGGCTTTGCGCCTCTTGTGTCGTGAAATCCTCACCCGGCCAACCACAGCCGTAGAAAGCAAGAAGATGGGAGGTCCAAGTCGGATCCAAGATGCCGAGGGTTGGGGGAAGTCGCACCACTTGCATGCTCATACCCGCCCGAAGCCGCCCTCTTCCTCTTTCTTAGCACCACATGAACATCCATGGCACCCTAGGCACACGTATTTTCCACTTTCTCGAACCTGTTTATTCTCCAAACTCACCTTGCTTTCTCACGCTCGTCATCCTCAACCCTTGCCCAGCGGGCTATCCTCCACCCAACCATCCTTGCTGTGCTTACGATTCCGGCTTCCCTAAAGAGAACGTGATGCTACAATTTCCGTCCTTATAAACGCCGGGCCTACCTATCATCCAAGTGTAGCACCCTGCGTACCTTAGCGCTCCCGTCTTGCTGGCCAAGAACGTCCTTGATACCCCCTTCTCTCCTCCACTGCCAAAGTAAACATTCGTCTCGTCAAAGTGTACCTTTCTTGAGGATCACGCTCCCTCTACACTACCACAACAATGGCTACCGAGCTGGCGGCAGGTGTTCCTACTGCTGAGAACCGTCATCACGAACACAAAAAGAGCACAAGCGAGAAGCTCAAACATCCTATTCGGGAACTCCGAGAGAAGCTGGCCGGCAGCAGTCTACACGAACATCTGCACCACGAGAAGAACAAGATCGGAAAGTTCAAGAACCTCATCAACCCTCAGCATCGCCATGACGAGGCCCACGAGAAAGCCTGCGACGAAAAGCGAACAAACATCTGCCTTTCCCACCGTTTTGAGTCCTTCTTCCCCGAGCGCGATGGCAACAATATCAAGTGGTATGTCGACGGCCGAGACTATTTTTGGGTAAGTTGGCTTTCTCGGATCATTCCCAGTAACTGAGTCCAGCTGACAACCACAATAGGCTGTCTCCGTAGCCCTCGAAAAGGCAAAAGAGACCATCTACATTGAGGATTGGTGGCTTTCTCCCGAACTCTTCCTGCGTCGTCCTCCTGCCTATAACCAAGAATGGAGGCTCGACCAAATTCTCAAACGTCGTGCTGAAGCCGGCGTCAAAATCTATGTCATCGTATACCGCGAAGTCGAAGCCGCACTCACATGCAATTCTGCCCATACCAAGCACGCCCTACAGGCCCTCTGCCCAGAAGGCTCTCCAGGACACGGAAATATTCACGTCATGCGCCATCCAGACCACAACGTCCTGGAGAACGTTGCCGACATGACCTTTTACTGGGCCCACCACGAAAAGTTCATTGTCATCGACTACGAGATGGCCTTCATTGGTGGCCTCGATCTCTGCTTCGGTCGTTGGGACTTCCATCAACACAGCTTGGCAGATATGCACCCTGAAGGTGTCGCCAATGAGATTTGGCCCGGTCAAGACTTCAACAACAATCGCGTCATGGACTTCAAAAACGTCCAAGACTGGAAGCAGAACGAGCTGTCCAAGGCGGAGAATGGTCGTATGCCATGGCATGATGTCGCTATGGGAGTGCTTGGTCCCTGTGTCTACGACATTGCTGAACACTTTGTCCTTCGCTGGAATTTTATCAAGAGAGACAAGTACAAGCGTGACAAGCGCTACGACTGGATTGAGCTGCAAGGTCGGCAAGGCGAAGACGAGGATCTTGTTGGAGTGCAGAGGCCTAAATTCCCCGTAGGTGAATACGTCGTCCATCCACTCACTCCCCTCACCAGCAAACCTATCGTAGACCGGGGCACCGTACACGCCCAGATCGTGCGCTCCAGTGCCGACTGGTCGAGCGGAATTCTTACCGAACACTCGATCCAGAACGCTTATAGCGAGATCATCCGCAACGCACAGCATTACGTCTATATCGAGAATCAGTTCTTCATCACGGCTACTGGAAACCAACAGTCACCTATCCACAACACCATCGGCCGGGCCATCGTAGACGCCGTAGTCCGTGCTGCCAAGGAACGCAGAAAGTTCCGCATCATCATTATTATCCCTGCTATTCCAGGATTCGCCGGTGACCTTCGCGATAATGCCGCTTTGGGTACCCGTGCCATCATGGACTACCAGTACAAGTCCATCTGCCGTGGAGAGCACAGCATTTTCGAGCAGATCCGCAAGGAAGGAGTTGATCCCAATCAGTATATATTCTTCTTCAACTTGCGGAGTTACGATCGACTAAACAGGACCGCTGCTGAGAAGAGAATGGAGAAGGAAGCTGGTCTGTCATACCAGGAGCTTCAGCGAGCCCAGGCTGAAGAGGTTATGGGAGAGGGAATCCACGGCACCAACAACCCCGACGATGGTCGTGACACCCACATGGGTAGCCGAAGAGATCAGAACGGCACACCCTTCGAGCCTGAAGACCAGAAGCACAGCCGTGACACGAAGAAGCGGTTCGAGGAAGCTAGGAGCAAGATCGACAAGGAAGGGCCCGGTCAAGATGAAAACGTGAGCGCCTATGCTAATGCCAACGGCGAGCTGGACGGCAACATCAATGGCGGCCACTTCAACGGCAGCAACCCGCATTCGTCGCAAGAAAGCAAGAGTGGCAACAGTACTCCTCCAAGGGGTAAGGACTACACGCGGGCCAATTCTTCGTTCACCGTTGCCCACCACGCCATGGCCCGCACCGGATCAGTCGCCGAAGTTAAGTGGGACGGCGATCCGGAAGACGAGATCAACAACTGGATCCAAGAAGAGCTCTACGTACATGCCAAGCTGCTCATTGCGGATGACCGCATCGTCGTCTGCGGCTCCAGCAACCTCAACGATCGCAGTCAGCTGGGATATCATGACAGCGAGCTGAGCATCGTCATGGAAGATAGGAAGAGGGTTCAGACCACCATGGACGGGCAACCGTACGAGGCCGGATGGCACGCCGTGTCATTGCGTAGGTATCTTTGGCGCGAACATCTTGGTCTCTTGCCGCCGCAGAATCTGGACGCTAGTGATGACCCCAACGCCCAGCCTCCCGGTGACGACTCGCCGAATGATGCATGGGACTGGGATGAGAGCTGGAAGCAGGTGGAGGATCCGCTGAGCGATGAGCTCTGGGACATGTGGACAAGGCAAGCGACCAAGAACACGGAGGTGTTTAGGCATTTGTTCCACGCTGATCCTGATGATCATGGTTAGTCTTTTTCTCTTCCCTCTATTCACCCCCTCTTGATGTTAGTAGTTACTAACATTCTTCAAGTCAAAACATTCGACGACTACAACGCCTTCCTTCCCGCCAAGGGCGTCAAACCAGGCCACATCTTTGATCGGTTCATGCCACCCCTCGATTGCCGCAAGAAGCTGGAGCAAATAAAGGGCCATCTGGTCTGGATGCCGCTCGACTTCCTCAAGGATGCGGACATGGCGGAACGCGGACTCCAGGTCAATTCGTGGACGGAGAGTGTTTATACTTAGGTGGTGCCAAGGTGGTTAAAGTTGAGGTTCATTGATTGGACTGAGAGGTTGTATGTTTGAGTAGGATAGTACTGGGTAAAAGGTGTATACTTACCTACTGGTGACTCTTTGTCTTACGAGAGGCAAATCGGCTCTGATGATCATGATCATGATGGGATGGTCTGCTAGTGGGACAGGGACATAACGGTCAACTGGCGCATGGGTGGTGGGATTCTTAATTATTCTTGAGTGTTACTATTGTTAGGGAATATGATTATAATGACTGATGCACGCTTTTTTGATATTGGAACATTCTCGGAAACTCCATGCTTGGCCACTTTCTGAGTGAATGGGCACGATGCTGAAGAGACACTCGTGGTTTGTTGATCTAATGAACATGGATTCCCGATGATAGTTGAATAAATCGAGAGCTTGAAGCAACTACGACCTAACAATCGAGGGTGATAAATGCAAGACTGAAGACAGAAAAATGAACAAAGCATGGAGTATACATTCGCCCATAGAGGTAATTGTCGCTCCTCCCGCCAAATGACCCGCCTTCGGTCCCGGTCGTTGATAAGATAAGCAGCCCGGCCGAACGGGCGACAACATCAACGGGGACACTTGCGATTTTCCCCCATTAATCACAAATTTATTGTCTCATAGTGCAAATTAAATCATAGAGATCTTTCGGCCGTATTCATTGCGCAGAGTGGATAACACGCCTCTCGAAGCTACACTGTAATTTTGGTGATTTGCGCTCCTACTTTGTATGCTGACTTCCAACAAGATGAGGTGCTGGTTGTTTTCCAAAGCATACGCTACTACCACGGATCATAAACCGCGTCTTTCCGAGGTGCTCTAGCTGGTCAGTCATTATTCACTTCTTTTGTTTGTGCTGAGAATTGTCCGTTTCGAGCAGAGATTAGATGGGGAAGATTTGGAGCGCTTATTGGCCCTCTTTAGGTTTTCGCCTGAAGCAATTCACAATGACAAGGCCTTAGAAAGCCACAAGAGCCTCTTGTCTGTCTCTCTCTGTCTTCTCCCCATATTTATTGAAGCTTTGAAAGCTGGAAGATATGACAAGGCAGTCCCATCCGGCACCCCTCCGCTTGTACTCTTCAACTCAAGTCGTCTCGAGGGAGGAATTGGGCGTTAGCTTGCACCAATCTAACAAACATAACAGGGTTGGATTGTGTACACTATTCACCAACATGCGGCACCAATTCTGCGGTCATTGTCTCGGTGTATCATTCTGTTGGTTTTCATTGTTCGGTCAGCGTCCCTACCAACCAACAACCATAACATCATTGCCATAGACGTCCCAACGAAGGGATACGCGACTGGCGATCAGTCAAAACGCGCGGTAACCTCCCTGTTGGCTGGATATGGGATACCTTTCAGATGACGAAAAGATATCCCAAGGAGAACCAGAAGCAACGACATTAAAGAAGATGTGTTGGGGAAGTGTTGGTGAAGGCTGTTCGTACACATGATATCCAGTACCTTCATTCAAAGGATTTTTGAACAAAGTACCTAAAACATCATGCCACCCGAGTTGGCAGACCCAACATCATTTCACAACATCATCAAAGAATCGATGCTCGCCACTTGATCACACGGCCTATCCTTACTCACAAGCGTGATAGCGGTAACAGTTCGTGTCAGCAGTGATGGAAGCACGGAAAATCTTCCCCTATATAACTAGGTATGGGAATCCCGAACGGCAGCCTCGAAATCACTGCAACACACTCCTCTTCTTCACACATCAGTCTCACAGCATACTACAGCATATCAAACTCCACTCGCCACCCATCAAGCAGCTTTCACCACACTGCTTCCATAAGTACAGCCTCGAGCAAAATGTGCAGGATTCCAGTCAAACACGTCGTCAGAGGTGTTTGCGGCGACGATGTTACTATCATCAGTTTGAAACAATCCGGTACCTGTCCAACAAACTGCTCGCAAAAACAGAGGATCAAAGTCGAGGACCGCACCGCGCAGGGTCTCGAGATTGAACCGTCTGGTTACCCCAAGGTCTATGAATTTCAGTGTAATCGCTGCCAAAACGCGCACGGGCGGTTTTGGCCTGAGACACACCCTTCTATATTAGAATTGCCCGGGTGTAAGATGTACCACTTTCCAGCGGAACTATATCCTCCAAATGGTAGACCCCCAGCGGAAGAGTTACCGCTGGGGGATGATCCGGTTCCTAACCCGCATGGGGGGTGGGTCTGGATGAGGAAACGCTTTCGGATCAAGCACCTCCCCGAAGGCTTTCCAAATACTAAGGCGGATGACTCACTCAACAAGCCGGAGACCATGGGGCGACACATTCGTCCCAAGCCGTCCTAAGACTAGGACTCTGCTGGGAGTAGCGAACGCATCTCGGCAGACCTGAGACCTAGCATCGACAGGCCGTTGAACTCGGTGCACGAGTCCTCAAATGGATTCGCTGGTCATTCAGGACCATATTGCTGAAACAAGACGAACGATGCTGGAACATCTTGTCTGCTGCCGGGATGAGGAGGAGGGATTGGCATGGGGCGACGAACCTACACCACCTTGAAGCTAAGAAGGTGGCGGAGGTGTTGTTATACAGGGTGATGGACTTTGGAAACCGTAAAGTTGGGCCTTTTGTCTTAGGGAGATGCTGGGATTGGCACGACTTTTCTTTGGTGGCAAGTTCTATATCCCGGAGGTCGACTCGATGGATGTCTACATTTGGATTTCCTTTTTGCTTTTGTTTCTCTTCTGTTGGCTTGCTTCCAGATACGAAGGAGGCGGAAACCCTCAGGATACACACTCGTTTATATCTTGGTAAAAACCTAAGAAAACTTTCTTTATTTATTCTCCTATTCATTTTCATCTTAGCAAAAGAGCTGGCCTCTTCAATCAATATGCACTCGTTACCAAACTTCATCGCACTTTGCAAACCTTGGGCACCTAGCTTAGCAACTCACTTATCGTGATGGGAAGGTTTGCTCTAACCAACTTGGACAACCTATAGTCGAGCTCGACGATCCGAATTACCTCTAATACCACTACGCCATAGTCAATTCAAGCCCGTTTTTATCTCTCTTACTGCAACTAATCTTTAAGTCGTTTGGGCAGCCGTCCCACGATCCATAGAACCCATTATCAGCCCTACAAGTGATGAACGAGCTTTCAAGCTGTCATAGAGGTTGGGCGTTGTACCGTCGATAACGCATGAGATACGTCCCCTGAATGAAAGGTGATCGTGCTATGTTATAAGGAAGTACACAGTTCTTAGTGTCGAAGTGGAAGAAATAAATAAAAATACCGGTAGAGATAAAACAGGAAAAGAACTAGGGATGCACTCATTAATTGAAGTGTGAAGGAGGCATCATATTAAATGTAGGAGGTGTTCTCTACGGAAAGGTGTTATTTTTCGAATGTTTGTTCAGGCTGGTTGCAATAAATCCTTGGTCAAGTAGCACGCAGGCGTCTTGTAAATTCCGTCTCAAAAAGTCAAATTATGAAGGTATATACTACTAAGAAGTATTAAAGGAAGTCCCGTCCCAAGTTTGTAGAATAGATTGTGTGGTAGTTCCAGTCTACAACGTAATGATAGTAGTTCATATAGTCAGTAGTGGTAGTTTAAGTAGGCAGGGGCGTTTTCTCGTAATCCCTTTCCTCAATTCCTCCAGCTTCTATAGTGCTATTGTACAAAGATGGGGGTACCTAGAGGTATTCTCCGTACTTCAATATACTTCATTGGCTCAATCTATCATTTTTGGAATTGGTTCTTTCCTTCTTAGTAGCTCTTAATAGATTCTCCTCCCAAAAGTCTAAAGAAACTAAAATCCCTCTTTAATACAGTAGTCCTTTTTTTTCATTCTTCCCTAATACGCAACTGCTGAGTAGAGCCATCTTTTCATGGTCTGTTCTCAGACCTGGATTTTTCTGCAAGGCTTGTCTCCTTCTTCACAAACCTCACGGTGACCCTCTTCCTCTTGACCACCAATACCACCTTCTTCTTGTGCTTCTCTCTACACTGGGGGATCATTGTCCGCCCCACGCGCATCCTCGTTACCCTCCTTATCAGCCACTCATCAATGACGTCGTCTGACGGCACTTTCCAGCCCTCCTTCCTCTCGGGCATCTTCCAGTCCCCGTACTCTCCACCAGCTTTCGCGTAAACCGTCTGGCCCCAGGTAGTGGGCTGCATCTGATCGGAGGGGAAGGCATTTAATTTCTGAAGCCCGGCGATTGGGAACCCGGAGCCCCTGTGAACTTCCCGCTCCACGACCGTCCACCAAATGCATTCTGTCAGGGTTCCATAGTTGGGAGCCGTGGTGACTCGAATCTCCTTTTTCCATGCAACCGTGTCCCAGTACACGTGTGCACCGCGGGGCGGTGGAGTGGAGATGGCAGTCATGATGCGGTGTGTCGATGTCAAGAGTGACGCGGGTTCATAGTCACCGCCTGGTAGAAACTTGACATAGATCGTTTCTGTGCTCGTTGATGCTCCCGGCAGCATTGCCATCTCCCTCGCCGACAGTTGTTGTGCACCCTCGGTCGTTGTTCCGTGTCCGTTGGGGGTGGGGCTAGGGCGGAAGACCGATTTTATGGAGGTACCGAACCTGAGTTGAAGTAGGAACACATCTTCGCGGGGCGGGATGGGGTCTCTAGTAAGATTTCGAACGGCTCCCGTCAGAAATCCCAAGATCCTAATGAGGCTGTCTTGGGTAGCAGACCAAGCATATGTGCCGGGTACCTTCCACGTGTGGACGGTTTTGAGGACTGTAGGGGCAGTGTGTCAGTATATCTATTCTAGCATCGGCCCAGATGGGAAACTTCTTTAGATGGGATACGCACGATTACCCCGTGTTTCTTGCGCAGGAGCGCTCTCCGGTGCCAAAGACGAGGTTGGATATAGGAAAGCCCATGAGGCCGTTGCTGAGACATGCGGGTTTGGGTAGAGTGTTTCTGCCTCGTTCATCTCCATTGTTGTTGAGCTTGCTCGAATGTGTGCAATTTGAGAGTTGGATTGATAGCGAGTACAAGTCTTTGAAGTGTATGATCTTCCCGTTTGTTATGGTGTTGTTGGGGTCAGGAGGCTTTGTGGTGGTTTGGGGAAAGTTCAGAGTCAACAACAAGAGGAATTTTGGAGGGTTATATATTGTCCCAGAAGCAATGGGAATGCAATTATTCCCATTTTTTCAAACCTGCAGAATCCCTCGGGCCATAAAAAGAAATGTGCCACAACTGGTGGTATTTTCTTTCGGTGCATATGACATGTCGCTGCGTCTCCAATGTACGATGGCCTCAATTAAAAAAAAACAAGACACTCATCCTGCATGATGTGATGCCGAGTATATTTATTTCCTAAATTTGCAACCTACATGTCTAATATCAGCGGCCCTTTGCGGCGTCCAGTGGGTGTGCATACTGATGAGGCCGATCCATCTGCCAATATAGAAAGGAAATTCCGAGGTTCTTATCAACATACAGACCAGTGTGCATTCTGATGGTACCGCCTCCTTGATGGTCTTCAGCAAACCAACGGAAGTGAGAAGACTACAGAACGGAATCCAAACTTCAAGCTTATCCATCAAACTCCGTCTAGGAGTTAGCCTCCCGAGAAAAACAAGACTACCGCAAAAGAAAGTCGTGCCCATCTCAGAATCTCCCCTTTAGACCAGAAAATGTCCAGCTTTACCTTTTTATATTTTTTTTTAATTTTTTTTTTCATTTTCCATTTTTTCATTTAGTATTTTTGGTAGTCGTCCTTAATATGCATCGGGGCCACAAAAAAGGCTGTTTGCACTTCTTTTCTCACCAGGTGCTTACCAGGGCCTGTTCTCAGACTCCCATTTCCCTGCAAGGAGACGTGGGAAAGGAGGACTCGGCATCAACGTGCACAAACCTGCCGCCCCTACCTCAAGAGCTACCTGCCTCTACTACCTCAACCAGAGGCATAGACAACACTGCGTGAATAGAACTACTTCTTGCCCTGGTTGTGGGCACATTGTTGGGTTTCTTGGCCCTTTGGATCATGGAGTTGTACACTGGAAGCAGCATCTGCGGTTACTAGTAGAGCAGGTAGGTACCAATCTTTGTATCTAGAGGTAACCCTACAAAGGCTGGAGCAATGGAGAAAAGGAAATCGTGAGAACATGCCTACCTGAACTCCTGCCATGACGTCGTGGACTGGAACTACCACACAATCCACTTGCCATGTTTGAAACGGGACGTGTTTATGTACTTGTCGGTAGTAGATACCTGTGTGACTTGACTATCTGAGAAGGAACTCAAGGCCCTGCGTCGGTGTTAGTTAACCGGCTAGGATTAATTTCAGTTGCCCTGAGTAGAGTAGACATTCGGAGAACGACGTGATCAATGATACCCCAATTTCTATTGAGAACACCTTCCAAACTGTATAGCATGCTTCCCTCACACCTGCCATAACGCAGACCTCTCTGGAGAAGTTAACAAAGCCGCTTTCCCCCCACTGAGTTGCAACACCTTGGTTTAGAGACATAACGTTCAAGTGTTGAAGGTACTCTTTCTCGGCAGTATCGATCTGCACATGGATCTCATTCTCGTATATATATATCGAGGAATTCCTCTCTCTTCACTCCTCTTTTTTCTGCTTTCGGTCAACAACTTCACCGCCAATCCTTATCCTACCTCTTTTCCCGTGTTGTCTTCATTCACTTCCATCGTCCACTTCAACACCAAGAACTCAGCCATTCCCGATGACATAGCATAACCAGCTTTCATCCAGGGACGCATTTCATCCATCAACAACGGCGCAATGTCCAATCGATATGACCACATGGGAGTTCGTTCATAACTTTTGTCCTCGGAGGCGAATTCCCATCAATAATTCATCCCAAGCCGGCAACATGGTCAACTTCGGCAACTATGCGACGACACGCAACCGGCGGCGCGGAAGAACAAGCGAGTCCTTCAACCGTGGCTCCTCGGAGCCGACACCAAGCGGACGGCAACCATCTCGGACGTGGAGCGTCCTGAGCTCGCTCCTCCTTCCCCGCCAACCCCTCCGTCGCCTGGCTACCATGAGGATCCTCGCCCCGACCTCACAACCCCGCTTGGCAGCAGCAAAACCAACAGCGAGGAGTCGGGCCTCGCGAGTTGCCCACCCGGTCACACCGATACCACCCTTCTCCTTCTCCTCCCTACTACCCTTCTCTCCCGCACCACAAAACCCCTTTTCCGGTATTGCTGTCGATACTGCCCAAGCAAGCCGCCGCCAACGTCAACGAGTTTGGGTGCCGCGTCCCGAGATCGCGGACGAGATGGAAGGAGGTGAACAAACAACTACAACAACAGTAACAGCAACAGCGAGGAGCCGGTTGTCGCGAGTCATCCGTCGCACTTACACCCCTTCTCTCCGACACCACGAACCCCCTTTTCCGGTATTGCTGTCGATGCCGCCCAAGCAAGTCAGTGCGAACCATGATGGCTTTTGTGGCGTTTTGTTGTGGGTTGCGTTCTGCTTGATCGCCGAGCTAGCTTTTGTTTGGGATGATTAACGAGTTCGGATGAAATTGTTTGTTTTTGTGGAATTTCTTTTCAAACAGCGACTACAAACACAACTTAGCGGGGGATCTGAGGGAACGTTGAGTTTTAGGCCGGAGCTCTAAAAGGTTCAGAGGAATTTATCAAGATCTTGCAGATGAGGAATAAGGAGGAGAAGCTAGATACTTGGGATAGGCAAGAGGAGATGTTCCTCTTGTATGTGATGACAGATGGGGTCAAAGCCTAGAACAACAGAATGTGAATTTGAAACGAGTAGCGAACACGTTCTAATAGTCCGTCACGGTTCCATGTGTCTCGCGTATGTCTTTGATAGCGACGTGTATGTATATTCTGGTTAGAAAGACATCTTTGAAACTCAAAGCCCAGGCATATCGCAAATAATACGATGTCTTTGAGATCCAGTGGTTGTGCATGTCCTAGACAGCGAATTACCTTTTTGACAATACTCGAGGCGTGTCCATGATAGCGGAATGCCATAGACTATAGACTCTACGGCTTTGTTGGTGGAAGCAATGCCGTATTAGCTCTTTTCAAGATATGTGCGATGTTTCGTAATGCCTCTATCCAGGATATTGGTCCATATCACCAACTCATAGACCACACAAGCCAGACGACAATTGAACAGAATCAAATCAACACTCTATTACGCCAGCCATGATATCTAAACAGAACCCTTAACGACGCCGACAGAAGAACTCTAGTTGTCAAACCCACCCCATCCCTCATCCTCCTTCTCGGGCTCCTCCTTCTTCTCATTCCCCGGTAGCCTCTCGTCGCTCAACGAGTCCTTTGAGCGGACCCTTATCGCAGGGCTCACGGTGCGCTGCTCAAGCTCCTCGATTTTCTCGATGATCCGCTGGACAATCTTGAGCGCCTCCTCATCCTCCTCAAACGCGAGCATGCCGACCTTCTCGGCTTCGTCCACCCAGATATCCAGCACGTGGATCTTGAGCCCCGACGGGATCTTCTTTGCTAGCAAATGAAGAGGGTCCTTCTCCTTCTTGGGCTTCTCTTTCCTTAGAGACTCGTGCTGGGGCTTGTCTTCGTCATCGTTCTCGGCTTCGTTCTCGGATTCGCTATCGGAATCCTCCTTGACGTCTTCATCCAGAGCAAATGGCCACTCGGCGAGCATGTCCAGGATCTGATCCACCCTCTTGGGGTCCCACGCGCTCTTCTCCTTTGTCGCAGCACCCTTCTTGCCCCCTTTCTTGGTCTTTGTCGCGGCACTAACATCCTCCTTCCCATCTTGAGCACCCTTCATCCACCTGAACGAGGCACCGACCACCCGTCTGACCAGCAACAAGAACTTTTCCATGCGCAAGACGTCGATGGACGTCCACTCGCGCGACATGGTCGCCCAGAAACCGCGAAGCCAGGGGACAACGGATTCCCGGGGGAGGATGTAGATGAGGTCGGCTAGTTCTTGGCAGAGGGTCTGCTGGGGGATGGCGCGGTCGCACATCCACATGGCGTAGAACAAGCCCTTCCAGAGCTTGAGGATGTCGATGGGGGAGAGGGTGGTGGCGATGTGCTTGGCGGAGAGGAAGGTTTGGAGGGAGTTGAGGGCGGATTTGCGGATTTTGCTATCTGTTGAGGAGGAGGGGGAGTTAGTGATGGCTTTGGACATTGGTGTATGGATGGTGGTAGCGTTTGTTTATTCATGAGAAAGTATGTTCCATGCCATGTCATGGTGGTTGTAGTCTTGTAAACTTCAATCACACGATAAGTGATAGTAGGGCATGCGATTACAATCAATTGGGGATGTTAAAGACGTACCGCTCGAGGCGAGGTTCTTGATGAACGGCATGTTTTGCGACGCCATCTTGATTGATTTTTGTAGTGGTGTTTTCCCACTTGACTCTCGATTGGGTTACTGGTCGGTGTTGTTGTTGTTGTGGTGTAGAACTGAACGCAAATTGGGTATACGCTGTGGTCAAAAGACGAAAGTGCTGGGATTTACAAAGTCGACTGGACGATATGCTGCTAGCTGAGATGCAAAGGCGGGCTGATTGATGATGGTGGATTGGAGTTCAAGGCCCGGCCGATTGAAACGAAATCTTGTCCGCCCGGCAGAAAAAACTGGTGGACCTAGCTTTGAGAGTTGATGATGGAAAGATAAGAAAACTGATAAGAAGCCGCGGCAGGCATTTGGCTTGTCCAGCTTTTGCCAAGATGCGGAGGAATGCGCTCAGAATCTGATTGGTGAATAACAAAAAATGTGGGGTGATTAACTAAAAGCGGCTACGATCAGCAGGCACAGCTGTTGGAGCTCCCGTTCCCCAGAAATGCGGTGGTCACAGGTTGACAGCCGAACGGCGATGGCAGCGTGAAGCATGGCATTGGCATCCGCCTTCCAGTCGCCCGCCAACAACGGCATCATCGGCAGGCCGGCAGGACGGCAGAAGGTCCATCATCACGATGATTTCTCGATGATCCGTCCATGTCGATGATTCCGGCCCCATCCTTCTGTTCCTCGTCCTCCTCGATTTTCCCCGCCCTGCCCGCCCATCCGCCCTTCCGCTATCCGGATTCGGGATCTTCTCCTTCCCGCTTCCTTGCCGATTCCCCTGATCCCCCAGACTTTTCTTCTCCCGTACAATCTTGGCAATGCCGCGCCCTGCTGCTGTCCGGAGTTCTTCTGGAATCCTGCTGCTTTCGTCCAAGCACCTCTAGCACCAGAACCTAATGTCGTCCTCACCGCATCAACTGTCATGTGGTTCAATGTTCTATCATTTCATTGAATCGTTTATTTTTGAGAGAACTGGCGGTCTTGATATTAACTACGGGAACTCTCTCAAACTCTCGGTGTTTCTCCAGTTTTTGCTAAACTGGTCATGTGGGCTTACTCCATACTTACTATCTTTCGCTAGATATCGTATTCGAGGGCGGGCCGTTAAGCCTATCAAATTCACATGGAACTGAACTCCGACCGACAGTTTGAATCGACGAGACTGGAAGGATGGAAGGATGGAAGGATCAGGAGTGCGCAAGAACTGGGCATCACATCCTCTCTCTCACACACATAAGGCACCAGCAAATTTTGTGGGGAGAGATTCAGCACCCAAAGGGGAAGCTGACGCCTGTCTGGGCAGAAACGCAAAGTGAAAATTTTCGGTCTCTTTTCTTCATTTTCTGTTGGGACAAAAGGGGAATGAATTATGCCGAGGACCTTCCAGAGTCGTATTCCGATCCAGTGCAGGTCACAGAGGAAGAGAAAGCTGGGCGGCCTGGCCCTGGGCTGTCAGGGCTGTGTGTGTGTGTGTGAACCGTTGACCAATGCACACAAAACAAGATCCAGTGACAGTCAGGGGTAGATCTACACGCCCTAACCCCGCGGATACCATTGGCGATGGATGTTGGCGGGCGGCGGCGGTCTTTTACCCCGGATTGCGGTTGGTCCGGGGCAAGGAGGAGAGGTACGTAAAAAGTGAAAAACTTGCAAAGAAAAAGAGGCTTGTGAGATTTTAGGAAAGCGCGGGGAGGAGCACAAGAGCCTTGTGAGAACCAGTTCGGGTGCAACAGTATCGACTCCATTATTATCGAACCGTATCTGACCTTGTATCGTCTTATCTGGAGCGCTTGCGCAGGTGGAAATGCGCCATGAACATGCCACCTCATCTGATTCGTTTGGAACCGATAAAACAAGCTCTACGATGTCTCGAGTTGGCGAGTCTAGAGAAGTATTGAACTCACCCGACCACTTGGCGTTTATTTGAAGCGTTGGTTGTCGGGGCAGATTCGGAGACTTATCGAACGGTTTATCTCGAAAGATATGATAGAGGTACACTTGAGATACTCTATCTGATACGGAGATTGTTGTGTTGTGTTTGAATCGGAGCTTTTAGGAAAAGACGTCCAAAAGTCGGAGGTTTCACGATAACTGCGTGATTACTGGCGCGGTTATCACTTTGGATTCTGATACAGAAATCTCCTATACCTTCCGATAACCCTTGCTCGGTTACTGTCCTCACATTTTGAGCGTCGTGAAATCCCTTCTTTTTCATTCTTCAGTCTCCAAAGATTGACAATGGATGGACCTGTCCCAAAATAGCCGATTCGGGAGAAGCCAACTTCAGTTCGATCCAGCTCCAGCGCCAGGTTCCACAATGTGCCTCGCACGTGCTAAGCACAGCCTGTAAAGTGGCAGATGGTGGAGGTTGTTGAGGTCATCCGTTCCCGGGCTCTCCTGTTTGGTGGATGTTTGGACTCCAGTGGACTCCTCCTAAACTCCATGTGGTCTCCACCGTGCTTGGACGGGACGCCGCCCCATGTTTTCAGTTTCGCCCATGCTGCAAGTTGCTGCAAGCTCTTTGTGCAGTGGAAGCCCACGAAGCCCTTCCGCATTCCTCGAGGCTCTGTGTTGCGTGTCCTTGGCGTTTCTGGGCAGCCCACAGAATTCCACAGGAAGCCCGCAGGAAGCCCACAATGGATGACTGTCTTGACGTCTCGAAATATTCAATCATCTGCCCCCTGGCATCACGATGCATTAGCATTTTGCATTTTGGGGTTCAGTTGACAAAGATTTACTCACCGTTTTTCTATTCTGGACTCCCTATGGACTCCCTATGGACCTGGGAAACCATGTCCCCGACAGTTTCTTCAAGTCACAAGAACGGTCGGGAAATGTTCCCTACACAAGGGGAAGCTCAGCTATCCCAAGTCCGAACAAAGTCCAGTGTTGGTTGGGCTCCGAAGTGGATCTCGCAGATGGAATACAGTGGGAGAGATGTCCACATCCTCCACATTCAGTCACGCATTGCGGTCCCGTCGAACTGGGGCACCCAAGGGCAAGCTCACTTACACGAGCAAATTCACGATGCTTCCAAGCGTTCCAGGCTCCGATTCCAAAACCCACGTTTATTTTGAGGAATTGCAAGGTCCTCACAAGGTCTCATGCTAGATGGGCAAGTGGAAGTCACGGCCGTGTTTTGCTCGAGTAATTTCCGTCTTGGGAAGCTGTCAAGTGACGGCCCTTGTTGAGTAAGAGTTGCGATTCAAAATCATGCCTCGGTCGCAAATCGGCCGGACCCGGTATGGGCTTCACATGCCGCCCCTGAGTGGTCTGTATACTGTGAATCTGACCTCATAGGAAAACCGGTTCTCCAGGATATAAGTCGACGGGCCCTTTTGCTGTTTCTCATAGATTTCCTACTTTTGAAACATTCCATCTTTTCTTCTGGTCTTGTTATCAGCCTACTATTACTTGATATTACGGCATCCGTCCCAACAATTGCGTCCGTCCATTGTCCAGTTCGCTTATCAGGCCACATCCTACCTACACAACAACAACCAACCCAGGAAAAAAGACCAATCGCACAGTCCGTGTTAGTCACGACTTGCAAACCAAGTACTACCTCCGTCTTTCGAAAGAAACCAGTCATCAATCCTTCCCGCCCTTCCGCCCTTCCGTACAGGCTGAAAAGAGCTAAAAGGAGAAGCGCCTTGCCTTACCGACCGTTGTTGTCACGACCTTGTTCAACCTCAACCAACCTAGATCCTCTGGCCAGATCGGACTGAGTGAGCTGATTGTTACCCCCCGAAACTTTGGCCTGTCCAACCCCCAGTTCCGTTGTCGGTGTAGCCAGCAGTAAGCTGTTTGCGAGACTGCATCAAATCAAAATCAACCGAAGAGAGTCCGTTCCAGGCCCTCACTGCAGAGGAAAGAGTCAACCACTCTGCATACCTATACCTTCCTTCCTTACGAAAACCGTCACATATATACCAACAGACAAGATGGCGCCTGCCTCGAGTTTATTGCGCGCTGCCGCCCCCGTTCCTCACACTCACACTTCCTTCTCCTCCCACACACCATCATCAACGTCATCAAATCGCACAATCACGAACACAAACCCTACCTCCTCTACACCCCTTCTCAGACTCCAGGCCATCTCCAAGCACATGGCGCTCCCACAAACAACAAGTTTCCCCGCACAGGTGGTGCCTCAAGCCCCCGAAGACCCCCTCTTCGGTTTGGCGAGAGCTTTCAAGGCGGACACAAGTCCCCAAAAGATCGACTTGGTACGTTACGTTGCTTCTCTCACGGACCCGACACCCACATGCACCGTGTGGTGCAAGTATCACAGCAATTGCTAACATTCGATTTTTATAGGGCATTGGTGCGTACAGAGATGAAAATGCCAAGCCATGGGTATTACCAGTCGTCAAGAAGGTGAGTCTTCACTCTTTGTTTCCTTTTTCACTTTCATCATGCGATGCGGCGCAAATCTCGGGTTTCAATGAGCTTCATCGTGAGGACCTTTGGGGCCTCAAAGTCGCAATCTGGGGAAGCCTGTAGGCGTTGGGCGGATGGGGTGGCCCCTGGAGCTAGGCACCTTTGTGCGACATACAGGACCCCTCATTTGGACCCCTCCTCCACCTTCCAGGGCCACTTACAGCTCTCCCCGCACTATCGCCAGCGTCACCGTCGACAAATCATCAAGATGCGTCAGCAAACAATTTAACTAACCAATTACTCATTACACAGGCGGATGAAATCATTCGAAATGACCCCGAGGCCAACCACGAATATCTCCCCATCGCCGGTCTCTCATCACTAACCAGCAAGGCTGCCGAGCTTGTCCTCGGTGCCTCCGCTCCCGCCATCGCTGAGGGCCGTGTCGCCTCTGTCCAGACTATCTCCGGCACCGGCGCCTGCCATCTTGGTGGTCTCTTCCTTTCGCGCTTCTACAACCCTTACGGCGATTCTTCCCACAAGCCCACTGTCTACCTCAGCAACCCAACATGGGCCAACCACAACCAGATCTTCACCAATGTCGGCCTCCCCATCGCCCAGTACCCTTACTTCGACAAGAAGACCAAGGGCCTTGATATCGTCGGCATGAAGAAGGCTCTCTCTGAGGCCCCCGACCGCTCCGTCATCCTCCTCCACGCCTGCGCCCACAACCCTACCGGTGTCGACCCTACGCCCGCCCAATGGCGCGAGATCGCCGAGATCATGGCCGCCAAGGGTCACTTCCCCTTCTTCGATACCGCCTACCAGGGTTTCGCTTCCGGTGACCTCGATCGCGACGCTGCGGCCATCCGCCTCTTCGTTGAGCTCGGCTTTGAGCTTGTAGTTGCCCAGTCCTTCGCCAAGAACTTCGGCCTCTACGGTGAACGTGCTGGCTGCTTCCACTACGTCTCGGCTCCTTCCTCCGACGCCGCCGCTGTCACCACTCGCGTTGCTTCTCAGCTCGCTCTGCTCCAGCGCTCCGAGATCTCCAACCCGCCCATCTATGGTGCCAAGGTTGCCTCGATCGTCCTCAACGACCCCGCCCTCTTCGCCGAGTGGAAGGAGAACCTCCGGACCATGTCTGGCCGTATCATCGACATGAGGAAAGCTCTCCGCAGCAAACTCGAGGAGCTTGGTACCCCGGGTACCTGGAACCACATCACCGACCAGATTGGCATGTTCTCCTTCACCGGCTTGAACGAGAAGCAGGTCGCTAGACTCAGGGAAGAGTTCCACGTTTACATGACCAAGAACGGCCGCATCAGCATGGCCGGCCTAAATACAAAGAACGTGGACTACTTCGCGAGAGCGGTAGACAAGGTTGTTAGAGAGGTGCAGTAGTTGCCTCCCTCTCCACCTCCTTTTCTTCACGTCTTTATGGTTTTCTGGACGTTCTTCTTCACTTTTCTTTTTCTCTACTTTTATTACCATTACGCCCACGATGGGTGAAGCGGCTGTCAGTTTGTCAGGTTGTTGAAGCTTTAGTGTCTGCTCAAGGGGACGAGCAAGACCACAGCGGTGTTCTTTCTTTTTGATTTCTAGTCACGGGTTGTTATCGGGATTATATGGGATCGAGGCCTAAGTTGCCTCATGGGTATTTGTTTATCTGCTGGGAATTTGGGAATCACAGTACCTATCGATACTTGAGGAAGATTGATGGGAACAAGCGGAGGGCACACTAGATAATACGTGCCCGAACGGTTAATCAAAAGATTTGTTTTGTTTTCGGTCCTATGGTGGACTTGTTGATCTGTCAAACTACTGTTCCCTCTTCTTTGTCTTTTGTACGTGTGATGTTATGTGGTAGTGACCGGTGCTATATAACCTTTTGGTAAGTGTTCGTGAGCGCGATGCCACTGGGGGTCCCGACCTAACTCTCATACGAGCTGGTGGAGGATGGAAATGGGAGGTCTTGCCTTGAGGTGATAAAGGAAAATGCAATAATTGTTTAGGCTTAGTCCCTTCAATGAGCTGTCTCGGGTGCATTGTAAACTTTCAATTAGTTTCTGCCAATTATATTACCGTGACTCATTCGGCCAGAAAGGAATAGTAACGGCTTACCTAGAACTAGGCACCACCTTAATCAGGAGCGGCGGCGCGATTAGAAAAAGGCTGCCCTACCGGTCCAAGGTAGGTAACAACTGCCTGTCTGCTTCCCCTTTATACACCCTCCTTGCCTCCCGGCCTCATCACCATCACCATCACCTTCACCATCACCTTCACCATCACACCACTCCGTGGCCACCTGAGGGCAAACGCAACCTGAAAATCAGAAGAAGGGTAATTCCACCTTATAAGACTTTGTCACCTCAATCGTCACCATCAACAGCAGACCAATTCTTGCTATTCACCGTCTCAACTCAGCAACGGAGTCCGCCACCTGTGCGTCAATTCATTCTTATCTTCGCTCATCTTCCTTACAACACGCCACGTACTGGATTCCGACATGACAACCTTCCATCCATTTCCCCGTCTCCCATGGGAACTCCGAGCTCGGGTATGGGAGCTGACCGTCGAGCCTCGAACGGTCGAGGTCGATCTCCGGTACAATCACCCCATCACTCGCGACATGGCAACCAGATATTTCTTAAGTCTCGGTGCATACACCCGCAACCCTGAGCACGTCTCGGTCCTTCATCTACGGTCATCTACACCAGTACCTGCGCCTTTGCAAACCTGTCTGGAAGCGCGTATACACCTCACAGAGGAAGATGTGATGGTAGGCCGACATACAGGAAGGCCGTTCTACAAAAAGGCCTTTGACGAACTACCAGAGGCCAAAGCAAACGAGTGGAAGGATATACCTTTACCGGCTCAACTCCGGCTGGAGCTCGGTCTCACGCCCCTAAACGAACCGCGCCGTTACGTCTGGATAAACTTTGACCTCGACATGCTCTCCATCGGCGAACGCAGATTGTACGAGTTCAAACCTTATTACAAGGATATCAAGCGGCTCAAAATTGCGCGTGAATTCGATGACGTGTACAACCGTCGTTTCGGAAACCTGCGCTGGGTGTATAATCTGCACGAGTTCAGGAACTACCTGCTGCTGGTTGTCAACCTCCGGGAGCTCCACGTGGTCTGTCTGGATGGGTTGAAGTATTGGAGAACAGCTGCTGCGGCAGTGGCAGTAGCAGGAGCAGGAGTAGGAGCAGGAGCAGGAGAAGCACGGCCAGGGCCAGGGCCAGGGCCGGACGGCGGCGGCGACTGCACCTGTCCCTATTTCCCTGCTAGTTTGAGCGAGGACAAAGTCTTGCTGATTGATAACAAGACGGGGAAGAGGAGGACGTATGCTGAGAATAAAAAGAGACGACGACGGTAGATGGTTTGGTCTGGTTTGGTTTAGTTGGTGGGGTGTGGATGGGTAGACTAAGAGAAGGGTAGAATGGAATTTACCTGACCTTCCCACAGACACACACACACACACACATACAACACTCACCATCTAGGCTTATAAGATACTATTTTGACAATAACAAGCACATACGACCATACCCACTGGAAAACTCGGGATCCCGTCCGCTCTCCCATAGATAAGCCAGTGAGGGCCAGACTAGTAGTTGGGTCGGTGACGACCAGCGAATCCCTGGTGTTGTATGTTTTTTTTCCCTGTTTTTCCCCTTTTTTACTATCTTTAATTGATTCGATTCCCTCTTTTCACCAACTATTATCGTGTAACATTTTGCTTGCTCCTGGCTGGATTTACTTCTGTTGGTGGACCTTTTTTCTTCTTCTCGAAGTTATATTCTTCTTGGTTTCTTGGAGTGGCAGCAAGCTGCCTGTACTTAACGAAGTTCGTGGACGCAGAGTTGCACACACACCTTGTTTTGCTCAGCTAGCCCCTGACAAGTAAGTAAACAATCGAGCGAACCGCTTCCACAACCAGAATATTAGCATATAAGCCTTACATGTACGGCGGTGACCACACCCTAAAGTCTATAACCCTGTCTGGGCTTCGATCTTACGGTTCAATCAATTTATAACCGGCGAATAACGCTTTATAGATGTATGATAACCATGCCCAGTTGAGCGGCGTCTAAACTGCAATACAAACTCGCTATTTTCGCTTTCAACTCATCACCATACACCCGACTCCCCGCAAAATCTCATAGCGAAAGGCATACTTTGAAAACCAGCGTCGCCTTTCGCTTTTTCTCAAATTGCTTTCCCACCCTCGAACGGGCCACTGACACCTTCCATCCCGTGCCATATCTTCCTTCCCATGGAACGTCAGACAACAGTCCAAAAGTTTTCACCAATCCATCATCCTGTTTCCGAATCCAACCAGTGACCTAAATCCACTCCTGGCATGCCTGGCCGCTTTCAAGTCCCAACAACCTGAAGTTCCCGATGATCAAAAAAAACCTATCCTTCGAGGGTCATGCTGTTGTGTTGGTTAGCTATGCCTGCCAGACGAGGAAAAAAGACAGCGGGTGAGCGAGTGAGGCTAAGATGGGAGGAGAAGTGGTTCGGCGGCCACAACTAATGAGCGATTCCCTTCTCAATCCTCCCTGTTGAACATGAAAAAAAAAGTGAAAAAAATAATATTAATAATAATAATAATAATAATAATGAAGAAAAAACCTGAAAACGCTCGAGTTGCTCTGCAAGTTGGACCAGCATTGCTCGACAGTGTATGGATTATTCCGTTTCATGCGGGAACTCATCCAATGCCAAACCTACCAGAATGGTTCTCGTTGGCTTGTTCGTCCATCGGGCTCTCCTCGATAGTTGCTCCGTGTCTTGTAGAGGATTTAGACCGAGGCTGGCTGTGCTCTCTGTGGGATATCCGGCTCACTGTCAGTATACTCGCTATCAATCTCGTCGAGGTCTGGTTGGGGCGTGGTGGTCAAGAATAGCCTCTCGTTCCCAATCCCACCCCGCCGCATTATCGGTGTTAAGGTGACCGAATCATCCATGGAATGTCCAACCAAATTGTCATTGACATCCCACCCATATCCTACGAGGGCGCCAAAATCTCTTCCTACGGCATCGACCATCCGAAACCAGTGTACGTGAAAATCCTCTCTGCCGTATGTGACACGCTTGTAGCTGTCGTATAATTTGAGGCAAAGATTGGGCGTGCGCGCCAACACTTTGAACAGGAGGGGATAGCATGAAAACAACCCGAGATAGGGGTAGTCGAAGCAGGGGCAAATGGGCACTGCATGGCTCCGTAGCAAATGTCTGTAAGGCCGATTTCGGTGTCCTCGAATCCTGTCGTCAATTGCCAGCTCCAACCGAATCAACACGTTGAATAAGACGTTCTCTAAAGGTTGAGAGAGTTCAGGGCCAATTACGACTAATCCGAGAAAGTTCAAGGTATCTGATTGCAACTCGGGGATTCGCTGGCGCAAGGAGAGGTACCACGTGGTTAAGGGAAAGTTGAAGTCATCGTATGTTGCAAAGATGTAGATTGCCAGGGCCTGAGCAGCAGTGAAGACAAGAGTGCCGGTTACTCTCGATGATGGCATCATCCGCACAACCGCACGATTCACTGTTGAGAATACATGATGAAGGATATTCGAGGATGACAGGCTAAGCGCCATTTTGAACAGTATATCGACACAAGGGTTTCGCAAGATCGGAGAGAAGTTGAAGCTGGTCTTCCGCTGGAGAAGCCGTGCGCGGACGGTCAGGTCGGAGCTAGGACGTTGGTAAATGACGAGGATAGTAGTCACGGTAATCTGTTTGTGATCGATTAGGCTATGGAGCGCAGAGTTCTTCGTGAAAGTCACGTACGTGTACTTTGTAGTCGTTTTCATTCAGCAGGCACCGCACACCGTGGTCTATGTGCACTCTGAGAAGCTTGATACAGCTGGTGATTCGATAGCGGCAGAAGGGTGGTGGCGAACGAGGCCGAAACAAAAGATATTGACGGAGCCAAGTGACAATAATCCAATGTGTTTTGGCGTGAAAAGGTTTGATGATGTTGATGATTTGGCCGATGTCGTCACGGAGATAATACTAGTTATGCCTGACCAAGTGCAAGTTGTCAAGATGTGGTGCTGGGGAGAAGAGGCATGAGATTGACGAGAGGATGACTAGGTAGTGTGTCAAGATGAGAAAGCATCCAGAAAGAACACGCGAACCATCCGATAACAGTATGGGACAGTACATCAGCACTCGTGGGATAGAGGCAACTGGCACGACTGACTGGAAACGACAACCGACGGCATGGAGAAAGAGCGATGGAATAAGATTAGTAAGTGCCCCTGGCGAGTCAACCAGCAGCTAACCAAGCACTTGCCGCCTGAACCCAAAGCAATGACCTTAGATGATCAGATCCCATATAACAAGGAAGGCGCAGAGTCCAGTAGCAGCAAAGAAGGTATACCGAGCTGGACTGGCCCTGTTAGTGCTCTTCTTGAGCTCCTTGTTACCCCTGTCGACGCCCTCGGTGGTTTCAAAAGACTCGGCCACAAGCTGGTCAATATGGGCCGATTGTGTCGTAAGGTTGCTGACCAGCATATTTTGTAGTTCGGAGATTTCGAGGAGCGACTGTTCAGCGGCCCTGCAATGACATTAGTCCCTGACTTGCGAACCTCGATAGTTCTCCCAAGACATGTTCCATACCTGACTTTGTCCAGCGTGCTCTCAAAATGCTTCACCATATCTTGGTTCCCTTTTTCGAACATTTGTATTTGTTCGTCCGTCAGGTCTTCTGTAGGTAACGACGGTTTCCGCTCATATTCATCCATAGGCAGATGAGATGGATTCCCCTGAGCGACGTTTCCGGACCGCCTTCGCGAGCCAAAGTCATTTCCAGCCGTGTTCCTTGCCTTGGCCAAGACGCTCCTGTTCTTTTCCATCTCCCGCGTTAACCTGGTTTCCATCATGGACTGCTGCGTCCTTGCCGTCTCCTGCAGGCGCTGTCTCAGGTACCAGATGACACTCTCGCGATGCGCGCCCAGCTGACGGGCAACAGCCTCGGCCGCAGCATGTTCTTTGCTCTTGGAGCTTCCTAGTGGGCCTCCGCCAGCAGCCCAAGACCCCAATGCGCCAAGTCCGCGGGCATATTTCTTCTGGATCAAAGCGGTCTCGGTGCTCTGGCGCAGCTGCTCGGCGTCCTCGAGGGCGCGAATGCGGGCATTGAGGTCGCGCAGTGTCGCTTTGGCATTGGCGTCAATTTCCTCGCGGTCGCGATCGGTAAGGTAGACTGGCTGGGACGAGCCGTTCCGGGCGGAGGTGTGGAGGTGTGTCTTGCGCGGGGCAGCAGTCGAGAGGTAGGCTTGACGGAGATTGCGAAGCTCGGAGTGTAATTGGGCGACGAGGGAGGTCTGAGATGTGCGTGAGTATAATTGTATCACGTCGTGAGAGAAGAAATGTGCCTTACAATTCTGTAAGCTTCCTTCAGGAACTCGTCGGCGGTATCAGTAGTAAAGGGTTTCGTGGGAGGCGCATCGTGGCCTTTGAGGAGCTCGTTGAAGGTGGATGTGAGGTCCGCCATTGTGTATTGAAGTGGGAGATTTATATTAAGAATTATGGTTGGTTTAGTGTCTCAAAGAGATAACCCGTCATGAAGGTCCGTATAGTAGATCCTGTGGCCATCAAGGTGTCGCAATGTCAAGAGAAGGGGAAAGTTGAAGACGGGATGATCCTATGCTGCTGCTGCTGCATGCTGTAGCTCAACGTGGCTGGAACGATGCCCAGCGATGACGGAGGCAGTGGCTGGTGCTTTGGATGTGCTGTGGCTGTGGCATCCGGCCTGAAGTCCGTACCTGCCAAGCATGCCAAGACACCGAGAAGCGTGTGTTGCCGTTGTGGGGCAAGGTTGGGCCCCGACCGGAGCGGGAAAGCGGCAAAAACGGCACCGAAGTCGTCAAACTCGGGGTTATTTCCGCCGCTTCGGCACCTTTTATCTGTTTTCACCTCGTTTCCCCAAACAAACTTGATTCTGGAATACAGTCAACTCTGCAATTAACGATATTGGGTTTACCAGCCAATCTGATCGTTACACCCAGAATATCGTTATACTCAAAGTGCCAAGTACGCCAAGGTTGGCTCTGAACAGGTACAACGGTACGAATTTTTGGTAGTAAGGTACCAAAAGAGTCGCCGACGAGGGGGTCTTGGCGGTCTTTTTCGTATCTCCCACCTATTGAGAATAACGATCACTATATAAAATCCCGCCGAATTCTGATCGTTATCGTAATACGGAAAATATCGTTAATCTGCTGTAATCTCCACCAAAAAAAATCGGTTCCCGCGTATTTGATCGTAGTACCCAGAATATCGTTATTCCTCTGATCGTTAATTGCAGAGTTGACTGTAGAGAATTGGCAGTGTCGATGTGGTTCCAACAAAGAGCGTGGGGGCTTCTAGACCTTTACGATAATGTTCGCCTGTTGAGGTTGTTATGAACGGACCTTCGTATTAAACTCTCGGCCATTGTCACAGTGTCAACATGACATCTCTCTCCTTCCAACTTCAAAGACAGATACTGCCTCAAGTCGAGCTTTCATGATTCAGATTCATCTCGTCAACCGCTCAACTCGCAATCGATTCCAATCCAAATGAACCCTGGTCAAACGAGTGATCCATCCCGTCATAATACAGTTCTCCAAGTGACCTCTTACAATCGTCATGGACACTCTACCTTTCTGCACCAACCCAACATAATCGTGTTGTCCATGCTTGATTTATCCATCCGTCCAGTTCTAATCAACATGATTGGCCGAATTACTGACCGAATTTTGTTAGTGATAAGCCCAACCACCTTCCTCCTCGGTCAAGCTTAACAATCCTTCCTTGCGAATGGGGGCTGCATTTGCAAATCCTCCCATGCAATGGCTTCTCTTCCGGGAATAAGACTCCACTGTCCGTTCAAAAAGCCTTTTTCACACACACATCGCCGTCCAACGGCCATCCGTGGGGTTTCTTTCTCTCGTATATCCACCCCTCACTCCCCTTCGTTCTTCTTTCGTTCTTGATTTCCACACATAGATTTGCCTTGCCGCCAGAGTCAACAGTGGCGGTGAGTTTATCTAATCCAGTATAAGTGTTCTGGATTCTCATTTCAAGTAGAACCATCTTGCTTCTTTATTTCAAACCAGAATAAAGCCACGCCTGGATCTAGACAGGAACCCACCCAGCCATGAGTGGTTCCCGTCCTTCATCAGTTTCTTTCAAGGCCTCAGGAAGCCAAGTTGTCGACTCTTCAAACTCATCCCAAGAAAAGAACGACATCTCAACATTCTTACCCAATAATGGTGCCACCAAATCTACCGACCGGCCGGATCCCGTAACCGGCAACAACAAGCCACCGGCCAGCCAAGACCCAGACCCGGACCCGGACCCGGACAACACAGCTCCGAACCCCGACCCCGACCCCGACCCCGAATCCCAACTCACCCGCTACCCCTCCGGCCCCGCCTACACCGTCTTCCCCCTTCCCACCCGCCGCTTCATAATCGGCATGATCACCTTCGCCGGTTTTATTTCCCCCATGACAGCAAACATTTACTTCCCCGTCCTCCCCGCCGTCGCCTCCGACCTCTCCATCAGCTTATCCAAAGCCAACCTAACTTTAACGACCTACATGATCATGCAAGCCTTTTCCCCCACCTTATACGGCGATTTTGGCGAATCAGCCGGTCGTCGACCCGCTTTTATCATCTCCTTTCTTGTATACATCTGCGCCAACCTGGGACTGGCGTTGCAAAAAGATTACGCAGCATTGTTGGTGTTAAGGATGTTACAGAGTTTTGGCAGCTCCGGGAGCTTGGCGTTGTGTTATGCCGTTGTTGCTGATGTTGCGGTGTCGGCGGAAAGGGGGAAGTATATGGGTTTCGTGCAAGCGGGGATTAATGTCGGGCCTTCCCTAAGTCCCGTGATAGGAGGGGTTATTGGACAGTATCTGGGGTGGAGGGCGATTTTCTGGTTTTGTCTGATTTACACGGGGGTGTGGTTGGTGCCGTATGTGTTGTTTGTGCCGGAGACTTGTAGGAATGTGGTGGGGAATGGGAGTCGGGTGACACAGAAGGGGTGGTGGAATATGACGGTGGTGGATTATGTGAGGCAAAGAAGGAGGAGGGGAGAGACGAATGAGGAGACGGAGGAGGAGAAAGAGGAGGGAAAGGAAAAGGCACGAAAACAAAGACCGAAACTGAGGTTTCCAAACCCGTTTAATACCCTCAAAGTCGTCTTCAATCCTGACTTGGGCCTGCTAATTTCGTACGGCACCATCGTCTACCTGGTGTTTATCCTCATCTGCGCCACTTTGGGCACGCAGTTCGCAGATAGGTACGGGTACAACCAGCTTGAGACGGGGCTTTGCTACCTGCCCTACGGAATGGGGTGTACGGTGGCGGCCGTGGTCAATGGAAGGATTCTCGACTGGAATTACCGCCGTATAGCCAAGAAGATGGGTATGACGATTGACTATAAGCGCGGGGACGACTTGTCCAAGTTCCCGATCGAGAAAGCCAGACTGCAGCCCGTGATCCCGATCTTGGGAGTCGGTTGCGTGGCGACGATTGGGTATGCTTGGGCGCTGGAGACGAGCACGCATGTGGCTGGTCCGCTGGTGCTGCTTTTTGTGGTTGGGTTGTGTGTCACGGGCAGTTTTAGTCTGGTGAATACCCTCGTCGTGGATTTGTACCCGGAGGCCCCAGCGATGGCGGTGGCGGCGACGAACTTGGTTAGGTGTTTGTGTGGTGCCGGCGCGACGGCGGTTATTGATGCCATGTTGCAGAAGATGGGCGTGGGCTGGACGTTCACGTTCTGGCCGTTGGTGGTGGTGGTGTGTAGTCCAATTATTTGGTTGTTGATGACGAGGGGACCCGGGTGGAGGGCGAAGAGGAAGGCGAGGTTTGAGAGGGAAAGGGAGAGGAGGGAGGAGAAGGAAAGGATTGCTAATGAGGAGGTTCTCGAGGCCTCGGATGAGAGTTCAACAACTGTTGAGAAAGCGGAGGAGGGCGAGAAAGGAAGTGTGGAGGAAGGGATACCTGTGGCTGAAGGGAAGAAGGGGGAAAGCTCCAGGAGCTAGTGGACTTTTCTTGTCTTTCTTGTGTTGTGATACCTCTTGTTTGTACATATCGAGCGTTTATTTTCTTTGGCTTATAGTTCACGATTATGATACCACAGAGTATGAAAAGAGGCGGGACTTGATGGATAAAGAAGGCTGAATATGGATAAAGCATGACAGCAATGGAGAAGCAGAGGGACTTATAGAGCGAAGGATCATAAAGATACGCATATAGACCGACGGAAAAGTGACCTCCCGTCACCAAAAGTTTCTGACATTGTTTTGAATAGTCTTAATTTCCTAATCTCAAATACATACATACCTAGCTGTCGATACACTCAAGTGTCCGTAGTCAGTCGCCGTGCAAAGTGATTATCATCTCAATTGTCATTTTGCATGCCTACCACTGTGCTTTCAGACTGCAAAAACAGCACAAGTCGAATTAGAAAAACAAAAGCAACAATTTGGACATGTTGAGCATATTGTAAACTCTAAGACAGGCGTGAAAAAAAGATAAAATGTGCTGGAGCCGGGATTCGCACCCGGGTCTCCGCCGACTCTCACCTCATATGAGGTTTGGGAGGGCGGCGAGTTAAACTACTACTCCACTCCAACTGAATCTTTGTTGTTGAGCAGGTCTGAGAGGTTACCGGTTATAAGTCCACGTGCAAGTGACGGGTAGGTGCCGTTCTGTTTGTTTAAGGTGGAAGTGAATGGGTGGTGATGGACTGGCAGGTCCCGGCTGGCGGCAGTGGTGATGGCACCTGGTAAGGTTGAGGTCATGATGGCCATCAGAAGAAGCGTTGGTCTACCTAGTCTCCTGTCTCCCCGTCGACTCTGTACTCTGATGGCTGGTAGTCTTGGTCCCTGACGGATACCGGAGGGTCGAGATCATGATAGGTATTCCGATGTAAGGTCAGCGTCCAGCTCTCCATACAAGCACGCACCTAGTGATCTCCAAAGAACCCCCTCTTCTCGCAAACAAGCCCATACAAAACGCAACGTCTTTTCGCTTTCTATCTACCATCTTCGCTTATCAACAAAGGGTATCATCAATATTATGTACTTTGTACTTTAAACCTGTATCTTCAGTCGTCCACTCTTCCTGTGCCAACCACCTTTTCTCATGAAAACCATTGCATCATAACCTCCTCCATTACCCATCATATTTCACCATTACCATTTTCCCTCCTCATCACACCGTCGAAGAGACTAAGCCCTCAACCTCTCAATCGTACTAACCTTATCCCACCCATGTGGCCCAGGCGCCTCAAACACGCCCCTCTTGCTCAACGTCAACCCAAGACCCTTATGCACCTCCACCTGGAACGGAGCAAAAGGTCTCGCCTCGCCATCAATACTGATCACCCCATTCGGGTCCTGATACCGCGGCGTTAACCGGAACGCAGACACCTTGCGGTAAGAAACCAGCGGGTTGTCAAAGAAGTGACCCGACTCGACAGAAAGCTGCATCTGGATGTTTTTCCACAGCGAAATGTCGCCGTTGGTGGTGACGAGGTCGAGCAACCCGTCGTTGGCGAGGGCGGCGGAGAAGAAGTTGGCGTCGGGGGCCATGTAGCCCATCTTTTGTTGTTTGTTAGTATGGCGGAAATGGAAGCGGGGGTAGAAAAAAGGGGAAAAGAACATACGTTACCAGCATAAAAACTTCCCAACTTCTCATGCGGGACCACTTCCCAGTCTTCAGGTAACTTATCATTTACCGTTCCGTATTTCAGTCCCGGCATACCTTCTCCCTCTCCTTCTGTCTCATCCCCACCCTCACCATCATCTATCCCCTCCCCACCACTCCCCTCCCCATTTTCCACCTCACTCTCCGTGCTCCTAACCCCCCTCGCATAATGCCCCCTAATCTCCTCCTTCCCGCCCACCTCCACCTTCATCGCCACATCACACGGATAACACTTCTTCCTGATCGCCAGCGTCAAGAACCCGTACGTAAACCTCGCCGCGCCCATCCACCGCAAATGCTCCGTCGTGATATCCAAATCCGCAATCAGCCCATACGCCTGACTCAAAAAGCTCGTGAGTCTTTCCCCGTCCTGCAGCGTGACGCTGCACAAATCCAACTTTGTCGGCACCCCCTTGACTATCGCCAATGCTGCCAGCGAGGGGCGGTGGGTGCCGTACAGGTTGCAGGACATGGCGTTTCCGGAGCCGCAGGGGATGTGGCAGACTGCTATTTTGGCTAACGCCGTGCGAGCATCGGGGCGTTTGGAAAGGCCGTTAAAGACTTCGTGGGGGAGGCCGTCGCCGGAGCAAGGGACTGCGATGTCATAGTCGGAAATGTCGAGGGATTGAGACAGGGTGACGGCTTCGCCGGAGTAGGAGGTTCGGATGACGGTAAGGGGCATGCGAGCGGCTTCGAAGATGGGACGGACTTCTTTTTCGAAAATCTTGTCGGCGCCTCCGGGGCCGGCTTGGGGGTTGACGAGCACCCAGGCGCGTTTGCGGCGCTGGATGGGAGCGGGGTAGGCGAGGTCGAGAAGGTGGGAGACGAAGGTGTCTAGGGTTGCCGGGGAGGGTGGAGGTACCGTGGGGGAGAGAAGGGATTCGCGTTCGGGACGAGCATTGGTGAGGTCTGAGGGAGGGAGGGGGAATTCGAGCTGGCGGACGACGAGTTGGTGTTTCTTGGGAGAGGTCTCTTCGGCGAAGTCGATGCGCAGGTGGGTGCGGTCAGGGTTGATGTAAGCCCAGAGGATGTTGTAGAAGGGTACGGACCCGGGAGGAAGTCGGCGTGGAGGGGTGACTGTGTCAGAGGAAGAAGAAGGGAGGAACGGTGTTAGTATACCGTCGAGAGGAATGTAGTTTAGGAAGCCGGTTGAGTTTGAGGATGACTCTTCTTGAGGAAGATCGGAGGGTGGTTGTATGACTGTGATAAGAAAAACAATATGTGTAAGAGGGCTATGTTTAAAATATAAATACCTGAACAACACGAACGGGACTTTTTGGTGGCAGAGGCATGTTCTGTTATACCATGCGTGGATGTGGTTAGTCTATGGACGAACGTAGGTCTTATTGAGGAAGAAGAGATGTCCAGTCCAAAGAAAACGTGCTTTTTTTTGCATAAAGAGGTGTGTGATGTGATGTCATGTAAAGGATGGATATTCTTGACCTACCTTGAATAACCAATTCATCTTTCCCGCAAGTGAGTGTGACGGCGGGCAGTTCGAGAATATCGACACTTTTAGAGGTGGTGGCTTGCGATGTCACGGCCTGGATATCGATAGACACCTGTTCTTGTGCGCTCGCCTTGGCCATAGCCGCCGCATGTTCGTCGTGTAATTGCTGAACGTCTCCCATGTTTTCTTCGTTGTGTATTGCGATCCTATGTTGAACTTTCTTTGGTGTATAGTATTCCGTCTGTGAGACCGTGTCGGTCAAGGCAAGAACCTCAATGGATCCCGTGCCGAGCTATGCGCGCCGAGGAGTTGTACTTGTACAATTGGAATGGACGGGATGATAAATGCGGGTGCCTTTTTTTAAGCTTAACGGCTACGCGCGGATACCGGCAACGGAGAGCTGATAAAGTGCCACAAAGAGAAACGACAACAAGATCCAAAACTCTTGGATCAAGATACTGAAGATGTTGTGAAGAGAAAGTAAAAGAATAAGTTCAAAGATATCAGACGAAATTCTGACTCGGGGTCGCACTCTCGGACTCTTCCCAAAGCACCGTTCGTCGACAAGCAGCAAGTCTCACCTAAAACGATCTCTTGGCGTTCCCGTCTGTTAGCGATCATGGATGGCACTTGTTGAGACAGGGGCACCGGCGTCCCTCACTGGCTGATGATGCATCCCCGCTGGAGCCGCCGCCGTCGTTGTCTCCTCAACCGTTGTTTGGTCGCTGTTGCAAGTTTCTGTCAGGGGTCAAACAGCGCCGAGCGGACCCAGTCCCGCCCGTCAGCGGTGGCTGCTGATGCAGGTGCTGGCTGCTGACTGCCGCATCTGGGCATTTCAAAATCTCAAATCGTGCATTTATCAACTGCAAGAAGAAGTGATGCCCGCTGTCCGCGGCTTCCACTTACATCCAGATCGTACATACACGGTATCTAGACGTTGCCGGTACATGCCGTTGTGACATGTTTCACGGTGGCATGCTGTTGTGCTGCCGGGGAACAGTGGATGAACTTCCCGCACCGCAGTTTGAGCCTATCCGGGACCAATGCCGGAGTCCCGGCACCGCCAAACCCGCTAAGCGACACCACACCCGGCACCGGATACGCCGGATATCTCGGAGATTAAACCGAGCCTACTACTGGACTTGTCCGGGCTTGGCCGGCATGTGTTTCCAACATTAGACGACAGAAGGTGAAGAACCTCAACTAACCTTGGGATCTCTTGAGATCTGCCGTATCTGATATTCTTTTTTTCCCGCACCACATCGATCTGACACCATGAGAGAGCAATTGCTGAACAGATAATGCTTTAATGCGTCTGTATCTGTACATGAAAAGACAAGCTGATGATGAAAACTCCGGCGTTTGAAAAAACATTCCATCATGCTCCCTCGCCTTTCTACATATCCTTCCCTTCTTCTTATAGGCAAACACGAAAGTATGCAAATAGCAACCTAACTTTTGGAATACCTTTCTTTGTCACAGATAAACCCTCCTGCTAGTGAAAATATTGAACCTTGAAACGGTCAACTCAGGCAGCCCGCGCTGACTGTATCAGCCACAGCCCATCCTCTCCTCTACCTCGGTTCATGTCCTAGCACTTGTACAGTAGTGAATGAAGGTGCCAGGGAACTCCCGAGAACCTCCCTTAAACCTTGAGTTTCAAGTCTGGGGTTCGTCGCTACCTAGGCCGGCTAACAGCTAGCCTCAGATCTCAAGGTGTGGCAACGCTTCCGCCATGTATTTTGACGGCGTCAACACAGGCTCGGCTGGTGGATATCGCAGGTTGTTCAAGTCGAGCTCTGCCAACATGCCCAAAACATTTCTGTCCTGCTGCCTCTAGGAGCTGAACTTGGCCTTGAGCACTTCCTTAACCTTGACCGACACGGCATCGTCAAGAGACTCGACCGCCTTTTGGAGCTCGGCGTACTGCTCCTTGACACGGGGGTGCTCGGGGTTGAGCGCCTGAGCCGCGTTCAAGCAGCGGAGCGCAAGAAGGTACTTCTCTGTAGGGTTATTAGCAACGAATCGGTCACAGGCAAGAACTGTGGAAACTTACTCCTGCGAATGTAAACATCGAATCCAGCAATCTGGCCCTCAATGTTCTTGGGGCTGAACTGCAAGATGTTGTCAAGGAACTTCATGGCATCGCCAAGAGGATCCGTAGTAGCAGCGAGCTTGAGGCCGTTGGGATCATCATCCTTCTTCTTAGGTTCCTCGTCCTTCTTGGCCGTCGCCTTGTTAGGATCCTGCTTAGCAGCCTTCTCAGCGGCCTCGCGCTCGGCCTTCTGGGCCTCCTTGCGGGCCTTCTTGGCCGCCTTCTTCTTCTCAGCAGCATCATCTCCGTTGGTGGCCTCGCCAGTGCCGTTGGTGCCATTGGCCGCAGCCTGCTGCTTCTCAAACATATCGAGGTACAGCTTGACAGCGTCGAGAGCGGCACGGAAGTAGAAGGGGTGCTCGCGGATGCTGTCCTCCCAGCGGATCATGTCAACGTACGCACGGATCTGACCCTTGCGGAGAGAGAAGCTGTGGAAGTCGAACTGGTCTTCTTGCCAGATGTCGAAGATGTTGTGGATGGTAGTGAAACGCTTGAGGGCCAAGCCAGTGTTGCCGCGCCGTTGCCAGGCCTCACCGTCCTCAGTCAAGAACCACATGCACTGCATGTCGGTCAAGTCAGCGAGGGGTCCGCCAACCGTCTCAGCCCTGGTGAAAAGACCCATGGTCTCGAGGGCCTTTTCGTTCTCGTTGTTCCGTAGCTGGTACTTGGCGGCCTTGGAGTTGATGTAGCGATCCTTGGTATCGAGACGACGGGCGTGGTCCATGGCCTCAGAGGCCTTGGCGGTATCGCCCTGATGCTTGAATATCCTGGCCTTGGTCATGTGGAAGTCGACGTTCTTGGGATCGAGCTCGATAGCCTGCTCAACGTACTCCATGGCCTTGGCAAGGTCACGGCTGAGATGGTAGTTGTAGTGTTGCGCCAGGAAGTAAAGAGCAGCGCCGACACCCTTGGAGCTGTCGCCGTTCGCCTGCTCAGAACCCTTGTGCTCCTTCAAGTACTCCTCGGCAAGGGCGAGGACGGCCGCCTTCTTAGCCTCGTCAGAGTAGAGGTGCTTGAGATTGGCAAACACCGAAGGAACACCCCTATCCAACATGTTGGTAAGATAGCTCTTGGCAGCAGCCTTGAAGCTATCGCCAGTGAGGAAGTTGAGAGGCAGCCTCTTGGCGGCATCCGAACGAGGGTACTTGGCAGCGTACTCGTCGTAGATGGCCTTGAGGGCAGCCTCGTCCTTCTCATCAATCTCCAACGCCTCGATCAGGCCCTTGTAGTACTCGGGGTGCTCGGGGTTCCTGTCCAGCAGTGCCCGCCACGCCTTTGCCGCCTCCTCTTTCCTGTTGAGCTGACCCAAGTAGCGCGCCCGCATCTCCATAACGGCCAACCTATCCAGGCAGTTCTTGCAGTCGGACTCGAGGTGCTCGAGCGCACGCTGGATGTCGCCGCGTTCGGCAATAATGGTGTTCTTGTAGAGGAGAGCCTCGGAGTGCTCCTGATCGGTCTTGAGAGGGACGTTGGTCATGGACTTCTCGTAGGTGGTGAGGATGTTCTCGGCCTGTTCGAGGCTGCCTTCGAGCTGGTAGGCGATCGCAAGGGCGGTCCAGTTCTGGCGGAGATGAGGCTTAGCCTTCAGCATGGCGAATCTGCTCTGAACATAACCCTGGTAGTCGCGAATTTGGACCTGGAGGACAGCGAGGTCGCGCTGGATCTGTTGAGACTCGGGCTCGAGCTTGAGGGCAAACTTGTAGGCCTTGATGGCCTCGTCGAAGTTCTTGTGCTGGCGGTAGAGGATGCCGTAGACGTGCCAGCAGATGTGGGACTTCATGTCGATGGTGAGAGCCTCCTTGGCGAGGGCAAAGGCCTCCTCCGTCTTGCCCTGGGAGTTCATGATCAGGGCCTTCATGGACATGGTGTCGCCATGCTTGGGGTTCTTCTTGAGAATCTGTTCGGCGGCCTTCAAGCCGCGCTTGTACTGCTTCTCCTCATAGTGGCGGATGACGGTACGAAAGAGGTTGGCCTCTCTCGTGCTCAGGGTTTGCGGCATCGAGGATTGAACTGCGGGGTGGGACGATGGGGAATATGGGTATGAATCGAAGTCGAGGTATAGCCGCGGGGTTTGGGTTGCGGCGGAGGGGTTCGTTGTCGCGGAGTGTGTTGTTGTTGTTGAGCTCGGGAAGATGCTCAGGTAGACTCTCGAATTGAGTCGGAGACTGCCACTATGTCAGGTCAGGGATCAGTTCGTGGGGGAGGGGGACGAGGGGCCGGCCGGAGTGGACTTGGATTTGGTGGATGTGGATTGTCGCTGTTTCGGTGTCGGGGAGGAGTGGAGCGGAGCCTGGTGGGACAACTCTTCCATGCTCCAACTGCCAACACAGAGGGACAAGAAGGGCTGGCACCACAAGTTTGGAAAAGCTGTATACTTACAATATACAACAAACAAAATAGGGGTGACGCCTTTTGAGACTGAAAGAAGTGACTGATCCAGTCCTTGTCGTCGTCGTCGTCGTCGTCAACGTTGCACCTTCTCCAAAATGCAAGTGGAAGTTCACAGCTGACAATTCCATGAGATGGCGGCAGGCGCATTGAAACAAAAAGTTGCTCTATTCTGATTGGCCACAACCGGCGAAGCAGAAGCTCACCTCCCTATAAGTGGGGTTAAGCTTTACACAGTACCTTAGCTAAACTCCGGCTCGGCCCTCTCGGTAACAGCACCGAAGAGATGGAAGACTCCGCGACAACTCTGGCCGAGCCAATGGAAAAAAGATATATGCGACTTTGAGTGTAGATGTTTTCGCTTTTTCATCCCATATATGTACAAGCCCTCATCAATATCGTCACAAAGCCACCTTACGCCATACCCAATGCTGCCTATATGTCACACACTTCACTTACACGGCCTCCTCACTCTTCCACTCATACATCCATCCCATCTTCATACTCTCACAACATCACCACCCTCATCACGCCAAAGGCAAATGCTTATCTCTCCTCCACTCCCCCAGCGCCTGCTCCCACGTCCTCCCACTCGCATCATTCCCACACCTCTCCCCCACAATCCCCCACGTCCTCGTCCTCACGATATTCTCCACGCCCTGCTCCATCCTGATCACACTCGCCAGCTGTTCCGTCCTAGGCTCCCTCGGGAAGAACCTCGCCGAATAGGGATCTAACCGTTCATTCACCACCCTTTCGCGATCCTTTTGCTTTTCCGCCTCCCGGATCGCCGCCTCCGGGTCGTCCGGATCGGGGCTCGTGGCTACCAGGGCGCAGTAGCTGAGGACTTGCGACCTAGCTTGCCATGAGGGAAACAAAACTTGGTCCTTGAATTCTTGACATGCTGCCGGGTCGATTTGGCGGGATAGTGGCTTAGGAGCACGTAGGGAGGTGGAGGATGGGTCGAAACCTGCGCGGGCGGGGGTGACGAGGGCGTTGAGGTTTTGGGTTATGGTGTCGTCGATGGAGGAGCGGGAGACTCGTAGGAAGTCTGTAGAATTTGTATTAGTAAGTTGTAATGATATGCTGCGGTAAGAAGAAACATGCCTCGTAGTGTTGCCGTGTTAAAGCAAAACTGGGGAGTGAGCGCCGGCCCAGACGGCTGGATTGTTGGCTGGACCATGGTGTTCTTGGGAGGCTTAGAAGGTGGTTTGTCGGCTGGAGGCGCTGCAGCAGTTTGGCCGGTCGGTGCAGCGGATTCCCCCTTTTGCGCTGTCCAAAGAAGGCTCGCCACTTTGTCGTCTTTGCTGGATGTGATAAGTGAGGGTATTCCGAGAGGTTTGCCCTTTGATGTTGATATGCGCTGGTATGGTTGATACGGTAATTCGGTATCGTACGAGTTGACCAATTTGTCACAAAAGTCTCAAATGACGATGGAAGCGACTGGTGACGATCATGGAAGCGGACGGGTGGGGGAGCTTGCTGTGGAGTAAGCTGGGGTAGCTTTGGAGTGAGCCGGTCGGTGCCAAGCAAAAGCTGCCAGCTGCCAAGCGAGCGGCTTCGTTACTATAAAGACACCGTGCCGTCACTATAACGATATCAGGAACACACGGCACACTACAACGCGCTACCAACACTCTCATCTCACCAGCTCACCTTCTTTCGGCGCCGTCCATCAATCACATCGTGATCCTAGGCCAAAGAGCTAGAGAAACATCCAATTTGCTCGCGTTTGGACGAATGGGATTCGTCCTTTTACCACTTTGGATTTCTTTTACTCACACTTACAGTAAAAACCCCTGTTCCAGCAACGCCCTCTACGAGCAACCCCCCTATAATTGCAATAGTTATCCTAGATTTTTTTTTTTTACTAAGTAAGCGCAACCTTGCAACCCGCAACAAAAAATCGAAAAATTACTCGTTAAAATACCAATAAATCTACATACAACCTTCCCTTTTAGTATATCTCTTCTATCAACTACTACCTTTACGGTCGTATAATTTTATTAAATAAAGTAATTCCTTAATTCTAATATAATATTTAGCGTCGTTAATATTTTTTAACCCTATTTAAATTCTTTTTTAATTTATTTAACCGTAAATTCAATTATAAATACGTCGGTTACCCTTATATAGAAGAAAATTATTCGTAAATAATATAAATTTTAATTATTTAAATTATCCTTCCGTTTTATAATCGATTAGGCTTTTAAATTTTATAATTTGTACTTAAATAAATCCTAAATCTCTCGTATTTTTAGCCTATATTACGATTATTTTAATAATAATCGCTTTAGATCTATTATTAATTTCGATAAACGGGTTAAAATTCTAATCAATTAATATTTAATATTAAAAAAGATTCTATATATTTAGTAATTTAAAATAGAATATTATAGTATATTTACTACCGTTAAAATCCTTGCTAATAAGGCTATTTATATTTAGAAGATTATAAAAGAAGTTCGTAAAAGTATAGAAATTAAATTATTACTATCCTTTAGTAAAAAGTAGTTTACCCTTTTTAGGAAGCGTTTTAATATTATAGGTAAATACTTTTATAGAAAAAGAAATTCTATTATAAATAGCGAATCGGTTACCCGCTAAATAGAGGATATTCGTAGAATTATTATAATTATTCCTATTAGTAATTATTATAATATAAATTAAATTATTTATTTTTAGAAAATATTCCCTTTTTTTAAGTTAATTATTATTAATTACCTTAGGTTAAAGTAAAATAAAGTTCGTATTACCCTTACTTTTATTATTAACGATATTAGCGATAACCGATATAAATTATAGGTTATTAGGAAGGCTAAAGTCCTTATAGCGTTAAGGAAATTTAACTTCCTTATTTATAAAATATTATAATATTATAATAAAAAGGTATAATTTATAGCCGTTATTATAAAATATTAATATAAAGACTTTTAGAATTATTTTGAACGTATAAAACCAAATTAACGTTATTTCTTATTATTAAATAATTTCAACGCCTATAAAGCTAGTCTCGAACTCGCCCCCCCCCCCCCTCCCTATATTATAATTATATTTATCCCCCCTAATAATATTTTATAATATTAATTATTAAATTAAAATATTATCTCTTATTTTAAACGGTAATATAGGAAGGAGTTTTTTAAATAAATTATTAATACCTTCGATAATAATTTTAGTATTAAACCGTTAAAAGAGATAAACCTCTCTATTACTTTACTATAAATTTTAGAGGTTTAGTTTAATACCTTTTATTCTAATATTATTATTACTTACTAGAAGAAATTTACCGTTTTAGGGGGTTTTAGGGAATAATTCGATATCCCCCTATTAATTTAGTAGGTTATATAATAATAAAAAGAACGAAATAGTATTAGTATTATTAATCTCTTTAATAAAGTAATAGTATTAATAAATATTTATAATTGTTTAACTATAGCTATTAATAACTTTTTAAATCCTATCGAGGATTACTCCTCTAATATTAAACCTATTAATTTAAACGCTATATTAAAATTAATAATAAATAAATTTAAAGACTTTACTATAAAAATAATATTTAAGGGGGATTTTAATAATAAACCATTTAGTACACTTCCTATTATTATATTTAAATAAGCGTTTGGCTATATTACCGAATTTACCGCTCTTCTTAATACTATAAATTTTTATAATATTAATAATTTGCAGGTAATTTATAACCTTAAAAAGAAATTCGAAGAGGATATAGATTTAAAGAGAGTATAGAGGACGTTAGATGGTTGGTTGGAGGGTAAAAATAAGTTATAGAAATTTTATATTTATTATTTATTTTAGTATAATTCTATTAAGAAATGTATATTTTTTTCAATGCTTTGGTGGTGTGGCCCGTGTATTCTACCCTAGTACGAGCAACCCCCCCTGTTCTTGTAACACTTTCTCTTGTTTTTTGGGGTTGCTGGAACAGGGGTTTTTACTGTACTTCGACACTCTACGCTAGGTATAGCCTCATGATTACATCTCTCAAATACGTCTTTCATCCCGTCCCAAACTTCTCGAGGTACCTCTACCTCTCTATTACTACCTACAACAGCAACCACAACCCTCATCCACCGGAATCTCCAAGGCAAAGACGCCAGATTCTGCACGTCAACCCTCAAAGGTCAACAGAAGAAAAGTATCCCGATATCCAGATCCGAAACCGACGCCGCTCGCCGTTTAAACGATAAACGAACGAACACCGACCATCTGGATCTCCCGTCTTCTTGCATCTTCAGGCTTGACTTTTCCTTCCGATCTTCCCCAGATCCTTTTCGTTCATGTCCCCTTCTTCCCTGGAGAGTGGATGGCGTCCCCTCTCGTTCAAGCCTCCCAATCCGGGGCACCGTCCTCTCAGGGACGAAGTGGACGACGCCATTCAAGCCATTCTTTCCACCGACCACTTTATCACTCCTTCTCAAAAGACCCTTTTCTCTCCGTCAGCCCCAGAAACGCCTTTCTCTGGCTGAACCCCTATTTCTCTGGGACGGACATGAGAGATGGAAATTACATTGCAAGAAATATCAAGTGATGTTTAGGCACCAAGTAATGGGTCTCAGCCAGCCATCTTTTATGTTGTCTCTGGGTCTCTGGGTCAAGGTGTGTCATTCAGCAAGCGCCTCACTGAACGCCTCAATTTCTCCCAATCAGGCAAGCCTTCCCATATATCCAACAGAAATCAGATATTGGCGACGATGTGATTGCGGCAAAAACGCACACAGGCGCCATCAAGACACGTGCACTTACGGCTTACGGCTCAACTTGCTGCATAGGACGCTACACTTTTCCCCGCTGGGCTTTCCGCGGTGCAGTATGTGATGGTGTTGAGTCTTAACATGAAAAGCCACAAAAGAAAAGAGGGCGTCGTCGGCATCAGGTGCGGGCGCCTCCTCGTCCGACACGACCGACGCTCGGTGAAAGCCACCAATTTCCTTTCGATTCTTTAGTTCCAGACAAAAATGTTGTGCTTGCTTGCTTGCTTGCCGTCTGTTGAAGACAGGAGTTGAGCTAGTCTCACTAGTTATCGAGTGCCGAACATGTCGTAGGATTTTGGTACCTGACTAGTCTCCTAGCACACAAGGGAAATCATGTAAATCAGGTACCAGGCAACTAACCTCTTTCTTTTTTTCCTTTTTTTTTTCTGTGATCTTACTGCACTAGCGTTGCTTGGTTCGATTATTTTTCCTTGTTCTGGCGTTGCTCGGCGAAAGCTTGGTTTTGTTTATAAGGTACACAATTGTACGACAGGTCGAACGATCTACAACATCTCCTTCCCCTTTTCGTTTTCTTGACCTTTCGTTCAATTCATTCGCTTACCTTTTAACTACGTACGTATGTTGTTGCCAATTCATTTATGTTTTAATGTCTATGTTCGGAGTTATCAACGACAACAACAGAAGCCATGTTTCATCATCACGTCGTCGGGCCTTCTTCAACAAGGATAGAGCTAGACGATGGCCTCAGTCTCGATAGCGGTCTGGGCATGGCGTCTCAGCCATCCTCGCCCATGACACCCAAGCACCTCGCATCTTTTGAGTATATGACGAGGAGTCTGTCGCCGTAAGTTTTTCCATTTACCCCCTTTTGGTCCAAAATGGTTTTACTAAACAATTGGTTAGCACGAACCCATTCAGCAGCAACAATCCATTCAGCGATGATGCTGCCGCCGGCTTAGAAGACCTCTTCCCCGACGAGGCGAGCCTACCATCACCAGTGCCAGAACCTAGCACTCCATTGAGGGAACTCACTCATCCATCCACACCCAAGACGCAACCGCAACCACACACCAGCCCACTCCTTCTCACCGCAGACCGCCGGGCAACCCGGACCTTATCACTCAAACTCGGGCCAGTACCAAAGAAGCGTCGCCAAAGCACCACCCAACTCGCCGAGCAGCTTCACCACGCCATCGACAAGAACGACACAGGCGCCATCCTCAAGCTCATCAAGGAGGGCCGCATCGACCCTAATATCCAACGGCGAGGAGCAAGTCTATCACCCCTTCATGAAGCCCTGGCCGCTCGCTCAGTCGATTCCGCCAACTTCCTCGCCCTCTCCGGCGCCGACCTAGAAGCAACCAACAGGACGAAAGAGACAGCCATCATCACCGCCACCAAGAACAGTTTCCCCTTAGCCTCCGTCACCTTACTATGCGAACTCGGCGCCAAGCTCGACGCTGTTGACATATTCGGCCGATCAGCGCTTCACTACGCAGCAAGCAGCCACGGACCATCGGCTTCTTCTTCATCTTCAACATCTCCCTCCTCTTCGTCCAGCTACGAGGATGAGAAGGCAGAGATAGTCAAGGTCCTCTGCTCCCACGGCGCCAACCCAAACCTGCCCGACGAAACAGGCCACATGCCTCTTCACCAAGCGGTCCACAACGTCCACCTGGCCGCGGCCAGGCAACTGCTTGACTGTGGCGCCGACATCAACGCAGCGACCAAGAGCGGGAGGACTCCGCTTTACTTGGCCATCGCCAAGCGCAGCACCGACATTGTCTCCCTTCTCTGCGAGCGCGGTGCCGTCATCAACCGCTGCGTCGGCGATTCCACGCCCTTGCTGGCCGCCATCACGGCGGGTTGTACCGACATTGCACGGGTGCTGATTCAGGCGGGTGCTGCTGATCCTAACCTGTCTGGAGGGAAGGGGAACTTCCCCCTCCTCATGGCTGCGGCGCTAGGGAATGAGGAGTTGGTTGAGATGCTACTGGCTCATGGTGCTGACGTTCATGTGGCGAGCAACTCAACCGGTATGACGCCGCTGCATGTGGCGTGTCAAGGTGGACATGAGGGGATAGTGGGCATGTTGATCAGGGCCGGGACGCCAGTGGATGGTGTAAATAACGACGGACTGACGCCTCTCGCGCTGGCGGTGGAGGGTGTTCATGATGAGATTGTGCAGATGCTGCTGATGCATGGCCGTGCGGATGCGAATCATACTTATGATGGGCAGTCACTGCTCTGGAGGGCTTTGGAGCGACTGATTGCTGCCACCAACCTCGCCTCCAAGACTACGAGCAGCCCCGGGACATCGACGGCGGTGGCTCATGCCAAATATGTGACGGTGACTGCGATTGAGAGGATCATCCAACTCCTAATAACGTCCGGCGCCGATGTCACTGCTCCGCAGGGCGACCTTGGGATTACTCCTCTGCATCAGGCTTGCCGACTAGGCCTGGACTCGATCGTTGAGATGATGCTCTCAACACCGAAAGATGTCCGCACATCTGCCTCGTTCCACGGCGAGAAGTATGGCCACAGTGGTGTAGTCGAAACACATCTCTGGTCAGGTCATACTCCCCTCTTCTTCGCCGTCGAAGGTGGCCACTTGACCACAACCAAGCTGCTGATAGAGAAATACCATGCGAACATCAACGCCCGAACAGCAGTCGACGCGACCCTGTTATGGGCGGCTATCGGACACCCACACATACTACGCTACCTCTTGACCCTGAAACCATTGCAAGGACAAGGGGTCAACAGAAACGGCAGTGTCCGCAAGCGGCTAAGGCTGATGAGCTTTGGCCGCGGTAGCGAAGATGGGACCTTGGGAGGAGAGTGCTTTGACGTGAACCATCGAGATCATGGAGGAGCAACGGTTCTTCATGCTGCCGCTGCGGCCGGCCATATGGAAGATGTGAGGATTCTGCTCAGAAAAGGGGCAAAGCAGTTTGCTGCTCATGAGGTGTATGATGATCTAGCGGGCAGGAAGGGAGGTACGTACCGACAAGGCACGCCGGCTGGCATCGCCAGGCAAAAAGGACATGACAGGATCGTGGAGTTGATAGAAGGGTGGCGGTAAAAAGAGCTCCTTCATGACTTGGCGGTGCGGTCGGTAAGCGCAGTTGGTAGAGCGCCTTGTCAAAGCACCCAATTTGAATATGGTATTCCCCGCTTCCCTTTCTCCTTTGAGATCATCGGATGTGACTAACGGCAATGCTTTGAACCTGGCAGTGTAGATGTCCTTGATGTGGCGGTTTCTGTTCGGCTATCTTGCGCATCATTTGCTTTGCGAGTGTGATGGAGGGAAAATGTGATATGCAGCTGGTTGATATTACAACTCTTGGATATTGATGAGCGACCCCTGAGGATTGGCCAATATAAGACCCACAAGAGTAAACAACACTGTCTGGGCTGTATAGGTTATCTCATCACGGGAGCATGTCTCATCCCTTCCCAAAGCAGACGGACACGGACGCGTCTCCGTACGTCGTCTAGCACTCGCCTAAGGGACGAACGGGTGTTCCCGTCGACACTTGTCTTATTCGTGGAAACCGCCTTCTGGAAGTTTTGGGTGGAAGAATACGAACTGGCAGCCCGGGCCGCGATGCACGGACAAAGCACGTAAGAGCACGTAGGGAACCATCTGTGACGCTTTGATGAACACCGGTATTAGAGAAGACATATTGACCAGCGCCACGGTACTGGTAAATAGTTGAAGAAAGGTGAAACAGATATTGGATGTGTCTTTGTTGACAGGGCAATCCTTGACCGCGGCCACCACACCACCAAGCCATCGGGTCTTGGATAAGCAGTGCCGGTAGAACAAGATATGTCGTCTGTTACATTTGGGTAATAACAAGCGAACACCTTGAGCTCAAATATGGCTGTATATAGCGAAGGGGGGCTACACGGACGGGATGAGTAGCCGCTAGGCGCCAGGTAACCGCGGTAAGCTTGTCCGCTTCAGACGGGCCGCGCAGCCGAATCGACCACACGAAACAGTGATGCATACCTTCCGTGCCCGGCTCTCTACCAGCCCTTCACCGGCCCTACGGTAGATTGACCCACAGAACACCCAGTTAGCGTCTCGATAACAGACGTTCCGAACTGCCTCGTAGAGCTCAGCTCCGCGGATCCATGGATGACGGAGGAGAAAGCCAGGAAAGAGGAAATGGGGGTTTGGGTGTCTTGAAATCAACAGGTACAACTCCTCGATCAGATCATGTCCCCCGGTATGCAAAATCCTGAAGGCCGCATATGCAAAGATATAGCAAACGGGACAAAGCCGTGCACACACACACACACACCTTGATGGACACTCATCGCAGGGGTTCGTTTGGCCAACGGTATCAAGAGAGGCGCAAGAGAGGCATGGAAAAGGCTATATGCCACGTTGAGTTCAGCCGAAACCCAGCAATTTGGCCGAAGACATGTCCGTTGCCCCTTTGATCACGGGAAGCATGCAATACATATCAGGGGACAGATAAGGGGAAATGACTCCTTGTGTCCGAGGCACGTCTACTCACAGCATCTCGACAGAATTGTTGAGAGTCGGAAGCAGGCCGTCTGTTGAGAGCTGTGTGACGGACCGGTTGAGATGCTGAAATGTAACTGTTTGGGGGCAGCTTTCCCGGTCTGGAGGAAGGGAAGAGGAGAAGACACATGGCAACTAGCTTGCGTCGTGATTGTGATGCCCTGATGGAAGAAAGAGGTGTGAAGCCATGGGAAACTATTGGCGGACCTAGATGCAGCAACCACGGCGTCCATACTCGATCACTAGGCGAGAACAACGTCCTGAGGACAGCCAGAAGGCCGGATAATGTTGCTCGACGTGGGGCGTAGCCGCTTGGTGGTGTGTGTCTTCAAGATCAACATCGTTGATGTCGACATTCACTGTCTGTAGTTCTTGTCCCCCTGGGACGAGTTCAAGACGGGGGAGGCTCGGCCAGGCCTGGAAGATAGGCTCTGCAGAAACTCCCCGTTCCGTGCGGTCCGACCAGCTCATGTGGGTTTGGACTTTGGGCCAGTGAGAGTCCTCGCCGGTTGGAGCAGCTTGCTTGTGAAAACTCGGAGTTGCAATCTGTTTACGAGAGAAGAAAGCATGTGAGTCCAGTTCTCAGCGGCGGATGCGGAACCTGGAATCAGCTGTATGCAGCGGTGTTTTCCGTTTCTTGTCTCTCTCTTGTGACTGACGGAATATGGTTGAGTCTAACTACCTTCCAGGTTAGTTTCCATCAAGACGAAACAAAAAGAGGGCCGCAAGAAAGCCGCGAGATGATGAAAGGATCATGTTGAAGAAGCCCTGACCTTGAATATCGTACCGCGATACAATCTTTTTGCATCTTTGGTCGCGAGGCCCCCGGCGAGGCAGGTCGGGCAGGTACCTCCTTGCTTGGTAGACTCGGGTTGGCGTAAGGGGAGTAGTACCGGTCTCCGCTTGCAGTGCACCTGCACCTGTCAGAAACTGACCGAGGCTGATTCTGCCGGACGGACACAGTGACAACCGAGTTCAACGATAGACGACAGACGAGACGACAGCAAGCGAAGCTGCACGACTTGGTGCCTCATCTGGGACAGACAAAACATGGATCCAACAACAACAAGGGCCGTTGCCGCATCACGGATGCCGTCGGCGTGCAGAGACGACAAGTCTAACGAGGTTCCATATGATGAGACGATTGAGGGCTTTGCCGCGTTGCATGGCGCTTAGACACACAGACGACCGACCGACCGTCCACACGAGAAAAAGAAGGTTGTACTCGACAAAGTGATCGTCGTTTGAAGGCAGAGAGCAGGGGGGGGCTGTAATTGTTGCTCCGATGAGCCGTTGAAGAGAGAAGGGGAAATCGGAGGGATCACGGCAAGGGAGGAGGCTCAGAGTTGTAGAAGTCGGGTGGAAGCTGCGTAGTGTGGAAAATGGAAGGTCGTGGAGTGAGGTGAGTGACTTTGAACGAACCAAAAATTGTGTGCCCCTGGCCGGATGCCCTAGAATTAGGTACCTCGATGGCTCCTTCCCTTCCGCATCGAAAATCCTGAACACCAGGATCAAGATTGCAGAACTTGAACAGCACCTGCCTTTTGAGTCTTCAAAGTGGTCTGTCTCTTGGCTCGCCGTGGTCGGACCTACTGAGCCATGGAAACTAGCAGAGACCATCCCGCCGTCGTCATGATCTCTGTTCGGCTCGATCTTTGAGTGATTAAGATCACATCACTGTGCAGTAGTTGCAACAAACCGGTCCGTTTCCTGTCAACTCTAATTGGAACGGAAAGGACTCTTTTTTTTTTCAGCACGGACGGACGGCCGGACAATCAAATCATCTCGGCCCCAGCCCCGGCCCGTCATTCGCAGTTTTTGACGGGACTGACCGTTTACCCTAGAACCATCAGGGCAATAGGGCGGTCGGACAAGAAGAGCGAATCTTCATGATGGTGCGCATCCGGGCTAGTTTCTCCATCAAATCTTTCGGATTCAGTCTCTATCCGGCAATGATTTGACGGTATTAATCCCGGGGACTCGCTATACGGACGATCATGGAGGGATCATGGAAGGATCATGAGAGGCACTTGGACAGAAGGGGGGGCTCGAGGGGGACGCTTTTGGGTGAGGAGCGCGGTAGCACAGGCGAGCGAAGATTCGACAGAGGTTCCTGGCGAGTTCTTCTGGCGAGGTTCCTGGCTGGGCGCTCGCTAATCGGAAAGCCTCAGATTGATGACGGTCTCGCTCAAGTGGATCTGAGACTGCGAGCATCACACTCGCACATTCTCTCTCACACACAGACCACCGTCCACCGTCCACTGCGTCCCTCCAAAACCGACCAAGACGACCAAGACCAAACCAAACCGTATTGTGTCGATCCGTGGATAACTGGTCAGCCATGACTAGGACTCAGGGGGGAGGGAACAGTTGGAACAGTTCCGCGGCTCTTGTGCCAATTGATCCGGGAGTGTCTTGTGAAATTGACAAGTGCCATAAATACTCGTGAAATTAGTCTTCTCCTATTTCCCTTCATCTGGTGTCAATTGACGTGTGGATTTGCCAAAGGCTGCGCCTCCTTTTGACGGGACGAGCTTCCCTTGCCCGTGCGCCCATTCTGCTATCCAAACCATGCTGACTAACCCAGTCTAACCCAGTCTGTCACTTTCCAACTCGCTCAACATGGGCAGGTGTACCGTGCGTGCATCGTACCTGACACACAACTTTCACCGTTCCTGAGTCCCTGTACAAAGTCCCTGCTCGCTGCGAGTGCAGGTGCTCTTTCCCTCGAGAGAAGAAGCCGTCTGCGGCCGTCTGGGCATTTGTGATTTGAGGTTTGGCGGACAAGGAGAGAAAAAAAGACCCACGGACCCACTAGTCCACTCGGCTTAAATTCCCACTCGCTTGTGCCCGTGGTCGGCTCCAAAGGATGCAAAGCACAAAAGGTACACGTACATTTTGCAGCCAGGAAGGAAGGAGCATGGAGACGGGAGTTGGAGAGAGACAAGACGGACCACTGCACGGAAGGGACGAATTGTTGAAAGATGAAAACCACTGGCACTGCTCAGAACAATGACTTTCACTTTTCGCTCACAGGTCTGTTAATGTCGACCTTCGCTAGCCTACACTGGATGGAGTAAAGACTTGCGAACCTGAACAGAGTCAAGGAACTTGCCGTCTTTTTCTTTGGCTTGACCACCTAGTCTACCTAGTCGGCTTGCATGCATTTGTGCGTGTGGACATTCTCATTCAGGTCATTCAGTTCTGGACATTGGACATTGCACCTCCCATCTTCTCTCCGCATCCCAAGTCCCGCCCCGTTCAATTCGCGTCTCTCTCCCGCCTCAAAGACGAGGATCATGGAAGGAAGATCCACATTGTTCTCTCTTCAGAAGGCCCGTCGATTGTCGAACCCTGGACAGGGGCTACACATACCGACGTCGTACACCCTCTTTTCCCCCCTTCCATCCATCTCACTCACTTCCTCACTCCGCCAGAAAAACGACGAGGTTCAAAAAAGGCGGAATCAGCAGCCTGTATACCCTTGGGATCTTGGGATGGTCTTGGACACCCCCTTGGCGACTCGTTTAATCGAATACCAAGAACAACCCCCGTGGAAATCCCCGGTCGAACCCCGTTGGAGACAATCGGAAGAAACGGGGTTGAGAAAGATTGCGTTAAGCTTCTTTAGCACATTGGTGTCTCCATCGTCAGTGTCCATCGTCAGGTCCCCTCCAGGTCGCTCAGGTCCCATCGAGGTCCCATCTGCACCTAAAATCCAAACTGGGGCCTGCCAACGGTCTGGATTCCTATTTTAGCGGAGCCAGGATCGTGCGCAAGGGACCAGTCCAGTCACCATCAGATTCACCACCCCTCTCTTCCAGATACCCACTCCAAAACCCACCATTCCCCCGTATAGACAAGTCTCGTTAGGAGCATCTGCCATTCCATGACATTGACCTCCCCCCTCCGTCTCAACCCCCCCCTGACGACGAACCTAACACCACTTTGAACCGACTGCACTCCAGGAACAAGGGGACCTACATTTTGTCTTTCCACCACTTGTCTCTCACTTCTCTCTCGTCCAGCAGATTATCGACTAGCCCCAGGGGTCAGGGGGAACAAGCCAAGCAACTTCCCTTCTTCTCTCTTGTCCACACACGTTCACAAGGAACGAAAGGAAGAGCAGGAGAACGTGAATGTGAGAGAAAGTCAGAGAGAGAGAGAGAGAGAGGAGTCAGAGACGAGGAAAGGGACAGACAGAGAGAAGAAAAAAAGACAGACACCCTTTACAGGACACCCCTATACACAGTACGTACACACATGACACACACATACACACATAACATAGAGCTCTCTCCTTGTACCTACCTTTTGGGTCTGGGACATGCAGCATTCTTCTTGGGTGCAGCAGTTCTTGTCTGGCTTGTCGTCGTATCGGCTGCATTCGCTCAGAAGCGCGCATTGCATGTTTCCACAGATTCGGCCCATTCCCAAGATAAACCTTGGATGACTCTAGGAAGAGCACCCCATTTTCAACAAGCCATTGACCACTCATTGACCTCTCATGTTCGACCGCAACAGGAGCATCTTTTTTTGTTGGAGGGCAAGGTACCATACCACCTTACCACCTTGCACCACCTCTCCCACACCTACCTTACACCCTACACCACACTACATACACCTCGTACCTACATACGTAGATACATACTACATACATACATACCTAGCTACCACACTACGCCCACCTGGTAGTAAATAGGCTCGTCAAGGTAGGTAGACTACCAATCCGCAATCCGCTCAGGAAACCCGGGCCAGGAGAGCCAGGGTCGCGTCTGGTGCCCCTAGCCCTCCTAGCATCACTCCCTCCCACTCCGTCCCCCGGTCGCTTTTTCTCCTGGCCCTTGTTGCGAGGAATCGGTCTCCATTAAAATTCTAATTAAATTCCCAGTATGGCTCAACGGACAAGTCAAGAGTCGATCCAGTCTCGACCGTCCACCCCCCAGCCTCAAGACTCCAGTCTGAGCGAGCCGCACCCCGACCAGTCGGCCCAGGACGAAGGGAAGCATCGACATCATCTACAACAAAAGCTCCGATCGCCTGCACCCCAACCTGATCAAGACAAACCACAACAACCACTTCCACCCTCTGAAGCGTCACCAGCTCCGGCACTACTACTAGTACCACAACCCTCCTCGGCCGGATCAGCACAGGCACAGGCATCGTCATCCACCACTCCAGGGACAGCCACACCAGCTACATCATCAGCAACAGCAACTGCTACGACAACATCGACGTCAACATCAACACCTACTCCGGATCTACAGCCACCAAGCAAAGACGCGAGCTCGGCTACCACTTGCACGCCTCCGGTTGAGATAGTCGAAACAACAGGGGCTGGACAGAGCTCCGTTAGAAGTGGTGACCAAGGGACAGCTACAGACAGTGCTTCCACCATCACAGTAGCCACCAGCAGCAGCAACAGCACTCACCAAGATCCCCGCGCCGCACCTTCAGAAACTGCTCCTCCTTTGGCCGAGGCAGTCTCCGGACAGCACCCGCAGTATCACCAGCAACAGCAAGTTGGAGCACCGCACAACGGCAGTGCACCCCGTGTTCTAGTGCCCACGCCCATGTCCCATCCGCAACAACCAGCTGGCCCACCTACTCCTCGCCAGACACCGACCATGAACTATCCTGCCCCGTCTCCGTATCCGCCAGCGGGCATGCCTCCGGGTGCGCAGTATGCCTACGGACCGCAAGCGGTTGCCCACGTTGACCCGTACCGAACGAGCCAGACGGCGCTCCCGAGCATGCGGACCTTCGACCATGTACAGCAACAACACCCTCAACACCAGATGCCCCTACCGAACCATATGGCGGTCTCGATGGCCCCGAACCAGATGAGCTACTATCAGCCGATGCATCCAGCATATCAGATGCACCATGGGCAGAGCGTGGTTCACTATGCCTTGACGGGTCTCACGCCGGATCCGCGCATCGCTCTGAGCGGAGGAAGGCACAAGAAGGTACCTACACACTGCACCGCTATAGCCCGCCCGCCGCAATATAGCCCCAACATATCACCCTCCCTCCCCTCCCCTCTTGCCTCATCCTCCTCTTCCTGGGACCCCTAGCTTCGCTCGCGCAACACACTTTGAGTGCTGACCGATGTTGTTTGTTGTGTTGCTGACAGGAGATCAAGCGCCGAACCAAGACGGGGTGCCTAACGTGCCGCAAGCGCAGGATAAAGGTGCGTTACTTTTTTTTCTTTCTTTTTCTTTTTTTTTTTTTTTTTTTTTTTTTCCATCGGATACATTTCCTGGTTTCCTCCTTTTCCTATTCTGTCCGATTCCATCCTTCCCGTCATGGATTTTCTTTATTCGGACCTACTGTAATGAGGCGGGGAATGGAGTAGGATGGGGGGATCGGGCCGGGCGGTTGTCGAGCCAGGGAAGCGAGGCGCGGAGGAGGGAGTGGGTCGTCATGTTGCAATTGGGGCCAATTCGGCTGAAGAAGCGCCATGATTCGATTTGACGACGGCGGGTGTTGCGCAAAAAGGCGCGCTCGCTCGCTTACTCGCTTATGGTCTCGATCATTGTGAGGGGTGGGTTGTCGTCGTTGTTGCAAGTGCAACTGGGGAAGGAAGCAGGGTCAGTTCGTTGTTAGGTTGAGGTTGTCCCAGGTTATGGTTGTGTGTGTTGGTTGGGTTGTGTTGCCTTGACCGACGGGCTGCTTGTTCGCTTGACTCGGGTGTCGGGTCTGCACTGAAGCAAGCAACAAGCAGCCCAGTTGTGTTCACGGTGACGGCTGCCAAACCCTCCAGCCATTTGCCTGCCCGCCTGCCCTCGCCTACCACATGCCTCGCTTGCCTGCCACGCATAGCAAGCGCAAGCGACGGGAAGCAACCGCAACGGCCATGCTTTTGTCGGTCGGCGCCAACACAAAGTCCTTGCGGCGAGCGATCAACGCACCTGCCGGCGGTTGTTAGTGCCCCGCCCGCTAACAGCTGGCCCAAAGCCGCTGAACTGCACCTGCACCCCGAGCTCCAGCTATCATCCAATACCCACCATAAAAGCACCTAGAACATCAGATCCCTGCAGCTCTCACACAGCTCCATCACACGATCATCTCATTGCTCTCTCTATCTTGGTGTCCCGCCTCACAAAACATTTTCATCCATATCTTCTCGACCAAACTAAAATATCTCGACATTGTCTAACTCGGATTCCTCTCTAGTGCGACGAAGCCCATCCCACTTGCAACAACTGCAAAAAGTCGAAGCGTGACTGTTTGGGATACGATCCCATCTTCAAGCAGCAACAGCAGCAACAGCAGCAACAACACCAGCAGAATCTGGCTGCTCAGTCGACTCCCAAGTCTCAGCACTCTGCTCCCGCTTCTCTCACGTCTACGCCGACTGTCCCGTCATCCAGTGTTCCTCCGAGCCCATACCAGTCCCAGGCTCAACCGTACCAGCAACAACAGCAGCAATCCCCGCCGCCTCATCACTATCACCAGCAGACACAGCAACAGCACCCTCTCTACCAACCCCCACCACACCCTACCTCGTACCCACCATCTCACGCCTCCAACACGCCCTACGAGTCTCCAGTGTCGTCCACTTCCCCAGGATTCGACTACGGGAGTGCCATTGACCCGGCCCTCTCAGGAACAGACACGCCAAGTGGTTCAGGAACCCCTACATCAAACTCGCAGCTGGCTAGGCCTGACGACAGGAACTTTGGAGCTCCCGGTCACTTTCAAGGCGCAACTCCTGCTGGCTCCCCTCTGTCAGCAACCTCGTTTGCGCAACAGAGGTAATTGAGCCTCGCTGTGCTGAGAAATCCGGCTCAGAACTGTAACGACTATCTTGTTCAACATGGCTGGCCTACCCGCGAGGAAAACGGTGGATGATCTCATCGCACTGGGGGGCGCAGAGCCTCCTATCATGAACTCTCTGCCATCTCAGGCCGTCATCAAGGAGATAGAAAAAGTATACGCAGACATTTACGTTACGGGGCTATCATATTTCTTCGAGACACAATGGTGGGACTTGAGGCACGATGCACGCGGACCCGGGCGTCACTCCATTGACATCCTTCTCAACAACCAGCCATTGATGGGCCTTTTCGGCACCTTCATTCAAATCATTTCTGTACCACGGCCAGACGGGGACTTCAAGTATGCTTGTCAGCTAGAGGAGTGTATCGTCTGGGGGCTAGCAAAGCTAGTTCTCTCCACCAACGGTCGAGGATGGGATCTCCCCGGCATAGCAGGCTCTACGAACCCAATCCCATCTCCACGTGATCCGCACGAAGCTATGGGCCGTCTGCAGGTTTTCGAGGCGTTGCTGTTGGGCCCTAACTCGACCCTGACGGAGAATCCGCTTTGCAACCCCATGATCCTCCGTGATCTTAGGACTTCACGGGGCAGCGAATTTGAGTTTTGGTGGTCTCTGGCCAACCTGGTCATTGGGGCACCCAACGGTAATCTCCAGAACTTGCGATGTCTGGTTGGCGATCACGAGAACCGCAACTTTCTGTACAGCCTCGCCGTGCTTCGCGAATACTCGTACCAATGGGATCCTTCCAGCATTGAGAAACAGTTGCCGTCGCAGTTGTCCGAGGGAGACCCTCGGTGCAGGCTTGCGGTCGCTGTGAGGCATGTACGGACCATCATGCACGAGGGAACCACCAATGTGATTAGACGGTTTAGCCAGCTCGCGTGGCGTGCGTACGTTTATCCCGGGGCCAATACGGCAGACGCGCCGTGGCGGAAGAGACAGACCATGGTTTGAGGTACTGCAAGTTGGGAAATGGATGGCATGGTCAAGCAGCTTTGGATTCTTTTCTGGTCAGCGATAGAGTCGGTCTAACCGTCCTTGTTGTTGGTGGTGATGGCCACGTTGTAAGATAGATTCAGCCCGCTCGAGCGTTTTTCTCTCTTCATATTTTTCGTATTGTTTTTCTTGTTTCTTTTTATGTCGATAACTTTGCATCGGATAGATGGCGTTCTTCTTTCATTTCTTTTCAATTCTCGACCCTTTCTCGGTTCACCCACTCCTTCGATATAAGCATTTGGGAGGCTTCGCCATGGAATTTCTTGATTCAACAACAAAATGGGGATGCTCTCTGTTTTTTCTGTGGTCAGCTGTTTCTTCTACAAAGCGGCGGCATTCTTCTCTTCTTCTTCTCAACTCAGAGCATTATGAGAGCGACTAAAATTTGGGGCGCGGCTTATATAAAATTCAACACCACTTAGTTTTGCTGATACATGATAGTTTGAAGACTTGTCTCTCTGTTTGCTTGAAGTGACTTAACGTAACTTATCGATTCTCTCCTCTGTGATCAGTTCTAGCTTAAACCGTAGAAGCTCACACGCTCTTGTCCATCATTTCATCCCATCCTCACTACAAACACAAGTTCTATTCATACCTATATATACCCCATTCCCTCATTGCATCCCCCTCTGCTCTGGCACAATACTCCTCAGCCTCCCCTCCTCAATCGCCATCCGCACATTGCTAATCGCCCACTCCTCCATCTTGGTCTCCGTCTCGACCGTCCACGTGCCCATGTGCGGCACCAGCATGACGTTGGGATTCGCCAGCAGTCCCGGGTGAATCTCGGGCTCGTTCTCGTACACGTCCAGTCCCACGGAATGTACCTGTCCGGATTCGAGTGCGTCAACAAGCGCGGATTCGTCCATCACGGCGCCGCGGGCGGTGTTGATAATTACGATGCCGCGTTTCATGAGGGCGAATTCGTTGTGGGAGATAATGTGGCGGGTTTGGGGCTGTGTTGGTGTTAGCTTATCCTTACTTCTGGGTGGAAGGGGGGAGTGGGAAGGGAAAAGACTTACGTTCAAAGGTAAATTCAAACTCAACACATCACTTTCTTGCAATAACCTCTTCAGGCCCTCCTCAAACCCATTTCCACCCTCTTTCCCCTCATCATCACTAGACTCAGAGGTACCACCAACCCACTCAACCTCCACCCCCGAGTCTCTCAACTCCCCCTCCCCCTCCACATCCCTCTTCCTATTCAAATACTTCACCCTCATCCCAAACGCCCCTGCCACTTTCCTAGCTAAACACTTCCCAATCCCACCCATCCCCAAAATCCCCAGCGTCTTCCCCCTCGGATCCCTCCCCAGCACCGGCATCACCGTTTTCTTCTCCCCCTTTTCCACCTCCTCTTTACTCCCCCCTCTCCATTCCCCACTGCGAAGGGCGGTCATCCCGGCATTGAAGTTTCGCATAGCCCCCAACAACAAAAACAGCGCGCAGTCCGCCGTGGCCTCGTCAACGGCCGAGGGGGTATTGGATACGCGTATACCGCGGGCGGAACAGGCAGGGATGGAAATGGCGTCGTAGCCTGCTCCTACGTGGATTATGTACTTGATTGATGGGGGCAGGGAGGAGATTAAGGTCTGGTCGAGGGGCCCGGTTAGGGAGGTGGAGTCGAATGTGCGGTAGGCTAGGAGGCAGGAGGAGAAGGCGCCTGAGGCGCATTCTTCCAGGAAGGAAGTTCGATCTGTTGAAACGGGTTTAACCACCTCGGCGATGGCCTCGATTTGGCGCCAGGCTTCGTGGGCGCTGGATATTTCGTTAGCATCTTGAAAAGTGAGAAGGGTGGCAGGGAGGTTGGAAGTGAGGAAGGAGGGTGAAGGTGAAGAAGGTGAGGCGGGTAAATGAGATGTGATAGGAGGATTTTGGAGGGTATAAGGGGAAAGTGTTAGAAGAGTGAGTGGTGATGTGAAGTATATCTATCTCAGTAAGGCTCGTTAAAGTGAGAAGAGGACGACTCACTGCTCAATAGTACCCAGCAACAAGATCTTGGGCTTTTGACTCTCTTCGGAACCCATTTTGACGGTATTTTCAGAATTCTCTTAACTGTTGTTCTAAATTTGCCCTGTCTCGGTTTACTCCTCTTGTTCAATCTCAGGAGTATCCGTCTAGTTGTCGTCCGAATTCAGTCTTCAACCAGCTCAGTATCGATGGAGTTCGTTATCCGGAAGGATTCTCTCTCGTAGTCTCGTTCCCGGCTTTGAAGTAATGTCGTCGTCCAAGAACCCGAAACCGGAGTTATATGAGGCTGCCAAAGGTGTGTAGGACCAAAGCAAAAGCCGGTGGGTGACGTATATCCCGTTTTGTGACGTTTCGTTCGTTTGTTTGAAGTTGGTGTTACGGAAGACGAAGAGGAAAACTTTCCGAGTGTGGTACGTAGTGTGGGTGATAGTTGTGGAAGCTCAGTGGAGTGGCAGTCTCTTGACTTTTGAGACTCTCTTTCTCTCCCAAAACAAGTTGATTTTCGGACTTTGTGGAGGCCAGATGATTCAGTCCTCAGTTCATATAGTCCCTGACCGGATTACCTTTACCAAATAGTCACCAGAAGAAGCAACGACGATCGCGGGGTTTATCTTCGACCGGTCAATCTAGTCAAGGACTGTAGGATTTACGTGACTGTTACCAAGAGTAGCCAACCAATAGTGGGGTACGCAACTTAAGGAAACGTTGATAGGTAGAAATCCAATGGCTGGGATGATAACGACCTGTTCCGTTGGACGATTAAAACCAGAGGAAGCATTTGTTGCCTCAATGCAGAATGCAGGACATTTTTTTTGGTAGAAAGGCACGCTGCCAGGTCCCCGTTGCAGGCAGGTAGTAATTTGCAGTTTATCGTGAGGACGGAATGGACGCCGAATGGTCAAACCCCAAACATACAAACATGCAAGATCACGATTTGTTAAAAGGAAAGCGTCCGTTCGCGGGCCAGGAAGCAACGAAGACGAAACGTGAGGCTGCTCGGATGATTGGAGAGCCAGACTTACTCGCGTGGCTTTGCGTTTTCGGCCGTCGTTGTAGCATTCTGTAACACGCAATGAACCCCTTGCTTCTTCTTCTTGTTCTTCTTGCTTCCCCGAGGAGGAACATGTACCGTGTAGTAATGAGGAACACAACACAAAAGATGCAGGAATCAAACACAAGCGCGCAACAGAAAGTGTCAGTGAGCCATAACCACGTATTTATTAACTCCGGTCAAGAGATATGTGCTCCCAAAGGGGACAACATCCTTTCTATCCCAGTTTATCTAATCATTCCCAAGGCCTCGGTTGACGGGCCTATCTGGTATAGCCATCTTCTTTATCCTTTCTTGCACTTCGTTCGGTGCAGCACCAGCTTACTAACGTGAAAACACACCCGCCTCAAAAATGCCGTGAGGGTGTGTTTGTGGGATATCATGTGCCAAAGCCAACGCCGTACTTTTGTTGAAAATTTGTACCAAGAACCACCCTAATATACCTTTTTTTTGAAAACCCCTGTGAAAGACCCCCAATATTTGAACCCGGTTTTGTCATGCAAATCATGCCTGTTGAAAACAATGCTTTGTGGAAATCCCAAACATGCCGCTGAGAGATGTTGTGTTTGTCCATAACCCAAAGTGTTGAAGGAGATCCTCAGTTAAACTACCTCCCTCATCCTAGCCATATACGACTGGTAAGGGAGGGAAATGGTATCGAAAAGGAAATTAGTAGCGGTAGCTGTGACATTGGTTAGCATATTGTTCAGCCACAAAGAAAGAAAGGAAGCAACATACTGGTCGCTCTTGTAGGGACCCTCGGAGGCGAGGCCGAGGTACTCAGCCTGGACGTCGGTGAGGGTGGTGAGCTCGACGTTGCAGTGGTCGAGGTGGAGACGGGCGACCTCCTCGTCGAGGATCTTGGGAAGGACGTAGACCTTCTTCTCGAGCTTGCCGGACTTGCCGAACTCGACGTACTTGTTGGAGAACTCCTCATCGTTGGCCTTGAACAACATGATCTGGGCAAGGACCTGGTTGGTGAAGGAGCAGGACATGACGAAGGAAGAGTGGCCAGTGGCGCAGCCAAGGTTGACAAGACGACCCTCAGCAAGGAGGATGATGTGGCGGCCGTTCTTCATGAGGAAGCGGTCAACCTGGGGCTTGATGTTCTGGACGGAAGCGGCGTTCTCCTTGAGCCAGGCGACGTCAATCTCGACATCGAAGTGACCAATGTTGCAGACAATGGCATCGTTGGGCATGGCCTCGAAGTGCTTGCCGACGAGAATGTCACGGCAGCCGGTGGTGGTGACGAAGATCTGACCAAGAGGAGCAGCCTTCTCCATGGTGGTGACCTGGTAGCCGGCCATGGCAGCCTGGAGGGCGTTGATGGGATCGACCTCAGTGACGATGACGCGGGCACCCATGCCAGCAAGGGCCATGGCGCAGCCCTTGCCGACATCACCGAAACCAGCGACGACGGCGATCTTGCCAGCAATCATGACATCGGTGGCGCGCTTGATGCCGTCAACGAGGGACTCACGGCAGCCGTAGAGGTTGTCGAACTTGGACTTGGTGACGGAGTCGTTGACGTTGATGGCGGGGACAAGGAGCTTGCCCTCCTTGAGCATGCGGTAGAGGTGGTGGACACCGGTGGTGGTCTCCTCAGAGACACCGAAGCAGTCCTCGAGCATCTCGGGGTACTTGGTGTGGACGAGGTGGGTAAGGTCACCACCGTCGTCGAGGATGAGGTTGAGCTTCTTGTTGTCCTTGAAGGCAACGAGCTGCTGCTCCAAGCACCACTGGTACTCCTCCTCGGTCTCACCCTTCCAGGCGAAGACGGGGACACCGGCAGCGGCGATGGCAGCGGCGGCGTGGTCCTGGGTGGAGAAGATGTTGCAGGAAGTCCAGGTGACCTCAGCACCGAGAGCAGTGAGGGTCTCGATGAGGACGGCAGTCTGGATGGTCATGTGCAAGCAACCAGCAATGCGGGCGCCCTTGAGAGGCTGGTCAGCGGCATACTTCTTGCGAGTAGCCATAAGACCGGGCATCTCGTTCTCGGCGAGCTCGATCTCCTTGCGGCCGAAGGCAGCGAGGGAAAGGTCGGCGACCTTGAACTTGTGGGCGGGAGCAGACATTGTGGGTGAATATGGGGGGGTATCTGTTGGATGGAGGGTATACAGGTTAGAATTGGTGATGATTTTGGGGGCGACTCGAGGTGGGAGGGGCAGGAGTACTCACAAAGAGGGGGATGGATGGACAAAAAGTGAGAATGCTCTTCCTGGCAAGGGGAGAGCAATGGATTTATTTAAAGGGAAGGGAGGGGGTGAAAAGTGGATATCGGATGGCACAGGCAAAAAAGAGGACACGCACGACAGCACACCACGGACGGCAACACGGGGGGAGCAAGGGAAAGGGGAAAAGTGCAGGCAGGTGAAAGTGCAGAGCCTGACCTGACTGGAACTGCCTGACACTGCAGTGGAAGTGGCAGCCGGCGGAGAGGAGCAGCAGGCCAGCAGCAGCAGCAGAGGGCAGCGGCGGCGGAAGCAAAAGTGCAGCAAAAGTGGGGAGGGGTCGACTGTCGACGGGGTTCAGAAAAAAAAAATGAGAACCCCGCGGGACAATCCTGCTGGAACTGTCGAACCAGCAAGCTCTGTCGGTGTGCATCAGATCCCAAGCTAGGCCCAATTGAGCTTACTTCCCCACCACAATGCGAGTGCTTGCCCCTCCTTTTGCCTGCCCAGCCATTGTCTTCGATCGCGGCAATGTGCTTTGCTTCGGTTCTTGCCATTTGCCAACCAATTCGACACCACGCCGTTCCTCGAGGTTCTCTGTTCTCTTTCAGCTGCCTGTTATGGCTTTGCTAGCGCTGATGCCGCTGGGTCTAAACAGTGGGGTTTTGCGGGCGGATGGGTCAGGACATTCTTTACGTTTTTGTTTCGGCCAACATCTGAAAAGCAATTCGGGTGAGGTTGAGAATTGAGAGCTCAACAATTGTTATCGGTTATCATCGTAGTATCCGGACCCGACCGAATGCGGTGCCCAAAGCCAACAAGAGGACCGAAGCGCTTGGTCAGGGTCTCCTCCTCCTGCAGCAAAGCGCGGACATCAAGTCCAGACATCCAACCAAAGCCATCCCCGAACCGATGAGACAACCATTTCATAACAATTTCAGTTTCGGACTTATTTTCTCGGAGACAAGTACTTCTCTCCTCAATGTCATCCCATCCCAGCGCGGCCGCATCTCTCTTTCTTCATGATTATAGAGGAATTCATTACATATACGGAAAAAGCTGAAAAAAGGCTGGCCCCTTTAACAAAAAAGTAAGAAGATAACGGCTTATCGCTTGATTTGACGGGAATCTCGTTGTCTGATAATTCATCCAATGCGTCCCTCTTCCCCGCCTCTTTTTTGGACGCATCCCTTTTTGTTTTTCTCTAGTGCCGCCTCAATGCCTCATTTCCCTTCCCCACGTCAGATCAGCAAGGCCACCACAAGGATAACTGGATGTGATTTTGCAGCTCTCTTTCCCTTCCGTCCCGTCCCGCTTTACGTAGGCTGCATGGCCGACCTTGCCCTAGAAGACCTTGCAAGGTAAATAACACGCCGACAACCCGGAACGCCAAAACCAAATGCGGCTGAGATATCGTGGCCACCGTCCTCTATCGTGTCCCATCCGTCAAAAAACACCACCACAACTTCCGAGTCCCCATTTACTCGGGGAGAAGGTTGCCGCGGACGGCAAACATCTTGGCCGTGATGTTGGCCGTGAAGGCATCCACTTGCCTGGCGTACTGGTCGACCTGGCGGGCGTTGAGCATGCCCTCGAGTCTGCTGGGCTCCTGGGGGAGCTTGAACAGCCTCTGCCACTCGTCCTCGGGAAGGGGCTGCTGCTTAGCCGCCAACCGCGCCGCATTCTCAGCCTTGCGCTTGGCCTGCCACTGGGTGATCTTGAACTGCTCGCGGGTGAGCTGTCTCTGGTAGTACTGGTGGTTGTTGAGGTCGGTGTAGTGCGACTCGATGCTATCGAGGAGCAAATCACAGGTCTTCTCAAGGAAGGGGTCGATGGAGAGGTCGAGAGACTCGAAGCCGGGGTGGGCGGGGATCTGGACGGGATCGCGGCGGATGTCGTCGAGAGAGGCGGGCATGGGGATCTCGGCGCTCTTGGGGGGAGCGGGTATTTGGTGGAGGAAGGAGGTAAGGAGGTGAGAGTTGTGGACGTTGACGGGGAGCTCGACAAAGATGTCCTTGTAGGTGAGCTTGGTGGCGCGAAGGCTGTACATCAAGTAAGGTCAGTCATATGTGCTATGCGACATGCGATATGCGACCCTGCGCCCCAACATGTTGGCGACGGCATGGTCTCGGCGGTGTGTTGCTGACCTCTCGGTGGTGAACTTGGCCTCCTTGTAGGCAGTCATGAACTCGGGGGAGAGCTTGAAGGCGCGAAGGCTGAGGGCGCCCTGGGAGCTGCGGCTAACATCGTGGACAAGGGCGACGGTCTTCTCGTTGTCCTTCTGGTAGTGGTACTGGTTCTCGATGAAGCTCATGTTGATGAAGTTGCCCATGGTGGCGCTGGTGTACCAACCAACGTTGTTGGCGTCAACGTTGACCTCCTTGAGGTGACGGATCATCTCGTTCTGGTAGACAATGTTGGCCTTGGCGCGGGGAGCGGCGGCGGCGAGGGAGGAGGCATCGCTGTGGCTGTCGGAGTTGGAGACGTCTACGGAGGGGAACTGGAAGGTGTTGGTGACCTCGATGACACCGTTGTTGTCCATGCCAACGATGGAACCGGTGGCGACGGTAGGGAAGCTGGTCGAGCAGTGCTTCACGATCTTCATGACCACCTGTTGTGCCGACGCTGGTTAACAAAGGGGGCCATTATGGTATGGCGGGCGGTCCGGGGCCGGGCAGGCATGGCGGGGCTCCGGCGACAGGAGAGGGACGACGACGACAAAGTAAAGCTATCTCCAAACTTACAAGGGCCTCGACCTGGACCGACTTGATCGGCGCATCCTTCTGAATATCGGCCATGATTGCGGATTGACGACGGGACTCGATTCTCACGTGAAGACGCGACGGTGTGGTTGGGTATATGCCGTTGCGGTGGTAAGGCTGCTGGCTGGGGGAGTCGAGTTCGTCAGTCGTGGAGGACTTTACAACTTTTCGCAGACTGAATTCTCTCGCTTCGTTTGTGGGCACCGCTGGCTGGTGGCTTGCACTGGGGTGTCCTGCCGGAAACAGAAACAGAATTGCAGTGCCAGCAAAGACTGTTTGCCGGCGGCTGGCAGGTGGCCGTTCAAAGAAACCGAGTGGTGGTCTGTGCTTTGGAGCGGTTAAGCTGTGACTTTGTCTTTAAGAAAGAGACGTACCGCAAATGTACCTCTCACTTTTCAGCTGCGAGGGACAGAGAGGGACAGTGCTTGCTCAGGAACTGCCACACTGCCGACTGTGTGGTCTCTCACAGCTCAACCCCACTGACGAACTTTTGGCCCACTTGGACATCTCGAAGACTTCTGCGATGATGGAGTCTGGGGAGAGCATCCACTCTTGACGATTTCCTCATGATGCGGAGAATGTTGACCGGTGGCAGCTCGAATTCTGAAAACACGCTGTTTTGTAAACCACGAAATTCAAAAGTTGCGAGAGCACTCAACCTTCATGAGCAACCCCTCTTTCATCACCCCGCGCCCTCTTCAGTGGTGGTCGCCAACTCGCCCTGGTGGTGATGCGTGATTCGACATCAAGCAGGCAACATCCCACGCTTCCCCCACGCCGAACCTAGTTTCGCTCCTCGGCTTTCGAGTTCACGCCATCTTTAAATCCACGACACCGGCACTTCTTTTCGATTCTCACTTGGACCCTTCTCACTTTCAACTTCTACCGGCTCACTTACTTCAATGTACACCTGAGCTCGACACTCAAAAACAAAGCCTAAGTCTATTCTACCAGGTATCGATGCATTTAAGCATGTCTCTATCATCATCAAAGTCATCATAGTTCCTTCGATGCTGGGTTATCGCCTTGTTACCGTTACCGTCAGTTCCATCCCAAACGCCAATATCAACGCCCAAACTTTTCCCAAGTCTCAACCGTTATGTCCAGCGACCAGCACCGGAGACAGGTACCTTCCGGCACCTCACTTCCACTCGGTGAGATCCCAGCTCTCAACATTGTCTCGAATCGTCAACCGATGGCGGTCGATCTGCCAGAATGAGTAAAGCGACCTGGTCGCTCCGGCAGCTTTGCGATGCGCGGGGCCAGTGCCTCCCTTTTTCGCATCTTCTGGAGATCTCCATATGCAAGTTGCCAGATTGCGACGCTCATCATTGGGCGTACCGAACCAGTACCTTCATGGGTCATGTCAGCATATTCGTTGGCAAAGACGGACATCTTATAATTGTCAGAGCACTCACTTCAAGAACCCGCCACTCGCCGTGGCCTCGGCATGGGCAGCCTTATCCAGCTCACCCAGATCCGCATAGTTCTCAACTGTCGATGCAAACACTTGCGACCGGAAAGCGACAACAAAGAAGGAAGTTTCCTTCCACGCGTGGTTACGTTTTCGCGTGAGTGCGCAGACGTTGTCGATGATCTGGTCCCAGTTGAAGGTGTCGCGGTATGGCGCAGTTGCGTAGTCTTCGCGGAGGCACGTCAACTGAGTCAGGGCAAGTGCCAAAATCTGGTTCTCCGGGTCGAGGGTGGTGAGGTCCAGGAGGTGTTGTTGCTCGGTGTAGGGTGATACTACAATGTATCGGTCCTTGTCTGGGATCTGTTCGGGTGTGGTTTGGATCTCAACTTCGGAGATAGTGCTGGAAGTCTTTCCAACGTGGGCCGGGACATGCTTGGCCACAGCTACGCTGACGGGACCTTGGGATATGGCCATCTTGTTGAAAAGGGACGGCTAGGAAGATGCAATGAAGGATATGGGCGAATGCAACGATATTGCCTAAGGACAAGGACTTTGGGGTTGCGAAAGAGAAGGCTTGTTTGGAGTTCAACCACGTCGGATTCGAGGCAGTCTATATACTGCTTGATGGACCTTCTCGGCTAAGGTACCCAATGACTCCAAGGAGATGAGATATGACGGCTGGGGTCTTGGAAGGATGGGCGCTCAGGTTGAGGTAGGTGTCTGCGATTGCAAAAAGGATGGACTAATAGGGATGAACAGGCACGAACATGTCACAAACTCTGGTGACATACCGCTCTCAAATCGCGAGTTCATATGAATGACATACTCGAAGGGGGTTGCGGCCGACCGCGCCAGTCAGTTATTACGACAATGCGCATGCACAAATGCTGATCGCGCAATCGGTCACAAGGGTGGTGCCATATCAAAGACCCCCAAGCCATACTTGGGCGGATCCTTCATTTGGTCATCATAACCAAAGAAAATTCCGAGTGAAACAAATTGCACATCACTTTTGGATTACTCCTGTTTGGAAAGTCTGAAAGGGACGATGGGATTGTGTCGGGAAGAGTAGGCGATGTTGGGGTTCCCATCCATTCTGGCGCTTCACCGCTGACTTGAGCCGGGATGGCCGCTGTGTGTTGAAAACGAGGTGTCAGTCCCCACTTTGCACGGGCACCCCCCTTTACAGACACACACGTAAAATCTGTTCATACGTGACAACCCCAAACCTTCGAACTCCCATATTATCACCAAATCTGAGGGTATTTACATTCTGATTACTGCTCTGAGCTCGTATGGATACCCCGCGTCGTTCAAGATCAATACTGAGGGATCCCAGTCAACCCGCTAGTCCATTCAGAGTCCGCTTTGCACCTGGCACCGCTGCCCCCGCTCCCGCCATGCCTCCCAAAAAACGCGCCGCCGACGACAACGACAACAACGATGACAACCGCCGACGTTCGAGGCGGCTGTCACAGCCCAGCGCCCGCTTAAGAGAGATCAATGCCGAGTTTGAAAGCGGAGGAGAACAGGAGCGAGACGATGGGGACGGGGATGGGGATGACGAGAGGACCCCAGGAAGACCAGCGCCTACTCGAGCCCCCCGCATTGTTCTCAAGAATAATAACAAGAATAAAAAAACGACCGTCAAATTGAAGAGGAGCACTACTGCTGGCAAGCAGCCTACCCAGCGTACCACATCTAGCTTGAAGGTCAAGCTCAAGGCACCCGCTCCCTCCTCTTCGACCGCCCCCCCTCCTCGACCTCAACCTCGTCGTCCTCGATCAGCCTCCAACGCAAGCGCAAGCACGGCCAACGGCATAACAGAGGAGGAGGACCACGATGAACAGCAAGAAGACCAACAAGAAGATCAACAAGACGAGGTCGAGATCATCAAGGTGACACCTCGCGCCGCGCCCTCTCCTCGGTCCCCTCGTGTTGCCAGAAAATCGCGCAAGTCAGCCTCGGTTCCCCCAGCGCCGCCGCCGATTCCAGATTTTCTGAATATCCTATTCACATACAATGCTCAGTGGGTGGCGGATATACAATTCAACCGCCTGTCGGTCAAGCCTGGCAAACTGCCTACCCTCGTTTCGAACGACCGGGTCCCCGTCGAGAGAGATCCTGATGGCACCGTCAATGCCGATGACGATTCTGGTACCCTTGGCCTCACTCTGTTGGGTCGAGTGCGAGAGGTCGAGAATGGTATCATGGATGCTGCCCGCAACGAGTGCGAGCTCTTGGGTATGGATCCCACCATCTCTGTACAATACGCAGACTGGTCGGCTGGTATACTGGAGACAGCCAGGAACAGGAAAGGCACGACGCTATTCCAACTACGCGTTTTGCCTAAGAAGGATGACCCAGTTACACCGTTTGGGTTTTGTGATACCGCCAGAGTGCTGCGCAGCCTGCTTGAGGAGCCCGCTGAGCGGTATTTTATCACGGTTACTGCCCACCTTCGTATAACTGGGGGATTCCAGCAGCGGCAAAGCACTGTTTCTGTTATGGGCACACCAACACCTTCTAGAGTCACCTCTTTTACTGAAAAGCTCGCGCAGTCACAGTCACGGTCGCAGTCACAACCTCGCCAACTCTCCTCCTTGCGCCAGTCCTCTACACCTGCCACGCCCACCATCGCCGGCTCCAGCACTCCTGTCAGTAGCTCCAGACAGTCGACCGCACCTGCCAGCACTTCCAAACAATCCGTCAAATCGAACAAGAAGAAGACCACGACCAACTCGATGGTGGAGGAGCTCATGGCGCGCCGCGCACGCGATCGTGAGGAGGCACGCCAGGGCAAAGAACGGGTTACTCTAATATATGAAGATCTGGGCAAGGCATGGGGATGTGATAAGGGTCGCGAGTGTAAAAACTACCGCAAAGGCAACGAGTATCACTGGTGTTTTCTTTTTCCCAACTCAAAACACCACTACCCATTAACCCCAAGAGACCTCATCGACTGGGCACACGCCATTGCTCACAAGCGCGCCACCACAAACCAGCCTCCAGCCTCCATCACAGGGCGTTGGTTCGACTCTAAACACGAGTCCTCCTCCTCATCCTCCGGCACGCAAATGATTCAGCAGTCGAATCTACAGCCATTTCAACAGTTTCTGCCATATGGCGCACCGGGGTCGAAGCGCGGTGGCGGTGGGGTGGGATATATGCCCATGCCCCAAGTTTTCAACATCAGTCTCCAGAACGGTCACCAGGGTAGTAACAATGGTAACACGCTGCCAGCTACGGCCCCTATAACCTTCACTGACGTTAGCAATATGGGTATGGGTAATATGGGCAATATGGGTATGGTAGCTGAGCCTACCTTACCTACCTTGCCCACCGCGACCGCGACCAGCTCCCGCGCTGGCAGCAGTCGAGTTGGTGACAACGACCCTCTACCCTCCTCCCCTCCACCCTCATCACCGCCAAACAAACCATCAGAGTCCCTTGTCACCGACTTCATGAAGCAGTTGATATTTCGACACGCGCCCAGAACCAACGAAAACCAGGGTTTGCGTGACGCGCTGTTCAGTATCCAAAAATCCCTCATATCCGGTCGGCTCTCCCTCCACCACGCGCGCGACCTCCCCAAGCAGTGGTATCTTGCTCATGGAGTTGATGAGGGTATCTATATGGTAATCAAGAAAGGGATCAAAGAATTTCTCCATCTCGAGAGGGATTATATACAGCGGTCGTCGTCACCACCACCACCACCACCACCACCACCGCAGGCGGCACCAGCTCCCAAGCAACAGGCTCCAGCACCCCCGCCACCCGAAACCATAGATCCCAAGTTATTATCACAAGGTAAACCCCATCCGTTTTTTTGATCTATAGCATTTGCTAACAGCCGTGTTCACCAGACTCGTCCATCCCCCAAGACTCGCTTTGGCAAGACGTTCATAACCACCGCGGCCCACCCCCCATCGAACAGAACGACGATCAAGAACAAGAAGATGACGACGACACCATCTATACCAGCTTCATCAACGATGATGAGGAGACCAATCCGGATGATGGCCCGCGTACCGACTACGACGACGACGAGACTGCGACTGAGGCTGATGATGATGACGAGCTTTGAGGGATTTTTTTACACAAGAGGGGGATTCTACACTTCGATCTATTATTACAGATAATAATACTTTTACACTTCTGATGGCAGATTTGGCACTTTTGGCACGTCTGGTACATCTTACACCTTGCGGGTTTTTTTTTTCGTAACTCGACAACGGTCGACTTTGAGCATGTTCAAAACAGTACATCTACCATACAAAACAACATCCTTATGCGACTGTTCCCGTCGTTGTCAACTCGTGCAGCTGGTCCCCATACAACGCAACGTAGTCTTTTTCACGGTTATCGACGTCGTCACGGAATGGCACGTTTGCCTGGCGGTAGTGCCCGCGTATGGCATCGACCCGCTGCCCTACCTCCCTCGCAACCCCCTCCAAGAACGCCTTAAACTCTTCATTGCTCAGCGTATCACCGCCAGCGTGTTGGTATTGCCGTCGTATACAGGCCTTCACATCACTGAAGTATGCCTCGATGGGGTTGAAGTCTGGTGAATATGGCGGCAAGAACCATAACAGCACACCTCTGTTGTCGCATGCGGTCTTGATGGCGGGGTCCTTGTGCCATGATGCGTTATCCATCACCAATATACTATAACGACCAGGGAACGGGTTCATCTTAGGCAACACCTCCTCCTCCAACCAAGCAATAAAACCGGTCGTATCTGTTGCTCCCTTATAACACAACACGTCGATGAGGCCATCCACAGTTATTGCTGGCAATAGATGGAACCGTTTCCCCCTGGTGAGCGCACTCTCTGCAACTGGTGCCATACCCTTTGGTGCCCATCCAGTACGACGAGCACCGTCCCTCTTATCAACACCAGACTCGTCACAGAACACGTACATCTCTGCTGAAAACGTGGAAACCTTCCTCAACCAGTCTAACCGCAATGGCTCGCTGCGCTGGGAAGCCTTGTGCGCCATCCTCTTGTTGGTCCATTCAGAAGCCTTCAATTGCTTTGATATGGCGCTCGTTGATACATGTATGTCCATTTCAGTGGCCAGATAGTACTGTATCTCATCGAGGTATAAATCGGGCTTGTGGCGAAGGAGCTCGAGAACTTCCTGTACGACCAACAGTTAGATACCATACCAGGGTACTCAAAGTCTACAGCCATTGCTCACCTCCATGACCGCTGGCGTCAATATTATTGCGTTATATTTCGAGTTACTCTGGGGGTATAATTTGCCGGTGGTATCGAAGTTTCGTTTTAACCTCCAGATTTGGCGCTCGCTCATGCCAACGGATTGCGCGATTTGACGTGGATGCTCGCCAGCCGTCAGCATCATGTAGATACTTTGGCGCTGCCTCTTATTACTGCGTGTTCTCATGGCTATACCGATTATACATCGCGAGAGCTTCAAAATCCGACCAAAACCAGCAGATTTGGCAGTAAAACCGCGGAGATATTCAACTTTTACGATTCACGATGTCTGTTTTGATGTGGTGTTGTGTAAAGGGGGGTGCCCGTGCAAAGTGGGGACTGACACCTCGATTTCAACACACAGCGGTCTCCCCGCGATGATGGGATTGCAATTGCGAATCTGTCAGCAGCGCAAACCATCAACAATAATCAGGCACACAAAACGAAAAAAACATGGCAGTTCCGCGATTCCGACCTTTTCTTTATCTCGATTTCCAATGGAATCCTTTGTGGTTCCGACTCGAGTCCAAACCCAATTCAAACTTTAGCCGGCCCAGACAATGTGACAAGACTCAGCATGTCACTTACTTCAACAAATGGAATCGCAACGCGCAATTGGTCAACAATATCCGAAACCTCAGTCGATAAGGGGCGATTTTTGAGTCATGGAACCTCCGACAGCGGCTTGACGCACTTTGTTCTTGGCCATCAGATTTGATCGAGGTCTTGCACGTTTATGCGGTGTTGCGTTGCGCGGCTAACGGCCAATTCGGGATTCGGACCGGCCACGGACATCAGATAAGACCGGGACGGAATTGAGCCGGGATACCAAATGGAGAAGTTGAGCCTTGTCCGGCAATATTCCAACGTCAATCTCCTTGACCAGGGCTGGAACCATGGAAGTGCAGTCCGCGTGGATAACGTTCTCAGAAATATCTGGTTCCTGAATTGCTCCAAACTGACACCTTCATAGATAACATAGATACCAGATACCAGCCTCCCATCCGGAACCTCTCTATCACTCTTGTTTCAACCACACCTTGGCGACCTCATACGACCCGAGATACAACCCGCTGCCGAACGCCGCCCACGTCGTGCGCAACGCGCCGCCTCGAAACAATCCTCGGATGCCTCGTTCCCGAAATATCTCCTTTGCGACCTCGAATCCGCTTCTGCTTCCACTTTGCTGTCCTCGACCTTTCGCAATATCCTTCTCAACAGCCGATTCTGGCTGTTTCTCCCCCGCCGCCAGCATCATCCTCGTCTTGACCACATCCGTCGGAGTCGTCACAAACGCTGCTAGCGATCCCGATACTGCCGCGCTAAGTCCCGTGACTACGCCCGTCTCGACCAGACTTCTTCTTCCTCCGTCGTTCCCTCCCCTTGCCTTTTGTCGTTTTCGATCCCTCCCTTCCCAAATCATTTTCCGCACCCCCTCAAACAACGGAAACTGCAACGCCGTAAAAGGCAGATTCCTCGCCGCCAGCGCCGTGTACCCCGAAAATAACCTCCTTGCCACACCTTCTGAGCCGCCGTGGCGGACCATGTTCAGCGCTTCAAGCGAGGTCGATTTTCCATGACTGGAAGAAGACTGGCGAAGCATTTGCGCGTTTTGCTTAATCACCTCTGCTGGAGTTAAGACTAAGCAGGAGGCTAGTTCTGCACCGGCAGAAGCTAGGGAGTGGGTGATTGCTATTGGGATTGAGGAAGGGAGGGTGGAAGACAAAAGGGATTTGGAGGATTCGTAGGTGTAGAAGAAGACGCCGGCTTTTTTTGGTCGCATTGTTAGTACCAGTAGGTTATGAAGGGCAGGCGGGCGAGTTTAGGTGAGTTCCGGTGAGATAGGTGAGGTAGGTAAGGTAAGTAAAGTAGGTCATGCATGACCTGAAGGAGGATGAAAATAAGGAGGGGAGGGGAGGTAAGAAAAAAAGCTAACCAGCAGGCAGCGTAGCGAAAATCACACTCCCTATCCCCTGATATAGTCCCTTGAACAGCGCTCTTTTGGGCGGTTGGACACCCAGAGTACCCTTTATTATCGTCGAGCCTGACTTTTGAGTTTTAGAAGCGTAGACATCTTGGTAGTCCCGGCTTTGGATGCGGGTTTTGATGGTGTCGAGGGGGTAGACGAGGAGGTCGACTGTGAATGCTGCTATTGAGCCGGCCTGGTTATGTGAGCTTTGAGTAGCGAGTTAATGAGATTAAGATGTAAGTCTTACGATCAATACTTGGTGAGCGGCGCTGTCGCCCATTTCTGATATCTTCCTGAGGATAAGGCGAGTGATGAATGAAGTACAGGTAGCTTGAAGGGTGTCTGTTCAGGTGATGTGCAAGTAAACGCAACTGCTTTTTGTACTACCCGGCGCAAACACGTGAAAGATTCGAGATGAGATGAAGAAAGTGTATTCTAGGCCCGGCCCGAAGTTTAAGATCAACCAGTAATCATATGCAAAAAAGGGACTTGAGATGGGATCGTCAATTGACCCGATGACATCATACGCCCCGAGCAATCGACTGCTGAGTCAGCCAAAAGAGGAAAGGAGGGTCGTGTAAGTGTTATTGTCGAAGAAGCCGCACCGCGTTTATCAACAGACATTGAGAGACATAAATTATAGTAAATCGACCTTATGGATCCTTGATCTTTTGAATACCGACTTCAATATCTTGTTTGGACTTTTCTTCCCTTAACAAGCCTGTGTCGCGGTTGCGACTGATGGAAGGCTACCTTAACGCCCTCCTTGAGCTCCATTCGGCCTTGGCCTCCCCGAGCAGCGAGCAATACCGAGCGAGATAGAAAGCCATGTATGTGAAGGGGTACTCGCAGAGCTGTGTGGACAGTTTCGACGTAGGCTGTGAATATATACTTTTTACGTAGATAAGTGGCGAGTTTCTGTCTTCTTTGCAAGGTGTACATATGAATTGTATGTGGTAGGCATTTTTCCCAGTTGGATGTATTTTGTAAAAGTTCGAAGGGCACAAAATCCCAGACGGAGATTTTAACTGGACACGAAGCGAGACGGGCACATTAAAGAAATGTTTCACGAAAGTATAGAATGTTCTCAAGCAGATCTGATATCATTCCATTTTCTAACTCCTTTACTCCATCTTCACACCGTAAACCAAAACGTGTGATATCTTCGCAAACCAAGATTTCCTCATCCATTCATCATAACTTGAACATCATCACTCTATTCTATAACTTTTTTTTCTCAACATTTTACTTTCTTTGCAAACAACCGCTTAGTTCTTCTCCTTATCCTCCTTAAGTGAGACGATGCGGTTAAGGATGATCTTGTCATCGGTGCTGTCCTTGTCAAGAGCCTGCAAACTATCGGGTTAGTAACAATCCTCGTATATATCTCAGAAAACGGGTAACTCACAAAGTAAGCAACACGCATAGCCTGGAAGCGGACACTCTCAGGACCGCCCTTGCCAAGCTCGCTCTCACCAGCCGCCTCAGGCCAAGGAGCACGGCGCTTGACCTCGTCAAAGCCAGACTCGATAAGGGCATCAGGGTAGACGACCTCGCTGTCGGGATTGATGTCGCTCAACCAGCCGCCCTCAGCAGCAGCGGGGTTCTCAGACTTGAACAGCGAGTTGTAAACGCGGACCTCGCACTTGCGCGAGCCGTCGGTGCCGACCCACTGGATGAAGGTCTTGGGCTTCTTGGTCTCGCGGTCGAAGGCGGCGCGGATCTCGGTGACCTTGCCGGTGGCCTCGTCCTTGGTGAAGCTGGTGGCCTTGATGGGGAAGGGGGCCTGGAGGAGGCCGACCGTCTTGCCGGGGGCGAGACGGAAGTAGTCCTTGGAGTCGACCTCGCGGAAGTCGGAGCGGTCAATGTAGACCGTCTTGGTGAACTTGATCTTGTGGTCGCCCATGGCGGCGTTCTTGGAGAAGGGCACCGTGATCTCGGAGCCGTCGAACTCGTCGGCGTCCTCGATCACGACGGGGACGGGGTCAAGCACGAGCATCAAGCGGGGCACAGTGCGCTCGAGGTAGCGGCGGATGGTCTGCTCGAAGCGGACGATCTGGATGATGCTGTTGGAGGTGGTGACGCCGAGCTCGTTGACGAACTCGAGGATGGCGCCGGGAGGAACACCTCTGCGGCGGACGGCGATCAAGGTGTAGAGACGAGGGTCGTCCCAGCCGCGGACGATCTTGCGGTCGACCAGCTCCTTGAGCTTGCGCTTGGAGAGGACGGTGCCAGTCATGCTGAGACGGCCATACTCGCGCTGCATGGGCTCGTAGACGCCGAGGGTCTTGTTGAGCCACTCGTACGAGACACGGCTGAGAACGAACTCGGTGGTGCAGAGGGAGTGGGTGATGCCCTCAAAGCTGTCGCAAAGACAGTGGGTGAAGTCGTAGGTAGGGTAGATCTTCCAGTCGCTTCCAGTCCTGTGGTGAGGCTTGTCGAGAACTCTGTAAGCGGCAAGATCCCACATCTGAGGGTTGCCGTCGGTGATATCCTGCTTCATGCGGAGGAAAGCTTCCCTGGGCTTGTATTTCCCGTCGCGCATGTCGCGGAACTTCTGAAGGTTCTCCTCAACGGACTGCTCGGCGTGCTTGCAGCGGAAACGGGGGCTGGCGCCCTTCTCACCACCGCGCTGGAGCTTGATCTCGTCATCGTTGCAGTGGCAGACGTAGGCCTTGTCGAGTCCGATCAGCTTTTCGGCGAGGTCGTACAGCTTCTGGAAGTTGTCGGAGGAGTAGGTGATCTTGTAGGGGGTGAAGCCGAGCCAGCGGACGGTGTCCTCGATGGCGGTGAAGTAGATTTCCTCCTCGGCCTCGGGGTTGGTGTCGTCGAATCGGAGGTAGCAGTTGCCGCCGTGGTATTTGGCAAAGCCGAAGTTGATGGCGATGGCCTTTGCGTGGCCAATGTGGAGGAAACCGTTGGGCTCGGGAGGGAAACGGGTGAAGACGGGCTTGACGGGGCGCTCGTTGTAGACGTCGTTGAGGAAGCCCTGCTTGAACATGGCCTGGGTATCGACGGGGGCCTCCTCGGCCTTGGGAGTCTGCTTGTTCTTGGGGGTGGCGCCGTCCTGGGCAGCGGCGGTAGCAGCAGCAACGTCCTTCTTGGCGTCCTTGTTCTTCTCCTTGATGGCCTTCTTTGCGCGCTTGGCCATGCGCTTCTTGAGCTCGCCCTTGGACACCATCTCGCCGGTTTCCTCGTCGAGAACGAGCTTGGGGGCGTTGGGGTCGACGGGGGCATCGGCCAGCTGCATCTTGGCAGCGGCATCTACTACGGCGTCGGTCATGGTGTGTTTGGGTATGCTGAGACTAAGTGGTGGTGGTTTGTGGTGTTTGTCGCAAAGTCTCTCAAGATGTCGAGATTATGCGATTGCGATGCGCAGAAAGACGGGAGTCTGGAGGGGTATATGGGTTGTGACGGTGACGGCGACAGAACCTGCTATCGCGACGGGATAGAGTCAGCCGGAGTGGTTGTCGGTCAGACAGAGGATGGCTGGACGGGCGGTGATGTGTAGTGGTGGACGGGAAGTGAGTCAAAGGGACGACGGCAACACTTACACTCCAAGAGATAGGTAAGTTGAAACCGCGATAACAAGTTGGGCGGCTGTCTACGGCAAGCTGGAAAATTGTATGATCGACGGGCGGGCAGCCACGACGGGCGCCAGTGAGGGAGGGGTACGGGCCAGAACGTCCCAGGTACTTACCCCTGGAGGGAAAGGGGGGGCGAATAACTGGAGGTCTGGCGGGTCGTTATCGATATAATAGTAGATTTGTTGCTAAAGCTAGTACACAGTGGTATCCGCTTGTAAAAGTTGTTGAATGCTGAATATCGTTGTGTTGAAGTTGTCGTTATTGCGAATTGTTCTATTATTAATAACCGTACATTGTATTATCGTACGTAAATTATAGTAGAACGGTAATTTATTCGCTCAACGGCAAATTATTCGCTCAACGGCTGGTTTAAACCACAATTCCGAGACCTACCCAATTGTACCTTCGCGCTATATACTAATTAATAATATAATATATCGTTTCCTAGTAAAATATAAAGTAAAAGAAGTTTCTTTTCAATTAAATAGTCCTTTTTAATATATTAATATATTTATTTATTAAATTATCGTTTAATATATTTTATACCTTATTTTATATATTATTTAACGTTTATTATAATTAATATTATACGTTACGGTATATAATATTAATAAGTAATAGGGGAGAAAGCGTTATATTAAATTATTTAGGTTATATATTTAAATATTTATTTCTAATAAAGAATAATATTTAATAATTATACGCTAAAATTCTAATTTATAGAAATAATAAGGAATAGAGGTATTTATACTATAATATAAATATTTGAAGTATAAATAATAGAAAAGGGAAACGATATAAGTAGTTTATTACTAAAATTAAACCTTTAAATAATAATAATATAATTTTTTAAATAAAAAAAGATAATGAATAAACGGTATTTATAAATTAGGAAAACCTAATTATAAAAGTATTAAGGTTTCAAATATTATTGGCCGAATATAATAAAAAAAAAATAAAAAATAAAAACTATTAGAATTATAATAATCTTTCTACTTCCTATCCCGTCGTTCTATTATAATCTTTAATATTTTAAAAATAAAAGCGTTATACTATTTAGGCCCGTAAATAAATTAAATAAGCGAAGAGATAAAAATATTTATTAGTTGGCCGATATAAAAATAAGTAAATTCGGCCAATTATTTATAATAAAAATTCATTTCTCTTATTTTTATTAAGATAAATAAAATTCGTCGAGAATATACGTTTTAAATTCCCAATTTAGGGGAAGGATATTATAAGGGCTATTCTTTATAATCTAATCGTTAATATATTCGATATTATAGAACGGATTTATCCTTGGGTTAATAAAGTACTTATTTAAATAATATTTAGAATATAAAATATTCTTATTATAATTATACGCTTTAATATACTAATACTCTATAAACTTTATGCGGATTATATTAGGATTTTAAATTTTTTTTTCGAATTTAATAATTAAATACCTCTAATCGGTAAATTAATGGATAATTTCGTACTCTCCTTTATATTTATAAAATCTAAAAGGTTCGGGGATTTTTTTGAATTTATCGGGTATTTAAATAATTTTAGGCCCCGTAAATGGAATAGAAATATTATAAATATTATTATTATTATTATTTAATATTATTACGTTATTTTCGGGGGTAGTATCGTTATTTAAGACGATAATAAGATCCGACGAAATTATAGGGCCAATTTAAATACCGGGCAGCGTAATAATATATTCGGGTATAAAATTAAAAGAATTTTAAATAATATTAATATTATTATTATCGATATAATTATTTAATAAATTAATATTAAAGTCGGTAAACTTTCTAATTAAGTTAGGAATTATAACCGGGATTTTAAATATATAAAACGTCAATATTTAAGGAAAATGGACGTCGGGTTGAATTATTATTTATTAAATATATTTATTTTTTCCGATTTAATACCTTTTTTAATTACCGTATTTATTATTACCGTACTCCGTATTATTTTTACCTCTATTAATACTATTTTTATTTTTAATTCTTTTTAATTTATTTCCTATAATTATTTTATTATCCGATATAGTAGCTTCGTCTACTTTAGAGAAAATTTTCTCCTTTCTTTCTTTTTTTATAAGGATAATAACGATCGAGGGATTTAAAGCTATAGGGGCCGATTTAGAACCTAAGGGGCATAGTATAGTTGGTATAGATGTTAGGTCTTAACGAATCGATAAGGTTCTATAAAGAGGAAAAGGGAGGAAGGGAGGCGCCCTCTAAGCGGCACTAGCCAATTATCCTTTTAAAGATTAGGTACGGGCTACTCCACTTACCGTAGCGGCAAGGACCGCGACTAACGGCCCGATTAGCGGACCGTCTAGCGGTACGACTAATAGTATTAATTAAACTCAGCCACAAGCATTAGCCCCATAATATTAGCCCCCCTCTTCTCCCCTAATTGAAAATACTATATATAAGTAAATATATAATTATATAAACCCCAAATATTAAATAATAGGCTACTATTATACGCACTTCTAATATATACCCTACGCTTCTTTCTTTCTCTTTCTCTCTCTCCTTTTTCTTCCTTTAATTTATCGAATAATTAAGACCGTAAATATTAATATAGACGCGCACCCTTATTAACGCGTATTAATTTATTTTTATTATTTTTATTATTATTATTATTCCCGTTAATTCTTTTATAAGCGTATTAATTAATTATTAATTAATTATTATTAAAATAAATATTCCTATTACCGTTATTTAATTCGAATTCTTTTATAAATTCCTAATTTTATAAAAAGCTATTATTAATTCCCTTACCCTATTACCGACCTTTACTCCTACTTTTCGCCGTAATAAAGGTATTATTAAAATCGTTACCCCTAAACCTATTACTTTGCCGAAATTCCGTTAAATTCGGCCTAATACCGCCGCCGTTAACGTAATTGGCAAATCCGTTCTTAACGATATTCGCAAATACGTTTTATCCGGGGCCGAACCCTAAAACTTTTAATATAAAAGTTGTTTAATTAATAGGTATAATTATATTATACTTAATAAGGGCTCTTCCGCTTCCGTATATTTATTATATTAATATGTTTATAAAGGCTATAAACCTATTTTTATTTAGGTTTAATCCGCTTTTAAAGCCTAATATACTAAAGGGTATATATTTAAAAATTCCCGTAACGGTTATTTTATTATATTTAAAATTTTATCGGGATTTTAAATCCTAAAGAAATAAAGTTTTATTCTTATATAAATTTCCTTTTTTCTTTTATTTAATAATTTTTTTAATTATTAATACGATTTAACGGTTTTATTAATTAAATTACCGCTAAAGCGCCTCTTATGGAGCCTTTTTCTTTTATTAAAATTGCCGACGGTTTAATTAATATTATAAAGATTTAAACTTTTAAAGAACGAATCCGTAAGTTCGAAAATCTTAAAGAGTAATTATTTAATTTAATAATTAATATAGAGAAAATAAAATAAATAAATAGCCAACGCGCGGATTTTAATTATTTAATTCAAGATTATAATATCCGCGCCGTTAATACCGAAACCGCTACCGCTGATATTACCGCCGTTAATATTATTATTATTATTATTATTATTATTATTAAGGAAGCCGTTACCGTATAGCCCCTATTAATAAAGAAAAAAAGAAAAGGAAAGGAGGTTGAAGGAAATAATAAGAAGTAACGTAATAAATTTAAATAATAAAAAATATAACGTTTCCCTTTAAATATCCGCCCTAAATATAATATTTACTTTTTATTCTCTTTTTTTTTTATTACTATTAAACCTTCGCGCCCGGAGAATTACCGTCCTACGCTTCCTATTTTTCGCTATTACGCCTATAAATTTTTAAACGTTTATAATTTTATTAATATTTATACGTTTAATTATAAATAGGAAAAGACCGTTATCGAAAAATTTATATCGGAGGTAATAAAGAATAATTTAATAAAAGGTATTTCAATTAAATTAATTATTAATTTCGCTAAGGTTCCGCTTTAATTAATTTATTATTTATTTTAATTTATATTTAAAAATCCCCTATTCCGTTCGTAATATATTTCGCCCCGTTTATAACTTTCTATAGGAATTTTTTAATATATTGGTCGATTAAACCGTTATTATTTGTAATTAAGCCGTATTAAGCCTCGAATTTATTTAAAGTAATAATATTTTTAAAATTCTTTAACGGTTTCTATATCGGGTCTTAATATCCCTTTTATTTAATTAAAACTTTTTTTACTAGGCTTCCTCTCTTTTTAACGGTATTAATATAAAGAATCTCTTTTATTTAATATTCTAATTCTCTTTTAATTTTAATAGCCGAAAATTATTCGTTAATAAATTTTTATTTAGAAAGAAGGTTATTAATAACTTTACGTAGGAGATCGATATAGAAAACGTTATAAATAATACGGGGAAGCCCGGATAATTCGACTATATAAGGAGATAATACCTTCGAAACGGTATACTTTGCGTAAAATTAATCGAATTTCTTCTTTAAACGGTTAATAATATAATTTTTAAAATTAAATTAAATTTTATCCCTAATTACGAAGCGTTCTATAAATTACCGATTATAATTAGTAAATTTTTTTTACTCTTAAATAATAGCTATTATAATAATTTAATATAAATCCGTAATTTATTATAATTTTTTAACGAATTCTTAAGCCTGCTTTTTAAAGGATAGGGGTAAAGGTTAATAATCGGAAGGGTCTTCGATTATAGAGATTAGGAATTCGGGGTCGAATTTATAAATAATAAAGAATAGAAATATATTTATCGAAGTATTAATCCGGCTATTAATAATTAATTACGCTATAAAATACTATTTACTCTAATTATTTTAAATGTAATTAATAATTATACGTAGGTAGGCGTAAATTTCTTAATTTATACGCTCCGGGCTTCTATTAATTTATAAATAATAAATAATATTAAATATACGCTTAATATTTAAGAATTCGTATAATTTAGCTTAAAAGCGGTTAATTTAATTAAAATTATAATTATTAATAATAAACCTTAAGAAATTATAATAACGAATAAAATATTAAAAGAAACGTTCAATATAGAATTTAATTTCTATAGAGGGTATAGGTTTAAAGAATACGGTTTTATTAAATTTATCTTTTATAACCTAAAGATAAATATTGCTATTAAATTTTAGAAAATTGGTAATAAAATTTATCTATATATTTTTATTAAATTATTTTAAAATTAATAATAAATATAAGAAGCTTTTCTTTTATTCCTTTTAAACCTTCGTAGAACCGTAGGTATAATAATTACGGAGGAATTGCCGGACGTAAAAGCTAAGGAGAAATTAATAAAAATATTGAAAAAGTATTATAATAATACCTTTTTTATTAAAATATCCTAATATATATAAATTATAAATAATTTAAATTAAAATAGTACGAAGGACGTTAAAACGTTAATCGGTATTAAATAATATAATTAATTCGGATTCGGTATATATAGGGGCTTTTAATATTTAAAGACGGTTTTAATAATAAAAACGGCCGAAAAAATCGATAAAGTAATTTACAATTTAGATTTTAAATTTTAAAAACGGGTCGAGGTAGCGGTCGTTATAAAGGATAATTTCCCTTATTTACTAATATAAAGAATCGTAAAATTCCATCTATAATTAAAATTATTATAAATCCGGATTTTTAAATACGTTTATACCCTCCCTCCCCGAACGGACTATTTAAGCCGCCGAAATATAAAACGGAATATAATTTTTAAAAACGGAATTCGGTATTATTTAAATATCCCGCGCTTTATAATCCTAATTTATAAATATATTTTAATTTCGTCGAAAAAGGGTATTAAAGACTATTCTATCTTTACTAGGCCTATATTCAATTTAAAAATTAAATTAGGAGAAATATTCCACCTACTACGCCTACCGTTCTAAAAATTTTTTTAATTTTATAAAATATTCGAAATTTTAATAATCCATTAAAATAATAAATAATTTATAGCTCCGTAATTCCGCTGATTATTATTTCAAATAATTAATAATAATAAATATTTTTTTATTATAAATAGGGTAATTCTATTTAGTAAAATTAAATTTCTAGGAATAAAAGCCTATAATTTTATAAATTATATCTTTATTATTTTCGTTTATTTTTTAGGAAATAATTCCGTTTAAGGTAAATTTATTATAATCTGTCTTTAAAAATATTTTCTTATCTGGATTAAATTCTATTAAAATTGGAACTTTCGTAAATAAGGTTTTTAAAAGCTAAAAAACGCTTTTATACTCTTTAATTTATTTAAAAATAACCCTTTTACCGGTTAATTTTAATAAGAGGGTAATTATTTTTAAAAATTAAAGGATAAATATACGGTAATAATTAATAAATTTTAAGAAATTCCGTACGCCTTTTTAAAAGGTAAGGGGAAATTAATTTAAAATCGCCTTAATTTTTTCGGGGTTAATTTATACGCCGACGTTAATATAAATAATAAAATTTAAATATTTAATTTTCTTTATATTAAATTTGTATTTATTTAAATCTAAATAGAAGCCGGCCTCTAATAATTTAATAAAGATTAAACGTACTTTTTACTCGTAATTTTTTAAAGAGCTAAAGGAATAAATAAATTTATTATTTATATAAGTAGTATAAAATATATTTAAATAATCGCGGAAAATATAATTAATATACTGTTAAAATATAACCGGCGTACTATTTAGCCTAAATAATATAATTAATTATTCGAATAACCTATACCGTATTTAAAATACTATTTTCACTTCTTTTCCTTCTATTATATAAATCTTATAAAAAATTTATATAATATTTACTTTAATATATTATTTCATTCTTTTTAAAGTGCGGAATATATTTTTAATTAACGGTAATAAATAGCAATCTATTTTTATAATAGTATTAAATATATAATAATTATAATAGAAGCGGAATCCGCTTCCGGGTTTATATATAAATAAAATTAGGGCTTCCGCTTTTAAATTATTAATTCGGATAAACCCCTTATTTAATAAATCCTTTAATATTTTTTTAAAAATTAAAAACTCCTCTTTCATTATATTATAAAATAGTCCGAATAGGATAAGGAATTCCTTATTATCTTTATCCTTTTTAATTACAATTTTATAATTTATACTAAAATAATAAGGGTTCAATTTATTGGCGTTTTCTTTTATTTAAAATAATATTAAATTATAATATTTATTAGGGATCTTCGTCTTTAATTTTATTTCGGTATATACCTTTTTTAATTTTAGCGCCTTTTTAACGTCTTTTAAATTAATTACGAAAATAATTTCTTTAATTATTTAATTACCGAATTCCTTTTTTAATTTACGAACGTAATTTATAAAAATAATAATTAAAATATATATAATAAATTTTAAATCGGCGATAAACGGTATATTAAATACTTATTCTTTATTAATATAAAGAATTTAATAATTAATAACGCTTATAAATAGGCGTTTTTCGTAAAGGACGGAATATATTCGTATAATTTTAAATTAAGGTTTATTTAATATAATAGGGAATTCGAACAATAAAATAATATAAGCGTAAATAAAATGAATATAATTATTTACTTCGGTTAAAAATTAAATTATATTTTAAATAGAAATTCCCTTTATAATAATAAACGTTCCTTTTATAATATAAAATAGAATAGAGATAATTAGGATTTAAAACTCTTTAATAATTTTTTTATTAATCGTAATATAATATTAATAACCTTTATCGACGAAAATATAAAATAAATTACAATTATTAATAATAAAGAAAATTAAAGTAAATTCTACCTCTATTTCTAATTTAAAATCCTCTATTTTACTTAATACTTTTATTTCCGGCTCCGGGGCCCGATTTTATACCGGAATTAGGCTTTTACTTATTATTTAAGGGCGGAATTATAAACTTTATTATTATTATTATCCTTTAAGAATAAAAGGACTTCGGTAACGGTAATTTAAATATATATTCCGCTAAAAGAAGGGGGAACGATTAACCGGTATAAATAAACTAAAATACAATATCCGGAAGCATTATAACGTATATATAAATTATTATTTCAACAATATTAACGCTCCTTATCCGATATTTATTTAATACGCTTAATAAAGGCGGAAATAGAAATATTTATACTAAAACCGCTTCGACCTTATCTATTTCGATTACGGGTTATATATATAATACCTATAATAATATTTCTATTTATATCGATTAAATATTAGATAAAAGTTATAAAAATAAAACGGAGCGTAATATATAAAATATAAAGAATAATAAAATAGCTAATAAAAGTAGCGCTGGGGATATAAAGTCTATTATTTCTAATTTTACCTTTCTAATTATATTAATATCGACGGTAATCCTCTTTAAATTCTATTATTTATTTATATTTAAACGTATAATATTAAAATTATTTAAAATATTTATAATAATCGTCGGAAAAGGTAACCGTAAATATTTTATTATATTATTTTTTATTAAAAGCGTAACGGAAATAGCCTAATTTAACGGAACTCTCCTATAAATAACCGTTTATTTTAAATATTTTATTATTAAAATCGGTTAAAAAAGTAGTAAATAATTCACTATCCTTCTAATATATATAAGCGAATTTATTAAGGGCTACCTCTTAATTTTAATAAAAACCGAAGATCGTACGAATTTATTCGAAGAATTCGATTAAATCTTCTTTACCGCGTATAATTATAACGGTCTAAAATCCCTTTAATTATTAACCGTACTCGATAGGAAATATATTAATAATTTCGTATTAAATAATATTCGGGTTATTATAAAATCTTTATTTAATATTACTATTATATACTATAACGAATTTATTAAAAAAGAAACCGAAGGTATAGGGTTAGCCATCTTATTTAAAGAATTTTAACTATTTTTTATAATAGGGAATTAAATTCGTATTATTATCGGAATTATTATTAATTAGGATTTTAGAAGGAGATATTTTTTTACGAACGGAATATTTAATAATTTTAAAATTTAAATAAAAAGTAAAGGTATTAAAAATAAGGGTAATATTAAATAAAAGGGATTTAATATAATCCTTAAGGGTCGCGCTATTCTTAAAGGCTTTAATTAAACTTTTAATTAAGCTTTTATTATTACCGCTATTATTTAATATACCGTTTTAGGAATCGTAAAACTCCTTTATATCGTTAATATTTATATCGTTAAATCCGATTATAATATCGAAAATACTATAATACCGCGTTTAAAATTATTAATCTTCCGCTTATAAAATTATTATCCGCTTATTGAATTTATTTCTTCTATCTACTTTTTAAATAGTAAAACCTAATATAAGGGGTACAATATAATTAATATAAATGCTAGGTCTTAACGAATCGATAAGGTTCTACGAAGAGGAAAAGGGAGGAAGGGAGGCGCCCTCTAAGCGGCATTGGCCAATTATCCTTTTGAGGACTGGGTACGGGCTACTCCGCTTACCGTAGCGGTAAGGACCGCGATTGGCGGCCCGACTGGCGGACCGTCTGGCGGTACGACTGGCAGTGCTAGTTAAACTCAGCCACGGGCATTAGCCCCATGATATAGAAGAGCTTTAAATTCTTTTAAACTTAAAGGGACGGTTACGTTTACGATTTTTAATTATAAAAGTATTAAAGGACGTAACGGTAATATTAAAAATAATAATAGTATTAATAATCGGAGTTATATCTTTTATAATTATAAATTAATAAAGATTATCGACGAAGGTAATTATATAAAGGGGGTAAGGAACTTTTTGAAATTGAAATTATATTAAAATAAATTTGCCCGTATATAATAGAATTTCGGAAGAATTCTTTTCGTTTCTTTTTTCGAATTTTATATTTAATAAAGTTATTTTACTATTACGACCGATAATTCGCATTTCGGCGGCGGAATAGCGTAATAATCGATTTATATCCGGCTATTTATTATGATATATTTCCCAATTTATTTTCGCTTTGCGTATAAATTTACTTTCGTTTATATTTAGAGTTCCTATAATATTAATAATAAATATCGTAAAAGTTAGGCCTTTATTAAAATCGTTAATTATAATAACTTCCTTTAATTAAATTAAAAATAATTTATAATAATTATTTAAGTGCGAACTTTTATTAGTAATAGTATTAGTAGTATTAAAAATAATATACGAATTTATATTTATATTTTCCGCTATATTATTTTAATTAAGGGTTGGAACGGTAGCGCGTATATCGGTAATATATTAGGATACGGTCGATATATTAAGAATATTAGCGATAATAGTCGTAAAAGTAATTGGGGGTAAAGTAGGAATTTTAATCGAAGTAGAATAACTTATAGTAATAATAATTCTAATTTTATTTATAAATAAAAAAATATAATTATTAAAATTATTGGCTATTATTTAAACTTTCTTATTCTTATTACTAGGAGGTTTGCTTTTACGTAATTTTATAATAAAGGAAATAATAGTAATAATTTCCGAATTTCATATAATATTTATAAGAATAATAGCGGTAATAAGCTTAGGTTTATTTTTATTACTAAACGGTCTTCTTTTCTTCGCTTTAGCGATAGAAACGGTCGTAGTCGTAATTACGTTACTATTAACGGGGTTTTCGTTATTTAAAAGCGGGGAATTTAAACCAGGGTCTATAATATTATACTTTACCTACTAATTAAGTTTATTAATTATTATATTTTAAAATTGGAGGTAAGGCGATTTTTATTTTTATTTATTTAATTATAATCGCGCGTAGTATTAAAGGCGGGGTAATAATAAATAAAGTATGATTATAATAGAAGATAATAAAGATAGGAGATTATATATAGTAAAAATAGAAAGTTATATCGATTTTTTTATAAATATATAGAGAGGATATTATTCTTTAAAATTATAATAATAAGTAATAAAGGTAGAAAAATTAATAAAGGGGGAGAAAAAATAGAAATATACGGGGAGGTTTATACCCGGTCGGATAAAGTAAAAGGATAGGACCCGGGCGTCGGTAGGGAAATTAAAAATATAAATATAAAATTCCTATATTAAATTATTATATCGAATAAAAACGTTTACTTTAGAGGTTAATTCGATCCTATTTATTTAGGTTATTATATTCGCGAAAGGTCGCTAAGAAATAATATAGAATATTATATAATATTTGATCTATTTTATACTATAATAAGTAATAATAAATTCTTCGTTATTTATTTAATACGGTATTTAATATATCGTAAAATAACGTTAATATCTATAATATTAACCCTTAATATATTTATAATTCGTCCTATATTACTACTTTAATTGAATTAGAAAAATAAAATAATAATTATATATATATAAATAATATAAAATATAAATAAAAGATATTTACTAGACCGATTTTATATAAACTTATATATAACCTATTATTTATTATATTTCGTTAGCGTCGTTAGAATTGTATACCTCTAAGATATAAATATTTTATTAATATAAAGTAATAAAAGAAAAATAATAAAGGAAATATTATTATATTTATTTTATAATTTAGTTAAATATTTATTAAATTTATTATTTACTAACTTTATAATAATAAAACCTAATTATAATAATATAAAATATATTAGAAAAAAATAAAACCCTTAGCGTTATTAATATTATATACCGTAATATATAAATATATATATATATATTTTAATTAATCGAATTATTTTTATTTAAAGAAGGAAATTAAAAGCGTTTACGGAAAGTAAATTCGGTAAAACGAAAACGCTTAGCCGCAATTTTCTTAGCCGTTTTAATCTTTTCGACGAGGGTAAAATCTTTTTTTTCGGGTTTAACCTCTTCGGGCTAATTATTTATAATAATTTCCTAAAATTCGATAAATTCGTCGTCGTTATAATTATATTCTTTAAGGAGGTTATCCTTATAAATTACGTAGGTATAATAATCCTATATTTTAATTATAGTTATAATTTGGATATAAATATTTAATATTAAATTAGTATATAATTTTTATAATAGAAAATAGAATAATTTACTTCGAATTTAGTATTTTATTTTAGTATTAGACGCCTTATTATCGATACTTATAAATTAATAGAAAATAAAGATAAATTTATTAATACCGCCGGGCTCTTCTTAACGACTTTAGAAGAATTATTCGATAATATTAATATTTTTATAATTAGCGAAAAGCTTATTATATTTAGTAATATATTAGACTTTGGCTTTAGCCTTCTTTGAAGTATAAAGGCGCTATTAACCGAAATTATTATCCTATTTATTTAATACCTCGTTATAAGCTTAATTTCTATTAATATTAAAATTAATTTCTTAGATAGAAATAATATAAGTCTTTTCGCGCTTAAATTATTAATCGCTAATATTAATTATATTATATAAGCGTTAGATAATACGAATTTTAATTTAATATATCGTTATTTTAAACCTATAAAGTTTATACTTAATAATATCTTTATATTATATTTCGGTAACCCCTTCCTTATTAATAATAATTTCTTTATTAAGGTCAATTTAGGTAAAATTAACGAGGATGCCGATATTTTTCATATATTTTTTAGGATAATTATTATTTTTTTTCTTATTAATACGCTTCTTTTTATTAGTAAATTTAACCGTTTTAATAAAAACCTATTATAAAGGATATTAATATATTATAAATTAAATTTAGTATTAGGAATTAGTTTATAATATTTTCCGCGGTCTATTAAATATTTTAAATTTAAATCCCTAATTATAACGGTATAAAGCCCGAAGTTTATTTTTAGGTCTCTAATTACGGTAATACGCCCGAAATTTAAATTTAAACCCCCGGTTATAATAATATAAAGCCTAAAATTTAAATTTAAACCCCTAATTACGGTAATATAAAGCCCGAAATTTATATTTAAGTCTCCGGCTACGGCGGTATATTCGAGGTTTAAATTTAAACCTCCGGCTACGGCGGTATAAAACCCGAAGTCTAAATTTAAATAGGGGTAATTAATTAATATAACGATAGAAATATTAAAAAGTACGGTATTTATATTAAATTGAGGTTCGCAAATCCCGGAACCTATAATTATTAGGAATTTATATTACCGGCGAGAATAGAATTAATCGGGAAATAAGATTATAAACAGATTAATTAATTAAATAATAAAATTAGAAATATTTAGAATTATTAGATTTATATATATTAAAGTCAATTAATTACCTTTAAAAGGGGTAAGAACGCTTAATATAATTATAGCGTTAAATAGTATATAAATAAGTAAATTAATAAATGGACGTATAATAAATAAAAAAAGAAAGAACGAATATATTTATTACTAATTTGGACCAAAAACCATACTACAAAGGAAACAGAGCCTACACCACAAATTCATAGCGAAGGACTAAACTAATCTAGGGATCTTTACTTAAGAAACGTAAATAGGGTCAATAATTCTTAACCTCACCACTATAAAAAGAAGAATAAGAATAAAATAAAGCTTTACTCTTATTATTTTCTTTAAGTAAGAGTAAATCTATTAATTAATTTTTTTAAAAGTCTTTAAAGGGGTTACTTAATAGCTTTGTAGAAAAGGTTCTTTAGGTGAAAAATAAAATTATTATCTTTTCTAATTCTTTTTCTTACTTTCTTTAATCGAAAGAAGGAAAAGCCTCCCCTTTTTTATCCTTTTCTCAAATATAGGCTCCGAATTTTCTAAAGGGAAGGAAATATAAATTTATATTTACCCTACTATTTATTATTTAAATAATTATTTATATATTTAAATAAATAATAATTTTACCCTATATTATATTTCCCTTCGAATATTTTTTATACCGTCCTAGGTAAAAATATTCGTATAATAAAAATCCTCCTCTTTAAAATATAAGAATTAAATTAAAGAAAAGATATTTAAAATAAAATAAAAAAGTAATTAATCCTTTACGTATAAATTATTTCCGGCGTTTATTAACCTTCTCTTCCTTTTTCTCCTTAATTAAATATTTTTTTAAAATTTTACGCTTAATTTTTTCTTTTATATTTAATCCCGCTTTATTAACCGTATATCCCGCATCGATTACTATTTAAATAATATTTATATTTATTTTATTTTTAAAAGGGATTAATTAAATTATTTTATTACTTAATATTCTAGTAAATTTGGTTTTAATTATTAATTTACCCTTATTATAAAATTTTAAGCCCTAGGGAAAATTTTTAAAAACCGAAGGGGGTTTAAAGAAAATAAAATAATTAATTAAGAAACGCTCTTTATTAATTTATATCGAAATAGTAAAATCGTTTTATTATTTTTTTATTACCCTCTTCTTTTTCGGCCGCGGGGGTTAATTAATTATAATCTCTTTTTTAAGAATAGCGTTAGGATTAATTATTATAATTTGGGCCGGGAATTTCTCTTTTTAAATGCGGGTAATTTTTATAATAGGTATAAAGGAAATTTATTCCCCTTCGCTAATAATTTTAAAAAATTTATCGTTTTTAAAATTAATATTAAGTATAAATATAATAATTTCTCTTTATTTACGACTTTTTGCTTTTAAAAAGGAAGAAAAAAAAGAAGAATTATTCGAATTTAATATTAATAGGGAATTAAAAGAGAAGATTTATTATTTTCTTCGGGCGAAGAAGGGTTTCGAGAATTTCCTTTTAAAAAAATTATAATTTTTATTATTTTATTAAAGGATATTATAAAAGGCGTCTTAATTTCTTTAAAGGAAATATAGAATATCCTTTTCTCTTTATAATAATATAATATTATATTCGCTAAAAAATCCGAATATTTTTAAATATAAAGGTTAATTTAATTTATTATTTTCGCTATAAAATATTTTAATTTATTAAAGTAAATTTATTTCGATTTTTAGGTAATTTCTAATATAAATTAATATATAGATATAATAAATATTTAAAGCGTCGTAGATTGCGTATATTTATATATAAATTATAATGGATTCGAAGAAATATATTAAATTAATTTAAATTTACGGCCTTTAATAATATTACCGGATATGTACGATTAGTTATATAGTAGGGCGCTGGGTTAGGTCCATTGAGTAACCGACTCGGCGCCGCGGCCAGGGGCACCCGGTGCCATAGTCGCGTACAGACCCGCCAGCCGGCGCGCCGGCTGGCGGACCGGAAACAGATAGGATCCACCCTAATTGTATAAGGTGGAGCCTGCGCGTCGCGGTCCTTGAAAAAGGATCCTTCGCGACGCGGCCTACGGCCCGTTTCTTTCCCTCTACATTTCGCTTTCTTACTTTAATATTATTAATTTTTATTAAGGATATTTAAAATTCTAAATAAATTTAATCTACTATAATATTTAATAGCTATAATTAAAAAATTTAATTAATTAAACTATTTATAATTAATTAAATCCTTTTATTAGGAATTTTAATTAATCGTATAATATATTTGCATATTATTTACCTATACGTAATTATAATATTTGTATTTCTTTTTCCGATCGTTAAATCCTATATCTCTCTTTAGCGAATATCGACCCTACGATTATTTATCCTTACCGGTTATAACGATTTCGGTAATTTAATTACTTATCCCCCTTTTATTCTCCCTCTTTCCTATTCTTCGTTAATTATATTTCGGCCCTTTAAGAAAATCCCTATTATTTAACGTACTTTATTAATAAATTCTAATTTTATTATCCTAATTCGAATTATTTTATTTAAACGGATTTCGGTACGCGGGTAAAATCCCTCGATATAACGGGTTCCCCCTATTCTAGCAATTTATTTCGGTATTTAATTTTAATAATATTAAGAAACTTTATATCTATTTCGTAATTTAAATTTACCCCTAATTATAACGGTCTATCTCCGCTTTTATTTTTCCCAATATAATAAATTCGAATTTTAATTCTAACTTTATACCCGGTTTATTTAATAAAGGCCTGCCCGTTTTCGAATTGGCTCCTTTACCCCCCGATTTTATTCAATTACCTAAAACTATTAAATACTTTTTAAATAAACGTTATATTATTATTTATATTAATCGCGAAATACGTATTATAAGCGTTAATTTAAACGATAAATTAGCTACGGTTATTTATCCCCTTCCCGTTAGCCCCGATAAAGTCGATACTTCCCTTATTAAAAAAGGTAAAAATAAAACGCTTATTTCCCGCGCTTTAACCCCTTTTATAATTAGTCCTAATAAATTATCCGTTACCCCGCTTCTTTTATTTTACTTTAACGCCGCCTTAAACGTATCCCCTAAATTAAATAACTACTCCCTACCTACGGGCGGCCCCGGTACTGCTTATAAATTCCTTCGAATTAATACTCCCCCTAATTTACCGGTTAATAAGAATATTAATTAATTCCTATTAGGTAGAATAAAATATTATTAATAGGAGACCGGTAGAAAATTCGACGGTATATATAACGAATTCGAATTTATTATAAATCGAATAGGTAATATAAAAATAACCCTTAGCAACGTTCGTACCCGCGTAAATACCTTCGATTCCCGTATTAATATTAATAATTTACGAATAAACCGAAAAATTAATATAGTAGTCGACGATTTAAAGAAGGTAATTACGTATATTAATAACCTTTAGGACTATATTAATTTATATAAAACTACTATTACTAAAAATTTTATTTAATTTAAAGATATTATTTCCCGCCTACGTAACGAATTTAATACCGAACGCTAATTAATCGATCGCCGTTTTAAAGGCGTAATTACGTTTATAAATACTATTAATACCCGTTATAATTACCTAATTAAGAAAATTAAATTTTTCGAAACCTAGCTAATTAATATCGATAATTTATATTAATAGAATATTTCCCCCGCTTTAAAGAAGGTCTTTAAACGTACTGAATTTAAAATCGTCGATTAAATCTATACCGCTTATAATTAAATAAACCCCCCTATCCCTTCAATCGAACGCGGTTTTAAATTTATATTTTCTTAAATTAATCCCTATAATTATAAATACTTTAATATCAATAGGCGCAAATATTCTTCGAATATATTTCGCGCTATTATTATTAATAAAATTAATAACTTTAATTCTAAATATTTTTACCGTAAAAAATTTATTAATTTCGATTATATTATTAAAGACCCTAAATATTATTTTAATCTCTTATTTATTAACGAAAATAGGTAAAATAACCCTTATCGAAATAAAATTAATATTTAATTAAAAAAATACCTTCGCGAATCCTTATATATTTAAACCGACTTCCAAATTTAAATCCGTAATATAATTAAAAATATTAATACCTTTAATTTAATTAAATTAACCAATTTAACGCAATTACCTACCGATAATAAGCCCTACGATAAATTAATTATTTATAACCGTTATTATTGCAAAAAGAAAAAATATTATTTTTATTTACTTTAAAAAAACGGCCGTAATTCGGGTAATAGTAATTATAGCGGCCCCCCCTGCGGTAAACCTTATTATAACCCTTCTTCGTTATTAAATTCTAATAATTCGGAGGATTTAAACGTTAAAACCTACCGTCGTTATAAAGCTAAATATAAATTTCGTTTATCGAAAACTTATAAAAACTATTTTTACAATTACTTTAGAAACTTTAATAATTTTAATTCTAATTCTTCGAATAACGAAAACCCTCTTTAGGGAAGAGGAAACGGTTATAAACTACCCCGTAAAAATAAAGGAAATTCTAATAAAAACCCGGATAATAATTTTAATTCCCTAACTAATAAAGGATATTATTATTAACGGGATAATATTTTCGATATAATTAATACATTTTTTATTTAACGTTACTATAATTTAAAATTCAAATAGGAAGAAATTAGTTAATTCATTCCTTTTTATAATAACCCCAAAAATATTAATATAATTATTAACGGAAAGATTTTAATTTATACGAATACTTTTATATTCCGCGAACGTTTTTTATTATTTATAAAGGATAAAGAAATTAAAACCGAAGCCGAAAAATAAATAATATAATATTTCTTTACCCTATTAAAAAAAGCCGCTATATTTTAATAAAATAATGAAATCAATTCCGCCCGTTATTACGCTTTACGTAAAGGAGGCTTTAACGCCCTATTAGACCTTTTAATATAACGTTTTATATTTAATTCTATTATAATTACCTAAAAATTTACCGAATACCGTTTCGAATTTAAAAATATCGCTAAGGATAAAAATACCCTTATTTAATTTATTTAATATAAATTTCGCTACGCCCGTACTATAAATATCTTTTATCGTATAAACGAAAATTAGTATAGTATTATAATATAAATTTAAATTAATATAAATTTCAAAATTAAATAATACTTCAACGCCCTACTTAAAAAAAGTAATTTAATCGATTACTTAATAGAGATTAAAGATATTAAAGCGGTTTTATTAATAATTACCCGCGAATATTATCCCTATATTTAGTAAAAAATTACAAGTAATTCCTTAAGAATTAAAATTATAATTTTAATCTCCAATACTTCGAATAACGTTTCCTATTATAAAAATTGTAATTACGGTTATAATCGAAATTATAACCGCGATTAAAACCACTACCGCAATTATAATAATAATTACGCTCGTAATAGAAATTATAACCGTAATTATAACGACGATTATAATTATAATTACGAAGGACGTTAATATAATTTCTATAAAGATAGAACTAATTATATAAAGGATAAAGATATTAATTTTAATTTAAATTAAACCGCCTACGCTAATAATATTTTAAAATCTTTTAATAATTCGGATTTTAATAACGGTAGAAGAATTTTTTATACTTCCAATATATTTAACTCTAATATAAAGTATATTAATTATTATAAAGTATTCCCTTCGGTAAAATTGCGATAATAATATATAAAGGTTTACTTATTTTATTAAAAATTAATTTCGTTAACGAATATAGCCCCCTCCTATTAGATTTATATTTATTATTTAGAGGTTTTACTTTCGTGTAATACCCTATTTAAATATATTTTTAATTGCGAAAACGCTAAAGTTAATTATTAGAAATAACCCCTTAAAAAAATACCTTCGTTTACCCCCGATAATACCTTTATAATTTATAAAGCCCTAATATATAAGGAAAAAAAAATTTTAAAGGGGCTTTTATTTAATTATACCTATTTACGTATTATAATAAAGCTTACACTTACATCGGAAAAAGTCGAAATTTATATTAATTTAAATATTATTAAATTAATTATTAACCGGAAGTTTTTAATTAAATTAAATTATATAATATTTACTAAATACGTTATAAAAATCCGTAAAATTAACGGCAAGTCGGTAAAATTTACCGAATAGGTAATTTTTACCCTATATTTTAAAGGTATTATTATAAGGAAGTACGAAATAATAAAGGTTAAAATAGCGGCTTAAATAATAAATAAATTCTAACCCAATTTATTATTAGCCAATTTATTTCTTTACTTTCGCTAAACGGATATTAATTATAATATTAAGTATATTATTTTCCCGGATATAAATTTATTAATAGTATTATTTTAAATATAAAAATATTCGGCGAAGTACGTCCGTTATATTATTATCTAAAAGGTAATCGTACTTTAATTAAGGAAGGAAGCCCTAATATTAATTTATTATAAACCCCTATTTAAAGGAAGGAGTTTTATATTCAATTTTAAAAATAATACCGTAATTAACGTAATAATTAATTATAAAATACCCTATATAATATTATTTAAGAATATTATAAAAGGAGTTTAGACCGTTTCTAAAAAATAATATATCGGTTATATCGAAGAATATAAGGATAATAACTATTTTACCAATATTTAGAGAGACGTTAAGATTACAGCCTTCTCTATCCAAATATTAAATACTTTAAACGAAGATCCTATTCTTACAGTCGATAAAATTATCGCTTACGTTATAGAAATTTACGTCCCGCCCGTAAATTTCGAAATAGAATTATCCTTAACCGCCGAAGCCGCCGTTCGAAATTATAAGAAATTACCCGCTATTCTAGAAAAATATTCAACCCTTAATATCCGTATAAATAGCCTAAAAATAATAATCAAAGAAGGTATATATATTTATACCGCCTAAAAGGAATATACGAATATATTAAAAAAATTAATCGGTATATTCTTAAATTTATAGAAGGAAAGAAAGTTAATAAATATATTAGAAGAGGATTATATATAAATGCCGTTAATCGAAGGGTAATAAAATTAGAAAATCGCGGCCTAATTCTACCCTTTAAATAAAAAAAATTAAACGGTAATAAATAAAATATTCGATACCCTTTATTAATAGGGTAAAATATAATAAATAATAAAAGTTACCCCCTTTATTTATCCGGTATTCGTAATCTAAAAGGAAATAAAGGATAGGAAATAGAAGGCGCATTTAATAGTAAATATACGGGTAATTAATAATTTAATAGTATTAAATAATTACCTTTTTCCTTTCTAAGACGAAATTATTATATTTATACGTAATAAAACTTTCGTTACGGCTATCGACGTCGTAGCTTTCTTTTACTAATTCGGCGTTTAGCCCGTCTATCGAAATTATTTTACCTTTATTATTTACCGAAGTTTAGAAGTATTTACCGTTATTTAAATAAAATTCTATAATACCCCTACTTATATTTAGCGATTTATAAATAGGCTTTTAGCCGAATATAAATCTTATTACTATATTTATATTAATAATATTATTATTATATCCGATATATAAAAGGAGTACGTCGCGTATTTGAACGCTATTTTTAGCCTATTTACTTTTAAGAATATTTTTTTATTATTAAAGAAATCGTTTTTTAGGTACCCGAATATAGAATTTTTAAATTTCTACGTAGACGGTTTAAATTTATAGAATATAAAATAGCGTATCGAAGCGTTTCGGAAATTGGAATTTCCCTATTACTTAAAAACCTTAGAGACTTATTTAAACGGAACTAACTTCCTACGTTATTTTATTACTTATTATACGTAATTATTTAAACCTTTATAATAATAAAAGGTCGCCCTTCTTATAATTAATTACGTAAAAAGGGTAATCGTTAACGAAAAATTTACGAAGCGGGCAATATATTATTTTTATACGAAATTCGACCCTACCCCGAAAGAATTAAAGGTATTTAAAATATTATAAGAGGAAATATATAGTAATTATATATTATATTATTTAAATTTAAATAAATAAATTTTCCTTCAAATTAACGGCTCTCTTAAACGAAGGAACGGGGTTATATTATTCTATTTAAAGGACGGTTATAAATAGTTCTTAAATACCCTAATCCCGGTTAATTAAATCCTCCCTATCTTTTTCCTAAATAAATATTTAATTTCGGTTAAATTGCGCTATAACTTATCCGAATTTAAAATAGCCGTATTAATTTAAACTATAAAAAAACTCCGGATTAAAATTTATTCTTATAATAAAATTATAATTATCTTTACGGATTATTTAGCGATTAAGGGTATTATTAAATAGAAATCGTTATATATATCCTTAATTAATTAGGATAACCGTCGTTTAGTAAACGCCTTTATTTACTTTTTTTAATACGATATTAAAATATATTACCTTCCTAGAAAGCTAAACTTCGTACTTAACGCCCTAAACCGTTTATAAGTAAAAAATAATTAAAATTTACAGCCCGAAAGTATCCCTATTTTAAACGATATATAGGATAACGTTTTATTAATTAATTAAATATATTTAATTATAATAAAAATAATAATAGCATTAAAATTAAAAGAGTAATTTATTATAAAATATAGGAAAGATAAGAAATTCGCGGCCGTAATTAAGGATTTAAAGGCCTTTAAGGCCGATAACGAAAATATCGCTATTTTTTATCGATTTAAATACCCTTTCATTATAATTAATAATTTAATTTATATTAACTACCCCGAAAAAACTTTATATATCCCTTATAATTATATTTAAATTATTCTAAAATTCGTATACGACGAAAAATATTATTTCGGTTATAATAAAATACTATATAATTTTAAAGGATTCGTTATAATTAATAAAATTTATTTTATAAAATAATATATCCATAAATACCTAATATATAATTTTAACCAAATTAACCGCTTTACGCCTATAAGAGAATTCTAACCTATTTACCCTAAAGCCGAAGGTTTACTATTAATAAAAATTATCGCTATAAATTTTATAATCGGCTTCCCGACGGTCTTTATTAGAAATTCAATTTAGAAAATATTTAAATACAATACCTTTAATACTTTAATACCGATTACCGATATAATTTCAAAATAAACCCTCCTAATTTTAAATTATTTAATTTATATAATTGAAGAATAGGGAATAATCCTAATACGTTCCTTTATTTTAAGTAATTAAAATATACCGCTAAGGATTATTTCGGATAGGGATTAAAAATTCATATCCGTATTTTAATAAAAAATATAATCGGTATTAGGAATTAAATTATTAATAATTATAATATACTACCCCTAAGGAAATAGAATATCGGAATAAAAGAATTAAATTATAAAAATTACTATCTAATTCTATATTTTCGAACATTTTAATAAAAATTAATTAATATTAATACCCGCCTTATAATAGAATTTTAATAGCGCTTACGTCAATACTTTTAAAACCTCTCTTTATAAATACCTCTTCGGATATAAATTAAAAGGCTCTTTTAAATCTTTAAACGACCCTTCGGACGCCTATACTTACGGTTTTACCCTTCGAAATTCAATTTAATTAAAGGTTAAATTAATTACGGACTTCGTTATTACTAAAGTAAAACATTTCTACGACTTTGGCCGGTATTCTATCGATATTAAAATTAATAATATAATTTTCTTAAAATTATATCGAAGATATTACTTATACGACCGCTTTTTTTAGAAATTCTTTTAATAATACGTTAAACCGTTTAAAGTATTAAAGAAAATCGGCCGTTTAATTTTCTAATTAAAATTATTAAACTTTATAAAAAATATTTACCCTATTATATCTATCGTTTACTTTAAATAAATAATTCCGGGAGAAGACCTATTCTACCGAATTATATTACCGCCCGGATTAATTAAAAACTTTTAAAAGGATTTAAACCCGGAAATTAATCCCTAATACAAATTAAAACGTATCGTTAAATATAAGGTCTTACGTAACGGAGTAATTAAATTCTAAATTAAATAAAAGGGTTACGGAAACGAATATAACGATTAGAAAAAGAAAAAGGATATAAACGGAATTATAAATATAATACGGGAATATTAAAAAAGAATAAGAAGACGGCCGGCGTATACGCTTATTATTTTCCCTTTAAAAAGGGATATAAAAAAGAGAAAGGCTAAAAGGAATTATTAAGGATAAAAGTATTTTTCTTTATAAACTAGGATATATTACCGGATATATACAATTAATTATATAGTAGGGCGTTAAGTTAGGTTTATTAAATAACCGATTCGGCGCCGCGGCTAGGGGTACCCGGTATTATAATTGCGTATAGACCCGCTAGCCAGCGCGCCGGCTAGCGGACCGGAAACGGATAAAATCCACCCTAATTATATAAGGTGGAGTCTACGCGTCGCGGTCCTTAAAAAGGGATCCTTCGCGACGCGGCCTACGGCCCGTTTCTTTCCCTCTGCATTTCGCTTTCTTACTTTAATATTATTAATTTTCATTAAGGATATTTGGAATTCTAAGCAAACCCAGCCTACCGTAATAAATAATTTCCCTCTTCCTAATTAATTAGCTTTAGGCTCCTAATATTATATTTTCGGTATTAAATTTTAATAAAGAAGATTCGTATAATTTTTAAATATTAAAAACCGTAAAATTAAACGTAAATTTAATGTAGGAAAAGTATTTCGATTTAAATAAGCCGCCTCTTTAAATTAATAGGCTAATTATTAAGCTTGTGAGTAATAATATATTATTAGGCTAAGGAAAAGTAAACTTTCTTCGTATATTCGTAATTATCGAAGATAGGTATCGAATTGTAAATAAATTATTATTTATTTCTATTATTATAAATTATTAAAATAAAGTATTTATTAATTTATATTAAAATATATTATTATTTAATAGTTTTAAAGAAGTCGGGTAGATCTCCTTTTAGTCCGGGAAATTCTATACTATTATTATTAAATTTATAAACCTAAAAAGGAATATAAATATAATCCCTAAAATTATATAATATATAAGTAAAAATTATATAAATATTAGTACTTTCCGCCTAAATTTAGGTATTTATAAAATATTAAAAATTTATAAGGTTAAAATAAATTTATTCCTAAATAAAGTAATTGGATTACCGAGAGATAATAGGTTAATCGATAAATAAGGGAACGTTTTTATAAATTAATTCTAATAATATTTTATTAATTTTGGGTTTTATAGTGAATAAATATAATAATAATTTCTTTTCGTTTAAATATTTATTTATAATAATTAAAAAGCGTTAATTTAAATAAGGGGTAAAATTTTATTATTCTTTTTTAATTATTTTAGGGGGGTAAATTTACCCCGCGTATATTTTAATATCCCTTTAATTATAAATTTACCGTCTTTAAAATTCGATAATAAATTTTATTTTTTTAAATAGTCCTTTAATTTAGTAATGTATTATATTCTTAGCGAAAAGGGTTTATTCCTCTTTTATAAAAATAATCTTTTTATTCGAGGTTATTTTTAATAGAAGAGTAAATTTACGTAAGAATAAAAAATAAATGTTTAATAGGGTAAAGATTTTAGGAGGGAGAAAAAGGGTTTTTTTTAAGGATTATAACGTTATTAAAATTAAAAGTATAAGAATATTTAATAAAAAAAATTATAAAAAGTTAATATAAATTTATTTTTTAACAAAAAAAATATTAAAGGTCGTAATAAAGGGAAAGAAAAATCTCTTACCCCGCGACGTATTAAAATCTTTTTATTATTATAAAAATTTTTTACTTTTCGTATAAGTTTATATTATTTTAAAATTATTATTGGTATTATAAATACTTTTTTATTATTATATTACCCGAAAAATACCTTTAAATTTAAATATTTATTCGTTTAAATACTTTTTTATATTTAAGCTTCATTTTCATTAATTATTCTATTTTCGTTATTTAAATAATTTATTTAAATAATTAGGGAAGGAATTAAAAGTTCCCTTTTTAGCCGACGAATAAATTTATATTACTCTTTTCTACTTTATCCATTTCCCTTCGTTTAAAAATTTCTTTTCCTCTAAATAATATTATATAAATTCGCCTCCTCTATTAAAATATTATAATTAAATTTAAAAATATTACGAAAAATTCTATTTGGGAGGAGATTTAACGCTTTAAAATACTTATTAATTAATAAAAAAAACTTTTTTTTAATATAAATTTCGGCGAATATATTACTATTATAAATGAACGTTTTTCGATTTTAACCCTTTATAATTTTATTTCCAATTTCCTTTTAATTATTTGGAATAATCCTTATTATATAAATACCCGTTTTAACGGAAAGAAATAATTCTTTAATAAAATTCATATTTATTAAAATTATAAGTTCGTTAATAATTAATTTTAAAGAATATTTATAAATATAAATATTAAAATCTTTTCTTCTAGGGTAAAAATCTTTATTATTATTTATCCTCCCCTTATTAATTCGCTCTACCTCGAATAAATTTTATTAAAATTTCTTAAATAAATTAAAAATTTAATAGAAGAATTCTATTTAATAGATTAATACCGGCGTATTATTTTTAAATATTTTAATAAATATAATTTCGATATTAAGGAATATTAGCGTATTTTTATTAAAAAGAAAGGAGGTTAGCCTTTAAATTATTATAGCGCCTATATACGTACTAAAAAAGAATATATTTTTAATTTATTTATTTAAATATATAATTCCCTATACGGATTTACTCCTCTTTTTTTTTTATTTTCCCTTACTAATTAATTTCTTTCTTTTAAAAACCGGTTCCTTTATATTAATTATACCGAATAAATTTAAAAATCGTATATTTCAATCTTTACCCGCAATAACGAATAAAAGTCCTTTAACGTTTAATTTCTTTTCGTAAATTACATTTCTATATTAAAAGATATTAAAGGAAATATATATAGGAATTATATTTAGAATATTAAACGAATAAATTAATATACCTATTCGAAATATTTTAAAAAGGAATTTTAATTTAAATTTCGCAAAGACGTTATATTATAGCCTTTTATCGAAATTTTAATTAATAATTATAATATTGGCGGCCCTATTCTAATAATCGATAACGTATTTAAGAATTATTAATAAAGAATAAATCGGCGCGTATTTAATAATTTTAAAAATTAGGCCGAATATATTTAATTTAAATATAAATAATTGGGTATAAAAGGAAAAAGCTTAAATATTTATAGTAATTGTATTAAAATTAATATTATATATAATAATAAAGATATTTTTAATATTATTAATATAAATCAGCTTTCGAAAGATAGTAATAATTTAAGTAAAGAAAGTAAATTTTATAGTAAAGGTAGCGGAGAAGTTAGCGAAGATAAAGAATTTATTTATAAAAAAATAAAATTCGAAATTAATATCGAGGATATTAAAATTGAAGGAGGAATTAATTAATAGGTTTTTAATAAAAGGGTTATTAAAAATAGTAATTCTAAAGGTAATAAAAGTAAAGAAAATAATATTATTATTATTATTAAAGAAAAAGGAAAAGGTATTATTATTCCTCCTAAAGAGAATAATAAAAATAAATTAACGTTATAAATATAAATTAATACCTCCTATATAGAATATAAAATTTTTTTAGCGAAAAATTTTCTAATAAATAAAATAAATATAAAATAAATAAATAATAAAGAAAAATAATCTCCTTTTAATATTTCCCTCTTACTTTAGTATTTAATTTTCCCTTTAAAAATAATTAAAATTCTAAACGATTACTTTCACCAAAAAATCTCCCTAAAGTAAAATATTAAAAAATAATATAAAACAACTAAAAGGGTACTAAATTCTTAATATTAAAGGTATTCTAATTTACTCCAACCCTAAATAATAATTTCCTAAGAAATTAAAAATTGAAGTCGGCTCTTAAAAATTATTTATATTATAAAACTTAATAGGGATTTCCTTTAATCGATTAAAAGAAATAAAAATAAAAACGAATAAATAAAAATAAATAATTAAAAGTAAAAATAAAGGATTAATACGAAAAATAGAAAATATAAATAAAAAGGAAAAAGGAATTAGAATTTTTAATCGAAAATAATTAGTAATTAAAGAATCGGTCGGGTATAAATCGGTTTAAACGCTATTTAATCGAAAGTATTTTCGGTAATTCAAAGAAAAATAATATTTATAACGTTTTATAAATATTAACGGCTATTAACCTTATTATATACCCTTTAATACTATAATCCTCTATTTATAATTTAAAATTAATTGGGGTTATTTTTAAGTTAGGGCTAAATTTCCTCCCCTTTTATAATACTTAATTATATTTTAAATTAATTTTTAATTAAAGCCTATTCCCTTAGAGGCTTTCCCATTAAAATAATTATTTCGATTAAAGATTTTTTAAAATTTTAGCGTATCCTTTTATTAAAGGTTTTCGTTCGAATTCCTTTAATAAATATTAATTAAGGCTCTTCCGCTTTTAAAAGTCTCTTAAAAATTTCTTCTACGATTTTTCTATTATTAATTAAACCCCGAGTAAATCCTTCTTCGGGATTAATCGGCTTTTATAAATCTTTTATCGGATTTTTAATATCTAATATTATTTTATCCTTAATTACGAATTTTTTAATATTCCTAACGCTTACTAGCCTCTTTAAAAGGATCCTATTAAAAGTATTTAAATAATAAATACTACCCGAGGAAGAAATCCGGTATATATAATAAAGACCTTTTTAATAATAAATTAGCTTTTATATAGAATTTATATTTACCCTTCTAACGTTATTATATTTTAAAATAAAATTTCCGACTTCGATTTAAATATTAATAGGGCGTATTTTTTGCTTATCCCTCTTATTATAATAAACGGTAATTATTTCCTTTATTATAGCGACCTTCTTAATAGCCTAATTAAACCGGTATTCTAATTCTTTATATATTCGAATAATAATATAAATTAATTCCTCCCTCATTATTAATTTATTATTATTTTTCTAATTAATAACCCACTATAAAAGCAAATTAAATTTAATAAGAATAATAGAATTATAATTATAAATTAATTAAAAGGGAATATAACTATAATTACCCTAAATTATTATTCGGTTAATAAATAAAATATAGGGTAAAAATTTCTTTTAATTACGCCCTTTACTATTTATTATTTTTATAAATAAAGTAGCGATCGTTATATACCCTTATTTATTATTCCTATTGGTTTTAAAATTGAAGGGTATAATATATTCCCTATAAATTCCTAATTGAATTAAATTTTTAATAATAACTAATTGGAATTTAAAATTACTATTAATTAAAACCGTTAAAGGATATCCCTATTTTAAGAAAATAAATTTAAGGAAATACTTTATTTAAATAAATTTAATATTAAACAAAACGGTAATTTCAACGTAATTAATCGTATTATCCTTAACTTTTAAAAGAGGAATCCTTTTTTTATTAAGCCTTAAAAAATATTAAATATTTAAAATCTATTTACTAAAAGGGTAAGAATTAGGATAAAATTATTAATAATTATCTTCGAAGCGCTTAGGATTAAATTATTAATATTAGAGGTAAGAGCGGATTAATTTTTCGATATTATTATATATACCCTTCTAATAATAATACTTAATAATACGATAATATATTCCTTTATATCTTTAATATCCTACTTTATTATAATATTAAATTATAATTAATTACCGCTTTTCCTAAATATTAATAATCCACTTAAGGAATTAAATAGAATTAATAGGTTGTAATTAAAAAATACTATTTTAAATTATATATTTCAATATATTATTACGGAATTAGCGCTTTAAAACTATATTCTTTAAATAAGTAAGGATTTTTATAATTAAAAGGAATTTAATAATCTTTTCCAATTATTATAATTAATTATTATATAAAATCGATTTAAGTAATTCCGTAAAGGTAATATAAATTTACGCGTTTACGAAATTATTAATATCCTTTTTATATTCCTTTTTGTATAAATTAAAAGGTTTAAAGGGTTTATAAAATAATTTATTAATTATAAAGTTTTTTAAATTAGGAATATATTTAACCTTAAAATTAAAAAATTTAATCTAAATAATTTAATATAATAATAAGGCCCTTAAAATATTATTAATAATATTATTAAATTAAGATATAAAAATTATAATATTAATTTTAATAACGAAATATATTTTAAAAAAGTATTTCCATAAGCGTTTTAAGGTATAAAGAAGCCCCCGAAGCTCCTTTTTAATAATATCGTAACGCTTTTTAACCTTTAATTAAATTCCGTTTTTAAATTTATATAAATATTTTTTATTATCGGGGCCAATTTACTCTAAAATATTTCCCTAACCTTTAAGAGAAATATTAATTATTAAAATAATAATTTTATAGCGTTTATTATTATAAATAAAGGTCTTAAGGATTAGAATTATAATAATTAAATATTAAAAGTATTTTATTATAAATTATTTATTTTTAATTTATTTAAATGCAATTCCTTTCTTTATTAAAACGTAAAAAAGGATTATAATAATATTAAACCCGTAAATTTATATCCGGTAATAATTTATAATTTTTAACAAGAAATAGACTTTTTAAATACCGCTTCCCTTTTTCCTAAAAATCTTTTTATAATAAATTTATTCGTTAATTTTTCGGACTTTCTCCTTAATTAAAACCTTTTTATTAAATATATAAAAATACCTAATAAAAACTACTTCCTTCTAATATTATTATAATTTAATTACTATAATAGTACCTTTAATAAATTTAACGTTAATTAAAATTTTATCGATATTTATAAAATATTCTAAAATATATTTCCTAATCCCCTTCGAACTGATTTATTCTTTATTATAAATTATCTAAAGCCCTTTAATATAAATATTATTAAAATATAATTAATAAACGTTAGGAATTAAATTATAAAGTATTTTAATTATCGCCTTTATAAATTAAATAATCGAATTAATATTTCTTTAAGGTAAAATAATTATCTTAAAAAGGTTTAAAGGTATTAAAAAAGTAATAAAATTATAATTAATTTTATCGAAGGGAATTTAATCGTAATTAGAGTAAAAATTAAATAAAAATAGTATTTTATACTTTTTAAATATTTCGCTAAATTTTTTATAATTTAAAAGTAAATTAATATTTTTTAAAATTACCTTATTAATCCGCTAAATATTATTAATAAAATATAGGCTACTATTCTTTTTAATAATTAAAAATTAATTATTTCGGTAAGGAATATAATTTTCTTCGAAAATCCCCTTCTATATTTTATTTTTTAATAAATTATATATTTAATTATAAAGGGCTTTAAATATCGGAATAAATTTTATTTACTAAATAGAATAAAATATAATACGGATTTATTAAGGGGGAATAATATCCGGGTTAAATTTTTCATATTTATTAAAATCCTATATAAAAATTTACTCCCTATTATAAAAAATATAAATAAATAATTCGATTTCAGTTTCGTTTAAAATATCCTAAACCGTTTTTAAAATAATTTAAAGGCGTTTTTTAATAAAATAAAACCTTTTAATTAATTCTATAAAACGTAAAATAATATATTAATCCCATTTAAAGCCAAAATTTTTAAATAAAATAGTAATCCGCTCCTTAATTATTTCTAATTACTTCGCTTTTTAATTAAAATCCCCTTTAAATTTAAAATTATTAGAAATTATATTATCGATTAAATTAACCTTCTAAATTATTCGTTTATATATAATATATATTTAGAATATTATTTTTAATCTTCTTTTAAAATTAAACTCCTCCTCTAATAAAAATCTCCCTTCTAAATTAAACTTTTAAATTAACATAATTACCCCCCTTCGCATCTACCGTAAAAACTATTTAGAAATCCGTACTAAGCTATTTATACTTTTCTATATATTTTTTAATTCCTTTAAATTATCCTTTTTTCGCTATAATAATTTTAAAACCTATTCAACCGTAGAATTTAATATAGGGGCAATCCGTTTATTATCTTCTTTTAATTATTTCGGCATTCGTTTTTCCTCCTCTTTTATTTACTTCTACTATTCCTTTTTCTCTTCCTTCTCTTCTTTTATTATTACCTCTCTTTCCGCTATTATTATTATAATTATAAAGGAATTAAACCCTTTACCCGCCTTTAAAAACCCCTTTTATTAAATTATAAATCCCAATTAGTATAGTACGGATTATTACCCTTTTAATCGTTATAATAATAAAAATTTTACCGTCCTTATAAATTAAATAAATATTTATATTATAAAAGAATAATAAACTTAAAATAATATTATAATTAAATAAAGGCTATTCGGTAACGAAAAAATAAATTTCCTTTCCCTTATTAAATAAATATACCTTCTTATAAATCTCTTTAAGGAAACCCTTCTTCCCGCTATTATTATTAATATTAATAATTTAAGTAAAGATATTTTATAATTTAAAACTATTAATTAACGTTTTATTAATAATATTATATTCGGCGCTATTATTTAATAAAATAAATATTTTTTTACCTCTTTTTATATTAATAGAAACGTAAAGGATTAATAATAATATTAAGCGTATAATTTTATTTTTAATAAAAAAAGATTTATTAATTTACTTTATTTAATTAATTATTAAAATTAAAATATTACGGGTTAATAAAATTCGGGTAGGAAGAGATTTAGCCCTCCGCTAATCGGTAATATTTTATTAATCGAATAAAAAAAAGAATTTATCCCTAAAAGAGGCCTCTATAAAATTAATAAAAGGATTATAGGCCGGATTAATAGCTATAATAAAATATATTTAAGTTCTTTATTAAATAGGAATAAAACGGTTAGTTTTAGAATTATTATTAAGGGTAATATTATTATAATATTTAAATTAAACTTTAAAAACCCTATCCTTTATATAAAGTATATTAAAAAGCTATTTAATTTAATTATAAATAATTTTAATAATAATTAAGTTATCCCGAATAATATCTTTAATAGTAATAATAACTTTAATATTTATAAATTTAGCGGTTATAGGATATTATTTTCGGAATTTAAAAATAATATCCTAGAGGATTAATTAATTAATACCTCCGTCCTTTTCGGCTATAAGCGCCTTCTTAATTATTATTTTTATCGAAGGCGTTATTATTATTATAAACGTTATTTTATTAATATAACTTTTATTTTTAAGAATTTAATTAAATTATTTGGGTATAAATCTATTAATTTTAGCGTTAAAAAGTTAAATGAAGGGGGGCGTTATAATATAGCCGGGTATAGCTTCTTCTATCCTAAACTTTTTTAATTCTTTAATAATAATAATAACCGTATTAAAAAGGGAATTAATTTACTCTTCGGTAAAATTAGTAATATTTTTAATTTTAAAAATTATAAATATTTAGGTTTGCAAATTAAAAAATACCGGTCCTTTAATAAAATTTAATTAAAAATTTATAAAATTTATTGAAAATATTAATAATAATATAATTAATAACCTTAATATTAATTTTCCGAGCGAGAATTATATCCTACTATTTCTTCGCTATATTAGGGTCCTTAAGGAATTTAAAATAAGGGGTAAAACGAAGATTTATAATAACGCCCTTTTATTAAATATTTCTCTCCTATCTCTTAAAATTATTATAATTAAAATAATCTGGGTTTAAAGTAAGTAATAAACGGATTACTTTTCTTAGGGCGCTTTAATTAATAATACGAATATATATTTCGTTAAGGAGTAAATTAAAAGCGTCTATAGTACTACTTATATAAATAATAATACTTACGGATCTCTACCTATTAGGGGCAATCTACTATATAATACTATAGGAATCGTCTTTATCCTTTTTTTTATAATTAAATAAATAATAATTTATTTTACTATAATAATAATATATTTAACGATAAAGTTCCCTCCTTCCTTTATTACTAATATAATTTTTATTATAAAGGTAAATTTAGACCGAATTAATTTAAAGATAGTAAATTTAAATCGGTTAAAATTAAAAGGGTATAGGAGGAAGCGGGATAGAAATATTAATAATCTAATTATTTATTAGGGATTTATAAATAATAATTAATTATTCGAAGGATTTAATTAACCTCTTTATTTAATTATCCTTAATTGTAATAAGAGCTTCGGCGGTCTTAAAAATAAATTTAAAGATAAACTTTTTAATAAACTTCTTATTAATATTTTAAGTAAACTCCTTATCGGAAAAATAAACTACTTTATATATAGGATAATAAGTATTAATTTCCTCTTTATTATTAAAATAATCGTTAAATTCAACGTCGTTAAATTATTTAATAATTAAACCGTTTAATTCAATTAAAAATTCTACTTAATTTATTTAATAAAATTCCTTTTTATATTTATTAAAGAAGGAGGTTATAATTTATTTAATTTCGAAATTAAACTTTCGGTAGAAATTTTTAATAGCGTTAATATAAATAAGGGATTAATTAATAGCGGTTTAACGAATTAATAGAGTTGTATAAATAAGAATAGCGTTTATAATAATATTGTAATTATTAGGAACCTATTTAGAATAAAACTATTTTAAAATAATAATTATATTTTCGGTTTATTTAAAATCCTTAGCCTTATAAGCTATTTTAAACCGCTTTATAAATTTAAATTAAGTATAAATTTTCTGGAATTTAAATTTACGAATAATACTTTTATTAATATCCTTAGGCTCTTTTTTATATTATTAAAATTAAGTAAAAATCTTCTATTCATTATTACCAAATTTATAAATCCTAACCTTTTCTTTAAATAATTTAAAATATTTAATAACCCTATTCTTATTAAAAAGATTAATAAGGGTAATATTATAAATAATATTATTAATTAAAATAATAGTAATAATATCGAAAATTATTTTAGTAGGAAGAATTCGCTCGGTAAAGAGGGAGTAAAAAGGGATAAACGATAAAATCGATAAAGAAGAAAAAAAAATAAAGGGAATATCCTTAAATATAGTAATAGTATTTTTATTAAATATAATAGGCAATATAAATTTATAAGTAATAAATAATAAATAAGGGGGAAGAAGAGTATTATATATATAATTAAAATATTAGCTATTATTCGTATCCTTTTTAAAAGAGGTATAAATCTATACCTTTTTATTAATAAATTCTTAATTTAAATACTATAGTACCGCTAATAGGTCCTTACTATTCTTAAAATTTCGTAATAATTTTATTTCTAAATTATCCGAAAAGTAAATTTATTTAATAATACCCTCGCTAATAAACTTTACCTCTTTTAATAAAATTAAAAATTCCTTCGAAATATTAAAAAATCTTCGAATTATAAAAAAAAAAAATCCTACAATAATTTTAACCAATTAAAGAGCAAATTCCGCGTATAAAATACGAATATTTAACGAATAGATAATTTATAATAAAGAGCGGATTTAATCCCTTTAGTATTTCTCCGGTAATTCTTATTTAAATTTATTAATAAAATCTTCAATTTTTAAATTTCTTACCTCTATTATTCCGATTTTCTTATAATGTTCGATCTTTTATATTTTTTTTTATCTTTTAATTTATTTTCTATTAATTAAAATTTCGTAATATTAAAAAAACGGAAATTCGTATATATCCGAAATTAAAGTTTCCTATAAATTTATCGAAAAATTCCTTTACCGTTAATACCGATTAATATTTCGCTATTCGATTATCGGTATTTAAAATAATATCCCGAAGGCTACGGAAATAGCCTTTACGTTTACGAAAAACCCCGGCCGAAAATCTTTTACGTCTATATTAGCTAATTTAGTTAGGAATTTAAGTTTATTTCATTTTTATTATTAAATTTAATTTAGATTAAAAATTATATTATAAAGGAAATAAAACCTATATTATAAATTTATAGCGAAGGATTAAACTAATTTAAGGATTTTTATTTAAAAAACGTAAATAGGGTTAATAATTTTCAACCTTATTATTATAAAAAGAAAAGTAAAAGTAAAATAAAATTTTACTCTTATTACCTTTTTTAAATAGGAGTAAATTTATTAGTTAATTCTTTTAGAAGTCTTTAAAGGGGTTATTTAATAGCTTCGTAGAAAAGGTTCTTTGGGTAAAAAATAAAGTTATTATTTTCTTTAGTTCTCTTTCTTACCTTCTTGAATCGAAGGAGGGAGAAACCTCCCCCTTTTTATCCTTTTCTCAAATATAGGCTCCGAATCTTCTAAAGGGAGGGAGGTATAGATCTATACCTGCCCTACTATCTGCTACTCAAATAATTACTTATATATTTAGGTAGACAACAATTTCACCCCACATTATTACTACTAGGGTTTTTTATTAATATATATATAAGTAGTAAAAATAAATAATAATTATAAAATAAGAATAATATAAAAATAATAGTTATAATAGTATTTAAAGGGGAGGAATAAAAAGAAATAAAAATAAACGTAAGAATCCTTTAGGAGAAATTAAAATAAATAGATAGTAATATTGTCGTTGGGTAATTTTTAAAAGTAAATTGGGAATTGGAGGTTAAAAGAAGAAGAAGAGGGGGAGAAGGTTTAGGAAGAGGTAGAAATTATAAAGTAGAATAGAAGGGTAGTAATTTAAACTTCCTTATATAATAAATATAAAGTTAGCGGCTAATTTCGTTTTATTGAAATTTTATTTAAAGTACGTACCGAATATAGCCCTACTTTATATAAATAATTTATACCTTAACTTATTTTCCTTAGGAAAAGGGTTTTGGACTTAAATATTAACGGGTTTTATTATTTTTTAAACGTATAAATAAATATTGAAAAGCGGTAAATTAAAGAATAAAATACATTTTATTTTTATAATGTATTATGTTATTTTATATATATTTTACCGATAAATTAACGACCTACTTTTAATATTCTTAATTATAAATAATTATTTTTTTACAATTCTTATTTAATATTTATTTATTCGATTATTTTATATTTACCCCTATTATATTTCGACGAAGTAATAATATTAAGGGGATATTTTTAATAATTTTGATATTAATATAAAGATTACCCGGAGGAATAAAAAGGAAATAGGTAGATAATATAGACGAATTTTCCTAAAGTAGTAGAGGTATAAATTAAAATTATATTGAGAATTCTATTTTAAAAAGCGGCGAAAATAAATTAAAGGAGGAGAATAGGGGTAAAGAGGGTATTAAAGATTAATATAAAAGAGAAATAGGGAGTAAAAGTAATAATAAGATAATTCTAAATATAAAATAACCTTAAACTATATTTACTTAATAATTAATATATTTAAAACCTTCGGTTATATTAATTATTACCCTTATTGAATTATTAAATAAAATTATAATATAATTTAATAATTAGGGTAATAATTTAATTAATAATTATAATATTAATATACTACCGGTTAAATTTAATAAGGTTTTTATTAGTATACCTAATTATAAAATATTAACGGAATAAATAATATTGGATATTATTAATAGTATTTTAGGAATTCTAAATATTTTTTAAATATTTATAAATAAATAAACCGATATGCTTATAGAGAGTATAGAAGTAGATAAGGGCGTAAATGAGGAAGAAGAAGTTTAGAAGAAGGTAAAGTTTAATATTTATAGAAATAAGGATATTTTTATTCTTAATAAGGATAAAATAGGTAAGGATTTTAGCGAAGGAGATATTAAGGAAGATGAAATTACGTATTCTATATTTTACGAAACGGAAACCGAAGATATAATTACGTTCGATTCGGTTATAATAATTTTATTAAATATAATAAACTAATATAAAATATTTAATATTCCCGTCTTCATTAATCCGTTAATTATAGAAATAATAGGTATAATTTCTAATAGCTATAAGTATATTTTAAACCGGTCTTTTTTATTAACCTAATAATTAAAGAGCGATAAATATAATAAGAAATTAAAATAACGCTTTTCTAAGATATTTTCGTCTTATAATTATAAAATATTAAAATATTACGTAAATAATATAAAAGGTTAATTAACGCTTTTAAGGCCGCTAAAAATATCGATGAATTTTATAATTTATTTAAATATAAAGAAACGTTTATTAATAAATTCGAGAATAGTTTACCTTGGATTAAAATACGAAATTACATTATTAATTTCGATATTCGTTCCCTTTTTAATTAAATTTTATAATAAGAAAAATATTATATTATTAATATTAAATATATATTTATAATATTCTTTGGTTCTAAATATATATAGGATAAGGTTTATAGGGGTATAGTAATATATATAGACAATCCGGTAATTAAATTATAAAAATATTTTTAATAAGGATAATTAATATAAATAATATTAGGGTAATATTTTAAATATTCCGAAAGCGGTACGCCGTTATTCCTATTAAATTTTATATTTTATTAAGGGTATAAAATTGAAGTAATTAGAATTTATATAGGAAGAGTAATTTATTACGGCCTTAATTATTCAAATTTTATATATTAAGAAAATAAAGTCGGCGAAAAAATTTTAATAGTATAAAGGGTAATTATTAAAAATAAATTTATTAATATTATAAAAAGAGTTAGCTAATTTCTTTTTATTCTAAGATTGAAGGATAATATTAAAGAATTATTTATTATTAAAAATAATTATATTATAATTAAATATTAATAAGTGATTAGGTATATAAGGAACGTTAAAATTAATTATAATTTCAACCCCAAAAAACTAAATATATAATTAAAATATTCGGTGCCTTTTATAATTCGTTATTTTTATAACGAAAAAGATACCCGGTTCCGACCAATTATCGTAATAATACTATTCCGTAGAGAATTTAAATTACGAATATATTCGAAAACTTATTTTATAGAAGAATAGGCCTAATAAACTAACGATAAAGAAATATAATTATTATTATTATAAATATTTATAAACGAATTTAAACTTTTTCGCTCTATACGTCAATTAATCTTTAATATATATTTATTTTACTAATTTCTACCTAAAACTATTCGATATCGACGATTAAGCGTAATTCTTATTATATTAGGACCGTTCGGAATATATTTAATAAATATATTAAAATCGTTTATTTATATAACCGAATTAGATAGGGGTATAAAAGTTAATATTAGGGATAAATTTATTTTAATTTATCCCTTGATTAATATATTAATCGGCGATATATTTTAATAATAAAAGATATTTAAATATTTTAATTATATAGTTCAAAGACTATATTAATTTTATTTAATATAAAAAAAGAAGCGGTTTAATTTTAAATTTAATATATAGAATTAAGGTCGCTATTATTTTTAATATTTTAATAATATCATTAAACTTCGAAAATTACCTTTTAAATTAAAAAATTAAAAAGAAAAATTTTCTAAACTAAGTTTATTATTAGATTTCCGAATATTAAATATATTAAAAAATTTATTCCTAGTATTAAACGTTATCCGATTATAGTCTAGTAATATAGCCTATTCCGAATACTAAGGTTTAGGAAAATAATTTCTTTATTTAATATTCGATTTAAATAAAGGTAATTTTTTAAACGGATTTATATCCGATAAAGCCGTCGTTAAATTTAAGAGTTTCCTTTACTCTAATTATTAGAATTAAATCCCTTTACTTAAAAAATATATTAATTTAATAAATATATAATAAATTAGCAAAATAATTATTATTACGCCGATTTTCTTCTATATATAGCTTTAAAATAAATATATTAAAATAAACCTTCTTAATTTAATATACCGAATAGGTCGGGATAAAAAGAAGAAGTATAATTACTTCGACTTTAACGTTTTACGAAGTTTATTCCCGCTAAAAATTAAATTAATTATACGATATTATATTATATTCGTATTCTAAATATTTTCCTTAAATTTTATTACGATATATAAAAAATAAAACGGACGAATTAACCGGGAATTATTTAATTTTATTATATTCGTTAGTAAAAAGGCTATATAATTTATATTTTATATTCGAAAAGATATTTCCTAATTAAAGAAGAAAAGAATTAAAAAAAAGGTTAATAAAGGGAAAATTATAAAAATCCTATATAATTCCGTTATTTACCTCTATTCGGAAATACCTATTATATTACCTACGCTATAACTTCGATAAGGATCCTTTAATATTATATTTATAAATATTACCGTTGTATTTCGTACCCCTTTGGTATTTAGTAGGTTATTAAACCAAATATTAGGCTAAACGGGGCTAAAAATAAATATAAATATTAATAAGAGCGAAACTTCTAATAACGACGATAAAGAATTAAATAAAAGTAATTTGGATAAAATAAAAATCGGAAATTTTAATAAGGAAGGGAAAGAAATTTAAATTAAATAAGGGAGAAAATTAATATTACCTAATATATATTAAGGTATATACTATTATAAAATAATTATAGAATATAGTTTATTATATATAATTAAAATACTATTTAGTAAGGACGAATATAGTAAATTCAAAAACGAAGTTAATATAATAAACCTTTATAATATAGTATTTACGTTATTAATAAAGGGATAAAAAAAATAAAATATACAATATCTTTTTATTAATTATTATAAATATATAAATTTAATTAATTATAAAAGATTTATTATATTTAAGGCTTTATATCCGGCTATTACGAAAGTATATAATTTACGCTTCGGAGAGTAATTAATAAAAGAAGGAAATATTTTAAAATTCGAATTCGATTTTAAATATATTTTAGAATACTTTTTACTATTTATATACTTTCGGGTTGCGAATAAAGTTATTAAGTAGCGTTAAAGCGAATTCTTATATACTTATTAAATAGAAGAAGGAATAAATTTCGATATATTTCTTTATTCTATATTTTATATTAATTATAATATCCGACCGGAATTTATTTAAAATTTAAATAAAATTAATATTATATAGTATAAGAGAGTATTATTTATAAATAAATACGATAAAGAGTTTAATTTTATTATTAGTAATATTATTAAGAGTAAACGTTAAGGGCGAATTAAGTATAAATTCAAATTTAATAAAGTTAAAGGAATATTTAATTATAAATTAATAATATAGGACCGCGTATTTACCATTTTAAAATATATTAATATTGCCGACGAGGGTAAAAGAATAGAATTTATTATAAATTATTCGGTATATAAGGTAGGAAATAATTAAATTATTATCGGATTTTTAATAATTATTCCGGAATATATATAAATAGTATTAATACTTAAAGGGGATAAGTTAATATATATTCGTTATAATATTTTTTTTATTCAAAACTTTAATTTTATTAAATAAATAAGAATTATTAATAATTTAATATAGAAATATATAAGGGAATTTATAATTCGGTATATAATAAAGAATATTTATAAGAGGCGATATATATTAACCTTCCTTTATATATTTAATAATATATTTAATTAAATTTATCGATAAAGAATTTTTATTAATATAAATTAAATATTTTATTACCGTTTATTAAATCCGTATATTATTAAAAAATAATAAATTAGTTATAATACTTATCGGATATATTAAAAGAGGTATAAAAGTTCAAATATAATAATAGAAATAAATATTTAATTATAAAATTAAAATATAATTTTCCAATCATTTATATTAATCCGCCGCATACCCGGTATAATTTAAACCCCGCCCTATATTACGTTATAATTACGCTTATACGGGCAATTTTTAAAAATTTTCCTACGATATTATATTTTTTATACCCTCCCAACGTCTTACCTACTATTTTAAAATCCCTTTTTATTTTATAAATTTTATATCCTATATTTTTATATTATAATTTTTTTCTTTTTCCTCTTCTCCCCTCTACAGATCCCCATTATTTTTTTTTCCTACTATTATTTATTCCCTCGATTAAATTACTACCCCGTTAATATAATAACGTTATTTTTAATATTAATAATTCGAAGTATAAAATGCGATAGGATATTTTACTAATTATTTATTATTATTAAAAATTATACGCGATAATTTAATATTCGATATAATATTATAGCGCGTCGAGGGTATAACGCGGTATTAAATAGCGGGGTAAAATAAAGTACGCTTTATTTCCGATATTAATATTTTTAATACTATTATCTTTTAAAATAGGTATTTCCTTTTACAATTTCGCCCTAATTTCGTTATTATATTCCTTTATTTCTATTCTTTAAATTATTTTTATTCCCCTTAATAATTTTTTAATTTTAGGTTTCTTTTTATTATTTCTTAAAAAATCCCCCTCTTTTTAGATTTTTCCCTCTATTAAAGTACGTTTCTCCGCTATTTTCCTTTATATTTCGGCCGTATTAATAGGGGATTAATACCGTTATTAATAAAAGTTATTTATATTTTAGGGGGGGGGGCGTCGCTTTTATAATAATTCGGTATTAGAAAAGGAAGATAAATTACTTTATTTTAATTCCCGTTAATTTTAAATAACGTAAATAATATTAAGTAATTATTAATTACTTTTATATTAAAATATTTTCGGTAGAAAGGGACGCTGTATTTTCTATACCTAATTCCGTATTTTATTTAATTCCTTCCGTATCTCTTATCGTACCCTCTAATTTAGCCATTAAGGAAATAATTTTATTAAATAAGCCCGATTTAATAATCGAAACCTCTAATTATATTATCGATATTTAAATTAAAAGTCTAAAGTTCTAATAAAATAATTAAAACTTCCGGCTATATTATCGATATTTAAATTAAAAGTCTAAAGTTCTAATAAAATTATTTAAATTTCCGTTTATCCTATCGATATTAGATATATTAATTAAAGGTTCGAAACTCCGGTTTAATAATCGAATAATCGGCTATATTATCATTAATATTAAAAAATAAATATAAATAAAAGTTAATTAACCTTTAAAGTATTAATATAATTAACCGATCCGATTTATAAGTATTTATTATTCATTATAATTAATTAAATATTAAATTGGAGTAGTTTTAGTATTTTATATTACGTTAATTTTAATAATTCGGGCTTTTAAAAGTATATTAATACTTTAAACGGGGAAATATATTAAATAGATAGGAAAAAAGTTAATTCGATATTAAACCGATAGTAATTAAATTTTATTATACTGTCGAATACGGGTAAACTTCCTATTTTAGTACTATTTATATATAAATAAAATTAATCTTATAATATATTAGGTTAATAAATTACTATTAGTAGGCGTTAAATCTTAATAACGAGAAATATAAGTAAAAGGATAATAGGAATAAAAAATCGGGTGGAAATAGAAATTGGGTACTTCTACCTTTAAAAATAATAATTTTAATCGCTAAAAACTTTTTAATAAATTTAAAAAAGAAAGAAGGAGGGAGAGAATTATAATTTTATTTCTACGCGAACGTATTTCCGTCCCCCTTATTATTTACTCAATATTTATTCGTATCGGTAATTTTTATTTAATTATATAATAAATAGAATATAATTAAATATATAATACCCTATCTTCTAAATTATAAGCGTATATATTAGTAGGGTATTATTTAATTAATATATTTATATATATTAATTCCCCTCTTTTAATCTTCGGTATAAAAACCCCGGTACGGTATTATATTTAAGGATAGGTAGGGCGGAGTATTACCGATATAATATTAAAACGAAATTCGTCGTCGACGGAAATTTATAAATTAGATAATATAATATTCTATATATATTATTTATATATACTAGAAATGGAAGTATCGACCCCTAATTTAACCCCTAATTTCTTTTATATACGCAATTTCTATTAATATAAAGTAATAGAATTACCCGCGCTTATAAACCTATATCGATATTATTGCCTATTTTTAGAAATTTATTTCGGTTAAAGTACGATAGAATAAGAATATAAATTATAATTATTATTAATAGCCGAGAGTATATAATATATATTAAAATACTATATAAAAGATTTAAAGTAAATAAATATTTATATTAAGGTATAAAGAAGTAAAAGAATAAGAAGATAATTAGAAGATACGAGTAGGGAGTTAACCTAAATTAAGGAAATATAGAAAGGAGTAAAATAATAACCTAGAGTAATAATTTAAGTAAAGTAATAAGATAGTAGGATAATAGAATAATAAAATAATAGGATAGTAGAATAATAGGATAATAAAATAGTAAAGTAGAATAGAATAGAGTAGAATAATAAAATAATACCGAGAGGTATTACGATAGCTTTATAAATAATTATTTATATATTTATTTATACCTTTCGTATACCGTTTACTTTTATAATAGCAATATAATATTAAACTTTAATTATAAATAGCAGTTTATTTATATTTCTAAATTTATTTATATTTTCTATTTAATATTTATTCGAATACGATAGAATATTATACTTAATATTATTTAATATACGATAGTATTATTAGTATATAAATTATTATTTAAAAAAGGTATATTATTATTATTAATTAATTAATTTTATATATATTATCGGGAAAATATACTGCTAATTAAATATTAGTAGTTTGTACAATTTAGCGACTTATTTAAACTGTTATTGAAATTTGAACTTGCTATTGAAGCGACTTTTGCCATTGAGGATATAACGTATTAATTAGTACGATATACTATCCTACTACTACGATAGTTACCGCTAATATGCAATTATTTTGACAGTATAGGTACCGACGTATACGCTTCAACGCCTCGTTAAGTAACCAACTTCAAGTTGAACCACTGTTGAAAACCCTGTTATTCGCCCCCCCATTCCCGCCAGGGACAGGGGGGTTGTGAGTTTGTTACCTCTAGAGGCAGTGACACAAGATAAGATAAGAACAGGTACCACGACGTTATCTCGTCCTTTCCATATAGTCACTCAAACAGGGTTAAATAGCTTCTTTAAGGGGAACAGGGTAAATACCCCCATGAAACGACTTTCCGCAATCCCGTCACTGCTCACTAGTAGGTAGGTACCCATTTCCTTAAAACACCCAGTTGTGGTTTCCAGGATGGATTTGCTTTACCATAATGGCAAGTAAGTGTTTTTAGATTGCTTTTTCTTAAGAGTTAAGAGCTATGGGAATAATACCAGTCTCGGTTTCCCTAACTGGGCATTATGTAGGTACTGTTATGGAGGTGTTAGTGGGCTTGTAACGTCATTGGTCTACATCATGCACAGTAGACGTATAAGTTGTCCGACTTGCAACTCTCCCTCATCCTCAACCATCTGCATCTTTAACTTCACTCTTTTCCACGTGAGCAGAAATCATTCGTTTATCATTCATGTCTTCACCCCGAATCTTATCCCGTGTCTTCCAAGGTTCCTTACACAATACAAGTCGACGTCCACTCGCAATTCGACCCACTAATACTACTATTCCCAACAACATCAAAGGCCATTCCAAGTCTACCTCGCCAGCAACAACAACAACAACCAGAAAGATGGCATCCTCAGCCCGCATGATCCCCAGCATCCATGATCTTTACGACAAGGGCGTACTTCCCAAGCCCTCTTGGAACATGGAACAAAACCTCCCCGTTGTCGTCGACGACGGCCCTGATACTCTTCCCATTCCGTCACCCGAGCTCAACAAGCGCATTGCCATCCACACTGGAGATATCACCAAGCTGGCCGTTGACGCCATTGTCAATGCCGCCAACAACTCGCTCCTCGGTGGCGGAGGCGTAGATGGCGCCATCCATCGTGCCGCCGGCCCCCAGCTTGTCCGCGAGTGCCGCACCAAGGGTGGATGTCAAACGGGCGACGCCGTCATGACTGACGCCTACAACTTGCCCTGCAAGAAAGTCATCCACACGGTCGGCCCCATCTATTCGAGAAGCAACCACATTGAGAGCCAGAAACTCCTCATCTCCTGCTACCTGCGCTCTTTGCAGAAAGCAGCCGACGCCGGACTCACTACCATCGCTTTTCCCGCCATCAGCACCGGTGTCTACGGCTATCCGAGCAGAGACGCAGCCATGGCTGCCCTAGCTGCCATTCGCCATTTCCTGGTCGATCCCAAAAAGTCATACACAATCACAAAGGTCATCATTGTCACCTTCGTTAACCAGGATACCGAGGCCTACCACGAATGGCTGCCGTGAGTTGCCCGCCCCTTCTTCCTAGACAGAAAGATGAGTGACCTAACAATTATATCCAGGACTTACTTTCCCCCTTCGGTCTCAGAAGGTAAGCAAAATCTTTCCCATGCGTCTTGAGGATGACGGACCCTCCAGCTCACCAAAAGCAAAAAAGATGGACATGACAAACGGACTAAATGACCTTGCAGTTATGATGTCTCATGTTCACCGGTATTATTTTGATACCGGCACGTACCGTTCTGTTCTCAGATCTTCTATTGATGAGCATATCAGGGACGGCCTCAGAAGAGCATGCAAAGGGTTGGAGACTGTGCCAAAAGAGTTTCGAAAAACCATAAAACAAAAGATTATCTGGACCCGGATGGAGGCCCAAGCGGCATTGAAAGCGCTGACAAACGATTCACAACCAGTTCAAGAAGTAGTTACAATGGAAGAGCATGTCTTACAGGCTGTCAATTTGTTTGATTCGGTTTCGGAAGACACTCGTGCCAGTGCAACTCAGGCTGGCCAGAACGGGTCGCCAGATTCCTTCGCTTTACTCCACTTGGATTGATTGATCGGCGGGTTTTGGTTGGTATAATAAGCGGATGTTGTGATTTTACGTATATGTAGCGACTGGCTTTGCTTGTGGACATGCTTGTCTTTTGCCTTTTGCTGAACGTTTTGCTTTATCTCGAGCGTTAATGACAGGTTATGATGGGCATTCGATAGGAAGTCTACATAAGAAGAACGCGTACCAGGAAAAACTAGACGGGCCAAGTCATCTGATTTGTGATCAATCCCGTAGATAACTAGTCATTATCAGGCTCTTTTGACACTCCTTACGAATATCACAACTTTCACATCGCAGCAGCGTATGTATCATCAGTTAGACCACGTTGTAAAAGAAATCTTAAATAACAAGTTAACCAAAACAAACGCAGAGTTCTCAAAGACGAAGGACCAAGCGCATTCCAATAACCAAGCCAACGTGTACAGCCGACACTGATACCCCAAGAAACCCCCAAGAAATTGACAATCCAGACCTTAAGTACGTTATACAACTTGGATTCCAGTCTCCACCCTGCATCCTCCATCGCCTTTCCAGCCGTTGCGTACCCCTTCTCAACAACCAAGCTCTGTCTGTCCCGTTCCCGTCTCCATCATGCTACTACAGCGAAGGGTAGAAATTTACAATATCCCATCATCGATATCGTCAAATTCACCGAACCTGGTGGTAGGCCCCGTCTGCCCCGTTGCTTGACCCTGCCCTGCTGTTTGTTGACTCCCACCACCGCCACCAGCAGCAGCACCAGCAGCAGCACCAAACTGATAACCAGCTGGCGGACCAGGAACACCGAAACCCTCCATGTAGAGTATACGACCACCCAAATTCACACCACCAACAGGATGGGGACCTTGAACAGCAGGGCCGGCATTGAAGCCAGAACCAAAGCCAGTAGAAGGAGCACCAGCACCAGTGCCCTGAGCATCAGCACCCTGAGTCTGGGCACCCTGAGCATCATCAGCACCGGCACCTGTCGCAGCACCACCACCCCGACCACCGCGTCCACCCCGACCACGTCCACCCCTATCGCCCCTCGAAGAACCTCTTGAATTGCCTCTCCCCCTCGGGCCACCTCGTGAACCCCCTCGTGAATCTCCCCTTCCCCTTGAACCACCTCTGCCACCTCTGCCACCTCTACCACCTCTTGAGCCACTTTGCCAGTCACTTTCTGAGGCATCTCTCGACCCATCCCCTACATCAGCTCCTGCGTCAGCTCTCGGCTCAGCTCTTGAACCACCTCGCCAGTTACCCCTAGACGAACCACCTCGGGAATCACCTCTTCCCCGCGAACCACCTCTGTCACCGCGTGAGCCACCCCTTCCACCCCTTTTATCCCTCGAGCCAGTTTGCCAATCACCCTCTGAAGCATTCGATTCACCGGCTCTCGATTCAGGTCTTGACTCAGCTCCTGAACCATCCCTCCAATTACCACTACGCCAATCACCCCTTGCTGAGCCACCTTGTGAGCCACCTCTGTCGCCTCTGGTGGAACCACCTCTGCCACCTCTGGTAGAGCCACCTCTGTCACCTCTGGTAGAACCGCCTCTGTCACCTCTGGTGGAACCTCCCCTCGAATCACCCCTTCCTCTTGCACCACCTCTGTCGCCTCTGGAAGAACCACCTCTGTCACCCCTAGAAGCACCTCGGCCCCTCTGCCCACCTCGGCCCCTCTGACCACCACGTCCTCGCGAGGCTTCTCTCGCTTCTCTCGCAGCTATCCGCTCCCGCTCTTCGTCACTAGAGCAGATCATCGGTTCACCGGGAGGAAGTTCCTTCTCCTCAGCATCAGGATCATATGGCACCACGCCGAAGCCCATGTGAACTGGAGGGGCAGCAGGGGTAGTCTCATCCCCAGTAGCGGCCTCATCCCCAGTAGCAGCCTCATCCCCAGTAGCAGCATCAGCATCAGCTGCCTCAGAGAGATCTGTACCCTCCTCAGCAGACGCAGCAGCATCAGCACCAACATCAACATCGGACGCATCCTCAGCTCCCTCATCCCCACCCCCCTCCTCCCTCCCCCTTACCCCCGGGAAACCTCGCAAAGGAGCAGCCCTCTCCCCCATATCAGCAAACGGCGCCCTCCTCCCCAGATGATCAAACATCATCACCCCCTTTCTTCCTCTTCCTCGCCCTGCCCCCTTCCCCCCATCCGGACGGGTAGGATAAGCAGGCCCGGCAGCCGTTTCCGGAATGGAATCCGTGTCGCGGCGACCGACGAAGGGGTTTAACTTGCCAAGCGGGGCGAGGAGGCGGAGCATTCCCGAAGGAGGGGACTTGATGGTGGTGGGGGAGTCTGGGTTGGGGTTGGCTTTTGTTGGGGTTCGGGGACGGGTAGGGGAGGTGGTTCGGGTGCGGGAGGAGGTGCGGGCACGGGGGCGGGAGGTGGTTGTGGGGGCTGGGGCTGGGGCGGGGGTACGGGAGGAAGTGGTGGTAGTTGGGGCCCTAGAAGGACCGGCGATGCCCAACATCCCGCCTACTGTCTCCAAGAAGGTAGGGGGAGGGGCGTCGGCTTGGGCAGCAGCAGCTTGCTTTCGACGGTGGGGAGGGACGTAACGGGCCACGCGCGGCGCTCTTAGGGGGGTTTTACCCGGTGAACGGCTACCTGGGGTACGTCTTCCGGTAGTACGTTGAGGAGTGGTCGTGGCTTTTCCGGGACTACGTTGAGATCTGGACGGAGTACTAGGGCCAGGGGCAGTAGCAGGGTCGGTAAAGGGGTCATCGACTTGCGCTGCTGGGTTGTCGGATTCTTCGGATGTATCGCAGGTTGGGCATTCCGACAAGATCTCACCATGCTTCTCGATATATCTCTCATCCCTTCGTCGTCTCCGCCCGTTATCGCTGTCGGTGTCGAATTCGAGGGGATAGACTGGGTAGGAGGCGTCCATGTCAACGTCCGAGTCGGGACCGTGGAGAGGTGGTTCGGGTAACAACTCGTCGTCTGATTCTTCTTCTACCTCTGCGACAGCCTTTCCCTTACCCTTACCAGAGCCTGGTGAGCGCTTAGGAGTACTGACGGTCTTCTTCTTACTAGGGGTGTAAATGGAATCACCAGACTCAGAAGACTCTGAAGAATCGGTCCAGAGAGCACCGGCAGCTGTCTTGGAAGCACCAGCCGCTGGAGAGGAGGATTTACCAGCAGCGGGAGATGTGCCGAATCGCTGTGGCGGAAGTACTTGGTTCGGACCTTCTTGCCGCTTGGTAGCCGGTAACTCTGGCTGTTCATCATCTCTTTCACGCTTAGCTCCAGCGGTTGATGGCGGTAGGAGGCCTGGAAGTGGTGATGGCCGAGACCTTCTATGCCCTGAGGAGGAAATCCAGGGTGGTAATTGGTCTTCCCCTGCCCGTGGTCTAATTCTCAGTTGCGCAATAGCACGTCCTGACAAGACCGCTTCCGTTGCCGGGCTGTATTTCGTTGTCGGCTTCGGCGGCGGAGTCGGACCAGGAGCCTTGGGGAAACCATTTCTGGGAGGTGCTGTTGGTGAGACTGGCACGGGCGAGCTGCGAAGCTCAATTCGGTCCATGTCGATATCGGAGCCATAGTCTGTTCCGGGGCTTCTCGCAGCAGCGTTCCGTCTCTTTGCTCTCTTCGATGGACGAAGCCATGGTTTGACTTTCAACTGATCCTGGCGCAGCTTCGTCCACATTCTAGTAAAAATCTCGTGGAACTGATCCCACAGCTCCCGGAACATACGGGGCATGTTGAACACTTCCCGCTGGACAATCTTTGTCAGGCGCTGGGAACGGTTGCGGAAGACACTGTCGACGATGGAAGGCATCGTCTTTGCTAATTGCTCCAGATCGCTCTGCGAGATGGACTTTTTTTCCGTCAAGTCTTTGACTTGTTTGAGGGAGTTGAACAACAGCGTGATGGATGTGTTGGCCTCGAGGATGGATGACAATAGATGTTGATCAAGCATCACGGTTCGCGCCCATCGCGTAGTTTTGGCGGGTAGGTCAAGTCTCATGATTCTGTGCACCTTGCGCCCGTACTTGTCGATGCGCTGCTGGAGCTTCCAGAGCTGAACGACGAATAAGCTCTTGTCGACGGCGGTGAGCTGGAGGTACTCGACCGCCATACGCTGGCAGTACTGGAGCTCAGCGAGCACCAGGTCGCGGAAGTCTTGGAGGGCGGACAGCAGTTCTTGAAGAGTAGAGCGGGAGTTCATCTGCGTGACGCTGTTTTGGGACTCGCCGGGCATGTTTGACAATCCATTGAGGCCGATTATCTCCATCTGTGCCTTGACATCTTCGTCACGGCCAGACCACCGTTTTTGTTCTTCGGTCCAGCGGGTCTTGACTCGCAAGCCCTGCAACTCCTCATCGACGAGATAGCTGAGGTATTCACATACCATGCCATACCCGGCGGCTCTGAAGGCCCTCACGGCGCGATTCAGCCATTGGCCTTTGGAGAAACCGAAAGTCTCGAACCAATCGTGTCTCCGCTCTTCCACATCTATCGGAACGGCAAAGGAAGGTCTTCCCGCGGTAGGGAATCTGATCGCCCTGTGGCCGTAAACCTGGACGTTGGCGTCCCAGAACTCCTGCTGGAAAAGTCGGCCGATATCATCGAGCTGAATCAGCGTGCCGACCTTGGACGTGGGTAAGACGGCATCACGCAGGTAGTTTGCGCTATCGGCGGTGTTTTTGGAATCGGGGGGGTCGGGCCATTGCCAGAGACAGATGTCCAGGTTCCACATTCGGAAGGGCCAAAAGCGAGCGATGTCGGTTCGGTAGGGTGGTTTGAGGGTACCGCCCCATAGCTGTGCCATGTCAGCATTGTAATTTTGGGAGTTGTTGTTTGAAACGGCCAAGCGACTATGGCCAAGACGGGTTGATAGTGGTTATGAATGTGCTTACTTGGTTCTCAAAGGCATATCCAATCTCAGCCTTTCCCTCATTTGCCCAAAAGGGATCCTCCCAGGCTCGACGATGAACTTCTGGATCGTCAGGATCTCTATCCCCGGCGTACATGGCCATATGAGCGGCGTGCTATTTATGACCTGAGTCAGCAAAAAATCAGGCAGGATGATGACGGTAGATAACATACAGCTAGCTCGTGAAGAATGGTACTCGCAATTACCAGCGAGCAATTCTGTTTCTCAACAATGGTGTACTCATCAACAAGCAAAGGCCACATGAGCTCGGCGGCAATTGCAACTCTCACACTAAAGTTGTCGGGATCATTTCGACGGGACGCGCTTGTCTCGCCGGTGCGGTTGTCGGGAATCTCTCCCTTTGCATACACGATCTTGAATTGATGGCTCGACTTGATGCAGAAGCTGATTCTCTCCTGAAAAAATTGGTACGCAAGGTTGGCCCTCTTGTTGGCCTCCTGCTTCAGGAACCAGTCCTTGGGCTCGTTGGGGTCGATGTAGACGAGCTTTTTGTCCAAGTGCTTGAGGCTTTTGCGATGTTCGGGCACTGGGATGGCGGAGAGATGGTCGAAACAGGCTCGCCAGAAGGGATGTTCCATATTTAACACGCGAGTGACGAGTTGAAGGGCTGGTTGAAGTGCTCTCCAGAGTTGTTCGTCGTCCTAGAGAATGTCAGTATCTATATCCTCTTGATTAGGCCAAGGGACTGTTAACGTACGACAGAGTATTCGCCGGTTTTGCCGCAGATGTTGTATCTTGGCCGACCTCCCTCATCCATACTCAGCCATTTGTCGTCTCTCGCGAAAAGACTATAGACAAGTTAGCTCTGCTTATCGTTCAAATTGGAGATGGAAGAATAATACGCACTGGAAAATGTCCCCACTGAGGTTACTCTCTCGAGGCTCAAAGTCTGGGTGTAAAGGCTCGGCTTTGAATTCGATTCTCTGGGAGTAAACGTCAGTCATCACATTTACAGTAGCCCGGTGTAGTTGAAAATACCTCTCTGGTGCTGAACCCATAGAACAGAGCTCTTTGATACTCCTCATCCTCTTCGTACACCTCATCATGGAACTTCTTTTTGAAATCAACAATGTTCTGAGCAATGTTTGCCAGCGAGTACGGGTCCTCAGCCTGCTGCAAGTTTTGAAACTCATGCTCGAACGCCTCCGTTATAGGAGACATGCGTGACCGGCCATGTCGAGTACCGCGGTAGTCATCATCGGGGAAGATGCCATATCGCTTTGCATATCTGGTAGGATTAAGTGCCTCGTCCTGTGGAAGAAGAGCTGGCCGCAATCGAGAGGTCAAATCTCCCTTGATGACGGCCTCTTGATCTTCCTGCGGCTCTACTTCATCTGCTGGAAGCTTGATGCCGTCGTTTGGCCAGTTGGGACGGGTCCAACGTGGAACAAGATAGGGAGCGTTTGGATCATCGGTTTCGGCAAGGACGTTGTTGTAGTTGTGCTTCTTGATGGTCTTGACGAGTTTGTCGAACGGCTCCCAATCCCAATTTCTGATGTCGTCGTCGGACTCGTCGGCTTTGGCGGTCATGTCTGCGAGATTTGGTAGTAGCAATGAGTGAAACAGAGAAGAGAACGTGGTGTTTGAGAGCAAGAAAGAGCTGTCTATTGAGTATATCATGTACATAACAAGTGAGCTCTGGGAACAAAGAGGTTGTTCCTCGCGTCGTTGAGCTGGCCATTTCTGTCCTTGTTCGATTCCGCTTCCGGCAGCCTTTGACTGCCAGCTCTCAATGAAGACAATGGCGAGGTCGCCTCAACGTTTCGGGACGTAGAACTCATCCCTCTGTCAATAGTCTTTTGGGATCATGGCTGTGACTTCGGGATGTGAAAGATGTGATTTGAAGAAGGAGAGTGAAAAGAGAGAAGAGAGAGAGAGGGAAGAGGTACGTACCTCGTATGCTGTCGTTGAATGTGGAGTCGGCCCAAGCATCTGCCAAGTGCCCAAGCTTTTGCTTGTCTGGCTGTCAACTGCCAGGTAAGGTACCGCTGTGGTTCATGCAAACGCACTGTACCGGCACCGCAACTCCAGACGGGATGCCGCGGCTCTCCACTGCAGGGCCTGCTAGCGTGCCTATAGCGCTGCTGTTAGTGTTAGTGCACTGGTTAGTAAAGCTGTTAGTGATCACCATAACCACCTCTTAACAATTCCTCTTCCTCCCGTCTTAACAACCTCAACCAACGCTCGAGAACCTCGCATCAACATGACATCCTGTGCCGTCTGTGCCATTGACTGTAATGCACGACGGGATGCAAATTAAGATTGATGATCCCCAACACCGTTCGTCTCTGCCACCTTCCGAATTACTTGCTCTCGTATTTTGCCTCGTCCCAATGATCCTCAAAGTCGGCATCCGTTCTCCTGCATCGAATGGGACCATGGTACCCCATGTTTACCCCCCCTTCTCTGTTCACTAAGAGTTTTCCCGGCTAACAGATGCAACTTCACACCTTCCGCAATGAGAAGGTGACTCTGTTGAAGCCCCCCTGTCTCTAACGCTATTTTCCTCTCCGTCCGAGTTCCGATTCCGATTTTTCATCAACTTTCCAGGGTTTCATGCATCATGGACCCAGGCACAAGTTCTTCAAGATGTTATCCGGTTACCGGATTCTATCCTGGCCGGCCGGGTTCAAGCCGGGGAAGGATTGCGTGATGGAGTAAAGGGGATTCGAACCATGAAGCCGTCAAGTATAAGAGTCATGATGCCTCGTTGCTCGAGGGGTTGGCTCTTGGATCTCTTCACACGCTGTCAAGCCCTTCCCAAGTCTCAACATGCGTGGACACTTCTGGGCCGTCCCGGCCGTATTGGCCGCCGTCATTGACTCGGCTGTTGCTAAGCCAGTCACTACCACCACCACGGCCAGCCCAACTGTTCCAACCAGTGAGCCTTGTGCGGTTGTGAGCAGCTCATGGGCTTCTCAGAAGGCTGCCAACCCTTCAGGTGAGTTCATCCCTCAAGAGACACTCCTCAAGAACTTGGGCTAACAAACCAAAAGCCACCCCAACTGTGGCCGCCGCTCTTGCCTACGAGTGTCTGAACTCGATTCCTCTCGGAAAGGCCGCTGCCATCGAGCTCGTAGACTCGCTTAGGCCCTACATCGACTGGCAGAGTGACTCGGCCTACAAGGCCAAACCTCCCAAGGAGTATCCCTACCCAGGTTACGACCTCTTTGGCGCTCTGGACAAGGTCAAGGCCAAGCTGCAGGCCGACAAGTACGCCAACGAGTACCAGTTCCAGCAAGAGCTATACACGACCGTCTTCGGTCCCGGCCACGATGGCCACTTCGTCTTCTACCCTGATGCCCTGACACGGGTGTTCGAGTGGCGCCGCCAGCGCTCCTTGATCTCCATCAGCGAGGACGGCAAGTCTTTGCCCGTCATCAAGGTGTACGAGGACGTTATGGCCAACCCAAAGACGGCCTCGGTCGTCAAGCTGATCAACGGCATCGACGCAGCCACCTACCTGGCCAAGACCATCGACGCCGCGGGCTTCAGCCAGGACCCCGACGCCAACTACAACTCCATGTTCTACCAGAAGGCCACCGTCGCCAACAGCGGGTCAACCGGCTATTTCGCCAACGGCGGCCGTATCCGGTACATCTACCAGGGCGCCAACACCACCCTGACCTTTGCCAACGGCACCAGCGTGACTCTGGAGAACCAAGCCGCCGTCAAAGCCGACATGACCGGCGTCACCTCCGGCGCAGCCTACTACGCCAAGTTCTGCAATCCCAACGGCGTCTCCTCTGCCGCCACCTCCGAAAGCGCCGCCGCCGCTCCCGCCGCCAACGTCCCCGGCTACCCCAAGCCCGTAATCATCACCTCCGACGCCGTCGTATCCGGCTACTTCCTCGAAGGTGCCGGATACGAAGACGTAGCCGTCATCGCCCTCTTAGCCTTCTCCTCGCAATCCATCGCCGAGTTCCAAGCCGTCGTCCAAGATTTTCTTGCTGAAGCCGTCGCAGCCGGTAAAACAAAACTGATCGTCGACTTCCAAAACAACGGCGGCGGCTACATCCTCCAAGGATACGACTTCTTCCGCCAACTTTTCCCCTCCATCGTCCAAGACGGTTACTCCCGGTGGAAAGAAACCGACTCCTACAACGCCATGGCTGAGATCGTCAGCGACCGCGTCGCGGGCGTAAACCCATACACCAACCCCGACGGCGACCTAGTTGAGGATTATGAATCCTGGTTTAACTACCGCTACGATCTCAACCTGACCAACCAGCCCTTCCCCTCTTTTGCGTCAAAATTCTCTCCCCACGTTTATGCCAACACCCCCTACACCAACCTAATGCGCTGGAACCTCAACGACAACCTCACCACCACCAACGACACCTACGGAATGGGCATCGAAATCACCGGCTACGGCTCCCTTAATCCCTCCGTCGTCTCGCAGCCCTTTGACGCCTCCAATATCGTAATCCTCTACGACGGCGTCTGCGCCTCCACCTGCACCCTCGCCTCGGAATTCCTTCGCATCCAGGCTGGCGTGCAAAGCATCGCAATGGGCGGCCGCCCCAACCATAACCTCATTCAGGGCGTAGGCGGCGTCAAGGGCGCGCAAGTCTTGCAATACCGCAACATCTACTCTTACGCCAAAAAATACCTGCCGTTCGCCAAGACCGACTCCCAGAAAAAGGCCCTCTCGAAATTCTCGTTGCTGCCGATTAACAGGTCCAGTTCAGCAGCTGTTAACGTGCGCGACCAGATCTTGAGAGATAACGTCAACGATGGCATCCCCGCTCAGTTCGTGGTTGAAGAGTCAGAGTGTCGCCTGTTTTGGACGTTGGATATGGTTAAAGATGTTAGCGCGGTGTGGAAGAGGGCGGCGGATGTGGCGTTTAATAAGGGCAAGTGTAGTGTGGGCGGGATTAAGCCTGGGAAGGGTAAGGGGCCGAAGCCGGGTCATGGTGGTGGTAAACCTGGTGGACCTGGGAAGGGTAAAGGTGGGAAGAGGTTGTCGGAGATTGTGAGGGAAGAGGAGGCCAAGATGGGTGTTTCGGCGTTTGGTGGGAAGGGAAGTGGTAAGAAGACGCAGCAGCAGATTGAGGATTGGGAAGCGATTTATAAGTTGGAGGTTATTCCTTGAACGATGAGAGAGGGGCTTCTTGGATATGAAGAGTTGAGTTGGATATAGGAGATGGTAGGGGGAGTACATGTTTGTATGAGCGAACTTGCGTACATAGTGATACCCAACATAATGAAGAGCATGATGAACGACCACTGTGAATCTGTGATGGTAATATTGAGGTGAGTTAGTACCGAGGGCAAAAAAAATACCGGTCTTCATAAAGTCGCACTTGCGCTGTCATGGTGTTTAATTGCGCGAATGAACGCGAAGAATCACAAATGCTGAATGTCGATTGATGTTGCAACCTGCAAGTGTTGTGTTCGCCCAAGAACTTGGCCTTCGAGATGTTGGGCTGTTTGAAATCACGTGACGTCATGAACTTCGAACAAAAGTACCAGAGAAGGCGGCATCCAGATCATAAACACCAAAGAAATCGATCAAATTCACAAAAGCGAACATTGCACTATTAGACATGTGTTGTATGTAATCAAGTGTGACTTTTAAGTCGTCTATCATCTAGAACATCATGCATCTCTTTCGTAATATCCACGTTGGGTATCCTCCTTTTTCCTCCATATAGGCACACCATGAAGACATCAAATTGGACAGGACACATCTTGGGGGTCTCCAGTCCCCAAGAGTTCACAGTCCCCTGCCTCCCGGTCACCCAGTAGAACGATACGCTGCAACGGTCGTCACGCAAGAGAAATTATGATCTAAAAGCTCATAACACCAAAGTAGACGCAAAACCCACAATGCCTGACCATGCAAACCGGACCCAGAAAAAGCAACTTTTGATCTCCGTTGACAAAGTGAAATCAGTCTTGTACCACCCATCAGCAACGAGTGATTTAGAAGTCGTCCTCATCAGAGAAGACCTAAGAGACAAACGAGTTAGTGAACCTGTTCATACAAAAGCAAAGGGTATAGGATTGTTAAACGTACCTCCTCACCACGCTTGCGGCGGGCCATGCGCTCCTTCTTCTTCTTGCGGAGCTCGGCGGAAGAAAGCTTGGCCTTCTTCTTGGTGGAGACGATCTTGTTGCCCATGGCGTCGAACTTCTCCTCCTCCTCGCCGTCATCCTCCTTGAGACGGGGACCAGAGCCCTGGCCCTGAACCCAGTTGTGGCCGGAAGGAGTCATCTTGCCGTCCATGACAGCCCAGACTTCCTCAGTCAAGTCCTTGGTGAACTCGGCGGAGTGAGTAATGATGATGACACCACCCTCGAACTTCTTGAGGGCCTTGGAAAGGGCACCAAGAGAGTCACGATCGAGATAGTTGGTAGGCTCATCAAGGACGATCAAGTGAGGACGCTGCCAAGAGCAGGCGGCAAGGACGACCTTGACACGCTGGCCACCGGAGAGACCGCGCATGCGGGAGTGAGAAACAAGCTCGGCATCGAGACCGAAGTTGGCGCAGTGAGACTCAATCTCCTTGCGGACAAGGGGACGGAACTGACCGGAAGCAAGAGCCTCCTTCATATCGACCTCAGCAACCATCTTCTGATGAGAAGCGAGAAGCTCGTTACGGGGCAACCAAGCGTTGTCAGCGGTCATCATGGGGACCCAGCGCTCGTTCTTCATGCCAATGTTCTCACCAATGGCGAAAGAGCACTCGTACTCGTAGGAGTTCTTGAACTTTCTACGGGCGTGGATGCCAATGACACGACGGTGAGTACCCTCGACCTTGAAGACCTTGTTCATGGCCTCCTCATCGGCCTCGGTGATGATCTTGTTGGCACGATCCATGGTCTCACGATCCTCACCAGTCTGGAAACGCCACTGGATGTACTCGGAGGGAGTCTTGTCGAGGTGGTTATCGATGTGGGCGAAAGCGTGCTGCTTGATGTAGGCGATACGGATGTTCTCGTGCTGGTAGATCTCACCGGCGGTGGGGATGAGCTCACCAGTGAGGACGTTGATGAGGGTGGACTTGCCGGCACCGTTGGGGCCAATGACGGCAATACGGGAGCCGAGCGAGCACTGGAAGGAGATGTCGGAAATCTGGGGCTTGGCAGTACCGGGGTACTGGAAGGACATCTTGGTGGCACGGAGAATGGCCTTGGCCTTGGTCTTGACACCCTCGAGGAAACCGGGCTCGGGGAAGGTGAACTCCATCTCGGAGGCACCGAGCTCGTAGTAGGACTTGGCGGAGGGGACGCGAGCGACGAAGTCCTTGAGGTTACCACGGTAACGCTTAAGCTTGAAGCGCTCGTAGTGGATAATGTGCTGGCAGACGTTGTCAAGGAAGCCAGAGTCGTGAGAGACGATGATGGAAGTGCAGGGAGAGGACTTGAGGTAATCCTCGAGCCACTTAACGTTCTTGACATCCAAATGGTTGGTAGGCTCATCGAGGAGAAGAATATCGGGAGCCTCGAAGACGGCACGGCACAAGGCGAGCTTCATCTTCCAACCACCGGAAAGGGCGGAGATGTCGTTCTTGATCATGTCAGTGGAGAAGCCGAACTCAGCGAGCTTGGCCTCGACATCAGCCTGGGAGGTCTCGACACCGGCCTCCTTGAGCTTCTTCATGGTCCAGTCGATGGTAGTCATCTCAGTATCAGCGGAGTCAAGGTCGTGCTCAACGAAGACAGTCTTGACCTCAGACTGCTTGGGGAAACCCTCGACCTGCTCGTTGTTGATGGCGCGCATGAGAGTGGACTTGCCGGAACCGTTGGGACCGCAAAGACCGTAGCGCTGGCCACGCTTGAGACGAAGGTGAGTCTGGTTGAGAAGGATCTTGGCACCGTAGGCAAGGGAGAAGGTGCAGTTGCAGAGATCCTCACCCTCCTCCTCGTCAGCCTCGGCCTCATCGGCCTCAGCGGCACCGGGGGTAGCCTTCTTGCGGAGGGCATCGGTGAGAGCCTCGGACTCAGCGTCACCAACGATGACGGTGAGGTAGGGCTTGACGGCCTCAGCCCAGATGGAGGACTCGGTGGCCTTCTCATCGACGAGCTGACCGGCAATGGCGGCAATGTACTCGACGACAGCGGGGAACTTCTCAGCAGCGGCGGAGAACTTGCTGCCAAGGACCTCCTTAAGGTGGCCGAGGACGATCTTGACATCGCCGGGGTTCTTGGCCTCGGGGATCTTGCCATCGACAACGTTACCGACGCGGGTAAGGGTGTCAAGAGCCTGCTTGGTCTTCTCACGAGCCTCGGGATCAGCGAGGTTGTCGTAGTTCTTCTGGAGACCGGGCATCATCTTGGGCAAGAAAGGAGCAACGACGTTGGGGTCGTCGACGAGCTTGCACATGTTGTCGACAATGACGGCGGACTTACGCTTGATGGCGGTGTCGCGCTCAGCGAGACCACGATCAAGGAGAGGAACCATGAGGGCAAGAGTGGGCTCCTGGACCTCAGTGACGAAGGTGGTGGCACCGAGCAAGTGAACGGTCTCGGGGACGTTCTCGGGCTTGGCGATACACTTGATGAGCTCGGGAATGAAACGCTCGATATCACGGTTGACAATAAGCTGGCAGAGCTTCTCCATGGTCTGGTAGGCGCGCTCCTTGACCTCCTTCTTGGTATCCCACATGGCCTCAGAGACGACGGGGATGAGGTCGGGGACACGGAGACCGAGCTGGACGGGAGCGGTGCGGATGAGGGTATCGATGAAGTCGAGGGCGGTCATCTTCTCGGGCCACTTCTGAGCGTTGCGGATGGTGTCGATGAGAGGGGGGAGGGTGGCCTTGACGGCGTTGGGGTTGAGGGCCTCAGCGATGGCAAGAGCGGCAGCAATGGCGGCGTTCTTGACAGCGGTGATCTTGTCACCAGCGGCAGCGAAGACGCTGGGGAGGAGGGAGATCAGGTAGGGCTCAACGTGGGCGGAAACCTCAGAGTGCTGAGCGATAGCCTGGATGGCAGAAAGAGCCTTCTCGCGAACGGCGGCATCCTTCTTGTTGGCGAGCTGCTTCTTGAGCGCCTCGACAGTCCTGTTGGTGGTTCACATGTTAGCACGATGTTCTCCAAATTTTTTGGTGTCTGTGTTTGTGCGTTGGTAAGGGATTGCCCGACTTGGGACACCGATGCCTGCACCGAATGGACGATGCTCATTCGACGAACTCGACCCCAATTTTACAAAGGGTCGCTTCGTCCAAAATGGCACCGTCGTGCTGGGAGGCCACCATATTGGTGACCGACCCTTGGGAAGAGGCATTTGTGTCTGATGTCCTTTCAGCACCACACACAAAGCGAGGCAGGCCCCCCACTCCACTTTTGGCGGGGTGGGCACCATTCCGGCGCTAAATGTGATGCTGCTGAAATTTTTTGACGGCGACGCCAAGATAGACGCCATGATAGGGCAATGGAGGGGCTGATACGACCCAACAGAAAAAAATCTGCGAGCCCTGGTGATGATGATAGGGAGTCTTACTTGACGGGGGTATCAAGGTCCTCGATGCGACCGTTGATGAAAGAGGCAACAGCGGCGGAAGCCTCCTTGACGGCGTCGGCCTCGTTGGCGATGGTGAGCTTCTGCATGAGCTCATCAAGAACCTTGAGGCTCTGGGCGTTCTCCTTGGCGGACATGATGACTGATTTTTGTCGTGGAGTCGACGGAAAAAGAGTTGGTGTCTAGGTCGGAGAGAGCAAAAAAGAGACAAGTGCCGTCGGTCTGATCGAAGCAAGCGACTTGAATATGGAAGAGTCGGGGAGGTTTTCGATGGAGGGTCGAAAAGGATTCCTGGACTCGAGTGATCGGCTCTTCTAGAGAAGTCGCACGAAAAATAAAAAAGACTGAGTGGAGGGCGTTCGCGGAGAACGAAACAGTCGTAGAGAAAAAGAATGGAGGTCAAACCTGAGAAAAAAGGAAGAGGGGAGGGAGGGCAGTGGACTGGGCCGGGGGACGGAGCAAAATATTTAACCAGGTCCCTGTGGAGTGGGAAATTTCTTGGGCGGCGGATTTTGCTGCAGTGAAGGCGGCGACAGATGTGCGCACAGGCTTTTTTTTTGCCAGTCGTTGCAGCCTTTTCCACTTGCAGCAGTCAAAAAAAAAGTTTGGGTGTGGTGAAGTGGTCGAGGGACCCACTTGTATGGCGCCGGTGGAGGGGGGTAGAGGGGCTAAAGAGGGGGGTCTGAGTCTAATGAGGCGGGGCGATTCGTTGGAGGGCGTCGTTGGCCGAAAAAGTTTTTTTTCTCTTTCCCTTCACTCCGCCGTCCACTCTCTGGGCAGGTTTTCTTGCTGTTGCTGCAGCCTTTTTCGTTCACCAGCCAGGCAAGAACGGGAACCTGGACAACGTGGCCAGGGTTTTACAAATCCCCCAGCCCACGCAACCGGGTCCAGTTCACTGGAGTTTGGTTGTCCTCTTCACACATTGCCATCACCAAGTTTGGGAATTTTGCCTCTGCAATTCTGAATCTTCACTCGTTCTGCTGTTCACTCATACCTTGCTTGTACTTACCAGTCACCGGCTTTGCTACTTTTTGATCTCTGGGGCAATCCCCGTCTCTCGGTCTGAACTCGACTCTCAAGGTCCTCTTCACAGTAGGTAACAAACCGATCACAAGCGTCGGCGGTTGACAACAATTCAACGACTCCCTTCCGTCTCTCCTTCACTTTGCCCCTCCATTGATTGGCTTCAGGTTCAAACACACTTGGCGGGCTGCCGACTCAGACATCCCTGCCTGTCCTTGACGATCCCCTGCTTATCTCTTTATCAGACGCCCCCACCATTCCTGATTTGGCTGTCGAGGAGGGCGGTGAGCCGAAGCGTTATGCAAAAAGTTGAGTGCTGGCCAGATGTCTCTTCACAGTTCACAGTTGCCGCTGATGCTTGCATTGAACAACGTCTTCATTTCTAGAGGTATCATCACCATCACGGTCCATTCAAAGATCCGTCCTCGGCAAAAAGGGCCAGGTTTGAAACCCCAAGTCGAGCCCCAGTATCAAACTGGTGTGGCAAGTTGATGGGGTTCGTCGAGTGCACACTCCATCCGCCTTGGCCGCTTTGGTGGAGCAGAGGTTTGACCTTCAGGATGGAAAAAGCAGGCACTGACAAGTGTCTCCCTGCTTTCTTGACTGCAATTCATACCACTCGGATGAACTTGGTCGAGTCTTTGGGATATCCGAGCAAACGACAAATGTCTAAACCCCCTTTTACCTCTTTGTATACATTGTACCTGGACCGTCACGGCGTGGCTGACTGTACAAGGCAATATCGGGGATAAGCCTCATTAGAGGGTTGGGGAATCACAAGCATCACATCAATCAAGCATGAGGCATTCGGCGTGGGATGGTGGGTGAGATGGATGATTTCGATAGGAGCACCAGCACCAGAAACCAGATCCGGATGCGACACATGCTGCCCTCTGCCGTGTCCCTTTCCACACCCATCACATTTGATCCGTATCTTGTCCAGAGGATGTACCAGTTGGTACTCTTTACCAGCCTCAGATATTGTTGAACGTCGGCGAAATTCATACATGAAAGTCGTTGAGTGACGAGGCCAAAGGCTGAGTAGCGACTTGGGTTTCTCTTCATCGCCACCTACGCAAGTACGTTTATTCATCAACTCATTGCCCGTATTGACGACAAATTTTCGTTCTTCGGTACCTGTCGAGCTTTTCCCACTTAATCACCTCGAGCCATCTCACTGGGAGTTAGGTATCTTTGCCTCCCTCCATCTACCACACACGGCTCTTGTTGTTAATCGTTCTAGTCGTTGACAAACATTGCCACCGAGTCCATCCTCCGGGCCCCGATCGATAACTGACCGCTTGGGCGGGCGGTCCAGGTTTTTTCAAGTTTTTTCCCCGCCAAAAAGAATTTCCGAGCCGACTAAACTGGTTTTGGTAGCAATTGTATAGGGATTTTGATTATATCTCTCGGACCGCTAGAAATTGACTCCGCTTTTTTGTACCGTACCAAGAAGCTCTAAAACAGGGCCACAAATTTCTAAATAGAATTTAAACTCGTAATATTTTACCGTTTTCTTAATATTGGACCGCTGGGTTCTAAACTTCTAGAAATTAGGCGGTCCCGAATATAATTAACGATTTTATTAGTATTTTATATATTAAGGGACAGCGTTGGCACCGTTAAGTATATGATGAAATATATGTTATTATACGAAGGAAGGGAAGGGAGAAGTATATACGGAGGACTAAATATATAAGCGCGAGCCTATACCCTAGTCCGTGCGCACCCACGTAATACTACACGTAACTATAGGTGACTAGATTTAAATTATATCGAATTATAATATACGTACTATAGTCGGGAATGGTCGCTAGGGATTTAAGTACTTATATAGGTAGTTAATACGTATACCGGGTATAATATAGGTATAATCCTATAATATTATCCCCCCTCAAAAAAAGTTCGTAAAATTAAAAAAATTTATATATACGTATAATTATAACCTAAAATCCTTTATTAATTTATTAAATATTTCTAACCGTAACGTTAATTATATTTTAAATTATTTATTTATTAAAAATCGTATAATCTTCGTTATTATTTCTATAAATCCTTCCTCTACCTCCTTTTCGGTTAGTAATAATTCCGTTTTAGAAATAGCGAATCGTTATACTAGGCGGGCGGAGCGGCGGCGTAAAATATAAGACTTAATATTAGCGTCGGATTATTCGTTACGGATAATAGAGTCCGTTATTGGGTATTCTCCTTCTTATTCGAAGTAGTCGAAAAGCTCCTTAATATAAGGCGGTATTAATTTATCGGAATAATCGTAGTAAAATTCCTAAAAACGTATTTTATAATTAATAACGTTATTAACCTTTTTTTAAGTAAGGTCGTAATTGCCCTTTTATTTAATTAAATAATATTAATAATAATTCTCTCCTTTCTACTTAATATTTAATAATTTATCGAATCCTTATTTAATATATTCTTCGTAATCGTTAATACGAATTATAATTTTGCCTTCGTTAGCGTAAACATTGGAATCGACGATTTGGCCGGGGAGACCCTAGCCGGTTTAATATTAAATTATCGATACGTAAAAGATTAATAAGTATTTTATATTATTAGGTAATTATAATTTAATAATATATAAATTTATTTTTAAAATTTTAAATAATCCTTCTTAATGGGGGGAGAATTTAGCGTATAAGCGACCGCTAATTAAATTAGACGTATCGAATAGGACGGTATCCCCTTCTTTATATTTTATTAAATCGACCCGCTTTTTATTAGCGTTTTTTTCGTATTGGTTTTAATTACGTTTAATTTATTAAATTACGAAATCCTAAATTTTATAAAAGCGGTCGGCGAATTCGTTAATTTTATAATACTCTTTTAATTATACGGGTAATAATATTAGCGGTAAAGGGTTATAAAATTCGGTATTTATATAGAAATAATAATTATAATTAACGAAGAAAAGTAATAAATTTATTAACGAAGATATTGCGTTATTACCGGCGAATTCTACGAAGGGAAGTTATTTAGCCCAATCGGTTTATACCTAATTAATATATAATCGGAGGTATTATTTTATTTCTACGTTAATATATTCGGTTTGGGCGTTCGTTTAAAAGTAGAAAGCGGAGGTTAAAGTACGTTTAATATTTAAACGTTAATATAAGGAAGATTAGAATTATAATACGAATTAAATATTTTTATCCGAAAGGATAAAATTTAAAAGGTTATAAAAGTAATAAACGTAATCGATAAAATATTCGGCTAATTCTTCTACCGATAACGTAACCGTTAATATAAAATACCGTATTTTTATTAACCGGTTAACAATAACGTAAATATATTTAAATTTTTAATTAAAATAGAAATTACCGGGGAATAGAATAATATAATCGATGGAAATATAAATCTAGGGAATTAGCGCGACGGGTAGGGTTTTAAGGAAGTTGGCGGAATTACGTTTAAGGAATTTAATCTTTATATAAAATAAGTAGGTTTTATAAAATGTATATATATTATTAATTATACCTTTTTAATAGAATTCTCGGGATAAGAGTTCGTAAGTAGCGTTGCGATTAAGGTGGCCCGCGCTAAGCGAATTATATTGGCGATTAATTAATTAGAATTGGAATTCTTTATTATAAAAGTTGATTATTATACGGTCGCGCTATTTAATAATATTATTAAAGGTAATTTAATATTTATTAAAGGCTTTATAAAGGATTTTACGAATCGAAATTAATTAATTATAATTATTTAGGTCGTTTAAGGTAGAGATTACTTTTTAAAAAAATACGGAATTTTTATAATTATTTAAAATAATATTATTAATTAATTTATTTTCGTAGTTATTTATTAAGGAGAGGGAGTAATAAGAGGTTAAGTTTTCTTTATCGAGATAGCCGTTTACGAATTATAAGGGTTAAAGAAGGGTACGTTAATGGGCGGCGAAGTATTCGTTTTTAATACCCGCGGAGATATCGTTAAATTTCCTATTAAGGGTATCGGGGCGTAAATTCTTTAATTTTAAGGTATATTAAATTTAAAAATTAAAACGTAATAAGAATTACAACTAGCGTATATACCGTTATATAAATTATTTATTAATTATAAAAGTCTTTAAATTTTTATAGTCCGTTAAAATATTAAATAGTTATTATATTCCTTTAAATTCGGGCTACTATTCCTCTAACGCTTTAATAATAACTAAGAATTTTTTATTATAAACATTGTAATTATATTCCTAGGCTATATATTTTACTAAAAAATAAGCGATTAGGTATAATATTCCGTCGTCGTTATATTATAAAAGCGTACCCCTTATTACTTAATTAAATATATTTATTTCGATTACGGTCTTTTTAATTTAATTATAAATCTTTAATATAGGTTTAGTCGTAAAGGCTTTCTTTAATACGTTAAAAACGGACTAATAGTAGTTAAATTATAATTATAATACGTTTTTTTTTATTAATTCGTATAATAGGGATATTATCGTCGAAAATGCTTTAATAAAACGTTAATAAAAATTCGCGAAGCTAAAGAATTATTAAAGCGATTTTTTAAATTAAAGGGGCGCCTAATCGAATATAGTTTTAATTTTATTTAAATTTATTTCAATACTGCTTAATATAATAATTAAGCCGAAGTATTTTATATATTTCGTATAGAATTTATATTTATCGATATTTACGCTTAAACTGGCTTTAATTAAGCGTTCGAAAATATTATTAACGTATTGCTCGTAATCCTTTTTATTATTAGAATATATAAAGATATTATCGAAATAAGCGGTCGCGTAAACGTTGAGAATATTATATAAAATATCGTTAATATAATTTTAAAAAGCGCTAAGGGCGCCCTAGAGGCTAAAAAGTATAATTAAAGACTCGAATAGCCTAAACCTTATTATAAATGCGGTTAATTATTTATAACCTTCTTTAATATAAACCCGATTAAAAGTAATAATAATATTTAATTTAATAAAAATTTTAATATAGTAAATAACGTCGAATATCTCTTTAATAAATAAAAGCGGGTAACGGGATTTAAGGGTAACGTTATTAATATTTCGATAATTAATATAAACGTAAATTCCTCTTCCTAATTTCTTAATTAAAAATATAAAAATAGAAGCTTTTAATTATAACGGCCGGATAAATTTCTTTTTTAAATTATCGTCGATTTATTTTTAATAACGTTAAATTCTTTTAAATTAAAAATACGATTATAGGAAGCGGGTAATATAATATTAAGTTTAAATTCGAATTTAAAATTATAAGATTAGTTAAGGGGTAGCGTATTAACGCTTTCTTAGTGGAAATTACTCGTCTATTATTAATATTATTAAAGTAATTTTTATTAAATTTAAACGTCGATTTTTAGGGGTTTATTTACCTTTTCGTAGAATTTAGTAATATTTTCAAATGTAATTTTATTAATATTAATATTATTAGCGGTAAAATAATAGTTAATAATTTCTTCGTAAATTTAGAAATCGGAGGTATTGCCTATAAATATAATTAAAACGGAGATTTTAATTGCTTTAATAATTTCCTTACTTCCGATACTGTAAAATATATCGATTTAGGTATAATAATTACTACCGAAGAACTTTTTATAATAAATTATTTTACCGTTTATAATATTTTTAATTATATTAACTATAAGGTTATTATTAATTATATTCGGGGTTAAAGCGCTTTTTTCTTCTATTATTTTATCTTCGTCCGTTATACGTTAAATATTTTTTATTATATTCGCCCTTATTATATAGATAATTTAAAGTTTATATTTTTCGGTAAATTAATTAAATATAATTGTTAGGAGTTCTTTAATATCGGTTAAATTGAGGGGTCCCTTAGGGATATAGTAAAAGCGGACCGGCGTTTAATAATTGGGGAAAGAAGTATATATTCCTCCGGTTAGGTAATATAGTGTAGGGATTATATATAATAGGGGAGGGGGTAATAATATATTATAGCCGTTAATATAAGAGTTTAACCGTTAATAATTTTGCTAATAGGGATTATATTTATTCTATTAGCGACCTTCTATTTAAATTTATTAAAACGTTAATAAATAGTGCGTTTAACGATTACGGAGATAAAGATTTAACGAATAGCTTCCGATAATAAAGCGGGGGTATCCGGCTTTCTCTTATTAGGGATATTTAAAACGGAGGGTTTTTAATATATTAATCGCGTCCTAAGGGAATTTTTAAGAATAGTAGCGGAGGGTATATTATTAGGAATAGTAATTAAAGGCGTATTAATATTATATTTATATAATAACGGTATATAATATAAGTAGCGGGGTATTTTTAAGGGAAAGTAATTACGTTATTCGTAAATAGAATCGAAAATAAGGCGATTATTAGGCTAATCGATATTAAGGGCGTAATAAATTAATTACGGGTGTCCGAGAATAATAGGATTATCCTTTATAAAATCGTAAATAAAGAAATTAATAAATTCGTAATATATACTAATATTTATAATTAAACGATTAAAATACGTAATATTCCCCTTCGCTTAATTATTAACAAAGTATAAGAGTTTAAGGAATTGGAGTTTGAAAATTGGGAAATTATTACGTAAAACGAAACGACGGTTAATAAACCTTAAAGCGGTATAATCGTTATTAATAAATATAATATAGTATATTTTATACAGTTTATAAAATAAGTAAATAAAAAGATTTAATAAATTAGGGTATTTATAACGGTTATTTATAAAAGATTTATTAATTTTAATAATTTTAAATTTAATTATAAGGATATTTTTCAATTATCTTTTTCCTTATTTATATTCAATAAATGTTAGCTTTTAATTGCGATTTAAACGGGAGGCTATATATTTCTCTAACCGTTAATAAAGCCGTTTTCGTTATTTATAACCGGGCTTACGAAGTTATAAAGGTATATAAGGGTAGGGTAATAAGTAAGCTACTATTATAATATAAAGTAATTAAAAGCCGGAATATTAGGAGTGGGAATACTTATAGCGTTAATATTATAATAATTATATTAGCCGTATCCGTACTAATTTTAGGCGGGGCGTTATTATTAATTACCATTATTATTATTATTTTTCTCTTTTTCCTTTTTATCCTTCTTCTTTTTCTTCTCCTTTTTTTTCTTTCTATATAATTTGTATTTAAATATTTCTTTTTTAAATTAAATACGACTTTTATACTCGGCGGAGAAATAACCTTTACGATTATAGCGGGTATAAATATTAATCTTTATACGGTATTAGAATATATTATTATCGATTATATAGGAAATTTAAATATCGGAGGCGGATATAGAATCGAAATTTATAATAATACCGCCTTTATTAACGGTAAATTCGGGAATAGAGCCGTTCGTATTATTAAAAATAGAATTAGAACCGGCAATAGGGTTATTAATATTAAATTTATAGTAGGGGTTGGCGATTTTATTATATTAATCCTTCTATTCGAATTATTTAGCGAAATCGCGGGTTATTTCGAATTATTCGTCGAATTTATTATTTTTAAACTAGGGGCGTTATAAAGCAATGGCGTTATAGAGGCGCTCGGTTAAATATTAATAGAGGTAATAAATTTTTATATTATTATTAAATTAGTAACGTTCGATAATAGTAACGAATTTATCCTCGAAATTAAGCTATTTTATTTTACTTATTTTTAAATCTTCGAATTTATAACGAATTTAAATTATAGTATCGACGTTATTATATTTATTAATTATTTATTTAAATAGATTAAAGGTAATAAATTATTTAGCCGGTTTATTAAATAGAATTTTAATAAATTCGGGCTCGATTACCTCTTAAGGTTTGCTATAAAGGGAGCGGGAAATTAAGGAAAATTTAGTATCCTCGGTTTTAAAAGCGGAGGATTTATCCTTAAAAACGAATAGGATATTAATACGTTATTAACGAAATTTAGTAATTTTTTTAAGAGTTTTACCGGTACTATCGAAAGCGGAGGAGACGACAATACGCGATACTAATTTATAGCCGTTGCCGTTATTATTTCCGACCGGGTTGTTAGTAGTTATATTATTAGGTTCGGATTCGGAATTATTGGAATTAGAATTAGAATTATTATCGTTATTATCGCCGGGCAGGGGTATAGACGCAAGATCGGTAGGTTTGGATAAATATTAGCGAAGGTTATTAATTATTTTTTAATATTTAATTATTTTGCGTTTAATTGTATTTTAGGAATTAATTTTAAAATCGGAATAACGCTTTTAAACGTTAAATAGGCTTTATTAAAAGGTAGTTAAACGAATTTAAAAATCGTTAATAATATTATTATATTAGGAGGTTATATTAGCGAAAGCCTATTTATAGGCGTTATATTAAATTTATTATTTAATAGCGGCGTCCGAAAATTAAAAGGTATAATTGGTTTTGAGAATCGTAAAATTGGTATTAAGAATTACGTTAATTTAATTTTTATTTTAAATTAGGATACGGAACTAATCGAAATTTTGGCGTAATTAGTTATTCTCGTTTTCGGATTATTAAAAGTCTTTTTTAATATTCTAGAATTCGGCGGTAATAGAGATAACGTTAGACTATGTAAGGCGGGCGAGCGTGTAAACGGCGGCCGGGAATATAGGGTAGTTATTTAAATTAAGAATTTGGGTAATAGAAACCAGGATAATAATAAAATCGTTATTAAATACGTAAATAGCGTTAATAAATTGGTCTTAGAATTCGATATTATAAAGGTCGATATTTTTAACTTCGGAAAGCGTAATAGTTACAATAAAGGTATTAATAATTATAGCGGGGATTGGATCGGATATTAATTATTTAAATTAATATATTTTAATAGGTATAAGGGAAAAAAGAGTATAAGCGACCGTAGTAATAATATTCGTTTTAATAATTATTTAATTCGAATTAACTACGGGACCGTTATTAGAGCGTTAGCCGTTAAGGAAACGAATTTTAATACTAATTAATATAGTTAATAATTAATTTTCTTCGAAAGTTACGTGCGTAGTGTTAAAGTAAGTATAATAAATTATTAAAGGATAGCGTTAATACCGTTAAGTATATAATAAAATATATATTATTATACGAAGGAAAGGAAGGGAGAAGTGTATACGGAGGATTGGATATATGGGCGCGAGCCTATACCCTAGTCCGTGCGCACCTACGTGATATTGTACGTAACTATAGGTGATTAGATTTGGACTATGTCGAGTTATGGTATGCGTACTATAGTCGGGAATAGTCGTTAGGGATTTGGGCACCTATATAGGTGGTTAGTGCGTATACCGGGTATAGCACAGGTATAATCCTGTAACATTATACCTTATTAACCGGGAGGTATAATAATACTATAATTATATATTATTAACGTAACCGAATAGCCTTTACTTATATTACTAATATAGTATTACGTACTCTTCTAAATAATAAAAGGTATAAATTACCGGGTATTATATATCCTAATAATTTTACTGCAGTACGTAAAGAGGTTGAATCTCTATATAATAAATTAAATAAATAATTTAAAAATTATTTTAGAATAAATTAATTTACTTTCGATACCCTTTTAATTTAATTGAAAATTTATATTGGATTAAAGCCATCGTGCTATTAAACGTTAGAATAAAAGCTTATAATTTGTTTCTAAATCCTTGCGTAAGCTTAATTTTAAAAAAAAGTATTATATAAATTTAAAATTATATAGAATATTATAAATTTAATTATGAAAAATATATTTGATTGATTCTATATTTTATATAAGGCGTACGTATATTTTCCAAAAGATAGTTATTTAGATACTAAAATCGAATTCGACCCGAGGTTTAATACCTTTAATAATTATATTAGCGCTATCGACGGTATATATATAGCGGCTTACGTTCGTAAATCCTATTAATAACGGTTCCGCGATCGAAACGGTAATTTTATATAGAATGTATTCGTAATAATAAAATTCGATCGGTCGTTTTTATACGTATTAATGGGAGTAGAGGGATTGGTTAATAATATAATATTATACGCGTAAACTTTTAGTCGGTCGTTTCGAATATAAGAGGATCGGTATTATATCGTAGATGCGGGGTTTAATATAAGGCGCGGTATTATAGTCCTTTTTACTAACGTTAAATATTATTTTAAGGATTAGAAAAATAAGGATAAAAGGCTAAAGACCGCAAAAGAGTTATATAATTTACGTCATGTACGTATCCGTACCGTCGTCGAATATACGTTTAGAATTATAAAGAGGATATAGAAGATTATAAGGATTATACCCTTCGAATATAATTTTAATAAATAAATTAAAATTATATATATTATAACGGTACTCTATAATTTTATTATTGCCCAGCGATTAAAAGTACTATTAACCGATAAATAGAAGGTAGTAATAGAGGCGGCAAGGCGGCGAATAAGGAGGATTATTATTGGCAAAACCAATAAGCAAATAAAGTATTATATTACGCTAGTCGTATAGTAATAATACTAGAAATATTTATAAAAGAAGGTAATAGAAAGAGTGGTTAATTTAGATTCTAATTTTTCCGATTTAGAATAATTATTTTATCGAATAAAAAGGAAGGGTAGTTATATATATAAAAAAAATAATAAAATATTAAATATTTATATTATTATTATTATTATTGGATAAAATAATATATATAATAAAAATAATAAAATATTAAATATCTATATTATTATTAAAAATAATAGATCTATGTAAAACTTTTTTAAAAAACAGAGTATTATTTGTATAAAATTAGAAAAAAATCTAAATAATATATTTGCGCACATACCCTTCTACCCTACCCTATTCTACTCTACTCTATTATACCCCTCTCCCTCTTACTCCTTCTATTTATTTACGTATATTTACTTCATTTCCTTCCTATATACGTTATACTTAACCGCGCTTATTGAGTTGGCCTCCAAATAATCTATTACTTTTATTATTTCCTCCGTAGTCAATTTGCTAGTAAACTTCTTTTAGATATCCTCAACTGTAATTTCGAAAATAGTAGTATTAAGAATATTAATTAGCAACGCTACTATAATTACTATCGATTCGCCCAATTTATTTTTATTATTACCAATTTTGCGCGGGGTAACGGGTATTTATTTATATTTAACCGATACAAATTCTTCGATTAGAATAACGGTCTAATTTAAATTAGTAAATCGCGTCTCCTTCTATACTTTAGTCTCCTTTTTTTTCTTCTTTATTAGTATTAATACTATTTTTTCTAAAATTTTAACTACCCCTCCTTCATTTCCTTCGTTATCTTTATCCTTATTATTATTACTATTTTTATTATTATCGGTTTCTTCGTCGGATTTTTTATTATTCGAATCGCTATTAACTTCGCCTTTATCCTCTTTTCCGCTAGTATTTTCTTCGATTTAATTTTCTTCCCCGCTATTATCCCCTACTTTTCGAATATAGTAACCGGAAGCGTATTCCTTCTCGAAAACCCTCTTATATACCTTCCGATTCCCTAGCGGGGTTAAACGAAGCTAATTATAAAATTTATATTCGGTATTATAGTAGGAGAAAAATTTATTTTATATTTCTTTAAAAGTAATCGGTAAATTTATAATTTAATCGTACCCAATACTCGACGTCGTTATTAATTTTTTCTAAATAATAAAACGCTTATATTTAATATCCTACTTTTATTTTACCGCTTTAACTATTTAAAGATATAATTATATAAAGTACTTTTTTAAAGCCCGTTTTAATATATATTATTATACTTTATCGAACTTCTTTACTTTACCACTTCGAAAGTAACCTTTAATTTTATACTTGCCGAATTAGATTATTATTTAATTAATTATTTTACGGGTATAAACGATATATTTAGGCGGAGCCTTAAGAGTAAGAGGCTTACGTATTCGAAGCTAATTAGAAGCGGCTTGTTTACGTTTATTAATAAAATTTTAGGTAAATTAAGTAAATAATTGGGATTTTATTAATTAAATAAATTGCTTTTGGGTTTTAATTAATGTAATCGATTATAATTAATTGGGTTAAATAGAAGGAGGAGGGTTAGTAATTTAATTGGGTTGGGTTATATTACTTTACGGGGGGGTTAATTAAATTAATAGTTATTAGGAAGGTTAGTTCTTATTAGCGGGTATTTTATCGTCGTTGGTAATCGAAGTATATAAGTAATCGTTAATAAAGAGGTTCCGGTTAAAAACCCTAATAGAGGATAGGTCGACCGCTTCTTCGATTACTTCGATTGGGGGATTTTCGCTATTATTATTTATAGTAGTGGTTTTGGCTGGTAAAAATAATAATAAAGTAATAATATATGAAGTTAAAATAGGTTTATAAATATTACGATATTATTACGTATTTAGAGTAAAGGCGGTGAGCCGGAAGCCTAGCAGCTAGACTAGAAACGTACAAGCTTATAAAGTAGATTAAGAATACGGTATAACCTCTAGCGGCCTTTACTCTGGGACCTGTAAAGTTATAAAAAATCTAACCGCTGGCACAAGCGGTCCATTACCGATCGGGGCCCCGGTGTCTTTGAGGACCTCACAAAGAAAGCCAAAGAGGAAGCCTTCGAGAACGCTGCTCAAGTTCCTTGTTGGAGGGATGGGCCTCATCGACCTCTTTTTGTACCTATGGGTACCTCCTGCCTATCAAAGCTCAGCTCGCATCCCACATGCTGCGCTTGCGGCACCTCACTTGTAACAACGTCGAATTTATTCGTCCTGTTAGATTCCAGGGTGGTATTCTGGGTCAAAACAGTACAGACCAGTATATAGCTGGTCAGTACTACCAGCCACCCAGAAGGTCTTAGCAAATAAGGGATACCCCCAGCTCCCCCGGCCAAAGCTCCAGAATCCTATTCTCCACAACTATATACAGACATACAAAATCAATTAATTCTCCTATACAATTTGACAATTAATAGTCTAATATACCTATTACTATTAATACTAATAATAACGATAATATTATTATTATTATTATAATATCTTTTTTAAAGTAAATTAATAAAATAATTAATAATAACCCCTTCTTTACCGATAGCGACGATTAGGTCTATTAAAAAGAGATACTATAAATTAAATACAATCTTAATATCTTTAAAGCCTAGCTCCTAAGCGAAATCGACGTACCCCGCGAGCTTTTCTACCCTAAATTTAACAATTTCCCTTTTAAATTAATTGCTAAATTCCGTATCGAAATAATTAATAAAGAATTACATTTTTTTAAAGTTAATTTCTTTTATACTACGATAAATAAGGCTAGAAAAACCGTCGAAATTCCTTACTATTATTAAAACGATATTTTAATCGATAAAATCCTTATTAAAAAAGATTTAAATAGTTTTTAATTCTATTATAATGTTAAGGTTATTTACTTTAATAAGAAGAAGGATTGGCTAAGATTCGAAATTAGGGATAAGGCCGTAAGAGTTTGGATAAAATTTTTAATTAATTACGGACTTTAAAATTCGGTTATAAAAGAAGAATAGGATATTTAAATTTAATATAACTTTTTTAAGTAAAGAACCCGATATAATATTATTAATAAATTTATTAATACCCGTAAAGCCTATATTAATAATATTATAATCCTTCGAAAGGAATTAATTAATTTTAATACCTAATTTTAAAATTAGGCTATAATTATAAATAATAGTATTATTAAGGGAATTAGGGAATATATAAACGCTATATCCTAGTATAACGATTTCTGCGTTACTATTAAAATTGTCCGATTTAATTACGCTAATACAATATAGAAATTTAACGATAAAATGGAAAATAATATTTTAAAGTATATAAAAGTATATAAGGATTTTAAGAAGTAGGGTATAAATAATTATTATAATATTATAACCTTTGCGGGTAAAAATAATCGTAGGGCGTTTATTATTAAAGTTAATAATTAAATTTATTATTATATTAATAATAATAATAAAATTAGTAATTATTAAAAAGTTAATAATAAGGACGTTCGTTAATAAAATAGAAATAAGAAATTTAAGGGTAACGTAGGTAAATAAAAGTAAGCGTTAAATAATTCCGAAAATACGCGTAAGAAATAAAATTCGAGAAATAAAAAGGGTAAAGGTAAAGATCTCCTTATATATAAAGTATACGAAAAAGGATTTTACTCTTTTAAAGAGTATTAGTACGTAAATTTAAATATTAAATTTAAAGTTTTTAAATTGTATCCTTTTATTACGCGAGCCGTTAAAATTAATATCGCGAAGGACGTTAATTTAATTAAGAAAATTAAGGCTATTAGAGAAAAAGCTATTAAAATAATAAAATTTAAATTTACGTAATTCCTTAAAGAGGAGTATAAAGTAATTTTTTAAATTAATAATAGAAATAAGCGAAAAGAATATCCCTTTAAAAATTCAATTATTCTAAATTCGGGGAACTTTCTTTATATATTTAATAAAATTATTCGTTTTTATTACTTTCGTTATATTAATTTAAATAATTATTTATAAATAAGTAATTCCCGTATTAAAATTTAAAGTTTTAGGGAAGTTAATATCGTTATTAAAAGTAAGAAAGGTAATTTGAAATTACGGTTAAAAGAAGTCGCGTTTTACTTTAATTTTATTATTAATTTTATTTCCCTCTTTTTACTACGAAGGTAAGGTTTCTATTAAGATTATCGACCTTTAAATAATTATTTAAAAAGAATTAATAGGTTATTCTTCTATTTTTTAAATATTATCTTTAATTAAACGGTTTTAGAATATTTATTTATATTATTTATTAAATTAGTATTTATAGTGCGGCGATATTAAGTTAATTCTTATACGAAGAAATTATCGATTTAAATTATTAAAATATAATATTACCGATTCGGTTATTTTAATCCCTAGGTATTTAAATATTTATAAAACGTTAATAGGGTACGATTACGAAGTATTTTAATTAAAAAGAAGGATATAGATAATATAGTCGTAATAGATTCTAATTCGACCGAAGAGCCTTTAAGCGATTTCCCTTTTATAATACCCTTAAAAGGGATATTAATAATCGAATATAATACTTACGCTATAATAAAGATACGACGTTAAATATAACGAATTTTTCGAAACTATAAATATAAATTAGGGTAACGCTTTGTAATAAATTTCTTCGAATTCGATAAGGGTATTAATAAATATTAATATTTTATATTTATTATTTACCAATAATTTGGATATATATAAGATTATTACTTTTCGAACCGGATATTTACTAATATTACCTCGATTTTGTATAATTATATAAATATATTAATATATTAATATAATATTAAAATTAAAACTTTCGAATATAATAATAAATTTAACCGAGGAGAAATATTAACTAAATTTAGAATAAAAAGTATATTATTCGAACCCTCTATTCCTAATATTTAAAAATAGAATAATAGAGTAAAGCGTTTAGGGGGTATAATAAAGTAATAATATAATACTATAAAAAATAATTTAAAATTTCCGATCGATTTATAATTAGAAATTATATACGTAGTAATTTACTTACTAAACTAATTACTTTAATACCTTTATAATTAGAAATCTTTATACGAACGTTTTTATATTTATATTATTTAATAATATAATTAATAAAAATTACGGCGATTAAATATTAATTACCTTCGAATATATAAGTGTAAAATATATTTTATAACTAGTATAGTATAAAAAAAAGAGAAACGTCGCTAAAAATATCTCTTTAGAGCGTAAATCGGTTATTTAATTAAATATAACGCTTCTTCGATATATTATATATAAAACCCCGTTACGAAGTAAATTATTTAAATACGTAACGTAATATTTAATAAACGCATTAAATTCTCCCCCGACGAAATTAATATTAAGGAGGACTTAACAATTTTAAAAATAATAATTACCGAAGAATTCGCTAAAAAGTTAAATAAAATAGATAAGTAAGATTTAAATTAAAGGGTATTAGCGAATCCCTATTTAAAAAATACCGAAGTCGAGCCTCTTTTAAATACGATATTTAAAGAAGAAATTCTAAATTCTTAATAAAAAACCGCTTAAAAAATTAAAGCCGGGGATATTTACGAGGTTATAAGGCCGGATAAAATAATTATCGATTTTATTATAAATTTATATTTAACGCTATTAAATACCTTTCCTTCGTACGTAGTAACCCTATATACGGGCGTTATATTAAATTAAATAATCGATAAATATTTTTAAAAATTAAAATTATAGGAGAATGCCTTTTTAATAGGAAGATTATTATAATTAATAGTAAAAATAATTATTAAAACGGTTATAAAGGTAGAGGTATAATAATTATTAATTAAATATAGTAAATTAAATAATCTATACCGCTATAATTTCCTAGGGGTATTAAAGAGTTATTATAATTTCGAAAATTATCCTCTTAATAAGAAGTTTCGTAAAGTAGAATAAATTTACTTTAATAATTATAAGGATATAAGAATTTAGGTTAAAATCGATTAAAATATCCTTCGTATTAAAAGGAAATAGATTTTTAATTATATATAGGTATATATTTATAAATTTAATAAAAATAATATTTTAAATAAGGTTAAAGCTAAGTTAATAATCCGAGGAGATTAATAATATAAAATAGGCGTTAATATTTATATTTTTACCTTGGTGGGAAGGTCCTTCCGAATTATCGTTGTATTAATAATTCGTTTTAATATAAAATTTATTTAATAAGATACGGTAAACGCCTTTATAAATATTATAATCGATGAGGAAATTTATATATATATATTATTAAAATATCGGGTAGAAGGAAAGGTTTTTAAATTATTGAAAGCGTTTTATAACTTCCAACGAACCCCTTTATTATAGTAAAGGGAATTGAGTAGAATGTTTAAAGGTATAGGATTTAAAATTATTTTTAAGGATTTATATATTATAAAGAAAGAGAGAGTATTTATATTATATTATATTAATAATATTATCTTTATTTATTTAAAGGAATACGAAGATTAGGTTAAAGAATATACTAACCTATTATAATTAAAATACTAATTAATTAGTAATGAAGAATTATAATAGTTTTTAAATATTAAAATTATTTATAACCGTAAAGTAGGAAAAATCTAGCTATTTTAAGAAGTTTATATTAAAAAGATTAATAAATTATTAAAGTCTATTTATAAACCCATTATAATATTAATAAAATAATAAGAATTATTACCCTTTAATAGATTAGCTAACTATATTGAAATTAGAGATTATTAAATTAATATAGGCTTTATATTATACGCCGCTATTAATACGCGATTAAATATAGCTTTTTTAATTAATCGATTGGTTCGTTTTAATTACAATCCTAATTTAAAATACTATAATATTAATAAGAAGGTTATTTATTACCTTTATATAATTAAAGATTAATACTTATATTATAAAAGTAGTAACCGATTCGAAGTAGTTTTAAACGCTTCGTTTACCGATAATAAAATAAACCGTAAAAGCTTTTAAAGATTTATAATTAAATTATATAATAGATTTATCTATTAAAGTACTATTAAATAAACCGCTATTACAATATTAATAATAGAAGTAGAATTTTACGCTATTAAAAAGGTTACTAAGGAAATACTATTTATTAACCGATTTATTAAAACTCTAAATATAAAATTGCTTAACGACCTTATCCTATTATAAAATATAATAATTAATAAATTATTAAAGTACTTATTAAGGAGATTCTTACCTTTATTATTAAAATGAGGTATATCGATATTTATCGATATTAATTTCGAAAAGAAATTATCGAGAAGGAGACTTTTAAAATTAATTATTTAGAGATAAAGGAAATGCCCGTAAATAGATTAATAAAAGTATTTAGAATATTAAAATATAGGAGGTTTAGGGAGCTATTAGGGATATTTATAAAATTATTACGGCCGGTTATAGTAGGTAATAATAAAAAGATTCTAGAAATGGAGGATTTAAATAAGTATTTGGGTATTATAATAGGAGAAATAATAGTAAATTAATTAAAGGGAATAGGAAATATATAAATAGTTTTATTCTTAACCCCAAAAGGGTAATCGAAATAGTCTTCGAGTGAAGGGGTATATTAAATTCTAGGGTAATATTCTGGGTCAAAATAATATAAATTAATATATAGTTGGTTAATACTGCCAGTTACCTAAAAGGTTTTGGTAAATAAGGGATACCCCCAGCTCCCCCGGCCAGAGTTCTAGAATCCTGTTCTCCACAGCTATATATAGACACATAGAATCAATCAATTCTCCCATACAATCTGACACGTCCTCCTATTACAGCACTCTTTGCTCGACTCCGGCTGTGCAGCCACGTCTCTCACCGCCTTCTTTGGGTTGTTTTCCTTTGCTTCTTTTCGTTCCAAACATCATCCTGTTCCTACCAGCGCAAAAATCAAAAGATGGTCATCGTGAACGAGTAAACTGCGTACCGTACCCTTCCGTCTCGACCCAAGCCAGGTCTGGCCCCTCGTTCCCGTCGACAAAAATCCGGGGCATATCGGGATCCCCGCCGCACCAGCAATGCCTGCTAGCTTCGCGATAAACAATGCAGCGTTGACTTTTGTATGGGTCCCTGTTAGTGCAGGTCCGCGGCAGCTGTGGAGAAAGCCAAAAGTCAAGAAGGGGGGGTCGGAAGATTTCTCAATCTCTTGCGTTTCTTTGCATGCTGACCTCAGACAAGCCCTGGTTCGTTCACTGCAGCGCCGGTCCTCGTTGCCCCGGTCCCGACAGCAAAGAGGTCCCTTGGCACATTTTTTGGTGTCCAGTGTGTCCCGTCCCTGGCAGGCTGAACGTGGCACCGGCAGGCAACTTGCATCTCAAAACGGCAGGGCTTTTGCGTGTGCGCTTGGCCGCTTGGCGCTTGGCAATACCAAGACTTTAACAAGATGGGCCGCACTGCCCGCCAGATGGACTTCGAGAATGTCTTGGCAAAGCCCTTTTGCTGAAACTTTAACCCAACACAAGCTTTGTCTCGACCCCCTCCCCAGGACCAGGACACATCGTGACTAACAAACAGGCAAAGTCGATGTTCTTCTGAGATTCTCCATGTTTCGGGACTTCCTCATGCGGTCTTCCTGCGATATCCGCCTCAAGCCGCCAGTCCGGCCCCTGAAGATTCGCCACTGCCCACCACGTCCAACGACGCACGCGGCAACGGCTTAACGGGTGCCATCAGTCCATCACTGCTCTCCGGCCGAGAACGACGCCTTCCGGTTTTTGCTCGAGGCAAAGAGAGGAGTGTTTGCCCCGGTAGGCGTCCGGCTTGGCCGAGACTATCGGGCGTCTGAGCCGGCCCCGCAAGTTGCGAGTGTCTATGGCGGGAATCAAGTGCACTTCATCCGAAAGATGTGTAGTCTTTGTTTCGACTCTGCCTGTTTGCGAACCGTCATGTTCACGGTAGAGATATCTCAGATCCTACCTACTACTGTAATACAAGTATACTTGTCTCGTGGGCCGGCGTAGCAGCAGAGATTGAGATAAGCAAATGTCAGAAGCTCATACGTAATCAGCCATCAAGGTTCTCGAACGACGACCACAGCAAAGTAGCTAAGCAGGGACGTCTAAAGAGTTGGTCTCGGGTTGCCTTTCCGCCGAACCAAGCCACATTCTCATGTCGTTTCTTTCCCTTTTGCTTGGGTTACATGCCTCTGTTTTCCTTTCGAGCTCTCCAATCCTGATCCTGTGTCTTCGGGCTTGAATAGCTACGTTTTATTCCAATATCCGTACCGGTGGCCAGAGACTGCTTCATACACATAATGATGGCGGAGGCCGAGTTGAGTTGCGTTAGAGTTGTCCACGGCTGGAAAGAGAAAAAAAATGGATGACATCAAAACTCAGCATTGTTTGTCCGTCGTCTCTTATTGGAGTCCATTGTTGGACGAGCTTTGTGTGCTGCTGCTCGCATTATCAATGTCGGTCGCTCTAGCTGCTATCACCAGCGACCCGCTACCAAGGAGTAGTGCTTGGACAACGTGTCGGATGAGGTACCCGACAAACGAGGGCAGCTACCTACATGCGTAGGTGCCGCACATACATGTTCCAGTCACATGAAATACATACAGCGTGTGCATGAAGTTTATAAACGGGCACACATCCGTCGTCTTTTCTCGCAGTCATGGCAGCATGCTTGCTTCAGGGCTGGGAGGGAGGTTTTCTTTGAGGATCAGTGTTTGTGGCGTGTTGACTCTTTACCCGAAGCTCAGTTCTGTAAGCCGAACTGTCCAGGTCTCCTGCAAAGCTGGGCTCTGGATTACCAGATCTTTCAGGTACAACATCACTTGTTATGTACGAGTTGAGCTGTTACAACAACAACAGCAACAACTACAAGGGAAAAAAAAAAGTGTCTCAAGTTGTCGGACTTGATAATGGCCAAGATATTAGACTTGCCACGATAGAACAATCACAGTACCTAGACTCACATTTTTGGATTCGTTCTCAATCAGTCAAAGAAGTAGGTAGTTTCTACTTGTATTGGGCTCTTTGAAGAGCAAACAAGTTTCAAGAACCATGGGGGCAATAGCACACCAGATCAACCTCCGATGGTCATGCTCGGAACACACAAGACACGCCTTTGACTTCAACTGCAGACCAAAATTAACATGGCACCACTTGGTAATGCCGGATAGCCGCAAGCAAATACGTACGAAACGTATCGCCCCATAATGCATATTCCTCGTATGTTGTTCATTATGCATACCCTCTCAGAGGGTAGTTACTTAGGTATCGTTCCCCAGATATCCTATCGTACAGCCCATATCCGCCTATTATTACACTCCCTTAAATCCATATCCATATCGTATAGTCGTATCGTATCGTCATTAAAATCTTCATCTCCCCTCCCATCGCTTCTCTTCCTTTGCCAGGAGTAGTCGTCGATTTACTCCTGATGACTCTTACTAGCCGCCCCCTCCTTCTTCATCCACTCGCAGCCCGTCAGCTTGCCAGCCGTCTCCTCGACCGAGCCGTAACCCGAAGCAGCCGGGTCGCGGCCTTCGGACGCCTGTTGTAGCGTCGCCTTGGCGTGCGCCTTGTCTTGCTCGCCCGAGGTGGTCCAGGCGTGGGAGCCGGTGATGTTGCCGATTGCGGCCTGTCGCGTATTCAGTTAGCATCGGAAGATGGGGAAAGGGATTGGAGAGGGGGGATGGGGTAATGGACGTACCTCAGCAGCGCCCTTGATATACTCAGCGTGTCCGGCAATCATGCCAGGCTGGGGCTGGTTGGCGTTGGAGGAGGGGTTGGTGTTGGTGTTTTGGTTGGAGGAAGACATTTTAAGTGGTGGTTTGTTTTCGTTCGTTATTGAATTGGTATCAATTGAGTATCGTTTGAATGCTTTTTTCGACTTTGCTTTGACGAATTTGGAAGATGGATGTTTGCGAATTTGGGAAGCAATGGTGTTTTGTACTTTGCGATTTGGCGATGCGAACTACTGCGGAATAATGACGTCGATCCGCTGACGTCATGGGTACCTCTACGGCATCGGCATCCGTCGTCCTGCAACCACGGATCGAACCCCTGAGGCTCTCCGATGTCAACGACACCATTCGGATTATCATCTGGGTATTACGTTGAGATCTCTGGCAGTTCTCGATTGAAGATCGACTTCAATCCATATGAGGCTATGGCGATCGTCTTTGGACTCTCAAAGCTGGTGCTAGAATGCAGAAAATCGGCATAGGAGAAACGACTTCTTGCAGAAACATCACCATGCCGAATCACTTCACTTCCTTAATCTTGAAATCTTTCATTTTTGACATTGAAGATCTCAAAGGTAGGTGACAAAAATATTAGGCCGTTGATTCCCCTTAACGACTTCCCCTCCCTCTTTCAAAATCATCAAAGCATACCCAGCCCCTTGAAGTACGCGCCCAGCCCATCGAAATCATCAACCGCAAGAACCGCGCCAATATACCCATCCGGCCTCACCACCAACGTCCTCCCCTTCTTCGGATCAATCTCCAACCGCTCATACACCCTCCCATGGCCCTCGTGCGCACTTTCAGCATCCGCCATCACCCGCCAGTAATTATATCCTTCCTCGTCACTCCACGGCCTGAACACCTCCGGCAAATCCAACAACTCGACCTTTGCTCGATCAGCGCTATGAATCATGAGGACCTCCACCAGCGCCCTCGCTCTGCCAGCTGTTAACCTCCCCATCCCATTGCTTTCGTCTCCAAGATACCTCCCCAGTTCTTGAATGTTGTCCGACAAGTTTTGATGAGTAGCAATATCCCCAGCAAAAACCAGCACCCTAAACTGCCCCGTGGCCTGCATCCGTCTATGAATCCAGCAGGTCACCGCATCCGCCTGGTACACAGCCTGAAAATCCGGTAACCGCTTTCCGGGGACCAGATCGGCTTTGACCAGACTCGGTCCCAAGTCTGCTGAGGTCTTGATATCTCGCGGGAGTTGCACAACACACGAAGGAGCAGGATATCGAATCGACAACCCCGTCGTAAACTTCATTCCTCTCAGAAACTCGGTGTCAAACTGTGACGATGGTTGGCCGACGAACAGTTTGAGATAGCCCCTATCAAACGAGATGAGGTCTTGAGCTACGGGTCGTCGTTCGGATTCGTACGTTGCAAGCAGTCTTCTTGCTGCTTCGGGGTTGTTGAACGGAGACTTCTTCTGAAGAACAAGCCGCAACTTCCACCCAAGATTATACGCATCCTGTATACTCGTATTCATCCCCTGCCCCGCCTTCGGACTATGCGTATGCACTGCGTCCCCAACCAAAAAAGCACGCTCGTTATGTCGCGAGAAGTGGCTGCCTACGCGCTGCCCAACCCGGTAGGCGGACCACCACGATACCGAGCCGATTTCCAGGGTATAAGGGGAGAAGATGTCGCGTGCGGCGGCGATGATGCGCTCCAAAGTCAAGTCTTTGGGGTCTGAGAACGAGGTGCCGCTCTCAACGGGGACGTAGAGGCGCACTTCCTTGTTGGCTCGTGGCATCATGAGGATGGTGCCCGTCGAGGCGCCGAGGTAGCAGCTGCGCCGGAGGTCGGGAAAGTTGGATTTGGGGACTAGGTCGACGACGCCAAAGACGGAGTCGGTTAGGTCGCCTTCGAATTGGACGTCGAGTTGCTTGCGAAGCCAGGAGTGAGCGCCGTCGCAGCCGATGATGTATTTGGCGAGGACTCTTTCTTCTTCCACTTTCACTTCTTCGGGAGTATTTCCGTTAACGGTCTGTTGATATAGGTGTTGTTAGTAACAGCTTCCTTCTGAGAAAACATCCACGGAACTGTCGATCCTTACAGGTGGTGTTGTTGAGCTTTCAAGGGAATTCGACGCCACTGCTTCGGACTGCACCTGTGTCTTCTTAACCAAGCGCACCTCAACGGGATAGACGTCGTCAATGCCATGTAGCAGGGACATGGACTCATTGATCTTGACCTCAATAGGCCGGGTGTTGTACTGAATGTTAATATTCTCATGATTAAGTAGGTTCCGCTGCATGTGGTATTCAACCCTCGCTGCACCACACCTTGTCAACATCCTCATTTCCCTCAACTTTCATAGGAATAGAAAAACTGTCCAACTTACCCTGCTGCAAAGTAGTCTCCCTAAACTTCCCCAGCTCCTCCACCTTATCCTGAATCACCTGCTCTCTCTCAATCCCACCACCACTCTTGCCATCCTTCTTCTTTTGACCCCAGAAGGCAATCTCCTCCACCCTCCATGATTCCGCGGCAATCTGAGGTCCGATGCCGTACGAGTCAAAGATCTCGTTGGTTATGGACTTTAGCCCTTCGGCTGCTCCTCGCTGGGTGGGACCAGGTTTCTTGTCTATGAGGAGGACGGTGATGGGGGAGTTTCGGAACCAATTGGCTAGGGCAAGACCTGAGAGACCAAAAGGAAGTTAGTTTGGTGTTGAATGATCTTGAGGAGATTGATGAGAGCTTCTTACCGGCTGGTCCTGCACCAATGATGAGCACATCTACTCTTTTGACTTGAGTCATTCCGATTAGCTTTGTGGTGGTTTCGATGCGAGGATGGTCTGGGATGCTCAAGAAGTGTAGAAGTCAATGAAGACGGCTACTCGTCAGATCTTGAAGCTTCTCCTCCTCATGTTTTATAGTTTTGACTGATAGTCCGAGGCACTTCGAACCCAGACGAGAGCATCACCTGTGTAAAAATGAGGCGTCGGTCCAATGCTAATTACCTTTATGTTTGTTTACTTCGAGTGTCTAGCGCGATATTCGATCCGCGCGGCATAGTCAATATTCAACATGGGACGCATCACGGCCCCAAATCGGCTTGCCAGATACGTCCCCGGATGCTGGGAGAACCGGCAGGAGCAAACCGCAACAAAAAACCGCGGGTCGTCGGTTTTGTTTGCCTCAACGTTTTGAGTCAAGTCTCCCGTATATTGGTGGAATATTGTGGCTGAATGGTTTTTGTAAGTATCGTTCTCATCTGTCTTCGAACCATGTCAACCTCCGCTGTGGTTCTCCATTGGGATATTTCCGGAAGGAGATGTATAAAAACAAGTATGCCGTTGAATCGTTAGTTCCAACGTACTTGATCATGGTGTTGAATGGAAAATATGGTTTGTCCTGTTGTGGCTTGAAGACGGGAAGAGAATGTTGGTGAGGTGCTTCACCGTTGACCAAAGCTGTACAATCAAATCATCAATTAGCCATTCGTTCGGTTCACTGATAATCCTCATTTCTTGTAGCAACAGCGAAATCCAGTGGCCACAGCAATTCTTCCCCATGGACCAAGACAAAGCCTCCGTTTTCACGTCTCACTATATCCCGCCCCGTCCCGCTCCGCATCCCGCTCTTCATCCCGATCTTCCATGTCACTGAAGAGCACAATCTTGAACAGCAACCACTCGACACATTCTCAACTTGGTAACCCGGATGCTCAAGAAGATAATTCGAGGCTAGAATTACATCTCAGCCCTTACATTGAACTGTATTCTCCTGAACAGCACACACAGTGATGGAGCCCACTTCACATCCGCGTCGTGTTTCGTCCACCTTACCTCAGGCTTACCCCTGGACCAAGCCGGACCAGGAACTAATGAGCCGGTACAAGGGGCCGATTAATTCGCGACAAAGGAAGGTTCTTCGTTCTTGGCCAGAAGCATATATGTCAAATATCAAGATCATTGAACCAACGTTCAATATTGGTTTGCCTGTGAATATACCACCGGGATACCAGAGTGGGAGGTCAAGTTGGGACTTATGTACGACAGGTGTTGACTGGCTTCGGCCGGTAATGAAGAGACATGATGATGTGATTGCTATGGAAGAGGAGGAGAGGTAGAAGACGCGATTTTAGACTTGTGAGTTTTGGGTTCCAAGAGCGGAATGTATTCGTCGGCGTAGATACTCTCTTGCCTACGACGATTAGGCGTTAGAAATACAAATGGAACCCACCTCTACCAAGACAGGAAATCAGATCTGGTCCTTCAATTTTCCAGACATCTCGTTCGTTCCTACCTGCTATTTCCTTCGAACAACCCACAGATACCGTAATCGTAGTAGCCCGTGCACTTAGCCTACGCACCTGCCGCAGCTGGGCTCGCCAGCCCGCACCTTCCTTCCATTCGGGCCTTATAAGGTCCCTGTTCCGAGCCTGTCAGTAACCCCACGATCCCTCGATTGCACCCCTCGTGGTCAAATGGTATGTGGCGGGGCCAGATAAACTGCCCGTTGCGTTGGTAGCGGAGGCACGGTTTTCGTAGGTCGCAGCTTGGAGCTGGGTTCAAATCGGACCTTGGTCATGGGCGGCTGAGCTTTTTGCGTTCTTATTTCATTCATTTTTTCCCCCTCATTTCGCACGATGCTTCAAGTAATCTAGGATTAGGAACGGGTTTCTTTTACCTTGGTTTCCCTTTGATGACTCCGTGTTGATCGAGTGTCCGATAATGTTTGACGTCGATGGAACCTAGCTCAAATCCGTTATAGGTCTTGCTGAAAATCGTTGTCTGCTCAGTTTACCAGCTTTTGACCGATGAGGTGCAGAATCTTTTTCAGAATTACCCGGATGTTCATCTTAGCTGTTATTGAAAGTCATCCCGAGGAGAAATGCTTCCTGATGTAGAAAATACAATGCCCGTAAATGAACATCGTGTGATGGTCTGAAACCGACCGGGACAAAACAAGCAAGCAGTTATTACCGCAATGATTTGGAACCCCTCATTGACCAAGCTGTTTTGTATCGGAGAATGATAGCCAACTGTCTGAGTCGCATTGGAAAAGAGTCTCGAATAGTTATCCAGGTTCTGCAAACGACACTCGCAAAGTCGAGAAATGCAGTGGTGATGTTGCCAAGCGATGTGTTTTCTGCCCCTAACCCTGCTGTCGATCATTGTTCTGTAAGTGAAGAACCAACCAATTGGGTGTGGTATAGAAGCAAGAACTGTGGAGCCTTCAGGTACGTACCTCTTTGATCACCACTTTCTCAAATTCTCCCAGAATCGATTTCCAAACGTCAAGCCTGTTCGGAAATATCTCCCTTGAGAACCACCAAAGCATGCCAACTTAGCATTCTGAACATCTTCCGTCAGCCAGTTCTCTAGACACCCATGCCAAATCATATCAAATTTGTAGGATCTCCTATTGATGCAGTCGACTACTTCAAGACTGTTCCTCCATCCTTTGACATGCGGTGACCCGCCGCTTGACGACAGCCAATCCAGAAATACGAGGCAATGATGTTGTGAAGGATTGGGGCTGCTTCGATGATTGTACAAGCGTACTACTGTAGCTCTTTAAAAGAGCGAAAGTGGTAAAAGTCCGCGTTCTGTCCCATGCAACTCATCGGATCATCACGCACGTGCTTGAAGTTGTACATATAAATTCCTCTTCCTCTACCTACTAATTTTGTGACAGTTTAACTTACCCAAGTGCTGGAAGACCGTGAAGGCATCAACGACTATAAAGAAAACCAAGCAAAGGGTTACATGCACATCAAATCAGGTTCGCGCCATGGAAACCTCAGACTTTGACCGCTCGAGGATCTACAAAAGCTGGGATGTGGACGGCAAGTTTGTTAGTACCCAGATCTCTACCCAGCACTTTCTCTCAGCAAGTTTCTAACATGGGTCCTACAGCACAGCGACGGCCGCGAAGTCGCCCTCCTCGAGTACATCTACAACCGTCCCGACATTGACCAGCTGCGCGGCAACCCCCAAAGAGTCCTCCAGGCCATCGACGACTACGCCCGCTCCGTCACCGGCTTAATCAACATCGGCGAGACCAAGGGCGCCATAGTCACGAAACTCATTGCCGACCACAAGCCCGACACCATCCTCGAGCTTGGCGCCTACGTTGGCTATTCGGCCATCATGTTCGGCGACGCCATGAGGAAAGCCGGCGGAAAGCAGTACCATAGCGTCGAAAAGAGCCCCTTGTTTGCCGCGGTGGCTGCGAGTCTCGTTGACTTGGCTGGTCTGAGGGATGTTGTCAGGATCACGGTTGGCACTGGTGCTGAGGGTATTCAAAGGCTGTACGATTTGGGGGTCTTGAAGTCGCGGGTTGCTATGGCTTTTTTGACCATCATAAGCCGAGCTATACTAGCGATCTTAAGCTTTGTGAGAAATTGGGTCTTGTCGGTCCGGGCACAGTCTTGGTGGCTGATAACATGATTCTGCCGGGAAACCCACCGTATGCTGAGTGGGTGAGAGCTAGTGTTGCTGAGAAGCGAGAGCTTGATGAGAAGTCGGATGAGAAGGGGAATCCAAATTTGCAGTATAAGAGCAGATTCATCAAGAGCTGGGAGCCGAGTGGCCATGAGGATGCTCTGGAGATTACTGAGTGTGTGGGTGTCGAGGATTGAATCTGATTACGTACCTCAGTAAGACAGTTGACATAAATAGGTTTGGGAAAACCATGAGCTCATTCAATAGAGAACCCCAGGTACCATTGTGAGATTGATTTCAATCTGATCCGAGCAATTACCAGGCGTTTAAATGCCGGTCGCCTGTTGCAGCTGCCACTATCGAGATAAACCAGAAACGCCGGACACTCTCGATCCTGTATTGGAGACATTATAAATACCCCTGAGACTTGCACAGCAAACGTGGAGTACTGGCGCATGTCAGAAGAACAGAACAATTTAAGACTTGATGGGGAGAAAGACCACTGTGTAGAGGGTGATGTTCGTGGATGGAGGTTGATTCGGGGGATCACGAAGAGAAACAGGGTTAGGGTTGTAGGCGGTGGAACTGCTTCGCCCAAAATCCAACTCCAACCATTTGGCTGCTGCTTTGCTGTCGTCCGTCATGGACCTGCTTGTCAAAGTCAGACGAGAGCATCATGTGCATCACGCAGATTTCAGGGGCAAAGCAGTTAGCCCAACGCGACAGAAGCCTGATGAAGCTGTCAGTTCAACATTCAAATTGATAATGCGCGCCGCAAGCCAATGTGAGAGATGACAGCCAAGCATTCCGTCGGCACAATCTCGCCGATCTTTCGCAGCCGTTGCCCGTGGGCATGAAGGTATGGTATGGTATGGTAAGCAACGCAGAAGGGCAAAGGGCAAAGTGTCAACTCGGCTGTTGGTGGTGGTCCCTGAATTCTCACCTGGACATCTTCTTCCTCAGTTCCTCTTCGTCAATCCATTTCCACCGACCATCGCGACGACAAACTCCATCACGACGCAAACGTGTGGAACGCGCTGCGACATCTCCAACTCGAAGAGAAATTGCGAAGTTCAGTGGCGCGCGACCCCTCTTCGTCATATTCGTGCTGGGCAACGGGGTCACGACTCCCTATCACGATAACCTCAGCGACAATCGATTGGGCCATCCACCACCGCAACGGGGTCGTCCATCCGCTAGCCCCTTATCGCAAGGGCCGCTATTACACGATAAGGAACCATTCGGCACCGACGTCATCGAGACCCTCTTCAATTCCCAACTCGCCTCGACAACCACACAACTCCAGTCTTGGTCGTCCATCAGTTCTTGGTTTCCAGTCCAACACACACAACACACACGGCAACACGGCCTGTGTCGTTTTTGTCTAGGCTGTCGTACTTGACAACCGAGCCAGACACGCGCGTGTCATTCATTAGTTTGGATTGACTGCCTTGATTCAGATCACTTTCTCTCCTTGGACCCTGAAACTGTCACTCATCTGTCATCCTTTCCCGTTGCCACCTAGTGCGCGCCTCCCTCTCCAACCACTACCGGTACTTACTCCTCTGACTTTCATACTTGATCTCCATCATGTCCTGGGACCTCACCCGTCGTCGATGGATGCGATCGTTGAACAACAAATATATCTTTGACCGCATTGTAGGTGACTTGTGTTTTCTGCTTTTGGCTTCATCCGATCTCTCTCCTCTTTCCCTTTTCATCACAAAAAGCCAAGTTCTGGAAGATTCGCACAAATCCACCGGCACACAACTCTCTGAACCGACACAGCGCGCCGAACGTCCATACCTTATTCCACTTCAGTTTTCACTTGGCAAACCGGCTGCACAAAATTTTTACGGCACTGAATCTGATCTTTCCTGTCTCGTTACTTGCCGTGTTGCGCTTGTCCTTTTGTTTTCGTACACAGAATTGGACAAGGAAATCACTACACTACGGCCACAAACCGACCGAGTACCAACACAACGAGTGCTGACGAACAATGACCTGAATTGCCGACTTTAGCCCTTATTATTTGCCATCGTCGTCCTAATCGAAATGTCCATCCTCGCCCGGCTAACGGCCAGGTTCAACCAAGCCTACAATGAGCGACCTGGTGCGTTTCTCAAGTCCCATACTCCTTATGCGACGATTCGAGGGTCGGATGTTTTTGGACGTCACGTAACTCTTTTCGCTGCCATGCGCAACAAACTGCTAACAAAAAGGTTGCTGGCATGCAGTGCTCACGATGATGGTGACCAATGCGGTCCTAGGTGGAGTCGCCGACACGGTAGCCCAGTCCATCACGGCGGTCCGCGAGCGAGCCGTCCGTAAGTACCCACCCGGCCGGGGCCCGAACGCCCGCGACGACCCGGTCGCCTACGAGATCCACGAGCTCGACCGGAAGAACCCCCTCAACGAACAAGATCTTATCCCGGAATCGCGGGACCTGCCGCCTCCGTTCGACTTTGAGCGGTTGACCCGCTTCATGGCGTACGGCTTCTGCATGGCGCCCCTGCAGTTCAAGTGGTTCGGCTTCCTCGAGCGATGCTTCCCCATCACCAAGACGAGCGCCTATCTGCCGGCTTTGAAGAGGGTGGCTTTCGACCAGCTCATCTTTGCGCCGTTCGGTCTCGGGTGCTTCTTCACGGCCATGACCCTGGCCGAGGGCGGTGGAAAGAGGGGCGTCTATGACAAGATGAGGGACATGTATGTGCCGACGCTCAAGGCAAACTACATTCTTTGGCCGGCGGTTCAGATTATCAACTTTCGGTTGATGCCCGTGCAGTTCCAGCTGGTGAGTTTTCCTCGTGCGATATTGCGGGAAAGGAGATGTTGCTAACAACATCATAATGAAATAGCCCTTCGTTTCAACTGTTGGTATCGCCTGGACAGCCTACCTCTCACTTACCAATGCCGCCGAGGATGTGCAGCAGACCACCGCTGCTCGCCCGGCGCCCGGCTCTCCCAACATTCGTCTGGCCTAAAAACGGTTGTGCGACGTTGACCATCAAGGTTCTTTCTTTCTCCTCACGGATTCGATGACGTTCAAGTTGCTTATAGGCGCAACACCTACCTTTTGCCGAATATCCGCATAAACGACATGGAGGAACAGTACACATCTGGCGGGTTGACTCTTGTCCCTGCCATTTTTTTTTGCGGAGAAGAAGGAGAAGGAGGATTCATTGCAAAAGAGGTTACACGGGGGGGAATGGGTTCGGAGGATACTATACCACGGCTTTTTTCTTTGATAAGCCGACCGACCTAAAGGCGTCTTGGAGTTTTTGACAAGGGGCAAACTTTCGCCCTTTCTTCTTCATTGTGTTTACTTAGACCTGATCTCGATTGAAACATGGAATTGATTGCCCAATGTTGAAGCCACCGCTTGTGATGTACCTGGTGCGATACCTAAATGCGTAACATGTTGTTGGCAGGTTGGCCGGCAATAAGCGGTCGGGAGATCTACAGATCGAACATGAGACTATGCTAAGAGGTTGGGTTAGGTTATATATACTCGCTCCCCAAAAATGATCACGTTGTCTCCTTCATCTCCCCGGTAAGCCGAAATCCGGGTTCATGGAAAGGATGGAAAGACATGGTACGACTTGGACCCGGGTTGTGTTGTTGCAAGAAGCCGACATATTCTCGAATTGTCGATCCAGTTTCCCGAGGTTATGTTGCCAAGTTCAATTGAGTTCCGGGTCGGTACAAGTCGTCGGGGAATGCTTGACCGCCATGTGAAGTGAAGCTTGCTGTTGTCGTGCCTGCGTGTTGTCAATGTTGTTGACAGGATTGAAGGTTCCTGCATTTTGAGAAGAAACATGAGATTGAAATTTTTTACTGCACGTATAAGTGATAACGATAAAAGATCACTCATCTAATCATCCCACGTCCCGCTCGTCTAGAACAACTAGATTTTTTTTTTGCCTCTAGGCATTATCGGACCGATTTAACATCATGTTGAACTGCGACAATCGGAGCTCTTCTAGCTGTCAATGCCGTGGCCGTGGTATTCAGAAGGATTCCGGAGGCCTTTCAGTGGAAGGATCACCCCATCCGCAACAGCAGGACCCCCAAACGCCTCGACGTCACTGGCTCCCCCTCTTTGCCAATTGGCCCCACATGAGCTCGGTGTTACCCCTCCATTTGTAGAGGTATCGATTTCGTTTACCCCCTTCGTTCTCTAGACTGCCCCTCCATTGAACCATCACTTGGTGAGGTAGCGACCGCTCTTCGGACGGGGGACCACCCGGCGTTGACAGACGGATGGCAGGAGAGGCTTCCGTCTCGTGTGTTGAGGGTTGAAAAGAGATTGGCCAAGCAACGGTTGGGATTGGGACTCAAACAAGAATAAAAAGCTGACCTATCATCATTGCGTCTTGAGGGATATCCACCCTCCTCCTCTTCGCTTCCATTCTCCTCTCTGTTGATAAGACAAGCTACTTTTCTTCTGTCATCGTAGTCTGCTCTTGATCTTCTTCTCCTCTCCAAAGAACAAATCGTAATACCTAGTCACATATACCCAAACCACAACCGCCATCATGTCTCTCTCCAACAAGCTCTCCATCCAGGACGTCGACCTCAAGGGCAAGCGCGTCCTCATTCGTGTAAGCTTCCAGTTCCTTCAGCTATAGCTTGCTAGCTAGCTCTGGTGTTATGCTGTCCAACTGTGTGATGATTCATATGAGGTGATGATGATGAGTAGACACTAACGCACCACCCACTCTCTCCAGGTCGACTTCAACGTCCCCCTTGACGCCGACAAGAAGGTCACCAACCCCCAGCGCATCGTCGGTGCCATCCCCACCATCAAGTATGCCATCGACAATGGCGCCAAGGCCGTTGTCCTCATGTCCCACCTCGGCCGTCCCGACGGCAAGGTCAACCCCAAGTACTCTCTGAAGCCCGTTGTCCCCGAGCTCGAGAAGCTCCTCGGCAAGAGCGTCACCTTCGCCAACGACTGCGTCGGCCCCGAGGTCGAGGACATTGTCAACAAGGCCGACAACGGCGCCGTTGTCCTCCTTGAGAACCTCCGCTTCCACATTGAGGAGGAGGGCAAGGGCACCGATGCCGAGGGCAACAAGATCAAGGCCGACAAGGCCAAGGTTGACGAGTTCCGCAAGGGCCTCACCAAGCTCGGTGATGTCTACATCAGTGAGTTTTTCTGCCCGCTCATCTTGTCCATTGAGAACAACAGCTAACACAATCCCTCCCTACAGACGACGCCTTCGGCACCGCCCACCGCGCCCACTCTTCCATGGTCGGCATCGACCTCCCCCAAAAGGCCGCCGGTTTCCTCATGAAGAAGGAGCTCGAGTACTTCGCCAAGGTCCTCGAGTCCCCCCAGCGTCCCTTCCTCGCCATCCTCGGCGGCGCCAAGGTCTCCGACAAGATCCAGCTGATCGACAACCTTCTCGACAAGGTCAACACGCTCATCATCTGCGGCGGCATGGCCTTCACCTTCAAGAAGACTCTCTACAACATCCCCATCGGCAACTCGCTCTTTGACGAGGCCGGCGCCAAGACCGTTCCCGATCTCGTCGAGAAGGCCAAGAAGAACAACGTCAAGATTGTCCTCCCCGTCGACTACATCACCGCCGACAAGTTCGACAAGGACGCCAACACTGGCAAGGCCACCGACAAGGACGGCATTCCTGACGGCTGGATGGGTCTCGACTGCGGCGAGGAGTCTGTCAAGCTCTACACCGATGCCATCAACGAGGCCCAGACCATCCTCTGGAACGGCCCCGCCGGTGTCTTCGAGTTTGACAAGTTCGCCAGCGGCACCAAGGCCACGCTCGACGCTGCCGTCAAGGCCGCCGAGGAGGGCCGCACCGTCATCATTGGCGGTGGCGATACCGCTACCGTTGCTGCCAAGTACGGTGTTGAGGACAAGCTCAGCCACGTCTCCACTGGTGGTGGTGCCTCTCTTGAGCTTCTTGAGGGCAAGGCTCTCCCTGGTGTTGTTGCTCTTTCTGAGCGTCAGTAAGTGTTTGCTCGGTCCTTGGCTTTTTGTCCAAAAAAGAGTTGGGAAAGAGTTTAAGAAAGTAATGATGTTATGATACCTCAAAGGGTCCTTGGACGGATTAGCAGGGCTAGTCTCTAGGTTTACTTTGGTCTCAAGAGTCGAGAGATAAATAGAACAAAACAGTTAAAGTCCATGATGCGGTTCCAAAAGTGCAATTGTGAGGCTCAGGTTTGACACGAAGTATGTGTTGTCTGAAACTTGATGTGGCTGGTTTGCATACCCTCAACATGCCAATGTCAGCATTCCAATGGGCAGCTCTCCACTTCAGGGTCGGAATGCAATCCTATAGCCCCCCCTCGACCATGGACCCTGTTCTCGGACGTCACATTGTGCCCTTGGTGGCAGTTCCCAATTCACAAATCTACCGACTGCCAGGACCTGCTCGCGCTCTTCTTCAGATCCCTCGAACCTGGCTTCTGAAGTGGTCGTCAAGAAACACCTAGTGCGAGTGTCCGCGATGTCTTCCATATCAAGTTCCGCGAAACAATACCGAGCCGCAAACTCAAGTCACAAATCATCGTGAATACCAATATCGAAGCGTGGGTAAATATTGTATTGATGCGCCTTTCCGTCCTTCTCCCTTCATGTCATGGTTCGTGCCAGCTTGAATATGTTCTCCGATTACCGCTTCTTGGCAGCCTCAACCTTCTTGAGCTCCTCCCTATGGTTCAGAACAATACATGTTAGCATTTGTATCTTCCAAGCACAGCCCGTTCCAGACACTCCCCCAACGCTTTTGTCTACTTCCCGCAGATTCCCCAAAGTTGTAGGCTGCCAAATGTAATAACTTCATGGCTACAGTCTGGCGGAAACTGGGGCGTTTCGTCTGGGGTATGGAGAGAGGTCGACATAAGGAGATGCTTTAACAGGGAGAGAAAACCTACTTTAGCTGCGCAGAAAAGTCGTCGCTCGTGTCATCGTCGTCCCACGACTCCTCCCATAGGTGCTTGGCCTCGTTGTTGCCCTTGGCGGCTTCTGTGTCTTCGGGTGCCCAGTCTGTTTTTGTAGCACGTACTTGTTAGCGTATGTCCTTTCTTTCGGAACCCAGCTAGAGCTTGCGTTTCTGGTAGTGATTTGAAGGGTTAAGCGTTCGGAAGATGATAGAAAAGCCGAAGCTAATCGGGAAGAGACGTTGTGTGCGTAAAGGCGGTGGTTGAACTGGGCTTGTGCTCGGGTTGTCATGACGGAGGTGATGATGGTGTTGTCGGTGACGGCCTGGTAGAAGCCATGAAGCTGTAGCTATAATGATCATGGAGGTCTCCTTCTCAGGTCCAACCCTAGGATGAATACCGGGCGCGGGGCGCTTGTAGAGATGGGTCGATGGTGTAGATATGTGGCGGTATAGGAATAAATGTTGTCGCGATGCGCATCGCAAACCCTCCAGCGCAAGAGGCAAACTAACCATCAACAGGGAAATCCTCAAACTCGTCGTCCTCCTCCAACACGGCCGTCTTCTTCTCGGGAACAGCCTGCTCGGGCTTGGGCTCGGTCGACTTGACGTCGTTCTTGGGTTGTGTTGAGGCCATTTTGAATTTTATGTGTTGTGTGTTGTTTTGCGTTGTCTTTGGTCAAAGGAATAGCTGTTCGGAGCTGATGACGCTAGACGGATGGATCTATCGACGGCGTTCGTTCGCAAGAGGCGGGACACTTGTCGGTTGTGCTGTGGTCGCGTCGCGGTGTATGCTGGTATTATGAATTGCGCGGAAGAGAAATCAAAGTCGTCGATTTGGCGCAAAGATTATTGGGTGTTGGTTGGAAGTGGAAGGTCGGAAGCTTTGATCGTGTCGTATCGTGACAGCTTGGAGATCTTGTCCAGTGACGAGATGGAAGCAATCAATGAGGTGCCTGCCAACGACGGCCAACCCCAAGGCGGCAGCGGGACGACGTGCTGCTGGCGTCTGTCGAGCAAGAGCCCCAGGGGCGCGGCAAGAGCACGGGCCCCATTTCTTGTACAGAGTCTTGGCACAAAGCTTGAGGACCCCACTTGGTACCCCGCCCTGCGTCTGTGATGTGCTTTTGGTTTGTCTTTGACATCGTCATTTCTTCTCATCTCCATCTCGCATCAAGAATGCTTTAGACTTTGGAGCGGACATGACAGCTGCAATCCAAATCGCACAAGTACAAGCAACGCAGAAACTAGCAACTGCTTCTGTTCCTGATTTTGATGTCTTCAATTCATCACAAGATGCAAGGCACGAGTCAGCTAGGTCATTATGACTTCTAATAACAAGAGGGAGACCCTGTTAGTCGCAAACCATTGTTTGGATATGGTGCGGCAGCAAACCAACCTTTTGAAACCTTTGTTTTCTTCGACATCTCTCTACGGTCAGCCCAATTGAGCATTTGTGGTAAGCAGCTCGAGGCTGTGGTGTTAACAAGTGGTAACACAACATGAGATGCCGATATCCGTCTATATCGGATCTAACTTTGTAGGACCACCAAGTTGCGATTGGCTTTTCCCCTGGTGGCCGTTCATCCTGTTGCAACACTTGGATCAAGGATTGTAGATGATCCTCCGGAGGCTATACGGAAACTCTCCCGATGGAATTTGGCGATCTTGTCATGGTAGGAAACTGCCTCCGAGGACTTGTCATATTCTCGGACAATGGCCAACCGAGTGTCAAAATACGAGATGAGGTAGCTTGTCTCGAGTCGCCGGGCTGTTAGTACCAGCTAAACACACAAAGCTTGATTACCTTTGGTCATGCATTGTACCGTAAGCGCGGCGTCGACTTGCCGGTTATCTTCCGTTGGAGCTTGGATAATAATTCCATATCGGATACTAACACGACGCACAGTATCAAGAAAGATCTCACCAAGATTCCAAGCAATCGGACCTATGACACGGTTTGTCCCAAGTTCCAGGGCAACAACCTGGAATGGAACAAGGGGTAAAAAACCGGGGACGGCATCGGGGAACTTCAGTTTTCGATTGTCTTTAACTAACAAGCGCCGTCTTGGACGCCTCGTCGCCTCTTTCCCCTCGTTCACTTTTCTCTTCTGGGGCAATGCTGGTTCTTTCACGTACTTGGGCGAATTTTTAAAAGGGCTGACTACGACGCAACTTTCAGGAACAAGCCGCAGCAAGCAAATCAGCCCAAAAACCGAAACCTGACAATGACAACAAACCTAAACCAACAAATCTAATCCGATCTTCCTGGCATCTCTCCTCCTTCTCCTCCGAGCCCTGCCTTCAACTCAAAGGGTTCTTTTACATAACCGTTCGTGCCAGGTCGCCCAACTGATACCCCAAACACCCGTTCATCGAGCCAGAGAGCCAACGACAGGTCTTGATATCAAACCTTCCTACACCTCTACATATCGCCGGGCAGGCATACCGTATCTCTCGACACATTGACGACCTCTCATTGGCATTCTCCCCGGTGACCAACTGAAACCCCACCTTATGGTGGCCCAGGGCGTCCTTCGTAACACATCCACAAAGTTGAAATTCTGGCAACTGCAGGTGATAGAATCGCACCCGGGTAAAGTCCTCATCTTGGCCATTACCCCGCACTCTTCTCCAAAACAACCCTTTCCTATCTATTGTATCGCTACCACTTTTCGATCTTGGGGGAAAGAAAGAGATAATAAGAGGAAGAGAGAGGAGAAGAGAGGAAAAGAGAAGAAAAGAGAGGAGAAATAGAGGTTGATAAGGAAAGGGAGCGTCATTCTCTTCCCTTATTTCTTCTCTTCCCACCATCTCTTCCTATCATCTTTTCTCATCATCATCTTTCTTCTCATTATTTCTCTTCTTATCATCTTTCTTCTCATTATCCCTCTTCTTATCATCTCTCTTCTCATCATCTCTCTTCTCATCATCTCTCTTCTCATCATCTCTTTTCCCATCTTCTTATTTTTAGGGGGGTGAAGTGGCATATTGAGGTAGGGTGGGATTCCGCTGTGCGCCACTTGTTCTGCAGCTGAAATAAGGGCCCAACCCTGATGTGTTACGAAGGCCGCCCTGGGCCACCGTACCACCTTCCGACCTGGCTCTCTCGCGTCTGCACGTTCTCAGTTCGCTCCCTGCTGCGCTGAACGACCAATTGCTACGGCGCCATAGAACGACTCCAGTCCCCGGCCGGCGCTGAATACCCAGAGGAGCTGGACCGCGCTGAAAGGATAACACAACATCTCCACCACAACCGTCCGGGCACCAGTCCGCCCACTCGGCTTGGGCCGCAGCGCCGCTCCCAGTCAGCGCCCCCCGTCAGTGACCAGTCCTAAACAAGCGTAACGCCGGAACCCCAGGTTTCCTTGTTGGCAGTTTTTGCCATGTCCTGCAGCACCGTCTTAGATCCGGTTTCACCGGGCTTGCCGGCACCCCTGTATATACAGTACTATCTCTGTTCTGCCTTTTTTTCTTTGATATCTGTCAGAGCGGGGTCTGGATCTCGCTGATTTCACAATTCCCTCGGCTTGTGAAAAAAAAAGCAGGTTTTTTTCTTGTCGATACTTTTCAACACCAAAAAGTCGTGACGCCGGAGGCACTTATATAAGTGATCCCGGATTTCCATCCGGTTTTTTGCTTGGCGACCCGGCCATCCGGTGCCAATCCCGCTCGCCTATCCGCTTCCCGTTCTCGGCGACGTACAACAACCAATTCCAACGACTACCGTTACAGACCACGAACTGCGACCGCGCACACACCCAAAGAAGAAAAAATAGAAGCATAGGGTGTTACCCACCCGCAAAACACCAAAATGTCCGCGTTACGCTCTTGGTTCCGCGGGTCGTCCGCACCCTCAAAACAATCATCCAAGGCGCCAAGCACTGCGCCTAGCCCGGCTGCCAGTTCTACTTCCCTGCGCGACCACTTACATCTCCATGGACGGCCCAGAACCGCTTCCATCAACGCTGCCCAGCAGGAGGCAAACAATATCGAAGATGCCATGGCAGCGGTAGCACTGATCATGAACGACGACATTGACGGAGCGGAAGCCATGCTGCGCTTGCGCGAAGATGCCTCGACCTTCCACCAGCTCGGTCTGGGCGTGTCGACATTCTTGAGGAGTATCCTGGGTTTCGAAAAGGAGATCATGAACGAGACGACGCAGAGGCTGGGAGAGACGGAAACACGGGCATGGAACGACATGAAGAAGGCCCAGAAAGAGGCGGAGAAGCACGGGGTGTACGCTGGTTCGGTATATCCCCAGGGACACGCATCGGGAGGAAGCCACATTTACCCTCCGGGCTCTGAGTTTGCGCTTGTGAACGCGGAGGCCCAGCTTATGGGCGCCGTGGTGGCTGTCATGCACGAGAGTCTGACGGAAGCGATCAAGGGATTCTACAAGCTGAGGAAGGCGTATGCGACTTTGGACGGTATCATGAACTCTGAACTGCTTTATCTGCAGACATTGGAGAAGAAGGGTATCACAACGAGCGCAAGGTCAACAAAGACGAGTCTGGACAAGATGCCTGGTGCATTTAGCGACTCGGAATTTGCTAGCCTCGAGAACTCGAAGGGCGCAAACACGCCTTCGCAAAACGGTGCAGCCGCAGGGCCTTCGGATGCCGCCAAAGAGTCCTCCGTTCCTCAGACACCAGCTTCAGCATCGGCTTCTAACGTAGCTAAGACTGTTGCTGACGCAGAGATACTCAACGAGAAATTGGGCCATCTCCAACTCGACACAGATGCGGCCAGCGTGCAAAGCGTGCCCCAGAATGCTTCGCCAGAAGTCTCAACACCATCAACCCCCCAATTCTCCCACCTAGACCAGCTGAACAAGTTCGGCGCCGACCGTTCCCTCTTTAAATCACCCGTCGACATCTTCGTCCACAGCGGCGCCAGCATGTGCTTCGGCATCCTGCTACTCATCATCTCCATGGTTCCCCCAGCCTTCTCCCGCCTGCTTTCAGTAATCGGTTTCAAAGGCGACCGCGACCGCGGCGTGCAAATGCTCTGGCAATCAACCAAATACAACAACATCAACGGCGCCATGGCCGGCCTCGTTCTCCTCCAATACTACAACCTCTTCCTCGGATTCGCCGACATCCTCCCCTCCGAGCTCGACATCGCGCAGCATTCTAGGTCCGCAACAGGCGGCGCCGAGATCGAAGCCGTCGGCTACCCGCGCGAAGAATGCACCGCCCTTTTGGCTGAAATGCGCCAGCGCTACCCCGACTCGCGCCTCTGGCGCCTCGAAGAAGCGCGCGTCATGGCCAACAGCCGTCGCATCGAAGAGGCACTCGCCATGCTGGCTGCCAACAGCGACTCCAAGATGCGGCAAATCGCCGCGCTCAACAATTTCGAGCTGAGCATGAACTCCATTTACGCTCTGGAATTCGCATCCGCCCCCGCGCACTTCCTCAAGTGCGTCGAACTAAACAGCTGGAGTCACGCGCTCTACTATTACCTAGCCGGTTGCGCCGAACTGGAGCAGTACCGCGATTTGTTCCACGCTGGTCAGGGCTCAAGTGACCAGGCGCGAAAGCACAAAAAGTTGGCTGAGGAGTATTTCCGCAAGGCGCCCACGGTGGCTGGCAAGAAGCGGTTTATGGCGAAGCAAATGCCTTTTGAGGTGTTTGTGCTGCGCAAGCTGCAAAAGTGGGAAGAGCGCGTCAAGACCTACGGATTGGATTTGGCGGATGTTATTTGTGTGTCTCCCGCTATTGAAATGATTTACTTGTGGAACGGCAGCAAAAGGATGCCGGCTCATTTGCTCGAGAAGGCAAGGGCGTATCTGGCTTGGGAACGCTGCACGGCGCCAGCGGAGAAGGGACTTCCCGCAAAGGTGAAGGCGGCGGAGCAGGATGAGGTTGCTATTGGATTGTTGGCTGAGTCGGCTTTGTTGAGACAGTTGGGTAAGGGGAAGGAGGCGAGGAAGTTGGTGGAGCCTCTTTTGGGTGTTGATCGGTATGTCTTTTCCGACCCTTTCCCTCATCTTTCCAAGGGGGGTGTGCTAATGATGTTGTCTACAGAAATGTCTTCAAAGGCCCTACAAGAGATGACTACTGCGGCGCCGCAGCCCATTACGAAGTCGCGGCCGTTGCGTGGATGGAGGTTTGCAACCCCGAGGCTTGGCCATCAGTAGAAGAAGAAGTGGAAGCCTTCCGCAAGCAAAAGACGGACGAGTGCCAGCTTTACTTGGACAAGGTGTCCAAGTGGGACGGCTTCGTGCTGGATGCGCGGTTTGGTATGAGGGTGCAGGCGGGTATTGATAGTGTGAGGTGGTTGAAGGGGAAGAAGGGGTGGAACTGAGCCTAAGGACTTCTGTCTTAGTTTTCCCGGCTCTTGGTCATTTGGAAGGGTGTGGTTGGTGTACGATTGTTATCTGCATCTGGTCACGATTAAAGTGTTGCGAATGGGTTCTTTAAACATCGCATAGAAAGGGCGTGTAAAGGGCGTGTAAAGGGCGCGAACTGGCGTGAAAGGGCGTGTAAAGGGATCAAAGCGGGCGGGTCGGCTATTTGTGTTTTTTTTTTTTGCTCTCTCTCTATCAGTTTATGGGTTAACCTGGAATTTCGGACTCTTTGGGTGCTACAGTATTAGATCGCGATGTGTACTGCACAGCGAGTTTTGGTGTTTGTGTGTGCATATCGCCATTCGGTTCATGTCTATTTTGGTCATTCGAAATTTTGGGTACGGCAGGTAGGGTTTATACATGTCACATACATATAGGAAAGAACATACGGAAAACGGAAGGATCGATCGGCTTGATTTTCAATGGGAGACATTCACTTGGTTATGAGGACCTTGATGACCTCGAATGTCGGGACCGACGGACACATCCTGTTGGGTTCCTGCCAGAAGAAGCCAGCCGCACCTGCCTTACTCAGGCTACCCGGTTCCCACCTTGAGGAACAAAATCGGGAAATGCAAGGAAGGAACCACCCGGAAGACTTTGAAGACCTTCGTTTGTTTCTGGGCTGCCCGTGGAGAGGCTTCGTTCTCACCTTGGGAATACCCTCACCAGCAGGTAGCTGATTCTGCCCGTGTTCACCGCCATTCACAATCTTATCTACAGTTGCCGGCCGGCAGCGGCACAGGCGGCAAGGACGGCAACAACCCCGGTTCGACGTCATAGGCCACGATGATTCCAGCGCTGGCATGAGAGCTGTCAAGCTTTTGTTGACTTGTGTAACACGGGCAACCAGCAATAAACTCAGAGTATAGTCAGGGATCTCAATGTGAAGAGAGCTTCAACGCCTGAGAGCGAATCCCTTCATATTCACAGAAAATTATTGCTATGATACCGAGTAACAATTCTGACCTGTAACATGCTCAGCTCCAGTCTCCACACGACACGTTGAATGGTCAGCTTCAGCTAGTTACAGCGCATCAACTCAACTCACATTTTGACCCAAAGCTCCCCTCCCAAAAAGTCAACACAACCCCTCTTTCTCAGCCCACATTTTGAACCCCTCGAATCTTTGAAAATCTTCAACTCCTTTGGGACTTAGAACACCAAACATCACCGGATGTAAACAACCCCATCATCCTCCAGTCTCACCAACTTCCGGCCCTTGACAAACCACCAAGCTTGAGCTTGTCAAGAAAAAATGGCCTCCCTCCTCAACCTCCCCTTCGTCTCCTACCTCCTGCCCTCCTCCATGACGGCCTGGTCAACCTCTCTCAACCTCTTATTCTTCTACATGACCTGGACCACCTTGGTCCTCAGCCAATCGCCCTTCAAGCTCGAGATCCTCGGCACGCTCGCCATCCGGTTCGTCTTCTGGTTACTACCGTCGCTGGTCTTTCTGGGATTCGACACGCTTTGCCCGGGCATATCGGTCTCGTTGAAATACAAGGGCGCTGTGGACTTGCAAGATCGCGATGTTCGCACGCATGTGAGGAGTATCGGGATGGGATTGGTCAACCTTTTGGTGTCGACGGCTGTTCAAGCGTTGGTTTCTTTGGGGGTGAGCGCGGTGTTTAAGACGCCGGTTTTCAGGACTACGACTACGTTGCCGCTGCCGTGGCAGATGGCGAAGCATGTGGCTGTTTTGTATTTGATGAGGGAGGTTTTGACGTACTGCATCCACCGGTTTATACTACACGCCCAGCCGGACTCTTCCTCATCGAAGCGTAGCTCGTCACTCAGCAACCGTTTGACGGATTTACACATTCGATACGCCCACGCCAACAACCCCCCTTCTGTCTCTTCCACCACCAGCAGCTGGCGCAAAACTGCCGCGCCCTCGTTACAACCCTCTCAACCAACACCTTTGACGCTCTTAGCAGATCACCCCCTCCCTTCCCTCCTCCACCGTTTTGTTCCTCTCTACGTCCCCCCGCTTCTTTTGTCTCTCAGCTTTCACATCTCCCCCTTGTTGGTACCTTATATCCCCATCTCGTTGATTCCCTCCTCCACTCACCACCTCCACCTTTTGACGCTGCACCTTTTTACCATTTTGGTAACGCTGGAAGAAACACTCAGTCTGGCGGGGTATACCACCTTGCTAACGCTGGTTCCGATCCCGGGGATTTTGTTAAGCGGGGTGGCCAAGAGGCAGGGGAGACATTTTGGTACTGTGGAGGGAATGAAGGGACGGAGTGGGAACTTTGGTGCTTGGGGGGTTATTGATTTGGTGCTGGGGACGAGACTACTTAAAGATGAGAGTAGGGGAGAAGGGGCGGTGGTGGTGGAGGGGGATGTGAAGGGTAGTGGGGGTAAGAAAAGCAGAACAAGCAAGAAGGAGACGACAGGTGGTGATGCGGCGCCGGCGAGGAAGACGAGGACGAGTTCGAGAAGGACACAGAGGGAGGATCTGAGTAAGAGTCTGGAGGATGAGTTGAAGCAGGTTGCTGAGGGGTTGAGAGAGGTTGGAGAAGGGTTTGTGGATGGGATCAAGGAGTTTGGGGAAGGGATGGGGGTGAGGAGGAGTGGAAGGATTAGGGAGAGGAGTAGTAGGGCTGGGTCGGTCATGAGGTGAGGTGCTCGGTAAGAGTGGATGAAGTATGAAGTTGTATGATGATGATGGATAATGGATGATGGATGATGTTTACGACTGGGTGGTCTTCTTTTGGAAAAGTTTTGGTTTCTTGACGGGTTTCTGGATATCCCGTAGCTGCCGTGCGGTTGCTTCGGCCTTGGACATAAAAAGTTGATTCTTTGACAATTCGGCTATCTGGTGGTTGATTTACGGTTTCTTCGGCTGTCGACATGAAACAGTCGATGGTTCTTCAACGATTCGGATATCCGGTGGCTGGCTTACGGGTTCCTCGGGTCTCGTTCGTTGCACCTACTCCAAGATTCAGCCAGATAGACGTGCATTTTTGAAAATATCGCGATGATATCAGCGATGGTGTCCGAACATCCAGACGCTGCACGTCATAACCCCCTCTCTAATGCCAAGTTCAAGCAAGTTGGCCCAGGCGGCCCAAGCAGTTCACAAGAGCACATCACAATAGCTCCCCATGCTCGTTCCCATGGCCCATATGCCGTGCCCCTCTCCTCACAATGCCGAAAGCTTTCCCACTCTTCCCCCACCTACCGACCAACCGAAAACGATATCCAAGAAGTTCAATCTCGGGTAGCCTTCCCGACCCATTATTTCGTCTGGTTTCGTCTCAACTTGTTCTCTCTCGTTCCTGGTTCCTGGTCTCCCGGTTCCCGCGGCCGTTGGAGCACGGACTGCCGGTAATAATGGACGGAAGCGGGAATGATCTGGATATGGGAGCAAGGAAAGTCCTTGTTTTAACTCAGTTTCGAACTTTGTGGTCGTTCCTTGTTGGTGGTTATGTTGTTGCTTTTTACCGTTCGAGAGGCTCAGGGTCGGTTAGACAGGCAGATTAGTAGATTTAAATCTTGCTTCTGTGGTTGAATCTTGTTGCTTTCCCAACGGTGACGCTGAGCTTCATCTTGTCATCCCTTACCTAGCTACGTCCTCTTGCTTTTGACAATAGTGCGGGTGACCATCCGTCATATAGACCAGGGAGTCCAAACCAGGAAATTTGTTCCACCCGTTTTCTAGAAGCTTTCATCTTTTCTTCTCTCTCGCTTCCTTGGTGAACCTGGTCACGACGAACGGGTTCGGGTCCGGTGGATAGAAAGCTCAAGCCACATGCTTCAAGGGGCCCTGGTCACTTCCAGTGCTGTGTGTACCGAGAGAAGTAAGAAAAGAGGTTGCACCTCATTTTGTTCGCCTTACCTTGCCGAGCTTGTGAAGTTCTTACCGTGCTGTTCCTTGATGGTGGTGCATCCCGTTTATCCGAGGGACGAGTCTCAATGATGATTCCTTTGGAAAGATGTCGAGGTTCTGTAAGTGGTCGTTATCGTTGTCTCATATGGATAGCTGTTGCTATCCAAATCTGGAAATCCTGGCGTTGCCAACCTCCCACCTACAGACCCAATGTCTCGGAACAGAGGGTCAACATATTTGAGCCCAACTTGAGATCGCGGAGAAGGAGGCCGGCGTCCGGCGAATCTCAAAAGCCTAGGTTTAAAAGTCTAGGGCCCAAGGGGTTGGGACTCGGGAAAGTGGAAAGGGATGGGTGATTGGAGGCAACTGGGTTGAAGTTGTCAAAAAAGGGAATGGAATATTCAGGGGCAGCACGCGGTTTTCAGTGGATGTCCAGGGCAGAAAGGGAGCCAAAAACGAAAAGACAGGGAAAAGATGATTGAGATGATGGATGGAGGGGTCGGTGCACGCTAAGATAAGGCAAGAACAAGTCCCTGCGTCTTTCTTTCCCAGACGGGAATCTTCCCCGGTGGTGATACAAGATCCAATTTCAATGGGATGGTGTGTTAGGGAAATGTGTGGTGGGAAGGCGGCTGACACTAACAGACTGGCTGTACCAGGGTTGGGAGATGGGGAGCTTTGGTTGGGAAAGAGCTTTCCACCACTGCATGTGAAGAGCTCTGTGCGCATCCAATACTCCTGCAAATCATCCCATGTTTCCAAGTATCGTTCCCTTGAAAGTCACAGATCCTCATCTTGCGGTTTTTCTCTCTCTCAAAAGGAAGTAATGAACCCTCCCTCCAGCTCATCCTGTTGGATGGACGATTGATGAGGTGAGCAGTGAGCAAAGTCTTGAACCACAAGGAACCACAAGCTTTTTACAGGTCCCCACTATCACCGGCAATATCAGTGGTACCTGCAGGACACAGCATTGCGGTAACCCACTGACACTGCATCACCAAAATCTTGGAAGCGAATGCATTCAAAATCATTGGAGCGCATTGGAGGGTTCTTTGGAGGGTCACAGCACGGCAACGGGGACTTTGAATGGACGTCACAAGCACCAATCCCACATTGAAGAAGAGGGTCATCATCCCACAAGGTTTCCATCCATTTGGCGAATTGGGTCCAATACCTTTTCTCTTTTCGCTCTTTTTCCAATTCCACCCCCCTTGTGTGAACCACTGTCCGGGATTAGGGTTCATAGAGATTTGAAGCTGTGTCCGGGGTTGCAGTTCAGATTCGGCGAGACTCGATCTCTTCTTTGGGATTCGGAGAGAGTCTTGGAGTCTGGCACTTTTTTTTCTCTCTCTCATCTAATCTTGTTCCTTTTCCAACTCTTTTGTTCACTCCTTCAGACGACGATATCGATATGGTTTGAGGAGGGAAACAGAACACACCCTCTCTTACTCGACAAACACCATATCGATGCCAACTACCTCAACCTAATATCCTCCCTCTTCGCTACGATACCCGGTGCTTCGAATTGGCCTTTACGAGAAGCAGATCGCACTCTAATCACCATCTAATACACCAACCTGAACAGTATCTCTAACTCTTAATACTTATTTACCTAATAACCCTCCCACGACGACAGCATCAACATATCGACGGCTTGTGACTTTTTGCGACAAACTTGGATCTCGATTGGTCCCAACACCGAACAAAGTTTGCCATCCATCCCGCCTCATCGGCTCAGCCCAATTCGCTTGGACAGTACCTGCAGACGCAAAGTTGATTGCTTGCTTATGCAGCGCAGCGACCTGCAGCAACGGGATAAGGTCATGGTCCAGAGAGTCGGGAGTAGTGCGAGCATAACCAGGACGAAAAGCAGCAGCTGTTACCAAGATCGACGAACCATATAGCGACTCTGAGACATTCCAATATACGCACGAGTCGTTACACTGCCGCTCCCAACTAAGAGAGAGGAGACGTCCCCAGCCGCCCGCCATAACCAAACTCCGACAGGGACAGACAGACCATAGCCGTCGACGTCGACCACAATGCCATCAATAATAGAGCAGCAGCAGCCGTCCGGGCAGCAGCACCTGTCCGAGTCGGCTGCCTACTTGGCAGAAGCACCCCCTATCCCCCGTCGATCCCGCGAACGAGACCGTATTCGAAACCTCTTTGACAGCGAAACCAAGTCGGGGACAACAAAAGACGAAACGGAAAAACCAAGTGGACAAACATCGAGTTGGAGGCAAACATTGGAAAACCACCGGAGAGATCCCAACCGAACCCCCGAACGAAAAGACAAAGAAAAAGACCGACGCACCGACCACGCGTCCGCCGCTGATAACGCTGGAAACGTTAACTTTAACGCTGCCAGCGCCAACAACGCCAACCCCAACAACCGAGACAGGGATCCCGACCGACCTGCACCACCAATCCGACCCGCCTCTCCTGAGGTCATCTCGTCCCTCATCACCTCTCTCTCCACCATATCGCGCCCGCTGAGCACCCATTTCGAGTCGCCCTTCTATCTCGAGCCCATAGGCCTGACCAGCCCCATCGGCCTCTCCTTCAACGAATCCCCCACCCAAAAGACCGGCGGTTCGTTCGGTGTCGACTACGGCGCATACTCCAAGCCTGCAGACAGCCAGTGGAACAACGAAGATGTCCCCGTAGACCAGGCCACTGCAAGCCCTCCCGTTGTCCGGACTGGCAGATCTCGCCCTACGTCAAAGATATCCGTGTCCTCCAAGGGCGCAAAATCACCAAAGAGCCCGGCACACACGCGCGAACCCTCGGGTCTGAGGAGCTTGCTTTCGCGCGGTAGCAGCAGCGCACTGTCGCGATCGTCAAGCAAGGCCTCCCTTGCATCTGGAGTCGAAAGCATTGGCAAGGTCAGCATCGAGCGAGGAAGCGAACCGGTTTCTCCGGTGGGACCCGACCCCAAACCACTGCGCCGACAGAAATCCGCCGATAGTTGGAATTGGAGGTCAGCCGGTCGTAGTCAACGCGGGTTGATGTACATGAGCAGCAAGGAGAGATTGAAAGAACAAGAAGTTGAAAAGAACAAGAGAGCGAGCGTTATTGGTATCTCGGCACTAGCTGGAACTTCAACAACGGGACTGGTTGGAAACGGCACGACAAGTGGAAGCTCGACACCTCGTCTTGATCCGTTTTCGGTTGAGAGCATCATCAGTGAGGAGCCAGGAAACGACACTCCACTGACGCCCAAGTTGTCAACCGAGTGGGAACCTCCAAGCGGTTTTGGAAGCTCACCACCAGGTATCCCAACTAGGGAGTCATCCTTGAGGAGGCCACAGAACCCCAAGCGGTCGTCTACCAGGGCGTCGCGCATTTCGAGGAGGGATAGCGATACTGGCGCAAACGACACCATCCACGAACTCGAGGAGTACCCCAGCGAACCCCCCGAGCCACGCACCGAGAAACCAAAACGACGCGAGAGGAAGGCGCTGGACCCATTACGGCTCTCTGCAGACTTGCATGTGAAACCAGCATTATCAACACCTGTGGTCAACATGTTCTCAGAGCACGAAACCGATGATGTTGCGCCATCACCCGCGATTGCCCAGTCACGGCCCCAGGACCGCGATGCGGACCCCAAATCGAAACGAAAATCGGCCTTCTTGAACCCGGACTCTTTGGTTGGTAACGGTGACAGTAACGGGAACGGCGATGTAAAAGCCAAGCGAGCCAGCAGTAAGCTAAAACGACTCTCTGGAGCCATCAGACCTGGAACTGGAAATCCTGACAAATCTTCTTCGACAGAGGGAATTGGACCGCATGTGACATACGAAAGGCCAAGGAGTGCAGACAGCATCGACGACGCTGTGGAAGCTTACCTATGTAGTCCCCGACTGAGCCAAAAGATCCGACACCCGCAGACGGGCCGCGTAATCAGCTTCAGCGAAGTGGGCGATCCGAACGGGAGTGCCGTCTTTTGCTGTGTGGGTATGGGTCTGACGAGGTACATCACGGCGTTCTACGACGAGCTGGCTTTGACGTTGAAGCTCCGGATGATCACCCCTGATAGACCTGGAGTGGGCGATAGTGAGCCTTATAGTGATGGCAACACTACGCCATTGAGCTGGCCTGGTATGTACTCTTCTTGTGGTACCGGGGTGTTTAATGCTAACGGTCAGCAGACGACGTCTATGCGATATGTCAAGCCCTCAAGATCACAAAGTTCTCAATTCTCGCTCACTCCGCTGGCGCCATCTACGCCTTGGCTACGGCACTACGCATGCCTCAGCATATCCGAGGGAAGATCCATCTCCTCGCGCCTTGGATCCCACCATCACAGATCAACGTCATCGGCGGTGGTTCTCAAAATCCCCTACCACCCACCAACGCCATCCCAACCAGCCAAAAAATCCTCCGAGCCCTACCAACACCCATCCTCAAAGTTGCCAACAGCAACTTCATGGCCGCCACCAGCTCCAGCATCACCTCCTCCCTACCCAAACAAAAACGCGCCAAGCGCGACAAGAAGAAGGACAAATCCTCCTCCCTCGGAATCATCGAAAACAAGGACTCCGACCGCCCCGCCACCTCCTCCGGCATCATCCACACCCCTACCTCCACCGAAGCAGCAGACGAAAACATGGACCGCATCCGTCCCACCATCACCAACTCCAACAAGGGCATCGGTGCCAACGGGCACCGTCACACCCGCTCCAAATCTACCAACCTAGCGGGAATCGACGAATCAACCCCCAACCGCCACTCCACTCTTTCCGATTCAGACATCGCCGCCGCCCTAGCAGAAGCAGAACGAGAACGGCAACAAGCCTACGACCACCGTCTTACACACGCCATTTGGCAACTCGCTACAACAGGCGCCAACCCCGCCGTCGACCTCTTAGTCTGCCTTGAGAGGCGGCACACAATCGGCTTCCGCTACGTCGACATTACCCGCCCCGTAATCATCCACCACGGCTCCCGCGACACGCGCGTCCCAGTAGAAAACGTCAAATGGCTAGGCAAAATGATGCGTCGTTGCGAAGTCCGCATCCTCGAGGGCGAAGGACATGGATTGATGGCATCAGCGCAGGTGATGGGTGGGGTGTTGATGGAAGTTAGTAGGGAGTGGGAAGAATGGGGACGGGTTACCGGGCAGAATCCTGGGCAACTAAGTCACTCCGAAAGGGGATTGAAGAATGCGGAAGGGGGTGGAAAGGGACAGGGACATAGGAGGGGCACGATGGATCGGTTGGGGATGAGTATGGGGATGAGCTTTTCGTTGGGTGGGGGGAGTAGGGCTGATCTTAAGGAGTGAGCGCCCCGGGTGAGGTTCACATGGGGCTGTGCTCTGACTCGTTGGCTTCACTGCTTTGTCGCCGTTTCTTAACAAGGCTGTATTGGGCCATAGCCTGGATATTTGTTTGCTTCGGTCGGTGGAGGGCATGGTTGGCTAAGACAAGGTGGGCAAGGATCTTGCATCAACGGCTCCTTTTCTTCTCTGTTTCACATCTTCCCTTTTCAGCTTCCTCTTACTTAACCATCATGGAATGACCATGGATGACCCTCACGCAACGTCAGCACTTTCTATATCACATCATATCATGTCTCTCTACTTTTTTTCTTTCTATATCTTGTCTTGATATCCCCCCCTTTTGTTTTACTTAAATAGTCGGTTGGGTCTTAGAGGATGGTGAGGGAGAAAAGCTTTTGTATACTATACTAGTAGTAATGTCCAATTTGGTAATGCGAGCGAGTGCCTCAAAGGGAGGAAGAGTTAGGATATCATGCTAGAAAGAGCCGGAAGAGAGGGTGGAGGAAAAGGGGAATACAAAAGACATTGCGATGTCTTGATCACCCAAAGGGCTTCCAGTCCCGCTCTGCTTCTTCATCTTGATGATATTTTGTGGGTTGTTTACTTGCTTTTAACGATGTAGTGAAAGGGTATCATTCTCCTTGGCTATGCTCTATACTTCTTAAGGTAGGGTATTCAGTTCCCCTTCTTCTTTTCGATTTAGCTCAGAGACTAACAAATCCGACTCTAGGTGCCGTGGATGTCAAAAGGGGGTTCGTCTGCAGAGAGGCCTCTTCAATCATGCCAACTCCTACTGGGATGACGCCAGGCAACACCAGACCTCTTCCCACACATCCAAGCCAGCCAGTAAAGCAAAATCATGCAATCGTCGCCACATTTCCACCGCTTGTTCCACGTCCAGCCCAAAAACATTGCATGATCAGCGCCAACAAGACGCCCCTGCCAATGACACAGAAGTCTTCCCGTTCTGTCCCATCACCTCAAACCTGCGGCGCTGTCCAAGTGACCGTCGTCTTCTCCTTCCTCTGCCTCTTCCTCCTCATAATCCGTCTTAGAAACCTCCTTACCGCTCTCTTGGCCGTTCTCGGAAACTTCTTCACCCTCCTCGACAGTCTGGAAGAAGTCGACCTGCCCGACCTGTGCGACCTCTTGGACGAGACCGTAGTGCTGGTATGAACCCGCTTGTTGGTCACACCCGGAATTGGCAGGCCGCTCTGGGTACCAGCGGTAAAACCGGCAGAGACTGTGCCGTCGAGACCGGTGTTGCCTTCCAGCCCGGTGTTGCTGTGGATGGCGCAGAGGGGGTGGGGGCCGTGAGAGGCTGAGATGGGCTTGTGCCCGTTTGTGGTTTGGGGAGTGGGTGCGTCGGAGGCAATGGTGGAAGGGGTGGAAGAGCCGGAGGGAGAGGTCTCGATAATGTGAGAGGGGTCCTCAAAGGGGTTGGTCATGTTTATGTTGCTAGTGGAGGAAGCGACGGGGCGGGATGGGGCGGTGGAGAAGGTGGCTGTTGAGGTTGTGGAGGGTTTGTGGGAGAGTAGTTTGTTGCTGCTGTTTAGGAGGTGGTGAGGGTGTTTGTGGTCCATGTTGTTAGGGCAGTAGGAAGAGGATGAGGGTTGCTGTTGGTCGTACTCGTCAGGGACCACGTGGTCGTCGGTGTGGAGGTTGAGGTTCTTCATGAGGCTGGTGCGAGCAGCGCTACTTGTGCCCGCGTGATGGTTTTGTGTACCAGAACCGGATGAAATGACGAGAGGCTCAGCGTCTGAAGGTTGTCTCTGGAGAGGAGGGGAACGACGAGGGAACATGAGTCGCTTGCGGAGTTGATCCTCTTCTTCAGGAGTCAGCTCGTCGGTGTCTCTTTGCAAGATGCGGGTGGGCTGTGACATGATGACTGGTTAGATGACAAATGGCTGGACTCGGGGGTTAGAGACATACAGCTATGGGCTAGGAGAAACTCGGGCGTACTGAGGAATGTTGAAGCGTATAGATGGTCGATTTATCGATAATCAGGCATGAAGTGGCGGTTATAGGAAGTTTGATAAGTAAGCTTGGTGAAGTTGAGAGGAGTGGTTGAGAGGAGATGATGGATGGAGGGGCAAAAGAGATGTTCATCCAGATCTAGCACATCAGCTCGGAGTTGGGCCAGACAAGTCGACGAGAGAAGGACGATGGGCATGATGGTGCCAACTTGGGCAACAGCCGTCCTTCGTACCTTCCCCATGCCGGCATTTTCCTATTTGTCGGGCCCGAGTTCGATCGCCATCAGAAAAGAAGGGAAGGTTCACAGGGAAAGATAGGTCTATATGGAAGGCGCGTGCTAGAAAGAGGGAACTAGTATCAAGGGGCGGAAGGTACATCTTGAAATACAGGCAAGTCATCGTCCGATGGGAGATTTTGCTCCGACCATCACCGCGCCCTTCCTCAATCATCAACAAAGTCTTGGGGTTTGACACTTTCAGCTTTGCACACACATGAACTCGGCCCCCATCAATAATCCTTCCATCCACGTACAAGTCATACACGGTCACCCAATCTCTTCCTTGGAGCTTAATCTAACCACACCGAACCCAACTCCACGTTTCTGATTCAATTGCAGATCACCAATCCACCGAGAGCAACGGAACCTGTTGATCTCCCACACCAAAAGCTCGACCTGCACGGCATCGACATTGTGCGATCTGAAACCGCTTCCACAGAAACGAAGAAAGTCAATGCATGGCACCGGGAAGCGAGAATACCATGGTGCGATGGAGGCATTGGACTCCGGACGGGCAGCCTATGAAAAGGGGCATGTGAAGCCTGGATCGGGATTGTGGGAGAAAGTCTAAAACGACCACCAAATCGCCGTCCCCAGCCCTGTTTGCAGGGCCAGCCACACTTGCCAAGCACGCCCAGTTCCGCTATGGTTGACACCATCTCCTTCTTAAGCATGGCGCGCTTCTTCCTCCGCAGAGCTGATGCTGTTGATTGGGGGCCTTAAACGACCAAGCCGGGGTAAATTTGCTAGGGCTGACGACCCCTGGATATTTTGAGATGAAGACTTGGCGCCTCGCTAGGAAAAGTAGAGATAAGGTGATGGCCTGCCGCCCTACGATCCTGCGATGCGTTCTGCGCTTCTTCTGTCTTGCTCTCCTCTTTCCGATCTCCCATCGAAGATCGTCAGCGATACCATACCGAGCTTTACCAAACACTGTGGAAGATCACTGCGAACCGAGGACCTGGACAGCATCATTTTCTTGACAACGCCGCCGCTTGACAGTTGGGCTCCAAACAGTACGCCAGCCCAGAACCCAGCCAAGGGGACAAGGCCAAAATAGCAGAGAGACAAAACCTCGAGCCGCTCAGAACAGCAAAAGTCGTCACAATGGCATTGGCGGACAGAATCAACCTCGGGCCGCTGACCACGGTCTTCTCAGCACCTGCAGCATGCTCCACCGCCATCATGGATAGCAACAAGCTCGGCTGGAGAAATCAGTTGTGTGTGGATGACGGGAAATCGATAACGGACAATAAAGAATGCTGGCCGGGAACAAGAAGAGGCTTCCATTCCCCGGGTCTCTACTGCCCGGAAGGATACACATCAGCTTGCACTGCGAGTGCTGTGGATGGTGTCACTTCGACCGGATGGAAGGCTCAATATCCGCTTGAAGATGGGGAGACCGCTATTGGGTGCTGCCCAACCGGATATCGGTGCGGTGACCTCGGGTCCCAGGGGCAAACATGTCTTCTCAGATGGGGCACAACGTCCATGGAACAACCTACCGCAAAGTGCAAAAACGGGCAGTTGACGGACTTTGGCACAATGACATTCCCTGGCTCAAATCCTCAGATTTACGCCGGCATGATCCAGATCAACTGGAAAGCCTCGGATCGGGACGAGTCTGCCACTACCACAACAACCTCGGCCAAGTCCTCGATCACCGCTTCCAACTCGGACTCTACATCCGGCTCCGCCTCCGCCAGCCGCAGTAGCCCCGATCTGGTCACAATCACCAGGACTGTCTCTGGGTCGCTCACTACTGAGACTCTTGATGGCACCGCAGTAGAGAAACAGGAGGATAAGGAGGAGGACAAGCCAGCAATGGGTAAAGGAGCAGTTGCTGGCACCGTTGTTGGCGTAATGATCTTTATCCTTTTCTTCCCGGTGGGATGGCTGTTCAGGAGGAGAAAGCAAAAGAAGGATGCCGCTCAAGCTTCCCCAGAAGGCGGCGATGACAGCGACACAGGTGTTGATCCCACGAGGTCTCTTGTGGGTATGGCTGGTGCCAAACCTCCGGGCTCGTCACCCGCTGAGAAATCTCATCCAGCCTATGCCGACTATCCAGTCCACGAAGCTCCTGGGGATACGTATGGCGGCGGGGTGTACTCGGTCACCCAACTCGACGACACCAAGGTCAAGGCCGAACTACCCATTCAACATGAGATTCACGAAGTTCCTGCCCCTGGCGCCACCAACCTTCCCGAGCTGCCTCACCACAACGCGATACACGAGGTCCACGTTCCGGGTGCCCATGCCACGCCAGAGTTGCCTACTGAGCGACCGGCGTATGAAGTTGCTGGTGCTGTTCCAAGGGGTCCTGTTCATCACTCGGTCAATGATGCGCCTTGGTCACCAGTTGATCCTTTTGAGGTTTCAGCGACGCCGGTAGAGCCCAAAACACTGGGAACTGGGGCTGCGGGTGGAAGGGGATGAAAGGAGAGTCGTTCTCTTGTTCTGTCAAAGTTGTTGCTTTGTCTTTCTGTTAGCATGAGCGTTTGATAAAGATGTACTGTGATTAATGGCATTAGATGTACCAGCTTGTAGTTGTGGGATGATAGTTTCTGCTGTAGATGATCGTCAAATGTACATAAAGTTTCATTTCATATGCGTGAAATTCCGCTCGTCCCTTGGTTATCTTTTGGACACTCCGGCAATCCAATCGGTCCATCCTGTGCGTCGGACTACTAGAGCTCTGTTGGGCAAAGGTGACTTTCCCTTAGTCCTATGCACCTGATGTATTCTCATTCGAACATTACGTTGTAATACAAACATCCGGAAACTCTTGATGCCTTCTTGTTGGTAAACAATCACTACAAGGGTTAGGGTAAATGACATGGTGTCATGACAAACGCCGGCTAGCGCCGCATATCGGAGGGATCAGCTCGGCAACCCCTCATGCATCTCACATCGAGCCATCAGCTTTCACCGAACAACTCACCACCACGCAAATCATCCAAAGCCCAATCACCCTCAATCAGAAGCTGTGTTAAATAAAATATCATTACCACAGAAAATCAAGAGCACAACCATGGCCCCCGACCGCCAACCCGACATCTCCATCCGCCAATCCATCCGCTGGCTCCCCAACCCCTCCGGCGCCGAAAACCCTCCCGCATCAGAACCGACCTCAACCATAGTCCTCACCTCCCCCTCCGGGCGTTTCGTCGACCTACGCATCCTCAAAGAAGACCCTTCTTCCGTCAACCACACCTCCATCTTCTCCACCCCCACTTCCACTCCTCCCACCCTCGGTCTTAACAGACTAGACTGGGCAATAGCCGGCTTCTCCTCTTACACCCCCACCCGTCCTACCATAGGCTACTACGGCCAGAAACTCATCTTGCCAGATGGTCGTACAATAAACGGGAGTTATGCGGATTTGAAAAGTGGGAAGCAGCCATATACGAGGGGGAGGTGGACGCATTGGGTTGATTCTCGCATCTCCCACTCCTCTACCGATGATGAGGGGGGTGATGATGCGGAGGCGGATGAGGGGGATATGTACAGGGTGCCGGAGGATGAGAAGTTGACGTTGGAAAGGGGGAGGATGGTGAACCCAGAGACGGGAAGGGAGGAGGGGTATGAGGAGGTTTGGGCTGATGGTTCGTCTGGTGAAGAAGGGGATGGGGATAAGGAGAAGAGGTGTGTGGTTTGGGAGGTGGATGTGGATGATGAAGAGGGAAAGAAGAAGAGGGGGAGGGTGGTGAGGGTTGGGAGATGGGCGCAGGGGTTGTTGAGGAGGGGGAATGAGGTTGTTTGTGAGAGGTGGAAGTTGGGAGATGAAGGGGGGTGGAGGTTGGAGGTGAGGGTTGAGGGAGTGGTTGGTGGTGGGGATAGAAGTGGGATTGTTAGGCTGTTGGCGTTTCCAGAGGGGATGGTTGAGATGATTAAGGTGGGAGAGGAGGAAGGAGGGAAGAAGAAGGAAGTTGGGGATGTGGTTGAGGGGTGGAGGCTGGTGGAGTTGAGTTGTTGAAGAGCGGCCTTGTCTGCGTTGTGTCTTTATAGGGCGGTACTAAGCAAGCGTTGAAGGAAATTTTGGCAAAAATTCTCGTAGGTTGTCTTTCTTTTCTCATGGCCTTCTCGTTTTAAGAATACCCTCCGAACTACGGTTCTAAGTACTATGCCGCAAGGAAGAACCGCAGGTCACGCCATACCACAAGCCATTGCACCACCTTTCTAAGGTCGAGGCTCAGTACAGTATCCCAGCAAAGTGCATTGCAGTTCCAAACATCATATCAAACATCAATCATATCACGGCAATAATGTCTGTCCGAAGAATCATCCACGATGGAGAAAGAAGAGGGGGTTAAACGCGCTAGTTACATGCAACCCAATACCTGCTTAGTAAGAATCCTCCTTCTCCAACTTCCCCTCCTTTCATGCATGCTATAACCACGGCACTCAGCAACGCCTCAACAACATCCTCAAACCACGACCAACAAACCCAAGCAGACCAGAGCCATAGCTTCAACTTCAACTTCAACGCCAATCTCAAGTCCAAGTTTCCACGTATAACAAGGCATTTCCGCAAAAAAACCACACACCCATCCACCCGCCATGGCATCAACCACAGACGCAACCCCCGGCATCGGCAACGCCCGCTTCAACACCGACGCCGCAAATTGGGACTCCAACCCCTCCATCCAACTCGCCACCTCCCTAGCATTCCAATCTTACCTCTCCCGCCTCCCCCCTCCCTCCGAACTTTCGTCTTTTAACGTCCTCGAAATCGGTTGCGGCACCGGTCTTTTGTCTCTCATGCTCGCTCCCCACGTACGCTCCCTCACAGCCGTTGATGCGGCGGAGGGTATGATTGAGGTTTTGTCTTCCAAACTTGCCCCGGGTGGTGCACACGAAAAAGTCAAGAACGTCAGGCCGGTGGCGTACCTGTTGGAAGACCCGGAGGATCCTGTTATTAAGATCGATCCGGTGACTGGCCAACAATGGGAGGGAAAGTTCGACCTGGTGATCTCCCACCTCGTCCTCCACCACGTTGCCGACCTTCCTTCCCTCTTTCGCACCATATATGGGACTCTAAAGCCGGGTACGGGGAGGGTGATAACGACGGACTTTGAGAATTTCGGGCCGGAAGCGAGGAGGTTTCATCCGGAGGCAAAGATGGAAGGGGTTGAAAGACATGGGATTGTCCAGAAGGAGATGGAGGAGATTCTGAGGGGTGTAGGGTTTGAAGATGTGAAGGTTGAGAGGGGGTTTGTGTTGCAGAAGAGGGTGGAGAGTGAGCCGGGGAAGGGCGATATGGAAAGCGGGCCGGTGATGGAGTTTCCGTTTTTGGTTTGTGAAGGGAGGAGGGTATAAGTAAAGTGGTGTTAGGAAGCGGAGTGGTTCCTGGATTGCGACGTCGCAGTGTCAGTCTTGGATTTTTTAAATGGTGGTCCTGATGGGTTGTAACAAACCTTATTTCTCTCTTCACTTCGATGATTCTTGCTTCGACCGAAGCTATGTCGTCTTGCTGGCTTCTCGTGGTTCTGGATTCTCTAGTGTGAGTGACATTGTTCACTTTTTTCTTTCTGAGGGAACGGGGGGATCATTACATCAAGAGGAACGTCAACTGGAGTGTGTTTAGATGCTGGAACTGTGTCTCGATGGCATCTACGGTACCCATTACTGCAAAGTTCTGGTCAGCTAACTTTCCCTCCAGCAATTGAAAGACAAGGGCATGTTTACTGTCAGGCCGATTATACCACCACAAATAGTGTTTTGAGCCATTCTTCTCGAGTTCGGCTTGTGCTTGTTCGAGATGACCCTTGATGCTTTCAATCGTCGCCCAAAGGCCTTTCTTGATTTCGCTTCCTTCCAAGTCGGAGTGCGCTTCTTTATAGAGTTTCTGGAAGTGGTCTTCTATCTGACTGATGTGGGTTGCTCTTGCTGTCAGTTTCGCATTCAAGTCTTTGACTTCTCTATCGGCGCTGTGGGCAATAGACAGAAAGGTGACAACAAGCGTGATAAATCCGAGGGTAAATGTCAACAGGCTTAGGATGTTGCTGGCAGTTGACAAAGGGCTATCGCCGTCGTTGTCTGGCATCTTATTTCTGGTATGATAAAAAGATGAGTAACGGCGGTCGGGGGTTCGGTGAGTCTGGCTGTGCCGGAAAGATAAGCATTCGATGGTTAAGCCTTGTGAGGATCAGATAGACTAAGACCGCAGAGATGACGTAGAAGTTGAAGGTCCAGAACTTTATGTGGCGCGCGCGAACGGTCACACAAGACTCAGACAGCCGGAGAGATGATGATAAGGGCAAAGTACTGAGGCAGGCAGGGTCAAGTATCGGTTGAGACCTATGTGCTCGAAGGCTCCCCGAAGACAGTTCCTTCACATCAGGCATCCAAGATGGAATTTAAAGCCACACTGTCATGGTGGACTGAGCTGGATTGCCGGTGGTGGCATCCTTTGTGCTTACTGGGCGAATGATGCTCTCGAACGGCTGAGCTGAGGTAACACCAAGTCGTCCCCCACCAGGACTTAAATCATGCATCTATTCGGACGTGCGGGGATGTTCCTCTCTCCAAATACCATCTCCCGATACCTGTCAAATCAAGACAGCAAACTATCTTCCGCATCTTTCACTTGAAATTCATTTTCGCCGGGACTAGAAGCGCCCTCTTCGACCCGATGCTTGTAATGGGCTACCACAATGTCAGACCGTGACGTAACTAGCCCAGAGGAGAGAGAAAGAGAGAGAGTATACCGCATCTACTCATTCGATAGGGAAATGACCTTCCCTCTTACAGTCTAGCATATCTCGTGCATATCGGGGAGTCACTTCAGAACTGGAGCGCTGACATGCCAAAGAAGTCTTAGCGAGCCACTCAAGACTTGACGAACAAGCTCAGATGCAAGTACTAGTGGCGGCTCAGGCGGATGGCAGGACAATGCAGCAGGTCTAAACTATAGCTGGCCTAGTTCTGCCCGATTACACTAGATTGTAAGAGGGAAGGTCATTTCCCTATCGAATGAGCAGATGCGGTATGTGTGTATGGCATGCGGGCTATGCACATCAGCCTCAATACTACCCAATTGAGCGGTTCAGCCATGATTCTCGACACCCATTCCCGCGGAACAACCATCAATAAGGCTCGGTGGTAAGGAGTAGCTTGTCTACCTGACAAGCACTTATATCCTCTTCGGTGTCCAAGCCAACTCTAAGCCCATAAACTGTCCACCGTAATGGATGAACTCTTCATCTGCACCACACCTCATCCAAACCCAACATGGCTCTCGACAAGACAATTGAACTAACAAAAAGTGATGACCAGTCAATTACTGTCACTTCGGGAACCGATACATTCACAATCACCTTCTTTGAAGTCCCAAGAGTCAGCGACAATGCAGAACGTCGATTCCAGCGTGTTCGAAAGCCTCTCGCGAACGACAATGAATCCCAGGAAGACTCTCCAGGTTCATTTTTTCCCTTCAAGATCTACGGTCCTCCAACAGGTGATGGTGTCAAAGAAGGGAAAAAGCAGAACGGAAGTCATTTCCTTGCCATCAAAGGTGAGACGCTCTCATCACTCGGCACTGTCAAGACTCAACCTTTCTACGTCTCCGACAATATGCTAATGGAGAAATGATACTACAGATGACAAAGCCTTCGCCATACGTATGACAGGAGACTCTAAAGAGTCGGCGTTCAAGGTAAAGGTATGGATAGGCGGTGTTAACGTCCTCCAGCACACCACGCATGGGAAGAACACTCAGGATTACTTTGTCGTTTCCGAGCAAAAGTGGGTATGGGGAAAGCAAGTCGGCAAGGATACTGCACGTCAGTTTCGTGTCTTCCGGAGCGGAAGAGAGAGGTATGTTTTCCTTTCATTCCCTTTCATGCTTCGAGGCCGAAGACTCGCATCTGACATTCGAAACTTCAGACTATCTCTTCGATACCAACTTCAGAAGAACAACATCAAGAAAGAAGTCGAGGTTGAGATTACTTCCCGGCGTATAGCCCATCCACATCTACATCCAGATTACTTCTATCGGCCGCACGTCCCATGTCGCATGACCTTGGGCGACGCTGATGAGTGTGCTTCACGGCCTACATTACCACCACCACGGCCGGTCAACCCGGAACGTCTAGCTCTTTGCCCACAGTTCTCGTGGGGTTTTAACGTCGCTGCCTCGGGAATGCAACCACCAACCGTTCTATTTGATGAACTTTCCTTTTATAGGGATTCATCACCTGTCTACGGCTCTTGCACGTTACCGCCGCCGCCGCCGCCAACAACCTTCCACGAACTTCCTTCCGACAACAGGGTTTCGCCAACCATCGTTGAACAGGGCATACCTGCGAGACCGCTGCCTTGCTACCAACCTCAACAATATCAGTTTGCACCCGCGGTCACCGGCAATTCATGTAGACTTTACGAAGTCATTGATGAGCCTCCTAGCATAGACTTCCCCGAGCTCCACCATATTATGGAATACCCCCACCACACCGCAGCAATACGATATGACCCGCAAGAAGATGAAGTTGTATACCCTGCTTGTAACATAGAGGTATCTTCCTATTCACCCACAGACTTCATCGAAACCTGTCAATCCAGGGATGACAGCCCCAGCATCCCGCCACCACAGCAAGCTGGCAGTCAGTATCCGGATTTGGTTGATCCAGACCTAATCACGAACATATCGTACGACTACGAAGCACCGCTACCCCAGGAAATAGAGGACCTTCTCAATATGCCCTCAACGAGGCCTTCGAATCTCGGTGATACCTTGCCCTGTCTGCCAGAGTCCGCCGCCGCTAGTCCACGCAGTTCATCATTAGATGTGGCTTTACCCCCCGCTGTCGTACCATTGCCGCCATCAACAACAACAATTTCCCAAGAACCACCGCCGACGTCCAGTAGTGCTGAGCCGCTGCCGACGCCGCCGGCGAAGACGAAGAAGGCGAAGAAGAAGAAGCAGAAGACGATTCTCAGCAGCAGCAAAGACCAAGAAGACCAGGAAGACCAAGAAAGCATCCACTCCTCCCCCGAAGAGGACATGCTCACGCACCAAATGGTTGTCGGAACCGGCGGCCTCATCGAGCAAATAGTCCACGCCGACAAACATCCGGAATGGATCGACGATTGCACCGTAACGATCAAGTTTAAGATAGTCGATCCGGAGTACCTCGAAACGGAGGCCGGGGTGAAGAATCTGGGAACCACTGGGGGAAACTTTGGGGAGGCGCCGAATCCGCCTGAGCGGTTGTTTCGAAAACATGCGCCTGTTGTGGAAGACCCAGACGGACTGAGGCGGGATATTAGATCACCCATGGAGATGGAAACGGAAATGAGTGCGTTTGGGGTTGAAGAGCCGCTGAAGACGAAGTTGCCGGCGGATTCTGGGGTGGGTTTGACCGGAGAGCGAGCGGAAGGGGATGGAGAAGAAGAAGGAGAAGTTACACAAGACTTTCAGAGTCTCACGAAGGAGGCTGATAATCAGCCTCGGGGTGTTTTCAACGATTTTCGCATGAGGAAGGAGAGGCGTAAACAGGAGAAGCTAGGTGGGGTGAGGATACAAATGATACGGAAGCAGAAGGAGAAACATCGAGAACCGAAAGGACAAGAGCGGAAGTCAAGATGGCGGACGTTTGTCGATGCGCTGAGGCGGGTTTTGACTTTGGGGCGGTAGGGTACGTCTTCTTGGCTTTCTCGTGTCCATGCCAGATGAATAGAACAAAACAATGTGAATCTTCGGTACCAGTATGGTTAGACGCGCCTGGAACTTTTCTGGTTGATTGATGTCTCAGCGGTTGCTGTCCAAGACCAGTACTTGACCCCATGTGCCTTCCTACGTTTCTTTTTGGATGGAAGGCATGTACAGGTATGTACTTGAGTAGCTACTCGAGACTGATCTGAATTGCACTTAGAAAGTAGGTCAATATCGGCAACACCGGAATGGAAAACAAAACTTCATGACATACCCTAGCCTGTGTTCGCATGCGCCGAGACATGGCGCCGCAATATCCGACTGAGAAGAGGTGGGGGGGAATGATGGGTTTTGATGGGTTGGGTGACCATAAACCAAGGAAAAAGGCTTATGGAAATTGGAAAAAAAAAAGAAAATCTCAAAAGCAGGCTCTCGTCAACTCCTCACGGAGTCCTCCTCCGAGCTCCGCTCCAACGAATCCCGTCAAACGGCACCAGAAAGCCACAGTATGACTGCATTTGACCTTCTGCTCATTGGCGGTGGCTGTTTACATGAACCGGTCGAGTGATCGCCGAGGTGGATGGTCTGTACGACATCAGTTCTATGCATATCAGCCTCAGTGATCGGCAATTGGGTGGTTCAGCCTCCTTTTGCAGATAGACAACTCCGCGGTGGGAGCTTGAGAGGTGGGCGGGAGCCGCTCGTGGGAAGGGGTATTTGTACGACTAGTGATCCCGACGGAAGCTCCATAGGCCACGAAGCAGAATTGATCAGTAACAACCGAAGATTTGGATCTCGATCATACCTCTGATCATACCTTTGATCACATCTGATATCGTACCTCAGCAGAACAGGACCACTCTTAACACAATGGTTGAACTAAGGCAAAGCCTTAACGACACGTCAGTCCGCATCTCTTCCGGAAACGACAGTTTCAGCATCACCTTCTGTGAAGTTCCCCGAGCACAAGACAACGCTGTACGGAGCTATCAACATGTCCATGACCCTTGTGAAGATAAAAAAGGTCATCTGCAGCCAGCCTTTCCTTTCAGAATCTACGATCCGCCAGCACTGAAGGACAGTCGGGTACTCGCAATCAAAGGTCAGTTTCTTGCTCCTTTCATGCTTGGAAGAAGACAGGTGACTGACATCTAGGATCTCCAAACAGATGACAAAGCCTTCGCCATTCGTCTGGCGAGTGACTGCCCCAAATCCGCCTTCAAAGTCCAAGTGAAAGTGGGTGGGGTAAATATCATCCAACACCAGCACACCACCAAGGACGGAGGGAAGAAACAACCACAAGACTACTTCGTTGTTTCTGAGCAGGAGTGGATATGGGGTACGCAAGTCGACAAGGATACTGCACGGCAGTTTCGGGTATTTGGCCGGAAGAGAGAGAGGCAGGTCATGTTCTCAAATCTCACCTGAGTACACTACGTTCAAACTGTCTCCTAACATCCAGATGTCAGGCTCTCCCTCCGACATCAACTCCACAAAAACAACCTCGTCAAAGAAGTCGAAATCCAAATCACTCCTCGCCGTCGCTCAACAACACCGCCGCATGAAGGTGACACAACCTCGGAGACCTCAACACTCGCTGACTCATCCCACGACCATGAACCGTCAGACCAGCAACAATTTAACTCCTTCTCTTCCACATCCAGCACCAACCGCCATCCCCAACCACCTCACTTGGGAGAAGAGTCACCACACGAAATGGTAATCGGCACCGGCGGCTTAATCCGACAAGTAATCCACCCCGATAAGCAACCCGATTCCTGGACCGAAGATCCAGACAGCACCATCACACTAAGATTCAAGATCTTCAACCCTACCAAACCCAACCACTTCAGAAAAATAACGGGGCTCGAGCTTGGTAACCCCGGCGGCAACTGGAACGATAAACCCAACCCAGCAAAGAAGTTCTTTGGCCGACAAAAGCCGGTGGTTGAGAACCCGGAGGAGATGAGAGGTGATATACGGTCACCTGAGGAGATTGGAAGTGATGGCGAAGACGATGAAGAAGTTGAGACAGATGATGATGATGATGATAATGTAGATTCCGATCTGGACTCGGGCGTGGCTATGGGTAGGGCGGAAGATCTTGGCGAGGAAGAGGAAAATGATGAGCAGGCGAGGGGGAGGTTTGCTGCTCTTTTCAGCGAAGCACAAAACCAGCGTCGAGAACGACCCAAAAAGGAGAAACGAAAGAAGAAGAAGAAGGGGAAGAAGGATGAGAAGCCGAGTGGGTTGTACCTGATGGTGGTGAACGAAGTTCGGTCGGTCAAGACACGAGGGCCTGAAAAGAGAAGCAGGTGGCGGAAGATTTTGGAAGCGGTGAGGAGGGTTTTGAGTCCTGGGTTGATGGTGGCTTAAGCTGACCGGGTTGAGACGGTGTGTGATTTATGATGGTGATGGTCTGGCGGGTGTAAGTTCTGTTGATGAGGTTGTGTTGACTGTGTTCACTGTTTCGAGTTGGGTGTTTGTTCGGCGTTCAATGGTCCTAGAATCTTGAAGTTAGTCTTTGAACTGTTGTTGATATCATGTGTACCATCGATACTTACCTTTGTAATTGCAACAGTTTGATCCCTTGTAAAAGCAATATGTGAGCGTCCACCTCTGCAACGATGGACAACACTGATTATCTCGTCTCGTCAGTCACGCACCTGTGATGTATAGCTGGCCACGTTATTTCCTTCTTTTCCCGTTGAAGGAAGGGCAGTTGGTGACTGGTCTGCACTCACACTCTCTATAGTTATCCTCCAGCTTATCCATAGTCCTACTCGTCTCTCTCCAGTTGCGTAGTTGTATCCAGATCTTAAATGACGCCTCGTAAAACCCCTTCACGTCCCACCGCAGTATCAATCGGATCGTAGCTCTCGCATAGCCTGTGATGCTGACCCCCTCAGCGAGAACATGAAGGATTTCTTCGGTTTGATAGATGAGTCTCTTGGCCTTGTCGTAGCATTTCTGTACATCCTTCAGGGTTGCGTGTAGCTTTTCATCCGACGGGCTGCCTCCCAACGTTGAGTTTTCCACCGGAGTTTCGACATTTGATGGAGCATATGTGGATAAATTGTTGTTGCTCCTGAAGCCCAAAAATGATGAATCGAACAGCTGAATGTACCGTACTCTTTGTTCTAACGCTCGAAGTGAATCTATCCATCCCTTTTTGCCTAGTTCCTCCATCACTCTTCTTTCATTTTGGAGGACTCGGACTATGACGAGGTTAAGTGCCGAGAGTGCAAAAGTAAGGAGGCCGATGATGTTGGCGGCAATGGAGAGTCCGCTGTCTTGTGAGTCGTTGGCCATTCTGGAGGGGGTTCGGTGAGATGTGATTCATGCATGGATAACAGGTCATGTACCAAGGAGGTGTCAATGAAGGGCCGGAGGAAAAGTCAGTCGCTTTTGGTCTATATACTCGCTAGGAAGGGCATGCGTTCGGATGATATCCAAAAGTTATCATGGACCAGCGTCAGCCCACATAGCATAGGCCTTGCGTGAGCTCTTTTGAGTCACTACGCCACAGTGACGCCCCGCCACCCCCGGCCAATCGTAGAACGCCGGAAAGATGGAATGGGTGGACGATCGTGTGATGTTGACTTTCGAGTTCAAGGGCATAATGGCGAGCAACTGGGACATGGCGTGGGAGAGTCGGCATCGGTAGCCACACTTGTGCTCGACGACACAGAGTTCTTATTGGGGAATTGCCGTGGAGTTCATGGGTAGGAATAGGTGGTGACTGGGTATCCTCGGACAAAGTGCGTATGGACGTAGGGCGGAATTTGGATTGTGGAAGACCGTTCGTTTCGTGTGATAAAGCAGGTTGCAGAGTCGATGGTAGTGGGAGTCATTCGATGGTGTATCTTCGGGTCGTTGTTCTCAAGGGTTTGCGATAGATGGTTGGTGGATGACCGGCGGAAGTTGATCTGAGTCGTGTTTCTCCCCACTAGCGAGCCAGAGTCCAACCCAAGCTGAGCTCCGCGAACTTCAAGATTTGCTTTCGAGGTCGACGGTGCCATCCGCGACTGAGTGTTGCCGACACTCGTTGACGAACACACAGCATATAGCTGTCTGCCCAAAAACACGACTCGGTGCCCCTGCCAAAGGGCGCCCCTGCCAAAGGGCAACTTGATCCCCCAGTTCCATCCACCGTCACACATGAAAAAGGCTTGCCAGGCCTGATGATATCCAAGATGCGCTCAGTTTTGATGTGTTGTGTAATCCAAAAGAACCCGAAATTAGCAGACAGAGAAAAAAACCGAGAGATGCCTACAGAGATATAAAAACACAACTTGCCGAACCCTCCCTGATGCGGCAGAAAGAATTTGTCCCTTCCATAAACGCCACGAACCATAGCCATTTTTTGAGGACCATGTTGAACAAAAACCCAAGACCCTGGTAAAGCAACAAGTCTTTCTTCCACTCCTTTATCTTCCTTTCCAAGCAGCGCCAGAAGTTGCTGAAGCGGCAGCACTGATAAGCGCCTTGTCGTTCGTTGTCGTCGAAGTCGTCAACCATCCGTCGCAACCGCTTAGTAACCGCCACGGCCACGGCCTCCACCGCGGGAGAAACCGCCGCCACCGCCCCTGGAGAAGCCGCCGCTGCCACCGCGACCGCCGCCCCTGCTGAAGCCACCGCCGCCGCCGCGGGAGAAGCCACCACCGCCGCCGCGGGAGAAGCCACCACCACCACGGGAGGAGAAACCGCCACGGCCACCACGGCCACCGGCACCACCGCGGGGGGCACCGCGACCGCCGCGACCGCCAGCACCACCACGGCCGGCCTTCTTGACCTTGGGAGCGCCGAGAACCTTGGGCTTAGGAAGGAAGCGCTCGAGGGGGAGGAGCTTCTCGGAGCCGACGAAAACCTTGTCGCCGGGCTTGAAAGAGGTAGCGACAATGCCGGTCTGAGGCTTCACAGTGAAGTACACCTGAAGGGAAGAGTACTGTTAGCTTAACGTTGTATGTGTCGAGTTATTCAACGTTTTGAAGGGAAAGTGAAGGCGCACCTGGTTGAGGGGACCGAGGACCTCATCGATCTTGCCGATGGGGGTCTTGTTCTCGAGGAACACCTGGGCGTTGAAATGGGGAATCTTGGGGTTGGTGGACTTGTAGAACATTTCGCCTTCGACGGCGTGCTCGAAGGTGCCGAGCTCGAGAACCTGGGCGGGGGGACCATCATCGCGCTGACCGAAACCGCCACGGCCGCCTGTTTGTAGAAAGGGTATGTTAGTTATTGTACTTCATTGTAGTAGTGGGTATGATAGGGTAGTCGTCTTGGGTTGCGCCCATGGTGAGGGCCAAGTGCGACCAAGTTGACGACGACGTCAAGGTTGGCGATAACAGGCTGATAATCGAATAATGAATAAATAGAAGCTGTCGTACCTCTGCCGCCGCCGAAGCCACCACGGCCACCACCACCACCTCCGCGACCTCTGAAAGACATGATTATTTGGTTGGGTTTGGGTTGTTTGTTTATTGAAATGGAAGGAAATACGGCAAGGGTGCGTCTTGCGTCTCCTCGCGCGTCAGTGAGATTGGCGGACCGTCGGGGTTGGACTGAGATAATGTTGACAATGGTCGTTTCGTCGGCGCAGACAATTGAAATTTTTCCGTGTTCCTGGGAGACTGAGAATTGGTCGAGGAATTTTTCCCGGCCGGCAACGCAATCCAGAAGCAAAGCACAGCACCCCACCGTGGCCAGCCCACTTTCGAACGGTTCCTGGCAGCCGCATTGGCTCAATCCGAACTGTGGATCATCCGGGACCAGCGGCCGAAGTGGGGTGCGGGTCCGTGCCCAGGGCCCTTGACAAACGCCAGTGTGGGGATTTCAACATCACTCTGCAGTTTTGAACTTGATCCCTTTCAACGCCAAATTCATATTTTCAAGATGAAGCTACATGGCGCCCTCAAATTACAGTAATCGTATGGACATACTTCACCTTACCATCTTCAACCCTAATCTCATGGCTATCCGGCATATTTCCCAACGCATCAAACGAGCACAGCACATCAACCGATCCCACCACCTCGTCAATGACATATCGCCGGTTTCCATTGCGCTTCGCACTTCCTCCTCTCGGTAGCTGAGTACCACACGGCCTGGTATACTGCGACCCTTCAACACGCTCACAGTCGGTACCCCATGATATACTATCCGCCGCCTTTGCATCCGTCCACATGTCGAGATAAGCATCGCCGACTTTCTTCAGCAGCTCCCGACTTGGTCGGTTAGCCGGGGGGTCGATGATGCCCCAGTTCTCCTTCTGGATGTATCCGAGGGTCTTTTGGGCGTTGAAGAAGAGAGACCCTGTAGTGGCGGCGATAGTGTCGATGGATGTGATGATGGAGGTATCTCCATCTGCTGGATGACGGATTTGGGTACCAATGACGTACGGCTTGGAGTTGGAACCGCTTGCGAGTGAGATGATCATGGTGTAGCTGGCACAAGCAACGATGTCGGCGGTTGATCGGTTAAGACTGATGATGTGCGACTGGCTGAGGACGCCGCGCTTGATGTCGGCTGCCTTGTTGTTCTCTTGGTAGGTGAAGTTGGTCGAGGCCAGTTGAAGGGCGTCAAACCTGCCGGCCGAGAAGGCAGCTACATAGCTGTTGGCTGCTGCTAGTAGGCCTTCCCTGGTACATTCCGCGGATACAAAAGCGATGGACGCTAGGATGGTGACGACGGTCAACCAGAGCGCGCCCTTGGTAGATATGGCCAACATCATGATGTGAAGGTAAGGTGGTTGGCTGTGAAAAAGCGATTCCTACTGTAGTGCAACAGCTTCAACCCCATCATGTTCGAATCGAGTGCTTAAGTACCTCTAGTTCTATCCAGAAGCCGACTGCTTCTGCCGATCATCGACACTCAACCCTCAACCATGAGCAAGTTTGCCGTGGATAAATGGACGGCCTTGATGAATTTCTGCGGGGAACACTTTATCCCAAAACTGCCATTAGATTTTCCCCTCTTATAACTCCATGGTCATGAGCCGCTGAATACATCCCTTTCCGCGCCATCCTGCTCACTCTTCATGCCAAAGCCGTTAAGCCTGCTGTCTTGGATAAAAGGCGACCCTGTATTCGAAACGATCCTCGTGAAGAAGACGGCATGGAGGCAGCATAACCCTAACCCTTGATCTCCATGGTTTCACAAGCCTCGGCACGTCCAGAGCTTTTGTTAGCGGGGCAATTCACCAAAAGCGAAAGCTCGTTCAGCTCATTCCGAATCCGTAATCTCAATTCATCGACCTTGGATTTTCTCACCATTCAACATCATCATCGTCCAGTCAAACGCAAAAATGGTTGGCCCTCTCCCTGGACAAAAGACCGTCTTGATCACTGGGTGAGTTTCCCGCGCCGTTTAATTGCTTTAGCGGAGTGTCCACGATCTGTTCACGATGTGACCATCTCGGCGTCCCACTTCGATACATCCTCTGCCGAAATCCGAGAGACCACAAAGTGCTGACCATATCTTATCATTCCCGGCTTATAGCTGCACGCCAGGCGGCATTGGTCATGCCCTCTGCCTCGAGTTCCACAAGCAAGGTGTGTACCTACTACCACCAACAAACTTACCCGTTGCCGGGGTTACATCATCTCAACTGTCACTAAACAACATGCTAACCGTCTGGTGAAGGCGTCCATGTCATCGCCACGGCCCGTAACCCGGCCGTCCTGGCCGAGATGGCCAACATGGGCATGAGCACCCTCGCCCTCGACGTCACCAGCAAGGAAAGCATCAAGGCCTGCCACGAGGAAGTTGCCCAGATCACCGGCGGCAAGCTTGACATTCTCGTCAACAACGCGTACGTTGCCCTTTCCATGCTACCATGCTAGGGTCCCATTGTTTACTTTCCCCTTTTTCTGTTTCTTTTTCCTTTTTCTTGGCTCAACCATCTCAACCCTTCCATCCACCCACCATCCACCCATCACTAAGAATCTTCCAGCGGCCGCACCCACACCCACCCCGCCACCGACATCGACATTGACGACGTGCGCGAGACCTTCGAAACCAACGTCTTCGGCGTAATGGCCATGTGCCAAGCCTTCGCCGACTTACTCATCTCTGCCAAGGGTCTCATCATCAACATCGCTTCCTTAGCCGCCATCACCCCCTACGTCTTCGGGTCCGTCTACTGCGCCTCCAAGGGCGCCGTCGTCTCCTACTCCCGCACTTTGAGGCTTGAACTCAAGCCCTTTGGCGTGCGCGTCATGACCACCATGACCGGCACCGTGCAATCCCAGATCGCGTCCAAGACGCACCGCACCTTGCCCGAAAACAGCATTTACATGCGCGTCAAGGAGTTTTTTGAGAGGAGGTTGACGTTTTCGCAGAATAATGCCACGGTCAAGACGGAGGATTATGCGAGACGGTTGGTTAAGAATGCTCTCAAGAGCGAGGTTCCCCTGATCTTGAGGCCGTGGTTTGGCAGAGCGGATTATTTCTGGGCTGGTGGGTGGTCGAGACTTGTCTGGACTGGTACTTTCTTTGGAGACTGGTTGTTGGATTTGGTCATGTATCGGATGTTTAAGATGAATGTGTTGGAGAGGGTGTTGGCGCAGGAGGAGGCGCAGAAGAAGTTGAACTGAACTGAGCTTTTGAGGGGATGGGGGGGCTGGGGCCTGGAGGGAGTTGGGAGAGGGTGCTTGCGGCGGGAGAGACGTAGAGGGATCCGCTACTGTATGTGGCTTGTCACAGCCTTGTGCAACATGAAGACAACGACTAATTCCTGGCCAATGCATTCTTGGTGTGCTGGCACCGGCTGGCACTGGTACTGACTGGACTTTGGGTTGGGTTTGGCGCCCAATGACTGATCAGTGGCGGGATTGGTCGCAGATGGAAACCTGGTAAAACGAGAGTTTTCAGAGCCTGGAGCGTGTGTGTGGGAAAGATTGGTGATGGTCTGAATCCGGAGGGGCATGTATGTTGGTTGGGCTGTGTCTCGGTGCGGCTGATTCGGTCAAACTATACCCTTCGGTGAGGCTCTATTTGTATATGGACGAATCAGCGATGCATTGGCTGTCATGTTACCCGAACCACGACATAAAACCCGTCATCTCCTTCCATGCTCAGGATGCTGCTGTCTACGTGTTGAGCTTGAGCAAATCTGTCCAGCTTCCGTTCTTTTATTTTTTGTCATAGTCCCTAGCCTTGATCCCGCTTTCGTCACCCGAAAACACCAACCCTCTCCGACCGACATGGCCGGCGACGCGCAGGATAGCGTCTTATCAACGATCGCCAACAGCATCGGCATAGCTACCTTCGCCTTTTCAGCCCTGAACCTCTGGTTCCTGTTCTATCGCAGAAGTCTCAAGTTTGAGTCGGATGTGAGATCCTTGAAATGGCAAGACTTGATGGCGGACTTGGAACGAAGAGAGAGCTTCATGCGTTTACAGGTATGTATGTGGATTGGAAACTGCTCCATTTCTTACCTACCTCGATTGAGAGTGTGCTCATGCTTATTCATTTACCATAGCCTGCCGTTCCTCATTCCCTGCCACCGAATCCCCCCGTCTTTACATACAAGGATCGGATCAATTACGAACGATGTTTGTTGCAAGCCGGCATCAACCAACGTCTTGAAGAAGCCAGGAACATTCTTTCAGAAATGGCCGAGACATGGGACCCGATCAAAAAATACTTGGGCATTACGGGAATATTCCGGGGTCTTGTTGAAGGTATCCTCCCAATAATACAAATCCCGTGGGTTATTTTGAAGAGCCTAGGGGGCGGCTGGGGTTCGGGTGTTGAGGTGTTTGGTTATGCTATGGATGTTATGTTATGTCTGATAAGACTTTTGAACGTATTTTGGGGCGTATCAAAGAAGAAGGGCAAAATCACGGCTCAGGTTTGGCGGTCAATGTTTGGATGGCGAGAGCTTTCCGAGCACTATCAGCGCTGTAAGTTTATGAGACAAACTTCACAAGTTATACACGGCGATTTGTCTTTTTCAGACATTTTCGACGTGTGTAGAGATACCCAACTCCACGCTTGTCCAGCACCACCTACTCATCAAGACCACTGCCATATTTCAGAAGGAGAAAGAGCTAACAGGCTTACGCATCAGATCTCACGACTTTACACGATGTCGACTCCCGCATTATGCTCCTTCAAGGGCTCAACTCCATGCATCTTCAAAGGTGATTACATTCCCGTTACTCACACGGCCCTTGCTAACACCGCACTCTAAAGCACTATCGACAGCCATGCATCCACTATCGCAGAGATGGAAAACACTCTAAACACTTTCTCTCCACCGTCCTCGGGCCTTCAAACACCCGGCGTCGTTGTTGTTGAAGAGGAGGCGACCAGGACCCTCACACCGCCATCGCCAACTTTAGACAGTACTGGTAAAACACCAACCATCATCATCAACACTACCTCTTCAAAAGAAACCCTCAACCAGACTCACGTATTGCCAGCATCGACAAGAGCCTCCTCCTCGTCTTCTTGAGATAGTTACGGGAACCTTTGCGTGTCCCAGTGACACTGACATATACCCGTCAACAGAACCTTCGTTCACTCGCTAATGGTTGATGGGTTCAAGTTATTACAGTAGGAAGGCATTCAACGCTTTTGCTTCCACGTTCATGGTCAACTTGGCCATTTTTGGACCGGTCCTTGATACTGAACGGAGCCAATGTTATAAAGTTGCAAAACCATCCGTCATCAACTTGTCATTGTTGGGGATAATATATATGTACAAGCATCGTCCATGATAACTGTCCCATACAAATGTTGTAGGTATCTACTTGCAGATGTGGTAACATCACGATACCCGTCAATGGATCACGGCATAAGGTAGCTCTGGCTCTGGTACCGGGATGATCTTGCTGGTACCAGTATTTGGGTGGCGTCCGCTGAGTCCTATGTCAGAATCCAAATCTGGGTGCCTCGGTCTGTCTCCTTCCCGACTCAAACCGCTTAACACTTAAAAACAGCAGGGCCAGGAATGGTGTAGGTGGCAGCTACAGAATCTCCCAGTTAGTCGCTCTTCCTTCTATCATACCAACCATAGGAACATGGTAGGAAACTCACCCTTGTAAGCATCATAAGTAACACCAGGATCAGTGCTCTTATACGCGCCCGGGAAGCTGACCAGGTTCGTAGAAGGAGTCTTGGTTCCCGAGCCGGTAACCTGCAGCTGATGGCATCCGGGGTAGAACTGAGCACCAGGATAGGAGTAGGCGGCATGTAGAGCGATGATTTCATGACGAACGAGGTAGTAGCCGGGCTTGAGGCAGGACGGGATGGTGTACTCGTAGTTGGCGGGGGCGGTCATGAGAGGGGTCTGTTTTTGGGTGTTGCTGTCAGCTACACCTACACATACCCTTTGGCTGAAGGGCAAGTTGACCTCGGAAAGGGGGAAAGAAATGGAAGAAGGAATAAGGGAGGACCAAGGCAAAACTTACAGCAGCCCAAACGTTGCTCGTTCCCTCACGACCACCTTCCTTGACCTTGAACCACACCTTGTCGCTGGCGCTAGGAGTCCAGTTCTGGCACCCAGTATCCGGGCAGCGGGCCATGTAGGTGATAACTGGGCCCATGTGAGAATCGGGCCAGAGGGTCCAGCGCAGAGTGACGGTTGAGCCGGCGGCGGCAGGAGCGTGAAGCTTGGCTGGGGCCGAGTCGGCGTTGCATTGGATGGCGAGCGAGGTCACGTCTTCAACGGGACCGTTGCCAGGAATCTTTCGGGAAATGCGCTCGGGCTGTAGGACTAGAGTGTTAGTGCGGGAGAGGTATGATGAAGGTGACGGTTCGGGACTTACAGCGGTACCCATATAAGGGTCCATGTAGGGCTAGATAGGTAGTGTGAGTTTCTGGGATTTAGGCCGAAGGTCATGGTGATGGTCTTACTTGGTAGAACTATGAGGTTGTCAGTTTGCCCTTCTTTGTCCTGGACCAGATGAACCAACACATACCTGATAGGTCTGTCCACCAATAGTGGCGTTGTCGACATAGCCGTGGGCGGCCACAAGGCCAACAGAAGCCAAAATAGTCGCAAAGGTCTTCATCTTGGTCTTTGTCGAGTAAGTTTGAGCTGAGTGTCCAACCTGTTTCACGACAAAACCTTGTTCTTCTTTCAAGCCGGCTCTCACGGATGCTTTATATTTCCCACCTCACACATGAGGCTCTGTCCGTAACCAGACCCGGTAACTTCCAATGAGAGGACAAGTCCCACACATTAATCCGCGAACCCGACTTCCCACGCCCGACAACACGAACCCAAACCAGACATTCGGATATTTCAACGTCTCTATCCGGGTGACATTGAACCAAATGGCCTATAAACCGGGTTCAGATGGCAGATGGACTTGGCGATCCCGCTCGCCAATGTTTCATCTATACTCTATTTGGTAGCCAGACAAGGGGCGGAGGCTGCACCATCCACCCTTACCCTCGAGGATAATTCTCGGAAGCAAGTGCATGTGGGGAAGCAATACCGACAGGGCGAAATGGACGTCCTCCGGTTATGCTCCAAGGAAACGACGCGTGGCAAGAGATGTGAATAGAAACATTGGTGATGGTGGTGATATTCGAACTTGAGGCTTCTTGCCTGCATTAAGAGACGCTATTGACCAACGGGGTGCCATCTTCCGAGGTTTTGCTTCGCTGCTGGGGTTACCAAGGGGAATTGACCCACCAATAGCACAACACCGAGCGGGGGAATTTGGCATTTGATGAGATTTTGTTTGGAGGTGTAGAACCATATCACCATGCTGATGATATGAGAGTGTCGATGTTGGAGTCAGATGTTCCGGTCAGTACCTTGTGCAGTTGTTGTCCATCGACTATCGGAATGAGATGCCGAGGACGTTCTCGCTTTCAATCTGAGCGACAGGAAAAACAATCAGAAGAGGGGAAGATATCAGGAGACTACTCCCGAAAAGCCGTTGTGGGTTTGTATTGAAGAATACTTTCACGTCTTGGATTCCAGACTGTGACATCCTATTGTCTTGGCTAGTCCATAGGATCCGCAGAATCGGAGCGCCCGACCAGAACCTCTCGGTCTTCCAATACGGCCAAGTTCCGCATTGCGGATCGGGCCCTCCGGGTGATACTGGCATATGGCCAAGCCATTCTAGAAATGCTTTCGAGCCTCATTGCGCTTGCAAGTGGTTGAGTATCGAGAACCTCGGTGGCTGAAGAGGGTTTGCGGCCGACGATGTTGGGGAAGGTCGAAGGACAGGTCGAATGCAAACGAGAGAACGATGACTTGGGTCAACATTGGGTCCAGGGAAGAGCGCTTGCTCCACTGTCATTGTGTTCTAAGAAAATTCCATGTAAGGATCGTAGTGATATCAAACTGCGTTGGCGCTTGGATAGCCAATGAGATGGCCATATCGCTTAGCGAAAAGCCTTCAGGCTGGGCTGAAGAATTGCGTGCCCGACAACCTCGAGGACGACCGACAATCTCGAGAGGAGCCACGAATGCACCGTAATCATGAGCATCCTCAAAGGACCACCTCCGGGCGGAGCGCTTCGTCCACCACTTGATCCAGCGGCTGACGAAATTCGACTTCTCGACATCTTTCCATCCGAAAACACCTCATCCCCCGTAGCATGCAGATATCGCATTATCAGTCTGATACCTGATCAAGGGCAATACGTACCTTGTTACGAGGCTCTGTCCTATGCCTGGAAAGATGCTGGAAATGACCCGGAAACAGAGGCGTCTTGTATTATCATTGACGGCAACCTTTTTCCAGTCTCGTCAAGTCTCTTACGAGCGCTCCGTCGACTTCGATATACCGACCGGATAAGGACTTTGTGGGTAGACGCAGTATGCATCAACCAGTTCGACGATGTCGAAAAGACGCAGCAAGTCAACCTGATGCGCCGCATTTACGCCTCGTGCACCCAGTGCAACATCTGGCTGGGATACCCACGAGACGTCGGCGTCTCTGAGGAACACGCACAAGCGGCTTTTGACACTATCAGTTGGATCACAGCGGCAGGTGGAGCGATGGACGCCCGGTTCAATGGGGCTGATGTACCTAACCCATCTCCGCCGGGTTGGTTTCAAGATGTTGAAGATGATGGGATTGACAAAGTGGAGGGTGCCAATCATGAGCTCCGACTAAGGGTCTCGGAGGCATTCTACAAGTTGTTCAGAACGCCTTGGTGGTCGCGAGTGTGGACCGTGCAAGAGGCTGCCCTCCCTTCTGCTGCAACTGTGTATTGGGGTGATTGTGAGATTTCGTGGCATACTCTCGACATGGCGTCAGAAGCCATCATGGCGCCGGATGACGGAAGGCGAGAGGAACATGTTGGTTATTTAATGCCAGAAGAACTCTACAAGTTCAAGGCGCTAGACTATCTGACTTCTGTCATGCGGGGTATCAAAATCTCGTCTGGTGGTAGTGAGGACCCTGTATCGACGCTCTATCGCTGGCGCGGGAGGAAGTCCACGGACCCAAGAGATAAGGTGTACGGATTGATGGGACTGAAAGGACGGACTGTCAGTGAGGATGACGAAGAGGATGGCAAGGGAAGTGACAGCGGGGAGGGCGTGGAGGATAAGGATCATGTCGACGACAACGACGACCAGGAGGAGGCCCGGGAGGGGAAGGTGGCTGCTTTCCTCTCCGGTATCCCATCCTGTGACTACACCTTGGATGCCCAAACATTATTCTGTCGCGTCTCGTGGGCCCTCATCAAGCAATCCAACAGTCTTCAGCCTCTCATAGGCCGGCGAGGGGAACCGGCCAAGTTGGAGGGCCTTCCGTCGTGGGTCATAGACTGGTCGCAAGACAGATGGTCGGATGGCTTCTTCTACTTTAATACTGAAGAAAAGAAGGTCCCAGTCCAAGTTCCGGCGGGGGAGTATTGGGAACACGAGAAACTCTTCTACCACTACTGCGCCGATGGACCTGTCATGGTGGGACCCGGACCGCGGCTTTTGGACGAAGCTGGACGAGTCCTTGGATTGGACGGGTTTTTGGTTGACAGGATCGCAGTGGTGGAGCAGCGCGAGGTCCTTGGGAGAGCGGAGTTTTCAGGCAACGAGGTTTTGCTAGCAAACGGAGCACGATACGGAGAGCTCATTGGGCGGTGTCATGGCTATTTCTCGTCAGCAAGCGAAGAATCACGCACGCGATGGCAGAGTGGCAGCTGGATGCAGGAATACCTCGGTGTTATGACGGGCCAGCTGGACCCAGCAATGCCAGGCAACTGTCCTTGCGATCGGGACGAGTGGGCGTCGACATATCTCCAACACCATCTTTTGTTTGTTACTGAAGGAGGCAAGGTCGGATTTGGGCCGGTGACGTCTGAGCCTGGCGATGAGGTCTGGATTCTGGAATTGTGTAGGCTCCCGGTTGTGCTCAAACCTCTGCATGATTCCAGTCCAGTCGACAGAACAACCCGTCGTGCGTTTACTTGGGTGGGCGACTGTTGCGTGTATGGCATCATGATGGGAGAAGCCGTCGCGGGGAAAGAGGATGCTTGGATTGAAGTTGCCGTGCACTGAGCGGGAGATATCATGATCTCTTGCCTTTATCAAATTTCACACCTTTGTAACGAGGGAAGGGGCCAGCCAGCTAAGATTGGAAAGGAGACTACTTAAAAAAAGATTGGTTGAATTGCGGAAAGCGTGTCTGGCGGAGGTGCTCTTGTCGTCATTCGTCAAATAATATGCAGTTATCCACGAATACGTTCGATAATCGATATTGGCCGAGCTCTTCGTTGGAGTCTACCGTATGTCACCTACCCCAAGATGCAATTAAACAGCATTCCACCTTACTTATGCGTTTCCAGGGTTCTGAAATCTCATCTGCAGGTACTCCGCGTTTACCCCTCCTTTGCTTTCACTGCAACTTTATCCGTGAACCACATTTTTAGTTCCTATGACTTCCGTTCTCCTCGTTGCCTCAATATTCGGTCATTCACGACACATAATTCTCCTACGGCACTCACGATGAGTCGCTCATGCCTGGTGGTGGATGATGAACCCCATACTTGCGCCTTCTGTGAGGAGCATCTCGCTCTCGACTTCAGCACAGTCAATGGCGCCATTTCGCCCACCCGTCTCGAACAGATGCAGAAACGGCTCATTCAAGTTGGATTTCTCGGCCCAAATGAGAACCTCAACGACGAAAAGTTTAGCGATTTTCGAGAAATTCTGAAAGAGTACCATATATACGACGTCAACCTCAATCTGTTCTGGTCCCAAACTGCGGATGCTTGTCGCATAGCAGAGATGGTCCGCAAATTCATGAAAAAGGGACTGGAAGACGATGAGCACCATCTTCTGAAAGTACGGATCTCCTCACACTTCAAAGCTTGCGACGAGAGCATTATTATGCAGATTGACCACGTGAAAATCGAGCCAAATACCCGGTTTGAGTGGTTTGTCGACCCAATCGTTAGCAGCGAGTCCACGGTGCTCGCCAAGAACATAACAACTGATGAAGGTATGGACTTAAACACTCTCACTTGGGTTTCTGCACGTCGATGAATACCTTGCGCAAAGACAGGGTGTCAGCTGACATTCCTACTATTGCTTCTCCAGGAACCGCAGCGGCGCGACAGTTTCCATGCCGTCCCATGAACCATGAACCACTTCGGCACACGCTTGAGCAAGCCCGCAACTGGCTAGGGAGCTGCTTTCGTGATCACTGGCACCCCGAATCTTCAAACGCGCCCAAGTATACACCAAAGCGGCTGCTCGAGATATCCCGAAGTCTTCACGGCTCTCCCTGTGTCACTATTGTTGAAGCCTCCACGCCTGTGACATACGCTGCTCTCTCATACAAATGGGGCGGAATCCACGAACCACGGTTGACCAGATCGAGGATTTACGGTGCTACCGCCTCAGGCCTAAAACTTTCCTTAGAGGCTCTGCCCCAAACCATTGCCGATGCCGTTAAAGTGGCTGAAGCGCTCGGAATCAATCATCTTTGGGTCGATGCTCTATGCATCATCCAAGACGACGACGCCGATAAGGCCAGGGAAATTGGCCAGATGGCCCATATATACCGCCATGCCACTATCACAATACTTGCTTCGAGAGCCAATTCGGCGTCGGAAGGCTTCTTGCACTGCCGTCATGGAAAAGTATGCCATGAAAACGCAGGAGGCAGTTCTCTTTCCAGATGGGATTTTCGATTACCATTTCGCACCTCAAGCAATGAGCAGAGCAGCATCATCTTAACTGAACGCGGGAATGTCTTCGTAGATGATGAGCCATTGGTTACTCGTGCCTGGGCGTTCCAGGAAGCGTTGTTGTCTCCCCACATCATCAGTTATGGTAGAGTTCGGACTGTGTTCCATTGCTCACACGCCGAACAGTGGCAAGCCTACTGGTACATGTTTAGCGACAATGGCAACTTGAGGCCGGTGAGAGACATTACCAGACTACGTCAACACTTTCGGAAAATATTATCCAGACCTTACACAGGTTCAAATCAGAAACATGATGAGCAGCCCGAGGATTATGAGACGGACCGGAGCAGGATTATGGAGGATTGGTATACCCTGTTGCACCTTTACACTGAACGAGAGCTAACCAATCCTCGAGACCGTCTAAACGCCGTCGCTGCTTTGGCTGAGGTTTTTGCACAACGTCTCGAGGACGAGTATGTTGCCGGATTCTGGCGATCGGACCCCTTGAGAGCTTTACTCTGGATGCAAGTAAGACGATCTGGGTGGGATATACCAAAAAGACCGATAAACTTTTGTGGACCGACGTGGTCCTGGGCCTCGATGGCCGGTGAAGTCTATTTTCTAGAGGCAACGAGCCTACGCCGAGACCGAGATCTTCGAATTCTGGATTGGCACGTACAACTTGGTAATGATGCAAATAAGTTCGGTGCAGTGGATTCCGGCTTCTTGAAAATCCGGGCAAAGGTAGCCCATTGCACAATCACGTCGAGAGGGGAGCGCCCTTACTATTCAGTGAGTGTCAACTGGCCAACTCAACACCGCGAAGGTTCTATGCAATGGGAGAATCTCAGGCACGAATATTATCCGGACGCATTGGAACAGGAGTTCATGCAAGAAAACAGTACCATGACGGTACTCTTGTTGATCTTAGGCTTTTACCCACGCTCGGGTGGACGTCGCTCCTGCCGCTGTCTCGTCCTGAAAAACGCATCGCGGGGTTTGTACAGCCGTCTAGGCTTCCTTATAGCTACAGATCTAAGTGACGAGGGGCCTAGTCGACCGAAGTATGACATGTGTATCTATGATGACAACTGGGACCAAGCTTTCCCTGTCGAGACAATCACCATCGTATAGAATAATTATTGGATCAACCTAACTAGAGAGGCAGGAGGTATATAGACACATATCTAGGCAGTACGTTGTATCGTGAAGACTTTCTCACCCAGGATGATGTTCTCTTGATGGACCAACAACAAATACCATGTGGCTCAAGCATCAAAAGAGACTCATCACCAACACGGGACATAGGGACATGAGAAACCAAGATGCTGATGATCGCAAGAAAGTCTTTGCTCACAGGGCCTGATAATCTAATTCCTCCGCTACAAATCTCAACACGGCGTGGTCCAATTGACCGACCGACCGACAGCCCATTTCCCAAGCATGATAGTAATCACCCCATTCACCCACTGCTGGTAATTTCTCTCTACGCAGATAGATATCTCTCAAGCGCCAAGGCCAGAAACTTGGCTCTAAGCAAACGGAACGCAGAGAAAAAGAAAGAAAGCAAAACACCTGCTCACAACTGCTTTAGAATTGTTGCTAGTTTACCTTTTCTTTCTGTCTTTGGGTTGATGCAGCAAATACACTACTTCCCATTACTTCCAACTGGATTTTTCCATGGCTGGCACGTGGGATGGATGATAGGGATGATGATGATATTCCTGAGTTAAGATTCACGACATCCGATCCGCGCCAGATCACAGCGACTCGGTTGGTGCCTTTACGAAGAATGTCAAAACTTGTCAAGACACAATTCCCGAAGGAAAAAATCACATGAATGGCTCCAGGCTCAGCTGGATCCAGTTGATACGAGATGGCAGAAGACGAATGAAAAAAAAAAAAAAAAATGAAAAAAGGAAAAAAGAACAATGGTCAATATTCCAGGTTGGAGATTCCAAAGCATGGAGATTCCAATGTACCGGGCCCGTTGTTGGTCATGCAGAGATATCAAAGACACGCCTCTCAATTGATATCCTGGCCTTTCTACCCCAGCGGGCAAATCGCGCTTTGCATCGAATTCCTCCAAAGAGGCCGGGACACAGGACGATCATCTTGACATTTCTTTCGCAACGATTGCTGAAAGTTCCAACAGCAATACTACTTGGAGGCTTCTGAAATCCCACCTTCAAAGAGGGGGCAAAGGAAGGGCCCGCGCTCAGAAGCCTCGAAAGACCAGTACCTATCGAAATGCATGTGCTCTCCTTCTCTGTTGGTGATGGCGACTTGCATGTCAGATTGGGAATTTGACAACAAAAGCGCTTTGCATTCAGTCCCCGTGATGTATGGATGGATCGAGATAGAGGAGGGATGGGTGGATGGGGGAATGGCATTGTGCTATTTCTGTTTACAGATTAGGTTTCCGACAGTCTGGACAGAGTTGCGATTTGCTCTTGAGCGAAACATGGCACCTTGATGGACCAGCATCGTAACCGATATCGCTTTGGTGATGGATCAACATGGCAGGTCAAAGATGAAGGCGTCGTCACGTCCGGTCTTGGCATTTGAATCCTTCGCGATGTTAGGGTCAAGAGTGTGATGCTATTCGCATGTGCTCAGGGTTGGAGGAATTGGCATGTGCATTTTTTTTGTGGTCGGCTCTACCCGTTTGTGGAGAGGTCTATGGCGGTCGACCGGTCTCACTTGCCAGTTGCCCGGCTGGAAGGAGGTCTCAAAGTGAGGTACCACCTTCCTAACTCTGTCGTGACTGCAACCCCATATGAGGGCTCCGATTAATGAGCTCAGTTCTTGGCGGCATTGCGAACATGATAGGTGCACTGAGCAAAGCCGTCCTTTTTGCTTTCTCCGCATTTTTCAGCCTTTTTTGTGTGATGCTGCATACTGATCATCCAACGAAAGACACTCTTTGTGTTGCAGTTGGCAAAAAGATTGAGAGGACGTGCGTTGTGCGATTGTAGTTGTTTCTGGTGATTATCCGATCTCCCTATCACGACCGTTAGTGGCTTCGTCCCGAGTGTGTGTAAGTCAGCCCCCCTGTCTCTCCCCAGAACCTTATCTCTATTTGTGGCCATGGACCCCTGTTTGGTCTTTTTGTTCTACTAGTACCCACGAAAATCTCCCTCGCCTCGCTCATACTCCAGCGGCCGACCATACATAGTTGCCCTCACTCAGCAGCGTTCCCCCACGCGGAACAGAAGACGCCGTCCATCCGTACTTCAATCTGGTGAGGTCCGTAAAATGGATTTAGGCTTCGGCACGCATGAACAGCTAAGACGGGAGCGCGCCGTTGTGGTTTGGCGGCCCGACCAATGTCGAACCTGGTGCAACCCCAGAATCTTGGTGGCTATCGCGACCATTGACTAGCATCCAATGGCCAGCGTCAACTCGGGGAGAGCCAAGGTGTGCCAAGGGACCGAGAGACACCAACGGGAAGAAACAAAAGTTATCCTCCTCCCTGTTTGAGCACTGTGCTATCGTCTGAGTTGGGGGCTGGATGTGCTGAGGAAGATGCGATGCGAGCCAGGTCAGGCAAAAGTTCTGGGACAAAGAAATCAGCACAGCTTGACCACTTTGATATTGACGGAGAAGGCTGGGCATTTATGGTTCAGGTAGGTCCAAGACTCCAAAGCGACGATCCCCCGTTGCAGGCAGGCTTGGCCATATCAAAGTCTAAATAGGCCCCATGGGTCCAGCTCTTGTCTCCTTCGGAATGCGGACATGGTCCACGTTGGAGCCCTTGTAAAGTTCGGGTATTCTGATGCAATTGCAGGCTGCGTGTCGCGGAATAAACGACCGTGAGAAGTTTAACTATATGTCGTGGAACGTTCATATATCTGGCCGATACGCGATTGGTGGTTTCACCTGGCGGCAAAATCCAGAAGAAATGATGTTGTCTTCCATGATGGCTTGGCTGGCCAGATAATAGAAAAGAGAAGAATAAATTGCGTCGGTTCTGTTGTTGATCGAGATCGCCCAAGTGGCTTGTGGAAAAAGATGTCAGCGTTTGCAATGGAAGGATCAACTGACATCAACTCGCGTCGTTCCTTCCAAACCTTACACAGACGTCCTCAAGCGCCATGACCCCGGGAAAGGAAGGAACTATGGACCCTAGGTACGCAAGTGCAGTCATTAGCTCGAGGACCAGGGTAGTGTAGTACCGAGCACGCCAAATGTCCTGAACCACAAAAACCTTCTTCCGGACATCACCACCCCTGAGCAGGGGATTGAGGTCTAGGCCGTCAAGCTACTAACCTCAACTTATCCATCTTGCCTCATCTTTCAGGTGGTTGAAGGCTAGACACCGGTTCGGTTTAACGCTTCTCGGGAGGTGCCTCGCCCCTTCATGTGATGCCTTCCACTTAGCTTGGTTTCATGCACCCATCAACGCTCTTTCCCCCTCCTCACGACACCTTCACCAACGAGTGATCTCGACCGCTTGGCGGGATTCCAGAAGAGGAAGTTGCGATTGAAGAGCATCACGTTTGTTGGTGCAACAGAAGTCACGTCTGTGGCTGCGGAGTACCTTCCGTCGAAGCCTCGAACACCACACAAGCCGTAAGAGTTTTCGCCTTCGACTCGAAGGCTGCGAGTTCGCAGAGCAAAGACACTTCCTCATCTTTCAACAACTCGTATCATTCGTGGCGGCTTTCCTTCGTCGCCATGTCGCGATATCCTCAAAAACCTCGATCCAGACAATGGGTATCCAGTATCTGGCAGGTAATTGCCCATCCCCTCGCCTCCCTTATCACAACCCTTGGGTGTGTTCGAGAAACCATGTACTGTCTGCCCTCCCAGTCCCCCAGTCCCCCCAGCCGCCACCCCACCATGTCAAACCCAATGTCTTTTCCCATTCCTCGCCGTCTGGCCGTCCATCAATGTGAGCCAAGATGCAGCGCCCAGACGGGCTGATTGCTGCAAGAGTTTGACAAGCATGGGATGCTTCCTCTGAGGGTTTCAACCGCAGCCATTGCCCATGTTATCTTCCTCATCCAGAAGTATCGCGATCCTGTCTTTTCTTGGCCCGCCCATCTGGGAAGGTCAATACCACTGGGCACTCACACCTTTTCTTTGGTAGAGAGGCAAGGCCAAGATAAGCCCGGGTCGGGAGTGGTGCAGCATGCAGGAGTACGACTTCAATGTACTATGCAAATGCTGTGAGCTTGAGAGACCGACATGTGGCGTGCTTCACCAAGATGCTGTACGTCGGTAGGGTACCACATATAGAAAAGGGAGATATCAACCTCCGTCTCCCCCTTCATTTGTGAGATGCAGCCATCCTTCATGTCTTGAGGACCTGCTCTTCTCTTGACTGTCCATCCATTCCTCATCTTTCATCAGTACAGTAGCCTCATTGGCGTGCACAACACACGCCATGGCGACCCCCAAGGATGAGAAGGCAGTGAGCGTCGCTCCCGCCGGGAGTGAGCAGCCTGCTCTCTCGGAGAAGTACGATGAGAAGGTCGGCGGTGTTAAGGAGATCGGCCTTGATCGCATTGACTCGGAGGAAGCCCAGGTCATCGAAGGGTAAGCTTAACGAGTCTTCACTCATGGGTTCTATACCGGAGACTGACTGTACAGACATCTCGATGTTACCGAAGAGGATCTCCTCCAAGCCAAGGCGGTAGCCGAGTCCCTCACTCTCGATGCGGTTATCAAGTTGATGAAGAACGTCGTTGCCATGCATGGACGTGATCCCAACTTCCCTCATGTGGTCCTCGAGAAGATCCAGGAATTCCTAGGTGAGTGTATCCTTGCTTAGTCAACAGCCAAGTAGGCATAGGGCTGACACGTCCATCCACAGCCAACGAGGAAAGCATCCTCGAGAACCCGGAGAAGCATCATGAAATCATCACCGAGATGAAGATCGAGGCCGCTCTCATCCAGAACAACAGCCCTTACGCTGAAGTGCGCGCCGTCGTCGACAATACCGATGATCCTTCTACCCCATGCTCGACCGTTCGCTCGTGGACCATTGGCATTCTCTTCTCTGTGATTCTGGCCTTTGTCAACCAGGTGGGCACCAGTTCTCCGTTTCCCAAATCCTCATACGTCTCATGACTAACAATCATCGCACATCACAGCTCTTCAGTGTCCGTCAGCCCAGTATTTCCATTGAGTCCAACGTTGCTCAGCTCCTCGCCTTCCCTCTGGGTAAGGCCTGGGAAAAATGGATGCCCTACTACGAGTTCACCCTGTTTGGCACCAAGCACAACCTCAACCCGGGAAGATTCAGCAAGAAGGAACACATGTTGATCGCCATCATGGCCAACACGGCCAAGTCGCTGCCCTACACCCAGTACATTGTGTGGACACAGGTGTTGCCGCAGTACTTCAACCAGTCGTACGCCAACAGCTTCGCGTACCAGATTTTGATTGCGTTGAGCACAAACTTTATCGGCTATGGTCTTGCTGGTGAGTGCCTTTTCCCTAAACCCGGTGAAAAGACATTGAATGACTGACAAAGGATTAAAACAGGTATCACCCGCCGCTTCATCGTCTACCCATCCTACTGCGTCTGGCCCGCATCGCTGGTGACCATTGCCCTCAACTCGGCTCTGCACCATGAGGAGAACCATACTGTTCCTGGTCCCTTCAAGAAGTTGTACAGCATGTCGCGCTTCAAGTTCTTCATGTGGGCTTTCGGCGCCATGTTCGTGTACTTCTGGTTCCCCAACTACCTTTTTGAGGCCTTGACATTCTTCTCCTGGATGACTTGGATTGCTCCCAACGTAAGATACCCTGTGTTCTGTGGCATCTTGCGGACCAAGCTGACATTTGACAGAACCTGAACCTGAACATTCTCACTGGCTTCCAAAACGGCACTGGCATGTTCAACCCCTTCCCCACTTTCGACTGGAACGTCATGCTTTTCGACGCCGTCGATCCTCTCGTAAGTTTCCCTGTGACTCTAGTCTCCCGAAAATTTGCACTAACACAAGCTAGATGGTGCCTGCTTTCACCACGTTCAACAAGACCGCCGGCATGGCCTTCTTCGGCTTCATCATCTTGGGTCTTTGGTACACCAACGTCTGGAACACCGGCTATCTCCCCATCAACAGCAACCGTGTTTTCGATCACTTCGGTGGCCTGTACAACGTGTCCCGCGCTATTGACGAGAAGGGCATGTTCGACGAGGCCAAGTACATGGACTACAGCGCCGCCTATCTTTCTGCCGCCAACACGATTGTGTACTTTGCCTTCTTCGCCATCTATGCCGCCACCATCAGCCACATCATCCTCTTCCATCGGGCTGAGATCGCTATCGGAATGAGGAACGTCTGGAAGTCCATCAAGCCCAGGAAGTGGCTCAAGAAGAACGCCGCCGGAGAGCATGTTGAGGAGGAGGATGTGGGATACAAGGATATCCACAACCGTCTGATGGCCCGCTACCCTGAAGGTGAGTACCCATTTCCGTAAAGAAAGGTGAGAAACGATTGCTGACAAGACGACCCAACAGTCTCGGAACTATGGTACTTTGCCTGCCTCGTCGTTGCCATGGCTCTCGGCTTTGCCGGTGTTGCTGCCTGGCCCACATACACCACCGCTGGTGTCGTTCCCTACGGCCTGTTCCTTGCCATCATCTTCGTTATCCCTATTGGTATCATCAAGGCCATGACTGGTATTGAGGTCACCCTGAACGTGTTGGCCGAGTTCATCGGTGGTGCCTGGGTCGAGGGTAACGCCCTGGCCATGAACTTTTTCAAGTCTTTCGGGTGAGTCCTTTTTTCATCCCCCATTGTCCGACCACAAAGCTAATTCCCCCCAGTTACGTAACCTGCGCCCACGCCATCAGCTTCGCCAACGACCTCAAGCTTGCGCACTACATCAAGATTCCTCCCCGCCACACCTTCACCGCGCAAATGGTTGCCACGCTCATCTCGACTCTCATCTGCACGGGCGTGCTCAACTTCCAGGTCAATATCGAAAACATCTGCCAGCCCAACGCGCCCATGCGCTTCTTCTGCCCGGGCATCAACACCTTCTTCACCGCCGCCGTCCTCTGGGGAACGATCGGTCCCGTCAAGGTGTTCGGTGTCCACGGCCAATACAAGTGGCTCCTCCTCGGATTCCCCATCGGCCTCTGCATCCCCGTCATCTTCTGGCTCATTATCCGCAAGTTCCCGCGCAACAAGTTCATCCGCCAGTTTCACCCCGTCGCTCTCTTCTACGGCGGCCTGAACTGGGCTCCTTACAGCATGAGCTACTGCTGGCCTGCGGTCCCCATCGCGTGGTTGTCGTGGATTTATGTCCGTAACAGGTACTTGGCGTTCTGGTCCAAGTACAACTTTGTCCTGTCTGCTGCCTTCAGCGCGGGTATTGCCGTTAGCGGTATCGTGATGCTGTTCTCGGTGCAGTGGGCGAGAGTCAGCATCGAGTGGTGGGGAAATAGCCAGCCGTATACCGGGTGCGAGGATACGGCTTGCACGATCAAGACGTTGAATGAGGGTGAGAGGTTCTTCCCTTGGTGGGATCCTAACAGGGTGCCTGCTCCTTAAGCTGGCTTTTGTCAGGCAGATTAGGTGTTCAGATGTGTTGTAATCGTGGCAGGGGTGGGTGATGCTGGGAGGAGGTATGGGTTGTTGGATGGATGCTTGTATGTGGAATGACTGATGTTTTTGTTGTTTTTGTTGATGATATCCAACTCGTGCTTTCGTTATCAAGCTTTCTAGTGGTATTTAGTCGATACCTATAGTTGATAATACTCGTTTGTATTGATGACATACCCAAAGTCCTGTTCTGTTGTACCAGTGTGATGATCTGATGTGTGTGTATGCAAGAGGTGACTGGCAATAGCTAAGCCGACAATATCCAAAGGAAAAAGAACGATAAGAAGGAAATAGCGAAACGAGACAATGAATGCCCCTTGACAATCCGTCAGCACCACCCAAACTTCTCATTAGCAACCCACTCCACCTCCTCCGTTCCTTTTGCGCACTCAATCCCCTCAGCACCATACCACATCAAACTCGGGATACTCTCCATATCCCTCTCCACCACCTCAAACCCGCCCTCCACCTCCGCCTTTTTAATCAAGTGGTTCACAAGCGGACTCGGATTCCACATCTGCACATCCTCCACCCTCCAACTCGCCGCTTCCCTCTGCGCCACTTGCAAAATACCCCGGAATGCTTCAGCAAGATATTTCTCCTGCTCTTCGCTCAAGCCCGAAAGGGAACCCTCGTCGCCGAGATCAGTTATCCCCTCCATAACGAAACGGAGGATATGCATGTGATTCCCCTCGATACTCTCACTTTCCAACCCCCGATAATAAGATCTAGTCCACACCGCCCAGACCCGTCCTTTCCCCTCTTTATCTCCAGAATAGATGGCGCCCCGAACGGTAGGTGTCTGACCAAAGATGTGCGAAGTCATGAAATCTTCTCTCAACAGGTGCCAGAGGATGCAATCGAGGTCGGGAAGTAAGGCGACGTGGGTTTTGGAGGGGTTGGCGCGGGCTAAGAGGGGGAGGGTGGTGGATAGGAGGGAAGAGGTGTCGATGGTGCAGAGCGGGGGGAGGGTGTGGTAGGTTAGTGGGGAGAGGTTGGGTGGGAAGACGGTGGGAGGGGGGGAGAAGGTGGATTTGGGAGAGGTCCCGTTGGCCGTGCCGTTGGTCGTGGCGGTGGAAGGGGAAGTGCTGGAGGGGGAGGAGGAGGCGGTGGTGGAAGAAGGGATAGGCTTGAACGAGACATGCGCCGAAGGAAACGCCTTCCACCCGTTTTTGGCATAAAACGATTTGCCAATGTCGGAGTAGAGGACTGAGAAGAGCGCCGTCTGCTCTTCCTTTTGTTCTTCCGCAGAAGGTGACTCCGGCCGATCCTTCTTATCGCTAACCTGCCAATTCCTCAACCTCTTCCCGACCTCTTGCATCATCCTGTTCGCATACCCCTTCCCCCGGTACTGAGGATCGGTGAAAACCGACCCGATACCGTGCGAGATTCCCTCTGTGATTACCACACGGTCGGTAGAAGGATCGTAGCGCGCCGCGACGGCGTGTTTGCGGAGGGATTCGCAGGAGGAAAGAACGGGACGGTGGCCGGGTTCTTGGCTGAAGGAGGAGGAGGAATCGGTGTCGGTTAGGATCCAGTGTGTCAAACCACCGTCCTTTGCTAGGGGAAGGGTGGTCATGAAGTGTTCGCGCGCGAGGTACTCGGAGTGGGAGAGGGCGGGACCCCACATGGGGTGCGTGAGGGACCATGTTTTGGGGCGCTCGTCGGGGTGGGCGAGGACGAGGGCTAGGGAGGGCGCGGAGGCCGAGGGGAGGGGGGTGGTGGTTGTTGTTGAGCCCATTTTGGTGGTTGTTGGGAGGTTAGAGGTGTAGTTCGAGACGTCGAGGCGAGGCTCCTGTGATGTTGGAATATGCTTGTTGGTATGTGTCTTCTCTCCCTGGGCTTGTAGGATGGTTTTAGGATCGTTGAAGGATGTCGAGCTGGTAGCCGTCAAGTCCCCCCCATCTGCTTGGAACTGAGGTTGTCACGGGTGCTTGAACCGAGCGAGTCAAAGAAGATATAGGGTCGTGATGCTTGGCGGGACGAGGATAGGACAAAGAAGGACTAGAGGAGACCTAATCTACCGTCCCCGTCAGAGATACACGAAACGAAACAAAACAAAAATAATAAGGTGATGCCAGAGGAACGACAGATAAGAAGCAGACGAGGGGAGCCCCGGGAGGTATAAGATAAAGGTGAAAAGTCCGGGGTACAAAGTGGAAACCACAACTTTTGGAAGCTTCGAAAGAAAGAAACTGTAGAATAGCAGCAATACAAGGGTATTGAGAATGAGGGTGCAGAGTGTGTATTGTGTAGAATCTGTTCTATGACCAGGAAAATCCCGCACACAAAAATCAGGGTTTTGCCCAGCAATCTAGATTACATAAGAAAGGCGGTGGCAAGAAACCCACCCCTATATCTAACACACCCCCCCAATTGCATTAGCGTATACTAGAAAGCTAGTCAAAAGCGCCCAAATAAAGCCATTCCTAAATTCTATACCCTCAAAATTAATAAATCCCTAAATAATTACCTTTAAAAGTATCGCTTATTAACTATATTATATTTAGAAGGTCCGCGGTATTAATTTTTAATAATTAATTAGGCGCTATAATTTAATAGTTAAAGCGTTAGGGTCCTATATTAAATAATTATATAATATCTTTAAATTATATTTAATAGTATACTCCCCGGATTATTCTTAATAGCTATCCTTAAAAGTCGCGGGTTCGAATCCCGTCGGCGCTAAATTTTTTACTTTTTTTCCTTTTTATAAATATTATATAGGATCCCTTTATTTTATAAAGGTTATCTTAATAAAATAATATAAATCGATAATTACTTACAATAATATTATCCTTCCTTTTTACTTCTTTAAAATATTCTATCCCCGTTGGAATTAAATTATTAATATACTCGCGTTAATTAATTTTAATACCCTCTCCTTCTCCTTCTTTAAATTCGAAATATTTATAAGACTTATTTAGCGAATAAACTCTTTATACTTTTTTACGGTTAGTACTTTCGTTAGCCCGTCGGCGATTATTTCAATTATAAGTACGTAATATACATTAAATATACTACGCTACTATCCCTCTCGGAGCTAATAATTATAAATATCGATATATTTAAATTTAATTTAAAATTTAGCGTTTTCTTTAATAATTAAGCGGATCGTTTAAGTATTATTATATCTTAATAGAATACTCTTATTATTAATTCTTAAATTAAAAATTAACGAATCGAATAAATATTTTACTTATAAACCTTTACGAACCCTTTATAATAAGGATAGTAATTTAATTTCGGTAATAAAAATAGTAATAGTATCCTATTTATTAATTCGTTAATTAACGGTTCTATTTAATAGCTATATAGCGAATCCTTATAAATTTCATCGATTTAAAATATTATTAATATAAAAGGCGTTAATTAAAATTAAAAATAAATTACTACCCCCTAATTAGAATATATAATCTTTAATACCCCTAAAATAAGCGAGCAATCGGTTAGCGGTAGCGTAATGAATACCGTTAAGATTAATAAAAAAATAGGATAATTTAAAACCGGTAAAGGCGCTATTAAGTCTAGTAATAATTAACGCGTATATAATTTCGTTGATTACCTTTTAATATATTTTAACGGATTTAAAGTTAGCGGTACCCTTAGAGGGGAAGAACTTTTTAATATTTATAGAAATTTAAGGAAACGACCGGAATTATTAGAATTTCTTTATAATCTTTTTAATATATTCGCGTTAAAATAATTAAATTAACCGCTTTATTCGGTTTCGAATAACTTTAATATTTAAAAACTATTAAATATTATTATTACCTATTAATTAATAATAATTTTCTAAAACGTTAATAATTTTAATAGCGTTATATTTATTTTTATTTCGGTAAGTAAGAATAATATTATCGATGTAGAAGAAAATTATTATATTTCGGTAAATAAATATATAGGGTTCTATAAGGATAGGGATTAAACTAATAGTAATAAGAATTTTAGTAAATTTATATTATTATAATAAAGGGGAGCGCCGAAGATTATAGAAGGCGTGTAATAATTTAATAACCTTATTTTATTAAATATATTTTAATAGTATTTGTATATAAATAAATTTATCGAGAAGGGCGTTAACGAAGGCGTTAATAATATCGTATTATTTGAATTCGAAGTTAAAGTAACCCGTAATAATTATTATAATATAGAAAGTACGAATCGCTAAAGTAGTTGCGTAAGTATTTTATAAATTTTAAAGTTATTAATTTCTTTTTATAATAAAATATATTTTACTTTTGAGGTAATAACCTATTGCGTTAAATTTATAAATATATACCTATATAAAATCGAAGGGGATAATTCTTTAATATTCTTCTTAATTTACCTACTTTTATAATCCCTTTATATTATAATTTTAAAAATACTCCCTTTTAATTTAATGAAATATTTTTTAAAAAGGATAGAAGTAAAGGTTTTAGTAGCTCTTAAGTAGAAGGGGGAATTTTTAATAGTATAAAATATTTAATATATTTAATATATTATACTTTTTAATATTATCGATGGTAAGTTTCGAATCCGTATAAAAATCGTCGTTATCGATTTTTAACCCGAATTTCTTTAATTAATCCAAATTAGTATAATCGATAACGCGACCGTTATATATATTAATTTAATAAAGATTAAGCGTATTTAGGAAGGATATTACTTAATATAGATATTAATTCATTCGGGGGAAGTAAGTAAAAGGTTATATTAAAGGGACGCGGTTTAAATTCTTAATAAGAAACGAAATTAAATTATTAAAAGGAATCGGTAAATTATAATTAATTAGTTTATCCGTTTTATTTATTACTATATCCTATTAATTATTTAATCGCTCTAATATTTAAGGACGTAATATTTCCTCCTTTTATTTATATATATACCCAGCGGGCTTAGTAAGGATCGTAGGGGTTTCTAACTCTACGGGTATAAGTTCGATAATTAAACCGAAATTATCTAATTTATTATTAATATAGTTCTTTAAAATTAAGAAGGGTATAATAGAATTATTTTCTAATTAATAGAAATTATTTAATTATACGGCCAATTCTTCTAAGGAGATTTTAAACGAATTTTAGAATTTTTCGATATTATTTATAAAAACTTCGTTTTCGTTAAAAATTACGTCTTTAATTACTATAATCGAATTAATATAGGGATTCTAAATTCGGTAAATATTTAACGATTAATAACCGACTAAATAACCGACCTAAATACATTTCTTAAACTTCTTAATTTTATTATAACCGCATAGGATTTTTATTATAAGCGTAAAAACTTTATAATTATAAATTTTTAAATATATTAAAATAGGGACTACCTTTTACTAACCGCCGTTACGGTCTATTATATAGGCTTTAAAACGTTCCTTTAGGGTTTTCTAATTAAAATTATATTTAAGAATTTTATTAAAAAAGTAAATTATAGCCGTTATAATCTCTCTTTAAAATTCTTTTAGAAGGTTTATAAATTTTTTTATAATTTTAATTTTTTCGCTAAATATACCCCCCGAGCGTTTAGCGCCGCCGTTTTATATTTAAGTATATAATATAAAGGGTTCGACCTTAATACTTTATTATAATAAAAAAGTAACGACTTTAAATTTAATTATTATAATTTTATTATTATATTCGACTATTTATATTTGGATTTGGTATTAAGTCTTTAAATTAATAATAAGGGAAAATAAAATTATAATAATAAAATTAGTAATTTTTTTAATAAAGTAATATACTTAAAGGTAATTAAATTAGCGGTTAATTATTATTATTAATATAGAAACCTAATTAAATTTAGCCTTTATTAAAATATATTCGAAAAAATTGGTAGCTACCCTTTATTTTAATCCTTTAAACGCAACGTGGGTAACCCTCCTAATTTAGTATTTTAATTTAATTACCGTATATATATTATAATATATTAGATTTAAACCCTTAAAGCGTACGTTATATTCCTTATTAATTAATTAAATAAAGGTTTCGGGTTTAGGGTAGCTAAATTTAAAGTATTAACGCAAGGTATCTCCTTCTTAAGGTTTCTTAACGGTTTTATTCTAGGGAATTCGAACGTTAAAAAAGGATTGGTTAACGCTATTTTTAAAATTAAAAAGGATATATTTAAGAATAAACTATTAAAAATAATTAAAAATAGAATAATAATAAGAAAAATTGGGGGCGCGAATATAAAAATTAATAGTATCCTAAGAGTAATCGAATTCTATAAATTTTCGAAAAGATACGAAATTATAAATTATATTTAAAATTAACGCTACGTCGTTTAAATAAAATTTAAAAAGGTTACCCTTATTATCGTTAATTAGGATATAAACGGTCTTGTATCCTTTAATTATTAATAAATTATTATTAACTTAAATGTAATCTCCTTTATTTATAGGGGTAAAATTTTCAAAATAGTTAATTTCGTTAAAAATATAGATTATTATACCTAAATTAAAAATAATTAAATCTCTTAATAAATATATAGGAATTTTTTATTGAAATTTTAATATTAAGAAATTAGATTAATAGTTAATTTTATTAATCCTCTAATTTTTAAATTAAAATCCGCTACTAAAGGTATTAATCGTAAATTTTATTAGCCTTTTAGTAGGAATTTATTATGTTAGTACGGTTTTAATATTTAATTTATAGAATTTTTACGTAAATTAAATACTCTTTTAATAATTTTCGTTAATTATATTTTAAATACGTTAATTAAGAATTTAATTAAAATTAAGCATTAAAGAGGGGATTATATATTAATATTTATTATAGAAGTGGTTAAGTTTTTCGTAAGTTTCGTAAATTCGCCTTTAGCATTTATTATCTTAATTATTAATATTTTAGCCACGTTTCTTACCGGTATTATTAAAAGCGTTCCTTATAATTCGATTGTTGAATATAGGGGTAAAAAACGTATTGCCTTTTAAGATTTAGTTATACGACTTTTTAAAGTAATAGTCGTAAACCCGTTCCTTAAAATTGCGGGCTAGGTTAAAATAAGTAAAATTATTATTTAGGAACCTTTTATCCGTAGTTTTAAAGAATATAGCCTAATTCTCAAAAGGGGAATTATTAAATTTATTTATTATATTAAAAAAATTAATCTTTTATACTTTAGGGTTAATATATTCGTTGATTTTAAAATATTTACCGATAATTATAATATATTCCTACTCTTATAATTAATTAGTTTAATTACGTGGATAGGTTATAATATTAATTTTATTGCGGTAATTAATGTAAATATCGTCGTAAATTTATTCCTCGTTGAATTAAACGTTAGATTTTATTATATCGTATTAAGCGGATAAGGAAATAATTTTTTTAAAATAGGTTAATTAAAAATATTAATTAATATTATTTTTTATTTAAATACGAAGGGTAATAATCTTTTCTTTATAAATTTCTTAAATTTTTATATTATAATGGTAATTGGCTATAATTTCCTAATAATTATAATAATTGCGCTTAATTAAAAAACTGTAACGGCGCGCCGCGTATAAAATTAGAATTAAGGCCGGGGCGATAAAAAAAGTTAGGGCCCCAATAGCCGGCTAAATAACGGCGGTATTAATAGGCGTAAGCGTAATCGCCTTTTACTAGGAGGGAGGCGGTATCGAAATACGGTTACGCATTTTCGAAGAAGGTCCGTTAGCTGCCTAATCTTCCTTAATAGATTGAAAAATCTCTTATTGAAATTGGGAATCGCTAGTATTAAAATTATTAATCGAATTAGTAATAACGGCTGCGGTATGGATTAAAGGATTTATAAAGTCTTTAGTAATAGGTTCTATAAAGATAGTAGGCTACGGCTTCCTATTATTAGGATTAATATACTTCTATAATCCTAATTCGAATACTTTCGATTAAAATCCTTTATTCTATATAATCTAATCGTTAATAAATTTAAGGATAGCGTTGCCCGCTTTCTTAAGATCGGTAATCGAGGATATTATTGTAATTATTATTATTAATCGAATATTATTATTATTATTATATTCTACCGGGTTACCGCAATCGGGGGGTAGTAAATAAGACTTTTAATTGTAGAATAGTAGTAATATAGGGGTATTAAGAATAAGGGTACAGAATATGTATTGTATAGAATCTATTCTATGACTAGGAAAATCCCGTATACAAAAATCAGGGTTTTGCCCAGCAATCTAGATTATATAAGAAAGGCGGTGGCAGGAAACCCACCCCTGTATCTGACAGAAACTAAACCGAAGGTGTGGATCTCTTAACAACGAGATCGATGATCGTTGGCTCGACGACGTGGTGGCACAGCTCCCCCTCGACGGGAAGGAGAGGAGTGACCTTTCCCACATGCAAGGAGGAGAAGCACAACCGAACCGAAAGACAAAAGGAAGGAAGCGGGTCCAATCCGCCGGGAGCTTCCCAGTGAGAGCCGCAGTCCAGCAAAAAGAAACGAGTGAAAACCCCCTGTCGCAGCCCTAAACACCTGCCCCTAACAGCGGGAGCACTAACACGCTATTGGCCACTGAGCAAGTCACGATCGCCCTCTCTTCCGCAGCGGTCCCCCTCTCGCGGTGTCAGTGTCCACAGTGATCCGAACCATCATGACATAATACGGGATCAGGGATCCTTTAACAGTGCGTTAACAGTTAGGTTCGGTCGGGTTATTCATTGGACAAGACAGCCTAAAGACTTGCCAAACACGCAGCGACAAGAAAGAGCCAGCGGTCCCAGCGGTGCCAGCGTCGCATTTGGGAGCATAATGGCGGTAAGCAAGAAGGATAACGTTCGCCTAGTATCGGCTTTTGCACCGTTCCGATACCCGGAATTCACTCCGAGGGGTGTCTACTGTCTATCAAGGAAAGCTCATGTGACGGCCGTTCTTAGGTAACAGCCTGTCTGCTGTGCAAGGGTCTTGTCTGTTCCGCATGTTTATCAATTTGATCAATTGGTCCGTCGAGGGCATTGTGTTTGTGCACTTTTCTTTGTCTTTTATCCAATTGAGGTTGAGGTCAAGATTGTGGCTTTTGACTTTGTGTCGCGAGACTTGGGCCGAGTCCAGGCCGGTGACACCGTGACAGCGGCTGATAAGTGATAAGGAGCAGATAAGGGAAATGTGGTGATGGTGTGGGACTCGGTGGCCCACCTTATTTTCGACGACATCTCTTCTTTCCCTTTGTGTCTTCCTGCTTCAATCACTTCGTTTTCTCATGTTATGAGATTCTGGACGGTTCGTGGCCGACCATACTTCAAACTTGAGGTTTCTTCTCATACAATTCATCATTTTCTCGTCTCACGCTCTTTTCTCAACAGCCTCCAATTGAACCGCTGTACCGTGCCAAATCTACTCCTTGCCTTTGGATGACTTCTCACCGACAGATACTCTTTGATAAAATCCAACTTATTCAGTCTATACAGGCTCAAATCTTGAGTACCCTACCTAAAAACCCTTCATTTTTACTGCCGCTAACACATTTTCTTTCACCCAACTGTTTCTGTTTTCAACCCTCTCCCTGTCCTCCCATGTGCTACCTCTAGCAAGACGCGGACAGTATCTCCATGTCACCCAGCAATCTCAGCAGAATTTCGAACTGGAGCTCGAAACAGTGATGGATAAATATTATTCACGCTTGTTTATCTCCACCATGTCCATCATTAAGCCTTGTGCTCAGATTCATCGTGTCATTCCGACCGTTCAATTTTACCCCAGATTTCCGGTAACGCTCGGGCAGTGCCTGGGTAGCGATCTGCTTGTTGGGCCAGTCGATCGGCTTCCTGCTCCAGACCTTAAAAAGCTCGATGCGGAGGAACGGAGTCCAGTATTGATGCCTCCCTGTATGCCGGCCTGACAAAAAAACAGTCATCTCACAAGTAAAACACGGCAACCGTTCAAGCATTTGTAGAGATAAACCCCGCTGGCAAGTTGCTTGACCTCATACAATGTTGGATGCATCTCAGTTTTGATTCGTTGGTTACAGCTCTTTCTTCTTCAAATGATGGTGCCAGTTTTGGCGGTGCGTTGGGGGTATGGGAAAGAGAAAGAAATGAGACTTCTTGGATTTAGAGATTGTCTATGGATCGACGGCCCAGTGGCCAGCGCTGTCGATAAGTTAAGTCAAGTTAAGTAGGGGGTTATACTTATTTGAGTGGAGTAAGTAGAGCCTTATACTTATTTATACTTACTTATACTTACTTATTTAATTATACTTATTAAGTCAAAATCACGTTTTTTTCTAGTTTTGATGTCAATAATGCTCGGATTCTTATAATTTCTAACTTATTGTAACGGCCGAGAGCCTAATTATATCCTCTACTTATCTTTAAATATTATTACCCAATTTAAATCGTAGCCAAAACTTTAAAATTTCGATAGTATTAACGGATTCGGCCGTAAAACTTTACTTTTAATTATCGAAAATTAATTTCGCGCCGCTAAAAGAGCGTTTATAATTATTTACTATCGAAGGGATAGAGTAGAAATCGAAGGTTATACGCGATAATCGAAAATATATATTTTAATACGCCCGCTACTATATTAATATATTATTAATAGCATAAATTTTATAATTAAAATACTTATAAAGTTTATCCTCCTTCTTTAATTATAATAGGAGGGTATTATAAAAATCGTAATTAATAAATTGATTGTTATCGGCAATCTTTACCTATTAATTATTAATATTAATTAATAGCTCTTCGATTAATTAATTAATATATTCGACTTCGTAGATATTTATAAAATCGCCCTTAATCTCTTCGAATTCTACGTTTATTAATTCCCTCTCCGCCTAACGAAGGCGGTAATTAGGGTATAAAATTATAATTATTTAATATATAGGGCATTTTTCTATTTTAATTTTATATTACTTTAATTTAATTATTATTCGATTGATAATATATTTAATAACCTTTATACCCTTATTAATTAAATCGTTAGCGTAATTTATAAGAGGATTAAGTATTATAATTTAAGAAGAAGGGGTCGTGGTAATTTAAAAGGCTTATATTAATTAAAATAAAAGTAATTAAGAAAAGGGTAATTAAAAGGGTTAAGAAATAAAATTTTTAATAAATAACTCTTAGGAATTTAGAACTAAACCCGGGGAGGATAGAAGAAGGGGGGGTATGTACTTATATATACTATAACCGCGGCGAATTAACTATTAGGTAGAAATAGGAGTAGTAATTAAAGTAGCTATATTAATATTAGAGTTTAGAATTTCTAATCCCTCGAATGGTTTAAATATAATTTTATTACGTGATGAATACTCACCGCGTTGGAACAAAATAGATAGAATAATTATATTATTAATAATAATTTAAATTAGTAACGAAGATTCGAGTCCTCCCAGACTCGGTTTATATACTCGTAGTGTAAGGATAGATTTAGGTTTACTTTATAGTAAATATTAAAGTCTATATCTATATCTCTATCGGACCTACCTTATCGGTTCCTAATAATACCCCCCGGATAACTTTTACCGCATCCTACGGTAATAAAAAGAAATTAATATATATATTTTCCTTACTTCGCTTTATCCCCTTATAATATTTTACTATAATTATTCCCCCTTTTTTTATAACTATCGAAATTTATTCTTAGAAACGATTAAAAATATTATTAAATTAGGCCTTATATACTTCCTTTAATTCGTCTTCTATATAATTCTAAATACCGATAGCGATTTAATAATTTTTAAAAAATTTATTAGCGACCCGGACGAAAATTTCGCCGTAGCGTATAAAAGCTTTATTAACTTAGAGATTAATAAAAAGTATTATATCTTTAAGGTTAAAATTGAAATTTAATTCGATTTTAAATTCAGTAATTATAACGCGAAACGAATTAAAAAAAGCGAATATTTAATCTTCGTTATCGAAACCTATTAATTATTCGATTTTAAAGCAATTTATTAAAATATTAAAGAAAGTAATCTTTTAAACCGAATTAATAAAATTGAATTTATATTATAGTACTTTCTATAAGAAGTATTAATAATCGTTTATATTATCGATTTTGGTTATTAGTATTCTAGACGTATTTATAAATACGATTATTACGTTATTAAATTTAATAATATAATTTTTATATTTAATAACCTCCTTTTTTAATTTCGATATTTACTCTTCGAGGGATTTAATTTTATCGGTTTCGATTTAAAGGATAGTAATTTAAATTTAAGCGGCCTAAATTCCTATAGCGGTTTAATTCTAAGTGGTAGCCTAAATTCCCGGGCTTTAAATACTAATTATTCAATTCTAAATAGCGGCCTAAATTCCCGGGCTTTAAGCGTTAATTATAGTAATTTAATTATTTACAATATAATAGCGTAAAGCGGGTAAATTATATATAGATTTTAAAGGGCTATTAAAAATTGCAATAACGATTTTAATAGGGACGGGTTTATTAAATTAAATAAAAAGGTAATTAATTTAGTTTTAAAGAATATATATTAGGTGTACGGGTTTTTTTAATTCGTTTTCCGATAATAATCTTATATTTAAAAATTTATCGTTTTAACCGGATTAAATATTAAAAAAGGTATAATTATTACTTATATTTAATTAGGAAATTAAAATTAAATTTAATTATAGGATTGAAGGGGAATTAGCCGCGGGGTTTAAAATTAAGCCGGATTAAGGGATCGATAATAAATTAACCCCTAAATTTAAAATTAAATTAAGTTACGGGATTGGCGACGGGCCGCCGGCTTCGTTATTAAATTTATATTTTTTAATTAAGCGTTTAATTATAATCGTACGAATTTTTAAATTAAAGGTATAATCGATCGTTAACGGGTTTCCGTTCTTTTTTTCAAAATCCGCGTTTTTCGTTATAAATTCGGTTATAAATTCATTATATATTTTAATTACGTTTTCGGAAATAGAATTATATTCGAAAAGATATTCGTAAGCGATTTTAAACGTAATATTAGTAATTATATTATAAATTAGGACGAAATTTCCAATTTAATTAATAATAAAATTTAAAATTATTTAATTAATTTATTAGGTTTCGGTTTTATATATATTATAATAGTCCGGGTCCTACTTTATTTATTTAATATTTAAATTAAAATAATAAACCCTATTTTTAGCCTTATATAATATTTATTCGAAATAGAGCTTTTATAATTCGCTTAATTAATTAGTATAAGAATCGGTTTAGTTATAAAATTAGAAAGTTATTATAATCGTTTATATTATATAAATATTAAGTTTATAATTTAATTAGAATAAGGTTAGGATAAAAGTAAATTTAAATTTAATTGCCTTTTTATAGGTTAAAATTTATTTTGCGTATTTATTTTGGGTAATTTTCCCGACCGTAGTTAAAGTATTTTTTAAGATTTTTTTAATATAAGTTTTATTTATAAGGTTTAAAGCTTTAAAATAAGGGTTTTTCGGAAAATTATTATCGCTTAGAATAATTCCGCCTTTAATTCGTCCTCTTTATTATTTACCGGCTCTTTTAAAAAATTAATTACTTTTATACGCGTTATAGATGAATTAGTTAACGTTTTTAGGCTCTATACATTCGCGCGTATATTCGATTAAATCTTCGCAATTTTTATAATTATTTTCGTTTATAATTATAATATTTTAATTTAAATTTCATTATTATTCGAAGCTTTATTATAATATTATTATAATAAATTATAATAATTTAATTAAAAAGTTCTAAATTTATAATAATAGCGAAAAATTTATACGTAGGGTAAGGTTAATTATAATAGGCGTTTAATTACTTACTTTTAAATTTAGGCGTTTATTTTATTTGATATTATATTTTCCTATTAGGTAATTTATTAATATCGCTTTAATTAAATTAGATTTGGGTAATTTAATTTCGATATTCAATTTAATGACGTACGCGATTTCGACTCTTTCCTATTTTTCGTATTAGTTCCCTTTATTTAATTTTTTTAATTCTTCGTCCCGGATTAAATCCTTTTCTTTATATTCCTATATTAAATCCTATATATTTTTTATTAATCCTAATTTATTTCCCCCGTATAATACCTATATATTAAATTTATAACCGTAACCTTTCTATTTTATTCGGTAGAAAATTTTAGGTTTCCCTTATAATTATATAATTTTACGCTTAAGGAAACGTTTAATTTCGTACGATTTAAATTATTAATTATCGCCTTTTACGAAAATTCGGTCCGGTTTATTATTCGTAGATCTATCGAATGGGTCTTTATCCTTAAAATATTTATATAAATCGATTATAAAAATAATATTATAAATGTATTATAATTTAGGAATATCCAATTCGTAAATTAAATTATTAATACGTTAAATAATTTTAAAAGGCCCGATTCTCTATTAGCCGAATTTCCTAGAATTTTCGCTAGTAAAATTATACGCTTTATAAAATTTTATTATAATTTAATCGCCTTCCCGGAATTATAAAGGTTAATATAAAGAATTGTATAATAATTTTACCTTTATTACTATTTAATTGATTACTTCGGCGGCTTCCTTTTAATAAAGTTTATATAGGGTTTTTAGGTTAGGGTTAAAGCCGGGGTCGTTTAATTTAATTAAATTTAGAACTATATTCGGTTTAAAGCCTAGGATTAGTTCGTTAAAAATTATATTTATCGGGGTAAATAAGGAATTATTTATATTATATTATATAGTTAAAAATATATTTAATTATAAGGTATTAAAATTTTTAGTAGTATAATATTTAATAACGAATTTAATTTCTTAATTTTTTCTTTCGTTTTTCCCATTAAATTAGGAATATTACGCCGTTATATATATTAATATAAATTTGAATTTACTAAAAATTTCAATTTACTACGTATATTCGGGGTCAAAATTATATATTTTAATTCTAAATTTAAATTCGATTTCGGGGACTTTATTTAACTTATTAATACCTAAAGAAAAACCCTTCCTCGAAATTTCTTTTAATAAATATAGGGAATTGTTACGGGACGGATTCCCCACCAGGACAGGGCATACTAGGGTAACCTAACGAATTCGTCAAGCTAATTTAACGGATCCGTTTAGGGAATCCCGATACAGCCTTATATAGTATTCGATAATAACGGACGGATCCGTCTCCCTCAAGGACGGATTCTTCCCTCAATCAATTAATTATTATCTACCACTAAAAATTCTTATTTAATAATCTATTCATTAACTTAAATCCTAAATAGTAATTATCTATATTTTAATAAATTTATTACTTAAGAATAATAACGTCGCTACGCATTAATCTTATTAACGAATCCGTTATTAGTAATTTAAAGGCTTTATTATAAACCTATTAATTAATAACTTCGTTAATAAATTAGAATAATAATTACAAATCCGATTATTAAGTTTATAATAAATAGTATTTATAATTATAAAATCGAATTTACTTTTACTTTATTTTTATTATTTCGTAATATTCACTTACGTACCTATTTTTTCGTCCCTTAAGAGCCGTATTCGTAATAACTTCGCTTATTATTTAAACGATTAATAATATTAAAATTATAAATAATTTATATTAATTATTCGAAAAATATCGAAATTATTTACTCTAAGAATTCTATAATATTTATAACTTAATTACTTTTAATAAATGCCGGAAAATTAAAGTTAAATTAGGAAAACCTAATTTATTTATTACTAACGGCGAATTTTATAATAATAGCGACGAATTTATTTATTTTGAGTATTAAATTTCCAATTTTATTTAAACCCGTAAATATTATTAATTAATCCTATTTAAATTCGACGAATTTATTAAAAATAAATAAATCGATTAAACTCTTACAATTTAAAAAATAAAAGAGAAGACGTTAAACGTAATTTTTTCGGGGATTATTCTAACCCTATATATTATTAAACCCTCTAATATATTAATTTCTTCGAATATTAGGGTTATTTTGTTTATAATAGTATAATTTAACGATTTTAAAGATAAAAATAAAAATTTCAATACCGGTATAAAGACTGAGCGTATTTAAATTAATATTTATTTTCTATTTAAAAATAATTCTATTTAATTAAATACGGAAAAGAAATTCATTTTCGACTTTTATTATATTCATCAACCGTTATATATAATTTATACGGATATTTTAAAGATTAAAAAAAATATTAATATTATAAGGATAATTAGGAGACGTTTCTTCGAATTGGGATATAAATTAAACGAGGATAATGGTTTTTCGACTTCGCCGAAGCTTAATTTACTATTAAATTACGGTTTTTAAATATATTTACTAATTATATCCTCGAATTTTATTTTAGTATTTATATTAACGTTTCGTTCGTTAGGAATTATTATCCTAACGAAATATTTATTACTTTTTAAGGCTATTAATTCTATTTTAATCCCCTTCCAATTTTACTATATTAATTTAAAGGAAGATCGGCGGCGCGCTATTTAAATAAAAATTAATAAAATTATAATTAAAACGTCTTTTTTACTCTTTTTATATAAAAGTACTCTTATTTATATTCCTTTATCGTTAATAATATTAAGAATTTTTAAAATTTTAATATTTAAACTTTTATCAATATATTATTGACTAATTATTAAAGCTCTTCCTTAGGAAGCTAAAGTACGCTCAAAATCTAATTTAAATATTTTTATACTTAATATAAAGAAGAGTAATTTTAATATTAATATAAAAAATATATCCTTTAATAATTCTACCGTTATAAATAAATTTATTAATATTTTTAGTAAAATAATTATTAAATATAATATTATAATTAGCCCTTCGACGGATCCGTTAATTAAAATTAAGCCGGGTGGAATTGCTAAAACCGGCCTTACTTTTTTAATTTATAATAAAACCGCTATACCGATTATTTATAATAGTAATATAACCCCTACTCCTAATATAATACTTAATAGGTATTATTCGCTATATTCTATTATTATAACTATTTTTCTATAACCGCTATTAGGATTTCCGCTTATTATATTTCTAATTAAATATTTTCCCGGTTTTCCGACGGAATATCTTTAAATAGCCGATAATGAAATAAGAATTAATTATCCTTATAATTTCGGTATTATATTATATCCCAACTACCTTAATTATTATAAAGTTAAATAGGTTATATTACCTTTTAATTATTATAATTATAAGGCCCCTACTATTTTATTTATTCCTATTATAATTCCGGCTAATAAAAGTATTTATTTACCCCCTCCTTTTCCGCTTCGAATAACGTTAAACGCCTTAAATATTTTTAATAGCCTCAATAATCCTATTAATTTAAAAGGCGGCGGTAACCAATTACCCAATCCGCCTTTCTACCCTCCGGAACTCTTTAGTAAAAAATCGCTAAAAAATCCTCTTAACCCTCTTCGTTCTTTCGTAACTTTATTTAATAATAGGTTATTTTATAACGATAATTAGAAAGCCTAAAAAATTAATATATTTTAACCTAATACTACTCATAATAAATATTATAATTATATATCCCTTTATATTAGGAAAATCTTATATTATTATAATTTCTTTAATTAGGAAAATAATATACGTCTTAATTTTAAAAAATTCGATTATCGTATTTAATCTTTCCTTATTTATTTCCCTAATTTCCTTAAAAGTAATATATTAATATAATAGAACGCCGAATTATCCTACGAAGAAAAATCTTATTATATTAAATCTTTTTCTTATTTTATAAATAAAATAAACGCCCGTTTTAAAATCCAACCTTAAGAAACTACCGAATAATTTACGTAAAATTCGTTTACCGCAATTCGTAACGTTAAGGAAGAATTTATTAAAACCTTCGTAAAATAATTCTTTTATTATATTTAAAAATAAAGTAATACTATTAATTTTTAATAATTAATTTAACTATATATTAATTTATACCTAATATTATAAAAATTCGTCGAAGAATTTACTATTTATAATTTTCGTAAAGCGTATTTACATCGTTTAAATAAAAAGGTTAAAATTTAATAAAAGCGTTTAAAAAGTAAAACCTTTAAATCGGCGTATTATAAAAATTCCGAATAGGAGAATAAAAAATAGGAAAAAGAATAAATAAATTAAAGTAAATAACGGTTAAATAATAATTAATAGAATTATTACGGATAATCCTCCTTTAAAGGTAAAGGCCGGGGTTATTATAGCCGAAATTCTAATAATCGCCGCTAATAATCCAAAAAGAAGGACGAAAATAATTATAAATTCATTCTTAACCGAAAATACAATCGTCGTTATAAATATTATTAATAATATAAATTTAATAAAAAAGGAAATATTTATTTCTTAAGTAAATACGTCTACTTTTATAAAAATAAATAAAATATTAAAAATAAATTTAAAAATTTTTATAAAATAGGTTATTTTATAATTAATAAAGGTAAAAAGGAGGAAGACGGTTAAAAAGGATATTATTATATAAACGGGGTTAAAAAATTCAATTCGGAGCCGGATAATAATTTTATTAAATTTATACAATTCGTTAATTAAATTAAATACTATACGGTATTTATTATATAAATTGAATTAACGGCTCCTTTTAATAATAATAATAACGGCCCCGAAAACTCCGAATAATCCGAAATAAGCGAAGATAAAAATCCCCTATTTTTCGAAAAAGCCGAATCCGTTAATTTAACCTTTTAAAAGGGATAAATAATAGAAATTAATATTACTTTCGTAAATAAACCTATATATATCCCTTATAAAACGACGTATTTAATAATTTTAATTAATTATAATTTTAATAAACCCGAAATTAACGTTTATATAAATTTTAACGCTTTAAAAATCTTTATTGAAACGCCCATCCTCCACGTTGGAGTTGCGCGGGCCCCGAACCATGGATTTTAACCCCGGAGTTCTTGAACGCAGGTCGTGCTATGGGCCCGCGCTGCTCAATTGGAAGGAGCGGCGTTTCTATCTATCGCGGTTCGAATTATTGAAAATTGCGGAGCCCTCCCAGACCCACCTCCTACCGAAACGGGCAATTTGAGTTCAATTGAATTCGAGATACGAATTGAAAGGCCGATGTACCCTTTAGATTCAATATCGTAAATATAAAAGTAGTACCGTTGTGTTAATTTAATTATTCTGGATAGAATAGTGTAGGTTATATCAAATTCCAACGAGCGGTTATTGAAAAAAATAAGAAAGAAGTTCGGAAAAATCGAATTTGGCATAGAAAAGCCAGCTAGAAATTGTTAGTGGACTTGGAAAAATTTCGAAAAATCGCTTAAATTTTTTTTTCTAAGGCCTATAACCCTAACCCCAATAGTAAAGGGGGTACCAAAATGTAGAGGGGAAAAAGGCGAATAAAATGCACCCCCTTGGGAATCTCTATACCCCCTGTTAAGGGAGAAAACCGACTTTGAAAAAATCTGACGGATAGGTATAGGAAAAAAAATCGAAAAAAAATCGAAAAAAAAATCGAGGAAAAATCCAGAAAGAGTGGGAAGAAAGAGGGGGGGGGGGGGGGGGGGGTTATATAAAGAAGTTTAATAAAAGAAAAATAATAAATACTAAATAATAAATGATAAATAATAAATAATGAATAATAAATAATAAATAATGAATAATAAATAATAAAAAATAAATAATAAATAATAAATAATAAATAATAAATAATAATAATAAATAATAAATAATAAATAATAAATAATAAATAATAAAGAATAAATAATAAATAATAAATAATAAATAATAAATAATGAATAATAAATAATAAATAATAAATAATAGATAATAAATAATAAATAATAAATAATAAATAATAAATAATAAATAATAAATAATAAATAATGAATAATAAATAGTAAATAATATTATTTAAGATAGAGAAGGGAAAAAAGAGAGAGGAAAAGAAAAAGAAATAGAAAGAAAGAAAAAGAGAAAAAGAAATAAATGGTTTGAAAAATAAGAATTGCTTTTAAGTAATATAATATAAGGGATAAAAAATATAAAGAAGGAGGGGAAAAAAGAAAGAACAAAAGAGAAAAGGGTAAAAATAAATAAATAGCGAAATTAAAGAAGAATAAAATTATGAAGGAAATAATTAAATATATGAATAAATAAAATAATGGATAAATGAATAAATAAAAAAGTGAATGAATAAATAAATAAACAAATGAATGAATATAGAAAAAAATGAATAAATAAAAAAGTGAATAAATAAATAAATAAACAAATGAATGAATATATGAATATATAAGTAAATAAATAAATAAATAAATAAATAAATGAATAAATAAACAAATAAACAAATAAATAAATAAATAAATAAATAAATAAAGAAATAAATAAATAAATAAATAAATAAATAAATAAATAAATAAATAAATAAATAAATAAATAAATAAATAAATAAATGAATAAATAAATAAATAAATAAATAAATAAATAAATAAATAAATAAATAAATAAATAAATAAATAAATAAATAAATAAATAAATAAATAAAGGATTCGTTTAAAGTAAAATAGCGTCTATATAAAAGAGGGGGATAGAATGGGCGTTTCATTGTCTCCGTTGGGCATATCCGGCTCCGCCCAAGGGACTACTATTTTCAATTATACTTTCGTTAAAAAATTTACTAAAAACCCCCGCTTCTTCGCGATTAACCCCTTTATAATTAATGTTACGGCGCTGGCGGACAGGGTCCCTGTCAGGACCCTGTCTAGCGGACCGGTTATCGCTTAGGCGGTTAAACAGAGGTTAACCGCACCAGCGCACGTAATTGCGTACTACCTTCGTAGGTCGCCCGCGCCCAAATATAAACCCTAGCGCGGGGCGCACCCTTTACTCGTTTTCTTCTTTTCTTCTTCATTTTATAATTCTACAATAGACTTAAATTCAACGTATTAAATTTATTTTTCGTAATTACGTCGCTCGTAATAATTACAAGATTATTCTTAATATATTAAAAAAATATCCAAATATTCTAAATTTATTTACTAATTAAAGTAATTATAATATATACCTTCGTAATTAATTACAATAACGTATACCCCCGACGAAAAGGCTACTACGGCTAAAACCGTTAAATTATTTACTACCGAGAACGCTCAAATAAACGAAGCTTAAAAGAAGAATATATCCGATAAATTCGTAATTAAATAAATTAAATTTAATATTACGGACGTATTTATTACTCCTAATATAATTATTTAATAAAATAATACTTTTAAGCGTCGTTCGCTTAGCGATATTATAATCGGCACCTTTAAAGAGAAATAGGATACCTAATTACACAATATCGATAAACCTAATCTAAAAAATTGCGATATTTTTAAGGATATAGATAAAATTATTATATTTTTTAACTAAGAAGTTATTAATAAATTCGCCGACGTTTATTATATATTTAATACGGAAGATTTATTCGGCTTCCTATATACAAAAATCAATGTAATTGCGAAATATTAAGCCTAATATAATAAAAATTACTTAACCTTTACCTTCAAAATTCTAACGGCTATAGGCTAAAATTATTAGAAATAAAATAATAGTAATATTTTATTAATAAATTTCGATACCTTTAAATCTATTATTAAAAATTCCGAAAGCGTACGTACTATTTTCGAAGAAATTAAATTGCGAATTATTTTAATTAAGGTTATTCTTTCTTAATAACGGAAATATTAAATTATTATTATTAATTTAAATACCAATTTAAAATAAATATATAAATACGCTATTAATTTATTAAAATATTAAAAGAGCGCCGAAATAAATAACGAACGCTTCCGTAAAGATTTATATAAAGAATAAAGTAAAAATATATTCCTAACGCGCTAATTATTAGAGGCCCGCGGGAATAAGGATCCCAACCTCGAATTAAACGACTACGAGACCTTACGTTATAAAAACGCCGTATTACGCAAAAAAAACCGTAAACTCTAAACCCAATTTATTACGTTATATTAAATTATTAATTATTCTAATAAGGAAGTTTAAAATAATACCTTATTTAACGACGGATAAAATAACGATCCGTTTAACGACGGAAAAGTTTAAAACGATACCCCGTTTAATAACGGCCGTACCGATAAATAAAGTATTTTTTACGAATAAAAAAATAATTCTTCGATTAAGGGTTATTCTTTTTATCCCCGCTTCCTTATTAAATAGAATAAAACCCGTCGCGACCTAATTGAAAAAGAAAAGGAGTTCGCTAAAATTAAAAATAACCTAATAATTATAAAGATCTAAACCGAAGAATTAGGAAGAGTAATAATTACCCGGGACAATAATATAATTAATCTATATATTATAATCGCTATTTTAATTAAAGAAAATATTAATTTTTATAAAAAAAATATTAATTTCCGTAAGAAGAAAGTCGCTTTCTTAATTCCCGAGAACTTCGAGCGCTACGACCGTACCGACCGTACCGATTATAACGAGGATAATAATAAAAGAGGTTATTATAAAAAGACCCCTATTACCGATTTCTCTATAATTAATTATAGACGCTTATTAATTAAAAAGAAGGACTTGCCCTATTTTTATAATAAGAAGGATAAAGATACTATTACTTTCAATATTTAATATCGTTATATTTTTAATAAATTTAAATTAAACGCCGATTATTTCTCCGATAACGAAGCTAAAAAAATATATATTAAAAACCGTACCGCCGGTAAAATTACTTAAGATTTCGAACCTTACCTCGCCGACGGCCCTTATAATATTAAAATCTTTAATAAATTATTAGCCTATTTACGTACCGAATATTACGATTATAATTATAAGGAAAAGGCTATTTACAAATTCAACGATTTAAAATTCGAAATAAATAATAACTTCTAGGAATTCTATAATAAATTTATTCGCTTAGTTAGAGAATATAATCGCCCGCCTAATTTATAAAAATAAAAATTCAATTAAAAGCTCCTTAATAATATCTAAAACGCATTTTTCTAAGGATATGGATAAGAAGATATAATTTTTAATTAATATACTTTAATAATTAAAAAGGCGGTTGAAATTAATTAATATATTTTCTATAATAATAAAGTTAAAAAGGATAATAAAAATAAGGATAAGAATACTTCCTTTTCTTCGAATTTATTTAGTAAAGTTAAGGGCTTTAACGATTTTAATAAAAATTTTAATAATATTATTAATAATAGTATTAATACCGATAATAATAACCGAAGTAGTTTTTATTACGCCCTCGATATAATTCGTAAAGAGGTTTGTAAATTATTCGAGGAAAATAAATATTTCGTATATAAAAAAATTAGATATTATTTTTATAATTATCCTAACCGTTATAGCGGTAATCCTAACCGTATTAACGAATTTATTGACTACTACGATTATAAAAATAAAAAGGATAATAAGCTGGCCGATAATAAGGCGGAAAATTAACTACCCTAAGAATATTAAATTCCTTCCTAAGGATTAAATTAATAAATGCTTATTTTAAAAAGAATTTAAAAGAAATACTACTGGAAAATATAAAAGTAAATAAAAGATTTTTAAAAAATTATTTAAATAGGCTAGCCTTAATTACGTCCTATATTATAATAAGTAATAATAAAAAAAATTTATTTATAAACGATATATTTATTAATTTAAAAATAAATGGCAATATTTTTATAAATAAAGATTTTATAAGTAATATAATAAAATAAAGAGTAGAAAGATTATATAAGTTCTAATTGTACGTTGTAAGAGGCTATACCGGATAATATAACGAAATAATCGATTAATATTTAAGAGGACCGATTAAAGTATAAGGTTAAAAATTCGATAAAGAAATAATAATTATCGTTAATTTAGGCTACAACGTTATTTTAGGTAAATATTAATTAAAGAAATATAAAGTCTTAATAAACGTCGTTAATATTAAATTAATTTTCGATAAAATAATTACTATTTTTTCGGTATTTAATAAACGGATTTCCGAATTCGAAACCTTCGTTAATATAATTCCCTTACCGTCGCTTTTAATAAAATATAATTAACCAATTAAATTTTTTAAGGAATTTAAAAAAAGACCCGTTCGACCGGGAGAGGACGAGAATTTAATAAAGATAAAACGCGAATTAATAAATTAATATACTTTATAATGGAAAAACGACGATATAATACCTACGCGACGCGAATATATTAAAATATTCGAAACCGAACGAAAAAACGATCTTTATTAAAGAAAAGACGTGTATAGTTAATATTAATTAAAACGTAACGGCGTAAAATAGTATAAATATTATAACAATTTTATTATTATCAGTACTAACGCTTTCCTTATATTTACTAAACGAAAATATATAGGAATTATTAGCCTTTATAAATTCGACCGATTTATTAACGATTAAAAAAAATAAATTCTCGTTAAAGATAAAGTAAAATTATATAAATAAATTAAAAAAAAAATCTTTAAATACGTTTATAAATATTTGAACGTATTTAATAAAAAAGAATTTAATACCCTATTAAATTATTATATTAATAATTATAAAATTAATTTAATAAATAGAATAAAACCCGAAGATTTTAATTATAATCCGTTATATAAAATATCGGTAAACGAATTGGAAGTTTGTTGGAAATATATTAATAAAGCGTTAATTAAAAGGTTTATCGAGAGTAATTTAACCCTATAGGCGGCGCCCATCCTTTTCGCACTTAAGGTTAATAATAAATTAAGATTCTATATAAATTACCGGAAATTCAACGCTATTATTCGAAAAAATAAATACCTATTGCCCTTTATCGACGAAATTATTATTTAAATTAATTAGGTAAAAATCTTCTTGAAAATAAATATCCGATAAATATTTTACCGGATACGTATATACCTGGACGACGAAGAATTAATAATATTCCGAATAAAATATAACGCTTATAAGTATAAAATCTTACTCTTTGGGTTAATTAACGGCCCGTTTACCTTCTAGCGATATATTAACGAAACTTTAATAAAATATTTCAACGATTTTTATAATATATATATCGATAATATTTTTATCTTTTCGAATAATTTAGAAAAATATAAAATTTATATTAAGAAAATATTAGCGAGGTTAGAGGTAGCCGGCCTATAGGCGGATTTAAATAAATACGAATTCTACGTTAAGAAGATTAAATTCCTAAATTTCATTATTAGAATTAATAGCGTATTAATAGACCCTTAGAAAATTGCAATTGTAAAGGATTAATAAATCCTAACGAATATATAAAGGATATAATCTTTCTTAAGCTTCTATAATTTTTATAAATGCTTTATTAAAGATTATAATCGGATAGCGAAGCTTTTAATAATTATAATTAAAAAGGGAGAAATCTTTAATTAAAATAAAAATTATTAAATTGCGTTTAAAAAATTTAAAGGTTGTTTATTATTAGCGCTTATTTTAACCCATTTTTAATACGAACGCCTAATATGCGTAAAGATGGACGCGTTTAATAGAATAATAGCCGGCGTATTATTATAATTAGTTAATAATAAATAGCGACCGATTACTTTCTATTTAAAAACGATATATAATATAGAGTATAATTATTCTATTTATAATAAGGAATTAATAACTATTATTAAAGCTTTATAATATTAGAAAACCGAATTTATTAATTTATATAAACCCTTTTTAATTTTAATGGATAACGAAACCTTTAAATAATTTAGTACTAAAAAACTCTTAAATTTATAATAAGTTGGGTAAGCTAAATTCCTATCCTAATATTATTTTATTATTTTTTACTAATTAAAAAAGGAAAATAATATAACGGACGTATTATTAAAGAAGGTAAAGGATTTAAAGAATTAAAAAGCGAAGTAAAAGGTATAAAGGACCCTTTAAATTTTTAAAAACTTTAATAATAGTTGGATAATATAATTTAATAATATAATTAATAATATTAATACGGTCTATACGTCGATTATATCTTTAAGTATAGTTATTATAGAAATTAATTTTAAAATTGTAGAAGGAATTCGAAAAGAACGATTAGAAGGCTATTTATTTATAAATCGCTTTATTTTCGAAAATAAAATATACTTAAATCTAAAAATCTATTAAAATATAATTAGAAAGGGGGAAAACGGGTATCGATTTATTATTAATAAAATTTTTACCCGTTTCGATAAATTTATTGTACTACTTAGTACCCTAAGAATTTAAATTATTTACGAATTATACGCGAAAATTATTACCGCTTATTTAGGCCGAAATAAAATAAAACGCCTAATATTTATATAATATTAATAATTAGGAATAACCGGTAACGTCGACCGTTTCGTTACTAATTACGTAATATATTATATTTCGAAAATTCCCCGAAATAAAACCCCTAATAAATTAGAGCCTATTCCGACGGTTTAATATACTTAATAGAATTTAGTCGTAAACTTTAAGATTATATTTAAGGATAAACGAAGATTCGATAACGTATTTATAATAGTAGACCGGTTAAATAAAGTATTATAAATTATCCCTTACTTTATAATGGTAATAGCCCGAAACGTAGCCTATATATATTACGAAGGCCTTTACTATATTTACGGATTATTAAGCGAAATTATTTCGGATTGGGGCCCCTAATTTATATCGGATTTTATAAATAAATTAATTAAAATTTTAAATATTAAATAGAAATTAACTTCTTCGGGATATAATTAAATTACGAAGTAGGTTAAAATTATAAACGAGTATTTCGATTAGCGTTTTCGTCCTTTCGTTAACTACTTTTAAAATAATTAATTAAAAGCGATCCTAGCAATAAATATAATATAAATAGGAATATTATACGATAATCTAAGTAGAATATAACCGTACGAAATATTAAAAGGATTCCTAATACCCGGAATTTTAAATTAGGAGGCTCGAATTAATTTTAACGGTATACGATTAATAATTAGAGAGAAATTTAGCCGGGAAAATGTATAAAATTTAATAGATCGGATCCGAAGATATATAAATAAAATAAAAAAATTTATTACTAAAATTTAGGAGTAGATAATTAAATAATTAAATAAATATCGACGCGTCCTGGATTTTAAACCTAATAATAGGGTATTTATTATTAAATAGAACGAGTTTATAAATTAGCCAAATTATAAATTCGATTTTCCTTTAATGAGTTAATATTTTAAGATTAAGGAAAAGTATAATTATTTATTTAGGTTAAAGGTATTAAAAGGTTAAAAAGGAATGGATATTTTTTATACCGATAGGTTTCGGAAATATCCTAATAATTTATTACCCGGTTAAAAGTTAGAAAAACCGGTAAGGGAGTATATAGGAAACGATATCGAATAGGAAGTAGAGGAAATTTTAGCTTCTCGGGTATATTTTAGTAAACTTTAATACCGAATAAATTAGAAGGGATATAATCCGGACCCGAAATTCTACGACGCTAAGAATTTTAAGAATTTACCTAAATTTTTAAAGGTATATTACGAAGTATATTTTAAATATTTAGGGCCGCCTATATATTTAAAGGAGTAGTTATAGAAAATTAAGGTGGAAGAATTTAATAAGGATTATCCGGAGGATAATGTCCTTTTAAGGAAGGGTACGAGGAAATTAAGGAGGGCGGTAGGCGCCAAGAAATAAGGGACCTACTTTATATGTAATAATAGTTCTAATATTTCGAAGATTTAAGGCGAATTTTTTTCGAAGGGGGGGGTAATATTACGGCGCTAGCGGATAGGGTCCCTATTAAGACCCTATTTAGCGGACCGATTATCGCTTAGGCGGTTAAATAGAAGTTGACCGCACTAGCGCACGTAATTGCGTACCACCTTCGTAGGTCGCCCGCGCCTAAGTATAAACCCTGGCGCGGGGCGTACCCTTTACTCGTTTTCTTCTTTTCTTCTTCATTTTGTGATTTTATAATAGACTTGGATTTAACGTATTAAGCTTGTCTTTCGTAATTACGTCGCTCGTGATAATTAATAATATATTAAAGAGTAAATTTATAACCGAATAAATAGAATTTAATTTCTATATACGAAATTGTATTTACAATATATAAATTAATAGATATTTCCTAGTTTACGTTAACGTAGTAATTAAATTCGCCCCGAAATTATTTTTAAATATTAAATTCTTAACCGATTATAATATTATTTTAAATTTTACCTGTAGCGAAATTCGTATAAAATCCGCCTATAATATAAAAATAAAGGAATAAGTATTCTAAAAAATTTATATTTAATAAAATATTTAAATATAATAAATTTACTTTTAATTAAATTAAATTATACTTTATTACCCTACGTAAAGTTATATTAACGAAGAAAATTATTATATTAACCTTTATATATATAAATATTCCGGTCTAATATTATAATTTCTTTAAAAACCTTTAGAAATTCGATTTAAAAACCTATTATTTCCAATCCGATTATAATAATATTTTCAATTATATTATTATTTATAAAACCGTTAAATAAATTTCTATTCTAAATCGCGCTATATATCCGTTAATAATTAAAATATATAAAATAATCGGTTATATTTACAATTTCGTCGATAATAAATTCGGTATACTTATAAATAATAGCGACTTCGATTATTTACTACCCGCTATTAAAGCCGGTTTTATTCCTAAATAATATATTATATTTTTAAACGAAAAAGATTACTAATATATATTATTAGCCTAAAATACCGAAAAGAGTAATTCGAAGCCCCCTAAAAAATTAAATTCTTTTAAACTACTAATTTAAGGATTAAATAAGCCAAATAATATCCTTAAAGCGAAATCGTTAATAAAAATTAATATTTACTATAATAAACCAAATTTCGCCGAGAAATTTACTAAATTAATTAACGGTTTCAATATTTTTCGTAATTATAATATAATATTAATAATAAAAAACGAAAAAATGAGAATCAATTTCGTTAACGGGTAATAGAACCAATAATATCAAATCCGAATATACCCTTTAAAATATAAAGATCGGATATTCTTAAATAAAATTTATAATAAATTATACGTATAAAGTAAAATAAATTTTATAAAATAGCCCGCCCCTTTAATTTATCCAATATTTATTATTTAAAAAAAAGGGGCTAAGGGCGATAAGGGTCGTATAATATTAAATTTATACCCTTTAAATAAAATAACCATCCCTAATATATATTTACTACCGGATTAATAAAATATTATAAATAATATAATTAAATATATTATTTTTTCTATTTTTAATATATCCGGATTCTTCTATTAATTATTAATATATTCTAAATATAAAAACCGTATAATCGTTATTAACTTATAAAGCCAAAATAATTTAATATAATGCTTATAGGTTTTAAAAATATTCTAACCTTTATATAATATTTTACGAGGGCTACCGCCCCCGTACCCCCGCAAAATTTGCCTTCGGCAAATTTTATACGGGTGGGCAGAAATTTACTTGAAGCGGAGCTCAACATTACTACTTTACTATTTTTTAATAATTTTTTTATTAAAATTTTTTTATTAAATATTTTTTATTAATTTTTTTTTTTGGAAACTACAGGGTAAGTAAGAAGGTGGAAAGACTTAGCGAAAATTTTGAAATTCTTTCCCCGAAAATCCATCCGTCGGTTTTTTTTTTCAAAGTCGTTTTTCTCGGCCGGCAGGCTAGCTACGGTCACGTGAGTGGTACCAATCTACTCGTCTCGGCTTACTCATCATTTTGGTACCCACTTTGTCTTGATAGAACCCACTTTCAAATGCCAAGCCTTAAGCGAGCTTGGCGGACAGGGATAGGGGGTCTTATTCAGCCAATTCCAACTCGGGAATTTTTTTCAGCCAATTGCAGGTCGCGAAATCGCGGGTAAACCTCGTGGCTATTTATAAGGATTATTAACAGGGGGGTCACCGTATTATAGAAGAAGCTACGCTCAACGCTTTGCTCCGTGTTTTTTCAACACTTCTCAATGTTGAAGCTCCGCTTCAAATAAATCGTCGTTTCTTTAAATATCGTTACTTCGTACGCGCCTATATTAATAATATCGTTATATTTAATAAATCCGAAGAGGAATATTTAGCCTATTTACAAATTATATTTAATATTATTAATAAATACCGTATATATATCGGCGCCGATAAATCGTTTATCGGGTACCTTTCCGTAAAATCTTTTAAATATATAATTAATAAAAAAAGAATTATTAGGACGGATAATTAAATTATAATTTTTAAATAAATTAAACTCCTTAATATTTTAAATACTTTAAAAATTTATATTAATATAGTAGAATAATTATATTTTAAAGTAATATAATTCTAAATTAAATACGCTCTATTAAAAAAGCGAAAAATTAAATTTTTTTATTAAAGACGCAAATCTAGCGAATTATTAATTAAAGCTTTTAAAAACGTATATAAGGCGTATACCGCTCGTATTAAATTTATATTTACAATAAAAGAAATTTACGCCTTCGAAATTATATAGGAAGATTTATATATTTAAATTAAATTATAATATTACAACTATAAATGGTTATTATTCTTTAAAATAAATATTTATAAACCTAATTTTAAGGTAATAGCTTTTTAATTTATAAATAAATAATATAATTAACCGCCCTAAGGTTAAGAAATTATTATTCTTAATTATAATATTCTAATTAAACGTATTCGATTAATCGCTTTCGTTTCTAAAGAAATTATACTAATAAAAAAATTATATAGGTTTATAAAAACCGAAATCGCTACTATTATTTAAATATTAAAAAAATAGTATAAAATAGCCTAATTGAACGAATAGCCTTTATAAATTTTTATTAATTATTCTCCGGTAAAAGGTATTTAAAAATATATTTCGCTTATTACTATAAATTTAATTAAAACGAACTTTAAATTCGCGAATACTATAAATTAAACTTCGCAATTCTATTTCTATATATATTATATCCTTAGGAAATTTAATATTATTCCCGATATTCTATTACGATTCTTTATATTAATAAATTAATATATAAATCGGAACGATATCGATTAATTTAAAAACGTTTAAATAAATTAAGTAAAAGGCGAATAATTTAACTTTCGGTCGACTATTCCTATCCTAATACCCTAATTCCGTAAACGTATTATATAAAATTATATAAAGGAATTTTAATATTAAAATATTATTAATATAATTTAAACGGCCGATTAAATTTTAATAAATTCGTTAAAGCCCTAATTAACGCCTAAACCGAAATAGGCCGACCGTTGTAGCGAATTCCTTACCGGTCCCTTCGAATTACGTAATAATCTTCTCTTCTATATAAATTATAATAATAAAAAGTATTTCTATTTATTTACTTCCTATATATAAAATATATTTATATTAATATATAATAAAAAATATTATACTAAAATTAATTATATAATATCGGAATTAAATTACGTCTATTTTTATAAAAAGACGTAAAAAGTACAATTATACGTCCGTTATTACTATATATATTAAAAATACTAAATTAATAAATAACTTCCTCCTAATAAATTATAATTTATATAATCCCTACCTTAACCGTTCTATATAATTACTATTAATTTTATTATAAATATACCTAAAATCGAATTTAAAGGGACCTTTTAAACTCTCCCCAATTATAAATTCCTAAACGTATTATATACTAATATTTATAAATTCAATAAAAAAATACTATTAACCGTAAAATACTATTCGTATAATATTAAAAAATAAATTATTATAAAATCATATACCTAATACTATATAGATTAGGGAATTTTATAACGTATTATTAATAATCGCAATCTTAAAATCACTTTATAATTATAAAAGGAAATTTTCAAAATTTATAATACGAAATTATTATATTCTATAGCCTATTATTATTAAATAAATAACCAATCCGAATATATAAATTAAATAATCGAAACTACTATTCGGTTTTATTACGCTACTTTAAATAATCTTTAAATTAATATTTTATTAACTATTTAATATTTATTAAATAATTCCCTCTATTTTACTTTTAATATAAACTTTAACGAAATAATATATAATTTTAAATTTCGGATGCTAATAAATACTTTAATTACTTCGGAAAATCGTAAAAAATTTAATATCGAAATATTAAAAATTATTTATCGAAATTTATAAAAAGAAATAATATAATTAATTAATGAAGCCGGTATAGTAATTAAATACTATTATAATTCTAAATATACGCTAATTTCGTTTTAAATCGGTAAAAAAATATTTATTCGTTTAAATAATAAATACAAATTACCTAAAAAGTTAAAAAAGAAGTAGTTAATATTATATTCAAATTTATATTATATTATTAAAAGAATTAAATATTTTATTTATAAATTAAATTTCCCCAAAAATAAAAGGCTTCACCCTATAATCTCTATAATTTAATTATATTGTATTACTTAAAGCCCTAATTTATTCGGGCGTATCGAAAACCTTCTAATATTAATAGAATAAAACGATTAATTTCCTTTTACCTTTAAAAAAATTATAAATCGATAAATAAAAATATTAAAATATAAAAGGGAAATAATTGAATTCTTAATAATAATAAAGGGTTAACCTAATATAAACGTAAAATAAATACGGTAATTTACTTTAATAAATATTAACGAAAAATTAATTCGTAATTATAAATAAAAGTACCCGTTCAATTAATAAAAAGAAAAGGAACGCTCTAAATACATCCCGCCAAAATAGAAATTAATTAAAAAAATTATTAAAATTAATATTATTATTATTTTATTATTTAAAACGCTAAATAGAACGCTAATAAAAAGAATGTAACTTATATTTACTACCTTTAAAAATAGGACGAATTTATCGCCCTAATAATAATTAACGAATTTATTATTTATATTTAAATTTAAGCGGATTTATCGGTTATTTCGCTATTTATAAAAGGTATTATATAAGCCTTAATATAATTTCCTTTATTCGCTTACTATATATTTATTTCTTTACTATATAAAAATTTTTCTTTAATATTATCTCCTCTTTTCCTTCTTAATTGCAATTATCCTTTATATTTCTCTTCTATTTACTAATATCGTTTCTTCGCGAGGGAGAATTTATAAATTACTACTTTCTTTTCTTTTTTCGCCTTTTTCCCCTCTTAAACATCAACTATTTTTCTCTCTCCTTCTCCTATTTTTCTTTTATTATTTTACTATCCCCTCTAATAATAAAAATCGTTCGTATCCTTTTAATTCTCCTCCCTATTATCGATAGATTCGTCGAATTAATTTTAAAATAATTAAAATTATAATAAATTATTTTCTTTTAATTGGATTATTCCGTTATTTATACGTTATAAATAATTATTAAATTACTTATATTATATTTAGAATATTATATAAATAATTAATTACTTATAATAAAGAATTTATTAAATTCGTACGGATAATATTCTAAAACCCTATTAAAAAGGGAAATAGCGAAATCGTTTTTAATATTTATATTCGTATAGAAAAGATTATATAAAAATATATAATACTAAATTTTAAAAATAAAATTCTTATTTAAATTCCTCGCGGAACCGCTAATTTAATTACTACTTTTATTAACCTATATCCTAAAGTCTTCTAATCCTTCTAACGTATAATTTATTATTAGATTTAGGCTTAATTTTAAAACTTCTACGTTTAAACTACTTATATCGCGGCTATTAATAATTTCGTCCACTTTTATAAACCGACCCTTATTCTATACAATTAATATTTAAACGCAATTAGATAAATTATTTAATATATTTTATCAAAGCGTTATTTCTTTCCTATAATAAAAATTTATTTAATTTTCGTTATAGAAATTAAAAATAATATTTCGAAGGCTTATTTAATCTTATTATTAATTTTAATAAGTTCGCTAATTATTATTAACGTTTTACCCGTTATTACGTTTAAAAACGTCTTTTCCTTTATTCTAGTAATTATATTCAATTTACTACTTAATTCGCACTTTAACCCAAAAGGGGTTAAGGCAAATTAATAAATCTAATTTACCAAATCTTTTAAAAAGATCGAAGCGTATATGAATCCTTATTATATTAGTGTAAATAATTATATCGATCGTTCTATTATAATCGTTATATATAATAATAAGATAATTTAAGTGGAATATAATCCGTTTATTTATTTATTTAAAAATTATTCGTACTATCGCTATTATTATTAATAATACGGATTTTATTAATAAATTCCTATTCGTCCTTACTTTTAACGTTATTATACGCGTAATAAATAATTACGCCGACTTCGTTAATAATTTATAAAAAGTAATTAAAGAAATAATTCGCAATTTAAAGCCTATTTATAAGGAATTTATTTAATATAACGCCCCGTTTATTATTTATAACGATTTCGTCGATTTTACGGAAAATAATTAAAAGCGTTTATTAAACGTTAATAAATCCAATTTCGTAAAAAATAATTTAATTAATTATACTATAACCTTTCGCTATTTAAGGAATAAATTGCGTAAATTTACCGACGAATTTAATAACGAAATTATGATATTATATAAAGATGTTAAAAAAGAATTTAATTGCTTCTACGAATAAATAAAATATATACGTAATTATTATATTCGTAAAATAATTTATTCCGAATTCCTAATAATTAAAACTATTTATAATTAGGCTATTAAAATTATTAATATATAAAAAGAATAAAATACCTCTTCCGATTCGAAAATTTACTTACCCTTTCGTACTAAATTCTTAATTTATTATATAGCGAATATATTTAATAATTTATTTAAATAAATTACCGGTTATTTATTCCGCTTAAATATAATTTATTTTACTATTATATTTATTAACGAATTTAATAATTCTAATACTATTAATATTAATAAAATTCGCAAAATCGTTCGGGATAAATTTAATTTTTATATCGACCTTATATTAAAAAACGCTACCGAAAAAAATACCCGCCTATTAAATTCCTAATTATATCGTTTATTATAATTTAAATAAGAAATAGAACATTTCGGTTAAACGTAATCTATTATAAATATTAACGCTTTAATTATTTATATTAATAATTTAATTTTATTAATTAACGAAATTACTAATTAAATAAATAAAATACTTATATACCCTTAAAACGAATTCGCTATTACTATCTTTTATTCCTATAATTGCCCTATTATTAAAAGAATATTTTTCGAATATTTATTATTTATAAAAAATTTAATTAATTCTATTCGTCGTCCCCGTCCTAATAATATAATTATACCTAATAAAAATAATTGTTAAACCCGCTTTTATTAAACGTTCGATAACGAATTCGAAAGAAATAAGGACTTTAATTATTCGCCGGCTACCGATTATTAAAATCGGCGTAAATATCTTTACCGCGGTATTACCAATAATATTATAAAAAATTAATTCGGATTAAATAAAACCGCCGCTCAAAATAAACCGCTATCCGCCCGTACTAAAAAATTTATTAAAAAACTTAATAAATAAAAGAAAACCTCTTTAATATTTCGCTCGCCTTATTCCTTTAATTATATAACCGAATATTCTTTAAAAATAATATAAAAATAAAATAAAGGATTCGGGTAGAATTTAAAAAGGTTATAACGGGTAAAGAAAAGAAGGCGTTAAAGGAAGTAATAGAATTTTAATAAAAAAAAAGAAACTAAAAGTCGCTTTATTATTTATTTAATTCCGATTATTATTAAAGGTATTTAATATATATATATAAATAAAGATAAATATAATAATTTTAGGACCGTCTTATTATAATCTCCTATACCCCTAAAAAATATTATAAAACGGATTCCCTACTAAAATAAAGTATATTAAAATAACCTAATAAATTCGTTAAATTAATTTAACGGATCCGTTTAAGGAATCCCGATATAATTTTATATAGTATTCGATAGTAATGGACGGATCCGTCTCCCTCGGGGACGGAATCTTCCCTTAATTAATTAATTATTATTTACTATTAGAAATTCTTATTTAGTAATCTATTTATTAACCTAAATCCTAGGTAGTAATTATCCGTATTTTAACGAATCCGTTACTTAAGAGTAACGACGTCGCTATATATTAATCCTATTAACGAATCCGTTATTAGTAGTTTAAAGGCCTTATTACGAACCTACTAGTTGACGACTTCGTTAATAAGTTAGAATAGTGACTACGAATCCGACTGCCGGGTTCGTAGCAGGAATTTTCTTTAATAAAAGGACCGTCGGATCCGTTAATTAATTTCGCCACCTCTTTAACGACCGTATTTATTTTAAAATTTAATATTAGGGTAATATATTTTAAATCTTCGGTATAATTAAATTCTTCCCTAATTTCTTTATTAATTACAATTAATATAATTTAAATTTAGGAGGAAAAAATAGATTTATAACCGTTAATATTAATATTTTTAATAATTCTTAGGCGTTAATTTTCATAAATCTTTATAAATTTAGACGTTAGATTTGCGATTATTATTACATTAACGGTTCCTTTATTTAGAAAATAATTTTTAGTAAATTTATTCTAAAATTCGAAAAGGAAATCTTTTAATATTCCAATTATAAATTCGAAATTTATATATTTATAAATAATTAAAATTCGAACTTCGTTATAAAGAAGGATAATTATATTATAAGCCGCTATAACCTTCCTTTTTAACGGTTTAACGATATTAATAACCTTAATTACTATATTTCGATAAAATTAAATAATTATTTTATTAACGGTAGAATTAATATTAACGCCGTAGGGTACTGTTTATTCGGTTCCGAATAATAAATTAGTAGCGAATTTTAGGGAGATTTAAACCGTAATTAAAAACCGTACTATTTTGGGTTTATTATTAATGGTATTATTTATAAAAACGTTAAACGTAATTCTTTTAGTTAAATTGACTTCATTTTTGATTATATTGAAAAATTTCTCTTTTAATATATTATAAATTATTAAATTTAACGAAATTATTTATATTTCGTTAATTAAAATATTCGAATAATTTGTATCGACGTAAATCGATAATTTTAGGCTAATTTTTAATAAACGGACGTTTATAGTAAAATACGAATAATAGTATCCTTTAGAAAATTTATCCTTCGGTTTCGCTTAAATTATTTCTGGATTAGTAATAGGGGCGGATAAAAAAGTTGTATCGGGCTTCGTAAATTCTAGGGGCGATCCTATAAACTTTAGACTATTAATTTAGGTTATAGGAATAATTTTTATTCTAGTAAATAGATTTCTAGGCTTCTAGTTAAAATAAATACGAATGCGAATTTTCAATTAATTTTTTATATAGCTTCTATTAAGGATAAAGTGGGTAAATAATTTATTTTTAAAATTGAATATAATATTATAGGATTTATATATTAAACGATACTTATCTTCGGAAAATATATAAAAGGTAGAACTATTAATTATATTATTATTTATTATAAATATAATACTATTATTTATAATTAAATAAATTTCGTCCTCTCCTTTATTCGAATAATAATTAACTTCCTTATAACTTTCGGTACGGAATTTAGCCGTTTCGTTATTAAATAAATCGTTATAAATTATAATCTCTTTTTCGTTTTTAATTTAATAAAGGCCGTTTCCGGGGCGAAATTTAGGGCTCTATTTTACCTATTTATAATAGAAATGCTTATAAAGTATCTTCTTTTTAGTTTAGGGTTTAAAAAATCAGAAATTACGACCTTTACCTTTAAAATTCTATTTAATATCGTTATTGAATTTAAAGGATAATAGGTTCGAAATCCGGCTATCGAAATTAGTAATATAAATATTAAAAATTAAAATTGAAATTGAAAATTAATTACAATAGGGGTAATTTGGTTTACGAATTTATAAAACTTATTTAGTTAAGGATAAAATCGAGGCTATTAAAGTAGAGTCCGTATTTAATATAATTCTTTTTAATAATTTAAATTTAAGAAGGGTGGGTAAAGCTTTTAATTTAAATATTAATAAATTTGGAGATTTGCCTTCGAATTCGGCTTTAAAGAATTTAATCGTCTATTCCGCGTTATAACTATTTATTTTATTATTAATAATAATATAATAAGTATAAGCCTTCTATTCGAAGTATTTAAAATAATTATTTAAGGATAAAATTTCGGTTAGCTCTTATATAATTTAATATAAAGAAGGAAATAAAGTATTCTAAATATATATATTGAAAATTATATAATCCCGGTCGTTAAATTTACGTATATAGCGGATAATTTCTAAAGCCTTATTAACGACTCTTTTATTATTATAATAATCTTCCTTTATATAGCGAATTGAATTGAATTTTGTAAAAATTTAGAATACTATAGAATAAAAACAATTAATAATAATATATTCCCAAATTTCGAAATTAGTATAGTAATTCGCTTATTTAGTAGTAATAAGATTAACGATTTATTAAATCTTTACTTCTCTGTAGAAAAATTCGTTAAAATTAATACGAAAATATTCCCTTTTAATTTCGGTAATTACGTTAATATAAATACATTCGAAAAATAATGCTATTAATATAAAATAAATATCGCTTTTCTATTATTAATAATTTCGATTATTAAATTCAAAAGTAAGGGCGTTGGGGTAGAAATAACCGACGTAACGAGCCTTTTAACCCTTAAGGTTTCCGTTAGGGCCGTCGACGTTAATTATAAAGGATAATTCAAAGGCGAACTTTTCGGCGAATTTACTTAGGGAATTAGTATTTTCTTTAATACCGATTTTAATTACGCCCTTAAGGATTATTAATATAATTATAGAGGAATCGTTTTTAATAGTTTAATTTTTATTAAATATATTTTAATCTTCGTTAAATTTATTTTTATCCTTTTTTTTACACTTGAAGCTTTCGGTTCCTTTAAAAGAAAAACCTCTAATTATAATATTTATAATTATTTTATATATTAGAATCTAGGTAAATAAAGGAAATTTTTAAAAAGCGGTTATCAATAAATCGTTTATAGCTTTTAGTAAATTATTATTTTCCGTCCCGGATTCGGATTTTAATTTGGATTTAGACCCCGATTCCGATTTTAATTAACAATCTATATATTTTAAAATTCAATACTCGCGTAGTAATAAAGTTAAATTATTTACCGAAATTTAAAAAGGCGAATCGTAAAATAAAATCGATAGAAGGGTTTTAAGAATTTTTACAGGCTTAATTAATAATTTGGCCGGTAATTAAAAAAAAAATTTTATTAATTAAATAAATTAAAAAATTTAATTTCCTAATTTCGTTATCATTATAGCCTATTTAGGTTTAGTAAAATATACCCTTTATTTATCCTTTTCCGGTTTTTTAGATTATACGGTTTTAAAAATTGAAGGTAGGGATTTAAGGGGAATTTTTTCCTTTTATTTACTTTTAAAATCGAATTAACGCTAATTTTCGGAATTTTAGGAGAGATTTAATCCCAAAACCGATTCGCTCTTACTTTAAATTAATAAAAATTTTAAAATTTATTCTATTATTATTTAATATTATAACGAAGACGATATTTTAATCCGATTTAGCGAAAATATTCCTTCCTAATATAGTAAAGGAAACCCGTATTTAAATATCAAGGAAAAAATTCCTTCTAAAATTAATAACGGATTGACGGTTAATTCGTATTAAGAACGGAAAGGATTAAAAGGATTAAATTCGGTTAATGAATTCTAATTACTTTTTAGAAATTTAAATTTCGAAGGGGATTTAGAATTATATTAAATTAAACCGTTTTTAATTAAATTAATAAGGGGAATATTAGATATAAAAGTATTATTATTAAAAATATTCCCGCTAAAAATTAATTTCGATAAAACGTTTAATATAGAAACGTTATTAGCGGGTAATTTTAATATAAATATAAAATTTAATAATACCGCTAATCGTTCTCCGAATAGGATTCGAATAAAAAGGGCCCGCTATTTTCGTTCTTCGTTTAATAAAAATTCTTTTCGAAAAAATAGGAATTAAAAAGTATATAAATATCGAATAGAACGTCCCAATAAAAATATTAAAAATAAAGATTAAAAATTTTCAAGGCTTTATTAAATATACGGTTTAAAAATTTAAAGGATTTCCTAACCGGGTAATAGCGGATTTAATATATTTTTTAATTCTTAAGAATTAAGTTTAAATATCGGCATTAAAGGTATTAATTTAAAAATAACGAAATTATAATAATACTTATCCCTTTCGGAAAGGTTTTTAAAATTCAAAATCTTAATAGCGATTTTAATATTATTAAATAAATTAAATCTATACTCCTTAGGGAGGTCTTTAAAATTCGAAATTTTAGTATCGGTTTTAACAATATTAAATAAGTTGGATTTATTTCCTTCGAAGGAGTCTTTAAATTTAAAGGATTTAAACGCGAACCGATTTACGTTAAAATCTTTATTAAAATAGACGTTAATTCTCTTAATTTCCCGGCCGGTTTTAAGCGTTATAATTTATTTAAAAATAGTTTTATTATACCGGTACGCGGAATAGGGGCCGATTTTATCGAATTCGTATTTAGAAGCGGAGACGTTAACGTTTTAAATTTCGTTTTAGGAAATATTAATATTATTAATTTCGTTTTAAATATTTTATAAAATTATATCGAGGGGTTATAATTCGTTATTATATTTTTAATTATATAATTTAGATTAATTATTATAAAGATTTAAATAGTAGTTAGGATTAGATTTAGATTTATAATAATTTTTAAAATTCTTATCCGAATTGGAATTAATAACGAAAATTTTTTTTTAATTTTATAATTAATCGTTTAGAGGGTAATTATTAAATTCGACGGGGGCTTTTATATTAAGATTTAAATTATACGATTCGATTTAATTTATTTTAACGAAATTTATTATTATTTTATAAAATTTTCGGGGTAAGTAATAATTTAAAATCTATTTTAGAGGATAATTTAGTAAAGTTATCCTCCGCGAAATACGTATCGAACGTAATAGGGTTATAAGTTTTGCGTTAAAAGGGGGTAAAAAGTCAATAAAATCTTTAAAACGCTATTTATCCCAATCTAAAGAGTTTTAATATTATCGGATAAATAGGTTATTTATAAGGTATATAAATATACGTTTCAAATCGCGTCGAATTACGTCGTCAGTTAAATCGATAACCGATAATAATATAATAGTAAGGTTAATAAAAACGATATTATAAATTTAATTAGTAAATAGCATTTAATATGGGGTTAAGCGCTATATTTATAGGGATGTAAACGGTCGGTTTACCCGTAAGTTAAAAAGTAGAGTTAAAAGAATTAATAGGTTAAATTTAAATTGGGTATTATTTATTACGTAATGAATATTTATTGCGTTAGAATAAAATAGATAGAATAATTATATTATTAATAATAATCTCAATTAGTAACGAAGATTCGAATCCTCCTGGACTCGGTTTATATACCCGTAATGTAGGAATAGACTTGGGTTTGCTTTATAGTAAGTGTTAGAGTCTATGTCCATATCTATGTCGGACCTGCCCAGTCGGTTCCTAATAAATATCTCCTTTAAATTTCCTTTATTAATTACAATTTATCGATAAAGTAATAAAAACTAAAGATAATTATCGAAAAGAAGGGAATTCGTACTTTAAATTTCTTAATAAAGTCCTTAAATAATCCTATTACTTTTATAATAATAATAAAAATCCCCTAATCGTTATTATTAAATATATATTCTTTAAATAGCCGTTTAAAAGGATTAAGATAGTTAATTATTTCCTTAACGTAATAATTAATATATTTACGCAATTTCTATACGTAGCGGATTATACGATAATTGGAATTCTAATATATTATATTATTAAAAATAACGCCGATATTAGGAAAAATAATCTTGTCGTCGTTAATAGTATTAATATTTAATTAAAATTAAATCTTATTATTATAAATATCGCTGCGGCTAAAATAAATAATTTCTTTAAAGCGAATATATTATTAAAGGTTTCTTCGAATAAATTAAACGATATTATATAAACGACCGACCGGCTTAATTTTACGTTATTCCCGTAATAAAGTATCTTTATCCGTAATAAAAAAATAGGTAAATAAATTATTAAATTCGGAGTTAATTACTTAAGGAAATTTGTTTTTTATAATAGCCTTCGCGCTAAAATTAAAAACGTAATTAAAATAATAAAGGCGGCGATTTTAAACTTTATTCTCGAAATTAGTGTATATTAGAAAAGGGTAAAGACCCTTTATAATAAAATATATATAACGGTCGTTAAAATTAATATTATTGTATTAAAAATAGGAAATATCGTTAGGGAGAATATTAAACGTATTAATAGTTTCTAAAATAATAATCAAAACGTTCTCCCCGCTATAATTATTATACATTTCGTAGAACCCTATTAAATCGGTTTTAAGGATACGCCGGTTATTAATATAATAAATAAATATCGAAAGGATTGCTAATTTATTTAATAAAGTTTAGAGGTCGAAGGAAAAATATTTTTTAAAATACGAATCCGTTAACTATTATTTAAAAAGGTTAAAATATATTTCGTATTTCTATTAAATTTAAATTACGAAAGTAAATCGGGCTTTAAGTAGTAATTTCTCGGTTAAATTACTATTTATAAGCATTATTAAACCTTTAAAATTTTATTCCTAATAAAAGTATATAGGAGCCTCGTAATAATAATTAGCTTTACTAATAATTCGCGGAATTTATTATTAATTAATTATATAATTGGGAATTTAGGTTGGCGGAATATATTAGAGTGTAAAGTCACAGGTACGAGAGGGTGAGAGTAGGTCGTACAAGGTAGGTCTATTTTGGGAGAAAGATTTTAATTTGGTTAGATATAAATTTCTAGTTAGGAGCTATCCTCTTTTATATTTGTACGCTTCCCTATAGGTCCGGAACGGTCGGCGCCCGGACTCCGAAATCCTTTCTTCTATATTATATTTTATTATCTTTATTTTATCCGCCGTCCTAGGCTATTATACTTTGGTTATATATGTCACGATACCGATCTAGCAGAGGCTTGGAGAAGACGTATTATTACACGAAGGGGAAAAAATCGAGAGAGAGCAGCGAAAACTCTACTCCCGGACTATATATATAAATGAAGTAAAAATATAATTATAGGTACGACTATACTCTACTAGTAATTCGGTACTAAGACGCCTAGGGAGCGTTACCGATAATCTAGTGCCGTAATAATACCCCCGGCTCTAAAATGCAATTAACCTTAATTACTAATAAAATTAATATATTAATACCCCTATAGGCTAACTAATAAACCGCGGGCGTAATAATAACGGGTAGCCTATATTATCGCGCGCGTCGAAATAGGTATAATAAATTTAATAATTATTTATTACGGTAATTATAAATAATATTACGCTAGGCCGAATCCGGATAATTAAAATAATATACGGGTTTATAATTCCTCCCTTCTTACCTTAATTAAATTTCTAAACCTTTAGACTCTCCTTCTCTCCTTCCCTTCTTTTTTATAATTTTTATTAATATAATTTTAATATTCTTTAAATTCTTCGTACGATAAATATTCTTTCTTCGTTTATAATAAGGTAAATTTTTTAAAAACTTCGTATATTTCTTTAACGTTATTATATTTCTTTGCTATTACCTTCGTAAAGATTTTAATACGGTTCTTATTAAAGGTATAAATTATATAATCTATTTAAGATTTATTATTAAAAATACTATTTTAAATAGTAATATTCCTATAACGCTTCGGTATTTCTACCCCTTAGGTAAAAAGAAGAAATATTACGAATATATTAATTGTAAAAAAAATTACGATGAGGTAAATTTAATTTTTTTTTTTTTTTTAATTAGCGTTTTATTAACGAAATAAACCCGTTATTTTAATAATTAGCGACGGAATTGATATCGCTACCCTAATTCGCTAATTAATTAAATTTTAGGAACGCGACGCTAATAGAGCTTTTATTTAGGAGGAGGCGTTATATACGCATATTACGGTCGCTATTAAAAATCTTTTAATATATTTTAATACCGTTAAAGCGGTTATTAAGGCCGAATTTAGGCTTTTAAGCCCCAAAAAGACTATTAAAAATATTATAAATATATTATCGAAGGGTAAGCGAATATATAATATAATATTAATTATTTTATAGCGCGCCGCTATTAAAAAAATCGTTAATAAATATATTTAAGCCTTAATATAATCGGTTTTTAAACGTCCCGCTATAAATATTCTTATATAAGAATATTAATATTAAAAAGAAACCTAATTAGTATACTTTATTTATAGCGACCCCGGCTAATTGATTTAGCTTTTTACTAAGAAGCGCTTTTATAATATAATTAAAGCGGAGGTAATTTATATAATTAGCGTTATTAAAAATACCGATCCCGAATATTAAGAAGAGGAAATTGCGTAGATTATAAATAATTTCCTTACGTAGACTCTTATTTAAATAGCCGGTAAAACGTTGAAACTTCGCTTCGGAGATAGAAAATTTTAATAGAAGATAATTAATAAGAATATAATATTTTAATAGGAAAATAATAATAAAAATATAATTCTATTATTATATTTCGCTACGAAAAGATATTAAAAAAAATAAAATCCAAAATTTAAATAATATAATTCTATAATTTATAAACCAAAACCGTAGGAAGAAACCGTAAAAGCGTATTATAATATATATATAGGAAACCGAGGGGGTATATTATAATTTATATATAAGAAACGGGCTAGGCTCGGGCGAGCTATTAATTGCGCCGTATTCCTTTAAAGCTTCGTTTAATTCTTATTAGCGTTAGGTTTAAAATTTTATTAAATTTAGGGTTTAATTTATATAGGTATTTAGCGTAGAAATCTTAAATATTATTTATATTAATTTAGATATCCTTTATAGGGCGTTAATCCGGCGGGTAAAATCGGGGCTATTTAATCCTATAAAATAATTTACCTTTTAAAGATTATATAAAATTGAAAATATATTCGAAATATTATTCTTCCTTATTAGGTATTACTTTAAAAACGACAGTACCCTTTATTTATTAATTAAAAACTTTATTAAAAATTTCCTAATTGGGTAAACCTTTTTAATAAAATTGGACGAAGAAAGTATAGAAAATAGGGAAGATTTTATATATTATATTTATAATAAGGGCGATTACTTAGCGGTATATTTTTTTAACAACGAACGGGCTTATTTATTTATCAACTAATTTAGGGGACGGGCGGCCTTAATCCTAATATTTAATATTAATTTAAATTTTATCCCCGATTACATACTTCGGGGCATCCGATTTATAAGCGTTAATATAACGCTTCTATTTCTTTTAGGCTTCTTTTATAAATAAACGGGCCTTAATAGTAATATAATTTATACGCTCTTTAATTACCCGAACGTCGAATAGCTCTTAATATTATATTAATAATATAGGGGCGTTATAACGCTAAAAGGATTCGATATTTATTTTTAAGTATTAATTATAATTAATAAAAAATAGGGAAAAGTTTATAATTTCCAAAATATAATTATTCGTTACGAATTCGGTAAGGGGTAATTAAATAAATTAATTATCTTAATAATAAGAATAGAAAGCGTATAAATATTATTCGATATAAGCGTTTATAATTTCTATTTAATTATTAATTTTTAAATAAATGGATAAAGAAAATTTCTATTAAACGTTAAAGAATCGATAAAATTCCTATTAGAAGGTAGCGATAAATTAAGAGCCGCGGTCGGAAATAATAGAATCGGGGGTACTATATAAGTAATAAATTTCGCGGAGGAAAGCGTTAATAATTCTTTTAACGATTAAGTTATAAATAGGAATATAATATTATATTTTCGTTAAATAGTTAATAATTATTATAATATAAATATACATCCTTCCGCCGCTTTTAATTTTAGGAAGGGGGCCGATAAAATTTATTAAAAAGTTAAATTATTAACGAAATAGGATTAATATAAATTCGAATAGATTTAGGGGCGTAAATTTAAAATTCTTAATCCGGGCGTAGAAATAATAATTTTAAACGAAAGTAATTACGTCTTTAAATAAATTAAATTAAATATAAATCCGTTAAATAAAATTATAAATTTTAAAACGGCTTAAATAATTATTAAATATTAAATTATAAATATATTAAAAAATTTAAAGGCGGGTTTCGTTATAGAGGGGGATAAAAACCCATTTATTAATTAAAATCCGGTTATAAAGGATTTCGCAATTTATTATAATAGCCCCTACGAATTTTTTAACGCGTTTAAAGAATTTTTTATAATCGGGGTCTTAAAAATAAGCGATAATTATAAGGGAATTAAATAAAATAAAATAAACGGCGTCGATATAATCGTTAATTAATAATTCAGTATTAAAAATTAAAAACCTTATAAATTATTTATTATTATTATTATTATTATTATTAAAATTTAATTCCTCGATTTAATTCTCCTTCGGTAATAAAATACGTATATAATTCGTTACCCAATCGTTACCGAAATTACGTTTATCTATTAAAGTACTTTTAAGTAACTAGGAAAGGGCGTCGAAAACGGCTACGTAAATGCCCGGGCGGTATATAATTTTAAAATAAAAATCGTTAAAGAATTCAGATTACTAAACCTACTATTAATTAAGGAGTTTCGTTATTATAAAGTATTAAAAACTTTTATAATTAATAATAATTTTAATAACGTTTTTAATTCTTTAGAATTCGGGGCGCTATTCTTCGAAGGTTTTAACGATAGCGAAAAATTCTTTATTATAAATTTTATAATTATATTCGGCCGGGGAATATTTAAACGAAAAGAAGGTAATAGAGTAGCGTTTTCCTTTTTTATTAATTTAAAAGAGGATATTACCGGACGTTTAATCCGAAGCGTTAATTTCGATAATAATTTAACGCTTAAGGTAATAATACGTAAAAATAAGGGCCGAAGTAAAAACGTTCTTTAAACGTTTAAATATTATAATTATAATTTTAAATATAGGGCTAATTTATTTATTATAGGATATAAAAATTATAAAGGGTTAAATAATTTTAAAGAAGCCTTTAATAAATTTATAATAAAAATTTATAAAGTTAATAAAACGTTAGAAGTCTTTTAAAATTTCTAGGACGTTTTAACCGACGATAGTATTAACCTTTTCGGGATTTATACGTAAACCGTTACGAAAAATAATAAATTTTAAATACTTTATTTTATATTTATAAAATTTGTATTTCTAAATATTAATAATTAAATTTACTTTTATAAACTTTTTTATAATATCTTCGAAGTAATATTTATATTCCGCTTTAATCCCGCTATAAATAAATACGTCGTTAAAGTAAATTATAGCGTATTTATTTAAGATATTAAATAGGACGTAATTAATATAATATTAAAACGACGCTGGCGCGCCTATTATACCGAAATTTATAATAAAATATTCGAAAAGATTAAACTTAATAATAAACGCAATCTTTTATTTATTACCTTTAGCGATATATAAATAATTAAAGGTTATAATAATATTGAATTTATTAAATTATTTCGCCTTCTAGAAAGAATTAATTATTTTATAAATAAAGGGAATAAAATATTTATTCTTTATTATAATATTATTTAATTTATAATAATCGATATAAATTCGTACGCTACCCTTTAATTTTCGGGCTAAAAATATAGGGGCAATTATAAAGGACGAATTTAAATAAATAAAATTAAAAGCTAAATAATTATTTAAATATTTATATACGATATAAAATTCTTTTTAAGATATAAAGTATAGGCGGTAATATAAGGAAATTTAATTAGGGATAAAATCGATTTTATAATCGAAAAGGTAATAAAATAATATCGTTTTCGTAATTTTAAAGTCGAAGGTTTTTTAAAAGTAATAAAAATATTCCGGCAAAATTTTAATAATTTTTATATAAATAAGTATTAATTTTCTATTAATATATTTTTAAATATCCTCCGCCGAAATAGCCCGGAATTATAATTACTCCGCTATTTAATTTTAATAATTAATTAAAGACTAATAAAGGGGAATAAATATAAATTAATTAACGAAGATTATACGAAGTATAATATTATCGAAATTATTAAAAATTTGGTCAAAATTTTCGGGGTCGGGATTAAAGAACGGAATTATAACCATTAGCGAATTATTATCGGTATTAGGGAAAAGTATTATAATTTTAATAAAATAATAAAATTAATCGGAAATATATTTAAAAACTTTTACGCTAAATTCTTTATACGCTAAAATAAAATTAGGGGTAAATAGTAAGCGGATAATTACGTTTTATAATTAATTATAACTATTTAAGCGGGAATAGGCCTTTAAAATATAATAGGGAAAAGCGGAATAGCGGCGAAATTTTCGTAATTTAATAAAAGGTCGGGTTAAATTTCGGAATATAAATTTAATTTTTAATAATATTTAAGGGGTTATAACCGGTAAGGGAAGGTTTAATATATTTTCGATAAAAAGCGAAGGAAATAAAAGCGTTTTTTTAATAATAAAACCGGGGAAATTTATAATACCTTATAATTAATTTACGGTAAGGTTATATTTTTTTAATTAAAAAAGGTTAAAAATAATATTAAAACTACCGAAAAGTTAAATAAAGAGAGTAAAACAATCCGTAAAAAAATTAATAAAATAAAATATAATATAAATATAGGAAATAGAATTACCTTTACGACCGTTAACTAAATAAAAAGTATAAAAATAATAAAAAAGTATTAAAAAGAGAATATATCGTTATATAAAAGAAAAATTAATAAAACCTATTAGCGAATACCCGGAATTAATTATTATAAAATATAATATTTTAAAAATATTATTAAAACGAATAGAATTTAAGAAAGAGAAATTAATATTTAATTTTATAGAATATAAATATAAATCTTTTAATTCCTCCGTATTATGCTTTTAGCGGCGATTTTTATTAAAAATTAAATTTTTCCCGCTTTAAGTATTAGCGTCGAAATTAGAGCGTTTTAAATAAGAACGGGGGCTTAAACTTTATATTTCGCCTTAATTATATAAATTATAGCGTAATAATTAGCCCCGCTATAATATATATATAAACTTTCTATTTTATAACGGGTTTATTCCTCTATAAAAATAAAATTATTAAATTTCCCCGTAAAGGTAGAAATTTTATTAAAAATTATAAAATCGCCGGCGGGTTAAATAGGGGTAAATGGCGAAACGCCGGCGCGATAATTAACGTTTAATAAATTAATAATAAATTTATAAAGGAAATCTACTTAACTTTTAAAATTATTAAAAATTAAGTAATTAACGTTAATAATATTAATAAAAGTATTTTAAAAGCGTTTATTAATTTTCGATTTAAAGGCGTTAATATAATAACGAATATCGAATTCGTAAAAATTAGCGAATTTAATAAATATAAAAATAAAATCGGCGAAGGGAAAAGTACCTTATTATAAATAATTTATTTCTTAAATTATTTTAACGTAAATATCGAAAATAATATAATACAGGTCGAATTATTTAAAAAAATCCTAAAAATCGATAAAGTTTATAAATTAAATAATAAAATTTTAAAGGGAAGCCGTAATTATATCGACCTTAAAGCGAATATATATAAAAATATCGCCGGAAAGGTATTAAAAAATATAAAAGATCCGGTCGGTAAATATTAAATAAATAGCGTAATCGATAACGAATTTAATATTAATAAGAAATTTTTAATTAATATATTCTTTTTATCGTTTTATAAAAAAATATTCGGCGCTAATAAAAATAAAGGGTTCGGCGCCGTAAATATAATTAAATAAGGAAAGGGATAGAAAAAGAAGAATAATAAATAGGGGTTAAAGGTTAATTTAATTAGCGATATATTAACGAATTTAAGACGTAATTTCGGCAATACGTTAATTAATTTTAAATTAAATAATATTAATTCGCTAATTAATTATATTAACCCGAATGGTTTAAAAGCGGACGGTAATTTTAAATTTGAAAATGCGGAAGAGGGTTTAATCGGTCTATTTCTGTATTTTAATAATTTTTTAAATAAATTCGATAATATAATTACGAAATTAAGTCTTAAAATGGGTAATAATATTAAAATTTATTATAATTTAGGTTTAAACGTTATAATCGCGGTTTTAAACGTAATTAAATTAAACCTTAATAGTATTAAAATAGGTATAGAATTAAAAAAAAAATTTAAGGTCCGCTTTTATAATATTTACAAAGTAAAAAAAATCGTCCTTTAAATTATAAATAACGGTATTAATATAAAGCTAATTATAAAAAGGAAAAAAATTGGTAACGAAAACCTATCGTTCGCTATTAGAATTAGGGCCCGGGGTATTTATATTAAACGTTTCGGGGCTATTTAAATTTATAATTAGGATTAAATTTGGATTTAGACGGGTATAAAGGCGGAAAAAAATTAATAATATTCGGTTATAAAATTAGTAAAGGGTTAATAATATTTAATCGAAATAATAATTAATAAAAAGGATAAGGGATTTCGTAGAAAGGGGTTCGATAAAGCTTAATTAGAAAAAATTAGTACCGTTTTTATAAATTAATTAAAGCGAAACGCTTAATAAACGCCGGGCTATTAATTATAGAAAGGTATAATAAATTATTATAATACTAATTTAATAGAGGTTTAGAGAAGACGTATTATTGTACGAAGGGGAGAAGATCGAGAGAGAGTAGTGAAAATTCTACTCCCGGACTATATATATAAGTAAAGTAGAGATATAATTGTAGGTACGATTATACTCCGCTGGTAATTCGGTGCTAAGACGCCTAGGGAGCGTTACCGATAATTTAGTGCCGTAATAATATAGGTCCCCCTAAGCCTTTTTAATAATATTTTTATAATTATCCCCCCCTTTAGAAACTATAGTCCTTTATAACTTTGGTATTAATTATTGCAATCCGTAGAAAATTTTATTTTTTATTTATATATTGCGTTACGTTTTGTAGAAAACCTTATTTTTTATTCGTATATTGCATTGCGCTTCGGTTTTATTGTACTATTTAGTTATTTATTCTTATTTTATACGTTAGTATTATTCCCCCCCCGGTTGGTTTAATCCTTAGATTATACTATTATATAATAATTATTATAATATTTATAGGGGTAACGTTTTTGCGCTAAGTAGTTTTATTAAAAGATTTGAAAATCGACTAGCGATATTTATATCGATATATTAAACGAAGTAACGGTCCTTACTTATTTTAGCCGTTTATATTATATTAGTATTTTTACGTTTATTAACCGTAGTAATATAGTAATTTACTAATTTTATAATTAATATTTACCCTTTAGGGTTATTATCGGGTTTTTGGAAGCCGACTCCGAAATAATTTAATTTCCGCGTATTGCGCGCTTTATTTGCCGTTTCGGTATTTTTTTCTTTTTACGTCCTTTCTTTGGATAAGAAGCGTTTTGCCTTAAATAATAAAGGATTTCGAAAGAATTTTTAAATAGGATAAAAATTCTATCCCAAATTGGGATTGGAGTTTCGTCCGGAATTGGTTTTGGGATTTAATCCGAATTGCCTTTTCTTTTTTTGGAATTAGGCTTTTATAATCTTTAGGATATAAGGAAGGATTTATTGGTTTTAATTAATTAAGTTAATAAAAACTTCGATACGTATTAATTATTTTTAGAAGCCGAAAGTATTTTAAATTATATTATCGACCGACGATTATTTATTTTACGTAGCCGGTAATTTATTATATTTTTTTAATTTAAAAAATTTTATTAGTATTTATATTTATTAATTGGGTTATAGATTTTTCCGCGGTTTGGGCCGTTGTAGTTATTTTGGGGCTAATAACCTTTAACGTTATTTATAAATAAACGTTGAAGAGGAATTTGCCGATTGGCTCTGGGTTTTCCTAATTTAATTATTTTGGTTTTATTGGACGGAGAATTTTTAATCTAATAGGAAGTATTGGAGCGGTTCTTTTTTTAATATATTAGATTTTTTGTAATTTTAATAAGGAATTTATTAATTAATTTAGGTTCTTTTAATTTAATTGTTTTATCCTTATTGGATGGAAAATCTTTAGTCTAATAGGAAGTGTTAGAGTAGTTTTCTTTTTAATATATTGGATTCTTTATAGTTTTAATAAAGAATTTGCCGGTTAGTTTAGGTTTTTTTAATTTAATTATTTTATCCTTATTGGATAGAAAATTCTTAATTTAATAGGAAGTGTTAAAATGGTTTTCCCTTTAATATATTAGATTTTTTATAATCTTAATAGAGAATTTACCGATTATTTTGGGTCCTTTTAATTTAATTACTTATTTTTATCGGACGGAGAATTTTTAATTTAATAGAAGTATTAAAGAGGTTTTTCTTCCGGTTTTAATATTCGGATTCTTTAAGCTTTTTGTAGTTTTAGTTCGTAGTTTAACGTAATTACTTTTTAATTAATATTATATTAAAATGTTTAGAATTAGATTATTAGTCTTTAGGTATTTTATTTCTAGTATAAGCCACCTTTAGTTCGTTCTATTATATAAATTTTTCGTTGATAATAATATTTTTTTTCTTATTAATAATTAGGTTTTTAATTCCCGTCCCTATTGGGGTATATAGTAATTATTCGTTTATTGAATTTTATATATAATATTTCGCATTATATTCGGCGTTTATTATTCTCTATAATTATAGAATAATAGATTCTTATTATATTATTTATATTAATTATTTTATTTTTTATAATACTTTTATTTAATTTTTTAATATTTAGAGAGTGCTTTTTATATATTTTTAAAGTACTTTTTAGGTTTTTAAATATTATATTTTACGGGTTACTTTATTTATTTAATTAAGAATCTTTAATTTATATTTACTCTTTAGTAATTTACGATTTTTTTAATTTTTTACTCTTTTTGCTTATTATATAATTCCGGCAATAGTATTTTGTAGTTTTTATTTTCTTTATTCTTTTAAGGTTTTAGTAAATTAATTGGAAAGATATTATATATCCGGTTATATTATATTGGTAGGATTATTTAATATATTTAGGAGTTAATTCTCTTTAATATTTTAATTTTAATATATATAAGTATTAATTTTTTATTTTTAAATTGGAAGTTTTTGGTTAATAGGTTTACGACGTCGTTCGGTTGGAATTTAATTGGCGTATACCTTTTATTATACCCCTTTTTTTACGTTTTTATTATTTAATTTTAATAGCGTTATATTATTTTGCGAATTTCCTTTAATTTTTGTAATTATTCCTTTACGCTTTGGATTTTAATAAAATTCCGCCCCTTAATATATTCGATTATACGTAAATAATAATTATATAAGGTTTTAAATAGCGAAACCCTTATAATTACGTACGTAGAATTATTATATACGAATTCCGCTTTTAGGAATTTTTTATTTTAAAGTATAAAGTCGCTTTTTAAGGTTCGGATACGTAAAAATTTTTCAATAGTTTAATATAGGTATTCCGTCTATTTATTCGTTTATAGGTAAAATACGGTAAATAATCTTCGTAAAATTTTATACGTTTTGGTAAATTCCTTTTAAAATTCGTTAGTAAATAATTTATTTTTATTATTTACGATTTTTAAGAGTAAACCGAATCGGTATTTTACGTATTTATATAATAAGGATATTATAAAAATTATATTAAGCGTTTTAATAATAGGTATAAATAAGGCTATTTTAATAAATTGGTTTATAATTATTAAAATAGTATTATATATTTTCCTATTGGCCCTTTAATTTAATAGAAGGCCGGTAATAAAATTAATATTAATTTTTTAAAAAGGTTATTCGGGTATTAGTAAGGATTAAAGGTTTCCGTAGGGTTGGTATTGGGGTTTTTAAGTCTTTTAATATAATTTATATTTCGTAATATATTTTTAAACGTTTTATATAAGGCTTTCTTAATAGAATTTTTTTTTAATAAGTTCTAGGGTTTTAGGTGTATTTATATAACCGGCTTTTAGATTATTGTAATAAAAGCGTAAAATTTCTTTATAGAATAATCCTTTTTTAAAGATTATTAATTATTTTTTAAAATAAAAAACTTTTTAATTATTTAATTTATATCTTTTAATTATAATCTTTTTAGATTAAATAATCGTTATTTATTTAGCTAGGTTTAGATTTTTAGGTTAAAATCCTTTTATAATTGTATAAAATTCCCGGCTTATTAAGGGTATTTAAAGGATTTTTCGGTATATTATCTTTTTTACGATTTTATATAATAAAATTTAAGGGAATACTTTTTTTATTAATTATATTAATAAAATATTTTTTATAATAATAGCGGATTCCGTTATTTATCGAATTTATTTAACAAAGGTATAAGTTATAAATTTCTCTCTATACCGGTACGGGATTTTAGAGTTTAATTACTCTTTAATTATATTTAGTAATTCCGAAATAAAATTTAATTTTTTTTAAAGGGTTAATAAAACGTTATTATAAATTATATCCCCCTTTATATAATTTAATTTCTTGGATAAACCATCCGTTAGGTTCGTTTTTTCCGATTAGTATTTTATTTCGAAATTGAATTAAAATAACCGGTAGACCTAGCGAGCTAGCCTTCTATATAAATTATTCGTTGGCGATTTTATAATACTTTTTAACGCTTTATAATTTATAAATATTATAAACGGCTTTAGAAATCCTTTTAAATAATATATTTAATAATTTAAATTAATTATAATAGTGAATAATTCTTATTAGCTTATATATTATTATTATTCTACGTTTATTAATTTTTTAAAAAAGAATATTATAGGGTATTAAATATTTCCTATAAATTAGAATAAAATTCCCGAAATAATTCTTTACAAAGTGTCCATTTTAATTTTAATTTTCTTAATTGGGTTTTAATAACGAAAAATCGGTATTATTATAAATATTTCTTTTAAAATTTAGAATATTTTATTAGCTTTTTTAATTTAATAAAACGCGTTTAATTTTTATTTATTCTTATTCCTTTTTAATAAATTAGTAATAGGCCTTATTATATAAAAATACTAGTATACGAACCGTTAGTAAAAATTAGTAAATTTTAAAAATATTTAAATATTATAGAAAGATTTAAGCGTTAATTATTTTTAAATTACTTTTACCCGTTCGAGATTTATTATTACCCTTTTTATAATAATCCGGTAACCGAAGAAGTCGATATAATTTTTATAAATTTCGTATTTAAATACTTTTACGAAAAGTTAAATAGTACGTAAACGTTCGAAGATTAAACGGAAATATTCGTTATATTTTTCCTTAAAATTCGAATAGATTAAAATATTATTAAAATATATTATATAAATATAGTCGATAAATTTTATAAATGTTTTATATATATATATTTAGAATATAGCGGGTGCGTTTATAAGTTTGAACGGTATTACTATATATTTGAAGTAATTATACCGCGTTTTGAAAGCGGTTTTTTATTAATCCCTTTTTTTAATTCGGATCCGATAGTACGTTTTGTATAAATTAATTTTAGAAAATACTTTAGCGCCGATTATTCGGTCTATTAATTCGTTAATTAATAGTAATAGGTATTAATTTTTAATAATAATTTTATTTAGTCCCCGGTAATCGATATATAATCGTAACGTATTATCCTTTTTAAGTATAAATAAAATTAGTATTTTAATAAAATTTTAAGAGTAGTAAATATAATTAATTTGTAAATTCTTTTTTAAATATTCGCGTAGCGTTTTTAATTACGTAGTAAATAGAAGGTAAATAGGGATATTAGGTATTTCCTCCCTTTTTTTAAAAACGATTTCGTATTTAATATTTAATAATTGCGGTAATATTTTAACTTTTTCTTTAAAGAATATATCTTTAAACCTTTTTAATATTAGGGGAATATTGTCCGTCGTATTTTTAGGCGGCTTGTTATTTTCATTTACGTTTTTAAAATCCGGTTTTAGTAAATTATATATTGAAATTAAGTTAATAATATAAATTCGGTTATTATATATTATTTTACGCGTGAGAGTTGTAATATTAATAAGGGGTATTTTTTTAAATTTAAATTCGTTTTTATTAATATATATAATAATGCCTTTAGAATTTATATTTAATATAAATAATAATAATAGTAGTATCCGATTATTTCTTCGAATTGTATAGAATAATTGGGTAAATTCCCTTTCCTAACCCTTCCGGTCCTTTAAAATAAATATTAATTCGTATATTCCGTAATAATATATTTTTTTACTATTCGTATTTATTAAAATAAATAGAATGCTGGTTTCTATTTTTTTTAATTTATATTTCTTCGCGAAGTTTTTATATATAGTATTAACCTTTATTTTTGAATTTAGGTCTATATATTCTTTTAATTAGCGACCCTTTAGTATAATTAATATTATAGAAATTTTATTTAATTTATTTCTTCTAGCCGTTTTAAAATTATTAATTTTATTAAATAACGGTTTTTTTACGGGGTTTAGTTTTTTACCGATTTTTCGGTATTCGAAATATAATTATCTTTTTTATTATTATTATATTTAATATTTTATTCGGTAATTACATTTTAAACGGTAACTTTCTTTTTCGGCCGGTTTTAATTATTTATTTTTTTATACTTTATATAATTATAAGCGTAATATCCTTTATTTTTATAATTATAATGATTTAGGCCGGATTCGTTATTACCTTCGTTCTATTTATTAAGAGATTGGTTTTTTTTATAGCTTTTACGCCCTTTAGAATTGCAATCCTAATTACGGTTTTAATTATAATTTCAATTATAATCTTTATTATAATTAAAACGTTCGTTATTCGAAAATTTTTTATAGTACGAGGATTATTTATTACAGCGATTTTTATTTATTTTATCCTTCGGGGTTTATTTTTTATTTTTAAATTCAATTTATTAATTTATTACTTTCGAGGTAATTTTTATTAAATTATCGATAGGGATTTAATATATATAGAAACAGTTATATACGTCCTTTTTTAACCGGAAGAAGAAATTATATACTAATTATTTATTTACAACGACGTTTTTACTAAATTATTAATAATTACATTAGTATTAGTCCTATAATTTTTACGGGTTTTTATTATTATTTTAATATATAAGGAATAATTATTCTTTAATATCGAATTCGTAAATTTTGGGGGTAATATATTCTTTATAAATGAACTTTAAGAATTTTTTTTATATTATAGGTCGTTTCTAACCTTTATTATCGAAGAGGGTAATAGAATATATACGCTACGAAGTAATTATAGAAATATTAGTTTTAGAGAGGGCTTATTAAATAAATTAATAGGTATTAATATTTTTATAAATTTAATTACTATTTTTAATACTATTAATTTAATTTTCGATTTTGGCGTTTATATTATTCGTTATTAATTTACGAACATTATACGTAGGGGGACGTAAATGGGATTTTTTATTTCCTTAATTTATAATTTTTTATATAAATTATAATAATATTTATAAAAATTATAATATTATTTCTACGAATCTTTGGCGTTTGCACTATTTTGCGCGCTTACGTTCGTAGGACGTTCGTTGCTTATAATATTCTTATACGGGGGAGAAGTTATTAGAGCGGCCGGATTAGTCGGATTGGGCGGATAAAGAATAAGAACGGGTCTAAAAGTAAGAATAGGCGCGAAATTAAAAATAGGAATAAAAATAAGAATAAAAATAGAATTAAAAATATTCATTTAATAAATAATTACGTATAAATAGGGAATAATTATATTAATCGGATTTTAAAGGGTTTTTACCCCAATAAAATTTTAATTATAATTATTATTTTACTTTATTAATACAATATTCCCTCCGTTAATAAGGGCTTTTAGAGCGGTAGCGGTTGAGGGTATATAAATTCTTTATTAAATACCGCTTTTTAATTTATATTTAGGTTTTTTATTTAAAGCTATTTTCGGCCTTTTTATACGGTATAAATTCGGATTATAGTTTATTATCGTTAATATTATTATATTTATCGTTAGGATTTTTTAGGGCGGTATTATATTCGGGTTCGTAAAATACTGCTTTGTAATTATTTTCCCCGTATTCGTCGGTAACCCTTTTATCGGCGGGATTTTTAATTATATTATTAATAATATATAAATAATTATACGTTTTTTATATTGGGTTTGCGTTATTTTTATAGCGAGAATTAGTAGCGCCTTTTTTGCGTAAATTCTCTTTGCGCTTATTAATTATATTTATAGTTTTTATTAACGGAATTGTAGAGGCTAAAGAATTATAAAATTATAGGTACGAGAGGGTAAGAGTAAATCGTATAAAGTAAGTTTATTTTAGGAGAAAGACTTTAGCTTAGTTAGATATAAATTTCTAATTAGGAATTATCCTCTTTTATATTTATACGCTTCCTTATAGGTCCGGAATAATCGGCGCCCGGACTCCGAGATCCTTTCTTCTATATTATATTTTGCTATCCTTATTTTATCCGCCGTCCTGGGCTACTGTGCCCTGGTTGTGCGGGTCCCCCTAAGCCTTCTTAGCGATACCCTTATATAGAGACCGATTTAGGCCTCTTAATAGGCTTATCGCCGCCTTTATTACTTACGCTATTATCGTTAGCGGGCTTTTTAATACTATAAACGCAATAGAAATAAATAATATAAAACGTAATAGCGCGTAGACTATAAACGTTAAAGCAACGAATATAATACTAAAATTTACCCTCGATAATATTATTATCGATTTTTAACAAAATAATCCTATATTTAGTAATAAACGAAATCCTCTTCAATTTACGCTCTATCTATTTCTCTAATATATAATATTTTTTTTTAATTATAATATATAATTATTCGAAATTATTAACGGGCAACTCTTCGATTAAAACGTTATATATTAATTTAAATTAAACGGGTAATTAGAAGCGGTATCTATATTTAAAGCCTTTAACCGCGGCAATATAAGCGTTCGAATTTTAAGAAGAAATAAAAGGCGTATTACCTATAGTAAATGAAATTTCGATAGAAGCGTCGGGCTATTCGGGAACGGTAGAATAAAAAGGTTGAATAAATATTTTAATAGTATATTAATAAAGTTAAATAATAATTAATAATAATCTGTAGCGTAAAGGAGGATATATTAATAAATCGAATAATTGAATAATGAATTACGTATAAATTTACGTGGTATTATAATTAACCAAGGTGTATTAGTAATATAATAATAGGGAAATACTAAATTTCGTCGTTATTACGTATAAAAATATTAGAGAGTTTTTTAATAATCTAGTTAATTTGTGCGTTATAAACTAGGGATTGCTAAGTATTATTGGGTATTGGTAAATTAGGGTGTATTTAGTATTTCGAAGTGCTGGGTGGAATTATTTTTAAGGGTTGAAAAATATATATTTTGCTAGCGAAAACCTTAACTTAATAATAGTTAAGACCGGATAAAAAAATAGGTTAAGTATAGGTAAGTAAGTAAGGAGTTGTATTTACTTATAAGTAAATCCGAAACCTCCTACTTACTTACTTATTTACTTATATTTATTTATACTTACCTACTATACTTAACTTATCGGCAGCGCTGCCAGTGGCTCAGTTTTTACTGTTGTTTGCGAGTGCAGAAGGATAAAATGGAAGGCATATCAACATAATAGCCACAACATTCGTTCTCGGCGTTGGCTTTCTCGTTCTACCGACTTTCTCTACACCAACTGGCTTCATATAAGCGGATATGCGAGCGCAGTCCTCTACTCCTCACGGTCTCACCATAACACTACTATTGATACCTCGGGCGTCTTGTTTTTCTTGTCACTCCTTTTCTGGAGTTATCAATGCTCAAACGTGCACAAACCGCAAGTGTCATTTGCGCCATGAACCTCAACACTTGAGCAAACTGTCGTGCATCATGGTCTTAGAAAGTTACAAGCGTGACTGTTTGATTGCAGTGACTGTTGAGGCCGGATGGCTGTCACCCACGACCTCCAAGTTCAAAATCTGAGTACTCTGTTGGTATATAAGCCGCCCTGCCCTCACTTATTCTCAGATACTGGCCCCATATCCTTCATCGGACCTTGGCTTTCTAGAATCTTGGGGTCGTGCTGCCCTTGTTTCCATCACTGACTGCCAAGAACGTGTTGTTGTGTAGTGATGGGTCACTTCCATTCACTCTTATTGATGATGACAAGCTACGGCTGCGTATACGTCTATCTCCTGACTGTTTCGACTGACGACTGACACGACTGACGCCTCACGAAGCTCATCAGATGTATATATAACTGTTATCACGCTACTATAGCGGCTGGTTCCAGAGATAGCCCCCTTCATGGCTGTCTGTCTGCGTAAGTGGCGACTGGGAACTATGAAAACTGCCCTGGTTGATATCACAAAGACTCTGGTGAAGGTGACGGTCCACCCTCGCACTAGGGCAAGGCTCCGTCAAACCTTCAGAACTGTTCACTCACCCTTGACTTGATGTGAAGCTGTCACGTCCAAGCTTTCAGGTGAAGGGCTTGAACTCCGGGGTGGGTCAAATCTCACAAAAGCCACGCTCTGCTGATGCACTGCTTTCCAATTTCTCCTTCTTTTCGCATCAAATATCAATCTCACATTTTCGGTCAGCCTCAACACATCAACCGTACAACACTTGAACCTCGACCAGTTCTTGCCGGCTAGCAGGAATCAATTTACGCCTTCACAACGCAATCTTGAGCCCGATCATCTTCTCTGCTGCATTTGAGGCGCACGGAGTACTACCATGTCCTCGCAGACGGTCGACAACTCGACCGCCATGTCTTCGCCAGAGACCAACGACACAGCTACCACGACTTCGCAAGAGGTCAACAGCGCGACCACTATGTCGTCACAAGACCCTAAGCACACCACAACCATACCTGTACCGGGGCCCAAGGATACCCCCGTGTCTGCTCAAGAATTTGACAGCAAAACCACTCCCAATCGTTACGAGGCTTCATTGTGGAACGACATTTCAGACTACGTCTGCTCGCGGTCCAAACACGCCAAAGATCCTATAACTGATGGAGCTGTTCCATTCGCAAAGTGTTTGATCTGCCTCGAGGAGCTCAACATTAAAGGATTGTCTCCCGTCGGGCCAGCAGCTCAAACCCGCCCAGGGTGCTACATTCCCTGCGGCCATTTGTTTTGCACTACTTGCTGGAAGATTTAGGTGCGTTCTCTTCCAGCGCCGGTGAAGTGCTACATTGGCCGTAGTGCTCCCATACCAACCAACGGCATCCAAGGTATGTATACTTTTTTTCTGTGTCCCTTGTTTGTTCCTTCAACGGAGACCTGTAGCTAATATATTACTTTTCTGTCTTATACAGAGATCCGTAGCCTCACTGCTATGGACCTCGTCGAGTGTTATCGGTATGGCCAATCAAAGCCATACCGAAAATTTGATTGTCCGATCTGCAAGGCAGACCTGCACCATGCCGGCTGCTGTTGTGAAGTCCGGCCTGTGATGATCCCCACAAATAACCCGGGGGATCATTTGTCTAATATTTTAGCTCTCCCGAGAACGTTGGTCGAGGCCCTCAGGGATCCCAACGCCACTCCTAACGGCCCGGATGCCCCAGAACACAACCACGTTAATACGAATTATCATCCCGACTGCCCGGACGACCATCAAGATATACGTGACGACGATCAGGGCGTGCTAGACGATGCCGAGCTCACCCCTCAGGACACTGACCATGCGCGTGTTCCCACCCAGGAGGAAGATGACCTGGTGATTGCGGGCTACGGTCGCAAATTCAACACCGCCCACGAGAACCGGGATTTCAAGAGGCTCCCCAAGTCCTCTCGTTTAAAGCAAGTAGATTCAAATGGATCGACGGTGGTTCTACCTGCTAGGCCTTTGGTGTATGATGTGCAGGGTATGCCTCAACCGGGGTTCTACCCCTTGATGCGCCTTGGGGCCCAGTATCCCAATCTACAGGAACCCAACGGCTGGGGCTGTAGTGTCACTGGTGGCCGCCTGGACAAGGTCGTCGACGCGGTTTGCGGCCAGTGCGCTCACGATTTGACGCGCTACCGCGCTTTCTACACTACAAGTACGACGAGGTCGAGCCAAGCTGGCCAGGTTACAATCCCCATCGTCCCAACATTCCAGAGCACCTGGACGGCGGCAACCTCAACCAGTTTTCAGGCTTGTCCTTGAAGCTCGCCGTGACCGCGGTCTATCTGCGGGCCGACAAGAACGGCTGGGTTACCAAGCCGTCCTGGGGCCGCTGGCCCAAGGAACTGGACTTCATGCTACAGGCTCGCGGCTGGACGCAGGGCATTAATTTTGTGGACTGGAAGAAAGGATGCGCGGAGGTGGAAGGTGACTGGGTCCCCAAGCCCGCAATGGCCTACCACGGCCTTCGCTCTAGCTCGGATCTAGAGGGCATGGGCCCCTACCCGGACTGGGATGAGCTCCTGCAGCAGCCCTATTGGCAGGCCCGCGGAATCACCAAAGTTCCTCGCAACCACTGGATCAACAACCACACCCTCGGCACCTGGGTGGAGGGATTTGGAACGGTCATCTTTATGACCGCCAAGTTCAGCTATACCGCCAGGTATACCCCGAACCAGGCAAGGAAGAAACTCGCAGATGAGCAGCTCAGCAAAGGAAAGGAGGTAGAGGAGATCGAAGGATGAAACAGGTCTTGTCCAGGACCAGATGCTCTCGAAAAGCACCTTGGGCCTTTTGAACGTCTGGGTGGTGTATCATCCTCACGACGTTGCCTGATAGCTAAGTCAACGACTATTGGAAGATGTTCAGGTGGGGCATTGTCCAAGACTGGAGGAACTGTTGGAGGGCATCGACATCCACAGCTTTGCCTGCGGGAAGAACTACTCAATAGCAGTCAAACAGAAGGTCGGACCACAAAATCACTAAACGACTGGGCCAATGTATACTTGGGTCGCTGGTCGGCCTTTCTTTTTCGGCTGAGCGGATCCAGACACAGCATTGGACAGTGACGAGTTAGCAAGGACTTGTATCCGTGAACGCCATGCCCGGAATGGAGGAGAAAGATGCTGGTGACGAGGAGAGCCCACTTGGAACCGCTGGCCTATGGTGTCAGATTACATGCTCCGCGAAAGAGGTCGGACGGAGGGTGTCGTCTTTGTCGACTGGAAGAACGGCATATGCGTATGGCGTCAAAGCTGGAATCTACGAGTGTTTGATCTTCCATGGATCAAGATCAATTCTGCTGCACTCTTCAACATCCAACCACGTCATATCAAGAATGGCTTCACTATCAGGACACTCGAGGACCACCACCCCCCAACCAGCGACTTCGAAGTGCATATCACCCGCAACATGGAGAACTACCTCGGAAACAAGATAACTTGGATTAGTATGCGTTACGTTTTCCACGGTCTCCTTTTTGCCGTGGCTTGGAATTTGGACGAATCCTCGGGCCTCTAGCAAGGAACAAGAGGTAGAAACTAAAACGACGATAAATTGAGGTCCCCCACTACAGACCCTGCTGTATGACCGAGATGACGAACGTGATTCCGCTACCAACATACCTACGTGACTGTCTGGCCCTCAGAAACTCAAATAAACCCTCCCCTCCCAAGCCTTCAGCGTTCCCGCTTCCATACCAGCCATATCCCTCTTCCTCAGCGTCGTAACCAACAACCTCTCCCTCCCAGGCTCACAACCCAGTGTCTCGGCTACATCCAACCCACACTCCTTCAAATCCACCTCTGCCCCCGAGAAGTTCATAACCACCAATGCCTTCCTCCTCTTTTCCGCCTGCGTATCCCCCTCCTCAAACCCCATCTCATCCTTAACATAAACAAACAACCTCTCATCCTTCTCCAACACCGGCCTAAAAGCGCCATGCACAAACAACCCACTATACTCCTTCCTCAACCTCAACACTTTCTTGTAGAAACCCAACACCGACTCCTCATCCCTTTCCTGCCTCTCCACGTTGAGGTTCTGGAAGTCATCATGCACCCTCATCCACGGCTCCACCCCCTCCTCCGTAAACCCAGCATTAGGTGAATCGTCCCACTGCATCGGTATCCTCGAGTGATCCCTCGCCAGAATCCTGAGTCCTTCCTCCGTCTTTCTCAGCCGTTCCTCATCACCCGATTTCTTAGCTTCCGCATAAAAGTTCAGACTCTCCACATCTTTATACTCCCTCTCCACCTCCCATTCCCTCGGCATATTCACCATGCCAATCTCCTGCCCCTGATACAAAAACAGCGTTCCGGTAAGCGTAGCCTGCCAAAGCGCAATCGTCTTTGCGCTAGCCTCCCAACTCGCGGGGGTGGAATCGTCCCCGAAGCGAGATACCGCCCGGCCGTTATCGTGGTTTTCGCAAAAGACCGTGTGCCAACCGTCTGTGCCTTCGAGCCATGTTTGCCAGGTTGCTACGTACTGTTTCAGTTCCGATAGCGGAAATTGTCTGTACAAATACTTCCCGTGGAAGGGACCACCGGTTCCCAAGCGGATGGTGCTAAACTCAAAGACCATGTCTAACTCCTTCGCTGCGGCTGAGACGTACGGCAGTACCTGTTCGGGGAGCGGGGTGTTGGATAACTCCCCCACCGACACGGCGTTGTACGGAGCTAGAACCTGGTCATTCATCTCCCTGATAAACTCGTGGATGCGCGGGCCGTTGCACCACATCTCGGGCGCCGGCTGGTCCGTCTCCCCCGGCATGGTAACGGGGGCGTCCGGGAAATCGACTCGTTTGGAGTACTTGTTTACGGTGTCGATGCGGAACCCGTCGACACCCCTGTCGAGCCAGAACCGCATCGCTTCGTCGTAGATGGCCTTGCGGCAGGCTGGGTTTTCCCAGTTGAGATCCGGTTGCGAGGTGTCGTAGAGGTGGAGATAGTATTCCTGGGTGTGCTCGTCCCAGGTCCAGGTAGGCCCCGCGAAATACGAGCGCCAGTTGGTGGGAGGCTTGCGCTCGCCTGTTACGGGATCGTAGCGGGCTGGTTTCCACATGTACCAGTCGCGTTTTGGGTTGGTTTTTGAGGAGCGCGATTCTTGGAACCAGGGGTGTTGGTCTGAGGTGTGGTTGACGACGAGGTCGAGGATCAGCTTCATGCCCCGGGAGTGGCAGGCGGCGATGAGGTCGTCGACGTCAGAAAGGGTGCCGTAGCGGGAGTAGACGGCTTGGTAGTCGGAGATGTCGTAGCCCATGTCCTTCTGGGGAGACTCGAACATGGGAGACAGCCAGACGCAGTCGACGCCAAGGTCGTGCAGGTAGTCGATTTTGGCGATGAGGCCGGGGATGTCGCCCCAGCCGTCATTGTTGGTGTCTTTGAAGCTGGCTGGGTAGACCTGGTAGAAGACGGCTTCTTTCCACCAGGGCGTTTTGCCCACGCAGAGGGAGGTGTCGTTGACGGAGCCCATGGCTTGATCGTGACTTGAATGAATTTGGTGATGACAGCTTTGGAGAAAGTTCTACTCTGAAGCAAATGAATGAACCCAGATGAAGGAGGAAAAGATTTGAAGTGAAAAAGTGTTCTTCAAGTGATCTACACTCATCTCGTGAGGAGAGAGGGGTTCAATCCTACACTACTTATCCACGGAGAGAGCATCAGGGATCCTCGGAAGCCAGAAAGTCAACAATTCGTTATCGGCGACAACCCCAAAAGCTGGCCTTCGGTTACGTGCCGAGATCCCGCCCGGACAGGACGATCGGAGTGTCCGTGTCGGAGTCGGAGCTCTCTGATGGTTTGAAGATATCGCCTCGGTCCATCTCTTCGCCCGGCGGTTGAATGAACTTCCTCCGGTGTTTGGGAGACTGTGATTGCCACTGTTCGAGGTTGGCCTCTTTGCAACTCCGACTCCCTTGTCAGATTTATGGTCATTTTGGTCTTGCGCTTTGGTATTGCGAAGCACCATGGCACTAACAGCTGACGCCCAGAGCTACACAGCATTCTGATAGTCACCAGGTACTTCTGCATCAGCCAAGTCCCTATGTTGAACTCCCATTGGCTCAAACACCCTCTACCCCAAACCTGTCCCTCAACACCATCAAAGGGCTCACAAACTCCGACACCCCTGCCCCCAATGCGACGCCATCTTCTTTGACATCTCCACAGACGTCACCGGCTTGACTTCCTTCCTCCAACTTCATTGGTTTTTCAAGAAATTTTCTTTCACACAATCATCCACACCGTCGACCCAGCCCTTTGGGTTTTATCGCCATATGCTGATCCCATGTGCCGGAGCAAGACCGCGAGACAACAGCGAAAGCGAGAAGATCCATCTATCCCTACCCCGGATTTGTCGTGAGCTGTTTGAGCGATTAAACGTGGGGTCTGGGGAATCGGGAATGGGGATGGTTGCAACCTCGAGCGGAGTTTCTGGGGGTGAGATCCTGGGGTCTTGCTCCGACACTGCGGTCGGTCAACGGTTTTTTTGTTTTGCTAGTCTCCATGACATGACAAGCGACTGCGAGAAGCCATTTGACTTCCTACCGTAGACTCGACACCGGAAGTTCACCAAAATGCAGTTCCCTCCATTACTTCATTGCCATAGAGGTATCATATGACCACCCGTCTATGCTGCAAAAATTTCCCTTTTCGAAGAGACGGCATGTGTGATGTGATGTCACCCTAGATGGTAACGGTAAAGCTTCACTGAGCTATTGATATTCATTCCTGCGAGGTGATGCTTATCATCAGTATCGTCTGTTCAGTTTTGGGTACAAGAGCAACAACATGGTTGCCACACCCACAAAAGTGCAAAAGCTTGCAGAAGCTTTTTTCTCGTTCTCGGCAACGTGGGTTGGCCTGGAATTCTTGGTAGTTAGGTTCTCTCTGGGCCACCACTGGGCAACGCCGACGACGATCCACCTACCGGCAGGCAGAGATCACTAACACCGTCTATTCGATCCCTTTTGGGAATATTGCTCCTCCCCCTTGACCTTTCCTTGATGCTGGCACTTTTTTCGACCACGATATACTTGCTGTCGCACACACATAAAGACGCAGGATTCCCGTCTCTATTCTCCTCTCATGCTTGCTATCCTCTCTCTTTTACAATCAGGCTCTTCTAGGGGTTAGTTCTTGGCCTCCTCTTTCTTCTCCCCTGATCATCATCATCATCAATCTCTTTCTGAGGCCCGACAACCTCAACACTCCCCATCACAATGGCGGACCAAAAGCCCCTTTCCTCTACGCCTGAAAAGGCCGTAGAGGCAGGCACCAACACCACCACCAGTCCCCAAGACGACGTGGTCCTCGTCGAAGCCAAACATGCTGCCGACACCGAGCACGAAATGACCCTCCTCCGCGCCATCAAGCTCTACCCAAAGGCCATCGGCTGGTCGGTCCTGCTCTCCTCGACCCTGATTATGGAAGGATACGACCTTGCCCTCCTTGGTAGTCTCTACGCCTCGCCCGTCTTCAACGAGAAGTTCGGCGAGTTCGACCCAGAGAAGGGCAAATATGTCGTTTCCGCTGCTTGGCAGTCCGGCCTGTCCAATGGAGCTAGAGCCGGCGAGATCTTCGGCTTGATCCTGGCGGGTTGGGCTGCTGATCGTATTGGATACAGAAACACGACGATTGTCAGCTTGGTGTTGATGATTGCCTTCATCTTTGTGTTGTTCTTTGCGCCGAATGTCAAGGTGTTGGTGGTTGGCGAGATCCTTTGTGGTGAGTTGCATCTCCAATTCGATACCCTATCATGCATACGTTCCTTTCCAAGGGGCCAAGAGTCGCTATGCATTTCGGACTTCCATGTACCGAGACGTTGAAGTGGTATGCTAACCGGTCCGAACCCAAACAGGTATTCCCTGGGGTGCCTTCCAGAGCGTTACACCCGCCTATGCCTCCGAGGTTGCGCCGATGGTGCTTCGTCCGTACCTGACAACTTTCATCAACATGTGCTGGGTTATTGGCCAATTCTTCGCCGCCGCCGTCAACAAGGGCTCCGTAGGACGCACCGATCAATGGGCGTACCGGATTCCTTTCGGTGTACAATGGGTGTGGCCGATTCCCATTCTCGCTGGTCTCGTCTTCGCTCCCGAGTCGCCTTGGTGGTACGTCCGACACAACAGGAGGGAGGAAGCAAAGGCGTCGCTGCTCCGTTTGACATCCAGGAACCAGCCCGGTTTCAATGTCGATGAGACCCTCGCCATGATTGAGCATACCAACGAGCTCGAGAAGCAGTTGAAGGAGGGTGTCACTTTCCGTGATTGCTTCAAGGGTATTGACCTCCGTCGCACGGAGATCGTCGTTGGTATCTGGCTTGTGCAAACCCTCGGCGGTCAGAACCTCATGGGTTACTTCTCGTACTTCCTCACACAAGCCGGCATGGATCCGAGCAACTCTTTCTCCCTTTCCATGGGCCAGTACGCCCTCGGCATGGTCGGCACCGCCGGTTCTTGGTTCCTCATGTCGCGTGTCGGTCGTCGGCGCATCCACTTCAGCGGTCTTTGCGCACAGTTCTGTCTGCTTATCATCGTCGGCGGCCTTTCCTTCGGCGGCAACAAAGCCTCCGTATGGGCCATCGGTGGTGTCCTGATTGCTTTCACGTTTGTCTATGACTTTGCTGTCGGACCGGTCACGTACTGTCTCATTTCCGAGCTGTCTTCAACCCGTCTCAAGGCCAAGACCATTGTGCTTGCCCGCGCGGCATACAATGCAAGCAACATCTTTGTCAACGTCATGACGAACTACCAGCTTAGCTCAACGGCATGGAACTGGGGCGCCAGAACGGCCTTCTTCTGGGCTGGCAGCTGCTTGTTGTCTGCTATCTGGGTGTTCTTCAGACTACCGGAGCCGAAGGGAAGGACGTATGCTGAGTTGGATATTCTGTTTGAGAAGAAGGTTGCCGCGAGGAAGTTTGCAAAGACCAAGGTTGACCCCTTTGACTTGCAGCATCATGGCGAGAAGAAGTTGTCGCTCGAGGAGATGCAGAGCCATGAGGCAAAGGAGACTAAGGCTTGAACGTCTTGAGTGTAGGGACGCTTGATCATGTGTTCTTGATAGCGAATTAATGATACCTGTGATGAATCAGCTCTTGTAATTTCCTGTGTGTTTGTGGTAGAAAGTGTGAGTGTCCCGAAACATTCGTAAGAAAATGCCGTGAAGTCGGGGCAAAGCAGCTTGTTGACCAGGTCGTTGGTCGAATGTAGATGGCCTTTAGGAATTGACCAAACACCGCATCAGATAAGTAAAGCTTATGTCGAAGAACTGAAACTGGCAGTCACCGTACCAAAATGCCTCGTCAACGAAATCGCACCGCTTGTTGTATGTCGTGGGTGCTTGCTGTCGCGATGTTTTTTGCCTCCCATCCTGGGCGGCGCACAAATTTCCCTTTCAGGCGAGTTAGTGGCTCTTTGCAGGCTAGTGCCAAGTCAATATAGCGGGTACATTGCTGTAAAAGCTTGAAACGACGGCAAGGTTTCATTGGGGGAGCGGCAGATCCAGGGGATCACCCGATCACATCACCATTCATGCCAGTTTCTGGACTTATGCGATCCTCTCTCACCTTTTTCCACCATACATCTTTTCACCTGTCATTGTGTTAGTTTGGCAAGCTATCAATTCTTCAGAAGAAGTGGGACGAGCGGTGACAGATCAAGTCCACAAAACAAACCTTGTCTCGCTTCTGCACCTTAGGACCGAAAAGACGCGTTTTTGATCGACTGTTATTGAGTAACGGCGGGACGGGACGAGGCAAGGCCGGCCGGGCAACCGTTCGGCACTATTCCGAGACGCGCCGCATCATGGGAGAATAGGAAGGCCGCTACTAGGCGATAGGCGGCGACATGGGTTGGAATGACGATGAAGACGATAACACTGTCGTCGACCGACATGCCCCCGAACCCGCTTTTGACAGCCATGCGGCTCTCGTTGCGATTGACCACTCGGCTGAGCCCGTACCCACATCGGCAAGCGGCTCTTCTTCCTCCTCCAATGCGACAGCCTCAATGCCGTCTGGGCACGGTGACATCCCTCCAGCAGCAGTAACTTCCGGTACAGGCCCAGGTCCGGTACGGAGACAGAAGAAGAGAGCCCAGGTATCAAAGGCTTGTCAGCGATGTAGGCGACTGCAAAAGGGGTGTAGCGAGTCGCGGCCGTGTCAGAGATGCATCGGAGTTGGACTGGAGGATCAATGTCTCCGGAGCGAGATGGCGGTCGAGTGTCATCGAGGTGGAAGCAGCCGAAATGGAGGACATCATCATTCCCAGTCCCTATCCCAGACACAAGTTAGTTTGCCGCGATCTCAGCCCGGCATGGTGGAGCCAGTTACAGCAGCAGCAGCAACAGTCACGGCAACAGGAACATGGTCCTTTACCCAACTTCCAGCCAGTCCAGAGAGTCTGGTCGGCTACCCTCTGATCAGCAGCGGCGCAGCATCAGCGACCTCACCTCACCAGGCGCAACACCTACAGCCTGGCGTCAATCCTGTCCCCAGAGCCGTCTTGGACCACTGCATATCGCGCTTCTTCTCCCGACTCTACCCCACCATTCCCATTCTCACGCATTCATACGTCGACCAACTCCTCCACGTCTCTTCCTCTCAGCCCTCAAAGAACGAAGGCGCAGAAGCTCAGACCCTGCTGCTCTCTCTCTCCGCCCTTGTTCTCCTTCAAATCGAGCACCCGACCTCGCAACTGTTCACCTCACACGGCGTCCCACACTCCAACTCCGTCTATGGCCGGCTTCTCTTTGAAGAAGCTCAAGCCAGTCACCACAGGGCTTTGGCGCAGAGAAGGTTTGCCCCTACGCTCGAGAGGGTGTTGATCACTTTCTTCCTGTACGCATGCCATGCTGTGTTGTTCCATCATAGTCAAGCATTCTTCTGGTTGAGGGAGGCCACAACACTGTGGGTTGTTTTGAGGATCGATGATGGGTCCGGCACTCAAGAAGGGGAAGCGCGAGAGTTGGCGAGAGTTCGAAAGTCGTTGGCGAATAGATTATTTTGGGTGCTTTTGGTCAGCGAAAGGTCGCATGGGATAAGATACCGAAGGCCCATAACGCTGCAGATCACGCCCGCCACACCGTCGCTGGATTTCTGTACCGATCCAGAGTTTGCGGGTCTAGCGAGCCTGGTAGCGCTGTTCAGGCAGTTGGATACGGGGTTCATGTCCTTGCTGAACGAGGAAGTGACGAGCGCGAGCTTGTTTGCTAGTCCGGCGATGGTGGCGGCGCCTCTGGATGTGGTAGAGAAGTCAATTGCGGAGGCTGTGCCCGGTCCGAGTCCAGCGGCTGGCCCGCTTCCAGGTCTGGGTTCGGGTTCGAGTCCGGGGTCGGTTTCGCTCCCGTCAATGTCACCCGATGGTCGGTTACTGGATTCCATGCCTGCCTCCCCGACCGCGGGACAAGCGCCTTGCCTTCTCCCAACCGGCCACCTCCACACCACTCAAGTTGCCAACCTGAAGATCACCCAGCTCTGGCTGCGTGTGATTCTCTGGCAGATCCGTCTGCGTATCGGTCTTCTCATCCCACCACCTCCTCGTCCTACCACGGCCGTCGCTTCCTCTCCCATTGGTGCCACAGGTGTGAAAGAGTCATTAACCTACCACCACCCCCTCTCGATCGCTCACGAACTTGTCGCCGTCACCAAATCTCTTCCCCTAGAAAGCATCCGCGTACATGGCGTCGGGCTGACAGAAAAGGTGTTTGACATCGCTTGCGCGATGGTGGATGTGCTTGCTAAGGTGCCACTGGAGGATCGGAGACCGGCGTCGCTGCTCATGACGAAGGAAAGACAGGAGGAAGAAGAAAGGGAAGACTTGGAATGGATCCGAGGCCTGATTCATCGGTTGTCAGGAGGAGAAGCGATTTATGATGGGTTGTTAGGGAGACACATTGCTTGTGTGCTGCCTGGTTGGTCATTGAGAGGGTTCAAGGAGGATATATGATGGAAAAGCGAAATTGAGTAATTGGAAACTGAAATGTTGAAGAGAGAGAAGAGGAAGAAATTAATTGCCTCGTAATGGATTGGAACGGGAAGGCGCAATCGGTTTGCATTTCAGAGGATGTTCCTTCCACTTCTCAAACAAAAAGCCTTATCGTTATCTTGACAGATATCTGGTGACGGTTTTTGGCCTGTGCACGTCAACACCGTACCGAAGAGAGAAGTTGAACATTGTAGCTTTTGGACTTGCCCTCGACAGAAATGGAGAGGTTGAAAAGAAAAAAGTTCGAGTGAATGGGAGACGCATTGTTATTGAGATACTTCCAGGCTGGGTGATGTTTTCCCGTGATTTTGCAATGTTGTTTCACCAAAGACCTCCAACGCAAACAAAATGAAGAAAAGCATCTGCATGTATCATCATCGCATGCAAAAATGACGTCGGCGTCGAGCTCACTATCCACAAAAACAACTGTTACAAAACTCCCACTTTCATGATAAAATAAATAAGCAAAAAATAAGAGGAAAGAACCAACAACGCCAAAAGGCAGGATTGACCAGGTGCAAAAAGGGGAAAAAAAACAGAAAAAAGAATCGCCCACGGCGAGACTCGAACTCGCAACATTCAGATGGCCTAGAAGGAATTTCCTTGCGGGAAACTCTTCTTAAAAGTCTGACGCGCTAACCAATTGCGCCACGCGGGCTTTTGCGTTGTATTTTTGTGTGATTGGCCGTCGGGAAAGTCCACTTATAAGCTTGGGGTCACCTGGTGAGACAAAACTTGCAAACACCAAGATCACAATCGTCACCAACGAAAAAGAACAAAGGGGAAAAAGCCAACAAGCTTGTTGCACAAACAAAAGAAATATCCAGCTTTTATTCCCATTCCCACATCCACACCAACACCTTCTCTCCTCCTGGGGTATATGTTCCTAGTACCTTATTCTTTTAACTTGATGATAATGCACTTTGTTCCACAATTGCCATCCATCCCATCCCTCTTTCCCCCCTCCAAAAAAACAACCCGCTTAACCCAAGTTAAACTCACTAGCCATATTCCCCATCATCATCTTCATCTTCTCCCTCATCCTCCTACCCGCATCCTCATCCGCCGCGCCATAATCCTTCTCATCATCATCCTTCTTAGCCTTCCTCGTGCTCGTTCCATCACCAACACTCTTACTAGTCTTATTCGTCTTATCACCGGGTTGCACCGGCCTGTGCGTCCTCCTGGACACACCACCACCAATACCACCGGGCGCTTCACGCAGACCGAACGCCTTCGCCATGTGACCGAGATGCAACGCCGTAATGTCAAAGTAGATGCGCTCCTCGCGGACGTGCGTGGCGTAGGCGCGGATGTGCGAGCGGAAGGCCTGGCGCGCGGAGACCAAGAGGGGGTTGTCGGGTTTCTTGTCTTCGGTGTCCTTCTTGGCGGCCGCTTTGCCCTTTTTGCCTTGTTTGGAGGCGGCGAATTTTTCGCTCTTGGATTCGAACACGGGTGTGGCGTTGGCGGCGCCGGGAGCGGGAGCGAGGAGACGCTGTTCGAAGTGCAGTTGGAGCGCTTCGGCGCGGGAGGCCCAGGAATTACGGTCAGTTTCGAGGATGCCGGATTCGGTGCCGGGGACGTTGATGTCGGTGACGAAGCCCTTTTGGAGGATAGAGTCGTAGAGCTGAGGAGCGATAGGGGTTGATTTGGGCAGGATGGAGATGTAGCCTTCTTCGGAACCGGGGAGGAGGAAGAGGACGGCTTTACCGGCGCGACCGGCACGCGCAGTACGGCCGATACGATGGACGTGGTCGGGGACGGCAAAGGCAGGGTCGTATTCGATGACGAGTTCGACGGCGGGCACATCGAGACCACGCGAGGAGATATCGGTGGTGATGAGCACGGCGGGGTCCTTGCACTCGCTGAAGGCCTTGAGGGTAGCACTACGAACGGGCTGGGCGAGCGAACCGTGAAGCTTGTGCAGCATAACCGTAGGATTGGCTGGGGAAGTGATGTATGTTGCTGGCGCGACAGTCGACTCGATGTGAATGTTCGGCTTCGTAGGAGCTTCGCCTTCGGGCTTGGGTTCGGGTTCAGGCTTTGGTGCGGTAGACTTGAGAAGCTCGAAGTGGTAGTCAACCGAGTCGGCACACGAGATGAAGATGATGGCCTTCATTACCGAGCCCTTTCTGGCGAACGTTGACTTGAGCAGCGCAATAAGCGTGACCAAGCGCAACTTGGCGGGTGTGATAATAGCAGCCTGCTTCAACTGAGCGGGCGCAGAGAACGCCGTCTCAACGGCACCAGTCTCGGCGTCCTTCTCCATGTCGCTCTTGGACGCCGTGATGTGAATAGCATCCTCCAAACTGATCTCGCCCAACTTCTGCACGTTCATCTTCATGGTAGCTGAGCAAAGAACGGTGACCCTCCTCGAAGGAAGGACGCCGTCCAGAACCACACCCTCGGCGTTCTTCTTCTGCAGTTCACCCGCCCTGATCTTGCCGACAATGGTCCTGATATCCTCCTCGAAACCCATTTCCATCATGCGATCACCCTCATCCAGCACCAACCAGCGGACCGTACCGACATCGAGCACCTTTGTGTTGTCGAGATGATCCGTCAGGCGACCGGGGGTAGCGATCAGGATGTTGACACCCTTTCTGATGCGCGCCTTCTCGGACTTTTTGCTTTCACCACCTATTACCGTGGTGCAAACCAGCCAAGGGGCGCAGCGCAGCACCTTCTCGAGCACAACGGAAATCTGCTTGCAAAGTTCGCGGGTGGGAGCAAGGATGATAGCAAAGAGGCCCGAGTTGCGGTGCACCTTGGTAGACTTGGGGGTACCGTCCTCGTTGTGGCTGAGGGCCAATATCCTGTGGACGATGGGGAGCAGGTATGCTAGCGTCTTTCCGGAACCCGTCTCGGCTTGTAGGAAGGCGTCGCTGTCCTCCTTGATTAATTGTGGTATCGTGTTCTTCTGGATGGCTGTGGGCGCCTTCATCTCGAGCTTCGTCGCCAGGTGCTGGGATACACGTCGGGAGAGACCCAAATTGAGGAAGTTCTCTGCTTCGGCGGTCAGGGGAGCGTTTGAAGGTTGTGCGGGCTCGGCCTCTTCGGGTTGGGGGAGCTCTTCGAAGTCGGTAACGGGGACGGGGTTCGAGGTGAAGAGTCGCGATGATACAAGGCCGGTCTTCATGGCATGTGTCGGCGGCGGCGGCGGGCCCCTCTCGGCGGGATTGCTTGTTCGTGGGGTCTTTGAGAATCTACCGGACTCGCCATCTTCTGTCCGTTGACGTTTCGCGCCTCTGTTCGCGTAGTAGTCGGCACCGGTGTCTCGTCGAGCTGTCGAGTCCTGTTTTGTCTGTCCACCCTTCTCGCCCTTTTGCGCCTTGACTCTGTCCCTCCATCGGCCACCAGTGTACTTGACTGTCTGCTTGATCGGAGCATCTCCGATCTCGAAGTTGAGAAACATATCACCGTCGTCCGCCATTGTGATTGATTTGCCGTGAAAAAGAAGGGTGGTGGTGGTGGTGCTGGCAAAGATCAATTGGAAAATGTCAAAAATCAATGGTATGGAAGACGAATGTTCTGGGAATTGGCAGAAAAAAGTTCAACGTCCATGTCGATCCCCGCAACACAGTGGCTCTCAGTGGACTGGCACTCTGGGCAGTTGCATCGAAAGTGGAATTGAATCCTTGGCCAGATCAAAGTGGGGCAGCCGCTTCGTGTAAGTGGACCGTATTAATCGCACTGTCATGGATTTCCTCCTCAGCTCAGCTTCTTTATCAAAGACACTCCACCAGTGCTGTTATCCAGGGAGTGAGATACTGATGAGAGTACCAGATCTTCAATCAATTCTCATTACGCATTGCTAATAATACATGGGTACTAGTAAAGCAGACAAAAAGCCAGCATAAACGCCTGTCCATGCCCCTTCGTGAAACATGAAAGCATGAACCCATTGTCTCGTTAACATCATTCATCCTAACTTTGAAACATGTTTCTTTCCAAATCTTCGTAAATTTCTTGCTTTGAGTGTTAGTCACACTGGTCTCGATCTTTTTGAGAGCGCACTGAGTTAATGACGAGGTCGCCAGCGAGGAACATACCTCAAATCGTCAACTCGTATCCGCCTGTGGCAAGGGAGTATCACAACAACTCTGCTCAAGCCACTCACGAACCTCCTCAGGCTTAGTAAAGCTCGGAAATCCTGGAAGGAGGCCGCGACTGTCCAGAGTCAGGATCCTCAGTGGCCTTTTTGACCAACTGCTGCGCAAAAACGGACTTCTTCCGGAGAGTCGGTCCGTAGCTGTATACCACATAAACGGCCGCAACGAGAAGCAGGGAGATGCCAAAGAGAATTGTGTTGGCAATCTCCAAGTGTCTCTTCCCACCAATGTTGGTGAAGAAGGGTGTGGCAGGCACGGTCAGGACGCCGGCGAGGAAGTCGCGAGCCCAGCCGTTGCCGCCGGTGGCAGAGGCTGAGTAGGGTCCGTAGGCGCACATCATGTACTGTGTTGTTCCTTGTTAGCTATGGTTTGTCTTTGATGGCTAGTGAGAGAGGACATAAACTTACATCAATGGTGGCCATGTAGATAGAGTAGTTCGCAATGCCGATAATGGCAGAGCCCACCATGGTTCCAATCCAGTGAATGGGTGGTCCGCTGCATGTCCAGGCAAATATGATCAGACCGATTGGCAGACATGGGGCAACCCAGAGCAGCCACCATAGACGAGATTCATATTGAGCATGCTCGTCGTGCGGCTTGAGGTTGCGTTCCCTCTCGTTGCGCTTGAAAGCTGGTAGGAAAGATAGCCATGCAATGATGTACCCCAGACCAATCGGGATGAAAGCCAGACCGATTTGAACCTTGGAGAACCCCCACTGGTTGTAGACCAGAACGAAGGACTGGATTTGCATAAAGATGAGGGCATCGGAAAATCCTGACAGCAGCGAGAGGGTAAGGACGATCGGTTCCTTAACGAACATGTGGAAAGGACGGAACCAGGTGTGCATCAACTCCTTCCAACTGAAGCGTTCATTACGCAAGACGCTGATTTCACCGGGGCCGTATACATGGACGCACATGCCTGACTCTCTGCGCTCCTTGGCGATTTTGTCGATTAGGAGGGTACATCTCGTCTCTGGAACAAAAAACAGGTGAAGGAGCTGAACGAAGCCGCCAAAGATCAGCTGGATCCAGATGCACCATCTCCAGTCCAGATAGGTCTCGACAAAACCGCCGATGATGGGGCCCAGGACTGATCCGCCCACCGAAGAAAAGACGATGTAGGCGACGGGAATCTGCTGGTGGGCAGGCTCGTACATATCCGCAATCATGCCGAGGGTGACACTGCCGCCGGCGCATGATAGGCCTCCGAGGGCTCGACCGACGAGAATGGTGGCGAAGTTGCGAGCAAGGGCGACGGGAATGCACCAGATGTTGACCAGGAGAAGTGAGGTCTGCAGAATCCTTTTGCGACCATACTCTTCGGACCACGGTGCCCAAAGCTCGCACCCGAATGCGTAAGTGATTAGATAGATGGCCGCTCCCCAGCGGGCCGTCTGAAGGCTGATGCCAAATTCATCCGAAATGCCTCCTAAACCGTTCGAGTAAAGCGAAGTGTTGAAGTTCATCGATGTCTGGACCAGGAAGATTATGGTGAGAATCGTCCATTTCTTAAACTTTGTATATGAATAGGGCAGCAGGTCGTAGACATCGTTCTTTTTCAGCTCAATCCAGATTTCGGGCCGCGGTTTTTCGCGGACTCGCTCGCCGGCACGCCAATGTCGGTTCGAAACCGAGTCTGATGGGTGTAAAGTATCTGCATCTACATCTTCTCCTACGTGTGAGCAGATATCGCCCTCTTCTTTTTCCAGCCCGCCGGGCGGTGGTAGGTCATGGAGGTCGGGCATGACGTAATTTGATAGCCTGTTGTTGTGTCGAGTTCAGGGTCTCTAAAGGGTCTCGCAAATCGAGGTGGTGCGTGGTGGTCTGTCGGTGCGTGTCAAGGGGCGTCGAGAAACAAGTCGAGATGACAGGTGCCGATTGACAAAGGAACCGGCGGTATACGAGTAATTATATAGAGCATATGGCAGAACACTTGACAGGATTCTGGCATCAGCTGCGATTCGAATTCGGCTTGGCGTGGAGGATTGTAAACATATGACGGCGTCACCATGCGAGTCCTGAGTCGTGTTGTATCGATGGTGGTCTAGCGGGGGCGAAGAGCGACGTGTTTGGGTCCGGGATTGCTTGCTTCAACGTCCACAAGGATGGGAAGAGATCAACGAGAGAGATGACGAGAAGAAGAAGCTCTCCAGAACATGGAACCGGTGCGGTGCGGTGCCTTTTAATGCCCGGGAGAAATGATCGTGAGAGCTCCAAAAGCTACGTACCGTAGAAACTAGAGCTAGCGCCTACATATAGTCGTATATATGCCCATCGTCTCCCGCCAAGTTGATAATGTCATGGAAATATCGCCCTCCGTCTTGACACACATGCATTCACAAACGCAGACCTACACTCTTTGTAACTGACGCCTATTATGTTGGATTTCTGCGCCGAAACAATTTCCAATCTCTAGAATTTCTACGGTATTTCAGCGCGTGACTTCATTTTGCCCTGAAAGCAGTAAACTCCCAGCTACTCGTCAGGTCTGCAAAACCGACCCCATGACTAGCGGGGAGCAGTAGTGGAAGCGCAGCGGCGGACTCAAAAGACAATGACGTTCGATAGCCGGAGCTGCATCACCGAGATAACTACCTGTAGGAGCTCACGGGGTTTTGTTTGCGGGGAGAGAAAGGATGTTTGGAGTTGAGAAGTTGGAGAAATGGTGGAGTTGATAAAGGGTCCAGTCCCTGGCTTGGCGTTTATGTACCCCGGACCTTCTACAGTTAGTATCTAGAAGGTATTTAGCCTAAAGTGGAAGAAACTCACTAACAGAGCGGACTACAAGGTACCTTATAAAGCCCATAAGGCGCGTGCCTGGCATTTTACCCCACCACCCCAGCGGAACCATCCGGTACCTCTACGTACTGTTCCACACCTCAACCCTTGCGTTGTGTTGATGCTGTCACACAACCACACCTTTACAATTTCACCAGGACAGCTTCAACTCTCACTCCCGCCTCTCTTCTGTCTTTTCCAAGTCAACTACCGGTAAACTGAATCATACCGATTTTGAACCCAAGTCAACACCAGTTCCATTTATTTTCTGGGCTTCCCTTCCACGGCCCTTCTCGTTCAACCACCAGGACCGATGCTGGATGTCTTTGTTATGATGTAATTCTCATCCGATCCCGGTCGGGGCACGGCGTTTACATTGGCCGATGTGGTCGCACCCGTGGTGCATCGCCAATGTGGAAGAATGCGGGACTTGAACACGGCACGACGGGATGCTTCCCTCTGGGCTTGTTGGATCTTGTCGGGCGCCCTTCGGGACCGAGTAAAGTACAGAACAACCCATAAAGACCTTAGTTTACTTGTCGCTACCACTGCGCCTGACACCATTCCGGTTTCTACCAGTAGTCCAAACACGGCCGCCGTTGATCCTCTCCGCCCTCGCGTGTTGGCAACTCAACTTTTGGCTGAATTAAACTGTCTTGTTGGTCGAGGTTTCCCAGGGCAGGTGACACAACGGTTTCCAGCTCCCTATCAGATGAAATGGACCATGGAAGCCCCCCCTTGACCCATCCCTTCGGCTCAGTCCCGGGTCTCACCATTCACTTGGCCCCGTTGGTTTGTCTGGCTGCTTTAAGAATGCGCCCCTCCTGGACTTCCCCAGGGCAAGTTCCGAACGCCGTGCACCTCAACCCTTTGTGAACCCTTACATCCCGCATTTAGACTTACAGCTTTAGCACTATTTACGACACACGCAATCTGCTTGTCTCGTTCGGTTTCCGCAGCTTCAAGCAAGGCCGCACCTCTTCCCGCCCTCTGTGCGCCACTCCTGCTTCAACACGGCTTATTACATAAAGAACCGACAGCAGCCCACCCTCGCGCGCCCGTCAACAATGCCTCCCTACAACCCCTTCAAAATCAACCCAAACTTCCTCCGCCCTCCCCTCAAGGCTAGTGTAATGAGTACTCAAGTTGCTGTCGCGGCCGGTGTTGCTGGCCTGGGAATCTACGCTTTCTATCTGAGACGGAACACGAGTGGAAGCGCAACAGGAGCTGCTCTAGCCACCAACATGGACGCCAGCGATCTGAAGCCGGGAAAGCTGCCTCTGTCAGGCTTTGGCTTCCACAGCTTGCGCCTGCATAGCACCGAGCTCATGAACCACAACACCAAGAAGCTGCGCTTCGAGCTTCCCGACCCCTCTCAGCCCGCTGGCCTGGGCCTCACTTCTGCCCTTCTCACCATCTCCTTCCCCAAGGGACGATGGCTTCCTGTTCTCCGCCCCTACACCCCTACAAACGACCTAAGTGAGTTCGAATACCACTGGAAATATCTCCTAGCTCGACTAACTAACACGTTCCAACAGATGAACCCGGCTTCGTCGAACTCATGGTCAAGCTCTACCCCGGCGGCAAGCAAAGCACCCACCTGCACTCCCTCCAGCCCGGCGACACCCTCACCGTAGCCCCCATCCCCGAGATGAAGTGGACGCCCAACAAGCACTCCCACGTGGCCATGATCGCCGGCGGCGCCGGCATCACGCCCATGTACCAGCTCGTGCGCGGCATCCTGACCAACCCGGAGGACAAGACCCGCATCACCCTGGTCTGGGGCGTCAACACGGACGAGGACATCTTTTTGCGCGACCAGCTCGCCCAGCTCGAGGAGAAATACCCTGGTCGTCTGAAAACTGTCTACGTCGTTGCTCAGCCTGATGCGCAGTCGCCTCATCAGAGGGGGTATGTGACTAGGCAGGTGCTGGAGCAGGCGGGTATCAGCGGTGCTGCTGCTGCTGTTGAGAAGAGCAGCAAGGGTGACACGAAGGTGTTGGTTTGTGGACCGCCGGCTATGGAGAAGGCGCTGAAGGGGACGAAGGGGTGGGTGGGTGGTGGGAAGAAGGGGGTGTTGCAGGAGTTGGGGTATACGGCGGATCAGATTTATAGCTTCTAAAGGGGGACATTGGGGAGAGCAGGTTTGCATGGTGTGAATTTGTCAAATGGGAGTGTATGATGACCGGTGTTGGGAACGGTTGATTTTATGTTGAACACTCTGGTTGTTGCGAATAATACCAAGATTGCGATTCCTCTTGATCTTTCTAAGCCCGTCAGTAAACAAGTGTTTCCCTCCTAGTGGTTCCGTAGTTCAGGCCCGCAATTGCTTTCCCCCTTTTGTCTGCTTCTTTTGTTTCCCAGTAGAGAAGTGCCTAACGGCTTTCTTGCGCAGTTCGTCACCAAATCCCGTCCCATGATAATGACCTCAATCCTTTAAGCACTCACTGACAACGCATGCCAGGTTCTTGAAGTGCATGCATGCTCACAGGAACGTGTACAAAGACGACTGCAGGCAGCATCGCATCTTGCATGGCATCGCCCTCCACATTGACGTCGGCACATTTTCTGCTCGCAGTTGGCCCAATTCGTCCGTTCTGCTTCCTCACGAAAAGAATAGCGTCGGACAGATCTTCGGGTCGACCAGCAGGCAAGTAACAAGTATTGGTGATGGTTCCAGTGGAGCGACTGATAGACGAGTATACTCGAGTATCTCACCAACCATATCGCTCTCGTTTTTCTTTGGGTTATTTTTTTTTTTTTTTTTTTTTTTGGGAGGTTTACTTTTTTTGGTTTGTAACGTTTTGCTCATAAACACAACTTCAACTCAGGAACTTCAACAAACGGGATTGTAGTATAGTGGTCAGTACTTCTCGTTGTGGTTTCTTTGTACACAACGATCCGAGAGGACCCAGGTTCGATTCCTGGCAATCCCAATTTTTTGGTGGATTCGAGTTCATCTTTCTCGTCTTTTTTTCCCTCCCCTCTTTTTTTTCTTTTTGGGCTTTATTGTATTATCGCCATCCTTTTTGTGATACATATCATAACGTGTAACCCGAATGCTCCATGACGATCTCTGTTTCTTCACACAACTGAATTCTTGAGACAACTGGGCAAAATTGTCAGCACCAGGAATTGAGGAACTGAGGAGGGACAAAACGCATCCAAAAAAGTTGGCAGTCAGGAAGAAAAAGCCAAAGGCCGCTGCCATTTCGCATTGTATGATTGCCATTGCTTTGACGTGACCTTATCCATAGTTTCTCCATGGAGAAAAACCATTCGGAAACAGCCGTGGCTGCTACTGTGGTACTGACTCAATAGGAGAATGTCAGATGATGAACAAGACTTTCAAGATACGATACAGTTCGGTATCCGAAGACGGCTGTTCCCAACATTGAAAGCTGGAATCTGCCACATCTCGTGACGTGTTGTGCGCGAGAAGCTCATTGCCATGGTGCGGCATGTTGTTGCCAGGACAAGGACATACTGCCTCGATGGCTGCTTTTCTCGAGCCGGTAACTTGGAAGAGGCGTCGGATTTTGTTTCATGGATCAGATTGTTCTCACGGTTCTGTCAATGGCTCCATTCTGAAAGACAACCGATAGTTGCGACAGTTGCGCTGCACGGGAAGGAAAGTGAGGAAAAGGTGATGTCGAGAACCAGAAGAAACCCAGTTCGTGTAGTTAAGGGAATTGTGACTTCCACGATGGCACGATCCGACTGAAGGGAATATTCGCTGGTTTCGGACACAAGGCCTGGCGCGGTTGAAGATGAAACTCTCTATTTGGGGACTTTCCTTCATCGAAGAGCAACAGCTCTCATCCCTGCCTCAAAATTTACGAGGCGAACGATACCCGCCGCCGCGTCAGAGGTGGTGAGAAGTTGTTCACACCAGCTCCATATGAAAGTATCCCTTATCCCGATACTGAATGTGCGATCCATCAATCTTGCTAGATGCTCGGGCGCCACTCTCTCAGTCACTCTATATGTGCTTATTTTGTTCTCCTGCTGTTGAAATTGTCTGTCACTATGAACTACATCCGATTCGCATTGAGCCATGTTCGTAGACCAGCGAACGTATCTTCATCACAACGATCACCCTACAAGCAGACTCGCCAAACACCATCTATCCTCGTTGAAACCACAACGATTGTGTCATGTTCAATAACCACACTCCCGTATACACACCCCTCAATTTGTTCGTGCCAAGAGATTTCTCGTCCTCCCAGCCCCCCTCCTGCCATTGCCCTATTGTTCTCATAGAAAATATATCGGATGAAATGAAAACTTTGGTGTCAGGTGCCCACACCAGCCAGTATTTGACGACTACCAGCTTGCTGGGACCAATCAGAGCTCCTAAGCAAGGTCAGTTATTGAGGAGTTGAAGGCACAATACCAGATGACGAGTGCCTGGCTGGTGTTCTATTGTTCTGCTTCTTGAATAGGTCCCCACTTGGCTGTGTGAACATCAACCCCTCCTGGCAGGATATAAGGTTGTCTTTTTTTCTCCTTCTTCCTTCTTTCTTTCTTTTTCTCTCCAGCATCAACGACCCATTACTCAGGTAAGCAGGTTTTTCTTTTCTCATCTCAAGCCACCCTTCTCCTATCCGCATTTCGTCTGCAAAGTTGGTAAGGATACACTCACCTGCCGTCGGTTCTCATCAACTCCTTTTCCGTCCCCATATCATCTCACCTTGGCCTTATGTCACTTCAAACATAAGTCATTTGTCTTATTCGTTATTTTCCCTTTCTACAAACCTGTCACAGCATGTCCATCTTGTCATTGCTAGCGTTTTCATCTACCTCGTTGTCACCAAGCACTCCTCAACACACAAACACTCTTCAACACAACCCACCAGATACATCTCTGTAGTTCAGTTAGATGTAAACAGAAACATGACTTGCCCAAAGTTCGATCCTATCACCTTTCCTTCAGACTCTTCAGAGACTTTGTCCATGACAATTCCTCATTCTTTGGAATGACATCCAAGTGGCAGTGAATGGACTTCCTCGTGCAGTTGTTTCTTGACAAGTGGCAATGTTTCGACTTGAGGCTGTGTGATTTGGATATACTGCATTGAGTCTCTTCCCTCCCAGCTTCCCGAGTTGGTGACGGTCGCCCTAGATGATGGTTGGCATCCGACGGAGACAACACAGCCGAAAGTGACCTGGGTTGTATCTCGACCTCCAACACTGGCCTGGTTGAGGCATCTCGGTGAAGGCTATAACACCCATTCGTAACTCCTATAGGAGTAACATCTCATACCCTCTTCTCTTTCCTTAACCCATCAGCATTGGCTTTCCTCTCATCTCACCACACCAGCACTCTCATTGTAATCCCAATTGAATGGTTTAAAGTCATCTGTTTGCCTCAATTCTGGTCTTTCGTTCCATCTCACCTCCGCACCTCCACGCCGAGCCAAGTGGCATCTTACCTTACCCAGCAACCTTTCACCCGATCTTGCACTTCTCCAATTCCCAACATATGCTGGGCATAGGTCTCACCGCAACGCGAGCCACACTCGTTCCGTTCGATCTTTCGACCTTCTATCCCGTCTTTTCCCCTTATCGCTGGCCCGTGAGACCTATGCAGGCAGGCGAGGATGATCCTCACCTTCGTGTATATAAACCTTCCTCTCTCGCCCTCCTTCTCCCTTCCTTTTTCTTCCCCAGAACAAGCACTCCAGCAACATCTTTCTGCAACAGTAAGACATATCCACCCTCCTTGCCCCTCGAAGATTATCATCTCCCTTTTCCTTTCCTTCTACCAAGCAAGCAGTCAAGCAATTGGCTTCCGCAAAGTAGAGGTATTCCTTCTCCGCCCCCCTGTCGTTGATACTTCTGGCCTCCTTATTTCCATCATCACCACATCTATCACGAGATCACCTTCCACTCCTGCATCACCTACGCCCGCACTGAGTGTCACTCCATCCATCACCAGGCCGTCAAGCTCCGGTGTTCTCTCGTTTTGCTTGCGTCTGCCGGCAGTCAGCTTCAGCAGTTTTCCGCTTTTAGCGTCCTTGAGTTCATGCCTTTTTATTTTGTGAAAGCACAGTTCGGAATATTACATGCTTGACGGGAGCAGTGCTGACATGTCATTTAATTTTGTAGCGACATCAGTACCTACCTACTGCATATCAGCGAATATCTGTCACGACTGCAGCACGCCCTACATTATTTTGACACGAGGCAAAACTTCGACAAGCTTCTTCAACACTGACACGCCACCCAAAAAACTTCGTTTTTTTCTCCTTTTCCTCCGACATATAAGGACGAACTACCCCCCAGCAATTTTTTGCTTCGGCATCTTTTTCTCTCCTCCACCAACAAAGCTTTCACATACCTTCCACCAAACATCACTCAACAGCTATCAAGCATTGACACAACTTCGGCTTCGGCTTTACCTTTGAGACAAAGATCTCAGCGACAGCAAACTCAGCGACGGAAAAAAAGCGTCAGCAAAAACTTCAAGCTCACAACTTACCTTCACATCATACTTTCGCTTCGGCAAAGTCTTTCTTCTCCTGGAAAAAAAGGTATAACAAATACCTTCAACCTTTCACCCATACAACTACCTCGCCTACACCTTTTTGCTTCGGCAAAACATCTTTTCTCCTCCCTCCGAACCATAAAAAGGTATTAAAAATACCTTCAACAACTTACAAAAGGCTTAGATCAACAGCATCAAGCTATTATCAACCTACCTCTAACAACGACAACCTTTTTTTTTTTCCCCTCCTTCCTCACAACAAAAAAGGTATAACAAATACCTTTTCCAAAGCTTCGATCAAAAACAGCATCAAGCAACAACAACCAACAACCAAACCCCCGACCTTTTTTTTTTTTTTTTTCACCTTAAAAGAAATGTCGTCATCAGGAGTTTTTTCGGCTGCCAAACTGGCAGCCAAGCACGCCTTCCTCTCCGAGATCATCAAGGAGCAGCAGCAGCAGCAATCCGCTGCTTGCCTTCCCTCTTCTCCCTCGGCTTCGGCCTTGGCTTCGGCCAACGTCGACAACCCGTCGACCACCCCCGGCCCCGTCCTCACTTCGCCTTCTTCGCCGGACGGAAGTCCTTACCTCGTCGACAATGTCGACAATGTCGGCACCAAGACCACTTCCGCCGGCCTCAGCGGAAAAGAAAAGGGGAAGGGCAAGGGTCGTGCCAACCCCCCCGCCACCCCCTCCGCTCCGGCCACTTCTTCCCCTCCCTTCGCCCCGGCCCCGCTCCCCTCCCCCGGCCCGGCCTCCACCCCCTCCGGCGGGCGCAAGCTCGTCACCGTCCGCCGCATCACCGCGGTGGACACCACCAGCAACCGGTCCGCCACCAAGCTGACCGTCGCCCCCGGCTGGACCGTCGGGGTGCCCACCAAGCGCCGCCACGGCGGCAGTGGTGGCACCAGCAAGCTTGTTTTTGGCCCGTCGCTGGAGGTCGGCCACAGCGTGATCTTTTGTGAGCCGGACACGCTCCTGCCTGCCGACCATGGTCGGTATGGCCAGCTTTTTGCGAGTGTTGGCAACCAGATGATGTGGAAGGGGAGGAAGTGGTTTAGGGTTGGGACGAAGAAGGTTGGTAGTACTTCTACCAAGTTTGGTGGGAAGGGACAGTTTGTCTCGCAGGGTGTTGTTTTTGCGTTGGGGGATGTGGAGGAGGTTATGGGGGATGTGGTTAGGAGGAAGAGGTTGGAGAGGTTTGCTGGTGGGGAGGAAAAGGAGGAGGAGGAGTTGGTGGATTACTCGGCGGTTTTGGGGGCTGTTAAGTGGGAGCCTCACGCTCACCAGGTGGTTGGTGAGAAGAAGACTGTTGGCGGCAAGTTCAACAACAGCAGCAAGTTTGGTGGTAGTGTCGGCAACGGCAGCAAGAATGCCGGCGGTCCTGGCAACGTCCGTGTCGACAAGAAGGGTAGCAACGGCGGCAACGGCAACAAGAAAAAGGCCAGCAGCGCCACCCCCCCTCCTGCTGCCCCCGTCAAAATCCCCTCCTTCATCAAAAAGACGGACATCGACCGGGTCCAAAACTGCCCGAACCTGTTCACCAAGGCCAAGTACAAGCTCATCGTGTACCAGGAGTCAGTCAAGATCGACGGAGCAAGCATGACCTGCTACTTCGTCCCCAAGACTTCCAAGTACTTTGCTGGCCTTCACACACCCCATTTCGGGTCGGCTTCGTTTTCGGTTTTGGAAACTGGCAGATTTGGCGTCTGCAGCAAATCTGTCGACCTGCCGTACTCCGAGGACTGCCCGTACTGGGCTGCGGCTATCAAGAACGATGTCGCTTCGCTTCTTGAGGGCCTGTATAAGCAGGGCCTAGGTTCGCATCGCGGTGCTTTGGCTATCCAGGGCGAGGTCGTCGGTCCTACCATCTCCGGCAATCACTACAACCTGCCTGCGGGCACCAAGTCGTCGTTCACGGTCTTCGGTATTTGGGATATCGAAACCCAAAGCCGTTGGGGTCCTCGCAGCGTGCAGGACTTTTGCGCTACCCATCACTTGAGCCACGTCGAGGTTTTGGGCTATGTCAAGCTCAGGGAGATTGCTTCTTCCCATGCCGAGCTGCTTGCTCGTGCCAATGCCAGACAGGGTGAGGGCCTGGTTTTCAAGAGTTGCGCTGGCGATGGCCGTTCGTTCAAGGTTTTGTCGGACAGGTGGATCACGGAGCGTGGTGATGAGGTTGATGCGAAGAAGGCAATGCAGCTGGCTGGTGTCAACATGACTTCTGGCAATGCTCTTGTTCAAGAGTCAGAGTCAGAGAACGTTGTCGAGCCCGAGGTCAAGGAGTGCCATACAAAGAGCGTGGAGACGGTGCAGAAGAATGAACCCCAAGCTACGACTCAGCAGAAGAATGTTGCCAGCACCGTGGTTCCTGTTGACGTTGGCAATATGGTTCCTGCCCATGAGAACGGACGTAAGCTGCCGGTTATGGGTGTGGGAGCTGAGTATTCGGAGGCGAAGAAGGTTCAGGTCGAGGAATGGCTGACCAAAGTTGAGGAAGCGAAGAAGAAGTCGCCTGCCGTTACCAAGAAGGGCGGCTTTACCATGGATGGCGGTTTTGTCAAGAAGCGTGCCGTTAAGCAGAAGACTGTCGCTCGGGAGGTCTTTGTTGCCGAGGCGGAGCATATCGTCAAGCAAAAGCCTGCCACCCAAAAGAGTCTCGTCACTGAAGAAGAGCCTATCGTCAACAGTACGCCTATCATCGAGAATGAGGTCGCTGTCAAGGAGGAGCTTGCTACCGAGGAACCTGTTGTCGAGAAGTTCGTGGCCGAGGAAGAGCCCACCGACGAGAAAAAGCCTGCCGATGAGAAATTTGATAAGCTGCCCGATACGACTAATTTTGTACCGACATTTGCCAACGCAAAGGAGTGCCTCGACGCCGCCGTCACATGGCTGGGGCGTCCGATGACTAACGGTGAAGCTTTTGCCGAGATTAGCCGCTTCCTTCTGGCGGAGCAGTCCATGAACGGAAAGGGCATATCAACATCTCTCATCAAAGATCTTGGTCAACTTGTTGTAGACAATCTCAAGTTTATCAAGCCCAACAAGAACATCACCATCCATAAGACCGTCGCCAGCGAGGATGCCCCGCTTAGCATTCCTCCCACTGCTCCCAGTACTCGCACTATACTCGACAACTCGGATAATCATAGCACCCCTGCTACCGTCATCCAGGACACCACTCCTGCCACCCACAGCAATCCCACCACCTCCTCCACTGCTCCCCCGAAGAACATCTCGGAGACTGAGCCAGAATCCGTGTGTAGTCTTTGGGCCGAAACGGCAACAGAGCAGGACATCACCACGAACCCTACTGGTACCCCTCCCGCCTCTGAGCACCCCGTGAATGACAACAATGACAACAATGACACCAACGACAACGTGTTCGCAGGCGTCAACTGGGACGAGTGGATGGTGTGCAAGCAGAACGGCGAGATGGTGATGATCAGACGGGAGGACTACGTGCCTAGGCCGAGACCTAGCTACTATCCGTCTGCTGAGGAGTTGGCGCGTCGTGAGGCGGCTAAGCGGGAGGCTCGCGAGAGAAGGAGGTATCGTCGTGTTTTTTAGGGAACTTCATGCGATGTCTGATAAACGAATTCTAGGAGGTGAGGTTTGGTGATTATTGCTTGGTTGTTATTGGCTTTTATTGGTTTTTTTCCATGGTATGGTGGCATCATGATGGAGTTTGGCTTTTGCGATGTCTTTTATTTCCTTTTCGCTCAAGTTGTTGTTTCGTTCTTTTATTGCTTCGGTCAGGGTATATCGGTTCTCACAGGTAACAAGAGGAATACTGCGGTTATTGGAGTTAGTCGATATGGTTTAGATTTTCAGGCTGGAAAAGGTTGACGTGGACTGGGTGTGGATTTCAGTTTTCAAAGAGCTATGGTCAGAATTGGTCGCATTTTCATGGTTTTATGGTATTAGTTCTTTCTTCGCAACATTACCAAGACGTCGAGAAAGGCTTCATAGCAGTAACGTTCAGTAGTTCGCATATACCTCGTACATGGTGGAGGTAGTTGTTCAACATTTCTGATTTCTCTTGACTTTCGTGTTGCCGTCTTCGCTTGTGCAAAGTGTCAAACTCATCCATGCGTGCCACCGGCGACAAGAATCTTAATTCCACTTACCCAGAAGATCCTTTGAACATTGTGTGACTGGTGACTGGCGAGTGTCACTGAGAGGGTGTGATGCTCAAACGAGTGCCGGTGGCACAACCGCAGTGCCGAAAACGTGTGGTGACCATTTCATTGTCATTGGGTGACCAAAGAGTACAAGATTTGTGGTGTAACTGAAGACCCTTCAACTTGAGAATATCAACAACAATCGATGATGGAATATGAAAAGATGAAGAGACGGTCCCTCGACGTCGTCAAAAGAGGATCTCCCCTGCATGCACCGAGCAGCAAAAGCTCAGACCATTGGCAGATCAAGCTGGGGCAAGCGGAGCTTCTTGAGGATGGTCAAAGCTCCCAATTGTGGTGCCTGTCGCAGCTGAAAACCCAATTCAGGTTAGGCTTCGAGATGATTCTCCACCTGCCATGCAAGTTTGAGACGAAATCACCAATCACGTCGTCCGGAGCTCTCCCAGCGTCTCCCAGCCTCTGAAATTCCCGGCCAGTGTCACTGTAACGCGAGAGCGCATCCACTGATTCTAAAGGCTGGGTTCATGTCCAGCCCTTCCTTTCAATGTCTTCTTCCCCCGTCCCGTCCTCTCCGGGCGCTTGTTCAGCTTTGAGTTCTCAACTTTTTGATGTAATAAAATATCTCGTGTAATTTCATCCAGACACTACTTGACTTCACCTTTTCATCTCATCTTTACTTCAGACCAGTTGAGCCTCACTATCTGACGACACACCGACCCAATGCCACCTCCACCGCCTCCCGCGACCACCCGGACCATGTCTCCGCCAACAAGGCGCCCCGGTGATCGCGACCAAATGTATAATCCACGCCAGTCCGATGCCAGCTTGCCATACCGATCAGACAAAGACGATACCGTGACCATCCAGAAGCCCAATGGCTCCGAGACCACTTTCAAGCTTCCTCCCACCAACCTTAAGGATCTACCACTCCGACCCGCTCCCAATGGCACCTCGGACCCCAAGAGACGCCCATCCGACCCAGCCTACCGTCCTGGTGAACGGGAGCGTGAGCCGCAACCACAACGAAGAGCTTCTTCCCCAGCACCGGGCACAATTCCTCCAGCACCAGTATCTCCTACCTCTAAGCCATCTTATGTCCCCGGACACTCCCCACCCGGCTCACGGAACCCTTCCTATGGCAACTATAATCCACCAGCGGCGGGCTCCTCCAATGATACAGACAAGAAGGGCATGCCGGGTGGCTTTCCCACTGGTGGACGTATGAAGCCTCTTCTTCCCGAGGATCCTCTCGACCCACGTTCACCTTCCTTTGCCCGTCGTCCACCTCCCGGTCCTGCTCCCATCAACGGCGGCATAAACGGCGATCACAATGGCTCTCTGAATGCTATTGGCGGTGGCAGCAACCGCCGTCCCGAGGTTGTCGAATCTATGCCCGGGCCCGCGGCCTCTCTTCCCTCTAACAAGGATGACCGCGATCGCACGGGGCCCAGCGGTCCTTACAATCCTCGCTTCGGCCCCGAACGCCCCCCAAGCCCAGGTTACACCAAACCGATCCGTCCTCCTCCTCCGCGCAACAGCAGCAGCGCCGGCAACAGCGACTATGGTGTTCCCAGCAGTAACAAACCGAATGGTAACGGTACCACCATCAGCAATCCCTACCCGTCCAACCCGAACCCGTCCAACCCGTCCCGTCCCTCCATCGGACCGGGCCGCCACGGCTCCATCATCGAAATGATGCCCGGTCCTGCCGCCCATTCTCCTCCGCCTCCTCCTCACGGTGGTTATGGTCCCGGTCCCAGCCACGGCCACGGCCACCCCTCTCTCGGCCTCGCCCTGGGCCCCAAGCCCCATTCGTCTCTGTCCAAACCCAGCAAAACCGCCGCCAAACTTTCCGAACTAGAAGAAGGTCTCTTGTACGGCGACACCGAGCAATACCCACCGCAAATGGAACTAGGCGACTACCGGCAAGCAACCGAGTGTTCTTTGCGGGAATACATGGCGTTGCAGCGCAAGCGACGACAAATCAGCTACAAAATTGCAGCGGGCAACACCGGCAAGGAAGCAGTCTTGATCGAAGAAAAGCTGAGACACCAGGCCAGCACGGCGATCGACGAGTTGATTGAGTTGAGAGGGAGAGTGGCGGAGATTGTCAGGAGGGGGGAGAAGGAGAGGTGGAGGAGGTATTTGTGGAGTGGTGCTTTGTGAGTTTTTCTTTTTTTCTTTCCCTTTATGGCCCATTCCTATTGACTAACACCAACATCAATACAGTGCAATCTTCATCCCCCTAGTAAAATCCTTCTTCCGCCCCTCTTCCGTCGACAAGGGCGCCCACGCCCGCGATCACCGACCCCGTAACCGAACCGAGTACGCCTTCCGCAAGTCCAAGTCGTTGATCAACCGCATCCTATCGCAGGCTAGACGCCCTGGTTTGGCGAGTCTGAGTTTCTTGGTCTTTGCCGTGTTGTACGTCTTTACGAACGAGGTTTCTCTCAGAGCGGCGAGGACGGTCAGTAGAAGGCTGAAGAGGTTGACGGCCAAGGTGAAGAGAGGGAGGGAGCTGGGTGAGGAGGATTTTAGGGGGTTGCAGGGGTGGAGGTGGGGGGTTTTGGAGTTGACTGCCTAATGAAGGATGGATGGAAGAGGCTGGTAATGGGGATGGTAATGTGTGGATGAAGAGTAGGAAAAAGGATGAGAGGAGGGAGACGGGATGATATCGACGAATTAATGACTGGTAATGACGGAGTTGTTGGGCGTTTGGGATGGCTTACTCCTTCTTTCCTGGGTTAATAAGTAGATTTTGAGAGGATGAGAAAGGAGGAAGAACAAAGTTGGAGAGAAGTTCGCTTGGTTATCTGGGCGGTTTGTTGTTATCCATGTTTGCTATGTTCATACCCTCGCTTATACCATTTTCTCAAATCTAATCTGTATGTAGGAAGTAATATGAGGTAAATTGACACCTGAATCTCTGTCGATACCTAGTGATACAGTTCTCATGAGGAGGACTCTGACTCTACGACGATTGGTGCTTGGTTGCTCTGCTTGTGAAACATCCGCGGTTCACACAACGATACACTCACCACTGAACAGTGTGTGGTTGTTCAGCTTGCTTCCTTGAGTCACCAATACTTACTCATTCCAGTTCTTCAACTTTTCAATGACACTCGTACAAATGTAGCCAGCGTCACTCCAACTATATCATTTCAAAAACCCCAGCCCATCCACCTTTATACCCTAGTGTCTAGTCTCCCAGCAACCTGAACGTCACCTCGAAGCGACATCACCAAAAATGTCACCCCCCACTTACACCCGCGAGCAAATCGTCGCCCTCAGGACCCTACGCTCACGCCTTCGCTCCGCGAAATACAACTGGGAAATCCGCCAACTGCTTCGAAACACAGGTACCGCTACGGGACTGAAGCTGATGCAGTTAGTAGAGTGGCAAGATGGGCAAGATGGCAAAAAGAATCTGCTGCATTGGTTGGTGGAGGAGGGGGCGGAAAGTAAGTACCTTAACTCCTATATCCTCTATACTTGGGGGTGGGCGTGCGGCCTTGGGACCTTTTGTCCACCCTCTCTTACTAAAGGGGGTGGACAAAAGGTCCCAAGGCCGCACGCCCACCCCCAAGTATCCTCCTGATTCCACTGACCACTCTGAAAATACACATACCACACAGCGTGGTGTGTAAGCATTGATAGTCATGCGTAGATAGTTACTAAAACAGCAAAAAAATAGAACCAGCCCTAATGCTCCTCCAAGAATTCTGGGCCCGCAGCGCGCCCTACCAGCGCCAAATCCTCCGGTTGTTAACCATCCCCCACGCCTACATCGATAGCCCGCTGCTCGAAGGTGAAATGGAGAGTGGCGATTACACGGTTGAGGAACTAGCGCAGTGTCGCAACTGTGAGCAGTTGGTGGATATGATTGCTAGGTTTAGGGAATTGTATCGGGGGGAGTTGTCATCTTCTTCTTCTTTATCTGCTGAGGACCAAGCGGAGATGGATGCAGCTGAGGAAGACGAAGAAGAACTGGAGGAAGAAGGAGGAGGAGAAGCAGAGGAACAGGCGGGGACAGCGGGGGAAAGAAGGGATGAAAGAAGAGGAGGGAGAGAAACAGCGACGGAGCAGAAAAGAGAAGCAAGGAAAAAAGCATTGAAAAAAGCAGAAGAGGAGGAGGAGATAAGAAGAGCGAGGGAAAGAAGGCCGAGAGAACAAGAAGCGAGAGAGGCAAGACAACGTACGTTTCAGGGAATGGAAAAAATAAACACTCCCGTTCTGGGGAGTTATCCTACCCCAGATTGTGGTGCGAATATAGAGGCAGAGACAGGGGCTAACTTTTCTCCGGTGCGACCTTTGTCGAAAAAGACTCTGGATCGTCGTCGGGTTGTTGCAGGACAAGCTAGATCGAGTTCAAGGCCTAGTAACTTTGTAATTGCTGCCGATCCTCCGGTAGACCCAGACGTAGAGATGGTAGCTACCGATCCGCTAGGTCTGGGACCAGATAAAGACCCACTAACTGGATATCCAAATCCAGATCCAGATGTAGACATGAACATGGCAATGGCAAACGCCAACAACTCCCCTCCTATACCACACCCTCCCATTTCCGTACCCAGCCCTGGTGGTGGTGGTGCTGCTGCAGAGGGGCACCACCAACCAACCACCCCCCCTCCACAACTCGTAGATCTTACATCCAGCCCACCCCCCGCACCAGGAGCCCCAGGAGCGCCTGACAGCCCTCTTTGGTATTCCGCCTCTTCTGGGTTTGCACAACTAGCAAAGGATGAGCCAGCGCGAGGTCCTCCAAAGGGTCCAGAATGGGAGGCAGAACAAGTTCAGAGGGCGAGGGAGAGTCAATTGATGCCGATATCGTCACCACCACCACCGCCAACTGGTGCTCGGGGAGGTGGAAGTTTGATGCGTGGAGGTGGAGCTCCTCGCTTTAGATATTCTGTTTCTCCGCATTTGTGGAATTTGGCGGTTGATTTTGGGGGGAGGTCGTATTTGAGGAATGGGGAGTGGATTGAAGAGAAGAACAAGTAATGGGAGGAGACATAGATGAAAAGTTAGCATTCAGGCAGGGAAGGATGCTGTACGTTGGGAAAAGGACATTTTTGTGTACAAAGCGGTGATAACGTAAAATGGGGAGGGTCTGAGGGTTACATGATGAACGGTATTTTGAAACTCTGGCAGGAGAGATAGGTTCGACTTTGAAGAGTGACTTAAAGTTTTGAGACGCCTTTTGTCTAGGGGTATGACTGACTGTTAACGCTTTTTTTATCCACTCCAACCAACGCAGGTAGGTAACCATTTTTCTTTATTGTTTCGACCTTTGTCCGTTCTACGTGTTGTTTTGATGCCATCGTAAAAGCAATGAGGGTATCCAAAAAGTAGCGTCAAGTAGTCGCTCCTTCACCTCCCAAACGCGTGAGCCAACCTAGTGCATCCTTTCCGATCTTGTGTATCCTATCGTATAGTCACTGAACGTCTCGGTATTGATGAGTTGTGTATATGTACGGGTTCGTGATTGGCCATTGGTTGGCAAAGATGCTTGCGTACGACCGTCGTCAGTTGGAGCGTATCCAATCTCTCTAGCATCGTGATGACGTTCCTTCTGAGGTGATCGTCGTTCTGGTTGATTTCCACCGTGTCTCTTCGGATCGCGTGGATGTCATACCTATATCAAGAATGATTGATGATATCAATGTCAGCTGGCACCTTTGCAAGGGTTAAACATAACTATATCGGTGTCTAATATGTAGGTTAAGGTGCCTTACAGTGAAAGAAGCTGGAGAATCAAGGTGAAGGACCTCTTATAGGTCTGCATGCTATTCCGCCACTTCTGAGTGTCCTTGTAACCGTACAAGGCCCACTGACCCTCCTGAGGATATCGCTCTTGAAGCCCTTCAGGTAAGCTTCGATGTCGGTTACCAAGGAGCCACACTCCTTCACAGGGACGTTCAGCTGCTTGAGGATCTCTTCGGGGAGCGAATGGTCGTTCCGGGTTCGTATTCTGTTCAGAGCTTCGTTGAGCAGAGTCAGGACAATGGCCATGGTCCTGAGTTCCGAGCTGACTATCTCGAGGTCTTTGTTGGCAAATTTCACCTCGCGAATGAAATTTGCCACGGTCATCGCGCAGGTGGTGGCACCCCCAGCAAGCGCGCAGACGCCTGATGCAACGGAGACGACATCCATGGCTCTAACTTTGGCTTAGCTGAGGGCTTTCGGTGAGATAGTGGGATGTAGAGGTTTGGCAGTGTGATAAACGGCGCAATTTTGACTCACTATTCTTAGTCCCGAGTGAAGAAGAAGTCGGATGTATTGCGTCGGAATGTCTGGGGGGAAGGTCGCTTTAAAATCCAATCTCATCATTACACAAGAACGCGTTGGTATCTGTACGAGGCATTGAGTTTGGCTTGCTGAGGACACGCCAGCGACTTTGCAGTCGGATCATTGGCAATATTTCAAACCGGCATTTGCCATCTTGGGTTTTTCAGCGTTCAGATTTTCATTCTCCCGTCGGGCGCGGCTTCGACTGCCATGTTGTGCTACTAGCGGTCCTGGAGAGTGCTGCGACGAGCCCAGTCGGCCCCAGTGCCGTACTGTGAACACCAACCTGTAATACCTTGACCATCCGGAGTGCACTCTTGGCATTATACGGTCTCTGCACAGGCAAGACACCCTCTTGTGATGTACTTGTGACTTCCAGTAGGAAACCGATGCCGGGTCAAGCAAGCCTCGACGTTATATCATGAGCCACTCACCAGAACCGGTAATGTTGAGGCTACTTCAGTATCCATAGCCTAACTCCCCAAGTCCGGCAAGAACAAAATAAGCAGCTCCCCGTGCCTCCAAAAAGCCGAATAAACTTGATATCAACGCCTCAAACTGTTTTGATGGAACATTTGTCGTGAGTGAGCACAAAGCTTCCCTCCTGCCGCTGGCGCACTCGTCCGTTGTGCGATTCGCAGTGTAGATGACGACTTCAAAGTTCATGCCCCGCGCCAGGAAAGCTGACACTTAACTGATGAAGATCAGAACTGGGAGCAGTTGGTCGGGATTCTGCCATGCCGTAACACTGCAGTTGTACCGTGTTGGATCGATTGTCTTGTCCTACATCCCACCTCCACCGCCCCCTTTTCCTCCTCAGTTTTCTCACGATTCAAGAAAATGCCCTTCGCCTCGCTTGCTGGCCCATCCATCATGTCGCGCTGGCGGGCAGCTGGTTGCTATCCCCCGTGTGCGATCGCCGTTGTTGGCGCCCTCCTTACTTGTGGAACACTGTTTTTGGCATTTTTTTCTGAACAATGTGGCTGCTTTTTACAGGGTTGGGCAATCCTCCAATGTCGGGGGCAAGCAAGACAAGCTGTCGCCAAGGATCCTTCGGTCGTGGATGATTTGGATGATGGTTCAAATTTGCCGTCCACGCGCGGTGGGAATTCTAGCCTTCCAGGGGGGTGGCAGTGCGGTCAAAACTCGAGAGCAGTAGATATAGGGTCGTGAGTCAGGATACTACGGCAAGTCCCGACCGCAAGAGAAACCCAGCCCCATGGCCCACTGCCGCTCCGAATTGAGGCTCAAAGATTTCATAGACCACCGATACGTAGGTACCTTTTGTTTTGATCTCTTACGTCTTGTTTGCGCTTGCCTGTCAGGAACACAATTTTGGAAGGACCGACCATCACCCAACATCAGACCTTCCAATGACACTTGCGCACTCCTCTTTATTACTTGCAATAAGGAAGTTAAGCTTGCATCTGTCCTTCTCCTTTGTAGTGGGTAGGAACAAGATGACTTAAGGCGGATGGAAACTGGCGATACAAGAGGTTCTTTTTCTTGGTGATTCTAAGACACAAAGTTCCAATTCTAGAACGTAGAGTGAATAAAGCACCAGGGAGCCCTTCCGTACTGAGCTGGATCTCAGGCTGTTCCTTATAAATTATAATATTTTCCTTGCAGCAAGTCTGTGAGGCTCGGATGTACTTCGGTTTTCCCCGCTTTACTCTGCTGATGCTCACCCGCCCAAAGCGCAGCTTCTACCACTGAAGACATGCTAAACAGCTTTCATCCTCTGAAGCAATCCATACCACGGTTCGTCACTGTCAACGTCTCTTTCACGATATTGCAGCAGAGTTCGATCCTGATTGGATCAAGCCGACGTCCCCAAACGCCCATTTAAGCCATGCCTCGGACATGCCCACAGGGAACAAGTCTGACGACGTGTCATCGTAGGTGACATAATCCTCACTTGATCCGGTCGAAGAATCAGAGTTGTTCAGGTCATCGCTAGTGCTTGAGCCAGTGTTGATCAGCTCAGAAGAAGAAGAAGACGAAGGAGAACCTTCGTCCAGTTCAGGATGTGCACCACATCGTCCACCCCAAACAGTAGTAGGGAAATCTTCTCCGTCGCAGGTAATGGGAGGATAAGACCCAAGACTGGAAAGAATATCTTGATAATGGCGGATGGTAGACTCCGGCACTTTATTCCCGCCTTGACGGTTGATGGCCAGGAGTTCCTGCTGGTAATTACAACGGGCCACATCGCGATGTCTGAGCAAGGTCCGCACCATCGGCTCTCTATTGCTGCGCACCGCGAACTGGAACGTGCTGATCCCCATGTAATTGTCGTCGGAAGCTCCATGGCTGAGCAAGAGCTCCAGCAGCATCTCGTTACCGGTCTTGATAGCCATCCGTATGGGCGATGATCCGAAGCAGTCGAAACATGGCCATTTTCCTAGTTCGAGGAAGATATCCGGCTTTGCACCGAATGCCAGCAAGGTTTTGGCAATGGCTAGAGTGGCGATGTCTCCGAACTTTGTCCATATGAGAACGGCGACGTGTAGAGGCGATAGGCCTATGTTCTTCGTGGAATCCTCGGAGATGTACGAATAGCTCTCGGATCCGGTCCAATTCGGGTCGGCAGCTTCGGACAAAACGAACTGGATGCAAGAGAGTTGGCTCAGGAGAGCATCTTGACCGGAGACAGTGAGGGCTCCGGCGATTAAACCAAGAAGCAGTGTATACCGGTGACATTTGACGACCTCGGCATTCCGCTTGGTGCTCAAGTGCCGCATGTAGACGGGTCGTGTGCGCCTAATTCGCTTGTAGGAATTATACTCCTCAGTTTGCAGCCCGTAGTTCACACAGGCCCCTGCTGCGATGAGCGCCCGAACCGCAAAGTTGTTGTGTATGCTGACGGCGTATTGCAAGACTGTCGTTGAGGGGTTCGCACCCCATCGGAGAAGAGCTGTCAAGCAACGATGCTTGCGATGCTTCACGGCCAGCATGAGGGGTCCGGCCTCGACTTTGTCTTCTTTGTCAATTTGAAGAACGTTGGGATCTGCTCCGGAAGAGATCAAATGCTTGCAGACATCAAACTTGTCCCTGTCCACGAGTCCCATATTCTCCAAGAGCATGCCGTCGACCAGTTTTCGTTCGTCCTGTGACAGCTCTCGACGGCGTGATCGGGAGAGGCCAGTAAAGTTCTCATCACGTCGTACCAGACGTCTCATTATCACGTCATCCTCGCTGGTGAAAATCTCTTTGGTGAAGATATCCAGTTCTCCTTGGCCAAGGAGTGGGTGTGAATCGGAAGAGAGCTCGACAGGTAATTCGGGAGTTCCGGGTGTAGGAGCAGGGTGAGGAGTATTAGACCTTGGTGCTTCTTCAGGCGATCCACTTCTTGCTGTAGGATGAACGGATGTTACCTCTAGCGAGCTATAAAGCTCGGCTCTGTTACTACTAGATGTCTGTGTATCAGATTCCAGGCCATTTGGCGGCAAGATTTGCACATGCTCATTGAAACGGACATGGCGAGTGGCCTTCCGTGGTCCATGCTGATGGTATGGAGTGCCACGAGGAGGTGCTGCATCAACTGAGCGATAGAATCCGACTAGGCTATTACTAGCCGTCTCCGAAGCGGTTCTGCCGCTGCTGCTTGAAATGCAGGATCCATCTGAATAAGTCGTAGGCTGATCCGGTCTCCACGGTTCAAATTCGCCGTGCGAAAGCGGAGTGTCTTCTGGCGCGGTATTCGGCAAAGATCGACTCAAGAACTGCGCATACTGGCTCGATCTCCTTTGCTCGTGGATTCTATAGTCATGTTCGATGCGCGGACGTCGTGTTTCGAGTTCATGTACGAGGCCTTGGTCGTTTGGCTTTTGGAGAGCATTGGGAGCGTAAGAATCAACAAGCGTATAGACCGTTCTCCGCGGTTCGGGTGCATGAGGCAGCTCAGCGTTGTGTGACAATTGCCTAGTATCCGCTTCGTTCCCGGAACTGGGAGAGTGAGATCCAACATTGCCTCTTTCGCCAACATGCCCTGAGTAGTGAGAGCCGAAACTGTTGGTCGGACCGATGGGGTTGGAGGGCCCAGGCAATCCGATCCAGGGTCCAGGCGTTATACTCGGAGGGCAGTACAAGAGGCTTCGTTTGGTTTGGGCGTGACCTCTTGATTCGGTTTCCCATGGCCGTGTCTCTGACCCCAAAGGAAATCGATTTTCGACTCTCGGTAGCTGTGAGCCGCCGTCAATCTCGTGGACTCTGCTAGATGAACGATAGTCATCGGATGCTGTGAGACTTTCGATTCCAAGTTGAGGTACCGTTGGGGGTACAACTTCTTCCGCCGGTAGCTCAGTTACCGACCCCGGTGTGTCCGTAGTCCCACTCTGGAGAATAATACCAGACGATGATCTCTGAGCGGGTGTAGTAGCCTGGCTGGATGATGATATCTGATCGAGTATGGAAATCTGATAGGAAGATTCAGCATACGAACTGAGTAATGAGATATCTTCTATCCATCGTTGAACCTCTACTGTTGCTGTTTGCTGTTGGCGCGGCACTTGTTTTCCGCAGACGGCGAGGAACTGAGTCTTGATGCGGTGAATGTTCCTGTGAATTTTTTCCAATCTTCCTTTGATCAATTCCGTATCCTGCTGAATGAGCCGCGTGTGCGATCTGATCAAACACGGGTCTTGGTCAGCTGTAAGATATATCAAAACAATTTGGTAGAAAGACTTACATAGATAGCACCTGGAGAGCCAAGCCGAGAGTCAGCTTGTGCATTTCCAAGTTCTCGCGTGCCTTCTGGGCACTCTTTTCGCCAAACAGAACCCATTTCGCCTTGCTCCAAACTGCATCGCGCTTGTAGTGGTCTACGTCTGCCTTGAGGCGATCCACAATTGTAATACACTGTCGTACGGAGCCATCAATTTTGACTAGGATAGCATCAGGCAGTGGGCTGCCCTGACTACCTATCAGACTAATCAACAGCGGGCTGAGAATTTCAGATGTAGCATTGAGTTCAGTGTTGATTGCTTCGAGGTCCTTTCGCGCGTGCTTCACTTGACGGACGAAGTTGGTGATAGCTGCGGAGCATGTTGCGATGCCGCCAGCGAGGGTGAAGGCCGATGCAGCTATGGAGGCGGGATCCATGACTGTAGAACCGAGAAATGGAGTGACGCTGTCGAAATGTCCTGGGACGGAGGCGGCGTCTCTTCTAAAGACATGGACAATCCGAAGTCACCGGCAGAAGGTGCTGGCCTAGTTTCCAACCAATTCACCTGCTCCTAATCAGGATGGGAGGCGAGAAGAAAGTTCACGGGATCAGTTTGAATTAGAATAGGTGCCATGCCAGCGAATCCTGCCTTTTATTGGGTGCATCAGCGCATGCTCGTATTTCAGAGATCCTACCGGTAGCATGTGACTGATAGCGGTCGTCGTAAGGTACGGAAGCCTCATAAGGAAATAGTGTGAGGGAGCCCACAGTTCTGCCTCATGGCTTGAGCCTTGCCCCCATCGTGTATCACCCGAAACACAACTTTGTGGTGCGTGGGAAAAAATTGATGGCGTCTGAGTGGCCGAGTACTGCCCAGTCCACCGAAATTGTGAACACCCATCCCGTGCTCACTGGTTACACCATGGCAGGGACAGCGAAGTTGTGGTTGGAGAGTGTAGAGTGGTCGGCTCGCCGAGGATAGAGGCGTGAAAACGTTGCGATCCAGAAGCGACGACTCACGCGCGGTATAGGCACTTGTTCCATGGGGTTGATATCGGCGGATCAGCGGATTTGAAACCAACGACATGATGTAAGTGAAGCATCGGCCATGCAATTCTCCCTAGGCAACAAGAAAACAAAACGAACGACTGGATGCAAGCTTTGTGCAAGCGTTCATCCCGCACTGCGTAAACTTTGGGTATAAGGCTGTGCCCAGTGGCTTCCGGCAAGATTGCTGGTCTGCGGGGTTATTCTGTGTGACAACACTGTAGGAGTGAACGACGGCCAGAAGAGGTTAGAGAATAGCCCCAAGAATCGACAGCCTGGTATGCCGACCATCAGCGAGTTGCCTTTGAAATGGACCGGAATCCATCAGTCGACAGCTTAAACCCAACCCTTCGGGCGATTCTCTTTCAGACCATGTACCCTAACGTTGGATGAAGGGAAATTTTGAACGCCTCGTTGCCTCGTTGCCTCGTATCTGGTTCGCGTGGCTGGCCATCCATGGCCCTCAAGACGCGTAGTTCTCAGACCTCTGGGATCTTCGGTTCCACAGCTTTAGAATCTGTGTACCTCGACAGTTCAGACGTTCTCGACCAACGTCCACATAGGGATATTCTGCGTTTCAGCTTCCTTGGAGATTTTAAGGCTCATGGTTCTCGCCTTGGCAGCTCTGCGCGTTGTCATGGTCTTCGTGATTCTGTAAACGCAGGTCCTCGGGGCTGGTGACAAGGCTGTGAAGAGGCAAACCCGTTAGCAGTTATCATAGCTAGAATTAGATCCGATCGACGGCTAGATGATTGACCTGATTAGGTAGGCGGTATTGCAGCACTAGAAATACCAATCAATACCAGTTTCTGGGGTTTGATGAAACCGAGCCCGATACAATGAAGTGAGAGAGTTGACGAGACTTCCTGACATCAGGAAAATTCATCTTATGTCGTCAACAGACGAGGACCGGAGGGCAGGTGCATGTCCTTTATCTCTTATCTCTTGCTCAAGGGCATGCCTGCCGGGAGCGGGAACACGGTTGGAACGACCCCCCAAATTGAAGTTCAGTGCAACCCAGGCACTTGCACTTTTGCTCTTTTTACACCGACCGGAACAAACCTTTATCGTGCCTTCCTTTCTGTTTCTTCATAGTTGCTTAGTTGTATTCCCCCTTTATATCGAGGTTTGCACCGTTCTTGAAGGTTCTTTTTCATACGAAGCTGAGCGCGCCTCACAACAGCATGCTTTGTATGCCTATGACGTCACCATCCTCTACTTGTATGTACTTGACACAGGTACCTCTAAGATCTACCCTTTCGGTTGACGATAACACTCAACTGAATCACTTAGTTCAGTTTTGAAGTTCCTATTCAAACCTCGTATCTCTCGTTGACTGTGTCGTCTCTACCGAGCTTGACGGCTGTCCTTTTTGGCTTGCACATACACACTGCACGTTGGATGCGGCGCATGGCCAAAGATGATGCAGGCTGCCGTCCGGCGCAACTCTATCCTCTCGTCTAACAGCATTATAGTACACGTCAAGATGGTACAACAATCTCGACCACGTCCCTACACAACCACAAGCGGCAAAGGGGTCAGCCCGCCGCCATTGAAGCGAAGAAAACTGACACAAACACCCGGTCAAGCATTGGATAGCACCCGTGCCTCGTCAACACTTCAAAGACCGAATCATGGCAGAAATTCGTTCCGCGTGTTTTCTTGGAATATCAACGGCATAAGGGCATTCCTGTCATCAGCTCGCTCCAACAACAAAAAGATAACATCCTATTTTGCAAGATCAACCAAGACTCAAAACGCATCTAATACTGACGAACCGCCCGGCACCAGTCGAATACGCACAGTTCCAAATGATGAAGACCTCAACGGCTCTCCTTACTCTCTACGAGCGTTCCTCTCCCGTAATGGCTGGCCTGAAGTTCTCTTCCTCCAGGAACTCAAGCTCAGCAGCCCGGCTCTCCTACCAGAACTGTTATCTGCTCTCAATACTCCGCTGAATAACGCCGACGATGTGTCCGACGATCGAACCTACACTCTCGATACAAGCCTTGCAAGAGACAAGCACAATGTCAAAGCGTGGGGAGGAAACCTCTACGGTGTGGGAACAATAATCAGGACGGACTTTGCTCGCAAATGGGTTGATACCGTGCGGGAAGTTGACTGGGACATCGAAGGGAGGGTCATGGTTGTTGAGATGAGAGGTACGCCAGAAGGGCAAGATGGAAACAAAATATCCACGAAGCCACTCGCTCTCATCAACGTCTACGCCGTCAACGGCACATCAAAACCATACCGTTCCCCCAAGACCGGCGAAATCGATCCCAACTGCCCGACTCGCCATGACCGAAAACTCGCCTTCCACACTCTGCTCCGGGACGAGTGTCTGTCCCTGGAGAAACGGGGATTTTGTGTGATCATCGCGGGCGATGTCAACATAGCCCGAGGGCCGATTGACGGACACCCCAACCTCCGAACTGTCCCGCAACAACATTGCCTTAACAGGGCGGATTTCAACACCAAATTCTTCGGCGAAGAAGATAACAAGCGAGCTGGGGCTTATGTTGGACCATGGAAAGAGGACGAGAAAAGCAAGGATAAGTCTCTTGACGCGGTGGATGTATTCCGTGCAAAATACGGAATGGAGAAGAGATACACATACTATCCACACTGTCCAAGCTCTTGGGATTGGGGAACCAGTTGCGATAGGGTTGACATGGTGGTTGTCTCCAAGCAGCTGTGGGAAGATGGGCGAGTGATTGATACGGGGATTATGAACACGCCTCAGGACCGCGATCCGAGTGACCACGTACCGTTGTGGGTAGAAGTCGCTTTGTGAGGATACAAGGGAGCAGTTAAAGCACGACACGGGCGTCCATTATACCCCTGATATGACAGTCTGCTGCTATAACAATCGAACTCATTATTCGATATGCTTCTCGACTGTGTGTCATTCTCACAAACACCAAGCCCTCCGTTACGGACCCCTAAACGTCGGACCCCTAGACTCCACAGAAGTAAACAACGGCCAGGATCCACAATCCCACGAGTCAGAGGAAAACCCTGAACATCACCAGTCTCCACACCATTCATAAACTTTAGATCCTGCCAAAATTTTCAACAAGGCGTGGAATTCCATACGGATCGGGTATAGTGTAGCGGTAACATCGTTGACTCTCACTTCCTTTAGGGCCCGTTCGGTAGCGGACTGCTTGCTCCCAGCAGTACAGACTTCTGTGAATTCTTGGTCGCCCAGAGTGGAGGCCACTAATCGATATAGTATATACGAGGTCCACTTTCCAGACTTGAACGTTTTGGGTATAGCTTTATATAATCCGGCTTACCGCCTTCGATCTAAATACGTAATAAAGTTGATAGCTTGGTTTTTAATATCGTAATTGTATTCCTAATATTTTTGCCCGCCAAAACCAATAATATAGACAACGATAGAGACTAAGGTCCAATCGAGGAGCCTATTAACCTATCTTCGATTAGCGCTAATAACCGGAACCTCTTTATCGACAATTACCTTTATACTTCTATTATAAATAACGATAATATAATTACCAACGAGACTCTACTTTTCGAGAGTTAACCTTTCGAGATTTAGACTTAGAACTAGATTAATTAAATTACCTAATCGAACCTTCCTCTTATTTAATAAATTAATTAATTAGAATATACCTAATAATTGAATAATTAATTAGAATATATTTAGTAGTTAAGTAATTAATTAGAATATATTTAATAAAATAATTAATTAGAATATACCTAATAGAGTTAACTATAATATATTTAAAGTTAGATTTAGACTTAATCTTAATCCTAATCGTAATAAGCCACTTAAAGTACTATAGAGACTAAACGCAAATAAGTTATTTAATCGTAATCGATTAATACTTTTTCTATTCTATTTAAACGTATTATTTATAATTGTAAAATAACCGATTAAATAATAAAATAATTCGGTAGGTATAAGAGAAAAGGATATTTCAAATCCAATAAAGTAAAAAAATATAATAAAATTTAGGAATATATATTTAAAAAAGCGAAGGAGAAGTAACTATATTATTTATAAACCGTTAATGCGATTAAATCGAAGTAGGATATTAAATATAATTATTATATTATTTAAAAGAAATTAATAATAATATTTAATATAGAATACAATTAGGCAATTAATATTCTAATTATTTCCGAAGAAATTTAGGATAGATTTTTTATTCGTTATAATATTAAATATAAAAATTATTATTAATTTCGTACTACCCCGTTAAATAATTAAAAAGTTTATAAAAATATTTTTATAAAGGAATACCCTACCGGTTATTATATTCGCGAAATAGGGGATAAAAGCGGGGAAAAGGATCGAAATAAGGAAAATACTACTAAAGAAGAGGACGTTAATAATAATTCGGACGATAATAATTCTAATAAAAAAAAGGATTCTAGTAATAAAGGTAATAGGGGTAACGATAATAATAATAATAAAGGATAAAATAAACTTATTCTTAAGAAGAAGATTTGTAAAATTCCCGCGCAAAAATTCATTTGCGAAATTAACCTAGACCGTATTCTTATCTTTATTAAGGAGCCTATTTTAATTAAAAATAAAAGAACCCCGTAAAAGAAGGCTACCTATAATAATAGGAATATATTAAATTAATCGATAATAACGGCGGCGTCGTTATTAGCGGTATTAAAGCTCCTAGGAATTAACGTACTATAGAAGGTAATTAAAGATATCCAAAAGAAGTTTATTAATAAAATAATTATATAAAAAATAATAAAAATATTAAATTACTTAGAAGAGAACCCGATAAACGCAATTAAATATAACGGTTATAATAAGGAGATAAAGTAATTATATATAAATAAATAAATAGAGTAGAATAAAAAAAATAATTTATTTATTAAATTTATATTTTTTTATTAAATATTCGAATTATTTAATAATTTTAATTTTTTATATATATATTCGTTATTATCTAATATTTTTTTTCAAATTTTAAGTAAATACTCGAATTATTTAATAATTTTATATTTTTTATATATATTCGATTTTTTTTAATAATTCTAATTTTTATTTATATATTTTATTCTATTCGATTTTTTTATTCAAATTTAAATTTAAACTCAATATCTAAACCTATCTCCCTCCTCTCCCTCCTTCTTTATAATAATCTTTAATATTAATTCTAAGTAACGACCGCAATAAATTAACGGATTTAATAATTTATTTTCCCCTTTAAAACCCTTTTTACTCGTTATCTCCCTTCCTCTATTACCCTCTTTTATTTCTCTATCAACTCTATCTTCAATCGCCGGAATATTATAAAATTATATAATACGGTTACTATATAAATAATTTTAATTTATTAATTAATATTATATTTAAATAATATAATACGTATAATCTTCTATATTCTCTTTATAATATTAAAAGTATATTTAATAATAATACAGATACGAACGTAGCGTAAATTATATAATTCCTTCGCATTTTTCGGTTTCTTCCCTTTATTTCTCTAATCCTTTAAATAATATTTAATATTAATAAAAAATATTATAATTCCCTTCCGAATATTAAACCCCGTATTAATAACGTAATAATAATTTTTTAATACCCGAAATAATTTATTAAACGCCTACGAATATAATACGGCGTTATTAATTAATCCCTCCGCCCCCGCTAATACGTACGAAAATAAACGGTCGAATTTTATTACCGTAAAAACGTTTTACGTAATATTATTATTCCTATTATATTATTATTATTATTAGGATTTCTTTATATAAATAATTACGTATATCCCGTCGATAGCGTTAATATAATTATTAAAGGTATTAAACCGAAGGTTTAATTCAATTTTAGTATTTAAATAATTATTTTCTAGAAGGCGGATAATAACCTTATATAAAATATATAACCGGTCTAATATATTTTATATAATAGCGTTAATCGAATTTAAATTAATACTAAATTTATACAATATTTCTCTCTAAAATTAAGCCGTACCGAATATTTAAAGAATAATTATAAATTTTTATTCTAACGTTTAATAGCGAATTGGCTTTAAACTAATATATTCTTTTAATTAAATTACGAAAGTATTAAAAATAGGTCGGTCTATTCTAAAGTAATTTTTAAATTACGTTATTAATTTATAATAAAAGCTATTTATAATCTTTCGAACCGCGGTAAAACTACCCGGGTATATAATATTTCGATTTTTTTTACTCTAAAATATAATATAAATTACTATATAAATAGCGTATACAAAGGTAACGTAATTACAATAATAGGGATATATAATACCGTCGTTATTTAAGTACGTCGTTAATAAGTATAAAGTTATTACGTACAAAATATTAATAAAATTATTTACAATAGGTTATACTACCCGGATTTTAGTAATACGGTTAGCGGCAATTTAATATTAAAAAAACGGCAGAATCTTACGACGCTATACTCAATATAGAAAATTATAGCCCAATTTTAAATTATTTTAGTAAAATATAAAAAAGCGGAGTCGATTTCGAGTAGTCCGAATTGTTTAATTATTTTCTCTATACAACTGCTACCAAAACCAGTTTAGCGAGTTCGGAAATTCGTCTTGGTAGGGAAAAACCGGGTAGAAGTCTATACTGCTGGAGCAAGCAGTCCGCTACCGAACGGGCCCTTAGGAGTGACTGCTTTCTCAACAGCCCCGGGTTCGACTCCCGGTATCCGAGTGATAAAACGATTAGGTCCGGTTCTTCGCGCTTTCTTTTTGCATTTTTTTGTTTATTGTTTCCGTCATCTTGAGAGTATTTTCTCAGTTTTATTCTCTACGCTACATAGTCTTTTGGCTTCTTTTTTGGACAATTGCAGTAGATGGCTTGTCCCGTCTCTTTGTTTTGCCTCGAGATGTTGTCATGTTCTATCAAGCAAACTTGTACACACTCAACAGAACGGTCGATTTGGACCAAGCAAGTATATGATGAATTAACAATGCGAGACACTCTTCCACAAGACGTCATTTCTTTCAGTCACGACATCACGCAAAACACCATTGAAAACCCTGGATATTGCCAATGAAACATCCAACAAATCTACCATTCCATCATCTACCAAGCCGTACAGAAACCCCTTTACAAACGCCTTCCATTCTCACAATTCCCAAACCACCCACACATTCCAACACAAAACAGATCCCTCCTACCGTCACTCACTCACCACACGACCTTGGCACCAACCCTCCTCCATACCGAATTACACACCAACCTCTTCCAACATGTTCAAAATGTCCTCAGCCCCTCTACTCTCCGCCAACTCCCAAAAAGTCTTTGGTTCCCCGTGGATATAACACCCCGCGTTTACCAGCTCCGAGAGCGTCTCCTTGTCGTCGCCGTCGAGCAAAATTTGGCAGATGTGCATTGCTACACCTATTTTTTTTTTCTCGGTCAGCATTCATCCACATTCCCCATCGAAGGGTTGTAGTACATACCTTCGGCCCCCTCATCAACCAACCAAAACAACGTATTCCTCCTCTTCTGCCCTTCCTCCTGCCCTTCCTCCTGCCCTTCCTCCTGCCCTTCCCACTGGCCTTCCTCCTGCCACAGCAACATGTCAGGGATGCTAACGTTGGTGGCCTCCGAGTATAGGCTGAGGGTGGAGTAGACTTCCTCGGGGGAGGTGGCGTGGAGCAAGCGGCGGCGCATGGAGCGGATTTCTGCGGTTTGGTGGGGGTAAAGGTGGCCTTCGGGGAGGGGGACTAGGTCGCAGGGGGTTGTCATTTTTTGTGGTAGGTGGTTTTGTTGCTTGTGAAGGTATGTGGTTTGGATGTCGATTTGAGTTCTTGTATGGTGTTTGGTGAGATTCTATATGGTGTTAAGGATGGGAGAGACATACTTAGTTGAGGGGAGAGGATGTTTTATAGATGTTTGTTTGATGATGACACCTGGTAGAGGTGGTAGGGCTGGATGACATCCCATGGCTCTCTCATGGCTCCTGGGCGAAGGAGAAGCTTCATGGTTGTGGCAGTTGACTGACTGGTGAGATATCGGATCGGATGAATCACTAACTGAGCCTGTGAATGGAGGAGGTTCTAAGCAGGCAAGTAGTGCTTCCGGGCGTATGAGGTGATGAGATGAACAATGGAAAGGAGACCAAAGAGAATGTCATCACGGGTTTTTCAGAGAGCTGAACAATGGAGCGAAGTCTAGAGGGACTGACGAGTTCAATCTCACTTCACTATAGACAAAAGAACAATAACGTAGTCGCCAGGAAGTGATCGGATACCCATTGCAAAGCATTGTTGTCGAATGAGACACTGGAGGACAGGTCACTTTTTCGACCTCTCCATCATTCTCCTGACAAGACGAACAAAGGAAAAGAAGATTGTGAAACTAAGGAAGAAGAACACAATTCTCTGTTTCTATCCATGAGACACAGCGATAACAGCAAAAAGAATTTCGAAGGCAACGGAAAAAGGTTCCATGAACCACAGACCGGGATTCTCGGGCCGTCCCGAGGTCCTGCTCTGATGCTTCGAACGACACCTCAACCTGGAGGACTGGGTTTACACCGTCGCATTTTCATTCCGGATGGTGCACGACAATTTGTATGGCAACGACGATTAGAAAATGGCTGATGGAATCCTTATTCGTACTGGGGTGTTGTTTCCCGTAAGTGCATGACGCAAAGGTGTCATTTCATGTCGTCCATGCCCTGGCTTTGAGCTGGCCGTCTGGCTGCATCTGGCTACCTGGCCGAGCGAACTGTCGATGGCATTGGCAAGTCTCCACTGCGGTTAGTTTTCAGGCACAAACTTGGAGTCTACTAGCCAAGCGAGAAATTCGAGATAACTGCCGCGATGTAGAGAATGCTGTCTCAGTGATGAATTCCTGAGATGTCACTGCAACTCAAGTGCCCAATCGTGATAGGGGTGGCTGCCGAAAAGGGCCAAAAGAAAACAATCTTCGCAATTGGCACTGGCAACGGCGTTGCATTACATAAGCAAGCCGTTGGTGGGTACCTTGGGTAGTCCGGGACCCACCATTTGCGCTAGGCTGTTTCTAGCTCGCGCGGCATGCTTGCTCTCCAAAGTGCTTGTCGCGTTTTTGACTGCAGGCGATCGCAGGTGCGCCCACCCAAATTCCAACACCCACTTTCACGGGCAACCACCACGGCACCACCACCTCGATAGCGTCCACCTCCACCAAAACGAGTCTGCGTGACGTCTTCAACCCAGATTCAAATTCGCCATTTGCTTTGAGGAAAGGCCAAAAAACACAACACCTCGAATTGTAACGAGGAACTCTCAGTTTGCTGTAACGTCCAACAGCTTTTCGGCGCAAACAAGAGCGAGACACCCCTCGGAACCAACCTCGAAGGCAGCTTGGTCCAACCCGCATCTCGACGCCGCATAACCGCCCTCCCTCGCGTCCACTTGCAAATTTCGACTTCATTTCGATTTACAACCAGCAATTGGCACCGTTTGAAGTTACCCACGAACTCGGCAACCTATCACCAAGTGCCGGGTCTCATCTTCTTTTTAAACCAAGCTTCCGACCGTCATGAGTTTACCATAATCGTCGAGAATCATATACTGTTACCCGGACCACCTTCACAATGGCGCGCTCCGAATCCCAACAATCCGTCTTCTCCTCTTATGCGCCGAGGTTGCGCACCTATAACAACTCCCTCCTAACGCCCGTTCTTCCCGGCACTGCGCCCGCAAACCCACTTGCGCGCACAACGAAACGCGGCACCACCATCATCAACTACGCCGAGGATGGCTACGACGACTACGACGATGACGAAGACAATACCCGCAGCAGCCGCCGCCGTCCGACAGGCCTCCGTAGCGTACAACCCGACGACGGCACCGTGAAGGCCGACCCCGCCGAGAAGGTTGGAAAGGACACACATGAGCCCGTAGAGGTACAGGGCATTTGGAGGGAGTGGATGGGAAGATTCCGCCAGGGACGGTCCGACCAGCAAAACTTCGCCCAAGCCAGCCTACCTCTCACATTGATCCCTATACGGATCGACCTCGATATCCCATCCTACACTCCTCCCCCGTCTCTGCCTCCGAACGCTGCGAACTTGGACCCCAATAGTCCCCTCGTCAAACCATCGGAGCCCACCGTGCCATACCGGTTACGCGACACCTTTCTGTGGAACTTGCACGAGACCTTGATTACTACCGACCAGTTTGCGACCGTTCTCGTCCAGGACCTGGACCTTCCCAACAGAAACCAGACCATTTCCGAGATCAGCAAGCAAATAAGGACACAACTAGAAGAGTACGCCGGAGTTGCTCTCCATCCTCTCTTCCACTCCCACCGCGCCGACCGTCCAGCAGCCGAGGCTCCCAAACAAATCGAAGCCGCTCCCGCCGCGACCTCAACCCCGAATACCCCAGCAATCAATGGCTCGACATCAACACCTACCAACGGCGCTTCAGCAGCAGTCCAAACCTCCACGGGCCAAATCACCGCCGCCGCCACCCCGATCCCCCCAGACGCCGACGACTTCAGCCCCGACGACACCTACCGCTGCATCATCAACCTCAACATCAACCTCTCCTCGCAAGTCTACACCGACAAGTTCGAGTGGTCCCTCCTGCACCCGCCAGGCACCGCCGAGGCCTTCGCCAAGCAGACCTGCGCCGACCTCGGCCTACACGGCGAGTGGGTGCCCGCCATGACGCACGCGATCTACGAGGCCGTGCTCAAGCTCAAGAAAGAAGCCTGCGAGTCCGGCGGCCTGGTGGCCGGGTGGGGCACCAGCGCCCTGGGGGTCGGCGGCATCGGCGGCGTCGAGTTCCCCAACGACGCGGCCGTCACGGCCGGTGGCGAGGGAGCCGGATGGCGCTACGACCCGGAGCATTTGGCGGAGGATTGGGAGCCCAAGCTTGAAACCCTTAGCAAGGAAGAGATTGAGAAGCGCGAGGGCGATCGCGAGAGGCAGATTCGTCGGTTGCGCAGAGAGACGGCGAGGTTTAGCAGCAATACCGGTATGGCCGGTGGTGTGCCCGTGGGCTTTGGATTTGGCGGGCTTATTGAGCAGGAAGAAGAGCGCATGGGACGTGGCGAGAGGAGCAAGAAGAAGAGAAGGTTTAGGAGTTTGTCGCCGGCTGCTGGTGCTAGTGGGAGACATACACCCGATGTAGGCGGCGGCGGCGGCGGTGGTACAGCAGGTGCTGCAGGTGGTGGGTATGGTGGTGGCGGAACGTTGGCGGATAATGAGAGGAGTAATTGGAGGTGCTCGTGCTGTAGGGTTTGGGGAACTAGTGTGTGGGCGGTGAGGGATGGACCTTATGGACCGAGGGTGAGTTTTCTTCTTCTCGTCTATGAAATTGTGCTTGAAGATGGGAATGACAATGCTAACGATACGGGGAAAACAGTCACTCTGCAATAACTGCGGCTTCATCTACGAGCGGGATAGGAAACTGCCGAGGTGGGCTAGGAACTTGCACGCCGCTGATCCTAAGCCTATGTAAAGGAAGAAGGGGGTTGAAGAACGGCTGGAGAAGTCCCGGCACGCAGGGGAAGAGTTATGTTCAAGGGTTGGCTGGTTTTCTTGGTCAAGAGAAAGGCCCACATTCCGGCTATGTCTCTTCTGTCAAGGCCATGTACCCTTGTGTTCGAACTGTCTATCTGATGGTTGATCGTTCGAGCTTTCTCAGGGTGGTTGTAGAAAAGGAAAGGAAAACTTCAAGCAGAGGGAATACGGCGTCATGGCGAGTTGTTAGGATAGGGGAGATCGGAAGGATGTGTCATTACGGTTGTGGCACAATTGTTTTAGCTAAATACCTGTTTATGTTCCAATATCTTCTCATCCCCGTTTGCTGAAGCTTTCACAAGTTGTGATGCTGCTTTTAATCGAGTGCAATTTGGACGGTGCAAGTCATTGAGAGTCAACGAATGAATCCAGTATCGGGCCGGACTATACCTTTAACAATGTCATTGAGTGGAAGTCGTCGCTTCTCACACCGAACGATCAACCATTAGAGGCAAGTACAGTGCAAACCTCCTTCTCTACCTAGCTCTTTACCCTGAACACAACACAAGTGTTCACAGCCATCAAAGTAGAAGATCAGATAAAAACAGGAAACAAACGGGTATACTAGTGGGAATGAAAAGAAAAGTCATTGTCCATCAGGATAGTCGGCATAACGATTAGTTGATGGTTCAAAATGACAAATGTGCAAAAAAGCAAAAAGAGAATGGACAATACGGGAATTGAACCCGCGACCTTCCACAAGCAAGTAAACATGCGAAGCGGAAATCATACCACTAGACCAATTGCCCAACTTTGGTTAGGAAAAGCTAAAATCTTGGTCATTATATAATTAGATAAGGGAGGTGGGGCTCAACTTCGGCTTACTTGGGATGAGATAGACCTTTGGGGTTTCCTTAAAAGAGTCTGGATGAAACACGGCAGGTCTTGATACTTCAATTATTAGTGAACGAGACCATACGTGTTTTACCATAGCTATAACAACAGGCAACTTCGATGACGGTCGATTGTTCACGATCTCCCGTCGTTGTAATCTGCGAAAGTGTACCTGCAGGATGTACCTTGATGGCAGACGCGGAGGTGATAATGTCAGCAGTAACTTGCATCCTCTCTAACCCCAACTACCAATGTTTCACTGTCTTTCTCTCTCAACATGAGGTTCATGTTGTTAGTGTCCCCCGCAAAAGGCTAACGCATCTCTAGCCCGCTTTCATCCAGTCTGGCCCGTAGCTCATGGGATAAACATGCCGTCGCATCGATCCAACAACTTGACATCCTGCAACCAAATAATAACGAAGAAATACCGAACCCAACGCGACACTACCTAATATCGTCGTCGCCCGGTCAGCCCAGCAAACCACACCACACCACACCCGACCCGACACTCTCCGGCGGAAAGGAGCGAAGAAAGAAAAACGGACGATTCTTTATCAGACCGACAGACGCCCTCCTCCCTCTTGTGAAACCACGCGACAACTTTCCTACCATCGGATTGCAGTTCCCGTTACGTGAATTCAACGTCACCTTATGCACCACATTCCATTTCTTCTCTTTGCCTTCTTCCCCTCCCGTTGGCTTCCCGTCTCCAACATTAGGAGACATCCAACCAGCCGCTTTACCCCAGCTTTTGCCCAGCTTTTTGCCGAGCAGGCCGAGGCCGTCTCACCCGTTGATCGTCGAATCGAAGCAGCCTCAGAAACAACATGGAAACGCCATGGCCGACGGCTGGGACTAGAACTTCCAGATCACCTTACTTCAGGATCTGAAAGTGTCAGATGAGACAGACAATCACAAGATTCCCGGCAATCCAAACGGAAAGGAAGGAAGAAGCGAAGCGGGGTATGGGGTAATGGGGAAAAGAAGCCGTTACCCGTTCGTTGGCTGTTTCATCTCCTTCTCCTCCCATATGTACATACCCGTAACATCATCATTGTCACCTCATGTATCAATCCTTCCATTCATCGGGGATGATCTGAACGGGGAAGGGAAAGTCGGAAATTCTCGGTAGGTGTTGCCCGGTCACTGGTAAGTAACTGAATCAGGACCTCATATATGGTTTGCCAAGGGATGATATTATATTGCACGTCCCCCTCTTCACTGACTCGAAACATTTCAACCTCACAAACTATCTACCTTTGCCATATCTAATCACCAGCAAGCATCTACCCCGGCCCGTTCTGGTGATCTTCCTATCAAACAACATCTGAACCCGGCCCATAAACTCCGACCTGTCAAAAGAGACTTGGCATCTTGAAACATCAAAACAGATCTGATCCCATCTTGTCGATTACATCATCCATCGGTCGAGCTTCCTCAACACGTCCGTTGCTTCCGACCTCAACATACAATAATATCACGACCGTTACCATCCTAACCAAATCATCAGCAACAACCCTCAACAACCTCATCAAACCACCACCAACAAACCCGCCAGCAACCATGCCAAAACAAGCCTCCTCAATAACCACCCTCCTCTCCTCCCTCTCCTCCCTCGCCGAAGCCAACCCCTCCCGCCCCGTCCGCGCCCCCCTCCGGATCCACTTCCCCAGTTCAAGCCCGGACTCTTCTTCACCAACAACCATCACCTCCCCCGGCACCTCTGTGTCCAAAGACGCCGCCGCACTGCCTCCCTCCTACTCCATCTCCGCAGCCGCTTTATCCAACATCACCATGCCCAATTGCGACCTCTCCCCCGTATCCAGCCACTCCTCTTCTTCCTTCTCCGACTCTGCCACCGGCCAACATGCCAGGCGCGGCTCAGAAGCGAGTAACTCAGCCGGCCAAATCCCGCATTACCTAGTCGTTGGTCTCGATCTCGATCCTCCGTTTCCTAGTTTTCCCGTCTTGGGACCTATTTTACACTCGCTAGAGGCAGACCTGAGGCTAGAGACCGAAGAACTGGATGCGGACGAGGGGTATGTATACCTAACGGCTGACGAGGTAGCAGGGGGGCCAGAGGGGACTAGGCATGTGGGAGGGAGGGTGACAAAGCCGGTGGTTGGGTATATGGGACCGAAACCGCCTGGGGTGAGCGCGCCGCATCGGTATGTGTTTTTGTGTTGGGAGCAGCCGGGGGGTGTGGATGCGAGGAGGGTGAGGGAGGTTTTGGGCTTGGGGGCAGAAGGGGATGAAGGGTTGGATGGGGAGGTGGGAATGACGACGAGGGTGAGGTGGGATCAGGAGGGGTTTGAGAGGAAATTGGGGCTGGGAGAGGTGGTGGCGGGGAATTATTTTGTTTGTTGATTGTTTACGTGAAGGAAGTGGTAAATGGGCGAGGGAAGATGAAGATGGAAACGGATGGGTCCAGGATCGCAGCAGGGGAAGGTGGAAGTATTTGATGATATTTTAGAGGTTTATACGCTACCCCTGAGAGCTGCGATCGTTTGTGGGTGTAGCTGGGAAGATGGTTTGGTTCGATCGTGAATCCAAGATTGTAAGAAAGACTGTAATATTACTTACTATATTTGTGTGTCTTCAGATGTTCCCTCTTTGGGTTCAGATCCCTTCAAACCGGTATACTGGATTCCATATCGATTTTCACGCCTCCGTTATCACACATCACGTTCAGAGTTGACACTTGCCACTCACACTACCATCTTGCCTCCTATCGACTTTCAATTCAGAGAACGAGACTCAACACTAATCACCGGTTAAACTTAACCCTGGCATGGGCGAGTTGGCAACTTTTTGCTACCCATCTTTGTTGGAAGAGATTTGAAACATGGTCAACTTACTCACCCCTTTGTTCTGTAGCAGTCCAGCCGGGGCAGGTAGTTTTATGGCACGTTATGTTGACAGTTACGGTGCCTCTTCGCGACGGTGTAACCGCTTCAGGGGGAATGCCGACCCCAATGGCGTCAACAACCAAGCACTTGTTGCCACTGATAAGTTGACGAGGTATCGGGATTCCTTTTCCACACCGGGGCAAGATCGTTTTCCGGTGCTCTGGCTTGGCTGGCGACGTTCCTTCCTTTACCGACGCGGGATTCAACCATCAGTGGAAGTCACGACGCTTTCCGCAGGAAGTCTGTCTGCATCGGCATGCCTGCGTTGCACCTTCCCGGAAGTCTGGGTCGACAATGGAAGTCACGATGCACCGTACAGTCGTGCAGCATGTAGCACTGGACGGAAGGTGCATCCTACATACCTGCTCCGATCTTGCATTTTAGCAAAATTTTGACATGGCTTGAAATGCAACTCCTAAGTCTTCTTCTTTTTAACTGCCTTCTTACTCGTCTTCATCAACATCATCCAAACCATTCTAGAGGTAGAATCAAGCGATCCTCGAAGCCTTCTTCCTCTCTTTGATCCTATCCCATCGAATCGGAGACTTTCTCGACTTCCGTTCGAAAGAATAATACGACCTACTCTTCGTCGCTTCAAGACCCCCAACTAGAACCCATTGTTTACGTGGTGCGTTTTTCTGAAAGCAGCTCTGACCTGCGAGCTGTGATGGTTTAGCTTTCGTTTAGCTTTGGGAGGCGTTCAATGGAGTGGATGGCGCAAAGACATCCCTGCAAGCACGCCGAATCTACGAGCGAGAGCAACCACCACCACGGACAACGCAGGCGGAGATAAGAATGACGCCAAAGTCAAAACCTACACCGTTTGATCACATAAACCGTTGTTTGCCGTTGCCATGCGAGCGAACGCCGGTATGCGGCATGGAAATGTTCTGGGTTCCATATCTTCCAACCTCCTGCCACGAGATTCTCCATCGTCAGGAACGCGGTTAAAATTGATAGTGGAGGTGGCGAGCTTTGAATTTGCAATGTCAACGAACTGGTTGTCGTTGACGATAACAGTCTCACAGTCATCCCTCAAACTTGTAGTCACTAGCGGCCGATGTCGTGATGGTGCTAAGCAATGGTGAGATGCAACTTTAGGCTTGGCTAGCTCCACTAAGATTTCTTTGTCGATAACCTTATTTGTTTATCCAAACAGACTGCCGAACTGCTAACAAGGGTCCAAAACGCTCTAAGCTTCTTTGAGTTAACCGCTGCACTCGCAAAAGTCAACGACACCAACGACACACTTCACGGCATCAGTTCCGTCCATGGCTTCGGAGCCCCCCACACACCCATCGCATGGGGATCATCGACATTTCCGCCCGTTTTGACGAATTGTCCGCGTTTGGAACGACGAAAAAGAAAACTCAGCAACGCAACCGAGGACGCGGAGGGGCTGTCAAAGTTCTAGCCTCCCCCACTTCACATTGCATCTACACGCAGTAGAGTCACACTTGCGGAGTGTGCATGTGCAGTGTATGCGAGGCGAACCAAGGGTCCGGAATCAGCCCAGCCATCTTTGCCGCCGTTATCGTCTTGCAGCCATGAAAATGGGGAAGGGGGTGTAGGAGGTGGAAGATACATAAAGATGGGCGATGTCCCGGTGGTTTGGTGTGAAAGACTGGATCTGCCTCATCGATCTTGTTTTCCATACCCGGGACTAGCTACTGGAAGGCAGATAAGATGTCCTCAACAGACAACAAAGAAAAGAACGTCGAGCTCGGCCCCGTCGAGACGGGGCCAGATGCTGACGAGCACCAAATCACCAAGCCGGTATCAAAGTTCACTCGGTGGTACCGCAGCCCTCTGTTCAACGTCATCATGGTCGGTCTCATCTCGTTCACCCAGCCCGGTATCTGGAACGCCCTCAACAGTACGGGCGCCGGTGGTGCGCAGGAGCCATACTTGGTTAACGGTTCCAACTCTTTGACCTTCGGGTACGTCTCCCTCTTACCCATCCCCACTATACCAGGAAGACTAACATTTTCACCAGTATTATGGTCTTTGGTTGCTCCCTCTTCTCCATCCTCTCCAACAAAATCGGCATCAAATGGGTTCTCATCATCGGTACCCTCGGCTATGCGCCCTACTCTGCCTCACTCTATGTCAACAACCGCTACGGAGTTGAATGGTTCGTCCTTTTCGGTGGTGCTCTCTGCGGTATTGCCGCGTCCGCCTTGTGGGCCTCCGAGGGTGCCATCGCACTTGGTTACGCCGACATCAAGGATCGCGGCAAGTTCACAGGTATCTGGCTCGGTCTGCGCGAGTTGGGTCAGCTGATCGGTGCTTCGATCCAGCTTTCGCTGAACGTGAAGCAGGAGGGCAGGGGCAAGGTTGGGTATACCACTTATCTGGTTCTCATTGCGCTGCAGTGCTTGGGTCTGCCGTTTGCGTTGCTGGTCTCTTCGCCGCAGAAGGTCATCAAGCCGGACGGCAGCCGGTTGAAGGACCCGACCCTGAACAAGACCGTCAAGGGCGAGTTCAAGAAGATCTGGAGTCTGTTCAAGAGGAAGCAGATGTACCTGCTGGTGCCGATCCTGGTTGGATTCCAGTGGAACAGCACGTATCTTGGCATTTATATGACCAAGTAGTACGTTCCCCTTTCTTTCTCGATTTTATGCAGGCCTAAACTAACACACCCAACAGCTTCTCCGTCCGCTCCCGCACTCTCGGCTCCCTTGTGTCTGGCATCGCTGCTACCGCCGCCAACATCTTCTGGGGTTGGTTCTACGACCGTCAATCCCTCTCGCGTCCAACCATCGCTAAAATCACCTGGGCCTTCTTCGTTGCCCTCATGTTGGCGACTTTCGGCTGGCAAACCGCCAACGAGAAGTTGTACGGTGACCTCAAGTCCGCCGGCACCCCGATCACCCTGGACTGGGCCAACCCCGGCTTCGGTCGCGGTTTCGCATCCATGGTCATCCTGCGCTTCCTCAACGAGTCACACTACATGTTTGTGTATTGGCTCATCGGTGCTTTCTTTGATGATATCGAGACGCTTGGCCTCGCCGTGGGAATTGTCAGGTCTTTTGAGTCGGTTGGCTCGTGCTTGGCATTTGGTATCGGCGCGGCTCAGGTTGCGCCCATGGTCAACTTGATCATTGCCTTTGCCATGTTTGGTTTCACAATCCCGGCGACGACGGCAGTGGTGTTTATGGTGCCGGAGAGGCCGATCCATTTGAGAAAGTTGGAGGATGGTAGCACTTCTGGGTCTGAGGGCGAGCCGGAGGTTGTCAAGAACTCTGCGAGCATTGAGGGCTCTGTGACCGCTCCTGCTGCTTCTACGGATGCGAAGGAGAAGGATGGAGCGCAGGCGCCGGTTTATGAGTTGAAGTAATGGGCATGGATGAATGGGAGAAGAAGAAGAGACGATGAAGGAACGGAAAAGCAGGAATATGATACCCGCCTTGAATGGCCATTCTGGGACATTTGAGGCTTGAAGCTAGAAATTACATGGCTAATGATAATAATATGAAGTGTTATAACAGTTGTTGTCGAGATTCGATGACCAAGATTGTCGACGACAAGATGGAAGAACGCCGTGCGCAACCTTCCATCCCATGGTTTGTCGCAAGAGCGATTCGTAAATGAGCTATGCCCATTTAGGCTAGTTTCTTTGAGGGGTGGATAACGACAAACGAATCGAACCAGGATTGGTTCCGTGGCTCACTGGTTAGAGCCCACACCTCTTCAAAGAGGTCATGGGTTCGAATCCAGTCGAGATCGGATGAAAAAAGTTTCATCCCTCATCTTGTGGGGGAGCTGTCCGGGCAAGCCCTGGGCACTCCTCCCATGGTGAGTTCCTACCTAGTAGCGTATATAGCGAATAAATAATCTTCAGCGATTCGAGAATATGAAGCGAAATTTGTGACGAGCGATAATATCTAGCGACAGCCGACAACCACCAGCGACGACAACCACCAGCGACGACAACCACCAGCGACGACAACCACCAGCGACGACAACCACCAGCGACGACAACCACCAGCGATACCGACCAGCGATACCGACCAGCGAACTTCGACGACAACCCAGCGACGACCACCAGCGACAACTACCAGCGACAACTACCAGCGAATCTACCAACTCATAGCGAGTATCTACTAACCAAGCAGCGTACAGCTGGGTTTTCTTCCCCAAGAGGGTTTTCCAGCGAGGTAAGTTTTTTGTCTTTTTGCCGTTTTTTACATTTCCATTTTTTCCTATTTTCCCCTTCGCTCACCTGGATATCAAGCACTCTATAGTTTGAGGTTTACACCCATAAGCTACCCTTAGGTTGTCACGGGGTAAATACCTCTACAATATCTGATTCCAAAGACAATGCCCAAAGATGGAGAGAGATATCATAGGTATAAGGCGGAATTAGAAGTCCGGATCCTGAACAACCTGTGGAAGCCCATGTTTGTGCTGGCGCAATCACCATGCTGCGACCTCGATTGCGTGACTGGCTAGCCCAATATTGACATTGCAAATGTTGGGTTCTTGTTTGCCCCTTTTTTGACATTGTCAAACTTGTGAGGAACCGTTCACGCTCAACCACGTTGCTTGAAATCGCAAGTCATTGCTGTTGGCAGATAAAACAAGGCGAAACAAATGTAACAAGAGTCATTCTGGTGGTTGTGCCTGGTTCGCAAAACTCGGCAATCTCGATTCTTCGCACAGATGGTAACGGCACAGACGGGAAGGAAGGAGATGCCCCTGAGCGGCCCGGGAATTCAGGGAATGAATGACAGGGCAAAAATAGGGATGCAAGTATCAAAGCAGGTTTCCTTTGGGGACGAAGGTGTACCTCTGCGCCCGGCGATACATAGAGACGGTACCTGCCAAAGAACATTCCCCTAAAGTGGGTCATACCATTCTGGAAGCCCAGCACGCCCAGGGGTCGCGTGGATCCTGCCCTGTCAAGTGGAAGTCAGTCACCCGCGCCTTTGGTTCGGGTTCCCTTGACCAGGGCCGTAACAAGCCGTTGTTTTTCTGTAGTCTTTCTCTCTCTTTGTTCCGAGTCATTTTGTCTTTTCTCTCCAAACCTCCCTTCATTTGCTTGACAACTTTTGCGCTTGGACATACTTCAGTTCGAATATCAGGAGGCGAGCGCTGCTATAATAAAAACAAAGAAGGGAATCGCTCAACTGTTCAGCACAATATTATAATATTCAAACGGCTCCGAAACGAGCGACAGAGCAACAGAGCGACATCGGGCGACAGACGGATATAATATACCGAAGCATACCTCGAGAGCATACACTACCAACATCATCAACCATCCAGAGTTCCACAAACAGCAACAGCAACATGGCAGCAGAATCCCTCCTCCGCACCCTCCTCCGGCGCAAAGTCGAATTCCTTCGCTACGCCCGTCAGCGTCGCCAATACTCAACCAAACCCCCATCACAAACACCAACAGGTGAACAAATCCCAACACCAGGCAACGTCCCAACCTTGCCCTTCTGGCAGCGCCTCGGTCCTTTGACCCGAGCAGCCTTCGCCTACGCACGCGCGCAGCGCAGGAGGCCGTACACGACGCAGGTGTGCACCTCGTTGGTGATTTATTTTTTCTCGGACATTTCGGCGCAGAGGATGGGTGGACGGGATTACGACCCCACGAGGACGGTCAGGAGTTTGGTGATTGGAAGTATTTCGTCGATTCCTAGTTTTAAGTGGTATGTCTCCCCATTTTCTTCGGTTTTGATTGCCCCGTCTGGGATGCGCGCGCAAGAGGGGATGGAAGACTGACAGAGACATAAATGGGCAGGACCCTCTGGCTCTCCAACAACTTCAACTACCCCTCGCGCATCCTATCTCTCGGCACGAAGGTGGTTGTCAACCAAATCTGCTTCACACCAATCTTCAACTCGTACTTTTTCGGCATGCAGGCTGCTTTGGCCGGGGAGAGTTTGGAAAACATTGTCGAGCGCATCAGGGTCACGGTGCCCGTCAGTTTCGTCAACTCGTGCAAGCTGTGGCCGGCCGTGACGGCGTTCAGCTTTACGTTTATTCCGATGGAGTATAGGTCGTTGTTTGCGGGTGTCGTGGCGGTGGGGTGGCAGACATATTTGAGCTTTTTGAATCGGAAGGCGGAGGATGGGAGGGCGATCGAGCCTGCGCAAGAAGTGAAGATGGTTGAGGCGGCGCCGGTTGTGAAGGAGGCGACGATACCGGCGCGACAGGAGATGGCGACGGCGGTTGCGAACTAGGGGTATATCGGCGATGGAGAGAAGAGCGCGCATTTTCACCGGGGAGCATTGAAGCATCATACGGGGACGTTATTTTGGCATTTCGGGGCGGTTGGGTGGTTGCATAGAACATCATTGCATGGGTCGGCGTTTTTGGGTGGTTGTCTTTTTGGTTTGGCATCGCGACATGGAGATATCGTGTCAGTTGAGCGAATACACGTTTGGATGTTTTTCTTTGGTTTTTCTTGTCAGAAATGTTCCGGGTACTGGTAAGACGGAAGCCACGGCTGATGCTGTGTCACCATCCTCAAAAGAAAGGCGCCTTCCATCCCATCCGTCTTGAGACGAAATCAGGGGCACATGGCAGTGGGTGGATGGTCCCTGAAAGCTGAAACCGTAGAGGGAAGTTATAGTGGGTGGAGTCAGGTACCCGCCCATTCTCCAGTTGACATCAGCCCAAATTCAGTGGGGCCTCCGCTCTCGGTGAGTCGGGCAAGAAGCTGGCGGGGGAGCCCCGACCGCCCACGGGACACGGCACCGGACAACGGCTGGAGCTTCGGTACAATTGAGTTTGTGTAAGCTGAGCTTGGAATTGGAGCTTGGGTGAGGTTCCGGCTCGGAGTCGTCCCCGTCCCATCTAATCGTCATCGTCAACTCCACCACCCTAGCTTCCTCGCTTCGAGTCACAAGCCAACCTTTCTCCTCCGCAAAACATTGAGTGTTGGCTTGGTCCAGCAAACACTCGACAGCCCTCTTCACAATGGCCGCCCCTTACCTCAGGACGAGACCTGCCCTCTCAGCGGCCCTCCGCCCTCTTGCGCCCAAGCCAAGATTCCAGTCTTTTCCTCGTCGCCCGAACTCGACGACAACGACACCCTCGACAAACACCGAAATTGCTACTCCCACCGAACCTACCAAGGCTGCCGCCGCCAATGCCTCGATTGTCCCCCGCCGTCTAAAGTTCTCCGCATACGCTTCTGCTCTTGCTGTCGTCCTCGGTGTCGGCTACTACTACGCGACAGACACTCGCGCATCCGTCCACCAGTACCTCGTTCCTCCTCTCCTCCGCACCATCTACCCCGATGCCGAAGAAGCCCACCATGTTGGAACTGCCGCCTTGAAGGGCCTTTATGAGGTTGGCCTCCACATCCGCGAAAGAGTTCCCGAATATCCCAATGGCCCCTTGTCGGTTGAAGTTTTCGGCAAGCAGCTCCTCAACCCCATCGGCATTTCTGCTGGTCTTGACAAGGACGCCGAGATCCCCGATCCCCTCTTTGCCCTGGGTGCCGGTGTTGTCGAAGTTGGTGGCTGCACTCCCTTCCCCCAGGAGGGCAACCCCAAGCCCAGAGTTTTCCGCATTCCCACTGTCGATGGTCTGATCAACCGCTATGGTCTCAACTCTCGCGGCGCCGACGCTATGGCCACCCGCCTGCGCGAGCGCCTTCGCAAGTTTGCCCGCTCTCTCGGCCTTAGCGAGAACCAGGTCCTGAACGAGGAGGGCACCGATGGCATTCCTCCCGGCAGTCTTCACCCCGGTCGTCTCTTGTGCGTTCAGATCGCCAAGAACAAGAAGACGGATGAGAAGGATGTCAACGCTGTCATTCGCGATTACGTCTACTGCGTCGACAAGCTCGCTCCCTACGCCGATGTCCTTGTCGTCAACGTCAGCAGCCCCAACACTCCCGGCCTCCGCGACCTGCAGGCTACCGAGCCCCTGACCAAGCTTCTTTCTGCCGTTGTGGACGCCGCTCAGCAAACCAAGAGGAAGACCAAGCCGAGAGTCATGGTCAAGGTTTCACCCGATGAGGACGATGATACACAGATGGAGGGTGTTGTGGAGGCTGTGTGGAACAGCGGTGTTGACGGTGTCATCGTCGGCAACACCACCAAGCGCCGCACCGGCATCGTCCCCAAGGGCGTCAAGCTGATCGGCGACGAGCCCGAGACTCTCCATGAGGAGGGTGGTTTCTCCGGCCCTGCTCTCTTTGAGCGCACTGTTAGCTTGGTGGGCAGGTACCGTAAGATGCTAGACGGCTATGCTCTGAAGAACGAGGCCGACAAGAGCGCTGCGCAAAAGGTTTTGTTCGCCACTGGTGGCATTACCACCGGTGAGCAGGCCCTCAAGGTTCTCAACGCTGGTGCTAGTGTGGCCATGGTTTACACTGGCATGGTCTACGGCGGTTCTGGCACCATCACCAGGATAAAGACCGAGATGAAGGAGAAGCTCGCTGTCAAGTCTGCGTAAGACGGACTGCTTAGATGACGGGTTTGCTCAGGATATCATGTTGTAGATAAAAAAACGTGCGTCTCACCAAAAATACCCTTCTTCGATGACTTTCACACATGCGCATCTCTTACCGGTTGAAGCAGGCTTCCAGAATAAGATATGGCTTTAGATCTTGTTTCCCTTTTCGGTCGGCCCATGTTGCTTCGTATGGCCATCGACAATGCGGTGAACTCCCGAAAGGGGCTTCCAATATGCCGACCCGGGTATCAGGACGGCTAGGTACAGTTTGTTTGTTCGAAACAAGAGCAGACCGCTCCGAGCATTGATGGAGGGCAAACATGTGCAACTCTCGGGTCATCCGCAAGAACCCGAGAATCGAGTGACACCGTCGAAAGTCAATGACATGCGATTTCTCTGTTCGCCAGTCGCGTCATTCTTTCGTCTATTGTTCACATCATGAAACCTGAACTTGGTGCCTGGCGATCAATTTCTCACGAGGATCACTCCCACACCATTACTCGTACGGGTTTGTCCAGATGTGTAAAATATCCAGACATCCTAGCACCCCCGTGTCCTGATTTATCCGTCTTCCATCCATTTCCCACACCTCTTCCACGTCTTTCCTACGTCCTATACATAGAATCGTATGGAAACAATATGCTTCCATCTTGTCCAGGGCCTCGAAACCCGCCACAGCTTATTTGACCCAAGTCACCCACGCAAATATTTTCAAAAGGCACTCGGTTTTCTGGAGAGTACTTTCGCCATATACAATGCGAGGCAAACCAACCAGCCAACAGCTTTGCTTGGGAAAGGTATGAACATCGTTGATATCGACATATCGTCACTTTTCACCGGGAACCTCATGCCGTCTGTGTCCCCATCGCACTTACCTATCCACTGTCACTCAGACTATTGCTTGTTACAATTTTTGTCCGATCCGATATAGGCTCGGTCGGCCCAAGACGGTTCTCGTCCCGCTCTCATCTTGCACAATTCGGGAATCACAAAGTTCAACAAACGAACAAATTCGGAGCAAGGTATTACGGTAGAATGCACTTACCTCATGGAGGGCTATACGCCGCTTTGTTCTACGTTCTACATATACTCTCAATTCCGGCAGTTGGTGGTACCAACGGCTAGAAAAGGAAGAGAGCGGGATCTCACTCCCACTCACATCCATATATACATACAGACATGGTGGTATAGATTCGCGCTGCTGTGTAGCAAGTAAATGTCACAGGCACAGGATCTGTCAAGGGGGCATCGCATGTACACAACTTACATCTTCCTGCCAGGTCCCAGTGGACGCAATTTATTTGACCCCCTCGAGGATGCTCGTCTACTCAGCAACCGGTTACTCAACCCCCAACATCAATCACCGTGAATGCGGGGGTTGAAGGGTGATGAGTGGTTCTGGTTGTATAAACCAGGTAGTGTGTCGTGAGCAGCACAGAGTAGTGTGCAACCTTCTCCTTTCCCCATTTCAACCTACTTTTTTGTTCACAGACGAGGGTTAACTGGTAGTTGCGCAACGTCTTTGTAGTTGCTGGTGGAACAATCGAAGTTTGTTACAGTTACACATAACGCAGATACCCAGAAACGCTCAAAGCCGGGTAACACGAGGGATACTGTGCTTCTGATCACATGGCCTGCCTGCCTTTCCGTGCTTCTTGTGGTTCTTGTGCTTCCATCCATATATACCCATACATATATACTTATACCGAAGACGGATGTGGGTAGGCTGGCTACATCTATTACACAGACACACACAACACCTTCTTCGCACGCTTACACACTACAACGGAAATCTACAAATCCAGGCACTAAGATGTGTGTATGTGTACCTGCGTGTATAGGAGATTATGTACTCAGAACTACCTCACCTCTCTTCCAACTCACGCCAAGGCCAGTGACGGTACTCAGTTACACAATCTTACCTACCTAGTACAATTCTGCGGCTCTCCTTGTTTCCGTGTACGCCTGTCCGTCATACCCATCATGGCGAGGTTTCCTCTCTACCCGTAACCTCCATGGGTTATGTGATGCCTTTCAAATACCGCGGTGGCTGTCCCATTGTTTCAAAGTTACTTCTTGAGCCGCTTCTCTATTTTCCTCTTTTTTCAGGATGAACCAGCCGCCACATCGAAGGCCACGTGGGAAATAACGTTTTCTGTTTCACCACATTAGTTCCTACTTTTCCTTTTTGTCAACTTCGAAATCGCTTTTTGGTTTTCAGCCTCGTTTTTCTACTTGGCCCGGTCATATCTTGGTTGGTGGGCGAGAGGCCCAAGGAGAAACAGAGATGAAGTGGTCTTCGGGTTCGGACCGGTTCCTCGGGGTAATGCCCACTCGGGTTTTCTTGTTGTTGGTTCTTTTATCCTCTACGGCAAGAGGGCAAGATACAAACGAAACGGATATATCGGGGATTCTTGAGAGTTATCCTGGTTGTGCGGTATGTATAGTCTTCCTCCGTTCCTCACATCCAGCAAAAAAGAACGGAATCTGCCTCGGAATTCCGAATTAACTCACATCCAAGGTTCCCTACTTGAGATTTCGCCCTTCCAAGATGATGAAAGGATGGATCTAGCTAACATTCTTCCCCCTTTCAGCACGATTGCCTAACCCAACGCCTCTCATCCTGCCCTCTTCCACCCTCCTCCTTCACCCACTCGCCTAATCCATCCACAACCTCACCCTCATCCCCCTCTTCCCTTCCCGCCTGCCTATGCAACTCCGACAACCGCCCCCTTCTGGCCAGCTGCTTTTCCTCCTCCTGCCCCCCAATCCCTTTTTTCCAATCCCTCAACATAACCTCCCACCTCTGCCACGACCTTCCCCGCGACCGCGGCTCAACCTCACTAACCACCCTAACCACCACCCTCGGCATCCTCAGTCCCCTCTTCGTCCTCGCCCGCCTTTTATTCCGAATCCTCACCCACCCCTCCTCCCGTTTAGGGGTCGACGACTGGATCATTTCCGTCTCCATCCCCCTCGGCATCCCATACACTATCCTAATCGCCCACACCTTATCCCGCGCCGGGATTGGGAGGGACGTATGGACGTTGACACCAGACCAAATAACGTGGTTTTTAAAAGTGTTTTACGTGTTGATTGAGTATTATGTCGTGTTGATGGCGTATGTGAAGTTACCGTTTTTGTTTATGTATTTGAGGATTTTTGGGGAGTCGGCCAGAATAAAAAGGGTGCTGTGGGGGACGATTGTGGTGGTGGGCGTGGTGGGGGTGGTTTTTGTTTTGCCGTTGGGGTGTAGGCCGGTTAGTTTCTTTTGGGAGGGGTGGGATGGGGAGCATCAGGGACGGTGGTGAGTAATTTTTTTTTTCTCGTTCTATTCTTCATGGTAGAAGGATGGTTTGTGAAGGGGGACGGCGGAAAAGGTGCGTGGATGGAGAGGAGGTGATACTGGCTGTGGAATATAGGAGATAAAGATGGGGAGGCGGAAAGGGATAGAGTGAAACGGAAACAAGAAGAGAACGGCTGCTAACGGTAAGAGACACGATAGTGGCAACGTCAACACCTCAGCGTGGACCCAATCCATCGTGACCATCGTCCTCGATCTCTGGATTATGGCTATCCCGCTATCCCAGCTTCGAAAACTGAACATGGACTGGAAGAAGAAGTTGGCCGTTGGGCTAATGTTGTGTGTCGGAGTCTTGTGAGTTCCTTTCGTCTCCCACTATCATATCCCTTACTCGGGCGCCTTTCTAACACATCACCAGCGACACAATAATCTCCATCATCCGCCTCCACTCCCTCCTCGCCTTCCAGCCTTCCACCAACGTAACCTGGGATTACTACCCCGTCGCCGTCTGGTCCGCTGTCGAGTACCACGTCGCCGTCATTTGCGCCTGTTTGCCTGCCATGCGCCAGTTGCTTGTTAGGGTGTTTCCCAGGTTGGAGAGTAATATTGGGAAGAGTGATGGGAGTAACGGTGGTGATGGTGATGCTAGTGGTGCAAGACGGAACGTTCCTAGGTCTGGGACGGATCAGTATCAATGGTATGGACAACAGCACCAGTCTTCGAGGGGATTGAAAAAGGAACGGCGAAGGAAAGGAGAGTTGTGGACTAGGGAAGTCCCGACGGAGACGGAGAGTGAGAGGAATATTGTGCTTGGGAGCTTTCGGAGGAGTGGAGGCAGTCATAACGTGGAGGTTTTGGAAGCGGATGATGTGGAACGGGGGTCTGTGGATGGGAGGATGCTGGCAGGTTCTTCGATGGATAGTACTGAGAAGAGAGAGGGGTTCGGGTTGAGTATCGTTGGCTGCTGGATGGAGGAGGATCGCCGTAGAGAGCTAGAAGGGCGTCCGCCAACTACTGGTAGACGGTAACTTTGTGTAGTAATATTTCGGAAGTCGCGAAACGGCGATATCAACGTTAGGATCTTCTTTCTTATGTCTCCTTTCCGTGAACCGTCGAGTATAAGGTTGGCCTTCAGTCTCTGCGGTTCAAATCTTCGTCCAACTGCTCGATGGTGGTTAACCTAGGTAATTGTTCGAGCCACTCCTGGTTTTGAAGTGTCTAATCTTCTTCCGAAAACTATGTTCCGTTCTTAGGAAAGCTGAGATGATGAAGAGTTTGGCATTGTGATATTGAAGCAAATTCTGACACCGGGGTAGGGTTTATGGATCATGTTGACCATTTCCATCGAACAAATGCATGCATATCAAGACTTCCAGGATTTTGGCCAAATGATTCGCACTCGCAGAACTACAATCCCCCAGACTAATATAGGATAGTTATCACTGTAGAGGCTGGAGATCATCCAAATTAAAAAGGAATTGTCTAAATATCTGAGAAGCTCCAATGTCAGGCAAAAAGAAACCTCAACACCCGAGATATGAGCGCAAAAAATTGCAAAAGGTTATGATGAGAGTGGGATTCGAACCCACGCCCTTTCGGACCACGGAACTCTGAGAGGAGATTAAGGGTTAACCTTAACGTGGCGCCTTAGACCGCTCGGCCATCTCACCAATTCGTTAAAAGGTAGTCTGAACGACGAGGTTATGAGCAACCTCGTCGGTGTTCAGTAAGGGATGCCGCCACACGCAATGGATGCCATTCTGGAGACGAGGGGTTGGAAGTTGATATTATTTGGGCACTTCATAAGGTGTTGTACACGCAAGGATCGATATACGTGCGGTATAGATAGGGATAACTGTGATCACTTCGAAATAGTGATTATGGTGTTTGGAGGAGGTGCATCGCATCGCGGTTAGGGGGGAGGCTAGAGGAGGAGGAGGAGAACGAAGCAAGTTGCAGTGAGGCAGGTGAAGCACCAGAGTAAAATTCAACAAAAATCATGACAGTATAGTTCAATCTGCGTAACTGCCGTGGCTTGTTGATGGAGGCAGGATCATAATGGAAAACTGAAGAGAAGGAGATGAAGTTGAATGTTGGACAAAGGAAGCTGGAAGAGGGTGAGTCCCTCGGCGCATGTCAAGGAGGCCAGTGAAACGGGGCTCTTTGAGAACGAAGGTGGTGGTTGATTGGAAGAAGAAACTATTGAAGGGAGAAAACCAGAAGCCCCAGGTTAAATACCCCGCCTACTAATCGCACATTGCACCTTCCGCACCATACCTCCTCCCCTCCCAGGCCGGCACCGCACGGCCGATTACCAAGTAAAGCCATCATTAATACCATTATCATCATTATTATATCCTCTCAAAAATATCCTATCTCCTTTCTCTTATCTATTCTAATCCTAATAATAACCTAAATACCTTTCCGAAACCTTTCAACCCTTTAACTTTTGTAACTCAATACCCCTTCGTAAAATTCTATCAAACCTAGTTAATATTGCCCCCAACCTATGTAGGATTTAGCTTATACAGCAGCTACTACTCCGCCCCTCGTTACTTGAATCTCGAACGTATACCTCTCTCGTACTCTTCTATAGAATAATCTAGATATAAATCGAAGTCGTAATATCTTTTTCCGATACCGTTAATACTTTAATAATAATAATGCTTTCGATAGCTTTTAGAAATGGCGTTATTTTTTTCTTTAATGGGAAAGATAGTTTTTTTAATGGAAGGGTAGTGTTTTTCTCGATAGAGGAAGTGTCGAGGCAACGGCTTAAGCATAAGGATGCGAGCAATGGAAATTCTTGATTCCGCCGGCGGAAAACGAGGGTGACGATATTATTATTAATAATAATAATAATGATGAAATGCCGCGAACCAACCACCTGTCCCCTTGGGTGGGATCGCCAGAATGAAACGGGGCTCTTTAAGAACGAAGGTAGTGGTTAATTGGAAGAAGAAACTATTGAAGGGAGAAAACCAGAAGCCCCAGGTTAAATACCCCGCCTGCTAATCGCACATTGCACCTTCCGCACCAGCGAGGTACTCACTGCTTCTGACCAATGGGAAGCTTCGAACAGCACAGCTCCCCACTATTAGCCGAATCTTGCACTGTTCAACTTGCCTGCCGGCGCATCCGGCAAACTGATAAGCTGCAAGCGGTGTTGGCTTCGTTCCCTGGCGCATCGCCACGAAGGAACAACGCAAACACCTTTTCTTAGCCGCCTGGACTTCAGCTGCTTCTTCGATCTTGTCGTGTGTTGCATCTTATCGACGTTGAGTTACGTTTTACAAATAACTCACGAATTGCGCAAAATACGTTGATGCGATGGCGCTCTCCAAGCAGCTGAAGCTGTTGTTTACCAGCGGCTCGCTTATCGCGGCCGCCCTGGCCAGTCCCGTCCAGAAGCCGTTCAGCAGCGACGACGACATTGATGATACACCGCTGCCGCTGGTCATTTGGCATGGTAAGTCGGATACAAACCAAAAATCGCCATCCTACAGACTATCCATAATTAACCAATTTCTACCACACAGGCCTAGGAGACAGCTACTCAGCCCCCGGCCTCCGCGAAGTCGGCGCCCTAGCCGACGCCATCAACCCCGGCACGCTCGTGTACTTCATCCGGATGGACGACGACGGCAGCCGCGACCGGTCCGCCACCTTCCTCGGAAACGTGACCGAGCAAGTCGCCAAAGCCTGCGCCGACATCGCCGCGCACCCGATCCTCTCGACCGCGCCCGCCATCGACGCTCTCGGGTTCAGCCAAGGCGGCCAGTTTCTGCGGGGGTACGTCGAGCGCTGCAACAACCCGCCGGTGCGCAACCTCGTCACCTTCGGGTCTCAACACAACGGCATCAGCGCGTTCCGCGACTGCCCGTGGTCCGATTGGGTGTGCCGCGGCGCCATGGCGCTGCTGAAGGGCAACGCCTGGACGCAGTTTGTGCAGAGCCGGCTGGTGCCGGCGCAGTACTATCGCAATCCGGACGAGTACGAGCAGTACTTGGAGCACTCCAACTTTTTGGCGGATATCAACAATGAGAGGAAGTTCAAGAATCAGACCTACAGCAAAAACTTGGCGAAGCTGGAGAACTTGGTGCTGTACATGTTTGAGGACGACACGACGGTGGTGCCCAAGGAGACGGCGTGGTTTGACGAAGTTAATGGCACCGAGGTCACGCCCCTTCGCGCGAGGAGGATGTACTCGGAGGATTGGATCGGGCTGCGCGAGCTGGATAAGAAGGGCGGGTTGCACTTCCGTACGGCGCCGGGGGATCATATGCAGCTGACGGATCAGCTGCTGAATGAGACGTTTGCGGAGTTCTTTGGACCGATTAAGAAGGCGAAGAAGAGTGAGCCGAGACCGTTTTTGCGCGGGGATCTCTGATGATGGAGACGCTATGGTTTTGATCAAAGATGTCTATTGGATTTCGAGGGGGGAATTGGTTACACTGCCCCGTATATAAGAACAGTTTCTGTTAGGAGTTTCTTTTGGGGTTTGGGATGACAGACAGTTTGGTCTCTTCTTGGTTAGGAGTCATGGGGTTTTGGATAATGATAATGGCGACAGGGCGTAGGGATTTGACTGGTTACAATTAAGAAGCGGCTATTCACCATGGCAACAGTGAACCTCGGCTGTTTCTTCAACAAGTTTAAGTGCTTGCATCGCTACCAAGCAAGGGATTGATATCCGCCCTGACTAATGACAGAATGTGTCTTGTAGGTTTCAATTCTAATGCAAGGTACGGAGAGCTTGAGACAGCGCATGGCATGCGTGCCTGGATATTTGGGATGAAAAATATTATCAGGATATAGTAAGTGGAAGCTGTTTAGATTATGAGCACCGTGATTCTTCGTGTCGAGAAAAGCTGTGAGATGGAGTAGTATGCATGTGAGTGTGAGCTGAGTAACGGCAGGTGATATCTTTCGCGTCGCTAAGATACGTAGCAGTGTACCTAAAGAGAAGTGTCAGGGTACATATTGGAACTGGTAAAGTCATTACAGCGAAGAGGTAAGGCTGTCATCCGTTCAAGCGGTCATCCATTCCAGAGCCTGGCAAATCTAAAGGCTGGACCAGCCTTGGTTATTAGCCGAACGATCGAGGGGTACCTGCTGACTGGGTACGGAGGTGGAGTTCAGCTTTGCACGTTTCGTCGCGGTGTGAATGACGCGCCAGACTCGGACTTGTTAAGAAGGGTGGTTGGTGAGTTCGAGGTACTTGTTGTTTGGACGGAGTCTTCCGTAGTTATCGTGGGAAGAAACAAGCCGATATGCAAATATTGGAGTAGACTTTGGGGTGCCATTGCATTATAAGATGAAAAGCCAAGGAAGACTCTTCCACAATCCGAGCTTTGTCAATGGTGTGAAAACGCCAATCGGTCACGAAATTGTTGAATACGACCGCCGAGAGGAGCAATCGGAGTCGAGAGTAAACAGTCCAGCATGCTTGTGGGAAATTCTCGTGGAAACCCGACGGTTGGAGAAGGAAAGACGTCATAGGTAAATAGATCGACTCAGCTGTTAAGTGGTCAACCCATTGTATGCATTCGTGAAGAATCGTTGACCATGGTCTTTGCAATTTATGAAATATAACTTTTCGCTCAAGAAAATATCCAAGAGAACAATTGTCAAAGATTGGACAAGCGGAAGAGGAACAAGTGCATGTTTCCATACTCCGAGAGCAAGGAAATGTGCCGAGCATGCGGGTTGATATTCCCCGACTCCCCGATGAAGGCCGGTGCTAGACGTCCGTAACCCGGCCCGCCTGTGCCTGCCCTGTAACTGCCCCGGAGATCGCCCGCCTAGCAGTGGCATGACAGTGCTGTACAGCCGCTGCCAGACCAGACGGACCCCCAACACATGCGTGCTGCACGGTTCAGATGGCAGGCACGCTTGCTCGTGGACTCCTGCCCTGCAAGTCAACGCCAAAAGCGCGATCCAGACACTGGCACGGCAAGCACGACAGGCATAGGCACGCCGTCTTACAGGCTGGGGCTGCTTTGCCAGCGCCGCGTTTTAACGGACGGAACCGCAGGCACGTCCTAGGTCTCAATGGATCGCGTCTCAACTTGAACAGGAAAGAGTCCTCGCTCTGGACAAAAAAGTCAGGCACGCCAATTGCACGCTCACCCATGCTCCTTTTTTTGGTGGATGGGTCCCACAGGCACGGGCGCGGCCTTTCGCGAAATCGCAGATGGTGCATATCGCCTTTTTAAATACTTTACTCATCCCCACTCCCTTGGCTACAGCACGCATTTCACTCTGCCCTGGCTTCGCTTGTCTGCTGGTCCATCTGATCATATCAAGACAGCAACAGGACAGGCCAGATTTGCAAAGCGTTGTCTTGATTCGCAGAAACCCCCCGTCTTTTGGCTTCTTGACGATTCTCACGGCCAGCCCTTAGTTGGCTTTTTCCCTTCCTTTTTTTCCAGCTCTCTTTCTGGGGCCCTTTCTTTGTCACTTGTTGCAGGTAAACAGACCGCGGAGAAAGGAGACTCTAGTGGCCCGATCCAAGCCTGGAAGTAGGCAGCTGGACGGCAGTGGACGGCAGCTGTAGCGGAGGGGGAAAAGACCGCACATCGGACGCGATCTGGACGTGGAGAACGCGACACCTTGGAAGCGCCCCATTCTCCATTCTGAACCTCACCTCAATATCAGGTTCAGAACCAAGCTCCAACCACGCTCTCCCGGAGCTCAATTCCTCATCCCGTGTCGCCAATTGTCATGATCAGTACCTGACAGGATCATCACAACATGGATTCATCGCCATCGGCAACAAAGACCACAGGGCTGGAGCCAACCTTGCCCTCGGTAGCAGGCATCAAGCGCCCTGCCCCGTCACTGCTGCCGCCGTTTGAGCCTTTGTCCTCATCCCCAGGTCTGCCGAGGCCTTCGAAGCGGCAGGCCACGTCCAATGCCTTTCTTAAATACCCAACGCCCATCCCGACCTCCAGTACAGGCATTCTTTCGTCAAGCCCCCCACGCGTCGGATACAACTATGGATATGCCGCCCCATATATGGCCCCTCGCCCGGGCCTTCAGAGGACCTTGTCAACCGTGTCAGAACGCGCCCCCCTTTCCGATGTACGCGCCGTCATGTTGAACGAGAATGGAGACACTCTTCTCATGGGAAGGTCCAGCAATTCGTCTCACTATCAACTCTCATCAAACAGACTGGTCAGCAGAGTTCACGTTCAAGCTCGATATATCCCCGCCACCGAAGCGCATGAGCCCAACAAGGTGGAGATCACATGTACGGGATGGAACGGTTTGAAGCTGCATTGTCAAGGGCTCACTTGGGAGCTGGCAAAGGGCGATTCGTTCACTTCGGAAACTGAGGGTGCTGAGATCATGATCGATGTTCACGACACCAGGGTTCTTGTGCAGTGGCCGCCGCGGGAGAAGGACCGGGACTCATCAGCCCCCTTGAGCGATTCTTCATGGGATGAGACACCAAGGCCAATGCGACGTACCCGGCGACCAGGCTCCGATTCGGACGAAGGCAGTCCCATTCGACGACCGCGACGTATCAGCAGCCCCGAGTCTCCCACGCCCGCCAATGGAACGATTTTGAAGGACGACATTGACGACTTGATATCCGACAACGATGACGATGGCGCTGCCGTTGAGATTTATGAGGACGAAGAGGAGGATGAGCAGGAGTTGCCCAAGCTGACAGATACTGGCAGGGGAGATGCTAGCTTCATCTCCAGCGTGGACAAGAGCTTTTCCATCTCGAGTGACTTGAGCGATCCGCGATCAGACGAGGATTATGCCGACCAAGATCCGGATGAGGAGAATGATCCCGTCATACATTCCTTCGGTCCCTGCGGCGAGAACCTGTCCAGCCGCCTCGAGCACTTCACCACAGCCACCTCACCCCCGAGAGCCCGTACTCCCGATCGCGATTACAGTCCCAACTCTGAGGAGGAGCGGGCTGGTAGTGTCACCCCGAAGCCATTGAAGTCGTCAAGCGGGAACGCGGCTGGTGCTTCACGGAAGGCTTCTCCTTCCCCGGCCCCTCGCTCCCCGTCGCCGGTCAACAACCTCAGCGAGGAACTGACAGCAACCATATCCAACCACGTCATCAACCAGCTCGCCTTCTCCAGGTTGTCATCCACTCCTTTGTCGACCATCATGAACAACCTTCCTGCGGATGATCGGAGGCAGGTAACCAAGGACGAATTGCGCAGGCTGATTGAGGCAACGGCTTGCATTGGTATCATCGAACGCCAGGGCAAAGATGCTGCTGGAAAGCCGCTTGAAAGTGAATACTACTATGTCCCCGAATTCGACACGGATGAGCATCGTCGCCTGGCTGTGACGGACGGCTTGCGGAAGCCTAGCTTGAGGGCCTGCCGCAAGCAGCACAAGGTAAGCGTTTTCCATCTCTACCGCCTTACCGTTTGCTAAATGCAAGATCAATCGGTTAACATGTATGTCCTCCTGCAACAGCAATACTATTGGAAGAAGCCACGGACTCCATGATTGTATCACCATACCACCCCTATCAACATCATCACTTCCCCCAATCATCATGCACCATCCCATCCCCAACACCATAGGCCTACCTTATTCTACCCATACCCACTGTGTCATTTTACCAAGTCCGTTATTGGCGTTATATTGTCCGGGTGCCCACAACGGAAAATATTTCTGGTTTCCGCAAACGAAAAAAGTTTAACATCACACCCCCTTTCACTGTCCATATTTACGCGTCATGAGGAGCACCACTTTTCGTCTCCCGAAATTCTGTATTTGCATGCTTCGGGGGGCCGCATAGCGCAGGGCGTCGTTTTTTGTTTCGATTTATATACATGTTTTATCAGGCGTCAGCGTCTGTATTGTAGGTTTTGCCCGTTGCCCCCAGGAAAGAGAAGGAGAAGTGGATGATGAAGGATGTCTGAGTTTAGACATCGATGCCGTGGAGGTCCACCGAAGCTGTCGAACAGTGGCAGCTATTTTGTCGGTCACGTCATGTAGGAGGAGCTATCTGGAAAAGCGAGAGTTTATTACTGCTTGGAAATCCAAGAAAGACGATGAAGTGAGGGAGTATCAGCTGGCCGAGGCCTGATGTGTAAGGTAGCTGCTAGCAATGTAGATGGAGAGGCATCTGCAAACCAAATGAGATGGTTACCCAGTCTGTATGCTACCGGTGCTGTTTGAAGACAATACCGACACATGTGATGATCAAAGAAAATGAAGCTCTGGTCCCAACAGCGTGGAAGAGCAGCTGCAGTCTGCCGCCATAGCGCAAGGCCCAGACAATCACAGGCATCATATGCCCCACTTTCCGCGAACCCACTTTCCATATTTAACCCCTGACGGGCCACTTATCGTCGCTTATCGCATGCTTGACTAGCTTATCGATAAGCTTTTTAGCAGGGAAAAAAATAAGCGTCAGTGCACCGACCTCCCAAAATTTCCAGAGGGTGCCTTCTGTCGCTCTGGGAGAAAAAACACCTGGGACTCTCGTATCGCGATCGTGTCTCAACTCACATCAACCCCACCCAAATTCCCATCTTCTGTCCCAGCCAGCGAAGATGTCCAAGTCCACAGCCGTTGTCAAGGCGTCCGACGCCGTCGTCTCTCCCGTCGACCCTAACCAGGTATGTTATTCTCTTGTTTCAATTGCAATTGGCTTTTTTGTCCCGACCTTGCTAACCCTCGAAAAATCGAACAGATCACCAAGGCTTCCAAGGCCCTCCTCTCCCACATCAAGAAGGCCACCGCCGCCTCTACCGCCGTTTCCAAGAACCTTCTCGCCGATGAGGAGTCAACCGTCGCCGAGACCCCTATCTGGCTTACCCTCACCACCAAGAAGCACATCTCCGACACCAACCGTCTGCAACCGTCCAAGATCGTCCTTCCCAACCCTTTGAACGCCGATAACGAGTCGACCATCTGCATCATCGTCGCCGACCCCCAGCGCCACTACAAGAACGTTGTCGCTTCCGATGAGTTCCCCGAGGACCTGCGCAACCGCATCACGCGCGTCATCGACGTCAGCCATCTCAAGGCCAAGTTCAAGACATACGAGGCCCAGCGCCAGCTTTTCAACGACCATGACATCTTCCTCGCCGACGACAGGATCGTCAACCGCCTGCCCAAGCACCTGGGCAAGACCTTCTTCAAGAGCCACACCAAGCGCCCCGTCCCCGTCGTGTTCATGAAGCAGAGGGAGAGGGTGGACGGCAAGAGGGTGCCCAAGCCCAAGGGCCCCAAGGCCAAGCGCGACCCCGTCGAGAACGTCAACGCCAGGCCTACACCAGAGATTGTGGCTGAGATCCGCAAGGCCATTGGCGCGGCGCTCGTTTCGGTATGTTTCCGTGTCCATCAAGGTACATGTTTGCTTATAATACTAATACTGTGATTTCTAGCTGAGCCCCTCCACCAACACGGCCATCAAGGTCGGCTACGCCAGCTGGGAGCCCGAGAAGCTCATCGCCAACGTCGAAAAGGTCATCACCGACGTGGTCGAGCGCTTCGTCCCCCACAAGTGGAAGAACGTCAGGAGTTTCTACCTCAAGGGCCCCGAGACGGTCGCCCTCCCCATCTACCAGACCGACGAGCTCTGGCTCGACGACTCCAAGGTCGTCGCCGACGGCGCCGAGAAGCCCGAGAAGGCCAACATTGGCAAGAAGCGCAAGGCTGCCGATGACAACGAGACCGAGGAGGCTGCTGCTGAGAACAAGGATGAGAGCAGGCCGAAGAAGAAGGCTAAGAAGTCCGCTGCTTCTGCTGCCGCTGCCCTCCCCGAGAGCAACGACGATAAGCTCGACAAGGAGATTGCGACTAGGAAAGCGACGTTGAGGAAGCAGAAGGCTGCTGCGAAGAAGGCTGTTGAGGTTTAATTATCCTTTTGATCTAAAAGGGCTGGACTGGACTGGTTGGAACTGGGTTGATTGATTGAAAGCGACTGCTTGCAAAAGAGAGAATCAATCGTCGGTTGCTTGGCATTTGCTTGGCGTTTTGGCGTCCATGGTAAAACATAAAACACACGTTCGGGTTTCGTTGTTAGGAGGTTAAAGTAAAGGGGGTGTGGTATGGTAGTATCTACTAGTTGTATCTATTAGGAACGCTAGTTGAAGAAGATATCCTTATTGTATTCATTTGACAGCGGATAATTGAGCGAACTTGTGTGGGTGGGCTTGAGACGAAGATTCTGATGGCGAACTTCATGGCGCTTGTTCTCTCGTCGAGTTTGAACCATAGACCTCTCTGGACCTTCAGACTCTTTACCAAGATAAACTAGAAGATTTATTTAATCTAAGTGATCTCGAGTAACAGAGGAGTCCAGCCGTCAAAAGAACATCCAAAGGAAAACGATTTCCTCTCTTTAACACATTCAGTGATCAGATGAACCACACAAAGAGACAAAAGATACCAGCCAACAGCCCAACCTTTCCGGGTTCTAACATTCGATGTGAAATAGTCTGCCCCAGCTCGGTAACTACATCCGATTTCACAAACTTCTCTTTCAGCTTGAAATCATAACCATGAAAAGACATCAACTGACCAACCTGCGCCAACGATTAAGTTCTCGAAGTTGAGAATTTAGCTTTCGATCTATACCAGAAAGGGGAAAGCCAGTTCCCCACCCCCGGATTTACGGTGGCGCCTTGGCAGAACTCTGCGGCACTGTGTACGTGCATAAATATCCACACTTTGCATTATTCCCGGCCGGCAGTGGAAGGTGCCCCACATCTATCACTTCTGGTTTCCCTCTTCTCGTTTCCCTTCGAGCTGCTATTCGATGGACACTCACCTTCTTTTCATTCTCTGCTCGCTTCTTCTCTTCACATACACACGGTGTACATATGGAACTTTGTCAAAGGTTCAGTTCAGCCTGTTCTTGTTGTCGTTACAAAGCCAAAACGTGGGAACCCAGATCAACGGCCGAGAGACATCGGATGGCGGTTGGGACTTGGGACGCCCAATTGTCATGTTCTCGTAAGCTTTTTGCGGAGAAGATGAAGGGGGTTTGTCAGACGACACTCCAGATTTGTGGACATGTCAATTGATTCTTTCGCTTCTTTTGACCTTGAGGATACGACTTGATGATGAAACTTGGGAAGAGCTACGGAATTCAGCATGGAAGGACTTCCAAATCTCAAAAAGCTCTTCGGACACATCGGTGTTGGTGGGAGGCTTTCGCATTGTCACCTCAGGCTTGACTTACACGATGGGAGATCCGCAACAAGAGAGCATTACCCAACCATAATATCCTTTGCTGCTAACAAGGTTTTCAGATTGATCACCATGATAACACCTCCTCATTCCACTCCCCGACTTCCTGGGTTAGATTTCTCATGCAACGATCGGGATCTACTTTTACTGCCGAGAGAGCTGCTTTGTCGTCTGATGATCATGGAACTACCCCAAATCCCCGCCTTCTCTCCTCATCTCCTCCTCGGGAAGCTGACTGATCAACTTCAACCTCCAATGATATCGAGTAACGAGACATCATCATTCAACGGTTCGCTGACAGACAGGTTTGAAGTATGACAAAGTAGTTCGGATCGGGGCGCGCTGTGGCTTCGTCCAACCTTTGGTTCGTCTAACAACCCGCCCTGCCATTGGGAGAAGCTTCAACCACCCTCACCACCTCCTCTTCACTTACTTCGGCAGATGTTCATCACGATGACTATATGTGCAATGAAAGGGAGGGGGAAGGGGGTGGTTACTGGTCTCGCCCGTGGCTCACATATAACCATATGAAGCCGGCCCGGCCCCCTCTCTGGATACCCGGATAGCAACAAGCAGGTAATACATATGATCTCACCCTACCTCCTCTCTCTCTATCTGTGTGCAACACGGGCATGTCACCTACCTGTCGTTGCTTGTGATATAAGCTTTCCCGAAAACCAGGAGGAGTGAAAACGTAACTTCAACAGTTGTCGTGCTACTACTACTATCACGGTTAAAGGTGACATCACTCAAAGCTCGATTTCCGAGCAAGACAGCAAAGATCGAGAAGCTCCAAGCGGTTTCAGTCGACAAGTTGATCACTACCGGCGGCTCAAGATAACATCATCACCATGGCCATCGTACTAGAAGCCAGAGACGGCAAACTCTCGCCAACCCGAGCCCTCATCAACACCACCACCGTCTTACTCTCCACTTACTGGCTCCCCATCCTCCTACTCTCCATTCTCCTCCGCGCCCTCTACAACCGCTACTTCTCACCCCTCCGCAAATACCCCGGTCCCCTCCTCGCCTCCTGCTCCCGCCTCTGGAAAGTTCTCTCCACCGCCCGAGGGCAAACCCACCTCGACCACATCCGCCTCCACCGACAATACGGCCCCATAGTTCGCATCGCTCCCAACGAAATCTCCATCTCCTCCCCCGAAGCCGCCCGCACGCTGCTTTCCGCCGGGAAACGCTTCTTCAAAACGCCCTTCTACTCCGTCTTCCCGCCTCCCGAAAACCCGGACATCTTCACCGAAACGCGCGAAGACGTGCACGCTTTGAAAAAGCGAGTGGCGAATGTGCCGTATAGCATGGCTGCTATGCAGCAGTTATCTCCTTTTATTGATGACACCATCGAACTTTTGGCTAGTAAGATCGATCAGCACATCACTTCTTCCGGTAACGGAATATTTGATCTGGGAGATTACCTCCACTACTTCGCCTTCGACGTCCTCGGGGAAGTCGCCTTCAGCCGCAGCTTTGGGTTTTTGGAGCAAGGAAAAGATGTGGATAACGCTATAAGGACGATTGATAACTCGCAGACGTACAACGGGATCGTGGGGCAGGTTCCCGAGCTGGATTTTTTGCTGAGGAGGAATCCGTTGTGGAGGGTTGTTCCGTGGTTGAGTACGAAGAATGCGTTGATTACGAGGATGGCGCTGGAAGAGATGGGGAGGAGAGAGCCATTCAGAAAAGAGACGGCTGTTTTGAAGACGGAAGGGGATGGGGATGATGGGAGGCAGGATTTGATGGCTAGTTTGATACTGGGACATTTGAAGGATCCGGAGAGGTTTGGGGTGGGGGATGTTTTTGCTGTGGCGCATGGTGCTATGTAGGTTCTTTTACTTTCCCCTCCCCGTTTCATTTGGGATGATGGCTGATGATGGACGGGGGAAAACACAGATTCGCAGGCTCCGACTCAACAGCCTCGACGATGCAATCCTTCTTTTACCACGTTTTATCCTCACCGTCGACCTACCAATCCATCCTCCATGAAATTTCCTCCGCTGTAGCAGCAGGAACCATCCCAGCCACGGGAAACTTAACCTGGAATCAAGCGCAAAACCTGCCTTATTTACAAGCCTGTCTGAAAGAAGCTATGCGAGTGCGTCCGGCTGTTGGACTAAATATCACCCGCTTGGTCCCGCCCGAGGGCGCGGAACTAGATGGCGTCTTTTTTCCCGGTGGTACCAGCGTTGCGGCAAATGGATGGGTTTTGCATCGCGATAAGGCCACGTTTGGACAGGATGCGGATGAGTGGAGGCCTGAACGGTGGTTGGAAAACGAAGAGGAGGCGAGGAGGATGGAGAGGTATATGTTTCAGGTGAGTTTTTTCATTCTTTGATATTTTCCTGTCTATGAACATCTAATGGCGATGGTGATGGTGACTTTTTGAGAAAGTGAAAGGAAAGATGCTAACACTTGAGAAAAACAGTTCGGCGGTGGCAGTCATCTTTGCATTGGAAGAAATTTGGCACTGTTGGAAATCAACAAGGTTGTTCCGAGGCTATTGAGGGATTATAGGTTTGAGTTGGCACACCCGGGACGGGAGTTGAAGGCGAATGCGTCGTTCTTCGTGGTGCAGAGTGGGTTGGAGGCTTTTGTTCGGAGGGCGTGAAGAGTTTCGGACGGTTAATGTGAGTGTCCTGTGTCTATCTGCTTTCAATTCGTGTTGCTTATTTCCCTACTCCTTTGGTTCATTCATTGGTCTTTTCGCAGCGTTTTTCTGGAGTGTCTCCTCTCTGTACGCGTCTGGTAACATCTCGAAGCAAGAATACTAGCAACGTTCCAGTAACCGGGATCTTTTTCCCAGACACAGCACTTGCCGTACCTTGGTAACGTACTTGTTGGATTCCAGTCAAGCTCCACGTGAACTTCCAGGCCACTTACCGAATATCTCACCTACCAGTTCCAGTCTTCCGACGAGGAATAGTACAACCCTGTATTAGCCTGTGAATGTATAAGCAATCAAGATAAACGAGGGCGGGAGGAAGCGAAAGGTGACATCGGCGAATGGGATCTTCGAAAGCTTGAGTTTATCCATATCCCGACTCCGGCCATCACCATTGTGGCCAAGGACACTCTGGAACTCCTACCAAAACACCAAAAATATCTCGTTTCCCTTACCTGAATTCTTGGGACGAACGATTTACGGCTTCCATAGCATCAATTGCGACAGCTCAGTGTAACCAGTGTCGGTTACCATTCCGACTTGAACGCTTCATCATCTTACGGACTTTCGCCTCCCAGCCCACAGAATGACACCTTCACTGTCATCTGAGTCCGACGATGGTTGCCCAGCTCTTAGTTCCTGTTCCATCGGCGGAGCTGACATCCAGGTAGCGAGCAGAAGGAATTCTTGGTTCTGAACCTATGAATCCAGACCATGATATCGCGTGCTACGACAAGCTTTTTCAGATCGATGAAAGTGATGAGGCCAAGGAACATAATGCGAGTAATATATAAGTGATAATCCCCAAGCCAGCCTGGTAATGATCACCCCCGCGCCTTTCTCTTGTGTAGCGTTCTTGGAGAAGAGGAGAGTGAGTTCATTCAGGCACGAACGGACGGCTTCAGATTGAGTGAGGGATCAACCAGGACGTGAGTCTTCGGCAATCAACCTACAACACTCCTCACCCACCCAATCTCAACTCACTCCGCCAGCATGGGTCCTCTTTCATTTTTGCTAAGGGTACTATTGATAACCCTGACGACGATCTCCCACCACAATGGTTTCGTTTTTGCCCAGACGACAGGATGCAACCGAACAGTCAAAGCCAAGGCCGGCGATACCTGTGCCACCATTGCCAACGCCAACGGGATATCGGTCTCCCAGTTCCTCCAGTCTAACCCGGGTATAACCAGCTGCTCACAGCTGACCGTGGGATATGACTACTGCGTGGATGGAGTAGCCACCACCGATCCGCCTCAGCCAACGGGCCCGGACAAGATCATTAGCACTGACGGCACATGTGGAAACGGGGTCACTTGTGTGGGATCCCGCTTTGGCAACTGCTGCTCGGAGCACGGATTCTGTGGAGGGTCGGCCGACTACTGCGGGGACGGATGTCAAGCGGATTTCGGGATATGCGGCGTTGAGACTTTGCCAACCACGGCACCACCGGTCACTTCACCACCTACCGGGCCTTGCGGGACGGTAACGGTTACGAGGACTGCTTCTTACATTTCAGTTACTACAAGGACCGCAACATCTGTTACGACGGCTACCGCGACGATCTCAGCTACGGCAACGATTACCGCAACGGCAACGGCTACGTCGGTGGTTACGACTACGGCGGGTGGGACGACGGCTACGAGGACGGTGACTGCTACTGCCACGGCTACTTCGACGCTCACCAGGACAGCGACCACGGGAGTCACTCAGACATCTGTGATCTTGACCACGTCGACGAATGTTGTCAATGTGACAAATACCGTACCCATCACCGCTACAGCAACATCAACATCCATCTTGACACTCACTACCATCACCACCTCAACCGCTACCACTGGCCTTACCCGCACCATAACCTCCATCATCAACGTAACCAGCACCGTCCCCGTCACCGCCACTATTCCAGTGACCGCCACCACCTTGACCACAGCAACCAAAACCAACACCATCCCCATCACCGCCACTGCAACGGAGACTACAACCATAACCGCAACCTCCTACCTCGGCGTCACTCGCACCTCCGTGATTTACACAACCTCCACCAAGTCCATTTCCACCACCGTCCCAGTCTACGTGACAACAACCAATACCAAACTCGTCACCGCCACCGTCACAGCTACTTCCACGACATACAGCTATAGCATCGCCACTTTAACCACCATCATCACCGACACCACAACTTCTACTTCCACCAAGACCCTTACCTCTACCAGAGTAACGCAGGTCACGTCTACCTCCATAGATACCCTAACCTCCATCATCTACACAACAGCGACAGCGACAGCAACGAAGACGGTCACCGACACCAAGACTCCGCCGGCTGTGACGACGACCGCTACTGTTACCAAGCCAGGGCAGGTGATTACTGTAACTGACACAAAAACGGTCACGGTAACAGCGCCGCCGGGTGGAGGAGGGAATGGAAACGCCCCGGGGCCGGTTGTACCGGGGACTTCAAAAACTTGTGAGTACTCACCTTTTCTTATCACTTATCACCTTGAAACATGCCATACATTGGTGATGAAGCCAAAAGAACCAAACCAGGGGAAAAAGGTTTGGAGGAAGGGGAGGAAATGTGCTAGGTTGAGAGGGAAATGACTGACCCACGATGTACGAGAAACAGGTAAAGCATACGACAAGATAACCAACAACGACACCTGCCGCGATATAGCCAACCGAAACAATCTGTTATTGCTAGATTTGTAAGTCTCTTTTTACCCCTTTCCCCCTAACCACGTAGCAACAGGACACTGACATGGAGTTTGCGAAAAGCTACAAACTGAACCCACAGGTAAGCGCAACGCCAATAAATCCAATCATCTACAGATAACAATCTTGTGGTGGTGGGTTCGATAGAAGCTGGATATGGATCTGTAACTGACTGATACCGGTAATTTTTTTTTAGCTCGACTGCGATAACCTCTGGGCGGGATACTACGTTTGTACTAAGGCGTAGAAAGGAGAGTAGGAAGGAGCAGGATGGTGACTTGGGAGAGATTGGGACGGAAAGGAGAAGATATATGGGCTTGATGATAGTATGCCAATTGACGAGTTCACCAACCTTCGGCTCATGACCTTTCAATGGTTAACAAAGTGTGTTGATGGTCGAGTGTCTGATACCCTGACAGGTCACTTACAGGTTCGCGTTCGCTGCGATGTCAAACCCACACGACTAACACGATAAACACTGATATACTCAAACAAAACCGTTGCAGACTGGTAATCAGTTTAAACCACTTTTTTCTCTTATTCGCTGTTCAGCTCGAACTATAACAAAATCCGCTTTTTAACAACCCCCCTAAAACGCTTTAACAGCACACACCCCTTCTTCCACCCCCATCTCCTCCTCAGTAACTCAGTCACCCCCACCACCCCTCCTGGTCGAACTCCCCAAATAATCAATCGGATTCCTGCACAACGGGCACGTATTCTTGTTGCTGTTCTGGAACCACTTGTACAGACACAAGCGATGAAACAGGTTGTTGCAAGTGTTGCATCTCTTGTCCGGCAGCTTCTTATCCGCCGACACCACCGCGTAGCAGATGGGACACTCGGTGTGGCCCTTGAGCGCGCCGATGATGTTGCGTCTAAAAGCAGCCAGACCGTCGGTGATGCTGCCGTTGGCAAAAGTGATGACTCCCTGCGTGGCGCGCACCCAGCTCTGCCATTTTTTCTCGTTGACGGCTACGCGGTTCTCGCCGATTACTTCGACAGATTCGAGAGGGTAGCCGGCGGGGATCTTGATGGCGATTGAAGCGAATTCTTCGTCGATCTCGTATCCTGCGGACACTTCCTTGGCGGTGCGGTTGACGCGGACGCGGAGTTCCTTTTCGTCTTCTTGTGGCGCTTCTTGCGAGGAGGCCCAGTCGTTGACTTCGTCGAGGGCGTCCGAGATTAGCAAGGGGGCGTAGTATTTGGCCATCCAGGAGTCGAGGGCGATCTTGGTCTGCTTGCTGCGCAGGTCGAGATACCAGGACTTGACGAGACCGGGGAGGAACTTGAGCGAGAGATAGAAGAGGTGGACGAGAAGCCACTGCATATCGCGCTCGGGGGTTCCCTCTTCGGACTGGCTGACGTCGTATGAGCGGATGTGCTCCACGCTGAACGTGTTCTTATCAAGGTTCAGAGCCTGGCCGGCGGAGTGTCCGAGGATGTCGAACATCAGCTCAAGCAAAGCATTGAGCGAGTTGTCAGCTTTGAGGGATTCCGTGTACTGCTTGCGGACTTGAAGAGGGGCCTTGTTGTAGGCGTCGAAGACGAGGTGCCAGCCAAGGAGATAAGACCGAAGATTCACAGGGAATCCGGAAAGGTCCTCATCGGTGTAGGTCTCCACAGGCGGGACAGACTGGATGATAGCCAGTAGCTCATCAGGGAGTTTGGCGACTGTAAAATGTTAGTATGCATTACCACTAGTAACAGCAAACATCAAAAACGTACCCTTATCCTCCAGAAGAGTCTCCAAGACTTCCTCTTCTTGCTGAGCAGGTAGGGCCCGGTGAAGCAGACCAAAAGCAGCAGTCTGAACGTCACGTGAACCTGAAGACAACAAGCCGTAAAGGTTCGTCAACAAGTCCTTCTCAGATGTAAGATGCTTCAGAGGGATCTTCTGGACAACTCTGCAGAGAATCTCATCCAAGATCTGGCGAGCCGTGTTCACAACTTCATGCGGTAACTCGAGCAACCGAATGAGCGCCTTGGACCGGTCAAGCGCGGTCTCTTCCAGGGCCTCGACAAGGTCATCATTGGGGTCCTCCAACGCTTCCATCGCGGCGATGAGCCTAATAGATGGCAGAACGTAGGCGGGCCACCTCTGAGGAGTATCGGTCCTGGCCTTCTCCCACAACAAGAGACAGTAGTCGATGGCTTCCCGCCAGTACTGTCCGTATACCTGGGAAACATTGGGCAAGATCCTATGAACACCCTTGCATACCTCAGCGGTGAGACCGAACGTCATCTCGTCGGGAGTTAGCATCCACGTGTTGAACTGCTTAAGAGCGAAGACGAGTTTGCGCTGCTCAGCCGGTGTCTGTGTTGGAGGGCAGACGCCGAGGCAGATGTTCAGAAGTACCACGCTGTACAGGGTCTTTGGTGATGATGGGAAGCATCCGACAATGTCAGATACAAGGCGGTTGTAAAGGTTAGCGACAGCTTTCGATGACGCAAGTGCCTCGTCAAATCCGATGAGGAAAGCGATGGCGGCGAAGACGGTCTGCGGCGTGGCTCTCATAACGCCAAGCTTCGTGAACCACTCGTCAAATTTAGCGGCAACAGGATATCCATGTACGCTCACCAGAGCCTGGAACAACTCTGTGAGAGCCTTGGATGCGTAGAGAGACTTGGTGCTAAGGTCCACAGTCTGCTGAAGCAGAGACTGAATGAGCTTCTCCACCAAGTTATCTCCGTCAAGGTTGCCGTCCTTCCAGGTGGCTGAAGCCCCGGCAACTCTGGCAAGAAGCGCCGTGCCTAGATCCAGGAATGATTGGATCTCAGCGGATCTCTCTGCTCTGGCATCCTCAGCAGCGCGCAGACTCCACAGTCCATTTTCCTTCATGACGGTCAAGTCATCATTCGCAAGAACAGCAGACAGAAAGATCAACTCCAGCAGATCGGCCGGGAGATTTCCCACATCCACATTACTAAGTAGTTGAGTGGTGTAAACGGCCATTCTCGCGGGAATCGATCGGCCTTGACGATCCCTCTTTTGAGCGGTCGGGGTACTACCCTCACCCTCCGTGGCCAGGAAGTAGGCACCACCAAAGCTGCTGGTAATGGACAGCGAAGGATCTGGGGTATCACGCAAAAAGGTGTAGAGCTCGGTATCCCACGTCTTCGCGGATGGAAGAATATCAGCCAACGAAACACCAGAGGTCAGGACATCCTTGGCATGGCGGACCAAGGTGGTGATATCAAGAGAAGATGGTTCAGCATCAGCCAAACTACGGCGGATGACCTCAAGCCACAACCTATCTCCGCCGTACTGTTTCTGAAGAAGCGATCTGATAGACGCAGCATTGGTTGCCTTCTCAGAGTCAGATGATTCCTCCAAAGTCAACAGCCTCGTAAACAGATCGACAGGGGTCTCAGTGAACAGGGCTGACTTGTTGCGAAGTAGAAGGTCGAGGGCTTTGAGCTCCGGGTCGTACTTTCTACGGACACCCATATCTTGCGCGAATGAACTAGCAAGAGACTGGAGCGCGTTGTCATCCACGATAGAATGAGAAATGCTGGCTTTGCAAAGCTGTTCCACAACGGGAGACGAAGGCTCCTCTTTGGCGAGATCATGCCAGGCCTGAACAATGAAACTCTGCAGTGACTCGCTCTTCTGTGCAACAGCCTGAGGGAGAGGGACAGACACCAATTCCTTGACAATTGGCGTACCAGAGGGGAAGCCACGGCTCACTGCTGCATCAATAAGCTTCGTCCAGACTTGCTCAGAGAAGTCTGGCTGATCCTCAGTAACGGCAGCCAGGCACGACGCCAGATATGGAAGTGATCGAGAGGCAATGAGCTTCTCGAAAGCTTCTTGATCATCAATGGGGAAGACCTTATTGATCAAGTCGGTCTTGGCACACAGACCGGGAACCTTGGTGAAGGCGGCCTTTAGAACAGCCGCAGCACAGAACGGCTTGTAGTTTCGCCTGTAGAGCAAATCTTGTGTGCTATCCAACAGCTTGCTCGATGTCGAAGCGACCACACTTGGCAGATCAGCATCCCCATCCAAGCTTTGTTGACTGGGTGCACCCCTCAAGAAACCTTCTACTAGGGAAAACCAGCGTTCGCCTTGGGCTGCCAGCGCTAGCTGAGACGTTTCGTAGTCCGGAGAAACTTCAGGGAGAGCGTTGGAAAGAGCTGTGGCAAAGTCTTCACCGAGCTTCTGCCACTCCTCCTTAGCTGACGCCTTCGCTTCCTCGCTGGTAGTATAAGGCACGAGCTTCCATGCCTTGAACAAGTGTGATGGTTGCGCATAAGACCATGCTGATGTTTCCGAAGAAGGATACAGGTACTCCCGAGTTAATGGGTACAAGTTCTCCTTGAGGAAGTCGGGACTTGGCGTGGAGCCCGCCGTAATACGATCGACCGTGTTGAGATAGCAGGCCCAAGCAGACGGAGCATTCTGACGACGCTCCTCACGGCTTGTAATCGCAGTCCTCATGGCCTTGAGGAATGCCGAGGCATTGGCAGCGTAATCTGGGGAAGACGTTGGCAGAATAGCAAGAAGCTGATCCAACTCTGTCCAGTATTCATCCGAACCACCCTGAGAACCCTTCTGGACCAATGGCCTTAGACGGTCCAGAGGACTCTTGCTACCCCAAACCTTGGGGAACCGTTTTGTGACGCTGATCAATGCCCTGAAGAGATCCACGGCCGAGCCCCTCTGATCCTTCTTTGGGCTTTCGGCCACCAGGACCTTGCCGACATCCTTCAGTTTGGGTTCTAGTAGACTAGGCTTGTTGTCGAGGTAAGCTGTTACGAGCTGGTAGAAGGCGCGCCGTACGGACGCATCCTCAGATCCTGCGATGGTCCAAAGAGTCTCGGCGTCGAAGAAGCGCTTCAATTCGTCGGGGTATTGGTCGTCTTTGATCGTAGGCAAGATGTGCTGGATCATGGCCATACTACTTCCGAGCACGCGGTAATATTTTGCCTCCATATCCTCCTTCGATGTTGTCCTCTCATCACTAAGAGAGTCGGCCGTTTCTCGGATAGCCTCGTTGGCATATTCTAGGAGCTTTCCCTGGAATGCGATCCAGAACTTTGCCTTTTTTTGGTCCGAGTCGAGAATGTGAGCTGTGACGGCGAGAGCAGCGCGGGCGACGCCCTTGTCCTTGTCAAAAGTTCCAGCTACCCATGGGCCGACGAGCTTCGGTAGGCTTTTTTCGATACGCTTCTTGGCTGACTTGACGAGCTCGAGGAGCAGGGTGTGGGAGAGTTCGCGGACACGGCGATTGTTGTCGATGGAAACACGGGCGTAAAGCTGGGTCCAAACATCGATGACGGAATCGTCGACGGGCTCATCGGACTTCTTGACACATGCTATTATTTCTTCGAGGGCCTTGGATTTTGTTGTGCTGTCTCGCTTGAGGAGGTTCTTGAAGGGCACGATGACGTCTTGAGGGACGTTGGAGAGGTCGGGCGGCGGGGCGACGTAGGATAGTGATGCTGTCGACGACGAGAAGGCGCCAAAGCCACCGGAGCCAAATCCGCCTTTCTTCATGGCGGCTGTGTGTCGTGTGATATGTCGATATACTCGGATATGGAGGTAGAGGTATGGAGGGGAGGTAGAGGCAGTTCAGAAGGCCGGGTTGACTACCGGCGGCGGGGGCAGTAATATGAGGCCGTAGAGGTGTATGGTAAGAGGCACGATAAGCGATGAAAGCTATAGCTGGCAAAGAGAAAGCTAGCTAGAGGTAGAGAATGAGATGGAAATAATGGACGCTGCTCCTAAATTGAAGCCAGCTTTCATAATCCGCGGAGTGATGGCTAACAAAAATGAATAAAAGAGTTGTATGGTGTGAAAGGGCTTCAGTTTCATGCAACCATCGCAGGGTACTCTTGCCAGTTGCGACACGCTGTATTCACGGCGATGAGCCTGCCGGTATGATGATGCCTTGATGCACTTTCACGTCTTTTCTCGGTCTGCCTTTCCTGGTTCCTGGCATCCTGCATCGGTCATGGTGGGGTAGCTTGTCTGCTTGGAGCATAAAACGCCAGTGCACGTGACGCGGGGCACATTTCAACTTTGCTGTTAGCCTTTGCATCCTAATTGCACTATAAACACTAACAGACCAGCATAAATTCCCTGAATTCGCGACTCCCACGGACATTGATGTCTCCAAACATCGTGTTCCCAGGGTCGGTTTTGTTCAATTCTCCTCGGCAGGCCCATCTGGTGGACTCTGATCATCGCCCGCCGATTTTCTCACTGCTTCTCAATCACAAATGATCGAACATTGGCGGTCCGGAGAGAGCTCCTCACAGAGTCCAACACAAAGCCGGAAGATCGGCAGGTCGGATAACCCTCTTTGACTCTTCCACTTGCTTTGCACAGCCCAATCCGGATGGACGCCCAGATGGCAGATTAGAGACCGCCGAGAGATCAGTCATTTCTGATGATGGGTCAGCGGTGTCGTGAGATGCTGGTGTTCGCTTTTTGTTGAGCAGCAATCATCTTCCATCGCCTTCAGATATATTTTGTATCTTTCCGTTCTTGAACTATCACAGCTCTCGTTGTTAGGACGATGACGTAGTTGGCTCGTGCTTTCTACGGCGTGTTAAACAGAGTCTTGTTAATGAAGCCATCGTGAACCAGCATCAGCACCAGGAGGCCCGGCTTACACTTAGTCATGTCCATCTCAAAAGTTCCCTTGGCCGAAGCCATCGTGAAATGAAGGAGTGGATGGAATAACCGAGTGAGCAGATGGTTGGGCTTGGAAATGTTCATCATTGCCATTTTCATATATCCGCCTCCGTCTCTCGCATTTCTCACACTGGCCGACTTAACCAACCATCACCAACACTTTCAAACACTGTTGGTACAGTATCGTCTTGGCGGCTGACCCAGTCTGGTGGCGAGGAGCGGGTTAGCGGGCGCGCGGCCTTGTCCTTAAAACTGTTAGCGCTCTCCGCTTCACGATGCATGTCCCTGTCAAAAATGTCTGGCGCTTCCCCGGATGCCACGGGTTTACTCCACCAGGACTAACATCGTGAAAGAGCGAGAACCCACTGTGAACGTCAGAGTTCAAACCGGTTCTTGAACTATGGTCATCGAGATTCATGATGGTCCTTGTGTTGGCTGTATCTCCTCTTCGGCTCGTCAGAAAGGCGGTCGCGTGGCTTGACTTGAATGTGTGGCCACAAGATACACATGCAAACATTTTGAAGACACCAAAAGGGTCCCTCAAGTCCCTGATTCTTTAAAACACATTGCCTTGCTTCAACCGGCGCATGCAGTAAGAATGCGAGCCCTCAGCAACCTGGGCAAGGGTACTGCTGCCGTTGGCCATTCAGACGCCTTCGAACCGCGGAAGAGGCTTCTCATTTGAGCAACAGTCGGCCCATGTCTTACTGTGACGGGAGCATCGAGAGCGAACAAGGCGGAGGGCTATGCCATCTCTTTGGTTGAAAGGGTCAAGAGGACCAAGAAAGGGGTCCACCCCGTCAACTCAACCCCTGGCCATGGCTGGAGATAGAAAGCATGTGTTTGGACTTTGTGAGGAGCGAGTTCTACGAGTGTTGGGGTCTCCAGTGTCTGCCCCCCTCGTTTACCCCCCATCTTCTCCCAAAAGGTCACTCGTGTCCTTTGTTTCCGCCCAGCAGATTGGTTGACCTCCAATCTCTATGGATGCCGATTCCCGTCTTCCCTCTCACACAGTCTGCAAAAGTCACACGTCTCTTCTACCCGCCAAGCCGCCGTGGAGCTCGTGGCCGCCATGGCTGCAGCAATGTTTGGTTCCGTAGGCGGATCGTCCTTCTTGATCTCCGTGTGCCGCTTCCCAGTTGGGTAAGAGAAGGTAGGCATCGGAGACAGCAAGCCTGCACGTCCCCATGCACAAGTCCCCTTCCCCTCCGCACTTTGCTCTTACTGTGAGAACTGTTTACGGTAGAAAAGAGGGTCCCTTTTTCGGTTGCCGCCCTTGGGATCATATGCTTGGCATGGGAAACCGGGGAGACAATCAAATGTGGTCCCTCTCCTTCAAGATTTAAAACTCACGATGGTTCCCAACGTGTGTTGTTCTGTCGTGTAACTCTTTCTCTCCTCTCATCTTCTTCATCTTCTTCTTTACTTGAATTCACACGTTCCTACATACTAGTGTGGTGGCACTACACAACCCGTCCCATCCACCACTATTCCTATCAGTTCGTGACACTTGGTAACACTTGGGTGCCCTGTGTTTTACTAGAGTCACCGGAAGGGATAGAGCATTGCAGAAGAAGGGGTCATTGTCATCGTCATAATTGACGTTTATGCTCGTCCATACTTGGCATTGACCACACACGCCTTTGTCCGTGTAAGTGAACACCCCACCCCGATTCGATCCGCATACTTTTGGCCATCGTCATGCAAAGCAAGAGCATTTAAGACAGAAACAATTGCACTTTCCCACTTTCTATTCATGTGTCTTGTTAAGTAATTCTCAAAACTGACCATAAATTTTAATTGCCAGTGTCCGCCAACACCGAGAAATGTCACATCGGTTTCAGTCCTCATAACACCACCACATATTCGCCATGTCGTTGACTTCCGCTTCCACCCCCACTTACCGTGCAGGTTGGGCCAAGGCCTCCTCTCTGGCTTCCGGCGCTGCTGTAGTCCGCCATCAGCACCAGCAAACACGCGGCTTTCGCTTTGGCCGCCCTGGGTCATCCTACTTTGACGCCGACACCCAAGATGTCTGCCAACGCCAACGCCGAATTCGCTACAAATACTTCCAGACTTTGAACCGCCGACTTTCCTGGGAGCAGCACCCCCTGGCTGAGGATACAAAGACGACGCTCAAGCGCATGTCCAAGGACTATTGGTACCCCGTTGAGCAACATAATTCTGCGCGGAGACATGCGGACGAGGAAATTGCTGCCAACACCATCAACAACCCAACCGGCATTCGCCCAGGCCAAAATATCGAAGATGTTGAGCGAGCACCCCTCGAGGACTTGCTATTCGGAGATGCCAAGGGCCAGACCAAGACAAAGGCAGAGGCTTCTTTCGAAAAGTCAAAGCGCAACCGGGGCAACAAGAACAAGAACAAGTCGGTGAAAGCGGAGTCGGACTATGTCATTGATCCTATCACCAACCGAAAGATTCTCCAATCGGCCACATTGGGTCTCGACAGCAAGACCCCGTCATCCAGTCCTTACACGTCTCAATTCACCAACCTCAGCCCTCCAGAACTGGACGCTTCAAACCCCATTTTCTACGATGGCCCACCACCAGAAGCGGAACTCAAGTTCTACAGTCAGGTTAAGATCGATGACGCACCATGGAACCCAATCGACCCAGCTTCTGCCATGACTCTTTCCGATGTACTACTCAAGGATACATCCGCCCCTGACTTGTTGAACACTCTCTCATCCAACCAGGCTCAAGTGTCTTGGCACCCTAACACGGGAATCGCCGCGACCACAGCCGCTGTACCGCCATTGGGTTCCCAACCGCAACCGGTAGTTCCCGAAGCAACTGAGACCTTCAAGCCCCAGGCACAGCAGGAATCGACGTCCGGTGAGCTCAGCAAGTACGGGCCTGTTAGGGCAAGCGAACCTGATGGCAAGTACAAGAACAACACAGAGCCAGTCGCCAGCCAGTCCGAACTTGGGAAATACGACGCCGTTCGCAGCCATGAACCGGATGGAAAGTACAAGCAGGTCTCGGAGGAGAATGTCAACAAGGTGGAACTAGGCCAGTACGGTGCCGTCCGCAGTCACGAACCCGACGGCAAGTACAAGCGGCAGAAAGAGTTTACCAACACTTCAGAGTACGATCCGGCGGAGTTGGCCCAGTACGACGCAGTCCGTGCTCACGAGCCCGATGGCAAGTACAAGAAGGAAAAGACATTCACCAACACCCAGGAATACGACCCAGCCGAATTGGCCGAATACGTTCCAGTCCGCAGCCATGAACCTGATGGCATGTACAAGAAGGAGAAGACAGTTAACAACTATGACGAGTACGACCCAGAAGAGCTGGCCAAGTACGACGCTGTTCGTGCCCATGAGCCGGACGGTATGTACAAGAAAGAGAAAGAATTCACCAATACTTCGGAATACGACCCGGAGGAACTAGCTCTGTATGAGGACGGTGTTCGCGCCCACGAGCCCGACGGGATGTACAAGAAGGAAAAGGAGTTTACAAACTACTCCGAGTACGACCCCGCCGAGCTGGCCAGCTACGGTGCCTTCCGCGCTCATGAGCCGGATGGCATGTACAAGAAAGAGAAATCTTACACCAATTATTCCGAATATGAGGATTTGGACACGTACGATAAGCCATTCCTCAGCCACGAGCCCGATGGGAAGTACGCTGCTGAGATGGCTCGCGCCCAGCCGGCGAGATCCGAACCCAAGGTGTTGAAGGAGCTCCGCGAGCGTCAGCAGCAGCCTGCCAGCGACGCAGCTTGGGATGCCCACTGCCAGACCAACGCGGCCGAGGAGGCCAAGGTAGCAGAGGAACTGTCCCAGTACGGTGCCTTCAGGAGCCACGAGCCCGATGGCAAGTACGCCGCTGCTGCTCAGGGGCAGAAGCCTGCATATGACGCTGCCGCTGATGAAGAGAATGCACTCGAAGCGTTTACCTATGAGGATGCCCAGACAACCACTTCCGCCAGCACCCAAACCACCTCCGAACCAACCCTATACAAGATCCTCGCCTTCAATCCCGACACCCAAACCGTCGAGGCAGCCGACACAACCTCCACCGTCCTCCCCTCCACTTCTGCCACCGGCTCCCCTACCTCTTCCCCCGCCGACGTCATCCCCCGCATGACCAACATCTCCAAATTCCTCCCCTACTTCGCCCGTCTCGAGTCCGAAGGGTTCGAAATCGCTGCGGGGTCAGGGGACGTCCTCGTCTTTCGCAAGGTCCGCGACGCTGTTACCCCTGAGCCTTCTATCACAGCAACTGGCACAACCGGTAGTGCGAGACAAGCAGTCGCGGCTAACGGCGCCCCTCTCAACCCCATCGACATGACAGGCGGTAGCAGGAGGGATTACCACCACGTCGCTGCCGGAAGGTTCGCTAGTCCGACGGGGTTTGTCAACTACAACTTGCCTAGTGCAGCTGGTGCTGTTAATCAGGCTAAGGTTCATTATGAACAGCCTGCGTCTGCTTTTGAGGGTCAGCAGGAGCACCACCAGCAGCAGCAAGAACAGAAGCAGGGAAAGAAGAAGGGAAGCTTTCCTAAGCGAGCGGTGATGGGTGCTGCGTGGGTTGTTGGTGGTGCGTATTCCGTGGGGGTGGTGAGGGAGTATTTCAGGACTGGGGGTGTGGATGGGAAGGGGCATAAGGGTCTCTAAACCCAAGGGTTTTTCTTTTGTTGGTTGAGTAAACGATTATGATCATGAGTGGCGTTTTGGGATTGGTTTCTTTTTCGGCATTTTTCATCTTTAGTTTTCTTCACGCGGCGATATAGTCGTTACTGTCTGTCGCTGCAGACAAGTTTTAACATCATCATTACCATGGTTGGAAACATCGGACATGGAAGGATAAGGAGCACTACGGGTTACGGATACCATACCTAGCAATTATCGCTAAAGCAAGCATACAGTAGCATACTCTCGTTGATACATGGATAGGACAATTGACGCATGGATCAATGAATGCTTTAGAGAATGCGTGATACAAAATACAGGCGCCTAACTCCCGGTTGAGTGAGGGTCATGATAGTAGTACAAGGTACGTCATTTTAGGAATCATCCGATTTCCCCTCCTCAGGTCATCAGCCGAAAATCCAAGTGCTCTCTCTACAACTCGCTCCTTCGTGCTATCGCCGTTTTTGCAGGATAGAAAAAAAAAAAAAAAAACCCAAAGCCCAATTAACCCCATGTGACTTCTTTCCGTCGCTTGTCGAATTGCAATCTGATTCCCATGTTCCAACGTTTCCCTCGCCCATAATGCTTGATCCAATGCCGTTTTAATCCCATCCCACATCCATCTCATAGTCTCATGTCGTCTCATGTCGTAGCGTATCTTATCTTCCGAATGCCCATGTTGGTGAATATTCCAGTCGCTTCTGCATCTCCTTCCTCATCGCCATTGCCGTTTCCCATGTTCAGGAGGTCATGTTGAGTGTAGCCGGGTTTTAATACCCAGTGTGCCCTTCTTCAGTGAAACCTTCTTGTCCTTCAAGTCTTGCACTACCGCCCGTCGACCCACTCCGGCTCTGCATCAAGTGCTTGTACTCCTCGTTGGACCAGCTTTGGCGGCGGTCGAGTTTGGGTTGCCATGTGCTGGTATTGTTCATCGCTTTCTGGGCATATGCGTCTGTGGAAGAGGAGTTGGATGAGGTGGATTTGCTTCTAGCCTTGGTTGAAGTGGGTGAGGTGGTGGTGGTTGGGGATTTGGTGAGGTTGGTGGTGAGGTCGGTATAGGCGGGGGAGGTGATGATGGCTGTGGGGGTTGTTTTGGTGGACATTTTGTCGAGATTTATGTAGTTGTATTGACGGTTGGGCTTGGGTTGGTTTGATATTGTTGGTGGTAGAGGTTGTTGGTGGTGGTAATCGATGAGGTTTTTGTTGGTTTTGGTTTTAGTTTTGGTTTTGGAGTAGGGTTGTAAAAGATTCAGAGTCTTGTAACTGAAAAGATGTCTCTCGAAGTTCTTGAAGTGTTTTCCGTTCTTGATGTTGCTTTGGGTATCAAGAGTTTCGGAGGAAAGTGCAGTGTTGTCGCTGCCTGATGTTTCGCTTAATGCTGTGGTTGTAACTTCCAGATGGAATGTTGTAGTATGAGACAAGATGTTACAAGAGAAAATAAGTCAGTCAAAAGCCGGATGCGACACACCCATTTATCTTTTTCCATCTCTCTCAGCCGAGTGTCGGGAATGGTCTGACGTATTATTATCACATAGATCCCCACATCGAGCTATTCTCCTCACCGGAGTTAGACGAGACGAGAGGCTGGAGGCGATCAATCCCGACCCCTCTCACCTCATTGTGCATCTCGAAGGTTGCCACATTGTTGGACAATTGGACAATCAACTTCCAATGAACTGACAGAAAATGAGATGATTGCACAATTGGGTGGTGATACACAACAGGTGAGGTTCTGACCGAGAAGCTCTTATCGGCGTAAGTTACGTATGACAGCTGCTTATCGGTCCACTCGCTGTAGGGCTGGTCGATTAAGGGCTCCACCCTTCCCGTCTTTGACCGGTCCTGCCGCTGGAGATCGACGTGAACCCCCTGTAAATGGAGGCGTTTTAGTGGAACTGGAGGACCCTGATGGCGGAGTGAGGTGACGTTTTCTGCCATTTTTTTTGTCGTTTTCGTTTTTCTGTCAAATTGCACAAACATTTATTTTCTTCAACCCTCTTTGATACCATTGTTGATGACATTGGGAGATTTGGTCTGGCATGAATACGAAGAGATTATGTACAAGAAAACTGCCCTTTTTCCACCTTGACATCGAGATCCGACGAGACCGGGCCTCGACGCCGCTGACGGTCACCGGTCACCGGGTCAACCTCACGATGTTTTGATCATGACCTTAGCCGAATCACGGAACAACCCCTCACGTCCGAATACCGACGCCGACATCGCACAGCACCACTCCCAAGTCTCGACCACTCGCTTAAAATCGTCACCGGCTCCCAACAGTCCTCACCTCGGTAAACCTTCCCGGCCCTCCCTCCTCCTCGATCCGCCATGCATCCGGTAAACTCCTCACACTCGCCCACCCAATACTGCCCTTTAACGACCCCAAAGTGTTACGATGTGACGCCCAGTAACGTCTCGGACTTCTCAACACAATCGGCACTGTTTCTCCCTCCCTTGACTTCAACGATAAAGACTCTGGGATTTCCGGCAACGCCTTCTCCGAACTATAAACACTAGACGTAACCCTCGTCGTCGAACACCGCAGAGGCGAAAACGTCTTTTTCGGTTCCTGAATCAACACTGCCACTGCTGCCATACAACCGGGGTCATTGGGTTTTTCGCCAAAGGATTCGCGGATTGATCGTCGAGCTTTGAGCGAGGAGGGCATCCGTCGATGGTATTGGTTAGTTCTGCCAGTTGTCAAGAAGAGGTTCGACATTCGGGACATCCAGGGTGGACGAAAGATTGGCGGGTCACCGATGCCTTGCCCGTCGAGTTCAACGGGGGAGGGGTTTATGGCTGCTTGTCCCATGTCTCTAACGTCTTGTATGTTGCCTGGAGGTGGAGGCGGGGGTATCTCTGGGTGATCCAATTTCGCACCGGCAACGAGGCGGTCAGTCGGCAGCAGCGAGCTGGAACTATCCGAGCGTTTGACTTTACGATAACTGTTGCCCTTCCGTAAGAGGGCAGACAGGGACAAAGAGGAGGGCCAGCGTAGTCGTGGAAGGCTTGGTCTTGCCTTGCCATCCCCGCGTTTTCTTCGTCGCCTGCTGATGAGGACATAGGACAGGATCCAGATCATGACGGCTGCCGACAGGCTGAGGAGCAGGATCAGGGTTATGCTTGACCCATGCTTCTTGGTTCCGGTATTAGTATCGTCTGATTCTGTGTCGCTAGACTTGGTGAGTGGAGGCGTGATGGCTGTTGGGAGCCCCGATATCATTGTTGTCCATGTCGCCTGGGTCGGTAATGATGGGTCGAACTTCGTAGGGTTGGGTGCTGGTTTGCTGTCTGTGAGCAAGACCTCTGAATCGTCTCTCCGGACCATGGTAGCGAATGTTTCCATGATCGGGGGAGTGGTCGGTGTCGTCGCTGACTTGCAAAATCGGTCGACGATGAGTTGGATGTGGAGGTCGTTGTGTCGAGTCCACGTTCGGTTAAGTTGATGACTATCAAGTCTGAGCTGATAGATTGCGGATCAAGTGAACTGCCTCACATGAGCTCAGGCTAGCTTCTGCTCGTTGAGCTCGTGTTCGAAGATTGGTTCTGAAATCCGTGCCAGTTGCTGTGTTTGATGATGCAAATGAAAGGAGAAGGCACAGATGGCAGGTCGGTCTTTGGCACTGCTCGGTATTAGGTGTCGTTGGTCGATGACGGTCGGGGTTATCTGGTCAAGGCCTGCTTGACATTCCGGTTTTATCGACAGAGGAAAAGAACGTAATTCGAGGTAGAACCGGAGATCCTCACACCTCAAGTGGGTGTGTTCAAGAAAGAAGTTGCCTGGAGAAGCTGAACATGAACGCCAGGCAACGGGACAACTCAGGAACAGAATATGGTAATGCGGCCGACGTTCATCAAGATAAGGGGTCAATATTCCCACATATCGATCATGTGGTGATGGTTTCTTGCCACCTTTTTCTCCCGATGTTGATGCGCAGAGTCGTGGCGCAGCTCTTCAGACTCAGACTCAAACCCCCAACAACACATGCTCGAGGAGGCACACGCGGCCCCCATTATGACTTGGGCTCTACTATCACAGCATCATCACTTTCAGTTCGTCAATCCGCATATCAACTATTCAATCGCCCCTTAAGTCTATTAACGACCGCGCTATCTGTTTCATACGTACCTGATCGAGGGGTCTTCACTGGTGGCCATAGAGCATCAATGGCTCTCACCCATTCATCTCTTCATCGTTCAATCGGCACATCCTATCTCATCATTCCCATTCTCTCCCACGCCTCATTTCTTACAATTCCTTTAAAGAAGCCTTCAACTCCTTATCAACAACATCTTTCATACCTTGGCAGGAGTAGCAAAACATTACATGCGCTCAATCCTCAATCTTGTGCCCCCGACACCAGGAACGAGGTTTCAGGGGCGCGTGGCGCAGAATGAGAGAGTAAGGCGAACTCAGCTGTCATCCAGTGTAACGCTGAACGAGCGTGAAGTAGGTGTAGGGCTGATTCAGCAATTCAGCTTCAGCTGTAACGTCATGAACTACCTTCCAAAAGAAGAAGAAGGCAGCCTTAGGTTGCAACCTTTAAGGCGTTTTTACGTGTGGAAGGTTATGGGCAGGTGGTTGAACCTGTGGGAAATGGCGGCGTGAGAGGGTTGTTTTATCATGAAGCTGGGGGCAGAGAAATGGATGTGTCCGTCTGGTAGGGCTGCGCAGGCAGAAACATAAGATTAGGTAGCTCTGAATCTTGTGTGTTCTGAAGTCTTGGACGATCTTGGAAGGCCATTAGAAAGCGGGTTCAAATTCTCTCTAGCAAGGCGCGGTGTGTGAGATCAAGTGGTTAGCCGTTTAGTCGGTAGCTGTCACCGAATAGATGACAAACAGATCCTGAAGCACGACTGACCGCCACTCGTTTTCTGGACTTACACGTCTGAGGGTATGTGTGTTTCCTACAGCATCTTGGCTTTTTTGTTCGTGGTCTCTCGCATGCTCAATACGGCGCTATCCGGGGCCAAACCGGCAGAACACATGCTGCCCGTCTTGTGGAAAGATTTCCATCGTTTGGTCTCCGGGCAGCAAACGAAGCCAAAGTAAAGAGTCAATACCGCTCTTCTCTTGCTACGCGCTTGCCATACTGGCCGTTTGCGTTTTCTTTCTTTGCCAAAGATGACAAGCCGGTGCCGATGCGGACATCCATCTCCGTATGAGGAAGGCACGACGGGGTCTATGTGGGTGAAACTTTCGGCTCTACATCCAAGCATATACTGAGAGGAAGTACCGGTATTTCTACTCCGTGTTGAGGAGTCTTCCGCTTCCATCGGTTTTCTTCCCTCGCTGTCACCAGAGAATCCAGCTCTGAACTATTATCCTCTATCCAGCCCTGTAAACTATTTGATTCAGATCGACTTCAACTCCCATCACTTAGCTACGACAGCGACCTTGCTTCACCAGATTGCCTGCCACACCTTCTCTCATTTCTCAGTCGACAACAGCCCACAATGGAATCCATGGAATCCTTGGAACGCGACCCCGATGTGCTCATCCGACCAGCTCTGGGAGAGACAGTCCCCGTGGGCACCTTATACGACGCCCGCACCGACAACTTTCTTCCCAACTTTGCGACAGACATGCCGGCGGATCTCATCGATGTCCATCCCAACGCCAAATCTACCGTTATGCTCAGCAAGGTGACCACCATCCGCGACAAGCTCAAATACATGCACGTCTCACCCGAACTCGGCGCCAGCGTTCTATCCAAGCTCTCGCCCAAGAACTGCTTCGCTCCGTATCTGAGAAACCTGAACGGATACGACCTCAACAAAAACGTGGCCCTGACAACTCTCCACCTCACCATCACGACCATGACGGAAGAACTCAGGCCCCATACCACCAGCAACAGGGACTACAACATGCAGGTTGGCCAGGCGGTGCCGACGCACATGGTCATTGGTGTCACTTATGGTGCGCAGTTTATCGTTACTGCTCATCACTATTCCCCCACCAAACTTACCCCTGCCGAGGTTCAAGAACACCAGGAGCGTCTGGAGTCTTTATTCAGAGAGTTTGGAAGAACTGCTCTTGAGGCGGACAGAACTTCTGGAGGACATTCCAGCCAGCAAGCCAGCACCACCGACCAGCCGGCACCAGCATCCGACGATCAAGAAGCCAACAAAATCTTCGCCAACTACGAAGTCTCAATCGTCAGCAACATCACGACCAAGGGCGTAAAGAAATTCGTCACCTCCTGCCCGACTCCCCGGGCATTCATCGACTTCCTCCGCTCGCACTTGTCACAGCATACCTCTGAGGAAGGAGGTGACAAAGGAAGAGGAAAGCCAGTCCGCTACATCCTGCTCTCCCTCTTCCCGCAAATTATGCGCATGTACGGCATGCGAATGTTTACCCAGCCTCCGCTTAAATACATGGAGCGGTTCATTAGGATTCTGGATGATTACGCGGATGCGAGGCTGGTTTGTATGGATTTTGTTGCGCGTTGCCAGGGGCAAATTCAGGAGGCTGGCCTGAAGAAGGGGGACCAAATCGACGCCGGGAAATGCAATGGTGGAGGAATCACGTTGACTACAGACCAAGTCAACGACATAAAGGAGCGCGTCCGGTTGTCTCACAGGGAACAGCAGCAACAACCTCAGCCCGCCGCCTCCTCCTCCTCCTCCTCCTCCTCAGGTCAGCAAGGTCAAGCCCAACCCCAACCCGCCGCCGCTCAAGGACAGCAAGGCCAAACAAACCCGCCACCTCCATTCAACGAAGTCATCTTCAAATCTCTAGTCTCGACGACGCTGGTACTTTTCCGCACCGGGAGCCCACTACTACTAGATGGTGGAAACTCGGAGTTTGAGGTGATTTTGGAGAGTGGGGAGAATGATAAGACGGGAAGTCCGAAGGGTGTGTTGGCGGTTTTGTTGGATTATTTGCCTGTTGGGGGCGGTATTGAGGAGGAGGGACGTGGGAAGAAAAGGGAGGAACTGAAGAAAATGGTGGAGAATAAGGAGGTTTCTTACAAAGAGTTTCGGAAGGAGATGTTGAAGGTTGTGGAGGAGGGTTTCAACAAGAGGGGTGAGGAGGAGGGGGAGAAAGAGAAGGAGGAGGAGAAGGAGAAGGAGAAGGAGAAGGAGAAGGAGAAGGAGAAGGAGAAGGAGAAGGAGAAGGAGAAGGAGAAGGAGAAGGAGAAGGAGAAGGAGAAGGAGAAGGAGAAGGAGAAGGAGAAGGAGAAGGAGAAGGAGAAGGAGAAGGAGAAGGAGAAGGAAAAGGAGGTTGAGTTGACGAAGGGGATGGGGGAGTTGGATGTGGAGGATCTGGACTGAGGAAAAGAGTGAGTACTGAGTTGTCTTTGAGGTACTACGGAAGAAGAATTGAGAAATTTCCCATGTACGTTGTGTCGAACAGATGTTACTTCAGTGGAGGGCACAAGCTGCCTTGGAAGAGCTAGGAAGAAACCGGTAGACAAGGGACCAAGAAGAGAAATAGGTAAATAAGACAAAACAGCGAGTGTCTATGAAGCCTTTGCAGAGCAGGGACGAAATCAAACGAAAAGATCTGGATTTTCCTCAGGAGTAAGCGTGTAAGCAAAGTGATGCTTCTTCTGCCAGAGATAGTGAGATGATCAAATTTTCTAAAGCTATATCGTCTCCATGTGGAAATGAATGTTTCTATCAAGGTGTTTCGCAAAAGATGCCTGCCGTTTCATGCCATCTCCTAATCCGCTTGCACATCTCGTCTGATACGTAATTGCTGCTGCCTAAATCTTCGTGGATCATCCACGAGGGGTGTATAGGAAGACCTTTCCCACCCGCCTTTCTGGTTCCCAACTTCTTCCTATCTTTAGTAATTTGCCCCCGGCTCCCGCTCCGGACTCCGGCCCCATGAGGGCGCCGGTTATCAAAACAAATCCATCACAAGTCCAAGGCCGAAGGTTTCATGAACTTCCCAGGATGGCTCCCCAGCTGGCAAGGCCAGGCGCCCAGCCTCTATGCCATGCAATTGCCGTACTTATGGTGCCTCCTTCCTATAAGGAAAGCACAGCTGAAATACTCGGCCGGGGTGAGATGAGCATCGTACTGGGGCTGGCGAGCGAACCGGTTCGTTCTTTCCTCTTATTTACCTCATGCCGCCGTTCTATAAGATGTGGCCTTTATCTGGGAATGAGCTAACCATGGTCCGACAGAGACGAAGTGTTCCTTCCTCAGGAAGGAGGAAAACTCTGCTGCTGGACGTCTGTTGCTACTCCTAGACCTTCTCTTCTCAGCAACAGACGTCCAGCAGAGTTTCTTACTTTTCCATTCTTAAAACGTCCTCGCCGCAACTATGGTTCAAACCAGAAGCTCCAATCGTCCTCCCGACGATTACGACTCCGACGACATGCCACTCGCGGTGACAAGAAAGAGAACCCCCGTATCCCAAGATGTTGATTACGATTACATTGAAGATGATTCCGAAAGTATTGAGGATGATTCCGGAAGCATTGGAGATGATTCCGAAAGTATTGAGGATGATTTTGGGAAATTCTAGACACACACACGGTCGATTCTACACGCACACACGGTCCACCAATGCCAACTGATATGTAATCTTGGCCGTTTTGTATGGTAAAATCGGGTTTTGTTATGTCATATGGCATCCTTGGCAATTTTGACAGGTACGCCGAGACCGCCAGAGTCGTGATAATTTTATGGTGTTGAATATAAGATAAAATAAAGTACAATAACGCTGAGATCTTAATATAACTACTCCTATTTACTTTAGATATTTACCGCTGGTATTCTAGTACTCCTCCCACCATTCCTCCTCGTCGCTATTGATTACGATGGGGCCGTTCTTACCACCCTCCTTATTATCCCTCTCTCCGTTATCCCCCATTCCCCCCATTTAGGGTGGTATTGTGTTGTGTTGTGTTGGTTGCGTTATGTTGGTTGTGACCGTGTGCGGGAAATTCGAAGTTCGCACGACCCCAGAAAAATTCGTAAATGTAACGTGCATTTAGATTGGGGTATTTACGCGGGGAAAACGGGGATTTTATATGCAGTTGTTATAGCTGGTAGGGAGCTGGCAGGTTGGGCGCGGGTAAGGGTTATGTATGGACCGTGTGTGCGTGTAGAATCGACCGTGTGTGTGTCTAGATATTCTCATGATTTTACCGCCTTCGAGTCCTTTGATGATGATGATGATGATGCGATCGATACGCAACCAGACCCAGGATCAAAATTCATCATTAAAGCCTATAGCGCCTACTGTGTCCATGCGGGTGGTCGAAAGCTTCAAGTCGCGAAGGCATTGCCAGACATCATGTCGCTATTCACAACAGTTACCGACTTGGAACTCCAATGCCGGGCGCCAGGTTTCCTAGACATGGTGGACTAACCTATGTTGTTGGAAGACGTCCTGGTTCATACAAAACCTTGATTGGATGGGATAATATACCGGATCGCTTTTTGCAAAGGTATTTAATGACATACAAAACCTTAATTGGATGGGATAATATGCCTGATCGCTTTTTGCAAAGGTATTTGATGACATAAAAAACCTTGATTGGATGGGAAAATATGCCTGATCGCTTTTTGGAAAGGTATTTGATGAACTTGACAAGTCATTTAAAATTTCATGGGAGACGTCTTCAAAAATAAAATATACCTCATTTTTTAAACGAAAGGGATCAGTTGAACATCCAAATGCCTAATAAAGTCGACTCCAGGCCTTAAGGTAAAAAAAAAAAAAAAAAAAAAAAAAGACCAAAAAACCAGTATTACAGTGTACCTATCTATCTACCCAACAAAATTCACTAGCTCTTCCTTGCACCCCTCGCATTCCATATCAAATGACACAAGATTATTCTGCCGAAGCTCATTATCCAGAAGAAACCCACAGAGACATCAATCACATTGCCCAAAGCGAACACCCTACCGAGATGAACTATCACCAAAAAGAAACCGAGCAAGTCTCGAAGCCTGTAACCGGATCGCGACCGTGGGGTCCCAGTGAGAGTCCACCTCCATCGCCATTGTGGCGCTCTCCCCTCCGAGTCTTCCCTCATGCGAGACATGAACGACCTCGTGATGCGGTGCCGGGCCTCCATCACCCCCAAGTCTTCCTTGATTCGAAACATGGACAACTTCCTGCCCATACCCCGAGTTCACAGGAACATTTCCGGACATCGAGGCTAGCGGGGCGAACCGGTTTGACATGGTCATCAGCTGGCTTCCGTTCTTCTTTCGGCGGGTGGTCAACCTGCCCTTGCTGGCCTTTGTCCAATGTGATCCGGCGGACACGTTGTATGACCGCTCCCGGAACGAACCCTCGGCAGCTTTCTCGTTGACCGTGACAATTCTCCGAAGATCATCGCCAAAATGCGGCAGGCCGTACAAGCTATCGACGAGCTGTCGAACACCTTGGTCGTCAACAACAACATGATCTGCGTCGCCCCGCTCCATGGCCTCGGTGAGAACTTTGACCTTCTGGACGTGCTCAGCCCGGTACTTTTCGAGCATCTCCAGAGTGTCCTTCTTGCCACCAGCTTTGATCTTGAGGCGCTCTTGGTTGATCAGATGGTCGACATACTCGATGGTAGCATCATTGTAAGGTTCGATGGCATGGCGCTTGAGAAAGAACCCAAACTGGATGGCTGCTTCTTGGACCTGAGCATACTCAAGCTTGAACTCCTCCACGGCCTCTTTGCGCATGTCGATTGCCTTTTCTTGAAGCTCCAGCTTAGATGCCCATCGGATCAGATCCTGTGCGATGTTTTTGTCCTCGTATCTGTAGGTCATAGATCGATAGTCGTAGTAGATGTGCATGTGGTCCATGAAGTTATGGGTGCAGATCTTGCAAAAATCGTTCTGCATCGCCCAGCAATCCTTGAGCGCAGGATCACCCTTCGAGTTTCTCTTGACCGAGTGACCAAGACCACAAGGCTTATGACACATCTGCTTGTAGACAACCACCGTCTCATCACGCCCCTGGAAGTCGCTCCGAACCTCGACGCAGTCATGATGGGTACAGATTGTGCGAGGCGCATCCACCTCATACGACTCGACACTCTCGCGTTGGACATAGAGGCTTTTCTCGAGTTCGTCCCTGGAAAGCTTCCCGGTCTGAAGTTGTTTGATCTCGTCGTTGTTGACCGCGATTGTACTGGCAATCTTCTGAGCAATAAGAGCCATGGGTTCTGTCAACTTGATAATCAAGTCACGGGTCTCATTGAGGTTGATGGTGCTGCGAACGTTGTGAGGCGGAAGTTCCCCGATGTACTTGACAAGTCGTCTGCACTCAGCGACGGAGTACTCCCAGCTTCTCGTGTTGTCTTCGAGGAGGCCCATGTCAATGCCTTTCTTCTGAGCAGCCAGATAGCGGAAGCTCTCCGAGTCAAAGCAATACACGTTGTTCTCATACAGCCCCAGCTTGACCGTGGTGTAGTTGCTCAGAAGTGCCTCCAGGGGTTTGAAAGTATCGCCGGGTTTGTAGTTTGAACCACGAGTGTTGGTAAATCCGAAGACGATATTGGTAGCAGCGTTCCGGTGCAGCTGGGTCAGGAGTTGCTTGATGCAAAATCGGAACATGACCGTCAGGCGCGAGGCATTGGGCTTGAGAAGGATCAATATTCCATGCAGTTTCTTATAGGTGCGAAGCACACGGAGAATGTCGGCCATGTTTCTGTTGTCCTGCTCTAGACCTCTGGTGTCGCCGATGCCAGGCGTATCAATGAGTCGGACTCGTGTGTTGTCAATATCAACCGTATACACGGCAGTTGACTGAGTCGCTGACTGCCCGCGAGATCCATCATGCTCGCTTTTGCTGGACCCGATCTTGATGTCCTTTTGAACAAATTTGCCTCTGCCATCTGAGTCGTCTTTGAGCTGGGTACTGAAGGAGCATGGGATCACCCACTTCAAGTCATCCGCTTGCAGAGCATCCTCGAGAGTGTCGTAGCTCAGATAATTGACAAACGCATTTACCCATGTTGATTTGCCCACTCCGCTTTCTCCCAGAATCAATATGTTCATTTCATCGAACGGCTTCAAACTGTCGAGGAGTTGAGAGAGCACCGGACGCTCGTACTGTGTCCATTGGGAGCCGTGTCGGCAATCTTGACATTTAAAGAGCCAGTGATCGAAAGGAGTGGCCCCGCAATCACAGTAAAGTCGGTCATCAACATGGCCGTACTCGACAAGTGAACGGCATGTAGCACAGATCCATTGGCAATGCAAGGTCTGATCGCAACTCTGACGAGGACACGGGACCTTGACAGGGCGTCGTTGAACTGGCTTGGTGTTCACTGAGCTGTCCAGCCACTCCTGGTCATATTGCATGATGCAATTCGATGCCAGAATCTTGCGATGTTCTAGAAGATCCTCAATGAAAACACGGCCGCTCCGATATTGCGAGATGAACACTTTGTCCAATGGTGTACCGGCAGCATCACAGTCGACAGCAAGGAGCAACGTCCGGTTGCTTTGAGGGGAAGAGAGCTCCTTGAAGAGTTGAATAGTATCATCCCACTCGGGGGAGCTTTGTAGACTGCTGTTGAAGTTGAGGACAAATGCGTCATCGTAGTTCCCGCGTGAGAGAATCGTAGTCGGAGAAGTCGAGTTGTAGCCAATGTATGTCGCCCCTAAGCTGCTCATTTGATCTTTGAAATCAAGCGACCCACGATGAATTGCAATGGCGCGGAGCTTTTCAGGGGAGAGCTCACTGTCCTCGATGCCTACAAGCAAATCGCGGAGGCTGTTTTCGTTTGCCGTGCCGTAGCGAACGCCTTTGAGAGCCTCAGCAAAGCTCGCTTTGAAAGCAAACTCATCGGTCTTGACGGGGCGGAGTTTGCGTACAATGAGACGCAAGTGATCGGGCGGGATAGCTGTGGGACAGTCCTTGCATCGGGCAACATAGCTGTTGAACTTTTGTTGTGCATCTGCCCAGTCGTCAAGGAACTGAATGAAGTACGTCAGGTAATCAACGTTGGGCTGGTGGATGATAGGCTGGTGTTGGATGTCGATGAGGCGAAGCATTGAGAGCAGCGACACGGGCATAAGAGTGTACAAGATAGGCTTTCCCTTGGCATCATTGGTGGAGTAGAGGCGACTGCGAAGGTCATGGATGAAAGCAGTCGAAGATGGGGCAACTGGAGGTCGTGAATCACTGCTGAGGCCATTGTCGAGAACTGAGAGCGCAATGCCATCAAAGATGCCGTTGCGATCTCTTTCGATGGTCCGTATTGGACTAGCTCCGTCGAGGAAAACTCGAGGGCTTGAGTAGGCTCAAGAGCAGCCTGAAGCAGACTCTCAAACTCCTTGTCGAGGCACTGCTGGAGACGAGCGAGTTGAGTGGGGTCATCGGCTTTGGTGCGGGCTGTGACGATGAATTGAGCACCGAAGATGATGCCGGTGACCACGTGAGTTGCGTTGGTACTGTCGAGAAGGTCGGGTATGATGATATCCTTCACGCCGCCCGCAGTAAGGTTAAGCTCCTCCTCAGCCGTTGTGATTGTATAATGCAAGGAAGAGTGAGCAACATGACCGGGGTATTTGCGATGGTCAGCTAGGTAGAGGCCACAGCCGTCCACGGGAGAAAGCCCTGAAAGAAAGCTAGCTCCGAGTTCAGTTCCGATCCCCAGATCAGCCAGTTTCTGGCGAAACGTGGTTGCCTTGCTGAGTTTGGCGGTAGAATTGACCTTCGCCTTAGAGTCAACCGCATTGGCTGGTGTTTCTTTGAAGAGGGTATGAGGGAGAAAGGTGTCGGTGCGGGAGTCGTAGAGGGTTCCCAGGTTAACTTCGCAGCCCAGAGCTGGGCGCGTAACCACAGGTGAGGCCATCGTGGCCTTGGTGCAGATGGGAAGAATGTGAGAACGAGGTCGAAGTAGTAGGATGAGTAGGCTTTGTTTGAATGGTACTAGGGTGGGTGTGATGAGTGAGACTCTTCTTTCCCTCCTTCAGAGATTGGCATTGCCCTTTATAAAAGAGGAAGGTTCAGTCACTCTCAGTGACCTTCTGAGGAAGCGACGATCGAAACAAGAGGCAGCCGCATCTCACGCCACTCCTAAGCTCAATGACCACCGTGACTTCTCGCCGTGATGAGCCGGATACCATGCCATCAACCGTTACTGGTAGGTGCCTGATCACAAATGCCTTTGGATAAGAGAAATGGTACAATCCAATGCTGGTTGGTTTGTTAGCTCGATACTTCGGGTCGATGTCCTTAGGCATTTAGATTCCTTATAAAGAGGTTTTATTTATAAATTGAGGTATATTTTTATTTCGATTATACTTTTCAAGAAAGTCACCATACCATGTCAACTTTTCGTAATGCATTTGAGAAAACAATTAGCCATATTATCACATCTCAACGAGGTTTCGTACAAGTCTAGATACCTACCTTTATAAGTGCCCCGCTAACAACCAAACCAGTATTGGATTGTATATGTATAAGTCAACGCAACCCGAAACAGCCATTTTAAGGTCTAAATCGAGGTACCATTTTTTCTCAATGTTCGCTATTTCGCCATAGGTACCTGAATGTAAGGTAGTCTGGGAATGTTCCCAACGTGCCTCCATGCAGCAGTCCATGAAATGCCGGCCATGTCCCGCTCGGGTTGTTTGTGAATGACTGTGCAAACGAAAGACGGACCACCCCCACGCCCCGACCACGTCTTTCACGACGGCTCAACGACTAGGACGCGGATTTCAATGAATCTCCACACAATTCTAATGCGAGAGGCCCAAGGACAGAACATCAAGGATACGGAAAGAATTTGCGATGGTTGATTTGAGTCAAGACACGCAAACATGACGACGAAATGGGTTTCCAGGTCTAGCTGGCTGTTCAAACGGCCTTTCCGATAGTTTTCCCCGACCGGCCCGACGCCGTCGAAGAATTCGTATCAGTCTTCACCAATGTCTCCTCCGACTCCAACGCTTCGGCAGCAGCAACGGCATCACCAGCTGCGCCACTCGCAGTTTCTTGCCTTGCTGGTACATCTGTCTCCAACCTCTCTATCCCGTAGTAATCCTGCACATCGCTCCACTGACTGCGCAGACTTTCGCTTCTCTCATGGGCATACCGAGCTCGTTGGCCTTCCTGAGTCTCCATCCTGCGGAACTCCTCACCGCTCCCTGCACTGTAGTGACTTTCTTCGCTTTCTTGACTGTCGCTCCTATCGAGTCCGTACCCGACGGCGATCTCTTTCTGGCTTGCTGTGAATATGTCGCTCCCGTCGCTCCCGTCGCTGCTCTCGCTTATGGTGCTGCATCGATTTACGGCAACAGCTTGGCCACCAGTTGTCTCGCTGGATTCGAGTTTCCCACCAACATCCAGCGGGCCGCCTTGTTCCTTCTCTAACCCTCGTTTCGTCTCATCATCCTCGAACCTAATCAAAGTTCGTTTCTGTCCGTTTCCACTTCCTTCTTGTTCTCTTGATCCTCCTTCTTTTCCCATCTCCTCATCCTTAATTTCCCCTCCATTTGCCGCATCCCCACCTCCTCCCACGCCCACCTCCTTCCCTCCCATACCGGAACCAACAACAGAACCACAACCACCACCCTCAAACCCCCTATTCCTCACCACCACCGCCGCCGCCGCCGCCGCCGCCGCAGCAGCCCTCCTCCCCTTTTCTAGTCTTTGATCCCTCAACCGCATATGCCAAAGCACATACCCAATAACTGCCATCACCGCTAACACCGCCACTGCAGAAATCATGGCGATGGCGACTTTGGCTTGAGTGGAGAGGTACTCGTTTGAAGAAGAGTGCCCCTGAGGTAGAGAGTTGTTGGTTAGGGAGGCGTCCATTTCGGTGTCGGAGGAGACTTTGGCGGCGGTTTGGGAGGTTGTTGGTGTTGTTGTTGAAGCAGAAGTGACGCCTAGTGATGAGGTTGAAGTCGGTGGTGGTGGGGTGGGAGTAAGTGAGGAGGATGAGTCGGTTGCTAATGCGACAAAGGCCGGCTCCGTGGATGAGGTGATGACTGAGAGGAAGGTGGTTGCTGCTGCTGGTGTTGAGACTGGGACTGCGGTTTCGGTTGCTGCCGTGGCCGCTGGTGGTGAGACAATCGGAGAGCTGAGGTTGGGGTCGAGTGTCGATGCCGATGGCGGTGGTTGTAACTCCGAAACTTGGGATGAAGAGTCTGGCACGGCGAGAATGGCTGCTTCGGTGGTCTCAGCTGGAGTTGGAGTAACTATCGGCGTTTGCACCGCGTCTTCGCTGGCTACAGGAGCGAGGTTGACGGAAGAAGGAGTGGGTTGATTTAGAGCCATGATTGGTGTAGTCGCGACAAAATTGCCAGGTGAAGCCGATGTGAGTGCTCCCGTCGTCTCCGTTGGTGGTGATGCAGCAGCCTGCTCCGGAGTTTGAACCGGAGTGTCTGGAGGTGTTGTTTCTGACAGAACCGGTGCTGGAACTGGAACTAATTGATCTGATACCAAAGCTTGTGATGATCCTCCTCCTTCAAGCTCCTCGTCATCCACTACCCCTGTAGATCCCACGGGAGGGTCGGCTGCTGAATCGGGCGAGTTATTTGGTATCGGCGTCTCTAACAATTTTTCCGGACTAACCGTTGCGGTTGGAGCTCGCGATTCTGTGACGAAGTTTGACAGACTGTATTGGGTATGCGGACTCGAGGCCGGCGTGACTGCTGCAGGATCTCGCCCTTCCGCTGCTGTTGCTGTCAAGGCATGATCTCCGCTTGCCGTCCCAACACGTTCCCCAGATTCTGAAAGCTGACCTACGGCCAGCGCAGCTTGCAGCATAAGTAGACGGGTGACCTGCATTCCTGTATGAAATGAAGCGCAGAAACTCAAAAGGATGGATGAAAAGTAATGATGTCCACAAAGGGACGGAAAAGATGCCGAGAGAAAATGGCGTTCTTACACCAAAACAACGGAAACAAAATTTGGGATTTAGGATACGACGGAGAGAAAGGGAAGATTCATCATAAAGGTCTCGAACCCCTCGGAGTCATGGCCATGGAAGCGGGCAACAAACCCCGAACCACCGGGTGACGGAACCTTGGAGAATTTAGACTTGTGCGTCAAGCATCGGACGGGAAACGTCATTGCGAAGTCCCCTCTTTTCTTTGGTGTGCATAAGGAGCATAGTGTCCGCATGGTGGTGATGCCGGACCCCTTCCGGACGGCGAGTGTATCACGTCGACTTGGGGCCCTTGGTCATCCACCCATCAACGACGATGGATTCAGGGGGTTTGTTTTGGTCGTGATACCCAAACGGGGATAGTCCCTACGGCAACAGAGGGTTAGGGTTGGCTAATGACGTTATTCCCAGCTCGGCTCAACGTGCAAAGGCGGTGAGGGATTCTTGAGGGGATATCGGACGGCAGAATAGCCGGCGTGGTGGGGCCGATTGGGTGGACTTGGGATGGAACCTCAATTGGAAGAAAGTGGGATTGACAAGTTGGAATTGCCAGTTCATCCTCCAGTCCTCCGCGCTGCCGGATCACTCGTCAAAGCTGCCGGCAATTTCCCCCCCAAGCTCCCAAGTGTCGTCCCAAGTCTCGCGCGAACGATTGCTGGCACCACTCGACCGCATCCAACCGATCCTCCACCGTCGTCGACAACAGCTCCGACGACAACCACCAACTGACCCAGATCTACCTCACTCTCTTTCCGCTCCCGTCTGAGCTGGGGTTGGGTCACTTATTATTCTCTCAAATCATATACACAACGATGTCTTCCTCAACAGCTATCCGACTAGCTGTGCGCCCTTCCTCTTGGAGGGGCAGCACCAGCGGCGCATTATCATCCGGTCGTTCCCTCTCCCAATTCCCACGAAGACCGATAAACCCTTCGATATGCGGCATGCGCCAGGGTACAATTCGTCTCTCCATTCGCGACGGCCGTCTCTTCTTCTCGACCCAACCGCCTAAAGACACCGAGAACAAGGCAGACAACAAGGACAGCAAGGAAGCCGAACCCTCCAACGTCTTCTACATGCCACCACCTCCCCAGGCCGAGGCGCCGCCAGCGGCAGAATCGGCCAAAGAAGAGACTACCAAGTCGTCCGAGACAGAAACACCAGCAGCTTCCGATTCCGAAAGCTCCAAATCTCCCGAATCCGAGCAGTCCACCTCTTCCACCAGCGACAGCACCAAACCTTCCTCCGAAACCACCACCGAAAACACCGAAACCAACCCTCCTCCCAAAGACAAGAAGCAACCCGAACTCCCCTCCCGCACCGAAGCCCACCGCGCCCGCCTCTCCGCCCGCTTCTCCACCATAATGGACAACTTCCAAACCCGCCTCCTGACCGCGACCCAAACCCTCAACGACCTGACGGGTTACAGCGCAATCGAGCAAATCAAGCGTCAAAACCAACAACTCGAAATCTCCCACTCGGCAGCGCAGACGCGCCTCCGCGACGCGCGCCACAATTATAAGAGTCTCACGCAACACCGCGCGTCTACCCAGCGGGAAGTCACCACCCTGCTCGCAAGAAAGGACACCTGGAACCCGTTGGACTTGGAGCGGTTTACGAGTCTTTACAGACTAGATCATGAATTGGAAGCGCAGGTGGCGCAGGCTGCGCAGGAATTGACCGAGGCGGAGACGGAAGAATCCAAATTGAGCGCGGATTTGAATGCGGGGATATTGAAAAGGTATCATGAGGAGCAGATCTGGTCTGATAGGATCAGACGGCAGTCAACGTGGGGAACGTGGGGTCTGATGGGGGTTAACGTTTTGCTATTCCTGGTGCTGCAATTCGTGGCAGAGCCATGGAGGAGAAAGCGCCTGATGAAGGGCATCGCGGAGAACGAAAAGGGGGTTATCGACGAGGTTAGAGCCGAGCTGGGACAGGTCAGGCAGGCGTTGGAGCAGAGTGGGCTGAGGGAAATGGCGCATCTGACGAGGTTGATGGAGCAGGAGAGGGAACTTAAAGCCCTTCATACCTCTGCTTCCACTTCCACTGAAAGTGAAGGAGAAGAAATGGATCTAGGAGCGGAATTCATCGCCGCTGCTGCCGAGGAGGCCGCGGAAGAAGCCGCCCAAGCACCATCATCACAACAATCAACCCAGACACAAACAGAACAAATACCAGTACCGGAGGAGGTGCTACCACCACTAACGTGGAAGCAAACGGCCCAGAAATGGAAGGAAACGCTATCGGACCCTCAACAGATCAAAGCGGCCGTTGTCGACCTCTACAGCGACAGGAGGATAGACCTCAAGATGCGGGACGTGTCGCTGCTGGCGCTGGAGAGTGCGGCGACGGGTGCGGCGGTTGTGGCGAGCGTTGCCTTTTTTGTGCTGAGGAATGGTAGCGGGAGTGGGAGTGCCTAATTAATTTGCTTTCTCCATAAAAAGCAAGCAATAAGTATTGGGGGTTTTATATGTTTGGTTGGTAGATAAAACTGGGCTGCATTTGAAAGGGAGCGGGCTTGTTTTGTAGAACGGTTGTTGCTGGTTGCGGTTGTATGTTATTGCGGCACGATTTTTTCGTTTTTTTCTTTTTGTCTGTATGTTATTGATGATCATGATGTATATATTTCTTCTTTTGTATACATATGCAACTCATCTTTTCCTATATAATCAGCATGTTTAGAAGAGACTCACAAGAGGAAAATGGGACGAGGTTAGACAACGAAAAGAACGAAATCTACTACGCATCTAGTACACAGCAACCATCATCTTTCGGACTACATACTTGATTCTTCTGGTGGTATCTCAAACAACGCTTAAAACCTTGACTGAGTAATGACAGAACCTTCATTCAGAAGCAAAATCAGAAACCCAACTTTCTCAACCTCAACTCTTCAACTCCCAAACAGCTTCTTCAAACCGAAAAGAGGCTTTCTTTCATTTCGCTTGTTCTCTTTCTTTCTTTCCGCTCTTCTATAGGATAATCACTAGTGCTTCAATAACTATTAGATCTTTCGTCGTTCCGTCTTCAAACGCTTCAGCCCACACACAACCCAACTCACAAAACCACAATCTCGGTCCCGCCACTTGTGGTTCTTCCCAAATCTGCTACTTGACTCCTCCTCTTTTTATATCCGTCATCATCATCATCCATCATCCTACTCTTTTCCTTCCAAAAGGCTTACATATTAATCTGTCAACAAATACTAACATCATCCCTTTACTCAAAGTCGGCAGTGTAGGAGAAGCCTCTGAACTCTTCTTGCATGGCTTGGGACAGAACTGTAAAGACAAATTAGGTTAGCAATTGCAATACCGATACTAGAAAGATGACAAAACATACCTGACTGAACGGGCGTGAGCACCGGGGTGACGCTGGTAAACTCGCTATCGAAGTTGCTCGTGTCCGTCGCGCTCTTGATCTGAGGCAGGAAGGGCGGCTGCACGCGCTTGTGGTAGATGTCGTCCCAGTTGATGTTTCTGAAGAAAGGTTGCGACATCACCTCCTGAGCGTCTGTCGGGCCGCTTCCCAGACGCTGGTCCGGCTCGCGCGTGAGCAGCTTCTGTAGGATCGACACGCTGTCTCTGGGCATGTGGATCGGGTAGAGCGGCTCGTCTGCCAAGATGGCGTCGTAGATCTCGTCCTCGTCTTCACCGCGGAAGGGGGACTGCTGGAGAAGCATCTGGTATATCAAAACACCAAACGCCCACCAGTCCACCGCCCGGCCGTACTTCTTGTCCAGGAGAATCTCGGGCGCCATGAACTCGGGAGTACCGCAGAATGTGCTGGTGGTCGAACCATACCACATATCCTCCTTGCACAGACCATAATCGGCAATCTTGATGTGGCCGTCAAGGGTCAAGAGGATGTTGTCGAGCTTCAGATCACGGTAGATGACACCGTTCTCATGGAAGTACTTGAGGGCCAAGCAGACCTCGGCAGCGTAGAACTGAGCGCGCTTAGTACCGAACATGCCACGCTGAATGTGCAACATGAGATCTCCACCGCTGATGTACTCCATGACGAAGTAGACTCTTGTCTCTGTCTGGAAGCAGGCGTGGAGGTTCGTGAGGAAGGGATGGCGCTCGCGGTTGGCAATCAGGAAAACGCGCTTCTCCGATCTGATGCTTTCCACTTCGTCATTCTCAATGATGAACTCCTTCTTCAACACCTTAATGGCGTACAACTTCCGGCTCTTCTTGGTCTCAGCAAGCATGACCTTGCCGAAGTTGCCCTTACCAAGCACAGCAAGGAAGTTGAAGTGGTCCAGACCGATCCTCATACCCGTGCCTGGGTCGGTAGCCGATGGCAATGGCTTCTTGGTAGGGACTGGCACACCAGAGGCGGAGGGCACGATCTGGTTATCATATGATGGCGCAACAGGCTGCGGCTTAGAAATCGGCGTTTGAGGGTTCTGCTGGTACATTGGTGACTGCTGAACCTGTTGAGGCGACTGCTGAGGCTGCTGCTGTTGGGGGCGAGCCTGAGGTGGGCTCGAGTAGGCGCCAATGTTGGCATAGTCCGCCGGGTTATACTTCCTTTGCTGCGGTGATCCGTACCCTTGCTGCTGCTGAGCATTGTACTCGTCGTCCCGAGACTCCGGACGCCCATAGCCGGAAGAACCACCATAGTTTCCGCCAAAGTCGGGTATAGAGCCAGCCTGCGAGGGCTGAGAGCTGTGCTTTGGTGCCATAGCCGCCGCCGCCGCCGCCGAGGCGGTTGTCGAGCTGCTGGTAGAGGTCCTGTCAGGGCCAGCTGGCCTGGGTTGTGTTTGGCTGTACATGAGCTTGGCAGCCTCGGTTGCTTCAGGCGAAGCGATATTCGTGTAAGCAGTCGAGCCACTGTACGTTGATGCCTGAGCGATCGATCCAGAAGAGATGGATGTCTTGCTTCCCGGCCTAAGGGTACGCTCACTCATCGAGGACGCCTTGTCCTTGTGAGTCTTCTTTTGCGTTCGGATACCCTCCAAGATTTGGTTAGCGACAGCCATAGACATGCCGCAAAAGTCGGGAACAAGGTGCACGCATTGCGCGTGAGCCGTAAGAGCGCATTCTGCCAAAACTGTCAGCACACAACGTCCTCCACATTAGAGATCTCAACATACCTGAGCATTTCCTCGAGTTCTTCTTGGAGCCAATCGGGAGCATATAACCACAGTGGCAGCACCAGTTGGCGGTAAGGTTGGAGAAGGGGATGAAGCGATGGGGGATGCGGTGGTTGATCTTTTCCTCGTCTGGATCAGTCTCGGCATTACTCTTGCTGATACACTTGGTGACAACGCTGGTGTAGCACTTGGTGTGGCAAGTGTACTTGCAATCCTCGCACTGCATACCGGCGGAATACTTGAGGAAGTCGCCGCAGAGCGCACAGCGCATGATGTTGTAGAACTGCTTCTGGACGAACTTGTGTCCGTACATCTCGTGAACTTCCTCCTTGCGCTGACGGACGGCACCCTTGCGACCCAGCCTGTCCATGCCCTGAGGGCGGCTCCCCTTGATAAAGTTGAAGCTGAGGTGGATTTGGCCATAGGGTTCCAAGTTGAACCAACCATCTACTGGTTGTGACACGACCTGAGACGGCGGGGGCGCCTGGGGTGGGATCATAGTATTCTGTTCCTGCGATCCAGGGGACGTTGGCGGTGCCGCAAACTGAGGGCTTTGGGCGCCCATGGGGAACTGCGCCGGGGGAGCTCTTGAGCCAACACGGTCCGCCGAAACCCAACCCGCGGACGTCATTTCGGCCTCGATCTTCTTTCGACGAAGCTCTTCAACAATGTCCGAGATGCGGACCCAAAGCATGGCAATAGGCACCGGGTGTTCGCCGGGCTTGTCATAAACCGTAAACTCAATTTCGTTCGTCTTATCGACCGGGAAAGTGTGGAATTCGGCTTCCCACCTGTCGTTTCGCGAGGGTCGTGTGCGTGCAACGATCATGTCTTCGGCCTTAACGGCGACGGATGTTTCGGGGGAGCGAGCGAAACGGCCAAGGGGCGCATGGTCGACATCCTTTACAGCCAAAATGCGAATAGAAAGAGTACCGCTCAGGGGTTTCCTGAGGGCTGGCAGGTTGATGCTGTCGTCTGTAGTTGTTTAGAGTTAGCAAAAATCCATACTTGTGCAAAGCACCACGAGAGCTGTATAGGGATCCCTACCATCTGGACCATCTACATCGATGTCGATGTGCAACTCTTCATATCTCTTGAGTGCCTGCTTCAAGAGGACAATCTTTTGTTTACTTTCGATGCGCTTGGCGGCGGCGTCCAGTTTGCTCTTCTTGTCGCCTTCCATCTGATAAAGCTGTACCATCTTCTCAATGCCCTTTAGGTATTGCTCTTCAACGTTAAGTTTGAACTGGATTTGGGACAGCATCAGCTGGATGCGAGGTCCCAGATGTGGGGTATCGAACTTGATTAGATCTGTAATGGTCCGTCGTTGTTAGCAACATGATGGCTTGTCCAAGGGACCTCTCGATAACTTACCGAGTCTCGTATAATTAGGACGCGCCCGCGGAACACTAGAATCAGGAGGACCACCGGGATAAGGGCCAGCCGCGGGCATCAAGGGACCGCTGCCCTGACTCTGGTGGGAGCTGTGACCGCGTCCTCCTTCCTTGGGAGGGGGAGTAGGGGCGCCGTGACCCTCAAAGTCGTCGACGGACTGTCGGTGGGAGCCGGACATTGGGCTGGCGCCGAGCGACATGTTATCCACGCCATGACCGAGTCTCCTCATCTGCAGCTCGCGCAGCTTCTCCTCGAAAAACTCGAGATTTCTCCTCCCTTCGCGCATCTGGGTGTCGAGCTTGGAGCGGACCTGCTCATTGTTTGTCTGCTGGCGCATGGCCTGCGCAGCATTGATCAGAGCCTTTTCGCGCTCGATCTTCTTGGAGATGTCGTGGACCTTGTCTTCGTCGTTCATGGTGGCGGTGTTGGGGGCCCGGCGGACCGATGGCGGCTGTTTTAGAAAGGGCTGTTAAAGATGCTCCTGGCAATATTAATGACTGACGGTGACGGTGACGGGGTGTCGGTGTCGAGTCTGTCGTGTCGGTGTCGGCAGCGGGGGAGAGCGGGGGCCCGGAGAGAGAAGAGAAGAGGAGAGGACGACGGGATGGGATCCGGAGGGCTAAAATGCTGCTAGCATGCCAGTATGACGATGCAACGAATGCGTCGTGGTGGTGGTTGTTGATGGGACGATTAAACACTTCCCAAGGCGTGGAAGCGAGCCAAGGCAAGGCAGCGAGGACGTTGGATAAGGAGGTCCAAAGGAGGGATGTGGATGGAGAGGTCGAAGAGGGTAGGTACACTACACTTTATAAGGTAGACACTGCAAGCCGATGGAGTGCCCGCTACGCACTGCTGCTGTTAGTCCTAGCTAGTAGAGGTAGAGGTAGTGGCGGCGGGCAGCAATTACCTAGCATTAGCAGAGAGGAGGAAATGGCGGGTGGTGTGTAATGCCTTTGTTCTCCGACTGAAGCTTCAACGTATGTAGCAATGGAAGTCTCGATGGAAGAGATTGGCAGAAGATGTCGTCGTCGTCGTCGTCACAACCCGGTTGATGATATGATGGACGAGAGGGGAAGTTTGCTACAAAGTGGAAGAGAGAAAATCCAATAACCGTACGCCTATATCGGTAGAGGTAGAAGAGACCTAGGGAAGGTATGATGCTAACGATGGCGGGGTTTTTGTGTTTCGCATAGGTTTGGCGGCGGTGGCCCTTGTCGATTCGTCCGAGGAGCCAACCAACCTAACAACAGTCCAACCACGGCAGAGCAGCCAGACAGCGGGAATCCACGATGCACAACCAAAACGAGACACACAGGCAGGACTACGGGACAGGGCAGTGTTCGCTCTCGGGGCATCGACTTTGAACGTGGAATGTATGGGGGCACGGGCAAAGGTGGGCAGGCGGGATGGCGGGATGGCAACATGGCAACCTCTCCAAAGAGCATTGGTCCTTGACTCCTTGTTAGTGCCGTCAGGTTATTCGGGGTTCAACTTTGCACGGAGCTTCAACGTCCACCTTTTCCCCTTGAAAGAGGCGGGGATATGGTGGTTATGATGTCTCTTGTTCCCAGTCAGGTACCTCGCCCGCTATCATGTTGTTTTCTGTTTTGTCGTTTTACAAGTCCCGTCTTGTTATCCCCGAACATCACAAGAACAATGAAAAGTGCCTTGAGAGAATAGTATCCCGATATCGTTAGCGATTAGGGCATTAACAGCAGTCCCTACATCTATAGTAGACAAGGGAGAAGCTCAAAACCAACAACCTTGGAAGTCACACTTTGCACTGTTCTTGAAGATTCAACGCGCGGCATGCCCATTTCGTCTCAATGCAATGTTTCTTTTTTACCACATCCCATTCAAAAAGGCAATGGGCCCGGTGCAAGCGTGTTGGTTCCTGGAAGGACACTGCAGTGCACTAACAAAGTTCTACCATAGCCTCGCGTCTTGGCAATCAGATGATGGTTTTTGAATCGCAACACTTTTTGGTGAAAGGTCAACTCTCGGAATGGAACCTTTTTGTTTGTAACACACACTGTTGTTGTTTGGCAGCCACGGGCCAAAGACTACCTTACCTACCCGAACTGGAACTGGGCACTCTGGTGACTGGACACACACACAATAAGACATCGGCATGAGTGGATGGCCTTGTCTGTCCGGCTCGGTTGCGCCGATACTGTATCGTAGGACTTGTATTGAAAAACGGCGTGGTATACTAGTGGTAGGACTTCCGCACTTTTGGGCCACATGGGATTGGCAATGCCCAAGACCAAGAGAGGGAGGGGTGTCAATCAGTGGTTGCAGTCCTTCCCCATGTCCAACGGGTCCGGGTTGGTGGTGGCGCATCTTGAACTTGCTTTGATTGAAGAGCTGTGATTGGCCAGCTGAATCACAAGAGACTTTGATCGCGCAGTTGACTTCTTTTTCTCTTTCTTTGATGACTGAATACTGGAAACTCAGGTTCTATTAAACAAAAACTCATGAACAGTGGAAATATTTGGACGACGTTGAACAGCGGCTATAGCAACGAAGGCAAATCACCTGGACAGGAAAGGCGGTCACAAGTGTTCATCCATGTCTTGGGATCCATGATATGATGATTGAGGGTTAGGGTTGACACCGTAAGTGACCCAAGCCGATTTCATGACGGACAGACGGAGTCTCGTCCCGAGAAATCCAAGTCTTTTACGGCCCGAATTGATATCGTGGGAGAAACGATGCTTCTGGGTGTTCACGCATCATCAAAAAGGACTCGTCAATTCCTCAAGGTGTCTCTCTCCCATGCCGCCGGGATCATGCCCTCGGTTATCCTCGAATGGGATCCCGGCATCCTAAACAAGTGGCTACGTGCGTCAAAAGCATGCCAGCGTCCGTAGGTACATGTCGCAGGATGAAGGATATCAAATTTCGCAGTCTCAAGAATAGCGCATGTTGTGTGCTGATGGTTGTGACGACAGCATGATGGATGTTGACTTACAGATCAAAATTGCGCGCGACCAGATGCCTCTTTCAAGGGGCTCTTCGTGAAAGTCATTGCCGATATCGGCAAGTTCGCAAGTTCACACACCCAAGTAGCAAATGACCAAGCCCAAAAGAGAGAGAACAAGTAACCAAAAAAGTTGTAGCTTGCTTTGAACATTTCAAGATCATGACAAGGTGCTTCTTTCTTCCTGTGACCTTTCTCTTCTTTTTTGAAACTCTGAGCATACATCCATCCCCTTAACTCCATGATAACCAATATATACATGCAACATCTCATCACATCAATCTGACAACTAACTAACACACCACCATCTCATCAACCACTCCCTTACTGGGTGTACTGCTTCTGGAGAGTCTTGGCAATGGTGTTAAGCTGGATGTTGCTGGTACCCTCATAGATAGCACCAATCTTGGAATCACGGAAGAACTTTTCAGCGAGACCCTCACGGACGAAGCCCATGCCACCCATCCACTCGACAGCAAGACCGGAAACGCGGCCGGCGACCTGAGAAGCATAGAGCTTGGCCATGGCGGCGTCCATGACGAAATCCTCGCCGGCCTCCTTCTTGCGGGCGGCGTTGTAGACGAGGGCGCGGGCGGCCGCGATCTCGGTGTAGGACTGGGCGATCTGGTGCTGCATGCCCTGGAACTCGCCGACGAGCTGGCCGAACTGCTTGCGGTCGTTCCACACGTACTTGACGGCATTCTCCCACGCGCCGAGGGCGAGACCGGTCATCTGAGCGCCGATGCCGATGCGGCCCTCGTTGAGGATGCCGATGGCGTACTTGTAGCCCTCGCCGACCTTACCCAAAAGGTTCTCCTTGGGCACCTCGACGTCGTCAAAGTTGAGCACGCAGGTGCTGGAGGCCTTGATGCCGAGCTTCTTCTCCTTCTTGGCGATGCTGAAGCCCTTCATGCCCTTCTCGACGATGAAGGCGGTGATGCCGCGGTAGCCCTTGCTGGGGTCGATGTTGGCGAAGACGATGAAGAAGTCGGCCTCCATGGAGTTGGTGATCCACATCTTGCTGCCGTTGATCTTGTAGCCGTGCTCGGTCTCCACGGCGCGGGTGGCGAGGGCGAAGGCATCGGAGCCGGAAACGGGCTCGGACAAGCAGAAGGAGCCGACGGTGTTGGTGGCCAGCTTGGGGAGGTACTTCTTCTTGAGCGCCTCGGAACCCCAGCGGATGACGGCGGTGTTGACGAGGGTGTTGTGGACGTCAACCATGACGGATACGGAGGGGTCGATGCGGGCGAGCTCCTCGATACCGACAATGGCGGCGGTGAAGTTCATACCGGCACCGCCGTACTCCTCGGGAATCTCAACACCCATGATACCCTGCTCGAAAAGCTGCTCGACAATGGAGGGGTCCATGACCTCGGCCTCATCCATATCGCGGACCTTGGGGAGAATGACTTCGTTGGCGAACTTCTGGACAGTCTCGGCCATGGCGGTCTCAACCTCAGAGAAGTGGGTGATGGGGGTTGGCGGCAGGTCGGTGATGTCCCGGCGAGGGGCGGTGGTGGAAAGAGTGCGGGCGCTATTGCCGTGAGACCTAGTATCAGCATCTTGCTTGCGCCCTGTCTTTTCTAATGTGTGTTTCTATGCTCCCTCTTCCATCCCATCTTGAAGTTAAGGAATGAGATGAGATTTCAAAACTCACCATTGGACGAGAGGAGTAGAGAGTCTGGGAGCGGAAACAGCCTGAGCCCGGCGGACGGCGGGACGGAGAACCCTGGTGAAAGACTTCATTTTGTCTAATGTGTATGTGTTGTGATTATAGAACCGACCGAAGGAAGACCTGGCGCGAGTTACTGTCTAAGAAGAATGAAGGAAGACAGGAAAAGATGTAACAAGAAGAAAAAAAGGGTATCAAATGCTTGGAGAGATGAGGGGGAAATTGGGGGTGTGTGATGCAACAAGCTCTCGGGGTTCTTATAAGTCGCGGGACACGGTGCGCAGCTGACAACTAGGGATCAGTTATCGATCAAGATGTACATACGTAGCTCCGTAACCCCGAGTCAAGGGTGATCCCATGGAGCTTTTTGGATGGAGAAGACAACAATAAACAAGCCGGAGCTCTTGAGACAAGGTGAAGAGAGCCTTGATTCCCTCTTGATGTTTAGTTTGCCTCTCACGCATCTTTCTACACCCTTTTCACGTCTTTAGTCCGTCACCAATGCACCTTTGTACATAAAAAAGCTCATAATCACAGATTTCTTCGAACAAGCGTACACCTTGGTAGCAGTATACCTTATACGGTGGACGGGCAAGCGGGACAAGAACTCTTCTTTCTTTGAAACTCGAAAAGCCAAGCCCAGCGGCTAACAATGGTCAATGGCATTGGCCCGGCCGTGTACCGGCCGATAACCATGCTCAGCATGCTGCTGTTGTGGACAACAAGCTGGGTCAAGTGTCTCCCCTCTGCCGAGGTAAGCTCTCCACCATTCACAAAGCTCCAAATTGGTTGGTGAACTGGTCAGTTTTCCCCACAAAGACTTTTTGGCCCGGGGTAAAGACGGTGGCCACGAGCAGGGATGAGTTTGGGGGAGACGGGGGAGAGCAAGATGGGGAACACGGGGAGACGGGGGAGGGGCAACTCGCGAGTTCGCGCTGCCATGGACCTTGATGGTGGGCGCGCTGGCGGTGACCGTTGAGATCCGTTGGTGTTCTTGAGATCGGATCGAGGATGTGAAGAAAAATATGAGAGAGACAAATGAATCGAGAGGTTGCTTCCGATGAAAGGGTTCCAATGAATGAGCGGGAATGGAAGATCAAATGCCATGTGACTGTCGCAACTTGGAGAGTTAACCGATGATTGCCGCACGCGAAGCTTACCTAATGACCTCTTTCCCCAAGTTGAGGTACGTACCTTCGGAACTCTTATCTCCACGTGCTTGATCCCGTGATCCAAAAAGTTCCCGCTTGGCACTGGGGAGCCCGCCGCACCGCCCGCCGGGCCTGCCGTGCGCCGCCTGCCGGGGGGAGGACCTCTTTGGATACTTATCGATTCCGTTCCGCGTGTCTGTTGCGCGCCGCGTTCGATTTCGGAGCCGGGTTGTCTGTCATCCACAAGATCAACAAGATGGCGACGACCTTCTTGCGGAGCTTGTTTTCGCAGGCTGCGCAGCCGTCGCTGCTTCGGCGGCCGCTGATGCCGTCTTCTTCTTCGATTGTTCCCCAGCTTCCTGTTCGGTCGTTCTCCAGCACTCCGGCGCAAAACGCCACTCTTAACCAGGTTTTGAGGGTAAGTTTGAGGCTATCACCAACTTTCTGGCCCCATTACGCGACCACAGATACATACGACCAGCACCTCGTCAACCGTTTCCCCCCTCGAATCCCACGCCACGAAACATCTACCCATCCTTCCCATCATCGATTTCTACAAGAAAACCCACAACCCACAGCCCACAGCTTCACCCATCTCTATTCGACCCCCGCTGCACGAAACAAGTCGCTAACCACCTTGTTGCCACAGGGCTGCCGCAAACCCCAACGCGCCCGCCACGCCGTCTCCCCCGCCCTGTCCGCCATCAAGTCCCCCGCGCTCAAGGGCGTGTGCGTCAAAGTCGGCATCACCCGTCCCAAGAAGCCCAACTCGGGCGAGCGCAAGACGGCTCGTGTGCGTCTTTCGACCGGCAAGGTTATCACCGCCTACATCCCCGGTGAAGGGCACAATATCTCGCAGCATTCCGTTGTGTTGGTCAGAGGTGGTAGAGCGCAGGATTGTCCTGGTGTGAGGTACCATTTGGTTAGAGGTGCGCTGGATTTGGTAAGTTCTTTTTTTCTCTTTGTTTCTGTGGAGGGAGGTGGTGGTTGAGGGGGGGAAGGGGATACGGGGGAGGGGGGTATACTGGGGAGAGTGAAGGGGGAAGGAAGGTGGGGGAGAGAGATGGAATGGGATGGGGGAAAAGATTCGCAATGATGGGGATATGGGCTAACGATACAAAACAGGCCGGTGTCGGTTCTCGCATGTCTTCTCGTTCCAAGTACGGTACCAAGAAGCCCAAGAAGGCCTCTGTTGGTTAAGTCAAGCAGTCTTTGCAGCTAATATAGCTAGCGAAACAAAACGAAGAGAAGGCAAAATTGAGATGATACCCCATTTGGTCACAAAGCGAGTTGGATTGGTGATGTGATATGATAGTCGTTGAAGCTGGCCTAAGCCTCATCCACCTGGTTCCAGCATCCGGACATTCTAAACCATGTGGCCGTGTACGATAAGGAAAAATTACGTGTATAACAGCGAGGTATCAGTTTCGTTCATTTTTGCCGTGGTACAACTGTCAATGTCAATGGCCGCGTTTACGAGCATACAGAATGGTAGGTGGGATGACGAATAGACCGATATGTTAAAAGACCGTTAGAGGCACTAGAGTGATCATATCCGCTTACGGCAGGTAGCCTCAGGTTCATCCTCGTGATAGTATCGTGTTCTTCAAAAGCCACTACGTAATAACCCCCTCAATGCTCCCACGGACTCAAGAGCATCCAGAAGACATAACCATAAAACACAACTCTGTTTTTGTTGACCTATACCCATTCCCATTTACACTTTTCATGTTTCCAGGCTGCCGGGTTGTTATACCACCGTGAGAATGAAGAAAAAAGTCATTATAACGATAATACAGTCTAGTAGTCGATGTCCGCGAGTTGTTTTTTGTTGCAGACCCTGTGTTTCCCCTATCATAAAGCCTTGATTCCCAACACCCTCGTAACTTCCTCTCTCGTCCACTTCACACCTTCTAATCCGAGTTGTCTTGCCAGCCTTCTGGCTTCTTCAAGCCATTGAGCTCGTAGTACCTCGAAGTGCCTGGTTGGTAGAGAGGTCAGTCGATGGTTCAGATAGCAGGATAAAGCCACGGGGTCAAACTCACAAGAATATCCCTTCCAGTCAAAGTTCTCCTTAGGGTTGCAGTGGCACTTGCGGTCGAGACGGTACTGCTCTCCGGTAGGGCAGTGGGTGAAGGGGACGTGGTAGTAGGCAATGTCGTTGAAGAAGTGAATCTCCTCCTTCTTCAACATCAGACCGGCGGCGATAGAGTGGACTGGGGCATCACCCCAGCGCTCATAGAAGAAACCACCGTCCTGATCGAGAGACTCAAAATAGTCGATGTAGGCCTTGGAGCGGAGCCAGTTGAGGCTGCCAATCTCAAAGTTGGACCACTGTATAATTTGTTAGACTGAGCCCAGTGGATATTCTAAATCGTAGAGGATACTTACGAAGTGGCACTTGTTGTAGGTCTTGCCGCCATCGTCACTGAGGAAAGCCATCGAGTTGCCCTCGGCAATATGCTCGGGGTGGTTCTTCATGAACTTGGTCACGCTGTCCCAGAGAGTGGGGATGGTCTCGAAGTATTCGTAGAGACTGAGGACAAAGCTGTACTTCTTCTTGTTCTCGTGCATGAAGCGGAAAGGGTCGTAGTGAATGTCGCAGTGGAACTCGACGCTGGGCTCGACACGCCAGTAGTAATCGTAGTTCATCATGAGGGGCTGGCGGAAGAAGAAGCCAGACTCGAAGCGGCACATGTGACGGTAGCTGACACTGTCACCGTAGATGATCTTGCGCTGCCTCATGTCCTCGCGAACCTTCTTAGCCTTCTCTTGGTCGATGTGAGGCGGGAAAGACCAGTGCTCGGTCGGGATCTCGCCATAGTATGTCTTGCCGGAAACAAGGGAGGAGGTGACCTTCTTGAAGGTATCATCGAACGGCTTGTCGTTGAGGAAGACCCAGTCGTAGTTGTAGCGGCGGTTGAAGCGGTCCTCGACCGAGCGGATCGACTTTGCAATTTCCCAAACATCGGCGTTGCGAGCCAAGGTGACAAAGGTAGCGTTCATGCGGGGGCCGCCCTTGATGCCAGACAGGTCGTTCCAGCCCGGGTCGTTCGGGGTCATGGCCAATGGGTACTGGGCGGGATCGTAGTCGGCGCCATTGCTCTTGACGGGTGTCTGGTCATTGTGGGCGGTGTTTCCGGTCGTGCTCCCGCTGGTGCTTCCGGAATTGCTATCGGTGGTGGGAGGTTTCGAGTTCCCGGTGGATTGTTGGAATTTGCCAATGTTGTCCTTGATAGGGGTCACAACGGCCGCCGGACTAGAGATGAAGTAGAGAACGGCGATAACCTAACGTCATGGTCAGTGGGGCACCGGGAGGGAAAGCGAACAGACACCATCAAATGGCCAGGTCTTGTAGACATACAAAAAAGGCAAAGAGGATGTAGCGCACGTAACGTGCGCTGCCCGCCGCCATGGTTAAATAATATCGTCCAAACCGAACTATATGTGTTGGAGTTTGTTTTGTTGACGGTGTTTCGAAGTCCGACGGAGATTATTAGGTCGTGTCCAAGGGTGGGACAGAATTGGACCGTAATGGCTGAATGGGAGCCACGGAAGGAAGCGACCCGGATCCCTCGTCGGATGCTGCTGCACGACAAGTACTAGTCAGGAACTCCCGAATCCCGGAGTATCGTCCGAGAATGGGAACTGCGGATGGCGTTTGGCCTCGTTGGTTGATGGAAGAAACAAATCAACCAGCAAAGAAGAAAACAGCCAGGCTGAAGAGAGGTTGAAGGAGGAGGAAAGTTCCCTTGCTTGCAAACAGGCCAGAGGAGCCAAGTGTTGTAAGCTGTAGCCTGTCAGGGTTTCAAATGCTTGAGCGCAGTTCTTCTGCCAGGAAAGCCAGCCCACTGCAGCTTCGTATTAAAAGAATGGACCTGGGATAAGATGCGGAGGTGTGCCAGGTAATTGGTAGAGGGGTGCCACGTCCGCGTATGCAAAGGGGGTACCCGGACCGTTGGATGCCCTGTGTTGGAAATACATAATGAAATATGAGGGTAAGATTTAGCAGTTTTCTAGATATGAGACCCCTGGATTGGTCTTTCCGATACTTTGAGACTGGGATATTGGAGGGATGGCTAGTCTGTTTCGCCCTTTTTTGCAACATGGATTTCGGAATGTTTTGAGGCATGAAGGCGGGTATAGACGTTGGGTCCCGGAATATTGAGTCTCCTTCCTGGGGGTCTCTATATTCAGATGCGGTACAACCTTCTTTTACAGGGAACCGTTTATACATACAACACCTTTAAAGATCCGCGAGCGTACCTGAACATCCAAAGGAAGCTATCGTTCCCCTTCCCGTTCCTAGCTGAGTGATGGTCGCATGCGGCGCATTCCCCTGAGCACCTCCATGTTCCGGCCAACACCAAATGGAAAGATTGGTCGCGGGGGTACGCGGCAGGGAAAGACATTAGGGTGCCCCACAGCTTCGTCGTCACCTGTATCCGCAAGTACCCCGTTAGTGCAGGCCGCGGCGGATCTCGCGTGGTCTTGTTAGTGAGGAACACATTTCCTGAGAGCTGAGAATCGTGACCATTTCCAGGGACTCTGCTCACGGCCACATTTCACATGTTGCATCCGTCAACGGAGGGGAGGGGTGGCCACCGCAGCTCATGAATATTTTTGAGCTTCTTGATCAATTTACCATCCTGAAGAGTGGCTTGGCTAGGTCATAGTCTTGACGATATGATCTACTGCCAGCCTGTTGACGTTGCTCCCTCGCGTAGTCTTTAGCATGGCCAAGTACTCTTGATGGCCATGATACATCCGTCGTGTACGAAGCAACAAGTACAAACACCAGGCCCTGATACATACAGCTCGATTGCAAACTGCGGCCTGTCAAATTTTAACATGCGTGCCTCCGTCGTCATCTGCTTATTGCGCCGGAATCCAAAGGCCAGAAACTCGTAAAGAAGCAACGTCTCTTGATAGCCCTCCGAAGTTCTCTATGCGGCTTCTCTTGATGAGCTCCAAGTTGCCTTGATTGTCAGACAGAAAGGTGGTGAACTCGGTTTGTTGAAATGCTCTGGTCGGCTTGGCACTAACAGTCGAGCATCAATTGCATTTCTTTTCTCACAAAAGTTAACTGTTTTGCTTATTGTAGTGGTAGCATTCTAACAATCAGCTACTATTCTCCCGTCGATATGTCTATCAGATAGACATTGTGGTTGAGGATTCTATGTATACCACGGCAGGCACTGAGCTCATGGTTGCCGCCCAATCGTGGCAATCACCCCGGTCGCTGCCTTCCGCCTGGAAGCCCGGTTGACAAGCAGTCACCACCGAGACCGCATCGGAGGGGAGGTGTCAAAGTGTCAAAGCGTCCGTCAGGCCTGCCGCCCGCCCACCTGTGCCGGCTCCATTGGTCGGGGATTGGCCCACAGCTCCCTGATGTCCATGTTGGAGTTGGCCTGCCTGACTTCATCCATCTCCGTCCGTCTCTTGTCGCCTTGTTGCGCTCGCTGCCATCAAAGCCACTATTCCAAGCAACCGCATCCCCCACCTCCTTCACCGCGGCGCATCAGTTGCGCTTTCGGTCGCTGTATCACTGCTTTCTTGCTTCTTTTCTGTTTTCAGAGCGCTGAGTGTTTGTTGCCGCCCTGACAAGCTCTGCTCCGCTCCTTTTGCACGAGTCGCACCGCCGCCGTCGACACGTCTCCTTTCCCACCGAGTCGCGCATCGCAGCATCATGGTGCTTGACCGAACCGACCATACCAACATTGTTACATCTCATACCGTACGTTGTTCCTTATTTCCTTGGTGGTGGACTTGCAGCCTCGGGTTCTCGAGCATAGCATGGGATGGAAGTTGGGCTGCCATCGGGGGATATTCCCAACCTCGATCTTGATGTCGTTGCCCCGCGCTTCAAGAGACCAGCTCACCACCCCCCAGCTGGAATCCATACCCATCTGGGCCGCCCCTCTGCGTGGCCCAGGATGTTTTAACCCTAAACCTTCAAGCCTGCTTGTTTCCATTCACCCAACAACTTTGTGAACCTGCCGCGCGGCTGTTCCTTCTTATACTTCTCGTTCCACTCACCAGCTAGAGCACCTGTCCTCTCTTTCGTTGCCCCTCATTCTCCTCTTCGTCCTCGCCAATCAGCCAAGCTTGTCCCGCCTGGATTTGCGCCGCAACGATCCTTCGCTTAATGTGTACTGACCCGACAACAGTGATACCTTCATAGAAATTTCAAACAAACCCAACAGACATCGCCAGCATGTCCTTCTTCAACTTCGACCAGTCTCGCCATAATACCGCCGCTCCCGGCTTCTCCCAGGCCCACGATCCTTTTGCTAGCTTGGCCAACCGGGAGGAGGACGCCGAAGAGATTGACTTCGAGGACACTTATGACGGCTTGGGCGACCAGCTGGAGGAGACCAACGACGCCTTCAACGATGATACCTTTGGCGACGATGTCGGCGAGCCTGGTCCCGTCGGCAAGGACTTCGACTTCTTTGGCCAGACCGCCAAGGTCGCCAACGTCATTGAGGAGGAAAATGTTCGTTTCAACCGCCAACCACCAGCGGCCAAGGCCCCCCAGCCTGTCGCACAGCAACCGGCCTATACGTCCACCGCCGGACCCTCTTTTGCCCAACCCTCGTATAACTATTTCGCGCAGGCCCCGGCTAGACCTGCCAGGACCGGCTATGAGAAATACCATGAGCAGCCCATCGAGGATCTCCAAGTTGACGCTGCTCTTTGGGGCGTCGCACCCAAGAAGCAACCGCCGCCGCCTGCTCAGCCTGCCGCTCCCAGTGCTCCGTCTGGGGGCCGTAAGATGCTGAGTCTCGAGGAGGTTGAGGCTCAGATGCGCGCCCAGGCTAAGGCGGCCACTCCATCTCCCGCTCCTCAGCATCAGCCCCATCAGATCCCACCCGAGCAGGCTTATTATTACCAGCAGCAAGCTCAGAACCAACCCCAGGCCCATTTCCAGGCCGGTGTTGTTGAGCCTCTGTACCATCAACCGCAAGGCCATCCCATGACGATCCTCCAGCGCCCTCACTCGAAGCCTGCGACTCCTGCCCAGCCCCCTACTCAACCGCCCGCTATCCATCAGCACCAGCAACCCGTTCCTCCTCAACAGCCCACCCAGATTCTGCAGAACCCCAACCGCCTTTCGGGCGACGCAGCTAAGATCGGGCTGCCTATTCACCCTACACCTCCGACTGGTCCCCAGGCCGCCCACCAGGGTCACAGACAGCAAGGCTCCCTTCCGCGACAGCCTCCCATGATCCTTCATCCCGCCCAATTGGCTCAACTCTCGGAGGAGGAAAAGGCTGCGTATCTTGAACAGGAAGCCAAGCGCGCCAAACGCAACCACAAGATTTTCCAGATGTCTCGCGACAATGGTATCATGACGCCACAGGACAAGAACTTCATCACCCGGATCCAGCTCCAGCAGCTTGTTGCGGCTACTGGAAATCCCAACGAACACGGAACTGATGAGTCGCTCGCTGAGGACTTTTACTATCAAGTGCATAGTCAAATTCAGGCTGGTCAACGCCAGCATCCTAGTCAGCCTCTGAACCAGTTCGCTCAGACCTATTTGTTCCAGACGGGGAGCCGCCAGGGAGGTATGCGCCGCCACAACAGGGGTCCTGAGAACCACATGCAGAGGATGGAGCAGCAGGTCCAGCGCGCTGTTGAGGCGGCCAAGAACAAGCCCAAGAACAAGCAGCTTGTTATCGAAGGTAGCTTGGGCAAGATTTCATTCAGCAATGCCAAGACGCCGAAGCCACTTCTCAACATCAAGCGCCACGACAGTGCCAACGACGTGAAGAAGGCAGCTCACTATGTGAACGGAAGGGACAAGAAGGGCGAGCTGAAGGCTCTCGAATTGGTTTACACTACACTCATGAAGATGGAAGACCATGACCGCAACATGCCTATGGCGCCTGCCGAGGATGACCAAGAAGCTCTCGCCAAGGTCTTCGCATGGACCAACGAGGGACAGGCCCTGAACGAGCAGCTCTGGAAGGCTCTGAGGGTGCAGGATCCCGACCAGCCAGACCGCATCCACCCCTTCATGGCCCTCCTTTCTTACAACAAGGGCAAGAGGGCCATACCGCGCATTTTCCGTCACACAACCCACGAGCAGAGACTTTCCATCTTGACTCGCGTTCTCTTGAGTCTCGACCACCTTGACGTTGTCCGAGAAGGTCAGGTTACAACTGATCAGATCCAGTTCAACGCCGCCATGCGTGAAAACATTGAGCTGTTCATGGCTGCTGTGGTCAACACGCTGTTCAGCTTCACGAATGAGCTCGGCCTCGATCTTGTCGGCGGTATCCTTGGTCTTGTGTGCACCCGTAACGTGGACGTCATTGCCAAGAGTAAAATCGGTGCTTCGATGCTTACCATGCTTCTGAGCCGCGCCGAGACTATCAAGCAAAAGCTCGTGGGCAATGAGCAGGAGTGGCATAACTGGTAAGCTTCCCATATCTCCCCATGGTTCCATGAAACATGACATGAACTGAGTCCTAACAATACTTCGTGACAGGGAAATGCATTACAACCATTTCTTCAACATCATTGAGCCCTCGCTTCCGTACATCTTCCCCGCCAGCATGAACACCAACGAGGACACCTACGTCTGGCAGCTTCTCGCGGCCATGGGTATTGGTGCCAGCCCCGACCAGCAGCAAAGACTTGTCATTGCTGTCAAGGACCGCGTCATGGAGACCGTCGCTCTCGGCAAGACGCTGCCTCCCGCACTCGCCATCGAACGCCTCGGCAGCGTCAACTTGTTCATGAGGTCGATCGGTCTTGATGTTGAGTTGCTCCAGTAAGCAACTTGGCCGTAAGACGCTTAACACATACACTACGAATCTGAAAGTCCGTTTGCAAAAAAAGACCATCTGGGCGGGTGGTTCCAAGCAACGGCTTCTCACTATCATCATTACCGCAAGGGAAGAAAAGGTTGCGTTGATTGCGTCGCGTTTTGTCAGCGATTGTTGCAAATGCTCACCCATACATTATTTCTCTGGGATGGACGGAAGCAGCTAAGGTCTTTGACTACCTTAACGCAAACTATTTTGGCTAACTACCTACCTACAAGCGGGCAGCCTTCCTGGGCGGGGAGGCGTTTCTCATCTTTCCTTCCTACATCGCATTGCTCGGGATAAACAAAAAGAAGAAACTTGGCGGTTGGACTTTTTTTTATATAATTACTCGGCTTTGCTTGTATGGATGGAGGGGAAGAAACTCAGCTGTAGTTTAGGGAAACCAGAGAGAGTGAGAAAAACAGGAAGGGGTTGGGTTTTTGTGCACAACATCACTGCTAACCATATGACCGCTTTTTTTAAGGTCGGAGCAGGTGATTCAGAACGAAGGAGAGCGGCGTCTGTGTATGTGGAAAAAGAGAGGGTCGGTAGGAGATTGAGTTGTAGGGTATCGTATATTTCTTAAAAATTCAGAGCAAAGAATCTATCGGTTTAACCAAGGTGGTTTGTTTGGTAATAGTTGCTGATCTCTATAAAGGAGCCTCCCTTCCGCTTTACCAGTTGACCTTTATACTGGGCCTCCCGCTTCAGAGGTTCAACCTCTCTGCGTTTCATCTTCTTGCATTTCGTCTTCGCTTGCTGTCCCTTCGCCCTTCTCTTCCACCTGCCTCTAGGCGTTTACCGCCTTCAACTCGCGTTGCACGAGCTCTTTCTCTTCTCGCCAATCCTCGCAGAGCTTGACTTCTAGTCAAGCTGCATGGCATTCGACGAAGAAGAAGCAGCCGCCGTCGCCTTTCCCTTTCCCTTGCTGTTAGTGTGAGCAGGCTTTTTCGTGCCAAAGACTGAAGGCACCGAAACCGCATCCTCGCCGGGCTTCTTATCATCTGGCCCGAGTCCGTTGATAGACCTTAGGATTTGCTCCTCGCCCCAATCCGACTGCAGCCTGTTCACCTTGTCAACCAGGTCCGGCGCTCCGCTGTCATCTACTGGTTCTGCCGCCGTTTCCTTTTCACCCTCAGCCTCTTCCTCACCATCCTCCTTCTTCTTCTCCTCCTTTGGCTTCGTCTCGTTGTCCTCTCCTTCGGGAGGAACGTTGTTGGCCGCCTCGCTCGACCGCAAAAGCATGCACTCGTTGTACGTATCCCACGCCTCGCCGTGCTCGTCGTGGTACCACTTGAGGTTGTGCCACGGTTCCGTCTGGACAGCTCTCAACCGGTCCGCCATGGTTTCGGCGGCTGCACCGCCGGAACCGCCAGAGTCGGAGGACTTGATGGACATGTGGATGGCGCGACCGGCCGCCTGCTTGTCGGCGGGACCGCCACCGCCGGCGGCGGCAGGGCCGAGGCGGGAAAGGCGTTCTTGCTCGGTGGCGGCGTCGAGGTAGGGCGCTACGGGACGAAGTTGGACGAGGGAGGTTACGGGGGTTAGGTGGAGGTTGTCTGTTGGGTTGGAAAATAAAGGGTTAGTAAATCCGAGGATTAGATGACAATGGGAAGGTGGACATAAACTCACTTCCTTGAAACACACCAACCATATGCTTCACATATTCCTCGCCCGCGCTCCGACTACCTGTCAACTTCTGATCGATGATGGCTTTTCCCTGCGCTACCGCCTCAGGCCAGCTCAGATTCTGAGCCTCATCATCGTCTCCTCCTCCGCTGTTACCACCCCTACGTCCACCACCAGCACCACCACCGGGACCACCGCGCCCTGAGCCACCACCTCCTCCTCCCTGGCCACCAATGTTAAAGCCGCCAGCTAGACCAAGACTGCCGCCCTTCTTGGACTCCATGCTCTTGGCTAGCGCCACACCCCACGCAATGCCCTTGTTCTTGTTGTAGCCATCGCCCGTCTCGAGAGGGATGTCGACCTCGTAGATGCCCGTTTCGGGCTTGACGCGGAAGCTGTTGATTCTTGGAGGTTTGATGGAGGACGGATCTTGAGCGGTCTTGGTGACGTAGCGGAGGACGACGAGCTTGCGGTCTTGCGGGAGGGGAGGCTTGATGAAGACGTTGTAGGTCGCGACGATGGGGTCGTCGTCGTCGGGGTTTGTTGTCGTCGTTGGTTTTGGGTGTTGGGATGCCATAGCGGCGATTATCTGAATTGTGACGGCTGTAGAAGAGTTGGGGATATGTTCCTGCCGTCTACTCGGCGAGGTGAGCGAAAGGTGAATTCTTTGAAGTGGTTGAAGCTACTTGGAGATCAGATCGGCAAAGAACTATTCGATGTTGGGATAATGTAATGTCCGTTCGTGATGGTAATTGATTGGTCTCCGAGTTAGTCAATCGGTGCAATGATATTGGATAATGACAGTCTCGGTGTTCAATGTCTCATGAGAATGTACAAGTATGTAGAGATCTGAAGATAATTTGGCCAAGCACCTCTTTACACGGCTTCTTTGCCTGCCCCGCGATGGTTGCTGCTGCGGTTTGGGAAATTTTTGCTGATAATGGCCAGGATCCCGGCAGGCAGGGCATCCACCCCCTGCTCCTTGCCCCACAACAGCTTCGCTGAGCGGGACCCGGCCCCGAGCACCGGGCGTTCGTCCCCAACCCACCTGGAGCGCCGTGGGCACGGTTCCTTCGCGGGCAGCCCCTGTGGCTTTGTGGGACCATCACTGGGACGCCCTGTGGACGGCGGGCTGATGCACCCCAGGATCGGGCTGGTACCTGCCCCTGGCGCCTTTCTAATTTCAGTCATGAGTGGCGCCTCAATCTCACTTTCCCTCATCCACCAAACTTTTGGATATCATGATGTATCGAGATGGAATGTGCCACTGGATCTTCCCAACCAGGAACCAGACCATCAATGTCCTCATCGTGATCCTCCATCACTGTCGTCCGTGCTTTTACCTTATCTTCCATGTCACTGTCTGAGTGTCTGGGGCTATCCTGAATCTTGAATTCATCCCCATGGTTCAGGAACGATCTCCAGTGACATCGACAGCGTTCTTATTCAGTTTCTTCAGATATTCCGAAGCCAGTTGTGGCCAGCCGTCACTTCGGTCAAGAACCACGCCATCGGAGACTTTGTTATGTACCGTTGCTGATACCCGAGAGACCATCACCCTCACTCACCCTGTTGAGTTTATTCAGAGATCCCTCGTTATATCCGACAACATGCCGAACCAAGACTCCGATAGCGCAGTGGATTGACAGAAAGTCTAACTCCACCAGGCCGAGCAATAAATCAGTCTTCGAGAAGCACCCTCATTTCGAAGCTGTGGTTCTTCTCTTGGAGAATGACTCCGATGAGACACCCTCGCAACCAGCGGTGAACCCACGTCCCACGTCAAAGTCACCATGTTTTTCCTTCGCGGACTTGAGTGGTGTGGTGGGGGACGACCCAAGGAGACGGATTCGGTCCAGTCACCTCGCAGCTGGATATGTGATGGGACGCTCATCGACAGGCCTTGCCCCCTTTTTATTACCTTACTCCTTGTCATATTGGTTTGGTATCAAGGAAGACTTCTCTTGGAGTGTGCCCAAGTCGCCGCTCCTCATCAACTTGTTATCCCCGAACCACGGTAACCAACTTTTGAGGCTGACTCGGACCAAGACTATAGGACTCTCCACTTAGATCAGAGAAAGGGTGAGCGAGATTCTCATCACGATGCAGAGCAACACTATTTTCAATGATTTTCTCTCAGGGCTGGCGGTGCGGCACCGGGTTGGTCCAAAGTTCCGCGGGGACCCCCTGTGCGCAACAATTCAACTCCCGTCATCCCAGCCACTGAGAACCCTTCGTTTCTACTGGATACCTGGAAAGCCCAATGTTCTCCCCAGAGCAATTTCGTCTTCACATTGGCACATCAGGCCAGGGGGGCTGCTCTGACGCTCCCAAGAGGATTTCCAGCCTGTGTCGATCCTGGTACGGCCCTATACTAGCTCGGCTTCTTTAACCACAATCGTTCAACTCGCATACCGTCATCTACCTTCACTCCTCCGCGACACTGTGCCCTATCTTTTTGCCATGGCTTCGCGGAAATCACATGATGATCTCTTCTCCGTCTTGGTTGTCCGCTTCTTCATCTTATACTAGTCTTTGCCATGTCCACCTCGAGCAATTCCAAGCTGTAACCCCATCGTGCTCACCCCCTTCATTTGTTTCACCTTACCCAGAAACGACCAAGGACACCAGAAACGCGTGGGCTTGAAGAAGAAGCCTCAAAAGTCTGGAACAACTCTCCTCTCCAGCAATCACTGTAATCCAACGGCCCGGCACTTACGCCCAACCATCCCAGCTCCATAGGATCCATCGCGTACCATCTGGCTGGGACCGACTTCATTTCAGCAGGGCCCAATACGACCAAGTTGAGTTAGACGTCAGCTGCCAACGAGCACCTCGCCATCAGCCGCTTGGCCGAAGAAGGTTGCCAGGTGGAAATCCCCGAGTGAGACTAGGCCCAGGGGCTCTTCTTTTGCATTATCTCTCATAACGGGGAAAAAAGAAGAAAAGTAAGTCTCTTTCCTACCTTGAACAGAGACAACTGACTAGTGACTAAACATGATGTTTAGTTACCTGGCCTCAAATTATTGTTTATCGTCTAGTTCCAGGAGTCAAGCGGATTTTACGCGCGTTCGAAACCTCTAGTCATCCCAATACACAACCTGTGACGACATTCTCATGACGCAGTCACCTCTTTTTGTCGACTACCGGCGATCTTTGAAGAGAATCACGTCCTGCCAGGTTTCTTCTTGACTAAGGAGGAAAAAGCAATAATAATACCAATACCGGGCGGAAACCAATCCGATAAAAGCGACCAGCATTCAACATTGTCGCCTCGACTCGGCAAATAACATTCTTGCGAACGCCACCAACAGCCCGAGTCCCAGACTTACCTCTGCGATCTTTGTGAGCAGGTCAACAACCACATTGAGCGGACCAAATTCGGCTCCGTGCGTTCTCATCGGGAAAACTGCGAGCTAGCACGCCACTACGCCGACCCATCGCCTCGGCCGCATACGGACGTCGCCGCCGGGGTGAAGTCGACTTTCAGGGGCTGGGCAGCGTACCCGTGGATACAACTTTTGAGCCTAACGCCTCTACCGACCTTGAGAAGGGATCGTAGCAAGAGGTGTATATCCTCCGCTGTTGCCCACCGCCGTTATACACTCCCAATCCCCTTGATGCTTCCGTCGTTCCCGGTATGCATGAGAGCACCTATGGTTCCAAGGCCTATGTGCGATACAAGTCTGAAGACGAAGTCACAAAGCCACCGCCACCACCCTACGGATATCTTGCCCACGAAGATTGTGGCCCTTCCATGCTGGGGGCGACATGGGCGACATGGGCAATTGCGGCTATTTTCGTTGCCCTGCGGTTTTGGGCGCGATCCAGGGTTGTTAATGGGCTTGGGTGGACGGACTGGTGCATTTTGCTGTCTCTGGTGGGTTGAGTCCATTCTTCCAGCGCACATCTTCCGGATACATGTCTAACATACATCGACAGTTGATCGCAGGAGGAATGTCAGCCAGTGTCACCTTCGGTTTGTTACCCACCGTCTGCTTCGACTTAAAGAACACAATGTCTAATATAGGAACAGGAACCTCGGTTGGTTTGGGTAAACACATATGGAACGTCGATATCGTGGCCAACTACGAGCCTCTCATGGTGGTATGTGCCTATTTTGCCCCCTCCCCCTAATGGTCAATTTGCTCTTGGGCCCAGCACTGTCACCCATTCGTGCTAACTAACCTCACGATGATGGTTGTAATAGTCATTTTGGATCTCCGTATTGTTGTACTTCTGTTCGTTGGCGATGACCAAGATATCCATCTGCCTGTTATACCTCACCATATTCACCATCGAATCGACACGCAGGGCTACATATGCCGTCCTCGGCCTCGTGTCCGTTACGAGCGTTTACTCGATCATAGTAATCTGTACAGGTTGTGTGCCATTGAAGGATTACTGGGATATAAGGAAAGCGTGGGATGATGAACCTCCGTCCAATTGCCATCAAATCCGGTGGTATTGGAGCTGCAACGCGTAAGGCTATTTCTTGATGTTGTGTCATTTCAGCTCTCCCAAACCGATTAGCTAACACTTGTTGCCTTTGGGGCGGCCTCAGTTTGATGATCATTACAGATTTTCTCATATTTCTTGTGCCCATCCGGATCGTGGGTCCTTTGAGACTTCCTCGGCGACAAAAGTTATTTGTCATCGGTATCTTTGCCGTAGGCTTCATGTAAGTCCCAGCCTTCAAACTCCAACTAGCCAAAACATGACTTACTCATGCCCTGTCATTACTATCAACAGTGTCTGCATCATTTCTCTCATCCGCGTCATTTTCCTATACGACTCCGACGATCTAAAAGCAGCGGATATGACGTACAGCACTAGCAAGGTCACGTATTGGACGGCACTCGAGGTCCACGGCGCCATCGCCGTCGCCTGTGTTATGACGCTCAAACCACTTATTGTCCGCCTCTTCCCCGGATTTCTTGACCCGCGCGCCAACAACAGCAGCGGCGGCGAAGCAGGCTCACCCGATCAAGCCACAGCTGCCAGCAGCGAACCACCCTTGACAGTAGGACGGAGACCATGTCGCATGCAGCGTCTCTCCTGGATTGATGTTCGTGGGGGTGTCAGTGAACCACCACCACAGCAGCAGCCGGAACAACAACAACAACAACAACAACCCTCCTCTGGCCCCGGCCCAACAACAACAACGATGACGCAAACGGCTGGGGATGTCGCATTAAGCGAGATTCCAGTAAGTGGAAGGGAGCGATATTCACAATTTCTAAACCCTTCGTTTCCCCTCTCGTCAAAAGGGAGAAGGTCAACCATGTCACATGAAATGACGAACAAAACGACGACGACAACAGCGACAACTATAACATCGTACAACACTACGAGAACATCAGCTGAGTCGCTAAAAGCAATTAGTGACACTACGTCTGTGTCGGCCTCATCATATAGGGGAGAAGAAGAAGAAGATCTGAGCAGTACGGCAGACCTGAGGAAAGGGTTGGTGCATGTTCATAGCGAGGATGTTTCGGTGCGGACAGGGACGACAACGGGTGAGTTGGGGCTAGGACCGGAACAAGCTGTTAGGTCGATGTGATGGGAGTTTGGATAAACTAATGGAACTTGGTTGTGAATGACAATCTCATAATGAAAGAAATGAAAGTGAGGTGGTGATAGTGCCAGTTAACTCGAAACAGAGAACTGTTATGCTTGAAATCAAGAAGCACAAGTAATAGAAGAGCGTCAAGCCATGTTTTCAGAACTGTGATTTGAGTGTGTGTACTTCATCGATATTAAAATGATGCGTTTGCTGTATAGAGCCCAATCCAAGAGCGAACACATGGTTCTTTTTTTCCTCTTGAACAGGATGCTTGCACATGGCATGGTTGAGTAATAAGTTCGAGAAGACAAATAATGCCAAATCATGACACCCAGACACACATTCACCATACATGGCTTGAGCCTTTTCAATATGGACTCTTTGGTTACACTTCACTTTCTCCATGGTCGTGACAAGTGAAGTGTTGGTGTTGGTTTATGAACCAACAAGCAAGTCCAGCGACCAACCGGCTCCGGGTGTACTTGTACAAAAGCGGAAGGTTTGCCGGGCCGTGCACAGCTGCAAATCTACCGATAAGATATCAATTCAGCCGGCAAATATGGAAGTTTACCCGCTGCCGAAAGTGCAAATAGCGGTGATGCATCCTGCCACATACAAACTCGAGCGCGTTGCCTTTCCTTCTTGCACACGCGCACGCACGCTTTCTCTCCACCAAAGCAGTCCGCGTTCAGGGCCTGTGAGAGCACTGTCTACCTAAACACGCACTTTCATTTGCGATCATCAGGTCATCCAAATCACCGTTATTGGCAATCACATCACACCCAATATACAACATGCCTAGAGGACAGCCAAAGACGGCGGCCATGGGCCAGCACCAGCATCAGTTGCAGATGACTCCCCAGCCGGCCCAGCCTCAAATGCAACAGCAAATGCAGCAGCAACAGCAGCAATTACATCCACAATATACAACCTTTCAACCGCCACCTCAGCAAGGCCAGCCTGGTAACCAGACTATCCAGCAACATCAACAGACTGGATACACTCAGCAACAACTCCAACCCATCCAAGCACAAAATGCTACTGGCACTCAGCAGCAGCACCAGCAAGGTCAACAGCAACAACCACAGTCCCAGCAACAACAACATGGTCAGCAGCAACAACAGCAGCAACAAGGCCAGCCTGGCCCATCTGTCCAAGGGCAAGGGCAACAACAGGCAGGAGCTGGAGTAGCTGGACAGGGACAACCAGCCCGCCCCAACTTCCAAATGGCCCTCCTCCCTCCTCCCCAAGACCGGCTCTACCCAACCTTCGAAGCTCTCCAAACAGACCTAAAAGCCTTCACCCGCTCCCAGGGCTACGCCTGCGTGATCGTCTCCTCCCTCAACCGGGATCCCGACGGCCACTACCGTCGCTACAACCTCTGCTGTTCCAAGGGCGGGAAAACCTACACCTCGCACAGCCGGGGAATCCGCCAATCCCGCTCCACCAAAACCGGCTGCCCCATGAAAATGAAAGCCGTCCAGGAAAAAGCCTGGCCGTACGACGACAAGTGGCGCGTCGTGGTCCAGTGCGCCGAGCACAACCACGAGCCGTTCACGGGGGAGCAACCAGGCGTGAACGTGCCAGCGCAGTTTCGCAAGATTGAGGCTGACGGGGCGAGGTGGCTCAAGATCATGCACCGCGAGGCGCAGTGCACCCTCAGGCAGCTGACGATTGGGATCAGGATCTCGTTTGGGGATAAGTATCAGTATGTGAAAAAGAGCGATGTGAGGAATATGCTGGCGAAAATCAAGAGGGAGGATGAGAGGAAGGCGGCGGCGGAGGCGGCGGCGCAGGGTTTGCCGACGAATTTGCCTTATACGCTGATTCCGGCTAGTCATCAGCCGCCGCCGTTGCAGCCGACGAATGTGGAGATGATGCCCCCGTTGCCGTCGGATTTGCAGGTGCCGGATCCGGATCTGGAGTCGGATGATGAGGATGCTGAGCCTTAGGAGGCCGGGTCTGAGGTTGAGATTTCGGGGAGTGGATGAAGGGATGGGGCTTCGGGTTGGCGGTGAAGAAGCCAGGCAGAGCTACTGGGCTTTCGTTATTCGAAGAGCTCCAGGGGTTTTATGGTGTGATGAGTGTGTGGTCCGAGGTTGAGCAGGATCTTGAACTTGTCAGCTCCATCCGGAAAAATATCAGGATGTGGGCAATCTTTATTAATGATATATGAGACACATCTCTGTGTTTCTGAATTGGCTGTTTGAAGCATTCGTTGACGATGTATAGGGTTAAGTCGTCCCGTGGTCGGACTTGAAACATCTTGTTCAGTGTAAGTTACAATATCATATGGATGACAGATGGATGGAATACCTATGAGGTGCGTAACGAAGAACTCAAACGACATCCGGAGGAGGAGGAGGCTCGACGACAAGAAGTCAAAAGAGCATCAAATACGCAAGACACAAGAGGGGACAAAGAACATTGCAAGTCGGTTCTATAGAGGCATGAAAGTAATATACAACATCCTCTTCGAGCACTTTTATTCTCTACATCGATAATGAAACAGCATCTTCAAAGGAATTTTGACTCATTCATGACGATAACTAATAGTGAAATCTCCTCCAGATTGCAAACCGAACCGCCTCCCGGGTACCGTTCCTAACACCTTTTTAACTGCCCTTCATATCATGTCAAACACTCCTCAAGCAAGACCAGACTACTCTTTACCAACCCCTACCAGCCATTCTCTCCTCCGGCTTCATGCCAGCGTTGCTAATGCCCTTCATAGCCTCACCATGCTCAATGCTAGCCTCCACAAGGGCATCATAGTTATTCCAGTTCGCCACAGCCTTGACAATGGCCCTCGCCCTTTGCGCCGCATGCTCAGGAGTCTTCGCATCCTTGAAGATACCACTGCCCACAAACACACCATCACATCCCAACTCCATCATCAACGCCGCATCAGCGGGCGTAGCCACACCACCAGCCGCAAAGTTGACAACAGGCAGTCTACCCAACTCGGCCGTCTTCTTCAGCAGTTCAACATCTGCTCCAATCTCCCTCGCCATCTTGGCCACCGCCAACTCTCCTCCGGCCGCCAACGCAGCCTTCGCCTGCGCAATCTCTGCATTCACAGTCCTAATATGCTTAACAGCCTCCACCACATCACCCGTCCCCGCCTCTCCCTTAGTCCTAATCATCGCCGCCCCTTCCTTAATCCTCCTCAACGCCTCGCCCAAGTTCCTGCACCCGCACACAAACGGGATCTTGAACCCATCATCCTTTTGCACATGAAACTGATCATCCGCGGGCGTGAGAACCTCCGACTCATCAATGTAATCAACACCCAGCTGCTCGAGGATGCGACACTCGACAATGTGGCCGATTCTGGCTTTGGCCATGACGGGGATGGTCACGGCCGCTTGGATCTCCTTGATCATGGCCGGGTTGGACATGCGCGCTACGCCGCCGGCGGCGCGGATGTCGGAGGGGATGCGCTCGAGAGCCATGACGGCGCAGGCGCCGGCTTCTTCGGCGATGCGAGCCTCTTGGGGGGTGGTCACGTCCATGATGACGCCGCCTTTGAGCATTTGGGCGAGGCCGGCTTTGATGAGGAAGGAGTCGGAGCCGGCGCCGGTGGCGGCGGTGGTGGTGGTGGTGGGGCCGTTGGTTGAGGAGGCCATTTTTGTCAGTGTGAGGTTTGAGGTGTGTGTGTAAGAAGCTCGTAAGGTGAGAGATGTGGTCAAGAGGTAAGATGAAGAAGAAGTTGATGATGATGAGACCCGATCAAGACTGGGATTGAGTTCTTGGGGGGTGAGACTGCTTGAATGGTTTTGTTTTCTTTCACGGAAACTTGTTCACGGGCAAAGAAGGGTCGTGGAAATATACTTTTTGAAGAGCGCAATGACAATTACGTGATGACTCAGATATTGGAGATTTTGGAGTTACTACTGTAGTGTACAGTACGCAAGGTAGGTGTCGATTATTCCGCTTACAGCCCCACGCCCCTTTTCGAGTTAGAATCGCCAAGTCTGAAGTACTACACCACGACCTCAATTTTTTTTGGACCGCGACTATCTCGAGCAATATCAACGCTGTGAAAACGAAAACGCTTCCACGAGATTCAGCGCCCCCAGTACCCGGCTTTTTGCTCTGCTTCGCTATATATCGGGTTACGGTAGATGGAATGCGAAGGTTTAGAGTTTTGAAACTTAGAAATTGAAGTTGTAACTTTTGCTAGGCTGGCACGGACCTTTTTGTGTGGGGCTGTAAGCGGAATAAGCAACTCCCGCAAGGTATCATGGAGGGGCTCGATGGAGGGGGGGGTAAAAGGTACGTACACGTTACCACTCATTCGATCAACAAGAGGAAGGTACAAGATGCTAAGGGGTGTGCGGCTATATCGGACGATCTGGATCCCTCAAGACCCCTTCACGCCCCTTCGCAGTTTCCTCGCCGGGACGACATCGTCCATTCTTTCCCCACGAGTGTTGCAGTAGTGTGGGCGACAATGGAACTGCAACCTACGGTGCCCTCTTGGACTGTGAGGAGGTATGTACCACGGCGGAATGAAAGAAAAGTAGCGCTGCATTTACCGGCGACGGTACAGAAAAAAGCTGTTGGGGACTTGGATTTGTAAGTGTGTCCGATGGTGAGGAGGAGGTCTGTGAGCCGTTGATCCCGGCGTTGCCCGGAACGGAGTCTTGTCTGTTCATTCGCACGGCATCGGATCTCCATACACTACCATACAATGGAGTCACTCACTCACACATGCGTATTAGTCATCTTGATTCTTGACCACTCAACAACTGCGGTGGATAACTTCGGCAACTCTATCTTCTTTCTGTCCCCTTTGTTTCGGCTGTCATCCATCAGAAATGTCGATCGATCGTCGAGTTTCATGTTTTTGAGCACTTTTGGAAAAGCCAATCAAAACGACCGAGATATCCGCTTTGGGTATCTGCTGGCCTCACCATCTTTCTGTCGTCTGATCCGGGAGTTTTCTGTCTGCAGTGAGTGACTGACACTAGTGAAAGGCAGGCACATGCACACACAAAATTGTTGAAGTTGTCGTTCCTGCATCAAGAGAAATTTTCTCTGTAACCCCTCGTTCGGTTGCTTTCGACCTCGCTTCCTCTTTCCTCGATTGCTGAATGGATATTTCCCTCAATCACTTTGCTTATTCCGCTCGCTTGGAGATGGCTTGGCAATGGCAACCAAGAAAAGAAAGCTCGCCTTGGAGGCAAGTAGATGGCGGCCACCAAAAGTTACTCCATACAAAGTCTCGGAGACAAAATTGAAAATGGAGTATGAATTGACTCAATGTGCTCCTCTCACACAGTGAGTCAGTTTACGGGTCCCTTTCTGCGCCGATCAGACGCCTCTAGAAACAAAGGGTTCCGGGTCGGATCGGGTTCCGCGGTTGAACGGGGAAGGAAAGCGTTCACGGACATTGAATCGGGAGCACCGTGTGTGTCTTGTCTTGTCTGTTGTGTGACTCGCCTTCAGAAGACCAGACGGACCTTCCATGACAGGAGATTTCCCGCTCGTCCTCTCTGCTTCCCGCCGGCACGCTGGTACCAGGCCGTGATCATTGCACAGACCCCCCGAGTGGCAACACCAAAATCCCATTACCCGATGATACTACCATCGCCGCCTATGCTCGGCTTTGTCAACCGGGGCCCCAATGGGGTCGGTGATATCAACACCATCCTCCTTTGGCCGTTGGTTGCGAGAATTAGCTTTGGTTTTCTGAATTTCCATATCAGTCATCACTGAGTAACACCGAGAGGTTACAGTAGCCGATCACACATAGAGTCATCATCCAAGTCCCCTCGAGATCTTGAACTCCGATTCGGAAATAACACGCCAACAGTCAGAACCCTCTTATCACTATCACTTACAGAAATTCCGATATCGCCCGTCCTTTACAGTTTGTCACTTGGTGTAACCAGAACATCAACATCTCACTGCCATCTCCAATCACCATATCCGTTCATCTGATCTTATTTGGGAACCAACGACAACACTCGTCGCTCATATTGTCCATAATCAGAATATCACTTACGAGTTACACCAATTCCAGACACATACTACGCAATGACGGTCGACACAGTACCACCCCAACAAATAACGGTCGGCGTCCTTGCCCTCCAAGGCGGCGTAATCGAACACATCTCTCTCCTCCAGAAGGCGGCCGCCCAACTATCACAATCACCTGCAGACTCCTCGACAGCACCAACACCACAATTCAACTTTATCCAAGTCCGCAACGCCGCCCAACTCTCGCAATGCGACGCCCTCATTATTCCCGGAGGTGAAAGCACCACCATGGCCATAGTCGCCCAAAGATTGGGGTTGCTTGATCCCTTGCGAGAGTTTGTCAAGTGAGTTTCGTCCTCCCTTTTCCCCCATTCTACTCCTTTTCCCATCCGCCTTTTCCCCATGGGTTTCTGCTTTGCTTCCCTTCTCGCTGTAGCAAAATCCAAGAAACAGATCCACTAACCTCTTCCACCATCACCACCACACAGAGTCCAACACAAACCAACATGGGGTACCTGCGCCGGCCTAGTCATGCTCGCCTCCGAAGCCTCGGCCACCAAACAAGGCGGGCAAGAACTCATCGGCGGACTGGACGTCAAGGTCCTAAGAAACCGGTACGGCACACAGATTCAGAGTTTTGTCGGCGACCTGAAGTTGCCGTTCTTGGAAGAGGAGAAGCCGTTCAGGGGGGTGTTTATCCGCGCACCGGTGGTGGAAGAAATCATCACCAATCCTGGCTCTGCGACACAAAAGGAAGATGACGAGATTGCCAAGTTGAAGGAAAAGTCAAGGACAGAAAAGGTTGAGGTCTTGGGCACTTATCCCAAGCCACAGGCACAAGGGACGGGGACAACGACACAAGATGGGGGAGGAGAGGGAGGAGAGGATATCGTGGCAGTGCGGCAGGGCAATGTCTTTGGGACGAGTTTTCACCCGGAACTTACGGATGATGTGAGGATACATGTTTGGTGGTTGAAGCAGGTTGTTGAGGGGCTGAAGAAGGCCTAGGGGAGGAGGGAGTGAAGTGAAAGTGAAATGGATGTGTGTCCAGAGTCATGAGATGAGCTTCAATCAGTTCCTAAGAGGAACGGACGAAGGGCTGTTGGGTATGGCATATGGCCAAACAGGCAGATTTGTGGCCATCTCGAACGTGCCTGAAGTTTGGACAAAAAGGCGGTGTTTTGGAAGGTGCAACGTCATCGGCCACCTTACTTGATGACCTGAGCAGTCTTCACCCTCTTGAGCGGAGCTTATCAAACCCGGTTTGGATTTATCGAATGCGCAATGGGACATCCTCAAACGAAGCGTCGGGTACTGAGAAGTTCATGATCCTGAAGTGCGATGTAATGGAATTCGGGCAATGGCATCGAACCACCATTCAACTGCTTCCAACGCGTTCGACAGTCCAATAAATATTGTCTCCTGTCGGACGGAAAGGTGCGCTTCTCTTGTTCGGGTGTATACGTCGGCTTCTTTCTGCGTGGTGTCGTTGATTGTGTTGTGTTGGCGAAAGGAAGCAGGGAATGGAGCGAGCAAACGAACGCGAACTCGAAGAAAAGGGAAATCTTACACTAACGGGAATAGTTGAGCCTCTGTTAGCATTAACGATAACTACGTAAGTATAAGGTGCCTTTTCTGACAGTATCTAAAGGGATTGTTAGTGCGTGCGGGTCTTAGATGGGTATGTGACCGCAAAAAGCGTTAACATCCTAACACATCAATCTCTTGGACCCGGCCGCTGCATACCTCTAGTCAACATGCACTTTCCAAGTTTTGAGTGCCTCAGTCGGACGGAAGAATTTCGAATCCCTTCCTCACTCAACAAAATTCCCACTTCAGTTTATATCCTCTCGATTACTTGGTCTTTTCTAACTCTTAAATCCATACCTAGTCCTTGACTGTCTCACTACTATTTCTCTTCGACCGCAATCCTACTGTCCTGTTCATACTTATCGCCCAACCTCCCACCATATTCAATTTCGCGTATTCGGCAGGCCCTGAGGGCCTCATATCTTGTGTATCCATGCAATGCCCTACGGGTAGTTCCGATTGAGACTTATAAAATGAATAATTTTGAGTTGACCTTGAATGGTAGTCCCCCCTATATCATGACACGGCCTTTTTGTACGTGTATGGCAGGCAGCTTGCGGACCCCTCTCACTACACATCAAATGTACGACTCAAGCGAAGAGTATGTATGGGCCATATGAAGAAGAATGGTATTCATACACCAACATGGACACTCTGCTTGAAGGAAACGGCTAGGTGCTCTCAGCTTCTCGTCCGGCGCTTAACAATTCTGGGTGAGGTTTCGCAAAGCCGTAGAATAAAAATAACAAGTGAGGATGGACACTCCATCCTTCTATCTCCTTTTCGTTCTTCATGTATCGTATCGTATGTTGTAATAACCTGGGTTCTACCTTGTTGCAAAATTGATGGCGAAAGCAAGAGTCAACAACACTTCCCGCACGCGGGATCGTTGAGCTGTGGCAGACCGCAAGATGCCGCCGCCGTTGAGTAAAGTCACTTCGGCCTGTATCTTGCTAAGACACCATATGCTAATCCCCTTTTTTTTTTTTGTCATTCAGCTAGCGGTGCACTTGGACCAGGAAAGAAACTAACTCATCTTTCTCACCTAGTCATTTGACGAGCATATGGTACAGCGTGACAGCGCAATAACTTGATGGCTATAGCTAGATCGCTCTAGCTAAAGACCACTGGGACTTTATCAACCTCTCTGGTGCGACAATATCATGTACAAGTCTTTTTGTACGCGGGCCCATCCAACGTATGGTTGTAGCCGCACCTGCCATGGTTAGAGACCGTTTTACTACTGTGAGAGGTCAGTTTCTTGACGACGTCAGAGATGTCAAGTCAAGACTCGGGCGGCTCTACTTTCCGAGCAGGATATACGATGGCGTGAATGAAGGATACTCAGCAGTCGGACCCAACTTGGGTTCCTAAGGAAGAGAGGAGTGTGCTGCGGGGCTGGAAGTCGGCCGCAACAGCCCTTCCACTAGCTGTTTTTTTTTTTGGATCAAAGATCCGCCAGGGAGGGAAAAGCCGACGGCTGTCGTTTCGATCATCGAAAACATCAACGGTACCTCTACCGTCAACAGCCACCCGTTGTGCGCCTACTACAACTGTGGTGCATATGAGGATACAGCAGAGGCCGAAGGCATGCTTAGGTCGCTTCTTCACCAGCTTGTCGACCAGCAAGAGTCCCTGTATCACCACGCCGAACAGTTTGTGACAATCAACGGTCGGAGGGCTATCCAAATTTCACTGTCGAGAATCTCTGGCTCAGCTTGATGAACGTGCTCTCTCCGATCTGCTGGTGGACAAAGTATACCTCATCGTCCATGACCTTGACGAACTTCCCGACTCATCAGGGTCGACACGAAAGATTCCTCGAACTTCTTCGTGGCAAGATATCCACCCCCTGACAGCCACGATTCCAGAAAACGACACGGCAAAGTCCGATGGTTCTTCACCAGCTGGAACCCGCATAGCGTCAACCAGGCGCTGAGCATACCTTCGAACGCTGAGAATCGACCTAGACGAAAGGAAGAGGTACATCACTCTGGTAGGGGCAAAGCTCAAGTACTATGCCAACCAACAGGCCGAGAGGCTGGCAAAAGAGAGGAAGTATAACACGGCCCTGGAATATCTTGCCAGCTCGGCCATGTCAGACTACGCGCCCAATATCAACCACTTGCGTTGACCTGGCCTGTCCCGCCATGGAACAGCTCCCGGAGGGTACAAGGGACATCAAGATTCAGAGCAGAGGGAGCTGGAAAGACTTCCCGAGGAGCTAGACAAGCTATTTCATCTGGCTTTGGCCGAGGGTCCTGAAGCCCGATCGATGAAGACTTCCCCGAGATGCTAGAAGCTGCTGCGCACTCTTCATCCTGGTGAAGGAAGCCTGTGACCAAGGAAGAGCGAGCTGTTTGGTCCTTACCGGGCTTGAAGCCGGATGAAACCACGACTCTCCTAGCCAAGTACGCGCCGCTAATCACCGGCCATACTGACCAAAAATTCGGGGTTTACTTGCGAAACTACTTTCCCGAGGAATATCTAGTCAAGACTTCTCGTCAGCTTCTCGAGAGATAGGCGAGGTAGAGCTCAAGTGGCAGCACGGGCTCCATCTCTCTCCGGTGCTACGACCACTTGCTCAAGGCTTTCCGTCATCCTGTCTGAGGGAATAATAAAAAAAAAGAAAAGGATAAAGTATTAAAATGAATAAAAAGAACTGCAAACGGTCCCGTTTGCGATCAAGTACTGGCTTTTAACGCCAGCCAAGCTACCGCCGACCTAACCCAAATGATCAGCACCGATGAACTTTGGGCTCACGATTCCCCGTTGAGGGAGAACTAGCTTCGAGCGTACGTCGCCGTCACAAAAGACAAACGTTTGGAGGTGCTCTCCGCGTCCAACAATTACACGGATGGATCAGACACAGCTGCTGAGTTGGGCTGTTCAGATCTTGCGACGGCATTGAAGGCTGGGGAAAGATGTCAGAACGGGACCCGTGAGATCGACGGGGGCGCCAACGATAACGCTCGCTTCGAAGCCGCTTCGAACTTGAATTAATGCTCTCTCTCCGGACCGGTTGATCGTAAGGATGATCCGGATTGGGGTAACGAAGTTTCTTTTGTGTTGTTATGGGCGTTCCTGGGAGTTTTTATAATGGAGTTTGGATAGTTGCTCTTGGATAGTTGATGTCGGCGTCGCTCTCTGTCCATCAAGGTTGTTGTTAGCGGAGTGATATCTCAACCTAGTAATTTGGGACGTGTCCAGCTCACTACAGTGGCAAGCTCTTATCGCTTCGCTAACAACTTTCCTAGCCCCTGTATCCCCTTTCAAATTAGCGAACATATAGCGGCCCGGGCTGTCTGATGACGATGCCCGTGGGTACCGTTATGTAGCACATGAAATTAAACGGAATTACATTTGATCTGTAATCGCAACGCGACCTCTCTTTTGGACCCGACAGCTATCCTTTCCAACCCAACGAAGCGGGGGTGCATCTTCGACCGAGCACCAGTCGACAAAGATGGCCGAACCACCAAAGAAGAAACCAGAACCGAAACCACCGCTATACCGACAAGCCATCGATTTCGCCCTCGATGTCGCCAACGGCCGCCATGTCCTCTCGAAGCTCATCCCGCCAGCTCTCTACCTGGCCGATGGACTCCTCTGCGGGCTGATTATCTGGAAAGTACCTTGTACGTAAACCGCAGCGCCGCGGATGGGAGTATCTATAAGCTACCAACATGCTTACAATTGCAATGCTACAGACACCGAAATCGACTGGAAAGCCTACATGGAGCAAGTCTCCCAGATCCTCTCGGGCGAGCGCGACTACACCAAGATCCGCGGCGGCACCGGTCCGCTCGTCTACCCGGCTGCGCACGTCTACATCTACATGGGACTATACTACTTGACGGATGAGGGGAGGAACATCTACTTTGCGCAATTGCTTTTTGCGGGGCTTTATATGCTCACGCTGGGAGTTGTGATGGGATGTTATCGCATGGCCAAGGTATGATTCTAGCAGATGGTATTGCGACACAGGGCTGCATGCGCAAGAAGCTAACGGGACGGGACGATAACATAGGCACCACCATACCTCTTCCCACTCCTGATTCTCTCGAAACGACTACACAGCATTTTTGTGTTGCGGTGCTTCAACGACTGCTTCGCCGTTTTGTTCCTCTGGATGTCCATATTCTTCCTCCAGCGGCGCAACTGGCACGTCGGCGCATTACTCTACACCATTGGTCTCGGCGTTAAGATGACACTACTCTTATCCTTACCAGCTGTCGGCATCGTGCTCTTCCTCGGCAGCGGCAGTTTTGTGACGACCTTGCTACTCGTGGCCACCATGATCCTGGTGCAAGTCCTCATCGGCGTTCCCTTTCTGGCGCACTACCCGACCGAATACCTATCGCGGGCCTTTGAGCTCTCCCGGCAGTTCTTCTTCAAGTGGACCGTCAACTGGCGCTTCGTGGGCGAGGAAGTCTTTCTCAGCAAGGGGTTCGCGCTCACATTGTTGGGTCTGCACGTTGCGGTCCTGGGGGCGTTTGTTGCGATGCGCTGGATCAAGCCGGCGCGCAAGTCTCTTGTTCAGCTAATCTCTCCTCTGTTGGTGGCGGGTAGGCCGCCGCTAACTGGCCCCGAACACCGCGCGGCGGCGAGGGATGTGACGCCGAGGTATATCCTGACTACTGTGCTCTCTGCTAATATGGTAGGCCTCCTCTTTGCTAGGACTCTTCACTACCAGTTTTATGCCTATGTCGCTTGGTCGACTCCGTTCCTCCTCTGGCGCGCGGGGTTGCATCCTGTTGCGATCTACCTCCTGTGGGCGGCGCAAGAGTGGGCGTGGAATGTGTTTCCTAGCACGCCGGTGAGCTCAGCGGTCGTGGTCGGCGCTTTGGGCGTTACGGTCGCGGGAGTGTGGTTCGGCGCACGGGATGAGTGGGAGCCTGGGACGAAGTCGGCGTTGAAGAAGGAAGAGGCGGCGAAGCGCTGATGTTATTGGCTGTCTCTGTAGAAATTGTAACTTTTGGGTATCTCTGGTATCTATGTTCTTTCACATTGTCTCTTCACTCGTATTCGTCTTCCGAGTCGCTAGGTGGGAGCTTTCCAACGGTCGATTCCTCTTCGTCCGAGGACTCGTCGTAGGTTTGTCTGACGAACTGCTTGGGCCTGTGTTTTGTCTCTTTGTCAGTCTTCCCCGCCATCTCTAAAATAGGAGTGCAAGAACCCGATGTGACATACCAGTAAGCCTCCTTCCTCCACGCCTTCTCGTCTCTGACAATGTTGATGATCTCTCCAACGACCTTGCTGCCAGTCTTGCTGCGCTCCTCCATGGAACCCAAGTCAACCAGGACGTAGCCGCCGCGCTTGATCCAGATGGTGTTGCGGAAGCGCGATTCCAGTTCGACGAGAATAGTCTTCTTGTTGGGCAGCTCGCAAATGTAGTTGCTGTTGCCCTCGGCCTTGACGACACGCGCAATGGATTGCGAATCGGTAAGTTGGTCGGGAGGGGTCAGCGACTCCTGGTCGGCGGCGTGAACGTGACGTTTTGGCTTGCCCATGGTTGCGATTGTGAAAGTATGGTATAGGTGTTAGTGAAGTGGTGGAAGAAATCGGCAAGACAAACTCTAGAAGCGTGGGAAGTAAAAGAAGAACCGAAAAGAAAAACAGCGGTTGATGAAATCATGGACTTTGCATTGGAACTTTTAAGTGGGGTAAACCCGGTACATGCATATCTCGTCCAATGTCAAAATGACAATTGCTGCCCGGGGCCGAGCTTCCATCTCAGCAACTAACAAGTTCAATGAGAGTCTTCAAAGCCTGTTTCTATGCTTTCCACATACACAACGCTGAAGGGAACGAGATCCGTCCGAGATGACCTTCTTGTTGTTTCCAAACACATCGTGCTTCCTATCCATCAATCTTACAGTTATCGGGCGCTCTACCTTACGGCCATGGATGCCGATCGCCTGTTCTCAAACCGGCGGATCGGCGCCTTAGCACGCCAACAGTGGGTAGCACCCGCCAAAACGGTCCACTAACATCGGAGTACGGCCGCCAAGTTTCAGGACTTTCGGGGTCCCAGGCACGGTGCCGATGGGGTCCAACCCTGTGAAATCATGTCCACTGCCGCTTACTGTGCCGTTGGGCCGCGGGCCCGGTACCGGGGGTTGTGGTTGTCGAGTTGCTGGGACCGCCCCGCGCCGAGTCACATCCTCCGGCCCTTCACTTCCTCCCGAGTTCACTTCACTTTCACTTTCAGTTCACCTCACTTCCTCACCTCACTTCCCCAGCTCATCTCCTTACTCTATTACCACCACTCCTCACTTACCTCAACTACCTCCAGTCTCAAATCAACAACCATCAAAATGGGCTCCAGCGACCAGTCCCTTTCCGCCTCCCTCCCGGCCCTGGCCACCAACCCCAAATTCATCTTCTTCACCGACTTCGACGGCACCATCACGCAACAAGACAGCAATGACTTCATGACCGACAACCTCGGCTTCGGCCCCGCCCTTCGAAAGAAGGGCAACGAGGACGTCCTTTTTGGGCGTCGTGACTTCCGCGACAGCTTCCAGGAGATGCTGGACAGCATCAGCACGCCCTTTGACAAGTGCATCCAGACCCTTTTGGAGAATATCACTTTGGACGCGGGGTTCAAGGAGTTTTTCCACTGGGCGAAGGAGAACAACATGCCGATTGTTATCTTGTCCGGCGGCATGGAGCCCGTTATCAGGGCACTGTTGGCCCATTTCTTGGGCAAGGAGGAGGCGGATAGTTTGCAGATTGTTAGCAACCAGGTTGCTGTCAGGCCAGGGAAGACGAGCGTGAATGAGGAGCATGGGTGGATGATTACTTTCCATGATGACAGGTTTGTCTCCCTTCCAAATGGCGTTAAGGGGAAGAAGGGGTTAACAAGTGAATAAAAAAACAGTGGATTCGGCCACGACAAGTCCCTCGAGATCCGCCCCTACGCCAACCTGCCCGCTGACCAAAGGCCGACTCTTTTCTACGCCGGTGATGGCGTTTCGGATCTCTCTGCTGCCAAGGAGACTGATCTCCTCTTTGCGAAGGCTGGAAAGGGTATGTCAACTTGTTTTCATCACTTCACTTTATCAAAAAGGTAACTATTGGCACTTCCAGGGGTCATTTACTAACTAACCCTGTTGTGACACACACATATAGATCTCATTACCTACTGCGAAAACGAGCACGTTCCCTTCACCACGTTCCACGACTTTACTGAGATCCTCGCCGTGGTCAAGGACATTGCTGCGGGCAAGTTGACTGTGAAGGAGGCTGCTATTGGCAGGAAGTGAGCTAGTCGCTTCGGCGAGTGTCTGTGAGTTGTCGGTTCGGCTCCGTTTTCTCTAGGCTTGGGATTTCTGGATACTACGATTCACATAGACTACGTTCAGAAGGAATTGGTAGTAGCTGGCTACTATCGAACTGGAATTTGCTATTAGAAGGAAAAAGCAATCAGTATCTTGAGGGGGTATAGACAATAGACCTATGAATGATCCCTAGTTCCCCGCTCGGTTATAGTATTTTCCGAGGCGATCTGCTGAGCAGTTTGCAAGGCTTTCTCGGTGTAAGGCATCGGCTGGGGCTGAGAATACCCTGCATGAGGCAACTGACGCTGTATCACGGACGTCGTTGCCTGTCATTTTCCGAGCGGCTCAGGCGGTTGACGGGAGGGACCCCGACTTTTGAGTCTCCGAGGCCATGGTACGGAGTAGATTGGTCCGGCTGGAGAAGCCAAGTAGGATAGACGTATCAGACGCATAGGTAACATTCGTATCCCGGGCTATTGGCGACTGATTGGCTGCCCTTGGGTCCTCTTTGACATACTGTTAACCCTGCACATAACGATCAGCCGTGTACCAGAGGTTTTGATCGTAATACCCAGGTTATCGTTATTCTCAGGTATGCCAAGAAGTACCATCTGGCCAATCAGGAGGCCGTTAGCGGGTGGAAGGGGTTTATTACCGGCCGTTACGAGCTGTCAGAGCCTGTTATGACCGTTACTATACCACCTGAGCATAACGATTTTGGTGTAGTTTTCGCCCGAAATCTGATCGTAATCGTAATGTGAAGGTTGATCGTTACTCCCATACGTTTAGCCTCTGTTCCCGAGCTTTTGATCGCTAAACCGAGAATATCGTTATGCCTCTGATCGTTATGTGCAGGGTTAACAGTAGCAGATGTATGGTTACGAACCAGGTCTTCGTTACACCGCGTATGTAAGTTGGTGACACATGATAGAAAACATTCCTTTAGCTCAGGCCCAGCGGGATAGACCTCTTTGATGATGACCCGACTCTCAAGAGCCTACTTAGCTTTACCAGGAGCTATTTACCACTACTCCCGTCAAGTACCTCATGCTGTCCCAACTTCTCAATCATATGCCCTCATCAGCTAGATCTGCAACCTCGGAAGTCTTCAAAGAGGGTGTAACACACGCAGACCGAGTTTACTAGTTCCCCCAATACTACTACCGCACTGCTTGCCCAACTAGCCAATCGACACTTGACGAGGCAATCGCTTACATAGACGAAGCGTATCTCATCTGCATGTAAATACGAGAAGACCTGAATACGCTACGGTTGGCGCGCTTCAGGTTGTAGGATCTTTTACACTTCAGCTGAGTGAGATTAGTAGTGGTTACTTCCATAACGTTTCATATGGCCCATAGAAGAGAAAGCTATGCTTGCCCTTCCCCGCAATTGCTTTGTTGTTGACTTTGTCCATATGGCTTGCCTGCATCGCCGCATTGGATTCGAGTGGGACGATCAATTTCATGCCGTGGACGTTGGGGACTTCCTTCTCTTATGGCCCCATGGGGAAGCACGGCGTAGGGGCATGGGTTGGTCGTTGAAAGGGGTGTTGACAAACCCGCTCATCCCTTGCGAAAAAATTCTATAAGACGAGTCTTCCCCAGTCATCCAACCAACTAGGTTATGTTTTGTCGAGTCCGAGTACTCGCTCATAACATTGCTGCAGAACAGTCAGTACAGCCAGCACTCACGATGAAGCTCTTCCTCAGCCTAGCGACCCTCGTCGCCATCGCAGCATCTTGCACGATCCCAAGCCCACCTATTTCGTCTAACAACATCGGCACCGACTTCCGAGTTCAAGTCCAAAATGCCTCCTACCCTCAAGTCCACAACAAGTACATGAACCTCATGGTCTCCGGAGGCGGTGACCGGCACTTGTATGTTGGAGGTACGCCGCAGGTGGGAGACACCACTACCAACCTGCGACTCGTCAATGGCTCGATCAACTGGGTCTCCATCAATGCTGTCATTGGCGGCGAGGTAAGTTTGTTGTGATTCCTATCCGCAAGACATCCTTCCAAGAGTACGGGCTGACTCTTTTCCAAAACGCAGGAATCCAACGTCGACGACACCGTCAAGATGTTCATGACGGAGCGTGGAGATCCGCGAGCTCTGTTTCAACCGATGTATGGTTGCCATCCAGACACCGATCAGTTGCAGGTCGAGTTGCGGTTCGTAGGGAAACAGAATGCGACGCCAGGTGGTTGGATCTGCGTACGGCCTTCGTTCGATGGCAGCCATGAGTTCCGCTACTATCCTCCGGGAAACACGAGTAAGTTTCGTCCGCCTGTCTCTGTTATCAATTCGGCTTGGAGTGTTCGGTGGAAGACCTGGTTAGTTAACTGTGCTGAATGTCAGAGAACGATCCGAACCGATTCTGCATCAAAGTAACCCTGGTCGCCGTTCCGACATAGGGATAATCGTATGAAAACCGTCGGGTTGATGGGAACAGATGTTCAACGGGAAAGCAAAAGAGAAGAAGATGATGAACTGAGAGAGGAAAGGGGAAAAGAAGAAAGTTGAGCTAATGACCTGCACAGCTGGATGGACTGCGCCGAGTGCAAGAAATGGTTGCCGTGGCGATGGACCCAATGTTTTGTTTACCCCTGAGGGGATCCACACCTGCCAAATTGGAGCTCAGCCACACAAACCATGGTGTTGAACCTTGGTGATGTCCAAATTGAACTTGGGCGATATGTCGACAAGAGGCAACATCTCATTCGTTCCCGTGAAATAGAATATAGCCTCCATAGAAAATGACGGCCGACCATAAATTGAGCAATGGCAAGGCTTCCCCGATACACGTGTGTGACTGAAGCGGAGGCATCCGGGACTCTTCAACCTCAGCCTCAGCATGCCGACGAGATGTGTTCCAAATGAGATGACTGCGCCACAGAATGCAAGATAAGCAGCACAGGCGGAAGGGGACAGTGCTTATCGCGTATAATGACGTGCGTTGATGTGATGAGCTGCTGAGAAGATGTACGAATCAACGATGTGCTGTCGCAGCCTTGTCGGTCGATGGAGAGTCCGAGTAAAGAGACTATCGCAAAGTAGTTGGCAACGAAGATTTGTAAGAATCAAACTCGGAGGGCGTGGAAATGAGATTTGAAATTGTCTTCGATCAGATTGAATCGGGTTCAAAGAACAGAGAGGGGGATGTCCCTTCAATTGGCGGATGGCGGGATCAAAAGGGTTCCCCGAACTCCCCAGCCAAGACCCTGTTCGCGTCATCGGCGGGACCTGACAAATGGAGACTTTCTTACATCATCAAATTCGGGAACATCGAGGAAGGCTCCACCAACAGCTTCGAGTGCTCCCGTAAGCTTTTTGCACCAGTGGGCAAGGGCAGCCGGGCCTTGAGTTGCTTGCGTGATAGATTGTACCGTACTGTTCAGTTTCTTTGGCAGCCATCGGCAGTGCAGTCACAGTGCCTTTTCAGTTTCTCCCGTGGTGGTGGTGTAACAAAAAAGCTCAGCCTTCTCTGTTTTGCATTTTACCGTACAAAACCCCTCTTTCCCTCTCACCCCCCCTTCCTACACCATGTTCTCTTCCAGATTCATCAGACCTGCCGCCAGCACTTTTGCCAGAGCTACTCCTCGCCCCATCATCACCAACACCCCTTCAATTGCTTCCCGCTTCTTCACCACTTCGTCGCCCAAGATGACTGTCCACAATATTGAGACGTGAGTTCTCCAATCTCCATTTTCCGAGGCTGTGATGGGAAACAGCCAAGCTCGGAGCGCGGCGCAACGTCCACTGTCCTGCCGCTGCCTGCGCCTGCGCGTCCCCATCTATCGTGCTACCTACCAATGTACACAACGACTGACAATATCTGCTTGTACACAGCGTTTCCCAGTTCAAGGAGGCCATCGCCTCCCACAAGATCGTCGTCCTCGATGCTTTCGCTGTCTGGTGCGGTCCTTGCAAGGCTATTGCTCCCCAGATCGCCAAGTATGTTCATCAATACCCCTCCCGATTTCTTGCGATTCCAGCAGTAGTTCCAGTCAGCCTTGCGCTTCTGTCTAGCGCGCATCGTACACATACATACAAGCTTCTCATCTATCCCTGTTGTGCTCGTAACAATGCGCGCGCGCGAGAGGGAGAGAAAGAGCCAACCAAACACATTACCATCCCAATATCCTATCTTCACCATCCATCAATACATATATACAAGGCGCAAAACAGATGACTAACCAACTTCGTTTTCTCTTGTTTTCCAGGTGGTCCGAGAGCGAGGAGTTCAAGGACATTTACTTTGCCAAGTTCGACGTCGACCACTTGCCCGAACTCGCCCAGGAGCTCGGTGTCCGCGCCATGCCCACCTTCGTCATCTTCAAGGACGGCAACAAGGAGACCGAGGTCGTCGGTGCCAACCCCCCTGCGCTCGTGGCCGCCTTCCAGAAGGTCAAGGCCGAGTAGAGACAACATATATATGTGTATGACCAGATGATATATGATACCTAGAGATAGATAGGGAATGAAAAGGTCTTGAAAGCAAAATGTCGGCACAGCTTCGTTATTGGGTGCCTGCTTACATGCGTTCCCGTCCGAAGGGCTTGGAGGTGCGAGGCTGTTTCGGTCGGAGAGGCTGCAGAGAGAGTAACAAGGCTACACGAATGGAACTTAGCTGCGGAGCTCAAACCAGGCCGAAAACTGCCTTCAAGTACGGAACATGACAATTACTGAGGAAGAGTAACACTTCAAACGTGTACAAAACAGACAAGATGTATCTTCGTGTTCCAAACCCACTTTACTTCCCCAACGACGTCAACTGCACCAAACTCGACGTCCTCCTCAACTGCCTCACATCCCCCTCAAACCCAAACCCATACACCGTTCGTCCGGTGACCCCTCCTCCCATTCCATCTCCCACGACATTCAGCCCACCCCCGCCAGAAGGAGCATCAACAACTCCATACCCCATCCTCCACCCCTTAACCTCATCCGGCACCGTCCCCCCATCACGGGGCTCAGTCGACAAACCACCACCACCACCGTCACCACCATCCGTCCACCTTACCTTCCCCAACCCGCTCCCCCTCGTCGCCGCCACTATGCTCGAAAACTTGGTATCCCTCACCACGCCCCCATTCTCTTTCAGCGCCAGCGCCCCGACCACCACACCGGCAACCGCCAGCGCAATACTAATGGAATACACAATCCACAACACCCTCGCATTGAACTTATACACCAGCGCCATCCGAAACTTGTCACACGGGTACAAGTAACTCCTCTCATCCTCTGTTAACTCCCTTTCCGGATTTGGCAAGTTGAACGTCACACCACTCTGCTCCCAAGGCCTAGCAGCCCAAACCACACCAGCAAACTGCGGATTTCCCAACACTGACAAAATAATATCTTCATAAAACTTTTGCACGCGGCGCTGCAAGTCTGGGAACGGGAAGTAATTGTTTCCGTAATCCAAAAGGCGGGAGGTTTGGATGGCGTTGGTGTTTGCTATGGGGTTTACCAGCTCCTCGTTGTCGTCGGCGCCGTTGCCGTTGCCGAGGCTGACGGTGCCGTTTATTAGATAACGGAGCATGTAACCTAGGGAATGAAAAGCGGCGGTGCGGCGGTAGAGAGGGATAGAAGTGGGGAGGATGTAATTTGTTATGGGTGAGGCGGTTACGTTGTCGGCTGTGCCGTCATTGGCGTCGATGTGGGGGAGGTAGGTGGTGTTGATGATGGGGTGGAGGTAGGTGAGGTTTGTGACGGTGGTTAGTTGGGTCGAGTCGGTGTAGTTGATTAGGACGGTGTAGTTGGATTCGTAGTTTTCGCAGGCGAAGATGTGGGGGGTGAAGGAGGTGGACGACCGGGATGGGGAGGAAGGTGCTATGGAAGAGGAGGCGTTGGAGCTGGAGTTAGTGAGGGTGACGTAGCCTAGCCAGATGATGGGTTCGGTGCGAAAAGCGCCGAGGTGCTTGGGAAAGGGCTCTTTCATGGTTGGACGACCGCCGATGCCGACTTCTTTCATTTGGGTGGTTGAGTACTCGCCGCCGCTGGTGAAGGCGTAGTAGCTAAATCTGCCCTTGGGGAGAAGGACGTCCATGTCGAAGGGCGGAGCGATGCTGCCTGATTCTTGGGTGAGGTTGGATACTTTAGAGTCGACGCCGCTGCCGAGTTCGGTGCACTTGTAGGCCGGGGCGACAAAGTTGATGACGAAGGAGCAGTTCCAACCGCTCCCGCAGGTTTCCATGGGTGCGTTCTTTCGCATAACGGCTTCTTCGAGAAAGGAGCCGATGGTGGCCGTGTTTTGGAAACTGGGGCTGGGCGCGGTGTAGTAGTCGAACCATCCGGGAGTGTCCTTTTCTGGTTCCTTGGTGGTATTCCATAGAGATAGGGGGATCTCGAACAGTCGGTCGATCTTGGGAGGATTCCTCCACTCGTAGGTCTCTTCGAAGGTGAAGTTCAGTGTGCGAATTCCTGGGCACATGCCGGATACCATTATTCTTCGAGGAACAACGAGAAGGGTGTTTGAAGTAAGGACCACTACGAGTGGTGCCAGCCTTGCTCATCTGTAAGTATTTCTTCAAGGACTTTGGGGTCAATATAGGGGGAAAACTTACCAAACGTACGCCGCCAGCAGCGCCGCCACTTTTGCATTCTGGACCATCTCCCAACTTGTTACAGCTTGCGAATCCTCCGTAGCCGAGAACAACGCGTCCAAAGCACCAACGGTCATGAACCGTTTCCGGACAGTTGTCCATACCCGTTGCCGGAAAGCCACAATGACCGCGGCACTCAGGCCTGCTTTCGCTCCGAAGGCCAACATCGTTCCGTATCGCATCATCTTGATTTGGTTCGTTGCTGGTTTTCCATTGAGCGACCAGTAGTAGAAATGATGCGAAGCAGCACATGCCACCCCGAACAGTAGACAGAGGTACATGTTCCATGACTTCCTCCAGCGCCATGGCCACCAGGAGCAGCTGGATTGTCGTCTTTGTCGGGACAGTCGGCCTGTTGAACTCCTGATCGGGGGAGACCCGGGGTTCTGTGAAGTTAATGGAATTGTTGAGAAGTTGACTGGTTGGGACGTTCCTTTTGTCTGCTGTTGCCAGATATTTTCTTGCAAGAGTTTGGTTTCGGAGTCATCATGTCGTTGGTAGATTGAACCAGGAGGGACTAGTGAGGCAGCTGGGCAGGGAGACACAGATTTGCCGGAGTCGTAGATGCTGTTTGGCGTAGCCAATCCATCCCGATATCCCGAGTGGTACTGGGTATTCCCATGAGAGGCCTGTCCATGATAGGCCTGTCCATGATCTGATCGATGTTCGTGGTGGTAAGGGAAGTAAGTCCTGGCTTCGTTGGGCATGGGGCTGCCTCGTGTGGGAGTGTGAGGGTTGGAAGCCCATTCCCTGAAGGAATGGACTTCTTCCTGACCTGGTGTGTTTGGCATCTTTTAGGAAGACAATCGGTTAGGTGCGAGTGTCAACTAGGAAAGTCTCATCGCTTCTCGGTCTGCATGATGTCAATCTGTATCAACCGGTTGATAGGCTCAATATGAACAGTCGAAAATTTGATGATGATCTCTCAGGTATAACAACCCGTCAAACATGATGATCATAAAAACATTTGAAGGAGTATGAGAAACTGGTTGCCCCAGATCAGCGAATGCGCAGTTGGTAATGGGTGAGATGAGAAGATTCGGGTGTTCAGTACTCTGAACCTGTCAGCCTTCGGCAGTGGCATTCTGCTAGATAGCGCATACAACGACGATTCCCAGCTGAATGGCCGGGCTTACGCGGCATGTATGCTGTACTCTGTCATCCTCTGTTAGCACCCAGGTCTCTAGGTGAGATATTGAGGCGAGACTATTGGCTCAGTGTGAGACCGTCCCGTTCCGGCCTGGTCGAACATGCTGGATATCCGAGCTATCGAGTGGGCATATCGACCATGGATGTCGTTGTGGCTGCGTGGCACAGAAAGAATGAGGGTGTAGAGCCAATCTTTTGTGCGAGAAGATAGTTGTCTGAAGAATGTTTGGCCATGCCGTGTACGGACCAATCGAGAAAGACTTATGAGCACCTAAACTCCAGTATCTTGAGTGCTTAACAAAAGATAGTTGTTGAACTTGAGCCTTTGGATAGTGGTCTTGACCGAAAGTTGGCGAGGGTGAGATGGAAATCAGGGGAAACCTTCCAAATTTCGGATGTTTCCAGCCCTATGCAACCCATTGGGCATGTAATAAGACGGCGCGGCAGTCACATCGTCGAGGCACCGATATCACCATTCCGGGAATTCGAAACATGGCCACCGCAGTTGCGTTTAAGTTCATCGTGTTGTCCGTGTAATTCCTCTACAGGATTTGAAAGTAAAACGTCTAGAAGATTGAGAGAGATTAAATCTGCCAAGAGATGAAGAAGGAAGAGGAGTGAGGTTAAAGTTCAGCGGGGTTCAAGCTCGGAACGCGGGGACGTTGGCGTTTGAGACGGACCGCAGCGGGAGCGTTCCGCAACCGGCAACCCGAGAGGTTAGGACTTTCCCGTAGCGGAGTCGAGTCCGCTAGGGCGCGCCTTTTACGTACGGCCCACGGGGGGCTAGACCCCTGAATGGAAGGGACCATCAGTGGGTGCTGCACTGCAGTGTGCGGGGACAAGCTTGAACAAAAAACTGAGATTGCTTCTCGAGTCTTTCTCATAGAAGTTCGTCTCAGTTTTTCTGTCGTCACCCCAAGCTAAGAACCTGCACAGAACTTCTGGTCCCTCGGATCGTCGCTGCGCAGAACATTGCGGCATCGCCAACATGCAGTGGACCGTTCGGTTCGACTCAGGCCGAGGAGGGGACCGGCCGGTTGACTCCACTAAAAAAAGATAAGGAAACAGACGATCGGGATTCCTTTGCTGATTTGGGGTCTGATCAGGTTGATATGATTCAGAGAAACTCAAACAGATATCCGATACAACCCGGAGAGTGAAAAGTAGCTCATATATAGTCCTGCTGATGCTTTCCTTTATCATCTGACTCTTCGTGAACTTTCAACCTCCTCAGTCATATCACAACTGACACACCCATATTCAAAATGACCACAATCGTTGTTGTAGGGTATGTCTTACCTTCCCCGGTATCGGCTTTGCATATCAAACCTTGAAGAAGAGAGCTTCAACTATCCGAGACACCACGCCATTTATGTTTACCCTATGGCTTCCCACACTGGGAAGCTACCTCCTGTCGCCATGATCACAATGAATGACATCCACTAACCCAATAACCCTCGTCACAGCGCCGGCGTAAGCGGTCTAACCTGCGCCCTCCAACTCGCCAAGCAGGGCGATGGCAGCTCCATCACCGTCATCGCTAAGCACATGCCGGGCGACTACGACCCGGAATACACCTCCCCCTTCGCCGGCGCCAACGTGTTGCCCATGGCGTTGGAACCCGACACCCATTGGGAATCCCAAACCTGGCCCGTTCTGTCCCAACTCGCCTCCACCACCCCCGAAGCAGGCATCCACTTCCAGAAATCCATCCTCTACCGGCGCGCCAAAGACGAAGCTGCTTCCTTCGCCGGCCCCCTCTCCGACGGCCTTTTCCTGCGTAATCCCTGGTTTAAGAATCTAATGCCCGATTTCGTCGATTTGCCAAAGGATGAGTTGCCGGAGGGTATGTCCTCCGGTTCGAGTTTTACGAGCGTGTGTATCAACACTGCTATTTACTTGCCGTGGTTGGTGGGACAGTGTCGAGCGAGGGGGGTGGTTTTTAAGAGGGCTGTCATCAAACATATTAGTGAGGCGAGCGGGTTGAGTCACACGGGGAAGAAAGCGGATGTGGTTATCAACGCGACGGGACTGTTGAGTAGCAGGTTGGGAGGGGTGATGGATAAGAAGGTCATTCCTGCTAGGGGGCAGGTGGTGGTTGTTAGGAACGAGACGGGCGGGAATATGGTGTGTACGAGCGGGACGGACGATGGGAATGGGGATGAGCTTTGTTATATCATGCAGAGGGCGGCGGGCGGAGGAACGATTTTGGGTGGGACGTATATGAAGGGGAACTGGGATGGTGTGCCGGATCCCAATATTGCGACGAGGATCATGAAGAGGGCGGTGGAGGCGTGTCCGGCGTTGACGGGCGGGAAGGGCATTGAGGCGTTGGATGTCATTAGGCATGCGGTTGGGTTGAGGCCGTATAGAGAGGGAGGAGTCAGGATTGAGAAGGAGAAGATTGATGGGACGTGGGTGGTGCATAACTATGGGCATGGTGGATGGGGATATCAAGGCAGTTGGGGGTGCGCGTTCAAGGTGCAAGAGCTGGTGGACGAGGTTAAGAGTGACTTGAAGATTGCGTCTAAGCTGTAGAGCAGCATGAGAATCATAATTTTGGGTACGTAATGGGTTTGGACAGTAAAATATGATGATAGTTAAGTGCGGTTGGAATCTCAACCTCTTGGTCTAACCGTGGGTGTGAGGTTGGAGGCAACAAACACCCACTCTCTTGCTATGGCATTGGTTCTGAACTAACAAAGAATACGAGAACTGAACACAGGAATAGAGACCAGGTACAGCTGAGCAACTTTCCCTACCACTATGGGTAACAGTGGGATAGGTAACATGTCTTCTGATTTCAACCCATGAGATGACTTACAACACCAGACAACCACCGGCGTCGGCACTCCATACACGTAGAGACGTGCAAGACACACAGAGACATCATGCAAGACTTCGCGATCAAGGATGGCAATCATCAAGGCAAAACAAGTCACGAAGGGCAAAGATCAAAAAGTAGAAGAAGATAATGGTGATATTTATGACAGTATCTACTCCTTTCCACCCAACCACCGATAGACAACAGAGAAGTCTCTGCCCTTGCATCGCTCCTCGGACTCGGCAGTCTCGTACACCTCCGAGGCCTTGTCTGCCAGCACAAGCTTAGCATCAGCCTCCTTGGCAGCCAAGATAGCAAGCCTCAGGTCCTTGCGCATCAATCCTATTCCGAAACCACCACTGTAATCACGGTTGGCCGGGGCAGTCTCTACGACGCCCGGCACAGGATTGTTGACTTCACTGGGCCAGCACTTTCCAGTGCTGACATTGATCACGCTGGCGAGGACCTTCGGATCAAGGCCCCAACGGGCACCCAAGTTCATGGCCTCCGCGGTGGCAATATTCTCAATTGCCAGCAGGTAGTTATTAGCAAGCTTAGCCGCCAAACCTGCTCCTTGAGGACCGCAGTGCAGCACCCGCTTGCCCATGCGCTGGAGGACAATCTCAGACCTCGCAACCAAGGATTCGGGGCAGCCAAGCATGAACGTCAACGTGCCAGCAGTAGCTCCGACAACACCACCTGACATGGGAGCATCGACGAAATGACCCTGTCCGTTGGGAAGGGCCTTGTCAACAGCGGCAGCAACCTCACGAGAGGAAGTGGGGTCGATGGTCGAGCAGTCAATGAACAAACGAGGACCAGGACGGGCAGGTAGCCCCGACTTGAGGATCGACTCGTAGGTTGCCTTGACGTGCTGAGGTTCGGGCAGGCATGTTACGACCGTATCCTATGTCAAGATTCGAGTCAGTCTTGGGTCGCCAGTGACATTGAATGATGACAATAACAAGAATTGTGTGGTAGCTTTTCAGAGGATTGGCTTATGTTGTATAACGATAATCACTTCAAAGCCACAGCAAAACGCTGGGCCCAACTTAGAAAACTCATGAATTTGGAACAAACTCATCACGAAAGCTTTTGGGGGAGGTGATGTATGGAAAGGGAAGGGAAGAGTGTTACGTACCGCTTCTCTTGACGCATCGGCTGCACTATCCGCCACGTGAACGGAAGCTCCTCCGGCTTGCTGTGCCGACATCTCCTGGGCGAGCTTTTCAGCCGCACCCCGGTTGATGTCATATATGCGAACAGAATCGCTGGGTGGAAGCTTGGACTGTAGGTTTCTAGCCATTTGGTAACCCTGTAGCAGGAGAGTCAGCAACCGATCCCAAGGAGCAAGCAGTCAAGTGCAGCAAGACGTACCATTTGGCCTAGGCCAATGAAGGCATAGTTGTCTAAACGACGAGCAGTTGACGAGAAAGCCCGGCGTTGAGCAAGCAATTGCCTGCACAATCTTGCGTTGGGCCTCATTGTGATGTACAGAGAGTGCGTGTTGTGTTTTGACGATTCGTTTCGGTGAAGAACGGTGTCTCAAGAAACACCACGATTGAAGAATTTGACTATGCAGTCGCACTCTTGTTCGACGTCGTAAGTAGACATGTCGACCGGTACCAGCCAGGCGCATAGGCGGTGGTGCAGGTGGCGGACGACAGGAAGAGGTGGTTGTCGTTACCCGGAGGTAAAGCCGGCCATTGCCGCCTTTGGCCAAGGCCAGGAGCAGCAGGTCATGGGATCGCCAGGCGAATCCCAATGGAAGCTAACTCGGAAAAGAAAGTGAAAGAATGAGGGGTCGAGGGGTAACAACCGAACGCTGCATGAGCGCCGAGGTCGTGTTCCTCCTTTGACAAGTTCCCAATTAAGGGCTGCCAAAACGAAGCCAGCAAAACAACATCGCGATGGTGTTTGTGGTGTTGATGCTTGGTGGGAAAGGAAAGAGAAAAAAATTGGAGAAGAAAGAAAAATCGGGAAAAGATATGCACCAGCGATTGAGCGGAAATGACTCGTGCGTTTCCAAAATTGGAGCCCAATTGGAGCCCGCTCGCGTATAACGATAAGAGCTTTCTCTAAGTACATATCAACTACCCCCCACCCTAACCTGGCGATAAGCAGATATCGTGCAAACACCAGCGGATGATATCCATGGTACCGATGTACCTCTCCAGCATGCCTCCAAGTCGAGTCCACGACAATGGCTTGTTGTCAATGACTGATGCCGAACGAAGTGAAGTTCTCAGTGGGAGTAATAATGCGTCTCACCCATTCTGATGGTACCTCACACCCCGATGACAAAGAATATTTGGCTACGGAAGTCAGACATCGGAAATTTTCTTTGCCGAAGAAACTAGCTTTGTTCCTGTCCATAGATTCAGCTATCTAGGTACAAAAGGAGTAGCTTCCCAGCACAGCGTGAACTTGGAATCTTCCTTCGCTCGTTCAGCTATTCCCTTCCCTCCTCAACGACGAAAAAGAGTGTCAATAACAGACAACCTGCCCATTGTGTGTTCAGAGATTGTATATACCTATGTTGTTCCTTACATGGAGAACCAGATTTCCATCCATCCATCCATCCAACGACCAGCCCACCTCCATTCAAAGCCCATGACCCTCCCTTCATCCCATGGAAACTCTTCAAATCGTTGATTGACAAGGCGTCAGACGCCCAAAAGTTGGGGGGTATGTGCAACATGAAAAAAGCAAGACAAAACCGAAAATGAAAACCAACCTTGTGAATTCAAGAAAAAAATCCTATTTCCGTCCGAGTTCCTGCTGGTGTCCAACCATCCTGCAACACCACCGAAGCTATCCCACGAAAACATTTCGAGTTTTGACCCGTGGTGTTATCCAGATACAAGAGCAAAAACGACCAATTATCCCTAGTACACACAGAAAGATTCCTTGAACTCGGCCTGCGCCCCCCTTGTCTCCTTCAATATCGCGTCATTGGCCAACGCGGCTTTAAACAGAACAAAGAAATTGGGTTATCTTTTTTTTCATCCCGACTTTCGGTTTTATAGTACGTTGGCCACATACGGTGTGATTATGGGAAGAAGGGCACTACATAAAAGGGTTAGCAGACGTTCAACATGTTCGTTGGAACAGAGCAGTTACGTACCCAAGAGCTCCTACGGCAAATGTGGCGGTGAGACCGAGGTAGGCGCGCTTCCGGATTCTATCCTTGCGCAACTCTGCCTCCGTCTTGACCTTCTTGACTTGCCGCGTTTCTTCCGCATCGGCAGCCTTCTCATCCTCGTCGATGCTGATGTCCTCGGCCTTGCGCTTGCCCTTGGTATCGGCCTTCTCTTCCTTGGAAGTCTCGCCCTCAGCTTCAGCTTCACCCTTGGCCTTGTCATCCTCGCCCTCGGCCTTGGAACCCTCAATAAGGGCAGCGGCGGCTTCAGCATCGGCCTTGACGGCAGCTTCAACCATGGCCTTGGCCTCTTCAATCATTTTCCTCGCCTCCTCCTTGGAGGGGGGCTCACCCGCCATAAGGGGAACCTCGAGCTCCACCTTTGTATGCTTTACTTCCTCGCCGTCCTTGTCCAACTTGACGTCCTCATCAATGCGCACCTTGATCTTGGGCTCCTCCTCGATAGGCTCCAACACAACGGCAGGCTCCTTCTCAATCGATTCCACCTTGAGCTCCGCTTCGGTCGTCTGGATCTTGGTAACTGGGACGGTGTTGACCGGGGTAGAGGTAGGAATCTCGCCATTGATGAGCGTAGGGGCCTGGGAGTCGGCGAAGCTTGTGGTAGGGGTCTCGCTGGGAGGGACGGCGGTAGCGGTGGCAGTAGTGGTCACCGTGGTCGCAGCAGCTTCAGTGGTAACCTTGCGCTTGGTGTTCCGAGGGGTGGTGCCGCGTTTGCTGCTGGTAGTAGAGTTGGCGGGGCTGGAGGCACGGCGACTGCTAGGACGGCTGCGTGTGCTGCGAGTCGTAGGCGGTGTGGGAGCAACGAGAGGAGGTTGAGCTCCGAAGAACTTGGGAGGGGGGGTAATCTGCTTGGGAGCGCTGCTGTCGGTGGATGCGACGGTAATATCTGAGGGATCGAGAAGGGCGCGGATCCAGGGGGTGATTTGGTACTCCTCGGCGAGGATCAAGGCCTGCTCAGGGGGAATCCAGACATTGCCGGCGGTCTCCTCGTGGCTCGTGCTTTCGAGGGACTTGATATATTTGCGCTCCGCTTCCTCCTCTTCAACTGTCGCATACGGGAAAGTGGCCTTGAACATGCCAGTAGCCGAGATGTAGCCATCCTGGCTGCGGCGCATAAGGAAGTAGCTGTTGGGAGAGGACTTGAAGATGCCCGACACGATACCCCTGGGCAAAGGGGCTCTGAGGTGGGCGTAGTCAAAGGCCAGGAGAGACGACGGATCAACCTGGGTGCCAGCATGAGCATTGGCGGTGACCATGCGAGGGGTCAGTTGAGTCTGCCCCAAGCGACGACGGCTTGCAAGATCTGTGTCTGTGATTGCGCAAAGTCAGCTTGTTGATTCTCGTTCACGCTGCTGTGAACGGTGGGCTTACGGGACGGCACATCTTCAAGCATCAGAGGGTTGCGACGGGCTGGAAGATGCCTAGCTACTTGCGCCATGGTGTCGTGGGATTACGGTCGAGCAGCTATGGAGATGTTGAGATTGGCCTGATGGAGGCGGCGATGGCCACAATGGGTGGTCTCCTGGGCTGTTTGGTGTTTGTGAATGGCGAAATCTTTTGCGCGCAGGTCGCAGAGTGTCCTTTTGGTCGGGTTGGTCGGTGGGACAACCGCAACCAGATCGAATCCCAAACACAAAATAAAATTGCTACTAGCAAAAACGAGATTGGAGCCAAAGAAAAGAATTCTGGCTAGAATGCTGATACAATGGATGCTCCCGTGCGCTGGAACTTGGTGGAGAGCACGGCAGGAGGATTGGGATTGAAAGGTGTGTGCGGGAGTGTGTGTGTGTGTGAGGGATGATGACGATCAAGACCTCTCGGGGTGGGAAAAGTGCGGTCGGTCGCGCGCAATCTGGCAGATTGGGACTCTGGGGAATCACTGGATTGAAGCTAACGGGGAGTGGCAGGATGGGACAAATGATGGGTTGATGGGGGAAAACGAGACCGGGGTCTAACCTTCGGTGCAGCAGTGCAGAGGATAGCGCGACGTCGTCTACTGTGGAGGGTTTAGCGTGTCGCGGGATCATGGGACACGGACCACCTTGGGATTTGATTGTGGGCACTCCTTCAGGGCTAGCTTGGGCGGAGAAGACGGCCACGGCGGGCGACGACCGACTCGAGTAACGGCAGTGACGACTCTGAGAGTGTTTGGCGTGGGATAGCTCGAGCGTCCAGCATCACGCAGCATCACTGTGAGCGCTGGGAAGGAGGTACGTACCCTGTGTGCCCAACCAAGTTAGGCACTGGCTTGACAGGCACGGCAGGTTTAGACCCGATACAGTAGGCGTAGGCCTAACCGGTCAGTTTACTATATTTAGTCAAATTCCGCCCTCTACAATATTTAGAGGGCTATCTTCTACTAATATACATTCAGTACCAATACCTTTATTATACGCGTGCCCTATCATTCTAGTACCTACATAAATATCGAATTAACGACCAAGATCATCGACTATACTTATATATAATCGTTTAAATTACTAGACTTCGCCGCCTCGAATACCTCTAACTTACTAAACGAGCGTACGGATTAATTAAACGCAAATCCGTCACCCTACCAGTTCGATTAACTCTACTTATAAACGCCGATAACTAATACAAAACGCAATTCTTTAACGTTAACGCTTCGGATTATAAATTAACTAAAGAAACTATAATTAAATTCTATACCGGTTAATCCCCGCTAATATACCTATTAACTATTATAATTCTATTTAATAAATTACCCCTATAGTATTAAAATTACCGAAAACGATTTCGAGAAGGCTCGTCGATATTAATTTAATTTTAACCCCGAAGTCTTAATAAATAGCCCCCTTAGAGAAAAATCCTACTTAATTAATTAAATATTTAAAAAATAATCCTTTACGATTTTCTTAGCCTAATAGCGTAGCCTCCCTAACGCCCCCCAAACCCCCTTTACTAAAAATTACTTTATAAAGTAATTAATCGGCGGGTAAATTATTACCCTATTCCTACAATTTATTAATTAAAACGGACCTTCTATATTAAATTACCCATTAATTCTAAATTAAACCGTTTTAAATTAACCGTTATTAAAATAATAATCGGTATAAATAAATTAATCGTTAATACGCTAATTACGGTCCTAATTATTAAAATTAATTACCCTAAAACCTTCCCAATCTATATCCCGGATTTACGACCGAAGGTCTTCATCCTTAAACGAATTCGTAATAATATTTAAAGATAAACCGCTATTAAATATCCCCGAAGGTAATCTTTAACCGGACTTAAATTAATAGCCCCTATATTATTTCGAATTTAAAAATAATTAAATCGGGTTTAGAGTAATAAGAACGGGAAATTATATTTACGAACCCCAATTCTTCTAAAATTAATCCTTTTTAAACCTTTTTTATTTTAATTATTTTAACGAAAACGATTTTAACGCTAATATTCCCCAAAGAACGACGGCGGAACGCCCCCAATTAAACGTCTAATTCCTAAATTGTATTTAAAATTTTTAAAATAAAATATTTATCGAAATTCGTAAATTATTTATAGAATTAATACTAAACGAATTAACTTAATTCGAAATTTATAAATTATTTACCGAAGCCTTATTACGCGAATTTTCTTTTAAATTTCGTAGGGTATTTATAATAAACCCCAATTTACTTAACGACTTCCTTACTTCTTTTATGTACCCTATTTCCCGGGATTAATTAAACCGTTTCTAATCGACCGTTAAAAACGAAAAAGAATTAAGTTTTAAACCGGATTTAAACTTAAATTATAATATTATACTAATTAACGAAGAGTAAGCTGCTATAATAACCGCCGCCTTTAATTAAATTTATAAATAAATTAACCGGGATATAATGGATTTAATTACCTAAGCCTTCGCTAAATATATTAAAGATAATCCGCCTTAATTACCCCTTTAAAATCCCCCTCCCGTTATTAATTTATAATATTCTTTAAAAGCGTTTAATATTAAATATTTTAACCTATTATTAATTAACCTATTAAGTACTAAAATTATTATTAATAATAAAGAGATTAAATATTACGACGTTTACTCTTTTTATAACCGATTTCGAACCGTCGAAATAATTTATAGAGAAAAAGAAGTATAGAAAGTTTAAATTCAATATTTATTAAAACCGGCTTTAATATAATACTCTTATATTTTATTAAATAATAACTAGGAAATATTAATAATAGCGAAAATCGAAGAAATTTATAATAAATTTAAGAAAAAATTTAAAATAAATTATTTAAATATTATAAATTTCCTATAAAAGGTTAAATTCACTTTATACAATATCGCGGTTAATAAAGATATTATCGACTTCGTATAAACTATTATTAAATACGCTAGAATTTATAATTTCTTAGAATATTCGTAAATAATTATAATGTTCGAAGCTTTTAATAACGAAATCTAATCGGAATTAATAAAATTAAAGTTTAATATAGAATTAAATACCTTCTTTAATAATATTTAAAATAGGGAAAATATCCTAAAAAAACGAATTTAGTATTAAAAATTTAGTTCTACGCCGTTAAAAAGAGGATTTAACTTTCGAAGCGGCCGCGGCGGATAATATAATAAATTCAAATAATTATAAAATTTAAATACCTTATTTTATAAATATACTAACCTAATTTATAACGGTTCGAATTAAAAACCGATTTACTAATCCTAAATTTATTAATCCCAATTAATAAATCGCACCGGCCAAATCCAAAACTAATTCGCATTAAAACTAGCTTACGTCCCCTTTAACGCTATAAATATAATAAACTAACCCCGTTAATAATTAATCCTTAAAAATAAAAAATTATTAATTCTAAAAAATAAGAATAAAAATTATTATATTAACGTAAAATAAATAATAAATAAAATAGCGCCTAAATCTACCGAATTTTATTAAGCCTATATCGAGGAGGCGATAAATATTAACGATTAATAATTAAACGAAATTAATAAAGACGTATATTACATTAACGAATAAATTTATTACGAAGCCGACGAATCCGTAGCCGACGCGTACTATTTCGTAATTATTAAAAGAACCCCGGTATCGTTTTAATATTACTATTGCCCCGCGTCTTTTCCTAGCGGTAATAAATTATACCAATATACTACGTTATAATATAATAAAATTAAATTAACTATAAAAATATTTAAAGCTATATATACCGATAATAGGATAATTATTAATATTATTACTAATCCCTAAGCCCCCGACCACGTTTAAAACCGACGTTGCCCCTACTACGTATAAAAAAACGGCTAGCGCCCTTAATAATAAAAATTATATTAAAGAGCGTATTAAAGGAATTTATACCCGTTAAAAATTTAACGGTTAACGCAAAGCCCGATATTAGGATAAATTTCGGCTTCCGAATTTAAATTTACCTAAAATTTTAAATTACGCCGAATTTATTTAAATTAAAAATAAAATATAATGTATATACGGATATAAGATATTCACAATTATTAATAAATTGACGTTGGATTTAGGAAGTTTATTTTAATTTACTTATTCGAAAACGGGCGATACTATTTTCGATTCGTAAAATCGGTATTAATCGCTACTAATTATAAAACTATATTATTTTATTAATATATTTTTAGAAATTTGATTTAAAGAGTTTAAACCGCCGAATAATAACGTATTTCGAGTGTAAAATCGCTTTTATAAACGATTTAACCGCCTATTTCTTATTCGGTATAAATATTTTAAAATTAAAAGGCGTTAATATTTATATATTAAAACGTTACGCCGAAATTACGTTTTATTAAATCCAAATCCCTATATAAATAAAAATAAATAATAAATTCAATGTTAATATTAAAACCTCGGCCCCCCTACGTATTCCGCTAAAATCTTCCGCGGTTTTAATTATTAATTACGCAAACGTCGACGATTAGTAAAACTACATTTTTGAACTAGTAACTCGATTAAAAAATTTTAATATATATATACTATTAACGAGTAATAACTTCAATTCTATTACTATTTATAATCCTTACCTACATTATATTAAAATTTATAAAGATTAATAAATCGGTTATTTAATATCTATTAATTTAAATTATTTTGCGGCGGAGATTAACGACGAAAATAGAAGGGAGGCAACGGCCTTCGCCTATTATTCTTTAAAAAAATATATACCGGACTTAATTAAAATTATTAATCCTAAAATTTATACTTTACGAAACGGAATCCGTATATACAACTTAAGCCCAAAAATAATTAAATTTATAACGGAATTATTTAACGAATTTAAAAATATTTTCGAAGATAAGGGATTTATCGATATCCTAAAAAATTAATAAATACGTATTAATTTCAAATTGGACTAATATATTAAAATCCCTAAGTACGTACGAATTTACCCCTTCGGCCTACTAATTAAAGAAGTTGTCTAAAAGTAAATTAAATAATTCGAACGTAATAGAAAAATAATACGAATTAAATATTAAATTTTATTTTCTTTCCTAATTTTCGTTATATAAAAAATAATACTTAATAAAACGAAGAAAAATAAAATAATCGTTAATATCCGGGCCTTTAATAAGAATATTATTCTTAATACCTACCCTATAAAAATATAAGAGGAAATTATCGTTAATATCGCGGTTAAAAATGCGAACTTTATTACTATTATAAACGCTATAATATTTTATTACTAATAACGGATATATCCCAAATTAAAATAGGCCTTTATAATTATTACTATTTAAAGCTAATTTATATTTAATTACGCTATAATAAATTATAAAAATTCTAATATATACGTATAACGGTAAATAGACTTTATATTAGCCGATATTAACGCCGCCGAAATTTATTATAATAATATTATTATTAATTCCCTTACTTTCGAATAATACGTAAATAATTTATAACGTATCCTTTAACGCTTATATAATAAAAATATTTCTATCGGATTATTAAAAACGCTAATAACCTTTCTTAACGCCATCGTTTTAAGAAAATTAATTAACGGCTTCGAAATATCGATAATATAAAAGAAATTCGTTATAATATCTAATATTATTTTCCCCGCGACTCTAGCGCAATTGGACTACTTTATTAATTTAACGACTTATTTAAGAGAAAACGTTCTACTCTACGGTATATTTATCGATTTATTAAAATAGAAAAAAACCGTTATATTTTATTAATATAATTATAAAAATAAAAAACGGAAAATATAATCGGGTGTAATTACGTTCGTAGAGCCGATAAACCTTAAAATCGAATTATTTAACGCTATTAAAAAATTATTAATTAAAAATACAACTCTATATATATTCGTACTTATTAGACCGCTTTTTATTAACTTTAATATATTAATATACGGAATTAGAATTTAAATTTATTACATCCGTAACGAAGATATAAATACCCTGCGAAACCCCAAAACCAATAATATTACAACCTACCCGCCCCGTAAAATAATATAAAATATAACCTTCCTATCTAAAATTTTAACCTTAATAAAAAAACGGTATTAATTAATTAAAATAAAAGTATTAAAATTAATTTAGATTTTAACGAAGTGTTGTAAATAGATTAATACTATAAAAATTCCGCCGGTTATAATATATATAAATTATAAAACTATTATTAACTTCGTCTAATAAAATACCGATATCGTTAATTCTACTTCGTTAAATATTTCGAATAAAAAGTTCCTACGAGCGATAAAATTCGCTAATACCTTCGAAAATAATATTAATATTATTTATAAATTAAATAAACTTTATATTATCCTTAACGCCTTATTTAAATTCTTACGCGTAAATAACCTACTATTTAGCGAAATTATAATAAAAGGAGGATTTAACCGCTTCTTTAATAATTATAACGAATAATAAATAGTATATTAAATTTTCTATTAAAACGGCGCCTATAACCCCGAAGCCGTAATAACCCCGGAACGAAAATTAAGTATAATCCTAATATAAATAGACCTTAATTTCAAATAAAAGATTATTAATAGTTATAAATCCAATTCGTTCTAAAAACACCTAACCCAAACTTTAACGGCTAATTAACTACTAAGAAAAAACGCCGCTTTATTACTATTTAAATAGTAAAACGGGCTTTTATAGAAAATTTAAAACGGAGATAAACGTTTCTATATCCTATATATATATTATTCCGAAATTTTCGAAACTATTTATAAGAGAAACTATTTCGGGCTAAACGGCTTAACCCTATATATTAATTAATTCTATATATTACGTAATATATAAGAACTAAAATATTATTTCGCCGAATATTTAAATTATTAAATCTTTAATAAAAAATAGTATAAACTATATAGTAATATATAATTAATTTTCGGCCCACCGTACTTATACTATACTATTAATATCGATTTTATTTTCGGATTATTAATAACCTACGACGGACGGGACGCTATTATAATAATAATTAACCGATTTATAAAATAAATTTTACTAATCCCCAATAAAATTATTTTTAACGCAAAAAATTAAATAAATACACTATATACCGCCCTACTATTATATAATTAAAAGACGCCGAAAACTATTATTTTAAATTAAAATCCCAAATTTTTATCCAAATTCTAAACATAATATTAAGAATAATTAGGAATTAAATTCCTATATTCAACGGTATATTATCCCCAAACCGATAACGCTATTAAATAATTAATTTAAACGATTTAAAGCGCACTTTAATATTATATTAATTATCTTAACGAATTTAACGGCTAATTTAACGTAATCCCGCGATTTCAATTCGAATATAATAACGCTAAATTAAACGCTACTAACCTTAATCCTAACAAAACTGCCCTAAATTTTACGCTAAATTATATACTTAAATTTATTAATAATAAAAAGGCTATACCGGGCGTCGAATTCCTAAATTAATAAATTTCAATCCAAAATAATATTAAAATAATAGCTATAAATACTAAATATTATTATAATAAACGGCGTTAACTAAAATTCTTTAATAAAAGCGACCGAATTTTCTTATAGTTTTATAAAAACTATATAATCCCTAAAACCGCCGAATTAAAGAAATTTAGGCTATAATATACTAATCCGCTACGAATCGTTAACCGAATAAGTAAATTCGCTTATAAATTAAATATCTTATCAAATTAGAAAATTTATAATATAATATCCATAAATTACCTAAAGCCGGCCTTATTTAACGTATACGGATATTAATTATTACTAACGGGTCTAATCGTAATCGAAGGCTACAAATAAATAATAAAATAAGAAAAGGTAAATAAATATCTAATAAATTACGAAGGGTTGAGCGCCGAATACGAATATTGGAGGAATCTAAAGTAATTAGGGAACGACGCCGTAACGCTTTTAAAAGAATTTAAAAACAAAAAACGAAAAGTTATAAAATATTAATATAATATAAATAAATTATATTTACGAGGGCGCATCGCATTTCTTAAGGGGGTAGATTGTAAACGCTAGGAAGGAGGTACGTACCCTATATACCTAACTAAATTAGGCATTAATTTAATAAGTACGGTAGGTTTAAACCCGATACGGCAGGCGTAGGCCTAGCCGGTCGGTTTATTATATTTAATCAAACTCCGCCCTCCACAATATTTAGAGGGCCATCTTCTACCAATATACATTCAATACTAGTACCTTTATTGTACGCGTGCCCTGTCAATCACTCGCTTGTTCGTCGCTATGAGTGCTCAACAAGCCGATTGGATTTCCCAACATCCCCACCAATAAATACCACCAGAAACACACGGCCATCTGCATCTCGACGGCTCGACGCACCCTCTTGCAGCAAGCGGAGAGAGACAAGGCCCTCCACGGCTGCAATGTGAGCCATTGCCATACAATGTTCCACACGCAGTGACACTCTTTGACGTCTGCTACTGAATGCAGACTTGAGAGAGAGTGCTTGCGTTGGTGCCTTGTTGTGGTGTTTCACAATCCCAATCAAGTCGACACAAGACCCTGATGAGGCATCGTTGTGGCAGACAAGACAACATGACTGATAAAGGCCAATCTCGTTTGCTCGTTGCTGGATTTATCACTTGATGGGAGGGAACAAAAGGGAATGGCTTCACGTCAGAGACTCCATGGCAAGACTGGCCACATCTGAGCTGTGGTGATACAGGCTCCCAACTGTCACCCGTCATGCCGTTCAGGAACCCGTCGACCCGTCAATCTGGGGTAGCCAAGACTCATCTACACCACCAAAAACCACCAGGCTCACCAACGATCACCACGCAAGAGGCGGCCCCAATGATTCACACTGGGATGCTACAAACGGCTTGCCTCATGTTGAATCAAGCTCCATTCCGTACTGGTAAACTGGCATTTGTGAGACAGACAGACAAGCCGCAGATAACGGATCTCATCCGCCAGGGGAAGATGGAAGGGACAAGAAGGCTGAGGAGCGGTCGGTGATGGTGATTCCGCTCTCTTGCCTACATATAAATCAAAATAACCGGAGGGCTGGCCGTTCCGTGATCTGACAATGCCGGCACTTCAACGGTGAAGAAAGGACCCCCGTATCTTGAGCGGACGGGTCCCTGGCGGGGAAAGAAGGAGCGGTGAACGACTCAAAAAATCCCCAATGATCGGAATCGGCCCTCTCAGGTCTTGGCACTACTAGTATCGCTTCAACCGCCATCGCTAGAGGTATTCTTTCTTCAAGCTCTGAATACTGAACCCCTTTTTTTTTCTTCTCTCCAGGGGCGGTGACAAGAGAGACACTTGTTGTCCGGCCGGTGAACCACATCGCCAGTTTCATGAAGCCACCCGACTTGTCGCAAGTCCATCAGATCATCGTCGTAGCTTGAACACTAACCCACCAGGCTCTTCCTCACTGCGTTGTATATCAAAAAAGAGAAGCGGGTGAGCTGGTGAATATCGCCAGTCAACAAAGCCCAATGTGGTTCACGGCATCGAGGGGTAATGCAGTCAAGAGGCACATGCTGGTTCCCAAAAGAACATCAACAACAACAACACCCCAGTGGATGAGGGGATTCCAGACTTGATATGTTTTCTGCACTCAGAACCAGGAAGGACAGGTCTCTCGAGGTCGTCAGCGTTCCAGATGGCTCATGGTTATCCAATGATGGGCCTGTCTTGGGGCGTCTTGGTGTTGCCCACGCATCGAGACCCCGAGTCGCAGATGCAGCTCTCCCCTTTGCCCCACCAGCTTTAACAGCTGTGGCCAAAGAGAATGAACAAGAGATGCTGCCAGACCTGCCAGTGAGGCCCTCTTCCATTCAGATTGTCCAGTGCTGAGTGCTACGCACTCACAGTTCCATCTGGCTGTCGCTTTTTGTCACTCCGGCTTCAGTTGACTGACTGTTTGGCTGTGCTCAGCCCCCTCTGACTGAGTGGTTCCTGGCGACTCCGGAGTGGACGACGGTGGACGTGGGTGGACAATCTGGAACTGTGTGGGTGTCGATTGGGTGTGCACAGTGCTCCCGTCCAGCGCTCCAAATAAATAAGCTCCGGCCTTTGTTCGTCACCCCTCCAAAACCTTCCCATCAGATCGGCGTTCCGTAAATACTATCATAGCTTCTCTTCTCCTTCTTTTCTTTCTTGACCACACTTTTGATCGCAACTTTATATCACTTCATACGCACACGAGTCTTTTCTCAGATCTCACCCACACCCCGACTACTATCATCTCTACCCTTAATCAACAAACCACCACAGTAATTCACAATGGCCGGCGGACATGACGAGGATCTGATGCCCGAGGACAACTCGGGCTACAAGCTCTCCCAGCCCAAGCAGTCCTTGGCTGAGTACCAGAAGATGGGTATGTTTTGACCTCTTGTCTTCACTTTTTGTTTTGATTTTTTTCAGCATCATCTGCAATCTTTCTTCGCATGCATCTTTCTCTGCGGTATCTTGCGGATCTTGGGACACTTTTGGAAAAAGGGGAACCGCGGGTTGCGGTGACGACATGATGGTTTTACCCCTTTCACCGCCAACCCTCACGACGAAAAAGATTATGGCGACGCCTTTACAACATCACGACATTTGCCAGAAAGTTGAAATTCTACGACCAACATGGACTTTTATCAGTTTTCCTATGGCCTACCACCTCCGGCTTGCTTGACCGCCATGTCAAAGGAAGCACGAAGCTCGTTGTAGCAACGACCCCAACAGGGCATGCCCCTGATTTGGAGATGAGGGGAAGATTGAGAGCTATCATCGCGAGCTGCGAGCTCGCCAACACCCGGACCAAACGCCAACGGCGCCATCATTCACGACGCTCAATTGCATCCCAACTATATAGACGGACCAAACAAAACACATACCATCATCATGTGAAACCATGACTAACCCACCCCCTCCCTCTCCTCACAGACGAAAACGACGAATCCCTCAAGCGCTACAAGGAATCCCTCGGCCTGGGCGGCGGCAACGACCTCTCGGACCCCAACGACCCTCGCGTGTGCATCATCCACTCGCTCTCCATGGAATCCCCAGGTCGCGACCCTGTGGTGATCGACCTCTCCACCCCGGGCTCTCTCGAGGAGCTCAAGAAGAAGCCCTTCACCATCAAGGAAGGAGCCAAGTTCACCATGAAGGCGCAGTTCAAAGTCCAGCACGAGATTCTGAGCGGTCTGCATTACGTCCAGACGGTCAAGCGCGGCAAGATCAGGATTCCCGGTGGCAAGACGAGCGAGATGATTGGTTCTTATGCGCCCAACACGGATAAGAATCCCATGTATACCAAGACCTGTAGGTTTTCCCTGCTCTACCCCTACCGACCCTTACTCTCCTGCTTGATTTGGAGCCGGGGCTTGAGCCCCCCTCTTCGTGGAGTTGGGCAGTGGTTATGGAAGACTGAGAGCTAACTGGGATGTGATGGATGAATAGTCGCCGAGGAGGAAGCCCCCTCCGGTATGCTCGCCCGCGGCAACTACAACGCCGTCTCCCGCTTCGTCGACGATGATGGCAAGACCCATCTCGAGTTCGAGTGGAGCTTCGACATTGCCAAGGACTGGTAAACGAACTTCGCTTCTTTCACTCCGATCGGTCGTGATCATCGATCATCCTTGTCTTGTCCCTCCTCTCCTTCGATCCAGCCGGTTTAACCGGTCAGCTGCTGAGGATACATGCGCATACACTTCGCTGTTGGTACAATGTGATGGGAGGTGAGAAGGGATTAAATGCGATGCGCCATCGCGGACGAGAGCGAGCTGGAAAGATTGCTCAAAGACGGGAATCACCGCCGAGGAGTAGAGACGATGCACATAAACCGTCCTCTCTTAGAGACGGACTACAACTACCGAAACACAACAAGGGGGAAAGCGACGTCAGTTTCACCTTGTTTTACATCTGGATGGGAATGGGGAAGGGAACTAGGCGCAAGCGAATGGGACTGAATAGGGGCCACGGGTTGGTTGGCTGTGGTCACCGCATAAGCAACCCCCTTTCTGGGCAGGAGGAAAGGGCGGGAAGGGAGAGCAGAAAACTTCCTTTTACTATCATACACAACATATCTATATCTTAGTAGTATAACGACACATCACTCTCACGCATATCTACGGTGTTCAGGAGGTTTCCGTGCCTTAACCGGTACCATGATTATCGCATCCGTGAGGAATTAACTCGCTAAGCAACGGTTCCCAGTTGCCATCTATCGTGATTTCTGTCCAAAAACTGACCGTCGAGTGACATTTCATGCAACGCCTGCTTGTAATGATCTATGACAGTGTGTGTCCACCAACGTGGATATATGCATTGTAGGTATTCGCAACATCTGAATGCGCAACAAGGTTCAAAACAACACCAACCCGCAGCGCTTATGCCGTTGCCCCTGCTAATCCCATCCGCTCTTGTGGCGGACTAGGATGCAACGGGTCCTCCCAGCTCTCGCCGACTGACTATAAAAAGTAATCAGGCAACGCCCCTCCCTCGGCCGACTTTTCCTGATTCATTTGTTGTTCCTTGAGGGCGTCGTCGTTCTCGGGCGCGGCCGCAAACACGTTGAAGAAGCGCTCTCCGGTATCGCTGACCTCCAAGACGCTAGCCATGTTTCCGCACCGGTAGCAGTAGTTGGGCGCACTCCATACCGTGCTCAGCCGATCGTCGTATAGCACCTGGTATCCTTCCTGACAAAGCTGGTGCGCGCGCAGAATATGGTTCATGTTGTTCACCGCCAGGAACTTCTTGACCACCTGCGCGCCAAACGTGTAGCCGGCGCCGCGGGGCGATAAACTGAACTCGTCGCGGTCGGGATCGGGGTCGGACCATACTAGGTCGGCCATGGGGCCTTCGTGGGGGATTTCGCGGAAGCGGTCGATTACTTTGATTTGGTCGATGGAGTGGATGGATGGGGAGAGACCTGTAGCCAGAAAGGGCTGGTTAGCGACCGTCTTGTGTGTGATTTCCCGGCGCCCAGAAAGAAAAGGGGACCAACTAACCTCCATGCACGCAAAATATCTGGTCGTTAATAACCACACTTAATGTGAGGAAGTCGAACATGTCGGTAAAGTAGTGCCAGACATTGGCATTGCCGTACTTGCGCGAGCATTCGGTATAAAAGCCGTAAGACTGTGTCACGCCGCGGGACTCGTGGTTTCCTCGGATCAAATGGACGCGGTTGGGGTATCTCAGTTTCAAACAGACAAGAAGAGAAATCGTTTCAACGCTGAACATGCCTCGGTCGACATAGTCGCCTGTTGGTTTGGTTCTCCCAAGGTTAGCTTCCACCATTACACCACACACCACCAAGAGAACACCACCCACCTAGGAACAAATAATTTGTGTCCGGACACCGGCCGCCGATTTTGAATATTTCGAGCAGATCGTAGAACTGGCCATGGATGTCACCCACGACGGTGACGGGGGCGCGAACGTGCACGACATTGCTCTCGCGCATAAGCAGCTCTTTTGTTTTGGCGCATATCGCTTCGATAACCGATTCGGCCAGCAGTTCCTTGTTGTAGAGACGCTCGATGCACGCGTCGAGGTCGACCGAAACTGTCCCGGGACGTCACATGTCAGTGGCTGCTATGGTTGATTTGTAGTTCAAGGTGGTTGTCGCTGTCTTTCTTTTCCCCCATAGGAGGCGGGGCGCGGGAAGGGTAATAAGGTAGGAGGGGCATGGCCCTGTCTGGTGTCCTCGAATGTGGCGGCGCAAAGGGTCGGGCACAATATGGACCAACTTACGGGGAAGGCCAGGCATGGCGGGTTAGAGGGATGACGCTCTTGTGGTAGGATCAAAGCGATGGCGCTAGAGACACAAACTCGGACAACTTGGGTTTTCGTTGCTTGATGTAGTGTTCCTATCACGGGTTGCGGTAAAGGCTGGTGCTTCTCCCAGCTCGAGCGATGTCAATGGTGGTGGTTGGATGGATGCGAACCAACATGTTCGGAGAGATGGGTTTGTCACATCGAACGGGGCGAAAAGAGCGAGCTTCGAGCAGACGACAGAGCGCGGGTTTCCAAAGTCACTTGGGGGTTGGCGATGGGACAAGTTTGCGAAAGTGAATGTTGTTGTGAAAAGGTGGAAAGAAATGTGCTAGTATACAGGTTTGGAGATAGCAGTCGCGAGCGGCCTAGCTAGAATGATACACTCAGGTCGTTGTTGAGCGGGACCGCCATTTGGAATTCGGGCAGTTCTCAAAATGGAGGCGATGGTTTTGTTGAGTGGTTGTACCTTACCTGCTGGCGCTGAAGCCTTTCCTGACGAATAGAAGGGGCGCCGACGCGCTGCACTTCTGTACTTTCGCTTCCCGTCCACCTTCGCAGTGCCTGGAAGAGCTGCCCCTGGGCTGTTGCTGCTGCTGCCGCCGGTGACGGCGAGGGTGACGTGCCCGCCTGCCGCTGCCGTGCTCCCTTCCATCTCAGCTGTTCATGGTGTTGACAGATGCCATTTCCAGAGCCAACAGGCAGACAGCTGGGGACGGGATGGGAATCATTGTGAGGGCCCGTGCACCAGCTCGTCCAGCTTGAAACCGTCACCCACGGCCTCACACGTGCCGGAAGGCTGGACTGGCGAGCGACTGGGTGCTCGTGCCCCACTTGGTAATCGGTTCATACAAAAGCCAGCGGTCTCCCTCCTCTCTTCCCACTTGACCCTCGCAAATTCCTTTCCCTGTTCCCTCTCTCGCACCTCTGTTGCTTTGCTGCGTCACGGCCATCTCTGAACAGACATCTCGGCGAGCGGACTCCCATCCCCCAGCAGTGTCAGCGGACACATTGGTTTGGTTTGGCGCCTTTTTGCCCACAGTCCAGGTTTTTCATCCATTATGTTTTTGATGGCTTTCTTCTGCTTTGTCTGTTCATATTTCGTCGATTGATTGCTGGCCAGATTCCTAGGACCAAGATATCCCGAAGCCCAGTGTTGCTCTCTGGAGTCGTCTCTAGGCTTTCTCTGCCTGTCATCACGTTGTTTCTGCCCTTGCCGGCGATGCCTCTGGGCTGAGTCTACGGTCGTTTCTTTTGTCTGCTTCATCAGCCTGTCACTTTCACCGGCGTTTAGCATTGAAGCCTATCGAGCCTATGGGTTGACTGCCTTGGGCTGCAGTCCGGGAGTTGCGAGGGTGTTTTATGACGGCTATCTTTGCCACATGGAGGAAGGCATTCATGCCCTCGTTGTCTACCGAGATAACTGACGACAGGACAGTCGATGGAGATGATATGCAAGACATCTTGCGTGGTATCATCACAACATGTCCTTGCCATGTCCTTTCTGGCTTTCATCGAGACGCATTTGAGGGGCTACGATGCTTCCCTCTTATCAGACTGATGGTAGCCAAATCACTGGCAACCCTCATCTCAGATCAGATTCCTCTGGAGCCGCGGAAATTGGAGACGGGAAAGGTTACAGGTAATACATCTCTTTTCTTTCTTCTGGCTTCCAATATTGGCTATTTGCCATTCATGTTTTATGTTACGAAAGGCCTTGGTCGAGGTCGATGCGCTCTATATTCATCCATAGACGGGCCAAGCTGTGATTCTGTTCCTTTTTTTCAGGCCTCGGCCTATTCTTTATTCCTCTAGTTCATTTAGAGCATATCAATCTTCAATGGACAAAATCATGAACGCAAAGAGAGCCAACAGCAAACCTTCATATCAAAAGCGATGAGACGCAAACGCAGCTTGCCGAGTCCGAGGGTGGTCCAGACCCCAAATTCCCGATGCAGTAAGGGGCTGTTTCTCACGTGATTCGCTCGTGTCAGCCCCCGCTCTCTTGCACCCAGCGGGTGGCGGCTGAACTTCTGACGGCGCTCTTCCACCTCCAAAAATACGACTTGCATCGGAAGTCAGTAGGGCAAAGTCAGCTGGATCCTCACCCTCAGAGCGTCGAGCCACGACATATTCCACAACACCACAACCTCAACCACGCTGAAGCAACACGCTCTGCGAAAGGCCATCCATCGCAGCCTTTCCTCTAGGCACTTTTCTTTCCATTCTAATATCCGACCCAGGATTTGCTGATGCCGCGGCATTGCTAGGTTGGGCACACTATCCTACCTTGGGTCGGCTTCCATTCCTCCAACGATACACTGCAAAGAGTGGCTGCCACAGCGGTACATCTCAACAATCGTTTCAGAGCCCCGGCCGCCTTTCCTTTCCATCGGATCGTGTGGCACAGACGCGCGACTGGTATACATCCGCCTCGAGATACATCGCTCTCCAGGCTCATTGATGAACATTGTCCAAAAGATCGCGACATTCCCAGTGTTCCCGCCTGCATCTGCTCGCTGTCCGAGACCCTCTCCTTGCTTCTCTGTGGTCGCTCGCCAGGCTAATGTCCTCGCAGCGAACCTGATCAATCCCAGGCATTTCGCCCCATCCATCCATCCATCCATCCATCCATCCATCAGCGAGGCTACAAGCCATCATCGCCGCCCGCTTCAGCGTTCTCTCGATACTTGCACGGGACTACAAGGCTACTCCTGATATACCATACCCTCTTCATTCGGGAGGTCGACGCAGCTTGACTGGCTTTCCCCCTCGTTCCCGGCCCATCTCCGGGTATTCTTTATTCTATCTTTCATAACCTCATCCCGGTGACGCAACCACTGCGGTCTCCCACCATTTTAATATTCTATTTATTCTTGCTCAGCCCCCGGTCAACGGATATATACCATGTCTTCCGCCGCGGCGGTTGACTCTGCTCCGGGGCAGTCCTCATCCCAAGACGATACAGTATGCTATAACTGCGGCATACGGGGTCATTATTTCCTTGCCTGCCCAGAGGAAACAAGACAAGTGCCCGCGTAAGTAGCCTTGGATCCATCTGGCCTGTCATATTCCTAACAACGGGCAACCAATTGCTACACACCTTTTGACTAACAGTCTTCCCAGTGGGCTACAAAGACTACGACAGGAACAAAGTCATTTGTCAGATCGAAATAGTTCAACCCATGACAGAAAGGGACCTGTTGTCACTCGCTATCCGTTGCCTCCTAGCCAAGGTCCTACCATCACCAGATACGGTCCGCCGCAACCACCGGCATACGCCCCTGGTGCACCACCGCCGCCGCCTATCCAAGCTTACCCTCCGGCCTCGTTCCCACCACCGCCACCGCCGACATACTCCGGCAGTTACGTTCCTCCGCCGCCGCCGGCTGTATACAACCAGTTCCCGCCAGCTGCACCACCACCCCCGTCGCAGTATCCATCACAGCCTCCGTACGGACAGCCACAATACCCTCCTCCGTTTCCTCCGGCTCCTTCGAACTACTACCCGAACGGCGTCCCTCCACCGCCACCGGGTGCTTACCCACCACAACCTTATTCCCAGCCTGTGCCACCTCTTCCTGTACCGCCGCCTGTACCACCTCCCTATCCTAATAGCTATGCAGGGCCACCACAGCCCGAGTACCACTACTCGCCAGGTCAAAACCCACCATATCCTCCTACGGGCTGGGCACCACCCCCGTTTGCTCCTTCACACCTCCCGCCACCTCCTCCATCCAATGCTGGCGTCAACAAGCATCGTAGCAAGAGACAGAATCAAGGCCCGAAGCATTCGAACGCGCAACGGGATGGACAAGACAGGCACAACAGAGACGAAGGACGTGAGAGGGTCGACAGATTCGATCGCCATGAGAGGCATGACCGGAATGATAGGCTGGACAGGTTTGACAAACGTGATCGTGATGACGGTTACAAAAAGGGCGAACGGTTCGACAGGAACGACCGTTTTGAGCGAAATGACAGGAACCAAAGGCCTGAGAGGCCGGATCGGCCTGCGAGATTTGAGAAACCCGATAGGAACGACAGAAACGACAGGCGTCGAAACGTGAATGATCCAGAGGACCGACCCGGACCTGGGCGACAAGAACGCCGAAAGGAGCCACGGACTATTCAGCCTGAGCGACCAGCCAAACCCACGGATTCCAAGAAACCCGTAGCCGAACCCAAGGAGGATGTAGGAGATGGGGAATGGGATCCGGAATCCGACAAGGACTTGCTGCGGATCTTCCCAGAACATAGCTTCAAACCGGCTGATCCAGTTGGCATTCCTCTACCAGCAAAATACACGGACGCACCTACGATTCCACCTGCATATAACGCCACGTGCGTCAAGTCTGCTTATTTCAACGATCAGAACGAAAAGGAGTTTGCCTTCTCGATCCGGGAGACATCTGCCTGGTCTCTTCTCAAGCAAGACCCGGTCTTCAAGTTCTACCCGGGCATGATCAGGAAGCGTATTGGGGAGCATGAGTACACAACCCATATTGTTGCTGCGCCTCCTCATCCGGAGACCAAGTTGAAGCTTCCACCAAAGTTCGCAATCTCTCGGAACCAGCAGAAAGAGAGTCCGGAAATTGATCGATACCGCCCTCGACTCGACCAGCACCGTGATTTCTCCCCCAGGCGTTCCGCCCCTCGCGACCTACCGCCAGCAGGATTCGACAGAGGACACAGAGGATATCAACAGCCTCCAAAGCGTCCCCTGGATGACCCCTATGACGGGCGTGATCGAGACCTCAGGGATGCAAAGCGGCCCAGACAGAGTCTGCCACCGCGGGATACTCCTGACCGAGGTCACGGTCGCGACGCCTACCCACCACCTCCTCGTAGGCCTTCCCCGAGTCCCCGGTACAACCTCAGCGCCGATCCCTGGTCACCGCAGGCCGGTGAGACGAAAGTCCCATCAAGCGATTACCGCTACAGCAAGGATTCCTACTACGACAACAGATCTCCGTCATCTAGAGAAGACAGAGACAAAGAGAGAGGAAGAGAGCGGCCGTCTCAGTACGCGGACATGCGCCACGACAGCGGCTACCACAGCAGCCGCAGCCGCTCGCAGGAGCGCAAGCCTCGGACGTCTTCTTACCGCGACGATTACAGAGACCGGGACAACAGGGACAGAGAGGGAGAGAGGCGACCATCGCTTACGGGACCGTCATCCTACCAGCAGCAGAGGAAGAGGACGACATGGTCTCGCAGCAGCCGTAGTCACAGCCGCAGCCGTAGTCCGGCTTCGTCTTACCTCTCGCCAGCAAGAAGCAGGGGCAGCGGTGATAAGCGTAGCCGATCCCGCTCGCCCAGCCGTGGTCGTACTCTGACTCGTAGTCGGAGCCGCAGTCCCCGCGAACGCAGCGAGTCGCCCCTAACGGCGCTGGACAAGGAGCTGCTTGGGTTAACTGACGAGCCTAATGAGCCCGTCAGGGCCAAGCCGGTTCCCAGGAAGGGAGTGCCCAGGGTTAAGGTCGCTGCGGCATTTAGGTGAGTCAAAGATCATATCTAACACTTTCAGTCTGGACAAATGCTAACATATTGAACAGTCGCCGGTGGTAATCGCTCGTATAGCATCCACGCCCTCAATCCTCTTTCAATTTTTTTCTTTTCGTCCTAAACAGGACGCTCCATCTTATGAGTCGGCATGTTACCGGCGTTGTCAGTTTTATTTTCAGAAGTCTTTACTTTCCTCTCGTGTCAATAAAGGGAGGTGTGGTCGCCTGGAGTTTTTCGTCCAAGGAGTTTAGGTGTCTCATCAGGCGGTTGGTGGGTGGCGATATTGGATGGGAAAACTTCTTTCAGAACGGAGTTTGTATGGTACCATCATGTAAAAACTGTTTTTTCTCGTCTTTTTCATAATAGATATCTGTCATCCGGCAAGTACAGATGTACAGCGCTTCGAATACTTCAACTCCAGGTCACTTTCAGTCATGAATTTGTGAGATTTGTGGTGGTTACATACGTTTACCTACCTACCTCAACTTGAATGACATCATGGAACAACAAGGCGCCATGGTTGCGAACTGTGAAGTGACGGAACGCTTTCCATCGAAGGAAGGACCTTTCGGGCTGCTCCTTCCTTTCCCATCGAGACAATTTTCCGAGGAAAAGAATTTCCGTGCCAAGTGCACATGATACCTGAGAAATTGAAGAAGGAACGAACAACGGATCACATCATCTATGGACGGGAATCAGGGAAGGGCTTTTGGGCTGCTCCTTCCGCAACCCTCCCGTGCAAAAACTTTTCCTGTCAAATGAACATTTCATTTTAAAGTTGAAGAAGGAACGAGGCACTACATATTAGAGATCCGTCACGGTTTTTGTCCTCACCAGGAGGAACAGCCCCAACTCTGGAAAGAAAGAAAAAAACAACCCAGATGGAAGATGTCAAAAGTGGGCGACTTTTGGACTAGTCATGTGGTCGGTTTTGGTCATTTCATGACGGTTAATATAAAAACTATCCGAAACTATATTCAAACAAGTCTAAAGCATACGACAACCAGCGCTTCGAATCCATCTACAACGTAGTCGCATTTCACTACTGTTAATGTATCAGGGTAATGAATCCCTAGGTAATCTTTAATCTCTTTGCTGTTTTCATACCAATTGGTCTCATCAAGCTCAGTTTCAGTCTAGGTAGGTAGGTAGGTAGAGAAAAGAAAGAGAGAGAAAGAGACACACCTACGTCACCTGATGGCGCACAGTCACAAACTGTCATTCAAAATTTCCTGTGTGCGAATGAAACGGAGTCCAAGACATGTTTTGTGTCCAGTACGGAAATTATGTATGAAAAGTTTCGACTGAATACACATCGTAACCGCCATTTCCATCTTCCTAGTGCATAATGGCTTTTGGATCGCGAGTCCACCGTGCGTTTAGCGGTTTAAAACATATTCTTTTGAGTGTTGAGGTTGGGGTTACATTACGACAAAGAGGATCCAGGTGCGGTCAAAATCAAGCCACCACCACGTGTCAACCCGTTTTCTTTCCCTTGCTTTTGTACCATGGTATATCCATCGTACCAAGGTTTGTTTCCATGGTACAATACGCTGTTTAGTCGCCTACATTGGCACGACCCAAGACCTGGAAGCGCCGATTCGACTGGCGACGTGATAGTTGTGTTCACACTTTGGGTTTCCTTGGGTGTGAATGTAACCTTCGTATTGGATTGTTTGTCCTCATGTGGCAGCGTGACGAAGATGGCAGAGTAACGGTGGGGGGAGGTTATTTTCTCGCAAATAATTTGAGCTGGTATCACGATGGTGAGATCTCGGTAAGAAAGCATCTTTATCACATTCAATTTGTGAAGGTGTAACTCAAGTAAAATCCTTTCCTTCTTGTCGGTCTATCATCTATCTGACTTTGCTCTTTCCTTTGGTCCTCGCCAGTGCGATGACTTTTTGTAGTCAAAGAAGCGAGGAAAAGCGAGCATCCACTAGACAGACTGTTCCAATCCATATCCATCTGCGTGTCTTTCCTTCCCTCGTCATATCATGACCGAAAGACAATGTTCCTCCTGTATAGAGTCCTGTTTTCCCCCATGCATCCTGCCTATTCTTTCCTTGCCTTTCAGCCAAGCCATGCGCTCTTTCGGGGGTATCCTATCTGGTATCAAAATAAAAGCAAAAACAAAAGCATTCCATTAAAGCAAAACTCCTCGAGAAGGAGCAAAGTCGGGCCACGACTGGGCCCCGATATTAGAAGGCGAGTATCCTGAAGCATCCCCAATATGAGCGCCTGGATGAGGAGAGGATAGGTCTAAGCCGCGACCTTTGGGTTTCTGAAACTTCCATAGGGACCGGAGGACTGAGAGACGAAGTGAATGAGCGATAGTTAGAGTTATGAGTGGCTGATCATGCGAGAATTCGGATATGTGTAGGGCTCTCCCAAAGACAGATGGTGATGTGGCTTCTCATGGTGATATGGTGTGAACAAAGGAAAAGCGCCTCCAAGGAGTGAATGATGGTCGGTAAGGTCAGGAGATGGCGCCTCCCCGCAATGTCATAAACATAAACAAAACAAAGAAAACGAAAGTTGGGGTTATGCTCGCGAGATCAGCCAGCCATAATCATCACATATCGCTTACTCATTGCTTCTCAGCTTCCGTCGCTTGCGCCGAAGAGTCATCTAGAGGTCTCGTCGGTAGGCTCCTTCGCTTGTCGGTCGAAGAACGGGGTGAAAGGGACAGCAGCCGAGCGCTGCCGGCGCTGATGTGCCGTGCATGCCCCTTGCCGAGGTTGACGCTCGTTGCTCGCCGAATCTCCTCGTCCTTTACTTCCCCCGCAGTTTCCGAAAGGCCGGGGCTTGCCTCGGGTGTGTCGCCCAACGAGTTGAGATAACCTTCAAAGCTCTTCGTTCGGACGTTGGCAGGATGGCCGTGGATAACAACGGGTTGCCCTTCCCTGACAGATCCCCAATGAGGTTCCTCCTCCCAATCACTCGATGCGCGAGCCTCCCCACTGGATTGTCGGTTCCATCCCGGGCGTTCACCACTAGGCCGTGCAACACGGGATAGGTAATCATCATCCACAATGGAAGATTCTTCGTTCAGGTTCTCATGCTCTGGCGACTGCTCACCATCGCTCTCTTTTTCCGGCTCCGAGGTTGGAGGAAGCTGCCTGTATGGCGTCGATGACCGCAGAATACTTGACGACTTTCGCCTCTTCGCCGATAAACGCCCTGATAGCCACGATGCCTCAGAATCGATAGAGGCAAGAGACATGGTGTGCGGTTCCGGGGTCATATTACGCTCATCGGGGTTGCCAAAGGAGGAGGGCGTACGACGAAGTGCATCCATGGATCTTTGTTCTGATGATGTCGGTGTCTCATCCCTAGGGCCGTCCAATGTCGCTACTCCTAATGGATCAACATCGTTGTTTGGGTTAGGGGAAGCCTCGGCAATTGTGGGAGGAATCGAATCACCCTCATTCAACTGTATCCTGGATCCAGGTTGTGAGAGTGGGAGCTCTGGGAGATCTTCCCGGAAGCGCGATTTTGTGCGCTTCGGTACCCCTGAACTAACTCGTCGCGGGGTAAAGTTGATTGGTGGTGTTGGCACCTGTAGTTGTGGTGTTTGCATCGAGTCGCGCGACGTGTTGGAAAACGAAGACGGTCCACCAGAGCTTCGTCTGTTCCGGTTTCCCCATCTGAAGATAGACGCCCATGATAGTGGCCCTCTGGAGCTGCTGGTCTCCGACCCTCTTCGCATCTGTTCCGAGTGCTCTGTCTTGGCCAAAGAAGCTTGTCGAGATGATCGGCCATTCGGACTGAAGAATGAACTTCTTGACTGTGGGCTGACTAAACCGGGGGCTTCTGACCCGAGGGGAGAAGTGGGTGTTTCGACAGGTATGCTTTCCGTGCGGTGGAAAGAGCTCAATGGATGTGGCCGCACATGTTCTTCCTCCTTGCCCTCGTTGAACTCTTCCCTAGAGCGCTTCCTTACTGGTCTTGAGAGTTCGTCCGATTCTCGAATTCTTGATGACGTTCTTACCGCAGACGCGGGATCAATTCCTAAGCCCACAGACTCACGGCCAAGAACGCCTCTCTCCAGGTTTGGAGGAGACTCCCTGCCTTCCTTCTGGGCTTCAACATCGTCTACGCGCTGCTTCTCTACTCGTTTGGCGAGTCTCGTTTGCGCATTTTCCTGTTCTCGTTGTCGTCTCCGTTCGCGCCGTCGTCGATCCCGTTCCATCAATTCGCGGAGATCGCTCGCGCTAAGATCATCAGCGAGATCGTCCACACGTTTATGTGCCTTTAGTGTCGCCTCTGGTATAGGTTCTACAAGCCTCTTCTGGCGCTGTGAAGGTTGCTTAGCAAGAGATGATTGGTGAACCTCGCCATTTGTAGAACCTTGCCGCGGATGCGTGGCATATCGCAGTGTTGGCCTTGGAGCAAGGGCTTCGAACGCCGAAACCTTGAAAGAGACTTGTTCCGAGTCGGAGGAAAGAGCCGAATTGAGGGAATCGGGTGCTGGTAACGAGACCTCGGATGATCTTTTGCCCTTGAATCCGAGACCATTCTTGATTCTCTTGCTGTCCTTCTTCATAGGGCGTCCTGACATCCAGTCCTCTGTTGCTGCTCGAACAGGCACATATGTGCTCATAGCCTTGATCTCTGCCTCTCGCGCACGATCTTCCCTTCGCCTTTTCTTGCTTGATTTCTTCCGTATTAGCTCGTCGCTGCCGCGTTTGCTGTGAAGGGTGGGCATGCGAAAGAAGATGTTGCGACTCAAATCAGTGTTGGTCCGCTCCTGGAAAGTTGCTGCTGGTCCGGTCACTCTCCGTTTTCCTTCGATACTAATCCTGCGCCCAAGTACTATTGAATCGTGACGGCCCGGGGAGAAGCTGTATGTGCGTGCTCGTCGTTGCAACTTGTGGGGTTCCACTCGATCCTGCCCTGCCTTTGCCTGTTCCGCTGTCACAGCTTGACCCATTGCGTTGACATCTCGATGCCCATCAAAATCCGTCGTGGCAGCACGCGAGCGCCGTTTGCGGCTCTTTCGCCGAAATGGCCAGATTGCCATCGTGATTCGGAGCAAACGTTTCGCAAGATGCCGTCGAGGTGCAATCCGAAGAGCCGATGTGGTGGTGTGCAACTAGCTGTAAGATGGCACGTATGGCTGATTCTTGATACTGTCTGTGAATTGTAGTAGATGCAACCGGTTCATTATGACCATGATTCCAAGGTGTAGTAAACCAAAAGAAGGCAATATGAGATACCAGATGGCCTACTAGTCCGTTGTAGAGGCCAATATCTTCAAACCATGCTTAGTGTAGGTCGATGTAAGAGGTGTGATGATGTGATGCAGAAGTGAGTAAATTGGGAGCGAGCGAGAGGAAGAGGCGGTTGGTAAGGCGTGGTGGCGATTCTTTGTCGCGACGACCTGGGGTGGCAGTGAGTGGTGTGGTATATCCAAGTGTCGAGGTAGTCAGGTACTGATCCAAATATCCAGGCGGTACAAGGGCCTGGCCGGGTTCGTTTGGAGGTATGCCAAGGGAATGCTGTTCGACCGGTAGAATTGTCAATGAGTGCCTTTGCCTTGTTGTAGTCTTGTATTGTAGAGAGCCGTTGATTCTTTGTTCCGCAGACAGACACACTTCCACCACGCGACCAGGCGATGTAGTATTCGGCTCTTGAAGGGACTCGAAGGAGGCAAAACCAGGAGAGGTTCGAGCGCAACGTGGAAAGCAGGTCCCGAGCAGCAAATAATGGGAAGTGGTGAGCAAGGGAAAGTGAGAGCGAGGGCAGAGGTAGAAATGATCGACAGCCAATTTTTCCTTGTTGCTGGGTTAAGAAAAGGGCAAAAAAATAAAGGTGGGGTGGGATCAGCTTCGAGGTATGACGAAGGGAGCAACGAAAGGTATTATCGACCGTCCTGCGCCGTGTACATTTCTTGCTGGGAGGTGGAAGGCGCTGGGCAACACTGGCAACGCAGGTTTGGGTGACAGAGGGGGAGATCTGGGGATAGCTTGCGTATTTGAGAGGCACAGCTTCCAACTCGGAGGTGCACCGCGTGGACTATTTGGTTGGACAGGTAAAGAACACTTGTATTACACATACCTTTGTAAATTAGAAGTACTACCTCTCCCTCTGATTGCGGGCCGGACGGGGAGACGGGGCGGTCCCCTAGAAAAGAGGGAAAATGATGAATGGAGATTGGAGGTGAGGTGCAGGTGAGATGATGGCGAAAGATGGATGGCAGCAAATGAAAAGAGAAGAATGAGAAAATCAATCAGCAGCCGCGAACGACGGGAGGGGGTAAAGTGGTAAGTCCCGCCTACAGTAGGATGGCGCCTTCCCATCTGAAGCACATGGAGAGGAAAGAATGGAAGGAACCGCAGTGGGGAGCAGCGGGCAACGGGGAGTGGGAGGCAAGTGCCATTCAAACCGATGCTAGAGGCGGGAAGTGTAAGGGCCCGTTCGGTAGCGGACTGCTTGCTCCCAGCAGTACAGACTTCTATGAATTCTTGGTCGCCCAGAGTGGAGGCCACTAATCGATATAGTACATACGAGGTCCACTTTCCAGACTTAAACGTTTTGGGTATAACTTTATATAATCCGGCTTACCGCCTTCGATCTAGACACGTAATAAAGTTAATAACTTAGTTTTTAACATCGTAATTATATTCCTAGCATTTTTACCCGCTAAAACCAATAATATAAATAATAATAGAAACTAAAGTCTAATTAAAAAACCTATTAACCTATCTTCGATTAGCGTTAATAACTAGAACCTTTCTATCGATAATTACTTTTATACTTCTATTATAAATAATAACGATATAATTATTAATAAAATTTTACTTTTCGAAAATTAACCTCTCGAAATTCAAATTCAAAACTAAACTAATTAAACCACCCAATCGAACCCTCCTCCTACCCAATAAACCAATTAATTAAAATATACTTAATAATTAAATAATTAATTAAAATATACTTAATAAAGTAATTAATTAAAATATACTTAATAAAATAATTAATTAAAATATACTTAATAAAGTTAGCCGTAATATATTTAAAATTAAATTTAGACTTAATCCTAATCCTAATCGTAATAAATTACTTAAAATATTATAAAGATTAAGTGTAAACGGGCTATTCAATCGTAATCGACTAATACTTTTTCTACTCCGCTCAAACGCATTATTTATAACCGTAAAATAACCAATTAAATAATAAAATAATTCGGCAAGTATAAAAAAAAAGGATATTTCAAATCTAATAAAATAAAAAAATATAATAAAATTTAAAAATATATATTTAAAAAAGTAAAGGAGAAGTAGCCGCATTACCTATAAACCGTTAATATAATTAAATTAAAATAAAATACTAAACGTAATCGTTATATTATTTAAAAAAAATTAATAATAACGTTTAATATAGGGTACGATTAGACAACCAATATTCTAACTATTTCCGAAGAGATTTAGAATAAATTTTTTACTCGTTATAATACCGAACGTAAAAATTATCACTAATTTCGTATTACCCCGTTAAATAATTAGGAAGTTTATAAAAATATTTTCGTAAAGGAATACCCCGCTAATTATTATATTCGCAAAATAAAGGATAAAAATAAGGAGGAGAACCGAAATAAGGAAAATATTATTAAAAAGGAAAATATTAATAATAATTCGGACGATAACGATTCTAATAAAGAAAAGGATTTTAATAATAAAAATAATAGGAATAATAATAATAATAATAATAAAAGATAAAATAAACCTATTCCTAAAAAAAAGATTCGCAAAATTCCCACGCAAAAATTTACTCGCGAAATTAACCCGGACCGTACTCCTATCCTTATTAAAAAGCCCATTTTAATTAAAAATAAAAGAACCCTATAAAAGAAAACTACTCGTAATAATAGGGATATATTAAATTAATCGATAATAATAACGGCGTTATTATTAACGGTATTAAAATTCCTAAAAATTAACGCGCTATAAAAAGTAATCGAAGATATTTAAAAGAGGTTTATTAATAAAATAATTACGTAGGAGATAATAAAAATATTAAATTACTTAGAAGAAAACCCAATAAACGTAATTAAATATAACGGTTATAATAGGGAAATAAAATAATTATATATAAATAAATAGATAGAATAGAATAAAAAAAATAATTTATTTATTAAATTTATATTTTTTTACTAAATATTCGAATTATTTAATAATTTTAATTTTTTATATATATACTTATTATTATTTAATATTTTTTTTCAAATTTTAAGTAAATATTCGAATTATTTAATAATTCTATATTTTTTATATACATTCGATTTTTTCTAATAACTCTAATTTTTATTTATATACTCTATTCTATTCGATTTTTTTACTTAAATTCAAATTCAAATTCGGTATTTAAACCCATTTCACTCCTCTCCCTCCTTCTCTATAATAATCTCTAATATTAATTCCAAATAACGACCGCAATAAATTAATAAATTTAGTAATTCATTTTCCCCTTTAAAACCCTTCTTATTCGCTATCTCCCTTCTTCTATTACTCTCTTTTATTTCTCTATTAATTCTATCCTCGGTCGCCAGAATATTACGAAATTATATAATATAATCACTATATAAATAATTTTAATTTATCGGTTAACATTATATTTAAATAATATAATACATATAATCTTCTATATTTTTTTTATAATATTAAAAATATATTTAATAATAATATAAATACGAACGTAGCGTAAATTATATAATTCCTTCGCATTCTTCAATTTCCTCCCTTTATTTCTCCAATTTTCTAAATAATATTTAACGTTAATAAAAAGCACTATAATTCCCTTCCGAATATTAAACCCTATATTAATAATATAATAACGGTTTTTTAATACCCGAAATAACTTACTAAACGCTTATAAATATAATACAACGTCGTTAATTAATCCCTCCGCCCCTGCTAATATGTACGAAAATAAATAATCGAATTTTACTATTATAAAAACGTTTTACGTAATATTACTATTCTTATTATATTACCGTTATTATTAGGATCTTTTTATATAAATAATTACGTATATCCTATCGATAACGCTAATATAACCGTTAAAAATATTAAACCGAGGGTCTAATTCGATTTTAGTATTTAAATAATTATTTTTTAAAAAGTAGATAATAATTTTATATAAAATATATAACCGGTTTAATATATTTTATATAATAACGTTAACCGAATTTAAATTAATACTAAATTTATATAATATTTTTTTTTAAAATTAAACCGTACCGAATATCCAAAAAATAACTATAAATTTTTACTTTAGCGTTTAATAACGAATTAATTTTAAATTAATATATTCTTTTAATTAAATTATAAAAATATTAAAAGTAAATCGGTTTATCCTAAAATAATCTTTAAATTATATTATTAATCTATAATAAAAGCTATTTACAATCTTTCGAACCGCGGTAAGACTACCCGGGTATATAATATTTAGATTTTTTTTACTCTAAAATATAGTATAAATTACTATATAAGTAACGTATATAAAAATAACGTAATTATAATAATAAAAATATAGAATACCGTTATTATTTAAATATATTGTCGGTAAATATAAAATTATTACGTACGAAATACTAATAAAACTATTTATAATAAACTATACTACCCGGATTTCAATAGTACGGCTAATAATAGTTTAATATTAAGAAAACGGCAGAATTTTACGACGCTATACTAATACCGTTGAGAGGGTATTGTAAAATGCACAGTATGTGTAATTGTAAACGTTAATTAAATTGATTAAAAAAGAAGAATTAAACTAGAGGGGAGCTCGCGGTGGTCGAAGACCATATGCCCGCGAGCTTCGAACGGCTGCCCTACTTATGTAAATCTGACGCGCGCGGGCGCGGTCGCGGTAAACGCGAACTACCCTGGCGGTTAGTACTAGCCGATTGGAATGCCGGCAGGCAACTATCACTTATCGTAATGACGTAATATGATAGCTATAATGCTATTCCGGTATTAAATCCCGGCTCCCTAAAGAATTTTATTACTAACCTTAATAATAATTAATATATATATATAAATACCCTTATTTTCCTACGCCTAATTTCTCCTTACGAGGCTTCAAATTCTATCCGTAGCTGCGATAAATTTCCGCGCCGTTTACCTCTATTATATCGGTGAACGTAATATATTTTTTAGGCCGTTTAGCCTTAATAGGTAAATGCTTACCTCCCTTTCTTTTTTAATATTCTTTTAATAATTTTTATATATTATTTAGCGCGTATTTTAATAATTATTTATTCCGTTTATACTTAAATCCGGTCTATTTAATTAAATACTTTTATTTTCCTATTTTACCGTTTAACGTATAATTTAAAATAATTTTTATTTTTTATTTTCCTTCGTTATCCGAATCTATTTAGGTATTTTTAATAGGACCGGGGGGAGGTTATATACGGCCGAAAGGATTTTATTCCTATAAATATCCTTTAAAGTGAGTAATTGAAATAATTGGATGAATTCTAGCTATTTTAATAAGTAAATCTAATTTATATATAAATTTGCCGATACGAATTAGAATTTTAAACGGGCTGGTTCGCTATTATAAGAATTTTCGCAATAAGCGTTCGGGTAAGTAATATCCCTTATATAATTTGAAAAATACCCTATTTCCTACTTAGAATTCCTTTAGTAGGTATTAATTATTATATTTCTTCTTAGCCTTAATGGTTATAAAGTCTATAATTATTTTAATATCCTCTTTCAATTCCTCTTTTATAGCTTTATACTCTACGGCTATAGCGGGAACGTTTTTATATACGATAACGTTAAGTGGGCTAAGTGGTTAGAATTTAAAGAGTTATTCGTGCGGGGATGATTTAATAGGTTTAGAATATATATTATTAAAATTCTATTATAAATTTAATAGTAATTTAATTTAATTGGATTTTAGGGTAGCGAAATAATAATATTGTATTACGATTTTTACGTCCTAATTATATCTTTTAGTTATACTGTTACCTTGCGGGTAATAGGTAATAATTATAAGGAGTTTAGTATTCATCGCCTTCTATATTCCCTTTTACAATTTGGATATAAATTTATAATTTCGATTCGATACGATTACTTATAGCATCCTTTAATTTCCTAATAGTAGTTCTTTAGCTAGGATAGTACCCTAATTTTCTACGGAGTAAGTAGAATGCCCGGGAATGAGTTTTATTCGTTTAGTTATATAATATATAATGGGTATTAGGGTGTTGAAAAAATTAAACCCTTTTATTTATTATAATATTGAAATATTAAGGACTTTGGGTAAATTAATAATGAAATTTATAGCGATAATTCGTATTGGTAATAAGTGTTCGGGTTTAATCGGTTAGTAGTCTCCTATAGTTATTTTACGGTTTATATAATTTAATTAGTATATTGGATAGTATTTAACGTATTCCGAAACGTTATAAATCTTTTTAATTATTATATATTCTTTTAGGTCGTAAAGTATTCGATCCCTCTTAAAGTAATATTTATTATCGTAAATTATTAATAATATAATTAATATTATCGATTTAAGTACGTAGAGCCTCTTTAATTTATTAACTCCGATATTATAAAATAGATTGTTAATAATTTCGAACGGGTACCCGGTATTAAAAATAACGCTATCGACCTCGATAGTACTATAATAAATATAAATGTTAGTAATAATTTTTGCGTATTTGGAGTTTATTTTATAATTTTCGATAAAATCCTTCTTTATAGTTGGGCTTATTTGTACCTTTGCGTATACGAACTAGATTTAATCGAGTATTGGAATTTCGTTAAATTTTTTTAATTTATTACCCTTAGTTTTGAAATGGTTTAGCGCGTTGGGAATAAAGTTCAATTTTTTAGCGATATAGTGGATTTAAAAATTATATTAGGATAAATAAATCGACGCGTTAATTAATTTATAATTACTGTAATTTATTAATGCTATATTTAGGGTTATTTATTCGCAAATCCCTTTTATCGCGGAGTAATCCGTTAAGATAATAATTAGTAGGTTATATAAATATAATAGGGTCCTTAGTCGCTTAATTACTTATATTAAATAGGCGACTTCTATTTTAAAAGGCCTATAGTTTATTTTAACTTTATTGAGTACTTTATTTAAGAATATAATAGGAAGTATTTAATTCGCTAGGATAATTATATTTAGGGATTATATAAACCCGTCCCGGAGATAATATAGGATTATGCTATATCCTCGTTCTAACGAACCGTCGATTTAAAGAAACGCTTATTTATTTAAATTAAAATAGTATAGCTTTATATTTTCGTAAATTGCTTTTTATATTATTTCGAACGCTTTTACCTCCTTTTTAGTACTTTTCTACGAAATTTTAGTATAATAGTAAGCTCTCTTTAAGGGATTTTTAAGTATAATAGCGCCCAATTTACGTCCTTCTATTAAGAGAAATACCTTTCGGTTTTATAAGGGTTTGGAAAATTTATTATAGTAAAGAATAAAATATTAAAGAAAATTAAACCTATTAATATATATTTTTAAGGATTTTAAAGTTTTAAGAAATATTAAATTACGGAATATTTCTAATCTTTCTTCCGTTAATAATAGGTTAAATATATCGACGTAGAACCCTAATAATTCGACGTTAGGATATATAATATAATTTTTCTTAGGGGAAAAGGTTAAGTTGTGTAATATAAATAGGTTAAATACGTAGTCGAAATACTCAAAATATTCTTCTATCGTATTCGAGAAAATAATAATATTGTTAATATAAATTCTATAAAAGTTTGCTATAGCCTTTAATAAGTAATTTATAAACCTTTATATATATATTAATAAATTCTAATACCCTATTAATATAATATTCGGTTATTCTAAGCCCTGTAGATTAATTAAAGTTAACCGGTTTCGGTAGGGTAATTAAATTAGGAATTAATAAAAGAATATTATAGCGTTAATAATTGTAATAAATCCTTTACTTCGGAACGATGCGATAATTTCGGATTAGAGGGGTAGAGGGTAGTAATTGGGTATTGTAATTTTATTTAAAATTCGAAGGTTAATTATAATTCGGCCTTTTTATTAACTTTTCGCTATACGCTATATTATAAATATTAAATAGGTAAATAAGGTTGTTCGGTTAATTTAATTTATTTTATTTTACTCGTAAAGTGCTCCGAATATTTAATTTAATATTTCCTAGTCCTTCTTACTTAATAGGTAAAATTGTATATAAATACGCTAATTCTATTATCCTTCTACTAGCGGAATACGTATTATATCTTCTTTATTTATATTGATTATTTTATTTTCTTTTTAAATTGCGGGGTATTTATTAATTAATTCTTTTACGCGTTTAATTAATTTCGGGTTTTATACGTATATATAAATTCCGTACTCGGTAACCGTTTTAGGAAGGTTTACGGACGTTTTAAAATTTAACGTAGAATGTTTATTTTTTGCCCGCGGCTTATTGTACTCTTTTTATTATTTATCTTCGCTTACGGGAGTATTATCTTTAGCGGCTCAATTAGTTATTACCTTAGTTATAATTATTAAATTAAATTCGCGGGGTTTATTGAAAATAATTTATTTTAATTTAATTTATTTATTAGGGAGCTCTTCTACCTTTTAAGCTATAGTTTCGGGGTCTTTTACTATTAATTCGTTGAAAATTTCCTTGTCCGTTATATTTTTAATATACGTATATCTATCCTTTTTAATAATATTAAACGCCTTAATAATAGGAATTTCGAATTCGGTATTTAGCGTTATTAAGGCTTACTTTATTCGTGCGGCTATATTAGCGATTATCCCCTTTATTAATACGATATATCCGCTATTAGTAGCTTTAAATATATTAGCGATGTGAAATTTCCGTAGGATAGTAACGATTCCTTCGGTCGTATTATTAATGAATATAATTATTAGGGTTTTAAAATCGATAATAATATTAGTAATTAATACGTACTTAAAATTGAATATGAAGTTGCGACTTTTCGGGAGCTCCTTGAAATCTATTAGAATATATCCCAATTATTTTAATAATAATATAGTCTTTATACGCGTAATTACTTTGCGGGTATATAATTTAGCGTTGTCCTAGGTTATAAAATTTACGTAGAAATTATCTAAATTTAAGAAAGTGATGGTTCCTAATTTGTAATTTATATTAATTGCGTAGGAGTATAGGAAATCGTTTTTAAATAGGATATTAGGCTCGAATTCGTTTATTATTTATCCGCTTTTTTTAAATTTTATAAAGGTTAGGTAATTGTTTTTATTGTAACCTTCTAGGTAAATTTCGAATATAGTTTATTTAATGATTTTAATTAGCTTTCTTCTTACGCCGCGGACCTTAATATATTTAATTTTAATGGAATATTAAAATTTATTTAGGAATAGTTTACCTATTAGAGTACGACTAATTCTAGGATTTATATAGATTTTAGTAAAGTTACCGTAAGGAGTTGCGTATATATTTATTTATATATATATAAAGTTAAATATAGGGCTATTATCGATTTCGGCTATTATTATATATAGGGCTTCTTTAAGGATTGGCGGTTTATTTAACCGGGTTACTATTAGTTTGGGGATTATTCGAAAAACCGGTTATAATTTTTGGCCGGTTAGGATACCTTTTTACGCGAATTTATAAGATTTTAGGTAATAGAATAATACGTTTCGTAATTATAAGAGTTTTCGGCAATAATTATATATTTGTTACTTAAGCGTTAATAGGGAGGGAGTATAAAATTTTTTAATTTTAATAGCTTTAGAGGGTTTATATAATTTTTTATACTCCCTTCTTTTTACGGCGGTCCGAATACTCTTATAATATTTCTTATATCGTTTAATCTTGTTTATTATTAAATAGACGGCTTTAATATTTAATTTAAAAGAATTATCTTCCGTTTTAACGGTTTCGTTAATATAATTAATTTAGTAAGTCTATTAGTTATAATTTAAATTTCGGTTTTAATTATAGTTATAATTTCGGTTTTAATCGCGGTTACGGTCGTGGCTCTAGTTACGGTTGCGGTCGCGTTCCCGGCTCTATTTTTTATTGCGGTTGCGATTCCGATCCTCTCTTTAGTTTAAGTGCGTACGGTTATTGGATTTAAATTAATTATTACGGGGATGGAATAAATTATAGCGGTTATTATTTTTAGTAACTTATTAGGCGGCGGTAATTAAAATTACGTTTAATTTCGTAATTTTTATTATATATCCTTATAATATTTCGGTTTCGAAAGGGGCGTATAAATATTATTTAATGCAGAGATCGAAGTGCGATTAAATTTATATTATTACCCTGTATTAATTTAATAAATTGTACCTATTTATAATATTTATAGCTTTTGTATTTCGAAATTACTTTTAGATATATTAAGTAAGGGTACCCGGGTTATTTACAATAAAGTTAATAATAAAATACCCTTTATTGAATTTTTGGGTTATTAATAAGGGGTACGGTTTAAATTTATTAACGAATTTTTTTAATAAAATATATATACCGTCGAATTTCTATTTATATTAAACCTCTTCGTTAATTTCGGTAGTTTATTATATTTTAATAGCGCTTTCTAATAGTGTATAAAATAAACGACTTATTTATCGGCCTATTTTATTTTCGGCTCTTCTATTAATGAATAAAAGAATTTATTTACGAAATATATAGACGTCGGTATATATATCTCCTTTAAGATTAGTAATAATATTTATATTATCGGGATTTTTAATATTAAGGTTAAATATACCGATTTCTTCGCGTTTAATCTTTCGATACTCTTTATTTAAATCGTCGGATCCGAATTTAAAATTACTTTTTCGGGGTTTAAAGTAATGTAATATATTACTATAAGGACGACTGCTATAATTGTAATTATTTCCTCCGTTATTATTATTTAGTTTATTACCGAGGAGGATGGATTTAAATACGGATAATTTATGCTTTAGGCTTTTTTTTTTATATTTAAACCTTTGTTTAATTAATTATATTTTAAACGTAAAGTCCTTAATGTGGGTTTATTACTTATTTACCTATAATTCGATAGCTTTTAAGGCCGCGTTTTGCGGTTTACCGCGGGGGAAATTATTAGGGTCGAAATAGGGATTTTAAAATACGTAAATTATAAAAATTAATAAGGGTTAATTAGTTATTATTAGTACGAATGGGAATTTAATAGTACCGGGGTTATTGTATACGGTTATATATTCTTTAAATCGCTTCTCCTAGAGGTGTTTTAATATATTTAGTAATAGGTTAAAGGGATTAGGTTATTTTTATTTAATTTATTCGATACGCTCTACGGGTATGGAAGCCGATTGGTAATTATTTTTAAGGGCAAATCGCGCGTTTTAAATTAGTAAGGAGGTAATTTTCCCGTTGTATTTACCGGTTATTATAGGGATGCGATTATAGTTATATATCGAAGTATAATTTCGTATTAATTTAGGAGATTCCGGTACGTTTTTAAAAGTAGTACGGAAGTGGGGCCGAATAAATTTATTTATTAAGAGCCGGTTTCGAAATTGGTAAATAGGGTCTTCCGTCGTCGATCGGTTAAATAATTTAACGGGGGTTAACGGCTCTTTATCGATATCGCCGAAAATAGGGTTGGGAGGTATATAAGGGTTATTAAAAAAGTTTTTAATAATTATATTTATAATTTCCTTTTCGACTATACGTCGAATATTATTAATTTACTTTATTAGGTTATTGGTAATTTCCGAATAAATTTTCTATAGAGCTTTAATCGATTTTTTAAATTTTATACTCTATATTTTTAAGGCATTTTATTAGTCCCTAATAGTTTAATTAAAAATAGCTGCTTATTTAAATATAGAATCTTTTAATAGAATTTTATATTCGAGAATATAATTATTAAGTAATTCGTTTTATTCCTTTAAAGATAAATTAGTTTAAGCGCGGATATTGTTTATAAGGTCGTCCCGTTCTTTATTCTATACTTCTTTAATAACGTTAATTAATTCCTTTTTATAAGTTTCGAATAGTTTTAATATTCGGGCTTAGTTATCGTTTTATTATTTATATTAAGTATTAAAGTCGGCTTTAAATAATTCTAATAGAATATAGGTAATTATAAATTTATTAGCTAAATTATCTCCTTATTACTTAATTTGATAAAAGAGTATATTGTAATTACGGTTAATTTTATTATCGAGGTATTCTATTAATTCTTTATTACTATTAAATTTAAAAGGGCGTAATAAAAATAGGAAATTTAAATCAAAATTAGCGTTTAAAGTTTTGGAATTTCGGTTATATTATATATTTAATAGTCGCGGCCTATTAAGGAACGAAGTTTAATTCTTATCGATATAATTTTTCTTTTAATATAAAATTTGGATATACGTATTTATAGAAGGGTATTTAATCGCGGGGTTAAGGTTAGCGATTAGCGGGGTATAAATATTATTTAATACGTTGAGAATTTAGCGTCTTTAAGCGAAAATTATTGTAAATAATTTATTATAATATTTCCTTTTTACGGGCGGGGGTTTTATTGTAATAGCCTTATTTTTTTCGTTATTTTTATATAAATTAACTTCGCTCTTAAAATAGAATATATTATTAAAATTATCGTTACGTACGAATTTAATTACTCGAAGGCTTGCTACGGGTAATGTAGGGGTTAAGTTACGCGAACCGTTAGGTACGTTGGAATTGACGAACGTATTTAATATAATTATTATTTATTGTAATTCCTATTGGGTTTTGGAAGTACGTAAGTACGAATTTAAATAGCTTTTGATTACGAAATTGGAGTAAAATAAATAGGAATTGGAATAGTTTTAAATACCGTTATATACCCGAATTCGGTAATGGGGGAACTTTTAATATTTAGAATTTTACGAATTTAGGATTTAGGTAGTGGTAAATAACGGTTATTTGAATTCGCTGTATTGGGGGTAGAAATAATAATCCTTTATGGGTATTTAAATTCGCCGCGATGGGTAATATTTCTACGGGTATTTGAATTCGTTGTGTTAATAAATAATGGGAAAATAATATAATTGATAATTAAATAAATAGTTTAACTGGGGTAGAAAAGTAGTTTAGTCGTAAGAATATTTGAATTCGTTTTACGTACTTGGTGGTAATACTTCTACCGAGGAAGTTTATTGTAATTGGCGATTTTATTAATAATCGCGGCGCTTCTTCGATTAGGGCGATACGATAATAGTATAGTGTAGTTCGGTCGGAGTATTATAATTTATAATTGTAGCTATTATTTAATACCGTTGAGAGGGTATTATGAAATATATAGTATATATGATTATAAATGTTGATTAAATTGATTAAAAAAGAAGAATTAAATTAGAGGGGAGTTCGCGGTAGTTGAAGATTATATGCCCGCGAGCCTCGAACGGCTGCCCTACTTATATAGATTTGACGCGCGTGGGCGCGGTCGCGGTGAACGCGAACCACCCTGGCGGTTAGTGCCAGCCGATCGGAATGCCGGCAGGCAGCTGTCACCTATCGTAATGACGTAATGTGACAGCCACGATGCCGTTCCGGTATCATATACTCAATATAGAAAATTGTAGCCCAATTTTAAATTATTTTAATAAGGTATAAAAAAGCGGAATCGATTTCGAATAATCCGAACTATTCAATTATTTTCTCCACACAACTACTATTAAAACCAATTTAGCGAACTCGGAAATTCGTCTTGGCAGGGAAAAACCGGGCAGAAGTCTATACTGCTAGAGCAAGCAATCCGCTACCGAACGGGCCCTAAACTCGTAAGGTAAAAATAAGTAAGAAAGATACAGTAGGTACCTTTACAACCGGGGTTTAAAGCAAAGTACAGTTCCATTTTCCAGGATTCAAGCTCGCGTTTTCTTTCACAAGTCTTTCAAGTTTTGGAAGCAATACTCCCAGTTGAGCTCTGGACATCTGGAATCACGCCTTGGAACTTGGCCTCCGTTCGAACATGCATCGCGTCGTCGTATATCCAACATTGTATATCGACTCCCTCGAACTGAAGCTGTTGAGGATACATACCTCTGGGTAGCTGGACCTCTAGCTGAAAAAAGAGCTTCGCCAGCATCCCTGCTGCCCTGTGGATGGGACGGGAAGCTGGAATCCAGATGCCGTTGAAAATGCGTGCTTGCCCTGCTGCCCTGCCCTGCTCCTGCCCTGCGACTTGCAAGGTCCAGTTGCAACCCTTGACAGCGAGCGTGCGTGCGTGCGTCTGAAGTCTGAAGTGGAGCTCTACCGACTGCGCTAAAACTTTTGGGGCCTGCAGCCAGGGCAAAGGTACTCCGTACTCCGTATTTCCGCACGCGTACCGGCGTATCATTGGCGTATCGTAATGTATTGGCATTAGAGGCATGTGTGAATGTTACACGTGAAGTGGATCACGGCGTCACTCTCACTTTGGCGACCTCGACTTTTTTCACTCTTGATCCATGGATGCAGCTAATCATTCCTCTCTCCCGCCTAGCATCGCTCTAAGAAGGCCTTTCCCCGCCATCATCATCATCCTTCTCATCTTGTTAATTCGACTTGTCTTTTGCGCATTGCCTCTGGCGCACCCCATCTCCGCACTTTTCTCCCTCTCATCTCACATGGCCTCTCACGAGATAGCTTCAACTGAAAGTTACTGGACGCCGCAAGTGACGGACATATGCATCGCGACCGATATGCTACCAATGAAAGCATGGAAAACGGAAAATCTCCAACGGTCGAGCACGCCGACCGGCCATTACCATGAAAATGGCAGGTGCTCCAACACTGGCGGTAACCATTGGACTGCCCCGAAAAACGTGGTGGTGTGAAGCCCATCTGAAGCTCATGATAGGAGGAGGGCCTGGAGTAGGGCCTGGAGTAGGGCCTGGCTCTGCCGTTTGAAACGGGCATTTATTTCTCAAATTGCCAGGACCAGGACATCAAGACCAGACGGGGCCCAGTCCGGAGTCGGAATGCTCTGTGTCCCCCCGCCTGCATCGGGCTCTGGACGCTATATTGGCAAACTGAACATCAGCTGGACATGCTGACTGAGAAGGTTCGCTTGGCCTTTTGTTTAAGATGATAGTCCTCATCGATGATGTTGAATGACTGTTTTCACCATTGGATTTCTATTTCTTCCCTGGGCTTTCTCATCGATATCGAGATTCACAAGCAAAGACTAGCTGTGTTACAGGATTATACTTGTGCCATACCCGGTATACGCACTGACCATTTGTATAGGTGTCCAAATCCCCAGCGACCATTCCCGACCATAGTACGCATACCACGGCTCGACATAGTCCAAATCTAATCACCTATAGTCATATATAGTATTACGTAGGTGCGTACGGACTAGGGTATAGGCTCGCGCCTATATATCCAATCCTCTATATACACTTCTCCCTTCCCTTCCTTCGTATAATAATATATATTTTATTATATATTTAACGGTATTAACGCTATCTCTTAATAATTTATTATACTTTCTTTAACGCTATGCGCGTAATTTTCGAGGAAGATTAATCGTTAATTATATTAATTAGTATTAAAATTCATTTTCCTAATAGTTAACACTCTAATAATAACCCTACGGTTAATTCGAATTAAATAATTATTAAAACGAATATTATTATTACGGTCGTTTATATTCTCTTTTCCTTTATATTTATTAAAATATATTAATTTAAATGATTAATATCCGATTTAATCCCCGCTATAGTTATTAATACTTTCGTTACGGCTATTGCACTTTCCGAAATTGGAAACGTTAACCTTCGTAATATCGAATTTTAGGATTAATTTATTGATATTATCTACATATTTAATAACGATTCTATTATTATCCCGGTTTTTATTACTTAAATTCTTAATTTAAATAATTACCTTATATTTTTAGCCGCCGCTTACGCGCTTACCTACTTTATATAATTTAACGTTATTTCCGTTATTACCGAATTTTAGAGTACTAAGGAGGATTTTTAATAATCCGAGGACGAGAATAATTAATTACATTAGGATTTCGATTAATTCTATATTTTAATTTAAAATAAGGATTAAATTAACGCGATTTTTAATATTAATTTTATAATTTTTAGAATTAATTATACCTTTTAATTCTCGGACGCCGTTATTAAATAATAAATTTAATATAACGCTTATAAATAAGCTTTCGCTAACGCCGCTTTTTAATATAATAATATCGTTAACGACTTTTAAATTCGTTTAACCGCTTTTTAATAAAACCTATCCAATATTTAAAAGTATTATTCTAATTTTAAAATCAATTCCTAAAACGCAATTAAGCGCGAAATAATTAAATATTAGAAAATAATTAACGATTTTCGTTAATATTTATTTAAATTTATTAATTTTGCGTTTATACCCCTGTCCGACGATAATAATAATAATAATTCTAATTTTAATAATTCCGAATCCGAATTTAATAATATAATTATTAACGACCCGGTCGGAAGTAATAACGGTAGTAATTATAGGTTAGTATTATATATCGTTATTTCCCCCGCTTTCGATAATATTAATAAAATTCCTAAAAGAGTTATTAAATTTCGTTAATAGCGCGTTAATATTTTATTCGCTTTTAAGGATAAATTTTCCGCCTTTAAAACCGAGGATATTAAATTTTCTTTAATTTCCCGCTCCCTTCGTAGTGTCACGGCGCTAGCGGACAGGGTCCCTATCAGGGCCCTATCTGGCGGACCGGTTGTCGCTTAGGCGGTTACCCTAACAGAGGTTAACCGCACTAACGCACGTAATTGCGTACCACCTTCGTAGGTCGCCCGCGCCTAAGTATAAACCCTAGCGTAAGGCGCGCCCTTTATTCGTTTTCTTCTTTTCTTCTTTATTTTATAATTCTATAATAAATTTAGATTTAACGTATTAAATTTATCTCTCGTAATTACATCGTTCGTAATAATTACAAAATTATTCTTAATATATTAAAGAGGTATCCAAATATCCTAAATTTATTTACCAATTAAAGTAATTATAATATATATTTTCGTAATAAATTATAATAATATATACCCCTAACGAAAAGGCTATTGCGGTTAAGACTATTAAATTATTTATTACCGAAAGCGTTTAAATAAATAAAATTTAAAAGAAGAATATATCTAACAAATTCGTAATCGAATAAATTAAATTTAATATTACGGATATACTTATTACTTTTAATATAATTATTTAATAAAATAATACTTTTAAATATTACTCGTTTAATAATATTACGATCGGCACTTTTAAAGAGAAATAAAATACCTAATTACGCAATATTAATAAATTTAATCTAAGGGATTACGATATTCCGGAGGATATAGATAAAACTATTACATTTTTTAACCAAAAAATTATTAATAAGTTCATTAATATTCGTTATATATTTAATACAAAGGATTTATTTAATTTCCTATATATAAAAATTAACGCGATTGCGAAATATTAAGCCTAATATAATAAAAATCATTTAATTTTTATTTTCAAAATTCTAACGGCTATAAATTAAAATTATTAAGAATAAAATAATAATAATATCCTATTAATAAATTTCGATACTTTTAAATCTATTATCGAAAACCTTAAAAGCGTATATATTATTTTCAAAGAAATTAAATTGCGAATTATTTTAATTAAGGCTATTCTTTCTTAATAATAAAAATACTAAATTATCGCTATTAATTTAAATACTAATTTAAAATAAATATATAAATACGCCGTTAATTTATTAAAATATTAAAAAAGCGCTAAAATAAATAATAAACGCTTCCGTAAAGATTTACGCAAAGAACAAAATAAAAATATATTCTTAACACGCCAATTATTAAAAGCCCGTAAGAATAAGGATCTCGATTTCGAACCGGACGATTATAAAATTTTACGTTATAAAAACGCTATATTACGTAAAAAGAATTATAAATTCTAAATCCAATTTATTATACTATATTAAATTATCGATTATTCTAATAAAAGAATTTAAAATAATACCCCATTTAACGATAATTAAAATAACGACTTATTTAATAATAAAAAGGCTTAAAATAATACCCCGTTTAACAATAATTATACTAATAAATAAAATACCCTTTATAAATAAAAAGATAATTCCTTAATTAAGGGCTACTTTTCCTATCTCCACTTCTTTACTAAATAGAACGAAACCCGTCGCAACCTAATTAAAAAAGAGAAAGAATTCGCTAAAATTAAAAATAACCTAATAATTATAAAAATCTAAGCTAAAGAATTAAAAAGAATAATAATTACCTAAGACAGTAATATAATTAATTTATATATTATAATCGCTATTCTAATTAAAAAGAATATTAACTTTTATAAAAAAAATATTAATTTCCGTAAGAAGAAAATCGCCTTCCTAATTCCCGAGAACTTCGAACGCTACGACTATATCGATTATACCGACCGTAATGAAGATAATAACGAAAAAGGCCGTCGTAAAGAAACCCCTACTACCGATTTCTCTATAATTAGCCGTAAACGTTTATTAATTAAAGAGAAAAACCCGCCCTATTTTTATAATAAAAGGGATAAAGATATTATTACCTTTAATATTTAATATTACTATATTTTTAATAAATTTAAATTGAACGCCGATTACTTCTCTAATAACGAAATTAAGAAAATATATATCGAAAACCGTACCGCTAATAAAACTACCTAAAACCTCGAACCCTACTTCGCTAATAGCCCTTATAATATTAAAACCTTTAATAAATTATTAATCCATTTATATATTAAATATTATAATTATAATTATAAAGAAAAAGCTATTTATAAATTTAATAATTTAAAATTCGAAATAAGCGGTAATTTTTAAGAATTCCGTAATAAATTCGTTCGTTTAGTTGGAAAATATAGTCGCCCGTCTAATTTATAAAAGTAAAAATTCAATTAAAAACTCCCCGGTAATATTTAGAACGTATTTTTTTAAAAATATAAATAAAAGGATATAATTTTTAATTAATATACTTTAATAATTAAAAAGGCGGTCGAAATTAATTAACGTATTTTCCGTAATAATAAAATTAAAAAGGATAATAAAAATAAGGATAAAAATACTTCCTCTTTTTCGAATTTATTTAATAAAATTAAAAATTCTAATAATTCTAATAAAAATTCTAATAATATTATTAATAGTAATACTAATATTAATAATAGTAATTGAAGTAATTCCTATCGCGCCCCTAATATAATTCGTAAGGAGGCCTACAAATTATTCGAAGAAAATAAATATTTCGTATATAAAGAGATTAAATACTGTTTTTATAACTATTTTAACCGCTGTAATAATAACCCTAATTATATTAACGAATTCATCGACTACTACAATCGCAAAAATAAAAAAGACAATAAACCGGCCGATAATAAAGCGGAAAATTAATTACCCTAAGAATATTAAATTCCTTCCCAAGGATTAAATTAATAAATACTTATTTTAGAAAGAATTTAAAAAAAATACTATTAGAGAAAATAAAGGTAAATAAAGGATTTTTAAAAAACTATTTAAATAGGCTAACTTTAATTACGTCCTATATTATAATAAATAATAATGAAAAAACTTTATTTACGAATAATATACTTATTAATTCGAGAGTAAATAATAATATTTTTATAAATAAGGACTTTATAAGTAATATAATAAAATAAAGAGTAGAAAAATTATACGGGTTCTAACCATACGCCGTAGGAAATTATACCGAATAATATAGTAAAACGATTAATTAATATTTAAAAGGATTAATTAAAATATAAGGCTAGAAATTTAATAAAAAGGTAATAATTATTATTAATTCGGGCTATAACGTTATCCTAAATAAATATTAATTAAAGAAATATAAAATCCTAATAAACGTTACTAATATTAAATTAATCTTCGATAAAATAATTACTATTCTTTCGGCATTTAATAAACGGATTTCCAAATTCGAAGCCCTTACTAATATAATTCCCTTACCGTCGCCCTTAATAAAATATAACCGATTAATTAAATTCTTTAAAAAATTTAAAAAAAAACCTATTCGACTAAAAGAAAACGAGAATTTAATAAAAATAAAACGCAAATTAATAAATTAACGCGCCCTATAATAAGAAAACGATAATATAATACTTACGTAATATAAATATATTAAAATATTCGAAACCGAACGAAAAAACGATCCCTATTAAAAAAAAACGTATATAACCGATACCGATTAAAACGTAATAATATAAAATAATATAAATACTATAATAACTTCGCTATCGTTAATATTAACGTTTTTTTTATATTTATTAAATAAAAATATATAAGAGTTATTAACTTCTATAAATTCGACCGATTTATCGACGACCGAAAAAGACAAATTCTCACCGAAAATAAAATAGAATTATATAAACGAACTAAAAAAAAAGTCCCTAAATACGCCTATAAATATTTAAACGTATTTAATAAAAAGGAATTTAATATTTTATTGGATTACTATATTAGTAATTATAAAATTAATTTAATAAATAGAACGAAACCCGAAGACTTTAATTATAATCCATTATACGAGGGCTGCCGCCCCCGTACCCCCGCAAAATTTGCCTGCGGCAAATTTTACCTTAGTACTCCAAAGGGGCAGAATTCTACTTGAAGCTCCGCTTTAACGAAGGTTTTGAGATGTACTATAGGTTTATTTATTATAATAATTATATATTATTTTTTACCTTTTTTTTCCTTTATTATTTTATTATTATTTAATTATTATTTTATTATTATTTTCATTATTATTTTTATTATTTTTTTTATTATTATTATTAGAATTTACTATCCCTCCCCCCCCCCCCCCCTCCCTTTCTAGCGGCTAGATTTATTTTTATTTTTTTAAAGTGCCGGGTAGGCGAGAAACCTTAAGGACTTAGTAAAATTTTCGAAAATTTTCCTTCGAAATTCCATCCGTCGGTTTTTTTTTTCAAAGCCGTTTTTATCGGCCGGCAGGCCAGCTACGGTCACGTGAGTGGTACCATTGTACTCGTCTCAGCTTACTCATCATTTTGGTACCCACTTTGTTTTGATAGGACCCACTTTCAAATGCCAAGCCCTAAGCGAGCTTGGTGGATAGGGATAGGGGGTTTAATCCAGCTAATTGCAGGTCGAGAAACTTTTTCCAGCTAATTGTAGGTTGAGAAATCGCGGGTAAACTTCGGGAAGATTAACGTAGCAATGATAGGGGTATAGGTCTTATTATAGAAGAAGCTCCGCCAACGCTCTGCTCACTCCGTGTTTATTCAATACTTCTTTCTTAAGACCCGTTGAAGCGGAGCTTCAAACAAAATATCAATAAACGAATTAAAAATTTACCGGAAATACATTAATAAAATATTAATTAAAAGGTTTATCGAAAATAATTCGGCCCTATAAGCGGCGCCCATCTTTTTCGTACCTAAAATTAATAATAAATTAAAATTCTATATAAATTATAGGAAATTCAACGCTATTATTCGAAAAAATAAATACTTATTACCCCTTATTAACGAAACTATCGCCCGAATTAATTAAGTAAAAATCTTCTCAAAAATAAATATCTAATAAATATTTTACCGGATATATATATACCTAAACGACGAGGAATTAACGATATTCCGAATAAAATACGGCGCTTATAAATATAAAATCCTACCCTTCGGATTAATTAATAATCCGTCTACTTTTTAATAATATATTAACGAAATTTTAATAAAATATTTCAACGATTTTTATAGCGTATATATCGATAATATTCTTATTTTCTCAAATAATTTAAAAGAATATAAAATCTGTATTAAAAAGGTATTAACGAAATTAAAGGCGGCTAACCTATAAGCGGATTTAAATAAATACGAATTTTACGTTAAAAAGACTAAATTTTTAAATTTTATTATTAAAATTAATAGCGTATTAATAAATCCCTAAAAGATCGCCATTATAAAGGATTAGTAAGTCCTAACTAATATACGAGGGATATAATCTTTCCTAAGCTTTTATAATTTCTATAAGCGCTTTGTTAAAGATTATAATTAAATAGCGAAACTTTTAATAATTATAATTAAAAAAGGAGAAATCTTTAATTAAAATAAAAATTATTAAACTACGTTTAAAGAATTTAAAAATCGTTTATTATTAACGCTTATCTTAACTTATTTCTAATATAAATACCTAATATGTATAAAAATGGACGCATTTAATAAAATAATAGTTAATATCTCATTATAATTAATCGATAATAAATAATAACCAATTACCTTTTATTTAAAAATAATATATAATATAAAATACAATTATTTTATTTATAATAAGGAATTAATAATTATTATTAGAGCTTTATAATATTAGAAAATTAAATTTATTAATTTATATAAACCCTTTTTAATTTTAACGGATAACGAAGCTTTTAAATAATTTAATATTAAAAGACTCTTAAACCTACGATAAGTTAAGTAGGCCGAGTTTTTATCCTAATATTATTTCGTTATTTTTTACCGGCTAAAAAAGGAAAATAGTATAATAAACGTATTATTAAAGAAGAGAGCGTCAACTCGCACTGTCACTAATGTTAACGCACACTATCACTAATTTTTTTAGACTTTTTGAAAAGTTTAAGTATAAGACCTAAACAAGTTCAAAAAAAATTATGAAAAATCTTAGTAAAATCTTCAATTTTCACCGTATTTTTTAATACTCATTATAGTATACTAAGCGCCCGGACCATCGAGAGACTATTCGAAATATTCTTTTCCAATATTTTCTTCTTTTTAAAAAATAATTTAAAAGATTTTAAGGTTATTCAACGCCAAGCCTTTGGGATACGTATACTAGAAAATTCAGCAAAAATCAAGCTTCTAAACGGTATTAAAAACGCCTGCCTAAACCCTTATCTTATAGGTTTCTCCGGACTTTGAACTTTTGAGTGACAGTGTGCGTTGACATTAGTGACAGTGCGAGTTGACCTCCTCTTAAAGAAGGTAAAGGATTTAAAGAGTTAAAAAGCGAAGTAAAAAGTATAAAAGACCCTCCAAATTTTTAAAAATTTTAATAATAATTAAATAATATAGTTTAATAATATAATTAATAATATTAATATAGTTTACGTATTAATTATATCTTAAGTATAGTTATTATAAAAATTAACCCTAAAATCGTAAAAAGAATTCGAAAAGAACGATTAGAAGGCTATTTATTTATAGATCGCCTTATTTTCGAAAATAAAATATACCCGGATTTAGAAATCTATCGAAATATAATTAAAAGGGGGGAAAACGGGTATCGATTTATTACCGATAAAATTCTCACCCGTTTTAATGAATTTATTATACTATCTAATACCTTAAAAGCCCAAATTATTTACGAACTATACGTAAAAATTACTACTATTTATTTAGGCCGAAATAAAATAAAACGCTTAATATTTATATAATATTAATAGTTAAGAATAACCGGTAATATTGATTATTTCGTTACTAATTATATAATATATTATACTTCGAAAGTTCCTTAAGATAAAACCCCCGGTAAATTAAAGCCTATTTTAACGGCTTAATATATTTAATAAAATTTAATTATAAATTTCAAAATTATATCCAAAGATAAATAAAGATTCGATAACGTATTCGTAATAATAAACCGATTAAATAAAGTATTATAAATTATCCCTTATTTTATAATAATAATAGCCCGAAATATAACCCGTATATATTACGAAGGCTTTTATTATATTTATAAATTACTAAGCGAAATTATTTCGGATAAAAGCCCCCAATTTATATCGGACTTTATAAACGAATTAATTAAAATTCTACATATTAAATAGAAATTAACTTCTTTAGAATATAATTAAATTATAAAGTAAATTAAAATTATAAACGAATACTTCGAATAATATTTTTATCCTTTCGTTAATTACTTTTAAAATAATTAATTAAAAATAATCCCGGTAATAAATATAATATAAATAGGAATATTATATAATAATTTAAATAAAATATAACCGTACGAAATATTAAAAAGATTTTTAATACCCGGAATATTAAATTAAAAAGTTCGAATTAATTTTAACGGCGTATAATTAATAATTAAAGAGAAATTTAGTTAGGAAAACGTATAAAGTTTAATAAATCGGATCCGAAAATATATAAATAAAATAAGAAAATTTATTATTAAAATTTAAGAACGGATAATTAAATAATTAAATAAATATCGACGCGTCCCGAATTTTAAACCCAATAATAGAATATTTATTATTAAACGGAGCGAACTTATAAATTAACTAAATTATAAATTTAATTTTCCTCTAACGAATTAATATTTTAAAATTAAAGAAAAATATAACTATTTATTCAAATTAAAAATACTAAAGGGTTAAAAAAGAATAAATATCTTTTATATTAATAAATTTCGGAAATATCCTAATAATTTATTACCTAATTAAAAGTTAAAAGAATTAATAAAGGAATATATAAAAAACGATATCGAATAAAAAGTAAAGGAAATCCTAATTTCTCGAATATATTTTAATAAATTCTAATATTAAATAAATTAAGAAGGATATAACCCGGACCCAAAATTCTACGACGTTAAGAATTTTAAAAATTTATTTAAATTCTTAAAAGTATATTACGAAATATACTTTAAATATTTAAAGCCGCCTATATATTTAAAGGAATAATTATAAAAAGTTAAAATAGAAGAATTCGATAAAAATTATCTAGAAAATAACGTCCCTTTAAAGAAGGGTACGAAGAAATTAAAGAAGGTAGTAAACGCTAAGAAATAAAGGACCCACTTTATATATAATAATAATTCTAATATTTCGAAGATTCGGGGCGAATTTTTTTCGAAGGGGGGGTAATATTATAATACTAGCGGATAGGGTCCCTATTAGGGCCCTATTTAGCGGACCAATTATCGTTTAGGCAATTACCCTAATAGAAGTTGACCGTACCAACGCACGTAATTGCGTGCCACCTTCGTAGGTCGCCCGCGCCCAAATATAAACCCTAGCGCGGGGCGCGCCCTTTACTCGTTTTCTTCTTTTCTTCTTCATTTTATAATTCTACAATAGACCTAGATTCAACGTATTAAACTTATCTCTCGTAACCACGTCGCTCGTAACACGTAGTAAATTTTAGGAGGTAATCGAACCCGAATTTATTAAAATTCTATTTAGTAAATTAATTAAATAATTTATTACCTTCGATTTATTTAAGTAAATAATTAATAAATATAATAACGTCGATATTATAATTTAAATTCGTCGTAAATTCGAGGATTTAAAAATAGGTAAAATAAAATAGTTTAACTTTGAGGATAAATTCGTTATTATTATCGAGCGTTATTAATTTAATAATAATATAAAGATTTATTACCTCCGTTAACGTTTAACCGAATACTTTTATAATATTATTGCCCTATAGCGCCCTTAATTTAAGGATAATAAATTCGACGAATAATTCGAAATAATTTACGATTTCGCTAAATAATTCGAATAGAAAGATTAACATAATAAAATCGCTAACCCCTATTATAAGTTTAATATTAATAATTTTATTACCGGCTTTAATTCCGCTTTTAATAATACGAACGGTTCTATTTTCGAATTTACTATTAATAAGGGCGGTATTATTATAGATTTCGATTTTATATCCGCCTTTGACGTTTAAATTTTTTATATAATCGATAATGATGTATTTTAATATTGTATAAAAATCGGCGCTTATACCTATTATAATCGTAAAGGCTATTTTTCCGCCGAGTATAAGGGTTGTATTTGGTTTAAAAAGGAGGTATTTGAGTATAAATTATATAAAGAGAGAGAGAAGGAGAAGAAAGAGAAGAAGGATAAAAAGGAAAAAGAGAAAAATAATAATAATAATAGTAATTAATAATAACGCCCTATTTAGGGCTAATACGGATATAATTAATATAATTACTATAACGTTAACGCTATAAATATTCCCGCCTTTAGTACCCCGGCTTTTAGTTATTTTATATTATAATAATAATTTATTTATTATTTTACCCTTATATACCTTTACGGCTTCGTAAATCCGGTTATAAATAATAAGAACGGTTTTATTAACGGTTAGGGAAATATATAGCCTCTTATTTAAATTATAATTAGAAATTAACGTTTATTAAATATAAATAAGGAGGAGGATAATTAAAGAATATTTTTATAATTAAATTTAAAATTATTAAAATTAATAAATCTTTTATAAATAGCCGTTATAAATACTTTAATTTATTAAATCTTTCTATTTACTCATTTTATAAACCGCGTAAAATATATTATATTATATTCGTTAATAGCGGTTATACCACTCTAGGGTTTATTAACCGTTGTTTCGTTTTACGTAATAATCTCCTAATTTTTAAATTTTAATTCTTTAAATTCTTATATTTCGTTAATAATTAAACGAAAGGGAGTATTATATATTTTAATTGCTTAATTATAAATACCGGTATATATTACGAATTTATCGATTTCTTTATTTATAATTTTATAAAGGATAATTTTATTATTTTCGGATATCCGTAATTAATCTATTACGCCCTTAATATCGATTAATTTAATAATCGCCTTATTTTCGGCTCTACTTACGAATAATACGGTTATTTTCTTTTAAAAATACCCCGCTACCTATATTATATACCGTTATTATATAAATATAATATTAATACGCCTTTAATTATTATTTTTAGCGGCGTACCTTCTATTATTATTTTTAAGAATTCCTTTAGGACGTAATTAATATATTAGAAACCTTCCGTTTTAAACGTCTTCGATAAAGGAGAATTTAATACCCCCGCTTTACCGTCGGAAACCGTTCGCCGGATTTCTATTTCCGCGATTATAAAATGCGCCGTTCGTTAACGTTTTAATAAATTTAAATAAAGGGTCGCTAATAAAATAAGCGCGGTCTTTATTAATAAAGTTATTAGTAGTTAAATTCTTATATTAACGGTTATAATATATTATTACCCCCCTCCCCTATTATATATAGTCTTTGCGCTATATTATTTAGCCGGAAGAGTATATACTTTTTTCCCCGATTATTAAACGTTAGTCCGCTTTTATTATATCCTTAAAGGACCCTTCGATTTAGCTAATATTAAAGAATTCTTAATAATTATATTTAATTAATTCGCCGAAAAATATAAATTTTAAATTATTTATATAATAAAGGTAAATATAGTAAAAAATATTTAATGTATAATAGATAAAGATAAAATAACGGAGGAAAAAAGTGCCTTAGCCCCGAATATAATTAGCGATAACCTTACGGTTAATATAATTAAAGATATTATAAATAGTAAAATAATTTATTATAAAAAGTTCTTCGGTAATAATTATTATATTTAAATTAATATATTTTATAATATTAAAAGTAAAGAAATTATTAAAGTAATTAAAATCTCCGCTTCAATTATACTTATAGGCGATATTTCCGATTTTTAAATTTATAAAGAAATTATTAACCGTTACTTTACTATTAATAATATTAATATTAATAAAATTATATTTAAAAATATTATTAAATTCTACGAAAAAGTAAATAAACTTTTAAAGACCGACGTATAAATTTAATAAAAATTATTTCGGTAATATTAGTAATAAACGAATAATTTCCGTTAAAAAAGTGCCGATACGTTACCCCTTAACTAATTTTATAACCTTAAATTCGAATTTAAATTTAACGCTATACTACTTACTTCCTATAATCGTATTTTTAATTTAAAAGAATTTAACGTTATTAAAAAATAAATCGATAATAATTTAAAAAAGAAATTTATCCGCCCATTGTAATTAAAAGCCTCCGCTCCCGTATTCTTAATTAAAAAGCCGGGAGGAGGAATCTATGTTTATATTAATTACCGAAGTATTAATAACGTTACCCTTAAATCCCACTATCTATTCCCGTTTATTAAAAAAATATTCGACGTTATTTATTACGTTAAAATTTTTATTAAATTAAATATTATTACTACTTTTAATTAAATTTATATTAAAGAAGGTTACGAATAGTTAATTACGTTTATAATAAGGTTCGGGTTATTCGAATCCTTAATTATACTTTTTGGCCTTTAAGGCGCCCCCGGCGCTTTTTAAAATTATATTAATAATATTTTATATAATATTTTCGACGTTTATACAATTACCTCTTTCGATAATATCTTTATATATTCTAATAATAAGAAGGATTACGAGCGATATATTAACGACGTTTTCGAATATTTAATTAAAATTAATTTAAATATAAATATTAATAAATATAAATTCTATACGAAATATACGAAATACTTCGGTTTAATTATTATATTAAACGGTATCGAAATAAATTTAAATAAAATTAAAGCCGTATTCGATTAAGCGCCCTTTTAATTTAAGAAATCGCTCTAATAATTCTTCGGCTTCGCGAATTTCTACCGGCGTTTTATTAAAATATTTTTAATAATAATATCCCCGTTATACGAATTAATAAAGAAAAACGTATTATAGTTATAATTTAACTGTTATTAATCCGCTTTTAATATATTAAAGAAAGCTTTTACAACCGAATTTGTATTAAAGATTTATAATTAAATTAAAAAGATTATAATCGAAATAAATATATTTAATTAAATAATAGGGGGTATATTTTTATAATATAGCGACGATGGAATTTTATACCCAATTATATATTTTTTAGTAAAATATATAGCTTAAGAGTATAATTATAATATTTATAATAAAGAATTTTTAATTATTATTAAAGGGTTAAAGGAGTGGTAGCCCGAATTTGAAAGAGTATAATAATTATTCGATATTTTAACGGATTATAAAAATTTAAAGACCTTTATAATTAATAAATAATTTATATAATAATATATATGCTAATTATAATTTTTATTATATTTTAATTTTTAAATTTAATATACCCCGGGATTGAAGAATTTACGCCCTAATACCTTTAATAGGAAGCTTAATAATATCCCCGCGGGTATAGAAGACGAACGCTTTGCCGTTTATTAATATACCCTTTTTTAATTTTTATAATTCGTAGACGGTTACTTTAATGAAAAAAATTTAGCCTTTTATTATTCCCTTTCCTTAATGAATAATTACGAAGATAAATCGATTAACGATATTATTTTAAATAATTATAAAAATTCTGTATTCTTTTAAGAAGTGGTCTTTACTTTAAATAATTTAAATAATCGTAATTAGTTAATTTCGATTTATAAAGTCCTTCATAAAGCTTTTAACGAATATTAGGTTATTTTTAACGGTATTATTAAATAGCGTAACCGTATAATTATCGACCCTTATAATAAAAAATTCCAATTGTAATTAATTAATTACTAATATAATTCGCTTAACGCGGGTTATTTTAATTATAATATTACGTACGAATTCTTATTTTAAGAATTTTATTAAAAGGGTATAATTAACGACGTACATATATTCTATAAAGTTTGCCTACTTTATATAAAGATTAAATTCCTTAAATGTAGTTCGGCCGGTCTTTTTAAAACTTTATTCGTTATATTAACTCCTTAAATTTATATTTCCGTCGATTATATTATTCCGCTCCCTAGTAATTTCTATTTTAATTAAAAATTTAAATATATTTATATTATTATTAATTAATTAATAAAAATATAGTATTTTATATTAACGGTTATATTATTAATAAAAAAATTAACCGAATGTTTTATCGATTACGTTTATTACTTTTATAACTTTTTAAATTCTATCTTTTCGGATAGAGGTATTTAATTCGTATCGCGATTTTAATCCTCCTTATATTAACGTTTAAGTATTACGCGTATTTTAACCTCCGCTTTCTACCTTTAAACGAATATTTAAACCGAACGTATTAATATAGAGATAGAATAATATTTCCGATTATATATTAATTGGGTATAAACCGATTAGGTTAAATAATTTCCTTTCGTAAAATTCGCTAATAATAATATAATATCTTTATTAATAAATTTATTACCTTTCTTTACTAATTATAATTATTACCCCTATATAAATATTGAATTTCGTAACCCCTTACCGCTAATATTATTATTTATATAATTAAAAGAATATTATAAAGCTAACGAATTCGCCGATTACTTTTATAAAATTTGGGATTTTATAATTTAATAAATTAAATGTAATTAAAATTAATACGAGGAGAATATTAATAAAAAGCGGGTCGATTTAATAAAATATAAGGAAGGGGATATTATTTTATTTAATACGTCCAATTTAGTTAACGGTCGTTTATATATTAAATTCTCCCTCCGTTAAAAAGAATTATTTAAAATCTTAAAAGCGGATTTATATACTGTTAAATTATAATTATTTAATAATATAAAATATTTGCCAATTTTCTACGTTTCGATAATTTAATATTAAACCGGTTAAAGTCTCCCCGGTTAAATCGTCGATTCCGACGTTTGCGTTAACGAAAATAGAATTATAATCCGTATTAACGATTATAAAAAATATATTAAATAAGGATTCGATAAATTATTAAATATTAAGTAAAAAGGAGAAAACCGTTATTAATATTATTTAATTAAATAGAAGGGCGATTATAACCCTATTTAGAAGAAGGTTAATAATGTTATCGATTATAAAGTACGCTTTTAGGAATTTTATTACAATTACCTTAATAAATTAATACCGCCCTACGTTAAGGAGCTTTTTAATTATTTTGAATATAAAGGAAAGGACCCAATAACGGACCCCGCTATTTATAATAAGTAATCTAACGCTAATATTAAGCCCCGCGCTTTACGCCGCCGCTCCGCCCGTTTAGCGTAACGATTCGCTATTTTTAAAACGGAGTTATCGCTAACCGAGAAGGAGGTAGAGGAAGGATTTATAGAGGTAATAATGAAGATTATACGATTTTTAATAAATAAATAATTTAGGATATAACCAGCGTTATAGTTGGAAGTATTTAATAAATTAATAAAAGATTCTAAATTATAATTATATATATATATAAATTTTTCTAATTCTACGAATTTTTTTTAAAGGGGGATAATATTATAGGATTATATTTATACTATACCTGGTATATATATTAACTACTTATATAAATATTTAAATCCCTAACGATTATTCCCGACTATAATACGTATATTACGGTTCGATATAGTTTAAATTTGGTTACTTATAGTTACGTATAATATTACGTGGGTGCGTACGGACTAGGGTATAGGCTCGCGCCCATATATCCAATCCTCCGCATACACTTCTCCCTTCCCTTCCTTTGTACAACAACACATATCTCATTATATACCTAACGGTGCCAACGCTGTCCCTTAATAAGCTGGTAGCAATAATGGAATCTTGGCAGTCCGGAAACCGACCCGTCAGTACCTATCTTTTCTGGACCCAGCGCCTATCTTTTTCCTCTTTTCGTGTCCTTGAAGTGCTTGACAATTCTCCGTCAATCATTTCTGTACTTGAAGGCTTCCATTGCATGTCTGCCGCCAATATTTACACTATTTGTACCCAACATACAGGTGTCGTCGGCTCTTCCCAATGCGCATTGCAGACCAGCCATTTTATAACCACTCACAGGCGCAGATAGTCTCGGCCACTCCCTAGTCTGGGGTCGACCGTGGCCGTCTGCAACCAGTGCCCGAGACGCTCGTATCCGTCCTTGTCACAATAATCGCAGCCCCGCGGTAAGCAATACGGTCCTGGGAGAGACCAACAGTCAATTTGAGTACTGTATGACGAGATACAAGACATGAAATTACTGTATCGTAACATACCCCAACCGGGACAGCCAGAGATGAGACGAGTCCAGACGAGAACATCACCCAACAGACACGATGACGGGAGGCTTGGTTCAGGTTGGTGGAGGCAAGAAATGGAGCTGTGCTCCCGTGCGTTCGTTCGTTAAAATAACCAACACTAACGACGACATCGACGTTGTGGTGCGGAACCCCAAGATTGAACGAACTCCAATTTTCTCCCCATCCAGATCCAGAATTTGCGCAGAATCGGGGTGCTCTGGAGCCAATGATGTCAGAGAAGACGAGCTACCATTCTCCCCCAAGCTTCGGCCCATTTTCAGAATCCTTCTCCATTGGCGTCATCCTGTCTTTTCCTCTCGCTGGGTTAAGCGAGCCCCAACAAACCCCCAGCTCATCCAGCTTCGCTCACCAAACGACGTACGATGCACACATTAGTGCTTCCAAAAGGGATTCCAGCCAGAAGCGTGCTGAAGGCCAGGGTTGGTTGATGATAAGGCACGTTGGCCGTGAGCGACTGATTTGGTTCGTGCCCACTTCCGCAAAACCAAAGAAATCGAAGATTCGGTGGTAACGTCGCTCTCATCACCGTCACTGTCGCCGTCGTTGTCCTCGCTTCGTGTTCAGCGCAAAATGGACCCAAGCCTCCAAGAGTTTGCGGCTTTCAGTTCCACTGTTCCACACGCAGCCCTCTCCAGTCCCCCATGCACTACATTAGCACTCTAACTTAGCGGCGGTCCACCCCTGGAGACGATGAACTAAAAAAGAAAGCCGCCGATAGTTTCTGCAGGGCAGAGAGCGCGCATCGGTTCAACTGTAGTGTACAGCGCGGCCCGGTGGTCTGTCAGCTTGACACGTGTGTGCGCTACCCTTGAGAAGATATGCCCAGAATCACGGCAGCATCCGCATGTATCCGAGGACAAGGTCGTGGATAATTATCGCCTTTCCAAAAGTCTCTTCCAGGATACAGCGATAGAGATCAAAAGTAGTGAAAGGCTACATATCACCAAACACTGAACGTGGAGTCGTTGTGGTTGTTGTAGCGTTGCTCAGCAGCGGGCCCCTCGCTCCCCCCTGCGCTGAGTGAATGGCGCTGTCTTGGGAGGCTTTTATACGAGATGGATACCCAGTCTGAGAAGCCTAATTCCGCTAGGGGTCGATAAATACCGTAAATGATGGATTTTTTCATTTCTTTACTATTCCGAGTAATTACCGCTATTTCCATAGCTCGTGCACTGGTCCGTGCCACCTCCCCTCTAGGTATACAATTTGGCCATCTATATACTTTTCAATATACCGACGAGCTTCCTAGATTCCCTTCAATAAGTATAATCCTCGCAATTATTACCAATTACGACAATTATCCCTACCTTCAACGCTACGATTTCGCTCGCAATGCTTCTAATCCGATAGGGAAGAAGCTAAATTATTATCGATAAATTCGATTTAAAGAATTAATTAAATAAAGCGTACCAAATAACTACCTATAAGTATTATTATTAATAATATACGTTTAACGTTACCTAAATAGGCCGCTACTTTATAGAATACTAGGCGTACTAATTATACCGTATACGGCGGTAAATAGAAAATCGAAAGGATATACGTTATTTTACTATTATATTAATTACTATTTAGAAAAAACGGGTCGATTAGTATATAATTAAAATTATCTTCTTCGAAAGGAGACCCTTTACCCTTTATAAGAGGTTATTTATAAGGGTATTTCTATATAATTTCGTACTTAATTATACTCCTCCTAACGTCGCTGTAATAGTAAATAAATAATTCCCTTTTATTTATAAGGAAATAAAGGCGCAAATCCGTATAAAATATTTCGATAAAATAAATTATATTAATATCTTTTTTAACGAATTGGATAATTATAATGGTAAATAGATTTTTGTCACGGCACCAGATTGTCGGCAGCGCTCCCTAGGCGTCTTGGCACCGAACCACTAGCGGAGTACAGTCGTGCCCACAGTCATGTCTCCACCTCACTCATGTACATAGTCCGAGAGCAGAGTTTTCGCTACTCTCTCTCGATCTTCTCCTCTTCGTACAATAATACGTCTTCTCCAAGCCTCTACTAGATCGGTATCGTGACAATTTTTAATATTTTATTTTCGTACGAAGTTAGCGGAATTATTTTCTTTTAGGCTAATAAATATATTGAAGCTATAAAATATATTATAGTGAATTTCGCCGGCTTAATTTCGATAATTTATAATAAATTAATCGAAAGATTAAATAAAATTAATAATTTTATTATTAATATATATACTATAACCCGATATATAATATAGAAATTAATTATTAGGCGTTTCCCTAATACTTTCGTTATTTCCTATAATTTATACTCCTTTTAATGATTAATAAAGGATTTACTTACCTTACCGCCGTTTCGAATATTATACGGCTAAATCTCCTTCGTAATTAACTTTTTTCGTACTAATAAATTGCAACTAATTCGCTTATATACCGCTATAATAATATATTACGGTAAAATTATCTTTATTTTATCGAAATTAATTAGAAGTTATTATTATTCTTATTAATTTTAGTTAATATATTAATATTATTACTAAATAGGGTTCGTAATACCGTTCTATATAATTATTCTAACGTATTAAAAATATCTTCAAAACGTTTATTTAATAAATATATTATTAAAATTAATAATAAAAGCCCTCCCCCTTTTCTATAATTCTAACGCCCCAAAATAATCTCCTCCCTATTATACTCCCTCTTCTAATTCCTTTACTAATATAATAAAACGAATTAGTCCGATTATAAATAATATTAAAGGTTATCGAGAGTATTAAATTTTAATATAGTTTTAATACTTTTGAAAGGTTTATAAAACCTCTTTATAAGAATTAATTAATATTAAAGGTAAATAAAACTATCGTTAATTATATAATACCGCGGTAGGTTAATATATAGGATGCTTAAAAAGCCGACTGCGTTTCCCTCTATTAAAACGATTAGTATAAATTCGAAAAGCTATTTATAATTCGCAAATAACGGTAATTAATACCTATTAATTAGCTTATTTATATTTTATACCTAAAAATTACTATAGAGAGAGCTAATATAATTCGTCCCCCTATAATTAACTTTAATAATTAATTACTAAAATTTCTAAAATTATATACTCGTTCTTTAAATAATATTATAAAACTTCGGTTAATATAGGACTTTCTATAATATAAAACCCGTTATAATATATACGTACTATATTAATTTATTTAAGATAATAGGAATTTAGACCCTATTTCGTTTTAAAATATATTAGGGGATAAAGGCTCTATTATTATTCCTCTAATAATAAAGGATATTTAGAACGCTAATAAATAATATATTTTATAAACGAGCCTTTTTTATTATAAATTTTCTAAAAAACCCTAAACGTAACCGCCTTTTTACCAATAAAATAGTATAATTATATTTATTTATATAAACGGGAGGAAGTTTAAGAATTTATATAAGTCTTTTATAAGCCTTTTTCTAGCGGAAAGGGACGAGTTTCTATTACAAATCGAAGACCAACTATATAAGTATATATAATAGGGGGACCCAAATAACCGGGGGTAAGGGGAGGAAGCCTAAATAGGGGGGATAAGGGCATTTAGTAATAGGGGATTTACGGTTTTGCACGTAGAAAAGTACAAAAAAATTCAAAAAAACCGATAAAAACCGTCATATAACCTGTAAAAATGGTTATAGAAGCCATTTTTTCATTTCCCTGACCGTAATTATCGAAATTACTAGTGACAGAAATTTCGAATCGACCACTAAATTCCGCAGGTGATGCCGTGTCCGTCCGCCGGGCATCTTCCCGTCGGTAGGACAGTGGGACTTGGGAATCCACTCATTCGTCCAGGGCGAAGAACAAGCTGACGAACCAGGCGCTGCATTTTAGAGATCCAAGGGAAAATGGAAGGGCACAATGCGTTGACGATGGAGCAGCAGACAACATCAACATTCATTCGGGCAACACGTGAACGGCGCGGCGCTTGTTGGATATTTAACCGAGAACCGCAACAGCTTGCGCTGCGCTTTTCATCCTCGTTCACATATCCGCAGCTTCCATCTTCTGTTAACATCGTACAGAGCTCGACCCAAACAAGCGTCCTCATCAAGTCCCACAACATGGCCCAAAATTGAGAAGGGTACAAAAAGACAGACTTCCCCGGGAGCTTGCGGCGACTGTGTACAGGAGGAGTACTAACGGGCGTAGTTAAAGTTTGAGATGTAACCACCAATCTCATCAAGTAGTGGGAAAGCTGTTTACATAACGACACCATAAAACATAATTCTTCACGACCATTACATAAAAACATGGACAAGACTTGATGATATCTGGCAGGTGAGAAGGGAAGAGAAAACCCAAATCATAGTCACCTACCCAAGGAATCCTTCCAGTTCAGGGCAAGCACAATCGCAAAAGCTTCATTGGCTTGCAACACACGACACGCACAAAAGCTTTTTGCGTGCCTGGATGAATTGGATATTGATACACATTTGATGCGGGTCCAGGGTTCGGGGAATGGTATGAGGCGCGCATACATATCAGCCATGGTCGCCATGGTGGCCATGGAACGATGACAAGACAACGGTGAGCATATCAACCGTTCGATTGCTCGACATATCTGCGTGTGTGCAATATGCGTGCGTGCGAAAGAAAGAACCAACGAACAATAAGAAGGGGGGAAAAAAGAAAAGAAAAGACAATGGAAGTACAAGTTGACTCACCGTCACTGGACTGGATTGAATGGGGGTCACCAGGACCTCAACACACGCGTGGCAATTCTCTCGAGCCAAATCTTCCAGGGTAGAAGAAGAAAATGATTTGGATCACGCCCATCTCCCCAGAAGCAAGCTGCCGTTCGTCAGCGGGAAGGGGAAATGGGGAATATGATGCCATTCCCGTTCGCGAAAATCTCTCTCCTCACTCAGACGGGCAAGGACGGGATGAATCGAATGGGCCCTTGCACCTCATAATATACTGACGGCTGTGTACAGCATAGCTCATCTTATCAAGAAATTTCTTCATATACAAAGATGATGTAAGGTCCCGAACGCTTGATGTTATGAAGTGGAAGAGGGAAAAGGTTCTCATCCTGTTCTTGACCGATTTTGGTCCTATCACATTCCAACACCGGGGGATTAATGAACCACCGAGGAGAAGATGTTCCCGGGAAAGGTGTCACCAAATCTTCCGGCTAGTCAGGGGAAGAAATCAATCTGATCCATGGGCTGATCTGGTACCTGAATGAATTCAGGATAGGTATTAGGCAAACATCTAGGATCCGTATCCTCGACATCCGACCTATACCGTACGATTCTCTTTCTTTCGTTCCGATTATCTCTCTGAACATTGGCCAGGTACACCTTGTGTAGAAACTTAGGCTACATGTCAGCTAAACAGCAAACCTTGAACCTTGAAGACATGAAAAAAGGAAGAGCCCGCTCGAGCGACAGCCTTACGAAGAAAAGTCAAAACAACATGACATGACATTTCCCTGGAAATGCATGGATGCTTTCGCAAATCGAGTGCCAAGAAACCGGGGCCTTTTTCTCCACTTTTGACTGCTGCTATTCTTCTCGTCCCAACTTCGCACCACAGCCGGTTGTTCTCTTCAACTTCCATCTTGAACATTTCTCCCGGATCTACTATGCTCTTTGTACAAAGCACCTTACAAATTATTTGCTCTGAAGGTAGTGACCGCGTCATGTTTACGCGTGCCAATTCCATGGCAACTACTAACCAAGAAAAACAGCTCCCCCGTCTTCACCCTCCATTCTCCAGGTCCCATTTCAACTTCCATACCACGCCTCGAACATGCCGCCATACCTACCTGAGAACCAGCTCCCGCACCTCTGCAGACGCCTCCCCCGAAACTATTTGGTGTCGTGACCGCCGAACGCACGCCTTTTCTTGCATCTCTTCACTTCTTTTCTTTTTCGTTTCGCGCAGCCGCAAAGCCGCAAGCCGGGATTTTGGGCTGGCTCGGCTGGATGTTAGTCTACGCCACATCTCGCCTCAGCTTTCTCGTAACGCCTCCTATGCTTTTGAAAAGCTGTCACTACCGGGGCTCTATAATTTTGTACGGAGAGATCATCCGAAGGGGAGGGGTTGTGGAAGAGAGGGGTGCTCTTAACCGCCCAAAGGAAGAGAATAGATAGTTCTCGCCTAGTGCTGTGAGGCTGGCTTGCGCTGCCGCCTTCCGTCTTCCCCGAACTCTCTCGAGTCGGCGCCTAGAAGATATCTATTCATGGATGGATGGCCAGAGCCACGAGGCCACTTTACATACCGAACTCCTCTCGATATCGGGAGTGCGGTGGCTGATCTGAACCTCTTTCATGCTTCCCTCATGCTCGAGTTTGATCTTTAGGCCTGGCGCTGTCACTTGTGTTTTCTTGTGGTGTTCTTCTTCCCCGCATATCCAACCCAATGATACCTCTGGATAAACAAGTCTTCTTAGATTCGGCTTCTGCAAAACTTTCGAGACTAGAGGTACTTGTAGGAGGGCCTGAAGCTTGGGACCCACTTTTGACGAAGTCCGCGTTGAATTCGAGGTTAGGGAAAACCGTGAGGTGCTGAAGCCGTCGAACTAGCTGGGCACCACAAACTAGGGGGGAAGAAAGGCAGAGATAAAATGAGATCGACAGAAACCCAACCAAAAAGAAAAGGGGCCGAAACGAGAATAAAAAGTCCAAAAAGACAAAAAAAACATACAACACCAGGGATTCGCTGGTCGTCACCGACCCAACTACTAGTCTAGCCCTCACTGGCTTATCTATGGGAGAGCGGACGGGATCCCGAGTTTTCCAGTGGGTATGGTCGTATGTACTAGATGCAGCTCAACCCTGAGCTTATGAGTTTTGGAAGACACTTGTGAGGGTTAACAATGCGAGCTCTGTTGTCGTTGTACATATCCCCATGCTAGATCTTGAGCACCACATACGGAACTAGAGCTTAAGCGCCTATGTTGTCACCAAGGCCTGCATCCTGCTCACTTCGTTACAAAGAAATGAGAGTTTCGATATGTTGTTCAGGAAACGGAAGAAATGCGAATGCGAACAAGGTGCTTCCGCTACTGCAAAGGAGACGCAGGAACCGGACCTGCAAAACTCAAGTCGTTGGGTCTGGATCCTGGACTGAGCAGTCTGGGCTTCGGAGGAGGGCAATATAATCTTGCATGATGACTGCTTCTGGTCTTGTACGAGGAGAACGTACCTATATGCTTGCCCTTTCAGCTGGGAGAAGATAAAACGGACCGGAGGAAGTTAACCTCTGTCTGCGCCGGATCCCAACTCCTCGACTTCATTTCTTATGGTCGGAAAAGCTCAGACCCGTCTCAACAGCTCCTTCTCCGATCTGCGCGCTTTACATAAAACTTTCCGAATACTCGGGTCATCAAGAAACGCTCAAATGTTACTTACATAACGCTTTCGGGAGTATCCGTTTTGCTTAGCACACGTGTGTGCGTATATGTAATATGCAGATCATCTTACCTAATATCCCGAACGTTCATCATGCTTCAAGCCCTCCTCCGATGCTCGCAGTCGGAGATAACTTACAGGACTTCCAATATATACAAGTAGAATATTAAATCCGAGTAAAAGCTACAGGTCATATATAGCCTCTTGTCATCTGATGGAAAGGGTTGCGTTGTGGTTTGTGCAGCTCCGCTCGGTCTAATATCTTGTAGGGCCGATGGACAGTTGTCCAATGAGCCGGAGGAGTGACCATGGGGCTAGATGCTTGGGTCGTTGACAGCAAGGCCAAGGAAACTCCTTAGTTCTTCCTTGGCTTCGAAGTTGCGTTGGTGGTATTCCTGCCCAAGAAAGAAATTCCGAGTGTTGTGGTATCGTAAAGAGCCGGACTGACGAGGGCAATGCGATGTGTCTCTTGTTGGGCTATGAATTCGGTGTTGCTCAGGTTCGTTTGAAGGGTCGGGCTTCAAAGTTATTGGCTGATGGAAATTGACGTCTCAAATGACCTTCCAAGAACTCTGGAACGAATTTTATGAAGATTATATCACAAAGTACAAGGGATAATGTCAGAAGAAAGGAGGGAAAGAAGTCTGGGGAAGAAAACAGAAGAGTAAAACACAGGTGGGAAATGAACGACGTTGGAAACTTCGAAGCGACGAGAGATTGCGGGGTTACCCTTAAAACCCAAATATGTAACTAAACAGCACATGGCGCGGTAGCGTCTCCAGAGCAACCACCACCCCACCATGACATGGGTTCCAATCAACACCACCCTCCATCACTGCACCAAAAGTTGCGACAAAGATCAACGCGTCTGGATACGCGCCGCCAACAATCGTCTTCCTTTTTGGATCGCCACCCAACAGTCTTACACTAAATACCAATTGTCATTTTCTTTTCTACGCGACATATCCACGACAACAAACGGAAATTTAAAACTCGCCCAGAAACGAGAACTACGATACGAGCCCTTCCGCCGAAGTAGTCCCTTTGTGTCCAGCACACACAGCCGTATTCAGAATGGCCTACAACCCACGAATGTCCATGGCGCCTCCGCAGCCCCAACAATCACGGCAGCGCAGGAAGGAAGAAGAGGCCGCGTACGCCAACATGCGGCTGCCCGACCGCGAAATCGTCGGCTGCATCAACGAGCTCGGCATCCCCTTCACGCTGGCCGACCTGCAGAAGCCCAACCCGATCCAGGTGCAGATGATCTTCGAGTGGTTCGGCGAGCTGCTGATGAACAAGACGCGCCAGACGGTCGACCCGGCCATGCGCGCCGCCGCCGAGGACGTTTGCGGCCCGGAGCTGGGCGAGGCCATGATGCCGTCCGACACGCGGAACCTGCTGGGCTTCTACGTTTCGCTGCGCCGGCTGATGCTGGACTGCGGCGTCAACGACTTTAGCTTCAACGACCTCTACAAGCCGACCCACGATCGATTGGTCAGGATGCTCAGTTACGTCATCAACTTTGTTCGCTTCCGCGAGAGCCAGACGAGTGTCATCGACGAGCATTGCAACAAGGCCGAGCAGACCAAGGCGCGCATCGAGCAGCTGTATGTGGAGAACCAGAACATGGAGGCCCAGCTGGAGGAGATGAGACATAACCGCAGGGCAATGGAGGTGCTGGTGCAGGAGAAGACGGTGCGAAACGAAGAGCTCAAGAAGCGGCTGCTGGAGCTAAGGCGAAGCCAGGAGAAGGTGGCCGCGAGGTTGGAGGACGCCAAGACGAAAAAGGGCGAGTTGGCGGCCGAGTTGGAGGAGAAGACGGCTACCAAGATTGCGCTCAAGCAAGAGAGCGCGAAACTTCGGCCTTATGTGCTACAGAGCCCGTCGGCGTTGCAGGCTAGTCTGGCGGAGCTGAGCAACACGCTGAATAACGACAAGGCACATATCGATGCGTTGGATAGGCGATCAAGAGCTCTCCAAACTTCAACAGACTCGTTCAGCGTGGTGGCGTCAGATGTGGCATCGTGCATCAAGTTACTGGAGGAGATTGCGATTGAGCTGGCCAAGGAGGAAGAGGAGAACGTTAAGAACGCAAGGCAAAGGGACGCGCTTACGGAGCGGGGAGCGAATGTCAGAGAGGTGGAACGCACAGAGGCGCTGCTCAAGAGGCAATTGGCCAAGTGGGCCGATCGCACGGCGCAGTTGCGGACGCAGAGCCAGGAGAAGGCTCAGAAGGCCAAGGAGAAGATGGAAGAGTTGAGGGCGGTGCACAGGAAACTGACAGAGGAGAGGTCAGAGAAGGGCAAGGATATCGAGAGGAGAAGGGTCAGGATCGAGCAGACGGAGAAGAAGGTACGTTCAAATCGAACTCGAAGGAAACACAGGATGAGAAATGCTAACCAGATGTGCCATCGAACAGATGCTCGACTTGAAAGAGAACATCGAAAACGAAGTCCACGCCGCACACGACGAGTACCTCAAGATGGAGGCACACATCAAGTTGTACATTACCGAGATGGAGCAGGCCCTCTGAGCGAGCGTCTTTGTTGGCCGATACATTTGATACCCTTTATCGGCATACTTGTTCTTGTTAGAGCGTAGGATACATCACCCACGCTGGTTCTTCGGTAGAGTTTTGAAGTTTTGTTTGGCATATGAGAGCTTATAGGAGCATGCATGGATACCATGGAACGGCGTTATGGTTTGGATTCCCCGGCGGGTCGGAAAATTGGAAGTGGTGTCTTTTTTCTCTTGCTCCTTGAGAGGACGGCATCAAAAAGTTTGTTACACTTAATGAGACCACGAATTATCATGACTGCAGACTTGTCTCCGCCATGCTGTTCTTTTTGTCACCTCTCGTCCTCGTCTGAAACCGCCTCTACCGCCTCAGACGATCCCTTTCCCACTCCCCAACCCCAAACTGGAACCATCGACCCAACACCCTCCTAACATCCACCGTCTTCCCCATCAACCCACCACCACCAGCTGTTCTCTCCAGATGCTCCCCCACGGCAACCTTCTTCAACGCACTCCCACTAACAACTGGCATCTTCTCCCCCAGCAAATCATCCATTTTTCTCATACCCTCACCATCCTCAACAGGTTCAACAACCACCACCTCCAACCCCGCCCTCCTCACCGCCTCTAACAACATCGCAACACTATTGTTAACTCCCTGAACGCTCCACTCGCTTGAGTCGCGATGTAAGGCCAAGAGCCCATAGACTATTAACTGTTTCCTTCTTGGGTTTTGCTGATTTGGTGGGGAGTGATAAGTCGCCGGAGGAGGAAGAGGAGGAGGGACGGGAGCCTTGGTTTTGGTAGAGGTGTTGCTGGTGGAAGGATGATCAAAAACAGAGAGAAAGGCACGTAGGTGGGATACGGTAGGGATGAAGACTGTGCGGATGTGTCGGGAGATGGCGATTTGGTAGAGTGGTGAGGTTAGGAGTTGGGAGGTGCATGGTCCTGGGATTGGGACTGGGCCTGGGTCGGGGACAGGTCGGGTGTTGGTGGTTGTGATGGGTTCGTTTGGTGTTGACTGTGGTATTGCTGCCAGCTGTTGTTGACTCGATTCACGGGTTTCTTCCTCTAGCTGTTGCTCGGTCTCCGTTGATAGCACCTGGTCTGGTTGAGGTGATGAAGTATTTCGTCCTCCCTGCTCTCCATCATGCTGTTGCTCCTGTGGGTTTTCATCCACCTTCTGGCTTCGCATAACATCTCTAGCCAAACTCCTGAGAAACTCCACCCGACTAGAACACACGACCAAAGTGGTGGGATAACTGCAATGGTGGATCATGTACCAGAGCAGCTCGGAGGGCAGTGCCGGTGAGTAGAACAGTGGCGGCTGAGAATTATCATCGGCGGATTGAGACTGAGACCGGAAAGAGGCCATCACATTGGTTTGATTGACTGGTTTCTTTCCACGACAGGAACAAAACGTGGGCACGACTTGAGGTTGCGCAGCAGTCGAAATTGCGTGTGGTGTAAGTGAGCCTAGTTCGAGGCGTTGGCTAGTCGATGGACAAATGGGTGACTCCATATGCATGCTGCAAGATATGTTCCACCTGTGAGGTTTGTGAACTTCCCAGAGTATCACATCGCGTGTCTCGGGTAGGGCTGAGTTTCACTGGTTTTGCGGCGCCGGTCCGGTGATGGAGAGATGAAGATGTTCGGGCCCGGGGATTGAGGTGTCCTTCCGCAGACAGTTCGGGGAAAGAGCTGGGGTTAGCAAGTGCTTCGATATATGCATATACTGCTGTTTTGCATCACTAACTGAATATCAGCATTTCAAATATTTCCCGTCACTTCCGGACGAATTCCTTTTTCTGCTTTAACTCGCATTGTTAATTGGTTAATCTGACACGCTGATGTTTTCGTTGTTAGATTTTTTTTTTTTTTTTTTTTTTTTTTTTTTTTTTTCCTATGGTACGTCAGGCTGAGGACCAGCAACTGACCCAAAACTCGCTTATAATGACGGTCTCCAACTCGATACAACTAGACATTTATGGTAGGACCTCCATAATTGCCAATTCATAATATATTCATAATATACATGCAGGGTTCGACTCATTGTCGTCTTTTCCGCGGTATATATTGCATATAGACTGCACTTACAGTCCAATACTGGTTTGTTTGTTAGCTCGAGACCTCGAGTTCAAGTTGACTAGGCATTTAGATGTTCAACCGATTCGTTTCGTTCAACAATTGAGGTATATCTTATTTCTCAAAAGATCTCTGATGGAATTCTGAATGACTTCTTAAATTCATCAAACACCATTCTAAAACGTGATCAGGTGTATTATCCGATTCCATCAAGGTTTTGCATGAGCCCGGACGTCTTGTAGAATGTAGAAGTACCGCGCTAACAATCAAACCAGTATTGGAGTGTACGTTTCCTTCCATTCCCAATCTTTGGTGCCAACCTCTTGGCCTCTTGGTCCACTACTCAGTCCTTAATAACCGGCTGGTCATTCTCCTCGTCGTAGATATCGAACCCATAGTAGAACCTCGGGTCATTGTAGCGTATCTCATCTCCCGGCTCTGGCACAAGACTCGAGAGAGCCTTCATGTCGTTTTCCGGTAGATCAGGTCTACTCACAGCATCCAAGTTCTCTCGGATGCGTTCGGCGTTGAATGACTTTGGTACGACGCTGGTACCGCGCTGCACGGCCCATTTCAAGAGGATCGAGGCTGGAGTTGTGTTGTGCTTCTTGGCGATGTCGTTGACCTTGTAGAGAGGTCAGCAATGATATTCAGGAAGGACATCAAGTCAAAGACGTTGGACATACAGTAGGATCCTCCTTTGGCCCTGTGAAGTGCTTGTTAGGTGCAACCGCGTCGACCGGCCGGCCTCCTAGAGGAGAATGCGCGGTGACGTGAATCCCTTGTTCCTTGCAAAATGCTAGCAGCTCATGTTGAGGCAGGTAGGGATGGAGTTCGACTTGGTTGATGGCTGGCTTGATTCTAGCTGTCTCGAGGAGTTTGCGTGTCTTGAGGATGTTGAAGTTGGAGATTCCTGGCATGATGTTGGTTAGCATCTTCCATGTATGGACCACCACTTAGGCCAGGAGGACACTACCAATTGCCTTGACCAAGCCGTTGTCTACGAGGTCCTCCATTGCTTTCCATGTGGCGCTGACGTTGCGGGTGAGTTCGTAGTCGATCACTGGCTACGCAATTGAGTTAGCATCCAATCTTGGATAAAATGGTGCACTGGTAATCACACCTTTCCATCTTCGCCTCGAACTGTTGTCCACTCTCGAGGCTTATCTCCCTCCCTCTTGTAGGCCACCGGAACTTTGACCCGAGAATCGAGTAAGTGACCGAGCAAATATGACACGACACGATGTCATGGAGAGCACTTACAATGCATCAGGTACAGGTCGACTGGGAATAAAGTTAGCATTGACACCGGCGTGATGTGATGGAAGGCTCAACATACGATAATCCATCCCCAAGTTCTCCAGTGACAGTCGCAAAGCCGCCTCAACATCTTGCGGCTCGTGATGGGCGTTGAAGCTACGGCAAAGTTTTGTCAGCGGAAAGTGATCCGGGGAAGTTGAAGGAGAGATATTGACGTACAGCTTAGACACAATGAACAGTTCCGTCCGGTTCCCTCCCCATTCCCTCACAGCTTCTCCCAGGCCTTGCTCCGAGACACCAGTGCCGTATCCGAAAGCAGTATCGAAATGACGATAGCCGGCTTTCAGAGCTTCCAAGACAGCTTGCTTGACCGTGTCCACGGGACTGGCTTGAGGAGAGAATGTACCGAGTCCAATGGCTGGGACCTTAAGGGTACTGCTGCCCGTCAAGTCGACGTGGAAGACGGGACTCGCTTGCTGGGCAGTAGACATGTTGAGAGTGTTGATGAGCTATTTCTCGCTGTTATCTGAGCAAGAGGCTGAGTATTGAAGTTGGAAGAGTAGTGAGAGAAGTGAGGAAGGTTAGCAGCGGCTCAACAGATACTGTTTGCTGTGAGGGGAAATCTCGAGTGTCGGTTCCTGCTTCCAATCATGTTACACCTGTGGCCGGTTCATTACAATTCAATGCTGGTTTGTTTGTTAGGTTGATACCTGTTCGTACCTGTCCCAAAGGTTATAAGGACGGGATAAAATAGAGAACTGACATTTGGTAAGGGGTTCAAGTGATCCGAAATCACATATTCAAGTTGCCGAATAGGAAAATCAAGGCCCAGCTATGCCTCAACACCACAACGAAATACAATGGTAAATGAAATGGGCTATGGAAGTTGACCCGAGGTCCCAAGCTAACAACCAAACCAGTACTGGAATGTATTCCCAGAGACTTGCATGGCCTAGATCACCCGCGAGCAATATCAAACAGGGCATTCAAGTCCATGAACGAGAATTTCCAGCATGTCTTCCCTTCAAAAGAAAAAAAAACATTCGGAACCTCGAGTTCGACAACCGGAATCATTCCATCACCTACCATAGTCCTCGGTCAGTCCGCGGGTTACTAGCAGCCAAGGACGAGCTCTCCATCATATCGTATGACTGGATACATGGCAATGTTAGTATGAGGGTAGCTCTCATCAAGTGGTGTGCGTGTTGATGTGTTCAGATGTACGAGAGTAAGTGGAGGGTAGGTGAGAGATTTGGTGGCCAGCAAGGTACCTGCGTGTCGAGATCCCTTGTGGACCCCGCCTGCCCCGGATTCCCCACTATTCCCAATCCACAATAGCTTCAGGCCGTCCGTGCATCACGTCACAGCTCATCCACTGCTGGGGCGCTCAGCGCGGCACTGGGATTCCTCGTAACTTTGTCCCCTCCAACTGATCATCACCAAACTCGAACGCGTCCCCCCAAACAAAGAACCCAGTGCGCTGGGCAACAGCCACCTATAATACCTACCCAGCATGGAATCAATAGCAAGAATCTCGTCGCTCCTGGAGAGCGGTAAGCTTGCCTCCCTCCTTCTTGAAGCCATCATCATCATCATGTCTTTCTCCCGCTGACCAAGGCGCATTGTCTGTTCCAGCCCGAGAGCTCACCCTCGATGCCGCCTCGGCCGCCCGCAGCGCACGCGGCTCCTCGAAACCCCTCGATCGCGTCCAAGTCAAGAAGCTCCTCGACAGCCGCAATGAGCGCGAAGTGCTGGATGGTTTGCGTCGGGTCATCTCGGTATATCTAACCCCATTGCCCGACCATGGCGATGATGACCCCGGAAGCTATGGCTAACAGCTGCGTCTCACATCTTCTAGATGATGTACCGCTCGCAAAAGACACACCCTCTCTTCTCCTCCGTCGTCAAGAACGTCGCCTCTCCGAATATCGAAATCAAGAAACTGGTCTACATCTACCTGGTTCACCATGCCGAAGAGGACCCCGACCTCGCCCTGCTCTCCATCAACACCATCCAGAAGTCGCTTTCCGATGCCAACCCCCAAGTGCGCGCCCTGGCTCTCCGAACAATGTCCAACATACGGGTGCCCGTTATCAGCCAGATTGTGTCGTTGGCGATCAAGAAGGGTGCCGGAGACATCAACCCCTACGTGCGCCGAGCCGCTGCCTTGGCAATTCCCAAGTGTTACCGACTCGATCCTTCCCAGATGCCCCAGTTGATCGACTACCTCTCGACGCTCCTAGGCGACAAGCAATACTATGTGGCTGGTGCTGCTGTTACGGCGTTCCTGGAATTCTGCCCGGATAGACTGGATTTGATACACAAGCATTACAGGCAATTGGTCAAGATGGTGGTAGACATGGACGAATGGAGCCAACTCTCGACATTGCGGCTGATGACGGTTTATGCGCGGAAATGCTTCCCTCGACGAACCCGGATTGTGAAAGCGCAGGACAAGGCAACTGACCTCCAAGACTTCTACGGGGACAACGCCGCCGCACAAACGAGTAACGGCTCTGAGGGGCACGAGGTCGTTGTGCTCGACGCTGATCTTGAGCTACTTCTCAACAGCATCAAGCCTCTCCTACAATCACGAAACTCTGGAGTTGTGGTGTCAGTGGCGCGCTGTTACGATGCTGTAGGCACACCCGAGTATGTCAAGACAGCCATTGGGCCGTTGATAGCTCTACTACGAGGCGCTCAGGATATTCAACAGGTTGCGCTCTTCAACATCGTATCCATCTGTCTTACTCGACCCGCCGATTTCGTTCGCTATGCTTCGCATTTCCTTGTCCGTGCAACGGATACCCAGCCGGTCTGGGAGCTCAAGCTCGAGTTGTTGACACTCATCTTCCCACACGCCCCTCCACATGTCAAGAGCCTCATCCTCAACGAGCTAGAGCATTTCAGCCGGGGAACCGATAAGGCGCTGGTCAGGGAGGCAGTCAGGGCTATTGGTCGCTGTGCGGTAACAGACACAGCAGCCGCACCCAGGTGTTTGCGATTGCTTCTCAGTCAGATCACGAGTTTGGACGGGACGCTGGCCGCCGAGAGCTTGACAGTCATCCGACATCTGATTCAACAGGACCCTAACGCACACGTCGCGACTGTGGTAAGGCTGGCGAAGAACCTCGACTCGGCTACCGACCCACATGCTCGTGCCACCATTATCTGGCTCGTGGGCGAGTTCTCTGGTCTCAACGGAGAGGACAATATTGCACCCGACGTGCTGCGGATCCTGCTCAAGGACTTCCCCTCCGAGTCAGAAATTGCCAAGCGGCAGATTATTCTACTAGGTGCTAAGGTCTACCTCCACTACCTTAACCGGCAGATCGAGGCATCACAAACGGCCGAAGGCGAACCCGGTCCTCCACCCATGCTCCTCGAAGACGACGACCACCCAATTGCGAAGCTGTGGAGTTATGTGCTCCTACTAGCTCGCTACGACACATCATACGACCTCCGTGACCGTACCCGTCTGTACAAAGCCTTGCTCGGCGTACCTCAGCTTGCAACCCTCATGCTGCTCGCACCCAAACCCGCACCCCAGGCACAGAGTCCGTCCGAGATAAGGCGTGGCTACACTCTTGGCTCTTCAGCTCTGGTCCTCGCTGATGCGGCTGGCGCTCATGGTGTCAGAGGGTACGAAGACTTGCCCGACTGGGTTGAGGAAGGCAAGGAGCCAGATCCGAGACTGAGAGAAAACGGCGTGCCAGCCCCAACGTATGGCGAGAAGCGAGTCGTGCCTGCTTTGGAAATTTTGGATGGTGGGTCCTCCAGGTCGGTTCCATCAAAGTCGAATGGCTTGGGAGAAGGGGTAGGGACCAAGACACTTGATGATTGGCTTGCGGAGGAAGAGGAGGTGGTCAAGAAGACGGTGCCAGTGGCAGCACCTATGCAAAGGCAGGTAGTGGAGGAGAGTGAAGAAGAGGAGGAAGAAGAGGAGTCGACCGAGGAAGATGATGAGGAAGAGGACGACGACGAAGAGGAAGAAGATGAAGATGATGAGGAGGAGGAAAGCGAAGAAGAAGAGGAAACAGACGATGACGAAGCTGAAGATGCGAGACTAATGAGGGCATAACACGACCTCACGAAAGACATTACGGAATCACAGTCACTTAACATATGAATTATTGGCAATTCACCAAACACAACATTTCTATCATTCCGTTCCCTATTCTACCTAAATGCTCTTGTCTGCAACCTTCCGTTCAGATGCCCAACATATCCTACGCTCCGTTCCCCATCAATGCCAGTAACATGTACCCCCTTGTCATCCTGCCCATCTATAATACAAAAGAAATATCCAATCTCATATTAACGTCCGGCCTCGCTATGAATACACCAACCTGCCTAATCCGACTCGTTTCCGTCGTCACCGGGCGTTGTTCAGGGACGGGGAGATGATCCTCCGCGGAATCCCTCTGGGCTAGGTCCCCTGCTCCTGCGGCTCCTGACCGCCATATCCCCCGCAGTTTCTCTATCGAGCTCGTCGTCGTCACGGTGTCCGCGCCTTCGGAGTACCATGTCGTCAGGTTCAGGTGCCGGGCTCCGGCGCCTCCTGGCGGCCATATTCTCGGCAATTTCTCTGTTGGGCTCGGAGTTGGCGGCACGGTATCCGTCGATGATGGAGACACCGGCGAGAACGAGAAAACATCCGAGCCCTAGGATGTAGGGGAGGGAAACGAGGAGATGGGGGCCGGGAGTAAAAGGATCCTTGTTAGGGTCATACTGGACGGTGGAGGCGATGTGTAAGGCGGTACCAAGCCCCGCAAACAGAATGATGAGGCTCAGGAGGACGAGGGAGAGGGTGTCGTGGTTGTGGCCGTGGGCGGCAGCCTGGTTGTCGTTGATGATGATGTTGTTGCTGTTGGCCTGACTGGGGGAAGAAGCGGCGATGAAGACCATGTTGCTAGGGCTGTTGTTGGTGGTGGTGGTGGTGGGGGAGTGGGGGGAGTGGCAGTGGGGTTGGACATGTTGCCCTTTTCGTCCTTGTTCTTGGTGTGGTGGACGAGCTCGGGCTCACTGTTCTGGTTGAAAGACATTGTGTTGTGGACGATGGAGGTGAAATAGATGGATGGATGGGGGGAAAGGAGAAAGAGGGAAAATATGGAGAGGACGGGTTGGCGGGCTTTAATAGAGGGTAGAGAAGTTCATCCGCCGTTCTAAAAACTCTAATATTTCTCAACATGTAGGTCCGAGAATATTTGATACAGCTGCATTTCGAAATATTATGTGGTGCCGCGTCTTTGCTGTGCAGCTATGGATGGGCCTGGCGTGAGTGCATCTAGAGAGTTCGTGAAGAGAAAATGAAGCTTCGTTGCCCCCAGGCAAGTCGGCGTCACTTTGAAGATGGCATACACACTGTCCATCTTAAGTAGTCAACAAGAGACTTCAAGGCACAAGCTCATCCTTCTTGTGTGCCACCCCAAGCGACGTCGCTGGAGATAACCGTGGGATAATTATCTTCCTCCTAATCATGAAGAAAAAAAATCTATTGATCCGCATTACACGACGGACGGTACCTGTATCTCAGCCAACGTTTCTGATCGCGACATAGCTCCATGCACCTTCGAGAATATAAAACTTGTTCACCGGTACTATCCATCATGCCACCAACCTTATGCTTTTTTGCCCTCTTTGCCCCAACTTTGGTACTTTAAGCTTTCTAGTCTTCCTCGAGCTGCAATGTCTATTTTTTTTTTGGGATGATCAAGTGTTAGTGACCCCGGTGTCCGGTCCGATGGGTGTAGCGTACTCGTCCCGTTACCTCGCGTATGAGTCCCGACCGGCACTTTTGAAAAGCATCCTGAGGATACTTAATGGGAATTCGATATTCATATTCATGTTGAGGAAACCGAGTTTTTTAGGTCAAATAAACATGGATTTGGAACTCACGATACTTTTGTTTCTAAGGTAAATTGATTCGGTCTACTGAGAATGTTGTTGCGTTGCGAAGCTGCGGATGCCGTGAATATCATCTCCTGCCAAGGAATCCCGATAGGAAGTTAAGGATAGAACCGAGTATGACGGAGATGATAAAAGCGAGAAAAACATGGAAATTTACTCTTGCCTTTTATAAGAGAAATATTTATACTTGTTAGTCATTGGGTGGGAAAACGTTGCTACTATGCTACCTGTTATTTTTATTCTAGGTGTAGGCATTCAACCTAGAGCTAAAGATGCGTAAGCGCGCTAATGTGAAGTGTTACCTATTCGGTCCTTGCTGAATTAAGGAACAGTCTTAATTATTCCCACCAGTAATCTATCTATCTTGTCTTCATTCGATGTTTGGAATACAATATTCTCAGGGGTACTAGTAGCCTGCGGAGGAGAACGTTTGGTGGTAATATTTGGCTGTACTCTCCTCTTGACTTTGTCGTTCTGTCTCCATAGGAAAGGACTTTGTCCAATACCAGTTGTTGTCATGAAATTAACCAAACAGCCAGTCCCTACTCATAAGGATGGGGGTTGTTCCTTTTCGACGGCTCTGCTCCCTAGCGATGCTCTGTGTACTGCTTTGTCGCTGCTTCTCGTTGTTGATATCCTTCGTTGCCGCTCTTTCATTAGAGGTGACTTTGTCGTCTTGCCGAAGTCTCGTCGAGTATATGTAGCAAACCGAGTCTCCCACCCACAGAACTAGAGAAGAAGATTTCCACAGCCCAAGCTAATCTCATTGCATCCTGCATCTCCTATGCTTTCCAGACTGTGAGGGGCGCCGCGAGCTACTAAACCAAAAAAGCACACGGAGGTACAGGGAGAGGGCCAGGGGAAGGGCTAGGAGCAGTGCTCCTACACCTTCTAGCCCGCATAGAGGTATCCTTTTCGATTTCCTCATCCAGATCCGCCTCTTCATCCTGATGATCACGAGGGGTAGACTGTTGCTTCTCTTGCTCTTCCTCTTGCTCTTGGGTCTCAATGCTGGACATGGCCGCAGAGTGGTGCCGTCCCCCAACGTGCTGGTCTTCGGCATCGTAGGACTTGGCATGGTTGTTCCTTTTCTTGGCCACGAAGCTGATCAAGACGACGACAAAGACCACGGTGAAGATGGCGAAGATGGCCATCAAGAAAGCAAATTGGTCGAACATTGTGGGTGTTGAAGAGTGGATTCTGTTGAAGAAGGGAGTTAGCTACAACCAAAGGAAATAAAAACGGCTGGATAAGAGACTGGAAGCGTACCTAGGATGGGAGTCGTTCTCTGCTAGTGTAGATTGAGGGTGTCTCTGGTAGGTAGGTGAGAAAAGTATTCTTGCTAGGTAGTGTTTGCCGTTCAGATATGTGTTGATGTCCTGGATTGTGGGATGTTACTCTACCAAGGAAAGAGAAGTGTGAGAGGATGAATGTAGGATACCCTGAATGTAGGTGAAGGTGTTGGACATGGACCAGGACGGAGCTCGGAACCTATTCGACGGGTATGTGAAGGAAGGATGTGGGGTTTCCGATACAAGGTTTGCATGGTGAAGAGACGAGGTGAAGAGGTGGTAAAGTGATGAGTTGGTAATGGGCGGAAGTGTTGGTTAAGCAGAGGTAGACGTGGAAAAGAACGAAGAAAAAAAAAGAAGGAACACCGAGATGTACATGTAGGTGCCTTGCAGTATGCGTAACGTCCGAGTTTTGACCAAGGTTATTGTCGACGGGTGCATCGTCTGTTACCGAAGACATGCAAAGGCATGGTTTAGGTTTCCTAGTTGATATGAGAGCGTGTCCTGATGCTCACCGAACCCAGATCTCCTTTAGATGTATATTTAGAAGTACGCTGTCTCGACGCAATGATATCCAGACTCTAACGAGATTTAAAGACCATGTCCAAGTGCCAGACGCAGACCAAATACTTGATTATAAGATGTGTAGTATGTACGAGTGGTACACTTGTCAGGACGGGAAATTCCAATATAAAAGAGAAAGGCGGAATAAAAGGTTAGGTATTTAACTCGGACGTTCACATTAGAGTACTCGTCATAAACGGCGAAACAAGTCCATAGACAGAAGCGGCACGCGATATGTCCGCAACAACGAGGTTTCTTCTTCTCAACAAGGATCAATGCAAAACATGGAAAGAACCATTAATGAAGTATGACGACGGCGCCTACCTCTAGGCAAGAGAAGGAAGGAGTGGGATGAGGAAGCCGGGATAGAAATGGCCCGTACGGCAGGATTTGAACCTGTCAAGTAGAGGCAATGTCTGTTTTATAACCGCAGGCTAACCGAGAAAGCCGCTCAGATTCCCAAATATGTGATAGTAATAATGTTAAGGCTACCTCTAGTCGGTGTTAGTCACCCAAGAGTCCGGACTATGATGATGGATCGCCACTGTGACTCAACTCTGCGTGATCTAAAACCTAACCTGCACCCGTAGGTTTGCACGATATGTAGGTAACATTAAGAGAAAGCAAAGATGCACACAAATTCATCTTTGAGGTTAGTTTGCATTGCATAGTTAGATGCCTGCTTGTAAGACCTTTCTTTAATCCCCTACCTCGAAGTTCTGTACTCTTCACTTGGTCAAGTTCTTTCCCCCTCTAGTTCCTACCTATTCTTCATAGACATAAGACCTAATCCCGCCTGCCTACGGCCTTAACCCATTATGTCACCATCCCAATGTCTAGATTCCGACATCGACTCTCTCATTTCTTCTCACCGTCGTCACGCTTGCGACGAGAAAACCACCTCGTCCAAAACCACGACGACCCCTTGTCCTCTTTCTCCTCCGGCGCTGGCTTGTTGTTCTCCTCAGCGTTCACGTCGGTGGCGGTCCATTTAGCCCACAAGAAATCCCCCACACCAACTTCCTCCTCAGGGATCCACAGTGCTCTGGCGAAGTAATCCGTTTTCAAGTCATTGGGGGCGAAGGCGTCATAGCAGGTAATAAAGTTCTTGCGGAGATGCAGGGGAATCCAGCCGGTGTGACCTATTTTGTCCGAGTGCTCGGTGAGGATGTAGGAGACGTCGGTAATATCGCGTTTGCGCTCGCTGGTAGAAGTTGGAGGATGGCTGATCATGCAGAGTTTGTCGTGGAGGATGTATCGGAGGTTTAGGCAGTAATAATTCTTGTTCGGGGAGGAGTCAGGGAAGGGACTGAAAGGGGAAGGTATGAAGTATCGTTCGGTTTTGATAAACGAGTTGAGTGAAGGGAGGAGGGGGTGGTTGACGTCAAGTTCATGGGGTGTATCGCCGTCGTTGTCGTCGCTGTCAATGCTGTCGTCGTTGTCGTTGTCGTCGCAATTGTCGCTCTTGTTTCTGTCGTCGGAGGTCGAGGAGGATGCAGATGAGGCTGAGCGGAATGAAGATGAGCTGGAAGATGACGAATTGGAAGAGGCTAAGCTGCATGAGGATGAGTGGGAAGTGGATGAGTCCTGATGGCGTGGGGTGACAAATCGGAGATCGACTCGCACCCAACTCTGAGCGGCGGAGTTGTTGTCATCGCCATCGAGACCACCGCCAGTCGGCACTTGCACAAAAAGGATCTTGTGTGTCGTGTCTTTGACTCCCGTGAGAAAGACTGAAGGCCGGAGGATTCTACAGAGCAAGTGAGCAACGAACCCCAAACGAACGCACAAGAAACACAAATGGAGTCAAAAGAAATAAAGAAAAAGATTGGCACAGGTGTGAATCGAACAGGCGAAACACCTAAGCACCGAACCAAACCAAACAGAAAAAAAAAAGTGCAAAAAAAGAGGGGTGGGTGTGAATCGAACGCAGGACATGGTTGATAGCGAACTGGAAAGGAGTAGAAGAGCCTTACTTAACACAGCCGGAAGGCGCCAGGTCTCAACCACTAAGCTGCCAATTCTGTCTCCCCAATACTCAGGCCGACGACTCCTGAGCACTGTGAGGGTATTTGGCAGCTCCCTACACGTTCGACCGGTCACAGAAGGGGCGTGGTGCGTCCACCTACGTTCCCTTCGTGAACCTGTCGGGCTCTGCGGATTGATGGTGCGTCCACCACCATACCACTCGGCCACGAACCCACTGGATTTGGTGAAAGCATGGTCTGGGCATTGCCCTTATGAACCGCCATTGGCCTTGGCGGGCGGGTTGTTGGGTAGTCGCAGATGGGATGAAGACGGGTGCCAAGTGAATGGTGCCGGGCAAGGTCTCGGGTTTGACGGTTGGACGGTATGAGTGTTGAAAGCAACTCTGACTGCTTACCTCAGGTCATCCTTGAAGATGGTAAGCCACGCACTCTCGTCCTCGTCGAGGATGGATATCGGGACGGCCAAGTCGACGTTCTGACGAGCGACACTTGACTTCATCCCCCGAAGCTGGAGAGAGAAGCCTCCCATAACGGCGTAGGGGATGTCATTTTGATCGAAAATGTCCGTGACAATGTCCAACGCAGCGATTAGTTGACTTGTTGTTGCATTTTTGCTGGATGAGTTGAGTATGTCAAACTCACGGATGCCGCAGTACTCCCCGGGCTTGGAGGGGAGGGATTCCTGTGGCCGAAAGTAGTCTTCGATGATGACGAGACTGCTCGCGGTGGAGTCAATGATGAAACTGTTTTCTGGGGAATCGACCAGAACATAACTGCTTTCGACAGACTCCATGGTTGTTTAAGTATGTGGTAGTGTCACTTTTCTCAGTAACGGATAGTCTTCTCAGGTACGGGGGCCCGAAGAAATCATATTTAGCTATATCCTTTTTCTTTTGATATCCTCATCCGGTGGCCGTGAAAATATCACGAGTAGACCGATCGACCAACAGATACTCTTGGAGACACACATGGTGCGATGCTTTCAATGACTCCTTGAAGCTGTCTGTCGTGGTTTTGATCATGTTGATGGTCGTTGGGTGACAGACTGAACTGTCTGAATCTCACCTTACCAAAAAGTGAAGAGATATCCATCACAGTCGACAGGGACCAATCGCGAACAATGTCAGGATGAATACAAGGTAGATGGGTGATTGAAACCAAGGACCATTGCAAAACCCAAAGTAGATGGTGACGGTGGAGCACCAGCGGCCCGTGATTGAGGTTTGTCCCCATTAATTGCCCTATGTTTACCGCAGAGTGCATCACGGAATGAGATCGGCCCGTCGATAAATTGATAGAGGAAATCCCATGTTCCATTCCACGTCCCTATCTCACCCGTTTCTCACATTGTTAGCTTAGGGCTTTCTCGAAAGAGCGTCTGGCAGAGGTGCACTAACACTTACAGCAAAGCCAAACCTACCAGTTACTAGTGGGTATGTCCAACGAAAAGGCTCCACCATGAGGACGAATTGACCAATAACGGCTTGTGGATGTTTGTCCGTTCCATCGCTGCTCCAAAGGGGACGTACCGAGCCGCGCCAATTCCAACGTCACTTGTCCAACTGACATCAACTTTGGCGGTCTCGCAACTCTCATCACCAACCTCGCCGGCGGTTCTCATGACACATTTGCCTGTTTCCGGCCATCTCTCTCCCGTGAAATCACAAGAGGAAAACCATAATTCACCCTCTACCCCCGGCGGTCGGCACTGACGCACTTCAGAATCAGGCACGCATCAGCCGGCAAACGCGCATCATCCAGGTCACAACAATCAGACAAGTCAGAAGAGGGCCTGCCGTCTGCAGTTACCAGTACACCATGGCAGAAGCTGCTGAGAATCCAGAAGACTTCATTGAACCACCCGCAGCACAGGGAAGCCATGGCTTGCATGAAACACCCGTTGGGCCTCAAAGCAAAAAGCGAAATGCGTTTGCTGAGCTGATGGCGCCCAAGCCCAAAGCCGCGAAGCATCACCAGACCAAGAATTCGGGAGGCAAACCAGCCAAGGGCAAATGGAGCGGTGCCTTGCTTGAATACATCGACCACCCCAATCGTTTTCCGGAGCAGGTCATCCGTGTGACGGACAAAACGGTTTTGATCCGTGATGGCTTCCCCAAGGCTACCGTACATCTTCTCCTCCTGCCCCGGTCGCCCGCCCATTACGACCTTCATCCGCATGAGGCGTTTCAGGATAAGGACTTCCTGGCCATGATGCGAGACGAAGCTGCCAGCGCTGCCCGCCTAGCTGCCGCTGAGCTTGAGCGCAAGCTGTCAGGCTTTTCTGCTTCGAGCAAGGCTCGCAATGAAGCCATGGATAAAGGCATTCCTTTCGACGACCTCCCGAAAGGTCGGGATTACCTGCCGGAGATTCGTATCGGCGTGCATGCTCACCCTTCCATGGATCACCTTCACGTGCACATCATATCGCGCGACATGCATTCGGATAAGGTCAAGCATCGGAAACATTACAACAGCTTCAACACGCCCTTCTTCATACCCCTGGATGCTTATCCGCTCGCCGAGGATGATGAACTACGCAGCACATCCTTCCAGAACGCCAACCTGTCCAAAGGCTTTGTCTGTTGGCGCTGTGGGAAGGAATTCGGAAACAAGTTTGCCGAGCTCAAGAGGCATCTTGAGACCGAATTTGAAGACTGGAAGAAGGAGTGAACTCTGAGCTAAAACGAGGAAAAACTTCACGTGCCCCCAATACGAGCCTATGACGTTGAGGATCTCTACAAGGCTCGTGCAATCTCATGGGGGTTGACGGGGATTCCTGGATTGGAAATATTTTTTTTTCAACCCCAGAGCGGTGAGGGGCACATCTCCAACTTTACGAACTTTTGATCACACTAAAACGGGAGCCGTTCGTAATCTGCATCTGTACGAAGCACTCCTAGCATGCAAGGTCGTTGTGGTGCAGAACCTCGGCCAACCGTGCATCATTTTTTTGTTTACATTTCGCGCGGCAGAGTTGGAGCCTCGCAGCTGGGGAAACTTCTCCGCAACACCAGAAACCGAGACAAACATTGACAAAGAACCTCCATCATTGAGGGTACCCCGCATCACCTGGCTCCATCACCGTAGCTAGATGTGATGCGTTGAAACACCAGAAAAGAGTGACGGGGCCACTAATGGGCACTTTCGGTTTCCAGTTTTGGGGACCCTTCAACAAGCGAGGCACTCGCTCTCGTTCCCGACCAACATGTCCAAGATTCTACGTGCCCACACGCTCAGTGTCGGTCTTCTCCAACATTGCTTGTTCACGTTCATGTTTTCATTGTTTGTTGACTATCAACGATGATGTCGTCTTGATGTGCAATTTTTGACCGTAACCCAACAGTAAATATTCAAGAACCACCAAGATGCCAGTCACCACCATGGCTCTGTTTGGGGGAATTCCTTGCGACAGTTACACTCCCCGCACTACGCCAACGATTCAGACAAGGAACCGACAAGTTGCTACCCTTCACAGAACGCGTATTCCTGCCACCGGCCTGTGCAGAGAGCATCAAAAAGTGTCTGCTGCTCGAAGCTGACCGAACTTGGGGATCACCGGCGCCTCGAAAACAGGGTGTGTCCTCGTACCACCAACGCAGGATCAAGATATATCGTCTCGAAAAGTGAGCAACGCCTCCTCCAAATGTGGCCTCTACCCCTGATGCAGGTCGCGGCTGTATCAGGATGCCTCCTTGGCAGCATTTGCTTCGCAATCTCACAATGTACGCTCTGACATGACTCGATTGGAACAGGGGATTAGGACTTAGGTGAAGCTGATGTTAAAATGGCAGACTTCGGCAGTATGCCAATCCTCCGGGATTTCGGTGCTGGCATTGCCAACACCACCACATTCGTTCGTTTCACTTCATCAATATCACCACAGCACTTTTATGCCACGTCACATTGTGATCCAGGCATCATGGGACTGGCTTGCTTATCCTACGTCTGGGTGTTCTCACTCCTGAGCAGTGTTTTCCGAGCCTGGGTGACACCGGCGATAGCGGCAACAGCTCCGTGTGTGGACCAGTCTGCCCTATCGGTGACGGTTTCGGGAGGTGTAATTCACGGGATCGTCAACGACACCGATCCCTGTGTACGCCAATTCTTGGGAATCCCCTTTGCGCAGCCCCCAGTAGGAGACCTTCGTTTTGCTCCGCCACAGCCTGCCGCGCCGTTTGGTGAACTCGAGGCCAAGAAGCTCCCCCCAAGCTGCATCCAATACCTCTCGACGGACCCGCCCTCCATCTACTCCCAAGACTTGAACGAGTATAATCTTGAGGGCCTTAACGTCACCAGTCCTAACATCAGCGAGGACTGTCTCACGCTCAGTATATGGGCACCACCACCTCTCACCAACGGTAGTCTCCCCGTCATCATCTTCGTCTATGGTGGTGCCTTCAGTACCGGCGGCCAAGATGTGCCCGTCCAGATCCCCACGAACTGGGTCGAACGTACCAAAGACCACATCGTCATCACCTTCAACTACCGCCTCAACATCTTCGGCTTCCCCAATGCCCGCGGCCTCCCGCTGAACGAAGAAAACCTCGGCCTCCTCGACCAACGGCTCGCCGTAGAATGGGTCCGGGACAACATTGCCGCCTTCGGGGGTGACCCGTCCCGCATCACCCTCTGGGGCCAGAGCGCCGGTGCCGTTTCCGTGGGATACTGGCAATACGCCTACCCCACAAACCCAATCGCCAACGCGTTCATCATGGATTCCGGGGCCGAGATAACGCCGAACGTCCACAGCTACGACGTTGGCCATCTGACCTTCACTCGCATTGCGGAGGAGGTCGGATGCGGCAATCTCACGGCCCAGGAAGAGCTCGCGTGTATGCGCACCGTCCCGGCGGAAACAATTTCTCAGGCGGTGCACGCCATCAACGCGGCGGCGACGGATATCACACAGCTTGTGTTCTTTTTGCCCGTGATTGATGATACGACGGTGTTTGCGGATTACACGGCTCGGTCGTTGGCCGGGGAGGTTGCGAAAGTGGTAAGTTTTCTGTTCCTTTGCTACCAAAGATGATATGAGATGGGAGACTGACGTGGCTCGATAAAGCCCACAATCATCGGTAGTAACGCCCAAGACGGCCTCGCATTTATCATCCTCAACCAGAACAACACCGTCAACCAGACTCAGGCTTTCGAAGCGACACTCGATTACTTCTTCTGCCCTGCCTTCAAGGCGGCCACGTAAGTATCCCATTCCGATCCTCGTCCACCCTCTTCTCAGTTTCCTCCTCTCGTCCTCTTCCATCTCTTCCTACTTTCTCGTCCCACATCTTTCACCCTTTCCTCTCTCTCCCGCTCCATTATTCAAGTCCAGAACCCCATCTAACCATCCCATCCCATCAACCAGAAACCGCCTCCTAGCCTCCGTCCCCGTCTTCCGCTACGAATACTTTGGCAACTTCACCGACGTCTCCCCCCTCCCATTCTTGGGGGCCTACCACGCCTCCGAACTTCCCATGCTTTTTGGGACATACGACATCTTCCCCGAAACCTCCTCCGTGCGTCCCCCACCGGACGAGAAACTCGAAGTTGCTACCAGTGAGGCTATTCAAGATGATTGGGTCGCTGTTGCTGCCGCCGGAGCGGCAGGGTTGGAAAGTAGAGGCTGGTTGCAGTATGAGAATGTGGAGGAGGGACTGTTGAGGAGTTATGGGGTTAGTGGGCCGGCTATTGTTAGTAGGGAGGAAGCAGGAGAAGATATGGATGTGGTGAAGGGGACGCCGGCTGGGTTGGCGGATGCGAGGAGGATTGAGGCGCTGTGTCCTGCTATTTATCAGCCGTAGGCTGCGTGCGGGTCTGATGTGGGTTGGAAGGGTGGAAGTGCATGCATGCATGGGCTGAAGAGTTAGGTATTGAAGGGGTGAAGGGTTGATGAAGGGACGAGATGAGGATAGGGGCGAAGAAGCAAAGGGAGACATGAGGAAAGACGCAGGAAGAGGGAAATGATATGTGATGGGTTGAGAGGAAGATGGTTAGTTAGTGAGGCGTGTGGGATGCAAAGGGAATGGGTTAAAGGCCGTCAAAACTAAGAGGTTTTAGAGACGGCACGGTACAAAGGGAGCATGCTTGTTCATTTGTAGGCATAATAGCACATATGACCAAAGAGCACGTTTCCGTAACACGGTTGGGTGAAGCCTATTCACAATCCACTAGATATCCATTATCCAACAACAGCTTACAGCATCACAGATCCTCCAGCTTCCATAATCTCCGTGTAACTCTCGTTGCCGCGACACTGAAAAGACAACCGAAGAAACATTAAACTTCCGTAGTATCTCGAGTCATCCCGAATTTCAGGTCAGGCACATGCACCTCAAACTGATGTCCAGCTGGACCAACAAGTGCTTAGCTACCTAGTCCACCTGTGCATCTCATGCCCTTCCTACCTCTAGCTACTGACTACTGCATGAGAAGGTGTTCGTCAAGTGTCCCGCAGCCCAGTCCGCGTGCATTGGCAGGAAGCGGCATGTTAAGGGTGGCAGCGGGTAACATCTGTCACCTCTTTCAAGCTTGGCACCGGTTTTACATGCCTGCCTGACCTGAAATCCGGATGACTTGAAATCACACCGGGTGAGCTTGCCTTTGAACAAGTAAAATACCCAGCTCCTTTTCGATGGAAAACATTTCTCTGGCTGTTCACTACCAGCAGCGTTTGCCTAGGTAAATAAATACACTCCACTAGTGAATATAGACCGCTGAAGATAAGTGAGGAAGAATGACAAACGATGATAAGGCTGATGATGATGATATGTAACACAAGAAGACATTGTAGGCTCCTCTGTAACTTCCTTCCCCTGTGTAGCTGTACAGTTTTGCATTGACATAACAAGCCGGCGAACAACGAACAGATAGGTAACCTCCATACAAGAATCGAAAAAAAAGGGTAAAACTACGAGCACATCCCCCCAAATCTACGGGCACATGCCCCCCATACAAAACCCCAACTCTCACATGCTTTGACAGCCGATGGCACCTGCATGTAAAAATCCCCGTTTCAAAAAAAAAAAAAAAAACCCAAACAAGCAACTTCTGACTGAGATATCGCTACGTTGCAACATAAAAACAAGAACATAACAATAACAGTACGTCCATCCACCGTATTTTTAACCTGTCCTTCTCTTTAGTCATGTAACCTTTCGCCTCTTTATACAACCATACTCTTACTAACAGACCACAGCCCTTATTGTAGGGACACCGGACTTGACTCAACACGACCGCTACTTAACCCTTTCCGCTCTCGAACGTCACCGGACGCTTACTGACCCAACCCCCTCAAATTCTCCTTCTCCTCCACATTCAAATGCTGAAACCACGTATCGTTGAACCCGCCAATATTCTCCGTCGCCACCTTGACAAAGAACTGCTCCAAGTACTGACGGGTCTCATCATCGCGATCGCGCAGCGCAATGTTACCTTCGGCCCAGCCCATGAGCTCGGCCTTGGTGGATCCGAGACCGAGATCGAGCACGTCGGGCTCATCTTCCCAGCCTTCGTCATCTTCGTCATCGTCTTCGTCTTCTTCTTGAGCGGCGACGTGCTGAGCGGCGGCGGCGCGGGCGTTGGAGTGGTTACCGGCGGTGGCGCCGAGTTCGTCGACGAGCACCTTGACGATCTTGAGAGGGGCGGGGATTTGGGTGTATTGATCGGGGTCTGGCGGACGGATGGGTTGGTCAACGGAAGGAAACGGGAGGCGAGGAAGGCAAGGCCTGAACTCACTCTGCTTGGCACGAGATCTGGTTCTGATTCTGGTGTCGTTGTTGATGATCAAGTCACCCTTGACCAAGGTCTCGTTGACGCGGGGATCGTTGAGCTCGTACAGCTTGGAGAGGGCGATGATGCTAGGGAAGAAGAAAGTCAATGACCGTTACTGAAGATGGGGGCAAAAAGGGTGTGCTTACTTTTGACGAATCTCGTCGTATCCAGAGAAGATGGCCGAGTTCTCGAGCCACTTGCTGAGGACAATCTGGAGGCCGTTCTGACCATCGATAGGAGTCTCACTGAGGAAGTTGATGACGTCGCGAGCGCCCTCCACCGTGAGAGAGAGGCGAGCAAAGACAAGGATGAGAGACTGAATGATGGCAACCTCTTGGGCGGTGTGGAGACGTGCGGCAACAGCCCTCAGGAGCTGGGCAAGGTAAGGTCCGAGACGCTGGGGACCGGCCTTCTCGACGAGCTCTGCGGCAAGACCACCGACATCGGAAGCAGCGTTGTCCTCCATGGTGGGGTCCAAGAGACGGTCGATAATCATCAAGCAGACCTCGAGACCAGAACGGCCGGTCTCATCGCTCCATGCAAACACCTGCTGGTGATCATGCATGAGCATGTGCTTGACGGCCTGCGTACCGGGACGCAGAATTTCTCCCTCGGTCGAAGACATCAAAAGCCTGGCGAGCTTGGGGAGAGTGTGCTCGACGAAGCCGGCAGGAAGAGGCTCTACGCCAAACTCAACAAGGATGGACAAAAGTTCGACAGCGAGCTAGGTATGAAGAGTCAGTACTTACGGTCAACACAACTAGGGCAAGGAATCACAACATACAATGATAAGCGGATCGTCACCAGTGACGTTGCCGACATCAAAGGCACCAGTGACGGACGGCAACACCTTGGCGCAGAAGGCTGGATAAGCGGTCGCATCCTTCATGGCCTCGGCGATCTCCTCGAAGGCTTCGCAGACGCTGATTTCTACGTGATAGTTGGCAGCACCATGCCTGCCAAGGGTAAGGAGCATGTCAAGGGCAGTGCTATCAGGCTGGAGAACAGTGCGCATGTCGATAGCAATAGCAGCCTTGAGGGTCTCGACGATGGTGACAAGGAGGTCATCCGAATCCTCGACCGAGTCAAGATCCAGTCCGTTCAGGTAGCCCTGGATGGCTTGGAGAATGTGGCCTTGGTACTGAGGCTCGAGGGAGGACCTGAGGAAGCCGTCAATGGCCTTGATGCAGGCAACTTGGACAAGCTCCGATTCAGAAGTTCCAACAGTCTTGATGGTTTGCTCAAGAAGACCATATGCTGGGGTGCCGGCGGACTGGCTAAGGGCAGCTCCGGCGAGGAATCCGCGAGCACACAAAACGGGCATGTCTTGCCTGTTAACGGCGTACTGAATGATTTCGCCGTAGGGGTTAGTGAACTCGACAGGAACGGTCTTCTCGCAGTCCAAGAAGTCATTCAGGGCGGCGTTAAACAGGTAGAGCGCAGCCTCTTGCTCCCTCCAGTTATCGGCGCCGTTAGCAAACAGAGTCTTGGCAACCTCGTAGAGGCCTTGGAAGACCTTGGGCCCGAGCCACTCGCCGAGCTTGACAACCACATCGCCGCAGGCCGTCCTGGCACCGTAGTTGGCACTGACGCTCGTCTCCTCAGCCAGGAACAAGGAAACATCAATGTCCCATAGGCCCTCTTCCTCCTGCGTAACCTGAGAGTACGAGACCAGCAGCTGGTTGAGCTTCATGACCCAGTCAATCTTGGACATGTCAGGTTGGGCCTTGATGTCGGCCTCGAGGTGTTTTTGCACAGGGCTGGCACGTAGGCACTGGTTGAGGAAGTCGAGCTCATCGAGTACCAGGAAGTCAAGGGTATACGGTAGACCATCGCTGTCTTCCAGGCGGCTCTGCACTTCGTTGTTGATGAACATGTCCTGATAAGAGTCCCGAAGTCTCGACAACTCTTGCCAAACCGCGCTGAAGAAGGTAGGGCTGTGGGGGAGGAGCAGCGATGGGAAGACGGTCTTGATCTTGATCAAGGTCTTGACCACCTGGACCTTGAGAGTAATGGGGCCGTACCAGCTCTGGGGCTGGGAGCCGGCGTCCTCGCGGTCAGGAAGTGGTGAGTTGATGACAAGTTCCATGAAGGGCAACCAGCCGGCCAGGATCTCCTGAGCAAAGCTGGTGACTTCCTTCTTGTGATCGTCCTTGGCCATATCCATCAGATCGAAACAGCTACGGAACACCACAACGGCCAGGGCACGGTGGTTCTGTTTGCGATCGTTGTTGAGGGCAACATCGTAGCAAGCCTTGATAATTTCGCGAGCGGTGCCGAAGAATTGCTCGTCAGTCAAACTCTCCTCGACAAGGTCTTGAAGGATGCGTAGAGCACCGTGTAGCTGGTCGTCGGTTCCGGTCGGCATCACACCCAAAACACTGGGCAGCAGGTTGGGCCATCTGTCGGGGAAGTCGGCCTGAGCAATCTTGCTCACGACCAAACTGGTAGCAACCTTGACCTTTCTGTCGCCCTCATTGCCCAAGCAGAGGCCAAGCAGCACCTCTCTGAGTTCATGCTTGTAGTGATCCGAGATGGGGTAACGGGGAGGCTCGCCATCGTCTGGGCTCCAGTTGTCCTCGATAAACTGGCGCAGGTAGGTAAGAGCAGACTGGCGAATGCTGACGGGGAACGAAGGGTTGATACCGACGCGGGCGATAGCAATGGGGAAATCGGGGTTGGCCTTGGCGTGGGAGAGGTCGAGCTCGGCCTGTTTGCGGGGGGCCTCGTCGGGGAGCTGCGTGTTGGCGAGCAGCTGCGCCAGTTGTTGCTCCATTTGGTCCATTGTGAAGACTTTAAAGGATGCGTGTGGTATAGATGGGTTGGGAAATTTGCAGTCGCGTGAAGTTGAGAATATCGATATCTAAATCGCGATTGCGCGATAGTCGGCCGTGAGTTGTGGTCCCAAGAAATCAGTCGGGGTATATGAGCGGGTAGTCGTTCGTGGGTATCTGTGTCGTATGCGAGGTAGAACTGATATGCGGTCGAATCGGAATCGGGTTCGGAAAGTTACGCGCAAAGGTCGAGGTGCCTCGGGACTGCACGTGTTCGAGGAGGAGGAGGAAGTCGAAGGGCTGCTGTTGTCCGAGAAAAATGTCGAGCGCAAGCAGTTGAGAAGGCGCCTAGAGCGTATCGGCAAAGCGAGAACCGGGCTGTGGTACAGCACACCTTTCAAGGTTCAGTTGCGACAAAGGTGCAAGGTGGTGATAGTCCGGGACGGGGACGGAAGCTATCTGAAGTTCATGGAAGGGAAGAGTCGAAGGAGAAGCAGCTGGGCTTCCAAGGGTCGAGCTTGGTGTGAATCAATACAGGAATATGACTTTTAGATAGCTTTACTGTTGAGGGAGTCCCTGCATATTCTGTACAGCTTTTCCAAATGTGCGGGGCATAGTGGGGCTTATCACCTGCTTTGGCGTTCGAGGTTCCAGTCCCTGCCAAACGCGGTCACTGTCCTCCGCGAATCTTGCGCGTCTCACGAACGCCCGTCGTCCAAAGGCTCATGTTCATCGTCTTAACTTTTGCAGGCAAGAGCAAGTGGAGTGACATGTGAAAGAATTCTCCTCTCATTGGACTGACTTTGAATCCAAGACAAATCAACCCGTCCAGTCTTGCACTCTTTTCTCCCCACCCTATCTCCATTGCCTTGCTCAAAGCGACCCGACTTACCTTTATTGTCTTTTTCGTCACCAAACTACCCAAACTGAAGTCAAGTGACGGACGACCTCGCCCGTACAGTATCGGCCAGACGCCATCCACCTTGTGTCATCATCCTTCCTGAAGTCAACATTGCTCATCATGTCTTCTCCTGCCCCATCCTCCCCGTCACGACCTGAACACCATCATGGGAATCATGAGGTCTATGAAGAAGCACCCTCTCAGCCACTGCCCTATGACGCGACCATTGCCCTGTTACAGTCCTTCAACAACTTTCTCGTTGTCGCCATTCACAATATTCTCTACTATCGCGGCGTCTATCCTCAGCCAACCTTCCTCTCCACGCGCGCCTACAACCTCCCAGTTCACCAGAACCGCCATCCCAAGGTCTGCTCTTGGATTCGCGATGCTGTCAAAGCCGTGGCCGCTCAAATCGCAGAGGGCCGCGTATCACGCATTGCAGTCGTGATCCACTCCCCTTTCGAGACGACAGAGTCGTCTGATCCCACACAATCATCATCGTCCCAAAGCATCCCACCAGGTTCGGTCCTTGAACGCTGGATGTTCGATGTTAGCCGATTCCCAGGGTGGCCTGGTGGTGCCAAGCCCATGCGACTCTTCGAAAGAGCTCTAGCAAAGGAGTATAGGAATGAAGACAGCCGTGACGACGAGTACTATTTCCCCACCACTCAAACAGTGAGCTGGCCCGATCTTGACGAGCAGTTACGTGGTGCGTTGAGAAGGATGGCATATTCTGCCGAGAAAATGCATCTCTTGCCTGAAGGATGCACCTTTACCGTCGCAGTAGAGTTGAGAGATGAGGCGCTGGCGCCCATAGGCGTAAGTCTACCTTCATTCTGTGACCGAGCGGTCTAAGCTAACATCTTGGTTTTCATTAGCACCCTCAAGCGTGGATTCCCTCCGAACCCAACCTTCAGCCTGCCTCTCGCTCAAGACCAGAACCAGGCGCAGATATTGGAGGTGTCAAGACAACCCCAATTCGCTCAGTCGAGGCAGGAGCCCTGTTCTTTGAGTGTTGGCTTGAAGAAGGCAAGGCCAAGGCGATGTTGAAGGAGTAGGCAGGATGGCTGTCGCAAACACGGTCTGAACTTGATGGCTTGATCTGTTGCGAACACACCTTTGACGCACCAGTCACCACGAAAGGGGAGAATTCACGGAAATCTCTCCATAACATCGTTCTATCCTGGGCCCAAAAGAAACAGCCCTCACCGAGCCTCACAATATCCGCCTTGTTTCATTCAACCCACCGGTCTGTATGGCTGCGGTACGTGGTTTTCGCGACAAGTCATCATGAGATACTAGCAAAACCATTTGGGTTGCAGAGCGTTTATTAACAGATAGTCTCAAGCTTTAGCGAGCTACTGGTTGCTATGCTTCACCCCTTTTACCTTTCCCTTTTGACTCCATCTTCATAACCCTCGTTACACGTCGCACATTGGCCTCTCCTTCTTGAATTCCTGGCTGTCTTCAAACATCATCCTTCAAACAAAACCGAAAGCGGAATAGCACCATGGCTGGTATCTTGAACTGAGACTCGCGGTGATGGCGCGATTAGGCGGCAAAGATAGCCCATTTGGTATAGGAGGGAGCGTTGGGGCCTCCGTTGGCGCACTGCGTTTCTCCCTCGGCACCAATTCTGCCGTTTGACTGGAATCTGTTGATGGACAGGTCGACGAGGTCCGCGATGTTGCTGCTGCCAAAGTAGGTACCATCCGTGTGGCTGCTCTTGATACCAAACACGCACGAGCGCGTGATGACAAGTCTGCACCAGTCGCTGGTCCACAAATCCCAGAAGTACGCGGCCTCAAAGTGGCCATTGTCATTGCGATAGTAGTCGCGGACGGCTGCGCAATCGCCCACGGAAGGGGAGGCCCCGCTGGTCTTGTTGATCAAGGTGGTGTCGTCGCAGGTGTCTCCATTTCCCTTCTTATACGAGAGACGCTTGGTCTTGTTGGGGTTGGGGGATGTGCCGTGCGCGTCAACGGAGCGTTTGAAGGCGGGATGGACGAGGACGTTATGGGTGACTCCATCCGCGGTAGTGATTGTGTCCTCGACATAGGGCTCGGACTCAACGACGTAGCGGTAGCCATCGGGGGAGACGGCGGTCTGGACCGCGGCCTCGCCGGTGTTTGCAGCGTCCTTGGGGATGACGGCGCCGGAGGCGAGGGCGGTGGCAGTAATGCCATAGAGGATGGTGGAGGCGCGCATGTTGATGGCTTGCAAGTTGAAAGCTGGTCGTAGAAGGATGACTGAGGCTGTCTTTGAGATGAATGGTTGAAGATGTGAATGATGGTGAGGAAACGAGAAGATGATTTTTCGAAAGGATGTCGGCGCTTCTTATACTTCTCGGACTCCCTCTCCCATGCTTCGGGGTCGACAGTTAGGAGCTCGAAAATTGCATCTCCGCCCTCTCCATGAATGAAGCACAGTCAGCCTGGATGAGGTTGCCCTCATCGGCTCGTACTTCCAGTCCACATATGGGCAACGTAAGCAACTGGGCAACCACGGTACATGGTGGAGAAAGTGGCGATGGCATCAAGTCGACTGGGTGTTGCCTCGCTCGTGTATTGTCGGCCGCCAGATGGTTAGCGTTGCTGTGATGTTTCGGGGAAACCTACCTTGTGTTCATGATGGTAAGCTCGGAGGTGCATGGTCAACGCTGGCATACTTACATGATGGCCCCCAAAAGAGATGGGCAAACTTGATGCAACCTTGTGTTTTCTCCACAGTCTACGCTGTAGTTTTCACGGGGAAATAGACCTGATTAACGCTGCTCTCATGTCAAGACTTTCCAGTTGTCCAAAATATCGGGTGGTTTTTCTGAGAGCAACTCAACATTAAGGAACACGGTGAACCTGGTGAATTAGTGGTCGTCACAGTTAAAATCTCTATTGTAACTACCCATGCGTCACACTGCTTGTTATTCATTCTTCAAGCCGCTCAGAGTTTCTTTGCACATATAGTCTCTGTGCTGTCGCTCGATGCTCGCCATTGCTACGTTCAAGTTATTACTTTTAATGTACGCATGCACTTTTCACCGCCTCGTTGTAGTTAGCATAATAACTTAATCTGCCGCGGCCGCTTTGGGTGGCTGCTTGTCAGTGATCTTCAGGTACAACTTTTACACACCGAACGTTTTCGGACTACCTCTACCCACAGTCCCACACAAGCACGTAGCATATGTCCATGGAAACGAAGTCAACTGGATGAAAGAAGCCAAGACAATCAATGGGACCTGGTAGCTGCATATTCCTCCTTGGGCATACATGTGTAAAATTACATTGGTCTAACTACATATCAACCCCCATTCACCGACACTTCATCTCCGCGTTTTATGCATCATATTCCATTTAACGAATGCCGCTTGGCAACCCACCCCCCAACTTTGCAGGGTCTGATCGACACTGACAGGGCTGAAAAGGACGTTACGTACTATGGTATAGTAACATTCACCGATAGACTACATAAGGTGGCGGGATTTCAATGAAACTCAACCTAAGGCACGGTCCGTAGCATTGCTAGCTGACAGAGGAACAGGGCGGCCGCCGCTATACTACGTAGGCCGGCTGGCTACCTGGGGCTCTCGCACCGAAACCTAACACCGATGGTTGGTACAGTACAACTCTTTTTTTTGGTTTTGTTGCCTGTATAGGTGGTACTACGCTAGACACCTGTACAAAGGTAAGCTAGATTGACAACCACTTTCCCTCCTGTTGTGAGGTATGTCAAAATCGTCGAAAACAGGGCATGCTTCAAGGTTATTTCTCCGAATTCTTGATCAGTGAAACCACCCCGATAATCTGGCAAACATCATGAAGAACTTTCTTGGGGGATGGTGTCAGATTAAAGAACCTAGGTGTGAGCGGCTCAGCCGCCCGCCCGCCCGTCTGCCTACCCGCCCGTCCTGATCAAGGGAAAACTCCGACTAGGGTGTTTATGTAAGGGTAACGACTAGTTTGCCATTGAAGTTATGCACTTCTTTTTTTAGAGAAGAACTCGGCTCTTTGAACGATCGTCGGAGTTCGGAAACGCTTTGAGACTAGTTATAGTTCTGTTGAAATCGCCGAGGTGGAACACGAGGAACTCTAGAGGACAATTGAGATCGCAAAAAGATGAGACATTCCCAGATGGGTTACTGAGATTAGTATATCAGGTCTGATCAACGTCGGCAAGAAGAATGTATGTGCATTCTCAGGGCCATGTTACGCAAAGTCTATGGGGATATCTGAAGTGAATTAGATGTGCTCATTTGCAATTTATTACTTTGATCTCTTCGTGGCTTAATAACAGAAGAGGCAAGGTCATTGGTGCATACATCACACCTACCGCCTCATCCTCATCCTCCTCTTCTGGCCAACAGCTTGTGCCTCTTTCTGTGTAGGCCTGTTACAACGACCCCATAACCGTTTCTTAACCAAGCATACAAAGACATCAAGACATAGGGGCAAACCGAACTTCATCCCCAAGAACCCTTCCATGAGCATTCTCCCACTCATCTTCAATCAGATGATATCCCCCCCAAACCCACCAAATCCTCCACCTCCAAACCCATTGAACCCATTCCCTCCTCTACCACCGCGACCGCCAGGTCTGTTACCTCCAAACCTCGGCGCACCTCCCGGGCCAACCGGATCCCATCGAGCCCCCGGCGGCGCTTGGTCATCATACCCCCCTTCTCCTCCATCGCCACCACCATGAGGTCCCTGAAAGAGCGGGTCGTCAAAAGTCGGATGCATCCCACCCGTTCCAAACCCTCCCGGTCCTCTCCCCGCAGGTCTGGGCAAGCCACCATGTGGAGGAACAAAATTGCCCCTGATGGGATCATCTGGTCCCAAGCCAGCCGGATAGAGATCACTTCTTCCGTAATCGGCTCTTCCTCCTTGGTTCGGGCCTCCAACGAGACCTGGTAGGGGGATGTTGCGAGGATGGCGGTTGATCTCGTACTCATCTTCAAAATCCGGCGGCGGGAAGTCTCCAGCTGGGATAGGGCGACGAGCAGGCGGCGGGTCGAGGTCGTGCGGGTAAGGGTATGGCTGAGCTGGTTCTGGCATGAGCGGTTGCTGAGGATGGGGCTGAGGCTGGCGAGCACCGCCTGCACGACGAGCGGCTTCTTCAATGTCTTGGCGAACGGCGCGATCATCGGGGCTCTCTTGGTATCCCTCTTTCTGCAAGCCGGGTACAAGACGTTGGATGATATTGAGCTTCAGTAGAGAAACAAGGTCTGTGATGCGCTCCTCGGAGATGAACACCTTCTTCAACTTCTCGGGCAGGTCGGACCGGTCCTCTTCGCCAGACTGAGAAATAGTGATGCGGATGGGCAAAGCGGCGGCGGAGATGAAATCCCTGGTAGTGATTTCGACTCTCGCGATACGCTCGTCTCCGACGCCCAAACCGCGGATCTCAATCTTGGATCCCATCCGGTCGACGCGGATGACGAAGCGCATCGATGATTGCTCGTGCGCGTAGACGAAGCAGTGGCTGCTAAGACTGCGGTTCCAAGTGCTAGGCAAGCGCGGGGCGAGGGAGGCGCATTCGTCGGATTCCGGCTTGTCTTCGGAGAAACCGAGAAGACGGAAGCCGAGCGAGGTCATGGCGCTGTGGGTGAATAGGGCGACGGCGTCGAGAGATGAGCTTAGATCTGAGGTGGTGTCGCCTTGGGCGTGCGTGGGAAGGGCGGCGGCCATGCCGTCTAGAAGAGCGGCGGGGCTTAATGGAGGCGCCATCGTGGTCGTTGGTGTTGTTTGTTGATTATGTTGATTCACTTGGTCGATGCTTGATTTCGGTGAAGTAAGTCGTTGTTGGGTACTGTGATAACTGGACTGGTATTCGATGCGGTTTGCAAAAGATGAAGTTGGGTGCTGATCGAACGTCGTTGAAGGTCGTTACAAGTTCACGTCATCCGGCGCGGGAGGGAGCTGTCAGATTAGAGGGCAGACTCGACCAGTAGAAACAGGCTTACGTAAGGCGCCCCAGCCACCAGATTCTGGCTGCAGACCTTCCTAATAGTCTGGGCACCCCCAACTCGGGTTCTACAGAACTCTTCTAAATATATATATCAATTTTAACCCTTAATTACGATATCCACTTTGCTATGCAATCTAATAATTAATAATTTAATTTGTAATCTCCGCGCTACGAAAACTTCAATTATATTAATTACAATTATTATTACTATTATTACCGTAATCTATTATATTATTAATTATATTTTAATTAATCGATAAGGAAGTCGTCGCTAAATAGGTCTACTTAAATTCTATAAATAAATTTAAAGAGTAGAGCGACGAATTTATAGCCTACATTAAGGTTTTAAACTTTATTAATTATATATTAGGGGTATAATTAATTCCCTTTAAATTTATAAAATTAATTATTATAAATTATATTATTAAATCGTCCGTCCGCTACTGTATCGAAAAAATTAGGGAAACCCTTAACGATTTTAAAAATAATACCCTTATTACGCTAATTCTTCTTTATAGCGCTAATAATATTCCTATAAGCGTAAAATTTACTGAAAAATCTTTAAAAGAATAAATTAACGACGCTACTACTAAATTTACCGACTTTATTATTATGGGGCTATAGGAGTATAATTATAATATTAATATATTTAATTACCGGTTTAAAAAATACGAAACTTTTTTAAAGTACCGCGCTATATTTACTAAATAAATACGTAAAATTATTTATTAGGATTATAAATTTAATTACCTCTAAAATAACGAAGATTTCCCCTAATAATATTTTACCCTTATTAAAAGGTTATAATACTATCCTAAATAAACTTTTATTAATATTTATAAAGCTTATTACGATTATATTAATAAACCCTTAATAATGAAGTTTAAAATAGGAATAATTAAATAGATTAATAATTAAAAAATTATTATAATTAGAATCTAATTCTACGCAATCCTTAAATCCCTATTAATTACCGTTTAATTCTACGACTTTATTAAATATCTATACCCTATTCGATTAGGCTAAGCCTCTAACGCCTCGTATTAATACCGTTTATAAATCGTTAATAATATTTTCAATTTTTATATTTTATCCGGGGATTTCTATATTAAGGGCTTTAATAATAAAATACTTATAATTATATAGGTTAAATCTAACCGTAAAAATATTCGTAGGGCGTCCTTTAAAATTAGAAACGATACCTTTAATAAATTAAAGGATATTAATATTAAAGTAGAAAACGTTTAATTTAATAGACCCTAACGTAATTAGTATAAAAGGAAATACGTAGCGTAAATTAAAGATTTTAAATAGAGTGGAAATTTATTATTATTATTTCGCTATAAAATTTACGAAGAAGGTATATATATTATTAAATATTATTAATATTTCTTTTTTAATAGGGCCCTAAACCTTCGTTAGAAGTTTAATTTTAAAGTATAAGCTCGGGTAATTAAAAATTTTAATAATAATTTAAAATTCAAAAGGGAAGTCGAAATTTAGAGAAGGGAAATAGTTAAATAATTAATAAATCCTATCCTTAATATTAATAATTAATTTTAGAATAATTGATTTTCTAATAAAAGTACCGCTATAAACTTTATTCCTATCCCTATTTAAATTTATAAAACTACTATAATATAAATAATACTCTAAATAGAAGAAGGAAATTTTAATATTTACCCGCTTAAAAATTACGCTCTTCTTAATTTTAGCAATTTTTTATATATATTTAACGAAATTATATATTTCTTCAATTTCCATTATATACCCTATAATAATAACCTATAGGCTAGAGATTTACGTATTATAATTTAAAATTATAAGGAAGTTACTTTCATTATTAATAGAGAAAACGGGCTTAAAAAGCTATATCTTTATAATATAACCTTTTACCTTAATTTTATAATTAACTTTATCTCCTTATATTTATTACGTAAATAAAATTTCTTCTAAAATTATAAATCACTTAATAATTACTTTCATAATATAAACTAATTATTATTTTACTATTTTAAAACCTATTACCGCTAAATTCTATTTAAAAAACTTCCCTATTTATTTATTCGGGCGAATTTTTATACCCGTAGGAATATAGTTAATTCTTATATAAATTATAAATACTACTATAAAGACCCCCTTATTTAATATTTTAAATTAGGGTACTTTAATTTTTAAATACTATTCTATTTTTATAATATATTAGGAACTAAAATCCTATTTAAAAATAAAAAGGAAGAGGACGAAAAAAACCCTAAGACCGAATAATATAATATTTATATTTAAATAAAAATTAAATAATAAATTAAGCGAAAATTTAGAAATAAAAGGTATAGGGTTAAAGAACGTTTCGCTATAGACTTTTTCGATTATAAAGAAAGCTATTGAAATTATATTAATATTATATTTATTACTTATAAATTTATTAAATATATTTAAGAATACTTCCTCTACGACCGATTCGCTACTATAATCGCAACTTATTTAAACGACTTCTTTACTCTCCTTAAAATACGATTTAATATTATAATACGAATATTAAAATATAATAACGAAATTATAAAATTATAATTACTTTTAAACTTATTAACGTAATATAATATAATTATAAAACCCTTTACCCTATATATTTAAATATAGAACGGAGGTATAGAGCGTTCGGGAGGTATAATTAAGGATAAAACGCGCGCTATAAATTTAAATACTCGTTTTCCTAAAGATTTTTAATTAGAAATTATTTTTATAATAATGAATTTTAATAATTAATCCTTTAAATACCTTTATAATTGGAAATCTCCTTATAAAAAATTCTATACGGCTATTATTAAAAAAATTAATAATAGTAATAATAAAGTTACCCCCCGTAAATTTAATATCTCCTACTTTCGAATTTATAATTATAAAATATTTATAATAATTATTACCGTTAAGAATAAATAAAATAAATTTTAAAAAATAAACCCTAAAGCATAAATTGGATATTTAATCGGTTATACCTTTATAATTATTTACCAAATCTAAAACCCTATTACTAATAAAGTTATTAATATTTATGACATTATTTTTAATAAATATACCCTTTTTATTAATAAAATAGAAAAAGAAACCGAATTTTTAAAATTTATTTTAAAAGAATTTACCGTTTTATTAAAAAAATATACCGTTAGAGAATAATTATTAAATAATTAATCCCCCTTCGATTTTATAATTAATTATACCGATATAGAAGATACGAATATTTATAACCTTCTAAATTCTCTTTTTTTTAACCCGATTTAAGAAAGGGAGGTAATAATTATTAAGGAGGTATAAGCCGAAGAAATAATTATTAGAGAAGTAGAAACCGGCGTACCGCTTTTAAATTCCCTTAATAAAATTATAAATTTAAAAGAAGACCGAATAACTATCGATTATTTCGTTAATTATAATTATCTAATATTACTAAATATATTATTACTAATTTCTTTTCTTATAGGGGTATTTATTATAAATTATACTAAATACGCTAAAAAAGAATTATTAAAAAGTTTCGAGCCCTAAAAGGCAATATTCAATATCGGACGTTTTTATTAACTTATAATTATAATATATAGGAAGAAAATTATTAAAATAAAGTTATAACGTTTTATACGCAAAGAAAGGGTAATTATTAAAAATATAATCGAATCCTTAATCGCTATTAATAAATTTTAGAGCCTCTACCGTTATTAATTACCGCTAATACTTCATAATTATAAGGATTTCAATAAATATTTTTTAGGCGACTTTTTTAAGTAAACCGAACGAATTTACTTTAAGAATTATAAATAAATGAAAATTTAAATAGAAATAAACCGTAATAAACTTAGAATTAAAGGTAAGTAAATCCTCGATTATATATAAATATATACCTATAAATATTTTAAGAATAATTATTTTAATAAGGTTAAAACTCGTTTAATTATACGTAGAAACTAATAAGTAAAGATTATAAAGTAGGAAATTTATATTTCTACTTTAATAGGAAGGTCCTTTTACACCCTTATAATTATAATTTTATACTTTAACTTTAAATTTATTTAATAGGACGTAATTAACGCTTTTATAAATATAATAATAAACGAAGAAATTTATATATATATGCCGCTAAATTATTATATTTAAGGGAAGGTATTTAAAATCTTTAAAGTATTATATAATTTTCGTCGTTCCTTATTATTATAGTAACGAGAGTTTATAGGGATATTTAAGGCCTTAGGGTTCTACGCAATCTTTAAAAATCCTTATATTCTAATTAACAATAGTATTTTAATCTTCTATTATATTAATAATATTATTTTCTATTATTACTTTATTAAGGAGGAAATTGCCTAGTAGTATATTATTAAGGGATAGCGTTAGCACCGTTAGGTATATAATAAGATATATATTATTGCACGAAGGAAGGGAAGGGAGAAGTATATACGGAGGACTGGATATATAAGCGCGAGCCTATACCCTAGTCCGTACACACCCACATAATACTGCACATGACCACAAGTAACCAAATCTAAATTATATCGAATTATAGTATACGTATTATAATCGGGAATGGTCGCTAAGGATTTAGGCACTTATATAAGTAGTTAGTACGTATATTAAGTATAGTATAAATATAATCCTATAATATTATCCCCCTTTAAAAGAAGTTCGTAGAATTGAAAAAATCTATATATACGTATAATTATAACCTAAAATCCTTTATTAATTTATTAAATACTTTTAACCGTAATATTAACCGTATTTTAGATTATTTATTTATTAAAAATCGTATAATCTTCGTTATTACTTCTATAAATCCCTCCTCCACCTCCTTTTCGATTAATAATAATTTTATTTTAAAAATAGTAAATTGTTATACTAAGCGGGCGGAATAGCGGCGTAAAGCGTAGGGTTTAATATTAATATCGGGTTATTCGTTACGAATAGCGGGGTTTATTATTAAATATTCTCCTTTTTATTCGAAACAGTCGAAAAATTCCTTAATATAGAACGGTATTAATTTATTAAAATAATCGTAATAAAATTCCTAAAAATGTACCTTATAATCGATAACGTTATCGACCTTTTTTTAAATAGGGTCGTAATCGCCCTTCTATTTAATTAAATAATATTAATAACAATTCTCTCCTTTTTATTTAATATTTAGCAATTTATTAAATTTTTATTTAATATATTCCTCGTAATCGTCGGTACGAATTATAATTCTACCCTCGTTAATACGGACGTTAAAATCGACGACCTAATTAGGGAGACCTTAACCGGTCTAATATTAGACTATCGAAATATAGAAGATTAGCGAATATTTTATATTATTAAGTAATTATAATTTAATGGTATATAAATCCGCTTTTAAAATTTTGAATAATTTTTCCTAATGGGGAGAGAATTTAATGTATAAATAATTACTAATTAAATTAAATGTATTAAATAAAATAATATCCCCTTTTTTATATTTTATTAAATCGACCCGCTTTTTATTAACGTTCTCTTTATACTAGTCTTAATTATATTTAATTTATTAAATTATAAAATCCTAAATTTTATAAAAGTAATCGGCGAATTTATTAACCTTATAATATTCTTCTAATTATACGGGTAATAGTATTAGCGGTAAGGGGTTATAAAGTTCGATACTTATATGGAAATAATAATTATAATTAGCGAAAAAAGGTAATAAATTTATTAATAAGGATATTATATTATTATTAGCGAATTTTATAAAAGGAAGTTATTTAATCCAATCGGTTTATATTTAATTAATATATAATTAAAGGTATTATTCTATCTCCGCGTTAATATATTTAGTTTAAATATTCGTTTAAAGGTAGAAAGTAGAAGTTAAAATGCGCTTAATATTTAAACGCTAATATAGGGAAGATTAAAATCGTAATACGAATTAAATACCTCTATCCGAAAAAATAAAGTCTAAAAAGCCGTAAAGGTAATAAATATAGTCGATAAAACATTCGGCTAATTCTTTTACCGATAATATAACCGTTAATATAAAGTACTATATCTTTATTAGCCGGTTAATAATAATATAAATATATTTAAATTCTTAATTAAAGTAGAAATTACCGGGGAGTGGAATAATATAATCGACGAAAATACAAATTTAAGGAATTAATACAACGGGTAGGGTTTTAAAAAAGCCGGTGGAATTACGCTTAAGGAATTTAATCTTTATATAAAGTAGGTAAACTTTATAAAATATACGTACGTCGTTAATTATACCCTCTTAATAAAATTTTTGGAATAAGAATTCGTAGGTAACGTCGCGATTAAAATAGCCTACGTTAAACGAATTATATTAATAATTAATTAATTAAAATTAAAATTCTTTATTATAAAGGTCGATTATTATACGGTCGTATTATTTAATAATATTATTAAGGGTAACTTAATATTCGTTAAAGGCTTTATAAAGGATTTTACGAATTGAAATTAGTTAATTATAATTATTTAAATCGTTTAGGGCGGAGACCGCTTTTTAAAGGAATACGGAATTTTCGTAATTATTTAGAATAATATCGTCGATTAATTTATCTTTATAATCGTTTATTAGGAAGAAGGAATAATAAAAGGCTAGGTCTTCTTCGTCGAAATAACCGTTTACGAATTATAAAGGTTAGAAAAAAGTACGTTAATAAATAGCGAAATATTTATTTTTAATACCCGCGGGGATATCGTTAAGCTTCCTATTAAGGGTATTAGGGCATAAATTTTTTAATTTTAAAGTATATTAAATTTAAAAATTAAAATATAATAAGAATTACAATTAATATATATATTATTATATAAATTACTTATTAATTATAAAGGTTTTTAGATTTTTATAATCTATTAAAATATTAAATAGTTATTATACTCTTTTAAATTCGGGTTATTACTCCTCTAACGCCTTAATAATAATTAAGAATTCTTTATTATAAACGTTATAATTATATTCTTAAGTTATATATTTTGCTAAAAAGTAAGCGATTAGGTATAATATTCCGTTATCGCTATATTATAAAAATATACCCCCTATTACTTAATTAAATATATTTATTTTAATTATAGTCTTGTTAATTTAATTATAAATTTTTAATACAAGTTTAGTTGCAAAAGCCTTTTTTAATACGTTAAAAGCGGATTAATAATAATCGGATTATAATTATAATATATTTTTCTTTATTAATTCGTATAACGGGGATATTATTATCGAAAATACTTTAATAAAACGCTAGTAGAAATTCGCGAAGCCGAAGAATTATTAAAGCGATTTTTTAAATTGAGGGGGTATTTAATCGAATACGGTTTTAATTTTATTTAAATCTATTTTAATACCGTTTAGTATAATAATTAGGCCGAAGTATTTTATATATTTCGTATAGAATTTATATTTATCGATATTTATATTTAAATTAGTTTTAATTAAGCGTTCGAAGACGTCGTTAATATATTATTCGTAGTCCTTTTCATTATTAGAATATATAAAGATATTATTAAAATAAGCGGTCGTATAAACGTCGAAAATATTATATAAAATATTATTAATATAATTCTAAAAGGCGCCGGGGGCGCCTTAAAGGCTAAAAGGTATAATTAAGAATTCGAATAGTTTAAATTTTATTATAAACGTAATTAGTTATTCGTAATTTTCTTTAATATAAACCCGGTTGAAAGTAATAATAATATTTAATTTAGTAAAAATCTTAATACGGTAAATAGCGTCGAATATCTCTTTAATAAGCGGGAATGGGTAATAGGATTTGAAGGTAACGTTATTAATACTTCGGTAATTAATATAAATATAGATTCCTCCTCCCGGCTTTTTAATTAAAAATATAAGAATAGAGGCTTTTAATTACAATGGCCGGATGAATTTCTTTTTTAAATTATCGTCGATTTATTTTTTAATAATATTAAATTCTTTTGGGTTAAAAATATAATTATAGGAAATAAGTAATATAGTATTAAGTTTAAATTCGAATTTAAAATTATAAAACCGGTTGGGGGGTAATATATTAACGTTTTTTTAGCGGAAATTACTCGTCTATTATTAATATTACCGAAATAGTTTTTATTAAATTTAAACGTCGGTTTTTAGGGGTTTATTTACCTTTTTGTAAAATTTAATAATATTTTTAAACGTAATTTTATTAATATTAATATTATTAGCGGTAAAATAACGGTTAATAATCTCTTTGTAAATTTAGAAATTAAAAGTATCGTTTATAAATATAATTGAAATAGAGATTTTAACTACCTTAATAATTTCTTTATTTTTAATACCGTAGAATATATTAATTTAAATATAATAATTACTACTAAAGAACTTTTTATAATAAATTACTTTATTATTTATAATATTTTTAACTATATTAACCGTAAAGTTATTACTAATTATATTCGGGGCTAAAGCGCCTTTTTCTTCCATTATTTTATCTTCGTCTATTATACGTTAAATATCTTTCGCTATATTCGCTTTCATTATATAAATAATTTAAAATTTATATTTTTCGGCGAATTAATTAAATATAATTATTAAGAATTCTTTAATATTAATTAAATCGAAGGGTCCTTTAAAAATATAATAAAGGCGGATTAATATTCGATAATCGGGGAAAGAAATATATATTCTTCCAATTAAATAATATAATACGGGGATTATACGTAATAAGGGAGGGGGGTAATAACGTATTATAATTATTAATATAAGAATTTAACCGCTAATAATTTTATTAATAAGGATTATACCCGTTTTATTAACGATTTTCTATTTAAATTTATTAAAATATTAATAAACGGCGTATTTAACGATTATAAAAATAGAAATCCGGCGAACGGCCTCCGATAATAAAGCGGGGGTATCCGGCTTTCCTTTATCGAAAACGTTTAAAACGGAGGGTTTTTAATATATTAATCGCGTTTTAAAGGAATTTTTGAAAATAATAACGGAGGGTATACCACTAGGAGTAGTAATTAAAAGCGTATTAACGTTATATTTATGTAATAATAATACGTAATGTAAGTAGCGGGGTATTTTTAGGGGAAAGTAACCGTATTATTCGTAAACGGAATTAAAAATAAAGCGATCGTTAAATTAATTGATATTAGGGGCGTAGTAAATTAATTACGGGTATTCGAAAATAATAGGGTTATCCTTTATAAAATTATAAATAAAAAGATCGATGAATTTATAATATATATTAATATTTATAATTAAACGATTAAAATATATAATATTCCCTTTCGTTTAATTATTAACGAAATATAAGAATTTAGGGAATTAGAATTTAAAAATTGGGAGATTATTATATAAAACGAAACGATAATTAATAAACCCTAGGGTAGTATAACCGCTATTAATAAGTATAGTATAATATATTTTACGCAATTTATAAAATAAATAAATAGAAAAATTTAATAAATTAGGGTATTTATAACGGTTATTTATAAAAGATTTATTAATATTAATAATTTTAAATTTAATTATAGGGATACTCTTTAATTGTCTTCTTCTTTATTTATATTTAATAAACGTTAGCTTCTAATTGCAATTTAAACGGGAGGTTATATATTTCCCTAACCGTTAATAAAACTATTCTTATTATTTATAATTAGGCCTACGAAGCCGTAAGGGTATATAAGGGTAAAATAGTAAATAAATTACTATTATAGTATAAAATAATTAAGAGCCGGAGTACTAAGAGCGGGAATATTTATAATATTAATATTATAATAATTATATTAACTATATTTATATTAGCTTTAAGCGGGGCGCTATTACTAATTACTATTATTATTATTATTTTTCTCCTTCTCCTTTTTATCCTTTTTCTCTTTTTTCTCCTTCTTTTTCTCTTTATATAATTTATATTCGGGTACCTCCTTCTTAAATTAAATACGACCTTTATATTCGGCGGAAAAATAGCCTTTATAATTATAATAGGTATAGGTACCGGTCTTTATACGGTATTAAAATATATTATTATTAATTATATAGGAAATTTAAACGTCGGAGGCGGATATAGAATCGAAATTTATAGTAGTACCGCCCTTATTAACGGTAAATTTAGGAGCGGAGCCGTTCGTATTATTAAAAATAGAATTAAAGCCGGTAGCGGGGTTATTAATATTAAATTTATAATAGGGGTTGGTAATTTTATTATATTAATCCTTTTATTCGAATTATTTAGCGAAATCGCGGGTTATTTCGAATTATTCGTCGAATTTATTATCCTTAAGTTAAGGGCGCTATAAAATAATAGCGTTATAAAAGCGTTCAATTAAGCGTTAACGGAAGTAATAAATCTTTATATTATTATTAAATTAGTAACGTTTAATAATAATAACGAATTTATCTTCGAAATTAAATTATTTTATTTTATTTATTTTTAAATCCTCGAATTTATAACGAGCTTAAATTATAATATTAACGTTATTATATTTATTAGCCATTTATTTAAATAAATCGAAGGTAATAAATTATTTAACCGGTTTATTAAATAGAATTTTAATAAATTCGGGCTCGATTACCTCTTAAAATTTATTACGAAGGGAGCGGGAAATTAAAGAAAATTTAATATCCTCGGTTTTGAAAGCAAAGGGCTTATTTTTAAAAGCGAATAGGATATTAATACGCTATTAATAAAATTTAATAACTCTTTTAAGAATTTTACTAATATTATCGAAAATGGAGGAAACGACGATACGTAATACCGATTTATAGCCGTTACCGCCGTTATTTCCAACCGGGTTATTAATAATTATATTATTAAATTCGGATTCGGAGTTATTAAAATTGGAATTAGAATTATTATCGTTATTATCGTCGGGTAAGGGTATAGACGCGGGGTTAATAGATTTGGATAAATGTTAGCGAAGGTCGTTAATTATCTTTTAATATTTAATTATTTCGCGCTTAATTACATTTTAAGAATTAATTTTAAAATTAGAATAGCGCTTTTAAACGTCGAATAAATTTTATTAAAGGGTAATTAAACGAATTTAAAAATCGTTAACGATATTATTATATTAGGAAATTATATTAATAAAGGCCTACTTATAAGCGTTATACTAAATTTATTATTTAACGATAGCGTCCGAAAATTAAAGGGTATAATTGATTTTAAAAATTGCGAAATTAGTATTAAAAATTATATTAATTTAATCTTTATTTTGGATTAAAATGCGGAATTAATCGAAATTTTAACGTAATTAATTATTTTCGTCTTTAGATTATTAGAAGTCCTCTTTAATATTTTAAAGCTCGGCGGTAATAGAAATAACGTTAAATTATATAAAGTAGGCGAATACGTAAATAGCGGCCGGGAATATAGGGTAGTTACTTAAATTAAAAATTTAAGTAATAAAAACCGGGATAGTAATAAAATCGTTATTAAACGTATAAATAGCGTTAGTAAATTAGTTTTAGAATTTAATATTACGAAGGTCGATATTTCTAATTTCGGAAAATATAATAGCCGTAACGAAAGTATTAATAATTATAACGGGGATTAAATCGGATATTAATCGTTTAAATTAATATATTTTAATAAATATAAAGGAAAAGAAAATACAAATAATTGTAGTAATAATATTCGTTTTAATAATTATTTAATTCGAATTAACTACGGGACCGTCGTTAGAGCGTTAGCCGCTAGGGAAATGAATTTTAATATTAATTAATATAATTAATAATTAATCTTCTTCGAAAGTTACGCGCGTAGCGTTAAAATAAGTATAATAAATTATTAAGGGATAGCGTTAATACCGTTAAATATATAATAAAATATATATTATTATACGAAAGAAGGGAAGGGAGAAATATATACGGAGGATTGGATATATAGGCGCGAGCTTATACCCTAATCCGTACGCACCTACGTAATATTATACGTGATTATAAGTAATTAAATTTAAATTATGTCGAGCTATAGTATGCGTACTATAGTTGGGAATGGTCGCTAGGGATTTAGGCACCTATATAGGTAGTTAGTGCGTATACCGGGTATAGCACAGGTATAATCCTGTAACATATATAAAGATTCTATAATCCCGGTATAATTTAATTAGAGGAGAGGAACTATAATAATTCTTAGGTATTAAAATAATCCGCGATTATAAGGCCCGTAAAATTTAATTATCTTAATAGTTATATTTTTAAAAGATTTATAAATTCGTTAATAATAAACGCATTATTTAAATCCTAATAAATAATATCGAATTAATACCCTACGATTATAAAGCTATTAGCCAATTTATTTATTAATATTAAATTAAAATCGGGTCTATATTTTACGCCGCCGTTATTACTAGATTAAATATTACTTTTATAACTAATCGATTTACTAAATATAATTATAACCTAGGACTAAAATATTATAAAGCCGTAAATAAAATATTATATTACCTTTTTATTACTATAGATTTAACTTTATATTATAGAGGAAATATTAAATTTTAATTTATTTTTAACGTTTCCTTTACTAATAATTTTATCGACTATAGGAATTCCTAAGGATTTATAATAAAGTTATATAATGGACTTATTTATTAGGGAGCCTTTAAATAGTTAATAGTAATTACCTCTATAACCGAAGTAGAATTTATAACCTTTTTTAACGTCGTTAAAAAAGAATTATATATTATAAAGCTATTTAAAAATTTTATACTAAAATTCTCTAACCCTACCCTAATTCTCGAATATAATAATATTTAAATATTTAAAATCCTAAATATAGAAGTATTAAAATTGGTAATTAAATTCCGTTATATCGATATTTATTAATATTAATTAAAGTAGGAAGTATAGGTAAAGATAATTAAGGTATAATATTTCGAAATTTTAAAGATGCCTATAGACGGTATAATTAAAGTATTAACCGTAGAGAAATATTAGGAATTTAAGAAATTAATAGGGATAAATTCTATATAAAATAAGGAAGGTTATTAGCGGGTAGAATACCTAAGGATTAAGGAAATAGATAAGGAGGAGTAATTGGTTTTGTATAAATAGTTTTAGATTTGTCTATTTTAGGAAATAGATTGCATTTGGGGAGGTGTGTTAAATTAGAGGGCAGACTCGATTAGTAGAAATAGGCTTACGTAAGGCGCCCCAGCCACTAAATTCTGGCTATAGACCTTCCTAATAGTCTGGGCACCCCTAATTCGGGTTCTATAGAACTCTTTTAAATATACACATCAATTTTAACCCTTAATTACGATATCCACTTTGCTGTGCAATCTAATAGGAGCTTAGGTAATATACAGTACCCTAAACTTTACCCCACACCACCTTTAGGCAAGCAAGACGCAACGTCAATCGTCTGCAGTGACACTCGAGTCCAGCCACACGTGTGGACGGTAACTGGCAAGTACAAGTCGGTCAAGGTAAAAGACGGCTCTTCGTTGACAGATGTCGGAGTTCAAAGTTGAATGCCTCTAGCTGTCGAGGAGGTGGAAAATGGTTGTTCGGTGGAAGTAGAGAGCTGGTGAAAGACACTGTATTTTATGACGCCACAGCTAGCTTTCAGCCCTACGGCAGCGGGTGAAGTGACGATCAGCACCAGGGTCCCTTATCTTATCATCCTTATCTTATCGCAGCTTTCCCGTCTGGTCCCTTCACTTCCCCTTTTGATCCAAGACACTCTTCACTTGTACTATTACTTTAACATGTGTAAACAGCAAATTGTTACATCGGAGAGAATCATACATCATTACATACGCACACTTGACCAATCCTTCCTCGCCTACCTGTACCGCTATAGAACCTATCCTTCCTTTCTTGCCATCGACCACTCAGCATATCTACTATTGACGGTACTGCCGTGGGTGGTAATGTTGTTGGTGATGGTGGTTATAATACCCAATAGGCCAGTTTTGATCCACGATGTCCGCCCGGATGTACAAAGCCGACGAGTTCAAAGCATACTTTGAGTCTTCCGGGTGCCGGTCCAAGCAGAACTTTTTGTAGCCGGGGAAGGCAGTGCTTAGTGGTCGCTCGTGTGGTGGGATTGGGAGTATAGGCTGCTGTTGCTGGTGATGCAAGTTTTGCTGTTCATGGTGATGTTGATGGTGGTGTTGATGGTTCCTGCTGTTTAGGGTATACGTTAGCTTCACACCAACCTCAAGGCACAGAAAGAAGAAAGAGGCAAAACTCACAACCCATCACCACCCCCTCCACCTCCCTGCCCATGATGCCCGTGTCCACCACTCGACCCCCTCCTTCCACTTCCACTTCCCGCCCCCTGTCCCCTTCCATCACCACCGCCCCCAGCAAACCTACACCCTTCATCATGCCACGCATCCGTAACCTGATCCCTCCAAAGAATCGCCGCCGGCTGTTTAGTGCCATCAATCCTAATCTGCATGATCGGAATCATCTGATTGGGAGCAATCCAAAGCATCTGATGGCGATCAATACCCTCGATATCCCTTTCCTCATTTGGGGTATCGCTATCGAACACGGCCACGAAAACACTTTCATCGTGGAAAAAGTCCGACCGGCTGACGAGGTACCGCTTCTCGTCGTCCGAGTAGTTGGGCGTGTCGTGGAAGACGAGATGGACTTGTGACACACCAGGCATGGAAGGGATGGGGAAGCCCCAGCCTGGGTAAGGGGCGATGTCACCGTCAGGACCCGGGGTGGGGTTGCGACTGCCACCGTTACCGTAGGCGTTGACGTTGCCATAGGATGGGTTGAGGTTGAGTTGTGGAGAGGTCAGAAAGTGGACGAGGTCGAAAGCGATTTCGTGCCGGAGCATGGCCCGCTTGTCGTGGTCACGCCGGAGGGTGGAGGTGGTGGTGGGTGAGGAAGGGTCGGTAGGCGAGACGTCCCAGAAGGAACCGAGCTTGTAGCAGACTATTTCGATGACGCCCCATGTGGAGAGTGGTGGGAGGCGAGGAAGGATGCGGGCAATTTTGCGTGAGATGGAGTACTCTTGAAGCAAGGGGGAGTGTTGGATCTTGAGAAACTCGTTGTAGACAACGATGGACCGGTCCTCGCTGGAGAGGGAGCTGGACCTATGTTCGATGGGGCGTTAGTGCCATTGGGTTTTGAGAGGATAAGTTAGGACTTACGAGTCTTCGCTGTCGCTGGACATGATGATGGACGCTTTTTGGAGTGTCGTCGAAAAATGTGAGTAGCGGATGATGAGGCTCTCGATACGAAATGAGATAAAACGGCTGCTGATTGGTAGAAAGGAAGAAATGCCGACAAACAGACTCGGCTAACAAACAGAAAACTGGCAGAGTGTCCAAACGAGGGTTCCCACGAGTAAAGACCAACGAGAATGGCAGCTAGTACTGCAACTTCTACTGGTCATGTACTGGGTAGACTCGTGATTACGGCGTCTCATCCCGCCTGTATTTATACTTTTTACCAACTCGAGACTCCCATGAACGAATGGCCCGGAGCCAAAGCCAGGGATCTCGATTCAAAATGATACCCCATGAACCCTGTTTATGAACCTCGTCTTCAATGTCGAGTCTGACAAACGGATCTAGACCTGACTGACTTTGAAGACCCAGGGGTTAAATCACCGGTCTTCGCGGCTTTCCTAGGGAGTCCTTCTTCTCTGCGCCCATATCCTCGTCTTCACCCCCCGTATCAACAGCCTTCTTCGAGCCGCTATCCCAAGCCATGGCTGCCGGCATATTCAACGGGTCATCAGTCGTTTTCCTCCTCTTGTCCCACCATCGTAGTCATGGTCACCAAAACCTGTCATATCATCACCCACGGCGTTCCCTTTTCTTCTCTCGAGGACCCTTGGAACCCTTGGCATTAAACCCAAAAGCCCCCCAACTGCTGCAAAGTCCCACAATCCAGTACCGAAGGTGCATCTGTCGGTACCCGTGTAACCGTCACACGAAGGGAGAAAGGGATAACAGGAGAGGAGGGAGAGACCGTGTGTGTGTTGTCATACGGCGTTGACTATTTTTCCCGTTCCTGTGAGTAATGTGTCGTTTGTTGTCGAGGGGCGTGTGTCTGTGTGTGCAACGAACGTTGCCTGTGTGACCATGTAAATGTCCCTAACCATCTACCCCCCAAAACCCAATTCGGTAACCTATTAAAGACGGTTCTCTTGAGAGTACAACCTCCAGCCATGCAGGTAATGTGTCCAGTGGTCCGCATACAAATTGGTCGTACATGTTTGACACATGCATATGTAGACGGGAAGTGGTGATCCATGGGGGACAGCTACCCTCTGGCTGACCCGTCATTACCCTCCTTCGGCCAATTTGTAGTATGCTGGTGGTTCCAGAAGGCTTGGTAACCGTCGTGGGTGGCCTTGTGTGCTTCTCTCACCGTGGTCTCTCACCTTGCCTGTCTGCCTACCTGCCTGCCGGGACTTGGGTAATACGAAGGCCCATACGGGTCATGACACATTCTGAATCCCCTCCCTCCTCTTGGTTTTTCCTCTTTCAGACATTTGTTGGCTCATTCGGACAAGGTCGGTCTGTTGTCTCAAGACCGTTGTGTTCACCTTGCCGCTCGGCTGCTTTGAGCTGTCGGGCCTTGATGCCTGGAAGGGTCTCAAGGACGTATATGGTGTCTGGGTCAATGAGATGGAGGTCATCGTCATAGTCAAGACCACGGATGAGGAAACAGTCGTTCTGATGGAATGAAATCATCAGCAACGGAGTAAAGAGCCTGGGCGGAGATGAGAAGAGATTGACATACCCAATCGGACCACGACTTGTCGAAGCTCTGACACAAAGCCGTGTCCTCCAGCCTGCGTCGATTAAATACGAGATTGCCACCCCGGTGATTCCACTTGTAATGCTCCGGTGTGTACCTCTCCTCTCCGTTCGAATCATCTTCTGAGTCTCCATCTTCTCCAACAGCCACTGGGCAGTCGCACGGATGGCAAAGTCCAGGGAGTTCATATCCACAAAAACAGTATTCCTGCAGGTCGTCGGTCTGGTAGAAGGTGTGGAAGATGTGGGTGAGGTTGGAGACCCGGTACTTCTGGTCTCGTTTTGACTCTAACATGCAGACGAGATCCCAGGATTGACTTTGTGGGTCGAGTTTTGCATGCTCGAGGAGTCTTGATACAATCACCTTGTCTTCGATGTTGCAAAAGTCGTAATTCCCGTACTTGGCAAAGAAGAACCACTCTTTCGGTTCCGGAATAGGACAGTAAGCCTTCAGGGCAAGATACGATGTTAGAAGCTGGTCATGCTGAAGGTACGTAGTTAGCTAACGAGGAGAGCGACCAAACTGAGACATGGCAACATAACGAGGGTCTTTACCTTTCCATATGCCTTTTGTTTTGGACGGACAGCATTAGCATTCGCATTCAACTAGTCATGAGCTTTGAGCCACAATACATACCTCTGACAGGTCCTGGGTATCTCGTCGCTGCAGAAACTCGTTTTGGAAATCCCACGAGTTGCTTGCAGGCACTGCCACTCTTTGTGTCTTGCGAGTCCAGTTCTTATTGAACACCTCGAGACTTTCCAAGTGAGCAAAGTCTCCTTCGGTCCCTGGCTCCTGGTCAACACCCCAAAGAGCCTCCTCGCATAGCCACATGCGACACAGAGTCCAAACGTCCCAGACGTCTGAGGCATCAAAGACAGCGCGAAGGTCCCTTTCCAGCTCAGTTGAGTTAACTGTTGGGGAATCCGTGTGAGATTCTCCTGATGCTGTTGGAGGCGCAATGGCGGGCAAAGCTTCATCCCACCATTCTTCATAGAACGGATGCTCGAACAGGTTTTGTTTCTCATCCATGTAAAACCCTGCTTTGGCAGCCGCAAAGTGTACGCCTGGCCAGCGAAGGCATGGGCGGTATCTGTCTGCCACTTGGCGAGCCATCAGCCTCCAACCTGGAATATCGTCCGGATGGGGAGCGACAGCAAACTCGGCTATTTCTTGACTGAGTTTCCTCGGGTCTGCCATCATTCTTGAGAATAGGTCCTGGTTCATGTCATCGTTAAGCATCCGCACGACTCTTTCCCCGCGTTTGTCGCCAGGAAACTTCCCATGATGAGGTACGCTGAGTTTTTCAGCAAACTTGGAAACCACGTCGGGGCCAGAATCGGCAATAGTAAACCCCTGATGATCATCATGGTCGACGTAGTCAAGCAAATGAGCCAGGACGTTGCGGAGAACCGCATCGGCCCATGACCACCTGAGAAACAGGAGACGGCTGATTTCATCAATCTCTTGTTCGTTGTCTTTGGACAAGTCAATGTAGGGGCTGGGAGTGAGCAGGACGGCCTGGATGAGGTAGCGGTCCAGGTCGGAGAGGCGCACAAAGACGGTGTGGGTGAAACGCTGGCGGATCTCGGAGAATGAGTCAAGACATGAGATCTCACGGTGGACGTTCTGGATGAGACTCGTGATGTTGGGCGTGCTCAGTCGGAGCTGCCGGTGGAGGGTTTTGGCGGTTGTCTCCTCCATGTTTGTATTTTATTTTTGTGCGGGAGATTTGATCATATGAGCAAAGCGGAGTTTTCAGTTTTCATCAAAGAAGAAGGAAGGAGCGTGGTCGAGTTCAATGTACAGCAAGATGCTCCTTCCAAGGAGAAAACGAAATACCTTCAGTTCTAATTGGGCATCATTATGTTACTGGAGGAAGTCACGGCCCAATGAACCTCCTGCGTCACACAGGCTGTCAGCACGCGGCAGGCAATCTGCAGCACCTTGCCGTCAGCGTCAATGTCAGATGTACATCGGCGGCAGGCAATCGGAGTACGTCCTGCCGAGGGAAGCTGACTGGTGCTTAGTCTTGTCTTTGCCTTCTGCAAACGATTTTCCTCTTTCTACCTACACCACACATGATGTTGCCCCAACCGCCTCGCTCTCATTCGATCAATTGTCTCTTACGAAATAACTCACTTTGAGGATCATCGCTTTCTGCACCATTCGTGACTATTGTGTCTCGCTTCGTTCATTTGGTTCGCCGTTTCCAACTTTTGCGGATTTCCTAGCGTTAGACCCAGAGACGAGCGTGTCAGTCAAGTGCTAATACACAAACTCAGAATATACAACAGCCCCAACTCTCACAATGAACTATCTTCATTGGGTCATTTGGAGAATCGATTGGAGGACTTATACCTTCCGTGTAAGAGGGTAAGGTTAGTTGCCGGGATCTGACAGCATAAGCGCCTGACAGCGGCAAAGTCTGGAGAACCCCTAAGCGCCCGATAACATGGCACGCTGCCAGGGGGAGGCACGGTAGTCTTGCTCTTGGCTCAACACGATGAACATTCAGCCTTATGTTGACAGTACTGAATTCATAAAGCGATGGAGTTGGCGATCTTGTCTCGAGCTACGAGATGGAGAGAACAAGGACTGGTGAAGTGTACGGCTTCGTCCATATAGACACTTCGCCTTCACCACTTTCTATGACCCCTATCATGGTTTTGGTATGTCATTCTCAACAAATCAATTCGGATCTTGCTGGCACTCCAAATTGAACCACCATGGCGCCTCATCATCATCATCCCGACATCGAACTCCAACCTATCCGTTATCCTTCAAGAGCGTATCATCAGGATTCCCCTTCTGTTTCCGGTCGGCATCACTCAGATCCCCATTATCTGCATGGATACACTCCCCAACAGCTTTATTCTCACCATCCTGTGCCACATTACACTTCAACTGTCAAGGCTATCCGAGTCCTTGATCTTGACCCGCCACCTCCGTCGTACACCCCCCTTTCGGCATCAAGATTATCTTTTGCACAGGAGCAGCAACCCTTAACCGGCTCTCTTCGCATCATCAGCTTCGCCAGTTGCCCCAACTTCACGGCTCTGTCCTATGTCTGGGGTGACGATCATGGTCATCACATATCGATTCGTGGCGATGATAGTGGTGGACATGAACGCGGAGGTATATGCCAAATTCCGATCACGAGAAACTGTCGAGACGCACTCGTTGCTTTGCGTCGGTTGCACAGCTACGTCCCTGGAGACCAGAGTAGCCATCAAACAGTGGGACAAACAGATGGGAAAGGGAAGGTGTTGACGATATGGGTGGACGCCATTTGCATCAACCAAAAGGATGACCAAGAGAAGAAAGGACAGCTTCCGCTAATGGGCGAAATCTATACATGGGCTTCCAAGGTGTGGGTTTGGCTAGGCCCAGCTTGTCCCAATGCTGTGCCAGATGCGTCTCCGACTCGACATAAGAGTGACTATCAAGGGGAGAAAAGGGTCAGAAGAGCCATCATAGGCTTGAAGCGAGCGGCAAGACTCAGAGCCACGCCCCCAGGCATGCCTTGGGTTGACTCCTCGATGCATGAGAAGCAAGACCAGAGCCCGCGTACAACTCTACAAGACACTCTCCTTGCCTCTCGTTCGCTAGCCAGAGTATTCTTCCGTCTATGGCTTTGCGAACCTTACGCGCAACTCAAAACATTCCTCTTCATGTGCTGCGTTTGCATCATGCCTCATCCTTCAGACCTTCTTGAGGCCGGCGATCTCGAATACCTTTTAGGTCGACAATGGCTTCAACGTGCTTGGACCTTTCAAGAGATCGTCCTTGCTAGCAACCCCATCATCATTTGTGGTGATGAACAAATTACCTGGACCGAACTTCAGAAAGGACTAGACTGCCTCTCCTGCCTGAAACCTACCTTTCTTGTCCGGGGTTTCCTCCGCCACAACCCTCTTAACAACGACATCCACTCGGCTAGCGATGTGCCCACCATCTTCGAAACGAGCATTCTCTCGCCAAGTTTCCGCTTCCCTGGCCCTTCCCCTGCGAACTCCCAAGCAGTCAGAGCATGGCAAGCTCTGTTGCGTGTATGGCGTACCATAACCCGTCCAACAACTTGGAACGAGAAAGTCTTTCGCGATATACCTCTTTCTCCTTCCCATAACCAATCTCATATTCACCCTCATACAATGACCTTAACTTCTCCCAAAACAACCACCATCAGTACATACAACACACACCACCACCTTCCACTTCACCAGCTCTGGTCCTTCTTTCTTCGCCCGCTGATTCTGATTTCCTTTCTCCTGCTCCTCATCCTTTTTGCCTCCTTGGCTAACCAGCTCTCACGCATTGACGCCAAGCGCTCCCGAACCCCTCCCTTCCCCCCTCACTGGCCCGCGCATCTTTCTATACCGTACTACATCTTCATCTTTTTGGCCTGTTGCAGCGGACTGGCACTTGTCCACGTGTTAGCGCTGAGTTGGGGAAGACCTGTAATCTGGTCCTTCACTCCTCGGCAAGATAAGCGAACAAAAAGGGAAGCAGAAGAAGACGACCCACGAAACGCTTTAGTGGCGGTGGTCAGAGCGCTCAGAGAACGCGATGCCGGTAGGCCGATGGACAAGAGCTTTGCAATGAGAGGTGTCTTGGAACGGCTCGGTATTTTCCTGCAGCCACCGGACTATGGCAAGACGTTAGGAGAGGTGTATCATGAGTTGTTTGTTGGGCTGTTGAAGAGGGAGCCGGCGCTCATCGCATTGCTGGTGGACGCCGACGGAACTAACAAGGCACGAAGAAGGAGGCCAGCGGAAGAAGAAAGGGAAAAGTCTATGGAGGGCGCACCGAGTTGGGTACCCGATTGGAGTCAACTGAGAACCAAACACTGGATTGACTACGACGAGACAATCTACCAGCGAATACAGCTCGCGACCTCACAAAGTGAACTGTGTCGAGTTGACCACCGACAAGACGGCAACCACGCACTCATAGTCCAAGCCGTCATCCTCTGCCAAATCACCTACGTCTCTCCCCCGATCGGCAGCATCAGGCTATCTCATCCAAACGAAACCATTCCTGACCACCACCTCCGCACTTCCCTCACCGCCATCGACGACTGGCTATCCGCCATCAAGCATTACACCCCCTCCGTCGGTGCCAATCGCTTCAACCCTACCGCCGTCCTCAAGACGCTCTACCCTTTTGCCCAACCGGCACCCATGCACAAACGACCCAACCCCAGAACCGGCCATCATGAAGGCCGTGACCCAGTCGCCTCGCACTTCCACATCTGGAACGAGATCCTCAACGGTCCCGATTCGGAGTACATGTACCGCCCCGAACAACGAGAGCAGCTCATTGACCAAGTCTTACATACTCACGAGGGTAAAGCGTTTACTTACAACGTCTGTGAACGATTCGCCGGTGATACGAGACTATTCATGTCCTCATCCTCCCCAGACGGGTTCATAGGCAAAGGGTCAAAGGGAATGAGAGAAGGGGATTTGGTTTGCTTGATAAGGGGTGTTGGGCAGCCGATGATTTTGAGAAAGGACTTCGTTGCTAGTTATGATGGTGATGGAAAAAGCGAGGGAAGGTTTACGGTGGTGGGACCGGCGTTTGCGTGTCGGTTGGCGGATTTGCAGACGTTCAGGTCTGTAAGCGTGGGTTTGGATGGGAGGGAGCAGGAGGTGTATGACCCGGTGAGGGACGGGATGGGTTGGAGGGAGTTGTGTCTTGTTTGATGGCCAGGAGCTGAGGTATTTTGTTCTTGGTAATCGCTGCTACTTTTGCTTTTGTTTTCATAGAGTAGGGGCATAGATTGTAATGATACCATGTATAGAGGACAACTACATCCCTTGAACGTTGGGGGCGACGGGACAGTAATATTTTGATTCTCGCAGGCATCGGATATGATGGGGTTCATATTAGGAGGCAAGAGAACCCGGAAGAAGACATGAAGGGCGGAAGGATTTGGTTTACCGGCCATCTCCGGTTTGGTCCAAGGAAGGGTTTTGAGGCTGGCGGAGAATGATAACGTCTTTCCTTTCCACTTTTGATTGGTTTTCGTTTTACTCACTTGTATACTGTTAGAGTGTGTGTGAGTGTCTGTGGTTGAGCAACTCGGCGAAAAATATCGTTGACGACTGGGGGCACACCATGAATGGCGAAGGGTTAGGGTTCAAAAAGGGGGCTTTGTCTTGAGAATGATCTTCACCCAATGCCGGCCGGCACCGTTGAGTGGTCACTTCGTTAGGGGGATTCAAGAACGAAAATCGTCGCTTGACACTTAGTCTCAGGGGTTTACCGTTGAAATACTAAATCGGGAACACACAATCGTGGAGAAAAAGAATGTCTCGCGTAGGGTGTTCATCCGATATTTGACGGTGGTTATAAATATCAGCCATGCTCAGTTAGCCGAAAGTTGCCCCTTATATACTGTACCCGGGTTTTGCGGGACAATGGACCCCTGGTTACGAGGTTGAGGAGTCGATGAGCTTGTGGACTTTTTTTGTTCTTCAGAAATCTCCGAAGGTGTAAGTTGGAAAGGTCTGGATACCAGTATACTAATGCAGGGCGAGATATCGAAAATTGGATGGATTTCGCGGTTGACGTTTCCATGACATTGTCATTCCCATGGCTGTTGACTTTCAGATAACTCTTTTGACACATAATGGTGTGAGGCCGTGAGACATGTCCATCGTTATCGTGCGATGTTTGTTTCTTTCTCTTTTGGTCCTTGGACGCGTGGTGTTGTTTGGTGGAATGGTCCAAGGATGTTGGATGTTGAAAATGCAAGGCTGACCAAGGCGGACGTTCCCGAATATTCGGATGGCGGGTGTCAATGTCGATCACCGATCAATGAACTGGAATGGAAAAATACCCGGGTTCGGGTTCGGGTCGCGACCCAAGAAGTCCAAGAATAAATTGAAATCCGGGAAGATGTCGAAGGAGGCTGAGTCACCAGATTAGGCAAATCCGTTCTCTTGAATGTTCAAACTATCGGATTTGATGACGATGTTCTGCACTTGGAATCCTGGTAACAGTCTAGTTAGTATTTAGCTCTCAGGGGGTTGATAAGGTAAGGTTCCCAGGACCGGAAGTCGGAAAGGATTGAAGGTCGTGATTGTCGTCAAAACAAGGACACAGTTCATTGCCCTGGCGTTCATGCGGAGTTGTGGTTGTGTGTGTGGTGCCTGGATTCGCTGGAGCTGGAGTTGTTTTGAGTGGTGGAGTTCAGGCACAAACGACAGGGACCGGGAACTGTCAGACTGCAAAGAGGAGCTCGGGCCATCTCACCGACCTTCCTTCCTTCCGTCGAGATTCACAAATGCCAAGGCCTTTCCAGCGGGGAGCGCAATCAAACTGATCTCAACAAAGTTCACATTTTCAGCTTCCCTTTCTCTCTGTTTAGTGGGGTAAAATGAACCCATTCAGAGCCCAATGCACGCCATGAGAACAAAGCCACCAAGTTAAAAAAGAGCCAAGAAAAGGGATCGGAAGGATTCAAGAGATCAAGAGATCAAGGGAATCCACTCAAAGCCGCGTGTAATATCCCTTTTTGGGGACAGGCATTGGCAAAGTTCGTGCTAGTTGGCGCATAATGACGCGTGGGTTGACGAGCAGAAAGGCGAGTGTTCGGCGAAAAACACAAATCTCGACGGGGTGCTGTGGGCATGTGGATGGATCACTTGCTGGTGCTCATTTCCAGACTTCCGTATTCCGGATCAGCCTCCCTGAGGGCTTTGAGTTGGCAAAGTGAAAAAGAGGCTCAAAAGAAGTTTTGATGTCGCCGGCAACAAAGACAAAGATACCCGACCTCTAGAGACGGACAGAATCACCGCCCGGCACACCCCCGATATCACCCCCGATAGTGTATCACCCCCGACAAAGTGGAAGCGGTAGCGGTCGAAGGCAGCAGGGCAGGCACCCCGGCACACCTCCAGGGCACGGTAGACCCCGGTTGACCCCGGCCACCGGCCATCGGTCCAGGACTCCAGCTCCAGTCCACAGCTCCAGCTCTCCGTCTCCAGGTCCAGGGCAGCACCCCATGTCGTTGCATTGACATGATCCTCCGCCTTCTCCTCCCCCGTCCCCCATCCCCCGTCAATGTTGCTGACGGTGTCTTCCACTTCGTTGTCTTTGTTTTTCGCATTGATTTCCTTCCCTTCCACCTGGTTGTCTCCCGTTGCTCGACTAAACCCTCAACATCACATCATCCCCATCGAACCAGGTTCACGGTTACGTTGCGTTGCCTTGCATCGTTCGACCTGCGTCCAGTGGTAGTGCGGCAGTGGTACCAGTTGCTCTTGCATTTTGGGTTCCCGTCTCCAGCTGCAGAGGAATTGGAACAGAACACGCTTCAGTTCCTTCCATCGTCGTCACTGCCTGCTTCTCTTTGCAGAAGCTTGCGCTCGCTTTCCAATTCGACCAATCACCCACTTCTTTGGGAACTTCTGTCGTTTCTCTCCGTCTCTTCTCCCTTCGTTTTTGACTTTACAAGTTTCGAGGCATCGAGGTCATATCACGCAACAAGTTCTACGCCCAGCTTTTAGTTGTACAAATCACGAATTACTACATACGACATACACTACCTTCTAATCGGCACATATTTTCCCACCCACGACGCCAGCTATATCGACCAGCCGCATACACATACATCGTAATATTAGGCCAAAAAAAGAAGTGGAAGAGATCCCCTGTCGTGGATTTTGGTACATCGCGGTCAGCACTCCAAGCGCAATTTCTCTAGACGAGTCAACGTCCAGGTACTTAGCCCTCAGCCCATTGGCTTTCCCTGCCCTTCCCATCATCTTATCCCAGTTCCATGGCCTTGCCTTGTCTTGTCCTGCCTGCTGCTCTGCTGCTGCTGTTTATTTACGATACTGTCCCCAAAAAGGCGGAAATAACTGGCGCCACAGCTGCAGTGCGACTCTCTTAAGCTAAAGGTACTCGCTCACTCGACCTTGTCCGCTACTAAGTCACGGTATCTGCAGGTCTGCACCGCCAAATCCCAAACACCACCCAACCACCAACCACCACTCCTACCCTGACCTTACCCAACCAAGGCCAGAGGCCCAGAGCCATACAACGAGACGAAACCACACACAAGACATATTGCACCGACCTCTTCACTTAGGATACGTACCGATCCAACCTGCACCAACCCGACTACATACGGACAAGACACATCGCGACCGAGAGCCTTTTCGAGACAATTTGCTCTGTCCCAGGGCTTCGCTATAGCTGCTACCAAGTCGTCCTCCCTGCATACTGCCGACCGCCGTCGATAAGCCTCCAGCTCCCCGATCCCGACGACTCGATCCGTTCTGTTTACTTTGCGACCCCCTGCCTCCCTGGGGCTGGTCCCGACGAGAGAGAGCCTCTCACCAAGTCGACGCCGCCAATCCCCCGGACCCAATTCTCCGCCAGTCGTCAGTCGCCCGTCGCGAACCTTGTCGCCCACCTCCCCCTTCTTGCGCGACCATCTCTCCACCTTTTCCCCCATCTCGACCGCGAGAGCGTCATGAACACGGCGACCAATTGAGGCCAACATGGTTCGTGTCACGGAGGAGCTGGCCATCTCGCCAGAGCATGTCACACTCTACTATACCACCGACCCTTTGCTCGGCCACCTACCAATCCTAATCTTCCACGGCCCCTCGACGACCGCAAACTATACTCTCAACAGTTCGCGCATCCAGGTCCATGTCTATAGTCCTGCTGGGTTTATGTCCTTCCACCGCATCACCATTTCGCCCAATTCGCCCTTTTACGATGTTGTCGACTACCTACCGCGCGAGTTCCAGGGTGACGAGGTCTGCAGAGGACTGGCATTTGGCCTGTACAAGTACTTCAGCGAGCTACCAGACGCCGTCAAGGCCTACCTAAAACACCTATATCCCACGCGAGGCCCGAGGGCTCCAGATACAGCAGCTACGCTCTTCAGTCAACAGCATGCCGCTGACCTTGCCAAATCGGCCGTTCCCGCCGAAAACACCGCCGATGTCATCCAGACCCTCGAGGTTGCGCTGCAAACACAACACCTAAGCAACGTGGATATTGACTTTGTATTGCCCCCAGGTTCCATCATCCCCCTTGATGACGAGGAGCTCGAGGAAGTCCCCGAAGACGAAGACGATATCTTGGATCCGACACTCAGACAGTACGGCGGCTACACCCCCTTAGTCAAGCTGTTTGGAGAGCCCGTCTTTCTTCCCACCTCAAAACTGCGCCGCGCACCGTCACGCCCTGCCTCGTTACGAAACAGGACAAAGTCGTTTTCAAGGAACCAGAAAGCACAACTGCGCATGAAGTTGGCCGAGTTGACCGATACCGAGGAACGCTACGTGCTCAAAGTGAACGAACTGGTAAACCATGTGGCCGATGAATTCCGCCAAGGCGCAAAGGCACGAGCTACGGGTAGCATCAGCCCATCCGAGGAAGACTTGGACAAGCTTTTCCCACCGTCGGCGGATGAGATCCTACAGCTGAACACTGCGTTTATGCACGAGCTCCGTCGAATCATGGACGACACGGAAGAGGATGCATACAAAGACATGGAGACGCCATTCCCAATACATAGGGGTGAGGGGTCTGTCAAGGTCAAGGACCCCAGTGGTGCTTTGGCTATAGCCCGCCTGTTTATGGAGTGGTTCCCCAAGTTTACCGACTGCTATCAAGATTACATTCGGGCCAGTCGAGAGTTCCCTCGGTTACTCAACCTATTTCTAGAGCAACAATCGAGCTTCCGACAGCGAGTAGCCCAAAAGGGAGAGCAAGCAGTCCGATCTCTACTCATCGAGCCTGTACAGCGATTGCCACGATACAGTCTTATGATTGACGAGATTGTGAATTGCTTGCCTATCACACATCCTGCGCTGCAACTGATGCTTCGCGCACGAGATATAATAACCAACATCTGCTCTCTGGACGAGGGCGCGGGAGACAAGCCCCACATCATCAGCAGGTTACGCGCAATGGTCGAATGCTGGCCCCCAGACTTGGAGCCACAGGGCCGATTGGCTGTGGCTGCTGACTTTATCGAGCTGTCTCCCCCATTTGATGACCTACGGGAATCGGATCTTCAAGAGAATGCCGGAATCTTCCTCGTGTTCTCTGATATCCTCGTCATCCTCAAGAAGAAGACCGACTCGGGACTTACCGGCCGTGACCTCTTGCGCGAGATCGACAAGCCATCGCCCGCCGGCCTGCTGGCATCCATGACAAACGTTGCTGGAGGACCAGGCATGTGGGAGTTTGCTCTTACGGGGTGGCATAATCTTGGTGATATTCGCTTCACCGAGTCTGCCGATGGTAGGCTGATCTGGATGGCGTCAACGGCCGAGATGAAGGGCTCGCACTCCGGCGAGTATTTCGGCGGAAAAGCGGTCACCTCGAGGTGTTTCCTTCTACAAGAGACGTATGAGGGCAGGGCATCCAAGTGGAATGAAGAAATCATCAAGGCACGTATCGAAGGCCGGTTCTCTGAGCAGGAAAGAGAAGATCCCACTTGGACTCTGCGTTCGGTGAGGATGGAAGAAAACAATTTCAGGCTGCATGCAGCCGTGTTCCAGGAGGCGGCAGATCAACTCATCGAAGGCCGCCGAGAACCAGCACCCATCCGGGTTGTCCTGGATATGGACCTCGGAACCAAGGGCGCCCCAATCGGCCATTATGGCGTAGAGGTTGTTGTCGAGCTCAGGACTGCTGATCTAAGGAGGATATCGATGAATACCCTTGGCTTGAACGGCAAGAAGTTCAGCGACGAAGTTGCCTTGGACGACTTTTTACCGACCCTTTCGCGCAGAATTATCCAGTTGCTAAGTACTCAAACTAGTGTCGCTAACCTAAGACTCGCCCCGGCCCTCGTCAACTATTACACCAAGATCCTTCGCGGTCTCCACATGGGATCGAAAGACATGGAAAAGGGTCACAGGCGCTCACAAAGTGCGTCGCCCGTCAAGTTGTTGTCGAATTTCCTTGGCGGCAGCACACCAAGTGTCACACTCACCGAAAGCACGCCCAATGGCTCACTAAGGGGGCACCAGCGGAATCCTAATGGGAGCGCTCCCGCTCTGCTCCCCTCGCAGATGGCCAGGACGAACAGCCGACCAGATTTGATGTTGCTTGCGGCCTCGATCAAGGAAGCACATAGTATCAAGCTAGGCACAACCGAGGACATGCGCCCTGAAAACCCATTGTTCCGACTTGAACAGACCTTCACTGGTTTCATTGCCAATCTACAGGCTCGTAAAGGCTACTATCATGGCCGAACACTGCTTACTAGATCCATGGCAGATGAACTGTTGGTCAACGACCTCTACAACAGACTGATCGAGTTTCCCTTCGATTTGGAGGCCTCGGCAGAGGTGGGCACTGATATTGTGTTTGCCGCATTCGAGAAGTTTGTGCGCATCGCATGGCGTGATCAGATAGGACCGATCATCACCATGCACGCGCTCGATGCTCTTCAAGTTCGCGCTTCCAAGCGAGTGGTGGGAGACTTTGGCGACTTTGTCCGATTCATTTTCCGAGACCTGGCCCCACAAAACCGACGGGCTTTCACCGCACTGATCAAATTACTGGCAGATTTACTAGATGGATGTTCGAATGACGGAGATCGGGGTGCCTTGACACTAGCCTTCGCGGAGTTACTTGTTGACGACGGCACCGGTTCCAACTACATCAACCTCCTAGACCGCCTTGTTGAAGACTGCGACCGAATCTTCGAGGACCACAGCTTCGGCGCCACCCTCCAGCTCAAGACCTCACACGACGATATTACCGCGAGTAACAGGAGCCAGAAGTCCATTACGGGATCAATGACGTCCAACAGCTCATCGCTCCGGAGAAAGTTTGGGTTTGACAACCTGCTCCGGCAAAACAGCAAGACCGAATCCGACCGTGATCGTCCTTCCGTATGGCGGTCCCTCAGCAAGCACACAAGGAGCCCAGGTGAAAGTTCGAGCCTTTCCAAAGCGAGTAGGTCAAAATCAATCGATATCAGCGTTTTCTTCAATCCACCAACACCCAACAGGTCGCGACGCCCAGGGTCGCGAGACAGGCCTCCAATCGCCGGAGCTTTCGATGACATCACGCACCGTCCGTCTAGTTCAAAACGATTAGAAACGATTGGCGAGCCGGAAAACGAAGAAGCGTCTCCCGGATCCAAGCGGTTAAAGAAGAAGCGCCGCAGCTCGCTGTCGGATCTCAAGTCGATACTGTCGTCCACGACCCTGGTAGATTCCGTTACGAGCCCGCCCCCGGTTGACGACAAAGAGGACCCCCTGGTCACCGACGCCGAAACTGCTGCTGCCATTCCTGCGCCCATCCAGATTAACAAGAAACAGGCCTCCCAGAAGTTTAACACGGCGCCCCGTCTCCCCGCACCGACTAAGATTCCGATCAGTCCGAACTCACCTACCAAGATACCCATAAGTCCTGGCTCGGGCTCTAATATAAGCCCTGGCACTGAACTGACACCCCCACTGTACGCATCGCGACAAAAGGAGAGCCCAAGTATTAGTCCCCTAGTACCAACCCCATGCACTCCACCCGAGAAAGAACCCTTCAGCTCGTCCCTTCCGGTACGAAGCCGTCCCAAGGCCCTTTCCGTCTCCCAAATACCCACTCTCAAGCCTTCCCGGCTACCGACAGTCGAACGCCCATCATCAAACAGCAACAGCACCAGCAACGGCGCTGCCAACAATGGCGGCACCCTCACCCGCTCGCCGAGCCGTCCCGCCCTGCCCTATAACAATGGCGGGTTGAAAACTCCTACCTCCACCAGCGGCCGCCTCGGCCTCCGTTCCCCACAAAAGATCCGCGAGCGTCTGCAGACTGATCTCAAGGCCGTCGAAGAAGTTGACGCCACGCTGCAATCCGAGCTCAGCCGCATCTCCGAAGATATGACCCGCATCAACGCCACCCTGCCTCGCTCCGCCTCGACCGAAATCCGCCGCCTCTCCAGCGCCGTCCGCGCCCTCGAGGAGCGCGTCCCACAGGCTATGCTCGATCTGCAAGAACGTCAAGCGGAAATCAACCGCGAGATGGAAGCTACTTTGCGTGTTTCGGAAGCCAAGGTCAAGGCAATCGACCAGCTCTACAAAGAAGCCACGGCTGAGAATGAGCTGCTCTATGAAAAGTTCAACAGCGAGCTGGGCAAGATGTTGAAAGCCCTGAAGGGTAAAGGGAGAGAGGATAAGGAGGAGTTGCTGGCCAAACTCAAGGAGCAGAGTGAGGAGACGGCGAGGGTAAAGAAGGAGAATGCGAGACTGAAGAGGGAAATGGCGAGTTTGAGGGCGCTGGTTAAGGCGGGTGCGAATAGTAGTAGTATAGTTACGCCGACGGAGAGAGTGGTAGAGAGATTGGAGGGGTTGAATGGGGTTGATGGGTCATGATCAGTCGTCACTCAAGTCTTGTTTTTCTTTGAGGGGTTCTGGGCTTTTGGGAAATATGGGACAAAAGTTATGGGAGCATGGTGTTGGTGGTAGTTTGTTGCATGATGTTCTTCTCTTGTGTCGATATATGTTTGGTATACTGTGGTTAGGTTTTGGTAGCCCATGTCTTGCGTTGGTGTTGCATAGTAATGGCTGGTTTGTGCCGAGAGGGAATCGAGCATTGAATTTTGAAAGTACAGAGTAGAGAGTACGGAGCGTATATGGAAGATCAAAAGTTGATGAACATGCATCTGTTGTGTCTCTTCGATCGTTGAACGAGAATTGTCCGCGTTGAACTACTACCAACATACTCAACTCGTATGACCTGCCCCGATAAAACTCTCCTCGCCCACATCCCGAAAGCAACATCGTGACGCTCGTTTCAGGACATATCACCATCGTCACAGCCCGCCAGACCCTACGTTCATCAATACCTGCACATATTGATCTCCACATTAGACAACTTTCGCGGAGTGCTGGCCGTTAGGGTGTATTCTTGCCACTACACGTACGTCCGTTCAAGTTAGCAACACTTCAGCACCATTGTAGGTTCGTCAGCTTGGCAGTGGAGTGTCCGAGGGAAGCGGCATTTACTATAAGCTATTCATAGGGATAATACAAGGAATTCGTAATTATCACGACCAAACTCATTCAGACACAGGCAACAGACTCTGAAGAGGGAATGAATGCGCGTGTCAATTTTATAGACGAATAGGAAACGGTCTTGTTCCTGCTACGTTGTTTCGTTCCCGATTTGGGACGTCGTCGACTCTGGAAAGGTGTTTGCAGCCGTTTGTGTAGAGGTAGAGCTTCGGTCCTGGAGTTGGTTGCATTGTTGAGCCAGAGCATGGTTTTGGTTTTGGTTCTGGACTTGGTCTTGGGTCTCAGGGAGGGCGCTCTGCTGTTCAGTCTCTTGCTCTTGCCCTTCTGTTGCACATTTTGGAAAGTCGCATCCTCGATGAGGTTGTCTGATGCCATTTTGTTGATAGACTTCGTTGCCGTATACAAAAGAGGAACAACCATGAACTTATACGATATGAGATTTACTCTTTGGAGAAACTTGGATATAATTACTAATACTTCGTAAGAAGTCCTTTCTGTGGTTGCCGCCGGCGACCTGGTCACAGTCCATGGCAACAAAGAGGGCACATTATCGAACGAAAGACACCGTACACCCAACAGAGCGCTTACAACTCGAACGAGCGCCTACCTAAATAGTAACTTGTCGCGGTTATTAACAATCGCACAACAATAACATTTTTCTGAATCCGAAGTGAACGATTCATAGACCGAGTTGATTCCTGAGGCCATGCCCCGTACCCAAGTACCCCGAGAACCAATACAGGCAGGCCCAGACCCGTCCCTTCCCCGCGAGCCCAATCTTCCCGCAGGCCCCCGGCCCCCCGCCTGCCGCTCCTTCCCTCCTTCCCTTAGGGTATATGTATTAGGTCTTTGGTTCCCCTTTCAATAATTTCAAAGTTTAGTTAGCGCAGTAGTCAGCGCGTGCACTCAGAATTGTGAAAAGGCTTAAAACACCTTTATTGTGCAGCTTCGGTTGGTCAATATTTATTACACTATTTTTCTAGTGTAAGATCCCGGGTTCGAATCCCGGACCGCACATCGAATTTTCTTTTTGTTGCGGAATTTCTCTTCGTTCTTTCAGTAGTTTTTTTAACTGCTTTTATTTTTGATATATGTGGGTTGTGTCTGTATGGTATGTATGTGAGTGTGGCTGTCGTAGGTGTGTGTAGGTGGTTGATGTGCGAGGTTGCCTGCTTGCCTGGTTCCTTCCGTTCTCTTGAAGTGGTCGAGAAAATTTTCAACTTCGGTTTTGGGCAAGAACGATGGTCACCTCCGAGTCGTGTTTTAAGGCAGGTTGGTTTCTTGTGATCCGGCTGACAAAGTTTCATTTGGAGATGTGTTGTCACGGAATAAGGTATCTTATGCATGCAATTCACTCCGTCAATCCATCGTAATATTCTTGGCTATAGCATCTTCCACTACTTTCCCGAGCCAGAATTATGCCTCTCCTTCCCTCCCATGATATTTCCCTCCTCCAAGCCTTTCCTACCAAAGGCGGTTCCCCAAGAAGAAGACTGATAACAAGATTGTCGAAATTTACCAGATCGTCCTCCTTAATTCACATTTGCCGAGTGACATCTATTACACAACTTCCCAAAGTGTGGACGAAGTCGACAATAATACTCCAATTGTCGACGCCAGTATGGTGATTTCTTCGAAATCGCTTGTCCAGTCTTCGTCCTCCTTCTCCTCTTCGTACTTCGCGAGTTTGGCAACCTCTGCACGAACTCTCTTCATGTCTTCTTCTGCGAGAATTAGACGGGGGACATCCGTCTCGCTTTGAAGCACGAACTTCTCGAGTTCGCCCGGGGAAATGACTTCGCTGTTAGCCGTTAAGGCTAGTAACATTCCGGTCCGCAGATACCTGCCAGGAGTCGCAAAAGGCCTGGAAGTCGAGTACTTGGCCCAAATTTCCTGCCATCCGTTCCGATTAAGCTCTCGGATCCGGGTGAGCGCCATTAGAAACCTGAAAAAAAGGAATCTTGAAGCCGGGCGTTTGTCGTTGAGGAAGGTCAGTTGCCGTTGATCAAGGTGATCTTTGGCCGTGTGTTTAGGGCCATGAACCGGTGCCAAAGCTACGACGGGCGTGTGCTTGATGTCAGGAGAGATCAACTCTACCTTCCATTTCGTGATCTTGGGTTTTTCGTTGGGATCTTGTGGAACGATGACGAACTGGTACTTATTAAACCAGGCTTCGAGTTGGTAGTGCATCAGGAGGAAGTTCGTAGGTTCGCTGATCTCGCCCGCACGCAACCCGAACATATGGTCCAGCGTTGGCGGGTCGTCCAGAAAATGTGGCACAATATGTGCTGCTTTGATCTCCCCCCAACTCGTCCATTGGCCACTGACCTGGCATAGCACTAGTTGATCCTTGACTGTTGCGCCCTCCTCGTTGGAAGCTTTAGCTTCGTAGTAGGCCAATGCCTTTATACGCGGTCCAAATCGTATAATATACCGAGGCGTTTATGCGCTGTTAATGCCTACACGTTGGCACTTTAGGAGGTGAGCCAAGGTGTCGTAGCAATGAACGGCATGATTGCCAACAAGAAAGAGTGTCAGTACCGCACGCCTCAGATGGGCGGTTGTGTTGGGCCTGAAAGTCACCCAGGGCGCTACATGTAGACAAACGAGATCCCGCCTTTGTTAACTTGAATTTGTACCATATGATCGATCCGCTTGTACAACACTGCCAACAACCAACTTCCATCCTTGTTGGCCTGAGGGGCAGAAGAACACCCCAATCCGCTTTGGTTTCCTTTTTGAAGACCTTACCATTCATCTGCCATTGCCAACCTCTCATGTTCTTTGCATCGATAGCCTGCAGAATATTTCCACTCTCAATTCCCAGGACTTGGTAGTAGGTCCGATTTTCGCTCGTAAAAACACTCATTGGGATTACGCCGTATCCAGCTTCCGGTGACCTCGGGTATCTGGATAACACTCGAGAGCCTCTCCGAACACCATTCTTTCTCTTCCTCCTTGAGTTTTCTAGGTGCTTTCAGGTGCCAATTGCCCGTACTGTAGTTCTTCTGGTCCAAGAGAGAAACAACGCTCGTCAGTTAAGCTCAAATCTGGATGCGAAGTTCAAGGTCTTTGGGTGGACTTACCCCGGGATCGCAACTGTCGCCAAACCGTATCAACACCAACCCCAAGAACCTGAAGGGGTTTACTTCACTCCCCTTGAGCACCTCCTCGTCCATATCTTCTACCTTCAGGTGGGCGTACTTTTCATCTTCTTCTTCTTGGGCCTTCCTCAGCTGCCCCGCCGTTAAAGACCGCTCACGCTGCTTTAGTGCCTCAGCTTCGTCTCGTATGTCCATCAGGATGGATTGGAGCTGTTCTTCAGTGGGAAGGTCTGGGTACTTTTGGCACAGTTCCACCCGCGTTGGGTATCCGCGGTCGGCGAAGTAGGAAGAGGTACTGCCTGCAAGACTTGGTTGTTCCTTTTTTGACGGCTGGGTTGCTGTCCGACCTGCATGTCCCTGATTTTCCTCTATCTTCTCGTATCTTCTATCTTTGCTGAAAAGGCGCTCGACGACTTCGTCAAAGGCACCTTTCAGGATTTTTCGTTTGCTGCGCTGAAAGTCGCTCGGGGGAGGGCGGCTGCGAAAGGCTTCAACCGCTGTGGAAAATGATGTTGCCATTGTTACCTGCTGAGAAGTTTTAGACTGCGGGTCTACGATCAACGAAAGAGAAGCGACATACACTTAGTGACCTCGAATGGAATATGAGCGAATAAATAGAAAAAGCTGAAGCCGCGCCTGTTGACGCACGTAGCTGGGCTCATGGGCTGTGATTTCGTGGGCAAAATGCCATATCAAACAAGGTCTTGGGCGGAAGGAACGTCCAACAGTCTATCAATCACGAGCGCGTCAATAATGAGCCATGAATGGAAATTAACGCGCGACTAAGAAGAATTTAACTCTTCCCCTGCTGATTTAAATGACGATACCAAGGCCAACCAACATCACCCAACTAATCTCTCGCATCACTCCAGAGTCTCAATAAATCCATGCTTAATAGTCCATCTCTCCCGCCACGAGAGTTTTCGAGGCACGACTAGCTCAAGCTTTCTGTCCTGTTTGCCGGAGCACACCATTGTCAGTAAAACTTTCCAGTTCTTGTCAAGCGGCTATATGTATAAGTAGTTCCACTTTTGTGCCAAAGCTGGATTGAATTGCCTTCATTACTTACCGTCTTTTTGAACTTAAAATTCTGCATATGAAACATCCTATACAGAACTACAAAGACCCTCTCACCATCCACGTGCTTGGACAGCTTTATCTCGTACCGTGGGCCTCTAATGCTTTCGTCGTCCCAGTTTTCCTGGTCCCAGATAACGTAGTCGCTCATGATAGACAAGTATGGATTGAGTACGTAGACGACTTAGTGCCCCGAGGCGCGTAGGATGTCGGGGGGACTTCGTTTACCGGTACGCTTTACTCTTAGGGTCGGTGTCAGGGAAGAATATTCGAGGCTCGATGCAGTTTAACTTCCAATTTGAGTACGACTATCCTTTAGCGGATATCACGCAGGTATAAGTAACAGAAGAACTGCCCCTGCCTGCCGTTGACAATTGCGTAGAGGGTTTTGCGGCAATAATGAGTGTCGGCACTCTTATATCAAGTTGGTAACAGAGAAAGAGGACTATCAGCAAAATTTTCTTTGTGCTCATTGTCATAGCTTTGAGGCCCATGGCTTTGAGCTTTGTTGAACATGAATATCGTGTAATTTGGCAATCTTGGGAGACGGCTAGTTTAAAAGAAGAAGCATGCTCATTTGTACGGGCAGTATACTCCAGTCAGCGCCCGTCTATCCCGGCTCGGGCGATGTAATGCTATAAACAATTAGAGGGCATATACAATAAAGGCGGAGCAGAAAAAGAGAGTGCTGAGATTCCAGCAGGAGAAACAATGCTCATTGTTGACGCGGATCGTCTGTGGATTAACGCTCAAAGCTTTCTCCCAAGACATTGTTCAGCTGAACTCTGAACCTCCATGAACACAAGCAAGACCTTGATGAACGGTGATGACCACCACCACAATATCCAACTGTCGGAAATATACTCTGTCACTTACAAATATACGGCTGTCGTACCCAAAGATTTGCTTTCCCTAGCTTTCCTTCCCACTGCGCCACGCCGCTTACCCTCATTACCTCACCCCTGCATCCGGCGTCCAAGTCTCCTCACAGCTATGGTCTTTGTTTTTTTCTCCCTATATTGTTGCAGATTTCGTCGACCTCCACGTTGGGGATTGTACTTTTTGGCACGCATGTAGATCTTCTTCCGTGATATTTTCCGGGATGGTAACGTCGTAAAAGGTCTCTCGGGTCGAGCTTCTCTGCGAAGATGCCTTTTGCAATCTTGTTAGTATTTCTCTCCTGAATGAAACGTTGAGCAGATCAACATAAAATGATACTGACTTCAATTTTATAACGTCCTTTGCACTTCTCCTCCAGAAATGTCTTGACCTGGTCCATGTCCATCTCGATCGTCGAGTATTGATGAGTAGAACTCATGATGTGTGACTTGCTTGAGTAAGCGGTGAGATATGTGAGGTGCCTTGGGTGTGGATTGGAACTATTCCAGTGCTGATGTTGTCTGAGAAACACATGGTCAAAAGATATCCGTGACAAGAACCGAGCATCCAGGTGAATTCCTATAATTCTTTAGGTAGTGTTTGTTTCTCCACGATCTGGCGTAAATACAACCTGGCGTAAACTATTTACGAAAAAAGCTCGGGCTATATCGTTCATGCGGCGTATCCCTATCTGTACCCCCCTTTGCGCCTATATTTTACGAAAGAATCGTTTGTTCTATGTATATATTTATAGAATGGTGTATTATTTACATTTATTATTGCTTCCTAGTATTTATATTACTTTATAACGTTCCGGTATATTACCGTTTATTATTAATATTTATCGTAATTTCCTAGAGTTTATACTATTTCTTAGTGTTTATATTGCCCCTTATTAATAAAAGGAAATTAATATTTATAACGATAATATAATATAATTGTCGATAGCGTTAATAAATTATAAGAAATTTAGATTATATATATAAATAATATTAAACTAATTAATAAAGTTGATTATCTATTTCCCTTTGTTTTATTATATTTTACTTTCTTTATTTACTCATTTATTATTTCTATTGATAATTATTATTTTTTATTTATATTTAATTATATTTTTTAAGCGTAAAATTACTTCTAATTCCTTTAGTAATTTTATAATCTTTAAATTTAAACGTTTACGCGAGAAGAAGACCCTTAGGGCTTTTAAAATAATTAATATAGCCTTTCCTACCCCCCTAAATATTAGTAATAAAATTTAATATATTAAGAAAATAATAGAAAGGTATAAAAATAGTATATTTAATTTAGGTAATAAGAGTAATAATTACGAGAGCGAGGGGATTACGGAAGTAAAGTCTATAAAGAAGGGAAAGGTTTAAAAGGGAAAAGTTTAAAAAAGTAAGGTTTAGAAAGGAGAGTTTTAAGAAGCCTAGGATATTAATAATAAAGAGGAGGAATTTAATAAGGACGAGGAAATTAAAGAGGAAGAGGAATTTAATAAAAACGAAGAAGCTAAGGAAGAGGAAATTGAAAATGAGGAAATTGAAGATGAGGAAATTAATAGTAAGGTCCCTATTTAGAAAGAGGTCCTTATTGAGAAGGAAGTTCTTATTAAAAAGGAGGTCTTTATTAAAAAGGAGGTTTTTATTAAAAAGGAGGTTTTTATTAAAAAGGAGGTCCTTATTAAAAAGGAGGTCCTTATTGAGAAGGAGGTCCTTATTTAATATAAATTTAGTTAAGCTCTTAATAATTTTTATAAAGAATAATTTATTAATTTTAATAAGGAGATATTTAGTAATTTTAATAGGGAAAACGAAAACGAAGACGAAAATAATAATCCTCTATTAATTATAAAAGAATTGAAAAAGGTGGCGAACAATTTAAACATTACTATAAAAGTATTTATTGAGGCGAAGAAGGCAATTAAATCGACGAAGGTTATTAAAGCGAAAGTTATTAAAACGAAGGAGGCTATTAAATCGATAAAAGCTACTAAATCGAAGGAAGTTATTAAATTGAAGAAGGTTAATTCTAAAAATAAATCCGAAAATATTCTTTATAAAATTAAATTATATACGTTTAAACTATTTTTTAACTAAAATAATAATTTGAATAATAATATTTATATACCCGTTACCTATAAGAAAATATTCATAAATTTACGGAAAATTTACGATAAAGAGGTTTTTAAAAAGTATAATTTCGTTAATTATTAAAAGGTTAATAAAATAATTACGGGTATTAAACGGGTTTTTAAATATTAGGAATTTTTAAATAAATATTTAAGTATAGGGTATTACGAGTAAATTAAAATATACGAATTCGACGATTAGAAACCGATTATCGTAATTAATCCCCTTCTTTTATTTTTATAGGGTATTATAATTAATTTTTAAATTTAATTAAATAAAAATTAGGCTTAATTTAAAAATAAGCCGTTACCGTTCTATAACCTTTATATATAGCTTTAATCTATTATTATTAATATAATAAATTAAAATATTATTAATACTGTTAATATTTTTATTATTTTAATTAAAGCGTTTTAAGAAAAGTAAGCGATAAAGATACTTTATACGAAGGTTATTAATATTATAAATCGTATAGTATAAAATATATAAGCGAATAACGAATTTGCCTTCGAAGCGATATAAACGAAGATTAATTTATATAATTAATTGGGTATTATATTAAAATAATATATAATAGCGATAACGGCGGTAAGGGCGATAGAAATAATAGAAGTAAAGTCGGATTCGTTAGATAATTCTTAATTATTTTCCACTAATAAGGATATTCGTCCCGAAGAATATTATATATAAAAAATTATAAAGATTTTTACTAATAAATATAATATATAAAGCCTATTAAATTTAATTATAAAGTTCGTTAAACGGTAGGAATACGTATTTAAAATTAAATCCTTCGTATTAATATTTAAATTTATATACAATATATTCGTTATTTAAAAGAATAAAAACTTTAAAGAAATTTTTTTATAGCGTAGGGAGGAGAAGGAGGAAGAGGAATATACCTAGGCTTATTATAATAAAAAGGAATAGGAATAGTAATAGAAATTTAGCGAATTAGCCGCTAAATATTAATAATATATTAATTTTCTTTTTACGTTTTCCATTCCTATTAATAAATAAGCTTTTACGTTTGGGTTTGGGTTTAATTTTAAATTTAATTCTAAATTTAGTTCTAAGTCTAGTTTTAGGTCTGGTTTTATTTTTTATTTTCTTATATTTTCTCTTCCTCTTAACGGGTAAGCTTTTAATTCTAATTTTAACCTTCGTTAATTAGAGTTTTATATATAAATAATAAAGATATTATTTATCGTTAGGGCTTTTTATTTTCCGCTAAGAATTTATTAATTTATTTAAAAGAGACGCCGAGGTTTTTTTTATAAGCGTTTTTGCGTTGTTATTCTAATTTTTATTATTATTATTCTTGGAGGGAAGGAGATTTTCGTCGATAGTAATCTTAGTATTATAATAAGTACGTTATTTATTATTAGGGCTTTTTACCTTCTATTAAGAATTTTATTAATTTATTCGAAGGAAACGCCGAAGTTTCTTTTATAGGCGTTTTTACGCTATTATTATTAAGAGGAAATAAAATAGTAGTATATATTTATTCGGCTTATTAAGGAAATAAGTATATTATTTAATTATATTATTATTATTTTCGGGAAATAGGAAATTTAAATTAATATAATATTATTACGGCACTAAATTATCGGCAACGCTCCCCAGGCGTCTTAACACCGAACCACCAGCGGAGTACAATCGTGCCTACAGTCATATCTCCACTTTACTTATATATATAGCCCAAAAATAGAATTTTCGCTACTTTCTCTCGATTTTCTCCTCTTCGTACAATAATATATCTTTTCTAAGCCTCTATTAAATCAGTATCGTAATAATTTATTATACCTTTTTATAATTAATAATTTAACGTTTATTAAACGTTTCGCTTTAATTAATTTATAAAAACGGTACCGATTTTTTTTAATTAAGCTTTATCGAACCCTTTTTTATAAAATCCTTTATCCTTTTTATTAATTATTATTTCGACCGAATATTACCGACCTTTTACTAATTTTATAATTAAGTATTATTAATTTTTTTCCGCTTTTACGCCCATTTAAACCTAAATTTAATTTTAATTATAAACTTAAATAGCCCTAAAACGTCCGGCGTAAATACCCTAGGCCCTAATTCCAATAGTAAATAATAGGCCTTCGCTATTAATTTTTTTCCTTCCTATAATTAATTTTATATTAATACCGCTATTTACGACCTATAGGACGACCTTTTTCGCTTTATAAGCGTTATAAAGGCGGATCCCGAATTCTTCTCCTAATTCCGTACTTATTTCGACGTTATTAAAGCCTAATTTAACTGCGCTTAAAACTGCGTTTATAATATTTAAACCCAAGCTATAATAAATTTTAATATAATTTCCCGCTCCGAAACCCAATTTCGTAACCGTATTACCGAATTCGTTTAGGAAGTTATTAAAGTACGGAGGTAAACCGATTAAATTCTCCTCCGCGTTTCCGAATTTGAGGCCGCCGTCCGTTTTTAAACTATTCGGGCCGATATAGCCGATTAGCGAATTAACGTTACCCAATTTAAAGCTAATTAACGTATTATTAAAATTACGTCCTAAATTCGCTAATACGTCGCTAATTAAGTTAATTTTTAACCCCCGTCCATCGCTTTTCTCTTTTTATCCCCTTCTTTATTTAACCGTACCCGCGGCGCCGAGCCCCCTATCTTTATTAGCGCCGAACGTTCCCTCGCGAAACGACAGGAGGAATATATTAATTAGAAGTTTCTCATTAATATCAAACTCGCCATCGACCACGCCGCCTACCTAATACCTACCGACCGGATCCTCTATATCTCCCAACGCCTTTCCGGCGACGCTTTTATACGTGTTCGCTCTAAGGTCGACGCGGTTATTTTGACTTCTTTCTTTTAATATTCCGATAATCTTTTTTTTAATATTAGATAACCTTTTTTCAATATTCTAACGAATTTTTTCACAATTTTTGGATATTTTAAGACGAAATTCGGAATTTATTTTCCTCTTTAATAATATTGAGAATACTAATAATTCTACCCTTTACCGGCTATTTCCTAATTTATTACTATCGATATCATTATTTAGAATATTAGTACTACTATTTAGAATATTAGTATTATTATTTAGAATATTAATATTATTATCCTTATTAATAATAGTAATACTACGATATTAATAATACCCTTAATTATTAAGAGTAGCTATTTAGTAAATTAGTAGCCTATATTTTAATAATAACTTTACAAAAATAGTTATTTAATAATTTAATAATAATATTACAATATTAATAATAATACCCCTAATTATTAAAAATAGTTATTTAGTAATTTAATAGCCCGAAGACGATAAAAACGAATTTAATATCGTTTCTTAATTACTTTATTTTATAATTATCCCACTATTTCTAACGATTATTAAAATAATTACGTCGTTTCTATTTTGCTAATAACTTTCGAATTATATTTCTTAATTATTTTATTTTATATAGTTATTTTACCGTTTTTAACGATTATTAAAATAATTACGTCGTTTCTATTCCGCTACGTTAAAGTCGTTACTAAATTTGCCGCTAAATTCGCTATTAAATTTTATCGATTTTAATTTTTACGATTTTTTAAATATTTTTATTATTATTAAATTCCTATAACTTAATTTACGAATATATTTCCCGCTAAAATATTATTATCCTTTAAATTATTTTTATAAATTAGGTTACGCTAAAGCGCCTATTACCTTTAAACTTCTTAAAATACTCCCTTTAACGCCAGTAATTCCCGCATTTTAAAATTCAATTCTAAATAATTAATTTCCTAATACCCTAATTCCTCGGTTAATATTGATATTAGGGTAATAATCCGGATAAATAAAATAAATTTAAAGAAATTTTATAATTATTTTATAAAAATCGAATTAATACCCTAACTCTTCCGTCGATACTTATATTAGGGTAATAACCCGAATAAGTAAAATAAATTCGAAGAAATTTTATAACTATTTTATAAGAATTAAAGAGGAGTTTAAAAATCCTTTAATTCGCTTACGTATTAATACGCTAATATATTAACGTATTAATTTCTATGAATATAATTTTAATAAACGCTTTTTATTTCCCCTCTTATTAGCCCAAAATAAATATTTATTTTAAATAATTTTAATAACCTCTTTTTAATATATTCCGCCCTATGATTTTTAATAATTATTAATTTATTATATTTTAATAGGGTTTACCTCTAAAATATTATATCCGACTTAAATATAATTAAATTCGATTACTTTTAAACGTTAAAGAACGAAATTCTATAGGTTAGCCCTACCGAAAATAGTAACTATTTATTTACGAATTATATTTAAAGTGTAAGAATATATACCCAATTACGATCTTTATATAGTAAAATTCCCCGTTCGAAAAATTTAATAGATTTCTACTTTTATTAAAAGGGGCGTTATACCCAATTACGCTCTTTATATAATAGAATTCGTATAGCATTAATAATTATTATTAATGTTACGGCACCAAATTATCGGCAACGCTCCCTAAGCGTCTTAGCACCGAATTATTAGCGGAGTATAGTCGTGCCCACAATCATATCTCTACTTTATTTATATATATAGTCCGGGAGTAGAGTTTTCGCTACTTTCTCCCAATCTTTTCCTCTTCGTATAATAATACGTCTTTTCCAAACCTCTATTAAATTAATATCGTAATAATTTATTATACTTTTTTATAATTAATAACTTAACGTTTATTAAACGTTTTGCTTTAATTAATTTATAAAAACGGTATTAATTTTTTTTATATAAACTTTATCGAACCCCTTTTTACGAAATCCCTTATTTTTTTTATTAATTATTATTTCGACCGAATATTATTAACCTTTCGCTAATTTTACGATTAAATATTATTAACTTTTCTCCGCTTTAAGGCCCGCTTAAATTTAGATCTAATTTTAGTTATAAATTTAAATAACTCCGAAACGTTTAATACGGATACCCCGGGCCCTATTTCTAATAGCGAACGATAAATTTTCGCTATTAATTTTTTTCCTTTTTATAATTAGTTTTATATTAATATTACTATTTACAATTTGCGGAATAACTTTTCTCGCTTCGTAAATATTATAAAAGTAAATTCCGAATTTTTTTTTCAATTTTGTATTTATTTCGACGCTATTAAAATTTAATTTAATTACGTTTAAAATTACATTTATAATATTTAAATTTAAATTATAATAAATTTCAATACCGTTATTTATTTTAAAATTTAATTTCGCGGTTATATTATCAAATTCGTTTAGGAAGTTGCCGAAATATAAAAGTAAATTAATTAAACCCTTTTCCGCGTTTTTAAATTCGAAGTTACTATCCGTTTTTAGACTATTTAAATTAACATAGCCGATTAGCGAATTAATATTATTTAATTTGGGGTTAATTAATACGTTATTAAAATTACGTCCTAAATTCGTTAATATATTACCGATTAAATTAACCTTTAATTTTTATTTATTAATTTTTTCTTTTTATCCTCTTTTTTATTTAGCCGTACTTATAGTACCGAGCCTTTTATTTTTACTAGTACCGAACGTTCCTTTACGAAATAATAAAAGGAATATATTAATTGGAAATTTCTTATTAGTATTAAATTCGTTATTAATTACGCCGTTTATTTAATATTTAATAACCGGATTTTTTATATTTTTTAACGCTTTTCCGGCGACGTTTTTATATATATTTATATTAAAGTCGATACGGTTACGGCCTCTTTTTAGAATTTTATTATTTAATTTATAAATTTTACCGATTTTTAGGATTTTTTTAAATAGTTCGATCCGTATTATATCATTTTCGATATTTATATTAAAGTAATTTAGGAAATAAATTATTTATAATAGGGTACCTTTCCTTTTACCGATTTTATTTTTACGTTTATTAAATTCGCCGATTTTTATAAATTTAATATTCGCCGTTATATCGACGCTTTTAAATTGAAAATTAATAAACGCTTTTAAAATATTTTTGTTAATATTATTAGCGTTAATTACCCGGCTTTTAACGATTTTGAAAATTAAATAAATTTACTTTACGAATTTATTATTAATTTATTAAACGTTAATTATTACGCCGGCGTTTTATTATTTACCCTTATTTAACCTACCGGCGACTTTATAATTTTTAATAAAATTTTTACCCTTACGGAGAAATTTAATAACTTTATTTCTATGGAGGAACGAACCCACTATAGGGTAGAGGGCTTATATATATATTATAGCGGGGTTAGTTATTATATTATAATTTATATAATTAAAACGAAATATAAGGTTTAAACCCTTACCCCCGTTTAAAACTCTCTAATTTCGACGCCGACGCTTAAGGCGGGAAAAATTTAATTTCTAATAAAAGTCGCCGTTAAAAGCGTAATATAGAAGAATTAAAAGATTTATATTTATATTTTATAGGATTAAATATTAATTTTTCTTTTTTAAATTCTATTCGCTCTAATAACGTTCCCGAAATATTATATTCTATAATAATCGATTTTAGGTATTCGCTAATAAATTTTATTAATTTTTCTTTCGTATAACGTTATACTCTCTTTTTAATACCTTTTTACCATCCTCGTACCTTTTATTTAGCCGACGGTTATAAAAGTAATTTTATTTTTTATATTTATATTATATTTTATTTCATTAATTTTTTTATAAATTGTTTTACTCTTTTTATTTAATTTCTTAATAGTCCCGATATTACTTTTAATTTCCTTTAATTAAGAAAGTATAATTTTATTATAGATTAATTATAAGGTATTATAAATTTCTTCGGTTTTATCGCTAAGGAAATATTTTTATTTCTTTCGCTTTCCGTCGAAAACGTATTAGACCTCCCCCTACCGATTATAGCCCTTCCGATATTATTAAAAATTAAATTTATATTCCGAAATTTAACCCGGCCTTTTATTAAATTACGAAAATCTCGCCGCCGTTCCGCTTCCCCCCGTTATATTTTAAAAGTTTATTTTCGCCCGAATAGCTATAATTAATTATAGGATATAATTATTTATTTATTATTTATTTTTAATTTTATTTTAATATATAAGGAATTTGGAAAAAGGTTTTTAAATATATTTTTAATTAATTTTACTGCTTTATTAAAATTATAATACTTCTTCCCGGTATTAATAGTAATTCGCCGATAATTATAATCCCGCTCCCCGACCTTAACCCCGAAAATTTTAATTAAACCTTTAACGATTTTAATAATATTATATTTCGTATAGTACTCGCTAGTTAATTTATACCTATCCCCCTTTACCGGTTTTTAATTAATTATTGGAATTAAATAATAGAATAATTATAATTTTAAACCGTTTCGGCGGAAGATATTTAGAAATATTTTAATAGAAAGTTAGCGTTTATTTATATAAAAATTATTAAAATTTTACTAAAATACCTTTACTACTTTTAAAAAACTTTTAACCCTAAAATTATAAAAATAATACCGCTTTATTACCCCTTCGACTATAAAATCAATTTCGTCCTTAATTAAACCCCCTTATATTATTATTTACGTTTTATATTTTAAAAAGAATTTTACATTATATTTAAATATTTAAACGATTATTTAGCCTCCGGTTTTATCCATTTAAATTCGTCCTTTATAATTATTTTTATACTCCTAGCCCGAAAATTAGGGGGTAATATACGAATTTATATCGATTACTATAAATTAAATAATATTATAATAAAGAATAGATATCCTATTCCTGTTATTTATAAAATAATTAATTCCCTTTATAAAGTAAAGTAATTTAGTAAATTCGATATCATTATAGCCTTTAACCGTTTATATATTACCGAAAATAATAAGTAAAAGACCGCGTTTATTATTAAATTTAATTTTTTCGAATATTTTATAATAAATTTCAGTATAATAAACGTATTAACGTCGTTTTAATATTATATTAATTATATTTTATTTAATATTTTAAATAAATATATTATAGCCTATTTCGACGACGTATTTATTTATAGCGGAATTAAAGTAGAATATAAACGTTATTTCGAAAACGTTATAAAGAAATTTATAAAAGTAAATTTAATTATCGATATTCGGAAATACGAATTTTATAAATATAAAATAAAATATTTGGGGTTTATTATTTCCTACGATAATTTATATATAAATCCCGAAAAGGTTAATATTATTATCGACTAGGGTATTCTAAAAATTTTAAAGGATTTTTAATATTTTATTAACTTCGCGAATTTTTATTATAAATTCATTAAAAGCTTCTTTAAAATCGTTTAACCCTGTATAACCCTTATATTTTATAATAAATAAATTAACCTTATATTTAAAATTGTAATTATAGTATTTAAATATTTAAAGAATACTTTTATTTCGGCCCTTATCCTTACGTATTATTACCCTAAATATTAAACCGTTATCGAAATTAACGTTTTAAATTAAGCGTTTAATAATATCCTTTCTTAAATTAATAAAAAAAGGAAACGCTACTTTATTACCTTCTTTTTATTTAAATATTCTTTAGCCGAATATAATTACGAAATTAATAATAAAAAATTCTTCGCTATTATTAAAGCCTTCGAAAAAGAGCGCCCCGAATTTTAAAAAGTTAAGGATACTATCGAAATTATTATTAATTATAAAAACCTTTAATATTTTATAACGACGAAACTCCTTAATTAATAATAAATTTAGTAATCCGAATTCTTTAATAATTTTTACTTTAAAATTATATACCGCCCGGGCGCTTATATTATTATCCTTAATACTTTTTCCCAATTACCTAAAAATACTTTAATAAATAAATATAATTTCGGCGACAATTAAGTAACGAATTATATATATATTTTATTACCGAAGGAAAATTAAATTAAAGATTTAAATTTTAATAATAATAGCGGTAATAATAATAAATAATTTATAAAGGTCTTAATTTTCGATACCGAATTATTAATCGATAATTATATTAACGTTATTTATTTCGTTTTATTTAATTCCCTTATAATTATTTCTTATTTTTAAAATTCTAATTATAAAAAATTCTTTAAACGTATTAAAAAATTTATAAAAGTTATTATAATAAATTGTAAAATTTTTTACGGCCGGATTTTAATTAATAAATAAATTTTTATCCTCCCCTATAACGAGACTCGCTTCTAAATTCTCTAATATATTTATAATTTAACGCTTAATAATTATTTAAATTATTTTAAAATTTATAATTTCGTTTAATAAATTTATATTTAACCCAATTTATTTAAGGACGTAATTACCTTCGTTTAGAATTATTATTTCTACGCCTAAATTAAGAATTTTAATTTTATACCTTTAAATTTATTCGAATTTATACCAATCCTATTTCGCTAATAGTCCGACTTTTTAATAAATTTTATCGGCCCCCTTCCCGAAATTAAGAACGGCGGGAAGACGTATATTTATATTATAATAATTATCGATTATTTAACAAAAATACGGTATTACGTCCCCGTTTATAATTTAACCGCTAAGGAAATCGTTAATATTTTCCTCCGTAAAATTTATTATTTATATAATACTTTTAATTTTATTATTTCCGACCGCGGCCTTTAATTTATCGCTACTTTTTAGCGGGAATTTTATTAATTCCTTAGCGTTTAATAGAAATTCTCTTTATCCGCCTATTTAAAAATTAATAACTAAATAGAAATTATAAACGTTTATATTAAATAATATTTATATACTTTCTATTCTTATTATTAAAACGATTAATTTACCTAATTACTTTTTATTAAATTCGTAGTAAATAATTACATTTTAAAAATTATAAGCCTCTTTCCGTTTTTTATTAATTATAATTAATACCCGAAAATAAATACCAAACCTTTTTAACGTTTTAACGCCCCTATATTATTAATATAATCTTAGGAGCTATTCAACGGTCGGGTAATTAAAGAATACGTAAATTATATTACCGCTGAAGCCTATTTATTTATAAAGGAGGTTTAAAAAAAATAAAAGCGTTACGCCGATATTTATAAATTAAACGTTTTAAAATACGTAATTAGGGATAAAATTTAAATTAATATTAAATATTAAGATTAAAGCTACTTATCCCCTAAATTAATTAATAAATAAATAAACTTATTCGTTATTAAAAAGGTATACCGCCGGGTAATTACCTTTATTATAAATATAATATATAAAATCTTTTTCGTTTTCTATACTTCTTTCGTCCGATTTTATTAAAAGGGTTTACCCGGTTAAGAAATTTTTAATAAAACCTTTAATTAATAAATAAAGGGCGTTATCGTTTTTAAAATAATTTTTAATAAGGAAGAGTAATATTTCGAATGTATTTTTAATTCTATATAATCCCTAAAGGGTAAATTACTTTATAGGATTAAATAGCCCCGATTTTACCCGTTAGATTAGCGCCCTATAAAGGATTTTTAAATTAATATAAGCAATATTTAAAATTTTTATATTAAATACCTATATAAATTTAATTTTAAATTTAATAGGATTTCGAAACCAACGCCGGTAAGAATTAAATAAAGCCCCGAAGGGATATAGCGCAATTAATAGTTCGCTTAAATTTAACCCGAATTTTACGTATAGATTATAATATATTCCTATAATCTTTTACGTATAAATTATAATACGCTCCTACAGTTTCTTCTTACGGTTTTAGTTTATAAATTATATCATTATATTATTTAGGCCTTAAACTTTATTTTTTTTAATATTTTTATATAGCGGAATATAGTAATAAAGTTATATTTTTATTATCGTTTTCCTACCAAAGTATTATACTTTTATTAAGAGGTGGTCTATTCGTACTATTAGAAACGTCTTGTCGGACTGTGGTCCAAAAAAATAAAATAAGGTAAATAAATTGTAGTTTAACGAAACTAAAATGTTTAAATATAAAAGGTATATCGGAATTTTTGTCATTTTCTATATTATATTATAGGGGTCCTACGGTAGAGCGAGGCCTACGTTAAAGCCTACTATCTATAAAGATTGAGAAATGAAAATTTCCCTTGTTTAAAAAATGTATAAACTAATTTAAGACAAGATAGTGGACGCGGCAAATTTTGAGACTATCTTTATAAAATTCAGTAAAATCTGCTCTATATTTTATACCCACTTTCCTCCTTATTATTAATTTCCTCGGCCAAAAAAAGTTGAAGATATTTTTGGACTACAGTCCGATAAGACGTTTCTAACAGTACGAATAGACATCCTCTTTATTAAATATTTTTTATTAAAATTTATTATTTCCGAAGCGAAACTTCGACGTTTTGCCGGCTATTTAAACGAAAATTTATATAAGGAAGTTATTTATAACTTATATAATTTCCTCTTCCTAATATTCGGGATCGGTATTTTTAGCGGCGCTATATATACAAATTATTTCCGTTTCGATTACGTTATAAAAGCGCTTCTTAATAAGAAATTAAATTACTTAATTAAAGTCGCTCTAAATAAAGCGTATTAATTAAATTTCTTTCTAATATTAATATTTATATATAAGAATATTTATAGCAAAATATTTAAAAGCCGACTATATTAAGGCCTAAATACGCTTATTAGCGATTTTTTTAATAACGGCGCACTATAGAATAATTAATATTATATTATATTTTCGCTTACCCCCCAATAGTATACTTACGGTATTTTTAATAGCTTTCTTAGAGTTTAAAAATTTAAATTCGGCCTTAATAACCGTTTTAATAATATCGAAGTATATTAAGAGATTTTTAATAGCGATTATAATACGCGTACGTAATACTTCCCTTTAGATAAAAGTTCTATTAGCGTTATATTTTTAACATTTAATTAATTAGCGAATTAATATAGCGATATTAATTTTATCGCTAGCTATTAAGATAGCGGGCTTATTTTATTAGTAAAACGCTAATTAAAAAAAAAAAAATTAAATTCACTTCGTCGCAATTCTTTTTATAATTAATACACTTATAGTATTTTTTTTTCTTATTTAAAGGGTAGAAGTATTAAAACGCTACGGGAACGTTATTATTTAAAATAATATTTTTAATAATAGATTTTAAATAAATTATATAATTTATACCTTTAATAGGAATTGCGTTAAAATCCTTACGAGGGCAACGGCGAGGAGGTATAATAATATTAAAGAAATGCGTAAAATTCTTGAAAAATTTACTTTATTATAAACGAAGAAAGAGTATTTATTACGTAAGGAATTTAGGGAACATTAAAATTGCGCTAATAAAAGTTATAAAAAAAAGGGAAAGAGAGAAAGAGAATTTAAAGGTTTAAAAATTTAATGAAGGAAGGAGGGGAAGAATTATAAGCCTATATATTATTTTAATTATCCGGATTCGGCTTAATATAATACTATTTATAACCGCTATAGTAAATAATTATTAAAATTTATTATACTTATTTCAATACGCGCGATAGTACGGGCTATTCGTTAACGTTACGCCCGTAATTTATTATTTAGCTTATAAGGGTATTAATATATTAATTTTATTAATAATTGAGGTTAATTACGTTTTAGACCCGGGGGTATTATTATAGTACTAAATTATTAGTAACGCTCCCTAAGCATTTTGGTACTAAATTATTAACGGAATATAATCGTATTTACAATTATATTTTTACTTTACTTATATATATAGTCCGGGAGCAGAGTTTTCGTTGCTCTCTCCCGATCTTCTCCTTTTCGTGCAATAATACGTCTTTTCTAAGCCTCTGCTAGATCGGTATCGTAACAATTAGAAAAGGTCCTTAATATAAAATATTAATATAATACCTTTAAAGCATTATAATTAAATTAATACCGAAGATAGCAATTAAATAATTATTTCCCCTACTATAATTTATAGTATTTTAAATTTTAATTAATTTCCTTTTTTTACCGAAGATAGCAACCGGATAATTATTTCCTTTATTATAATTCGTAATATTTTAAGTTTTAATTAATTCCCCTTTTCTCTTAAAATAAGTTAATCCCCCTTCTTTCCTAAAATAAGCGGTAGCCCTCTTCGTTCGAAAAATTTAATAAAATTCTATACCTTTATTAAAGGGAATATTATATTTACCTTTATTAAAAGGAATATTATACCCGGTTATATTCTTTATACGGTAGAATTCGCGTAACGTTAATAATTATTATTCTTTATTTAAAGAATTTAATAGAATTTATTATTAAAATTATAATAACGGATAAGGATAAATTAATAGGCCTAAAGCCTCTTTTTAGTAAGTAAATTGCCCTTCTTTTATTTATCCTTCTCTTTCTCCTTCTCTTTCTCCTTTTCCTTTTCCTTCTCCTTTTCCTTTTCCTTTTTCCTCTCTTTCTCCTTTTCTTTCTCCTTCTCTTTCTCCTTCCCTTCCTCTTCTTTTTCCTTTTCCTTTTCCTTTTTTAATTCTAATTTCTATTTTAGTTTTTATTCTAATTCTAAAGTTTGTTTTAATTCCTAATTTTAAATTTAATTTTTTATTATTTCGATATAAATATCCTTTTTTTTAAATTGGACGTTCTATATTCCGTTTTTTTTAATTCTTTCCTATTTTTTTTCTTAACCTTTTTATTTAATTCAAACTACCTTTTACTAAATTTTTCCAAAACTTCCCAATCTTTTTTCTTTATAATTAATTTCTTCTTTTTATTTTACTTTTTTACTAAAAAAAATAAAAATATTAACAATTATAATTAAAAAAATAGAAGAATAAGAAAAAAAATCCTACGAATACTATCGATATTAATATTAATATTTATATTATTATTTAGAATATTAATATTATTATTCAGAATATTAATATTAGTATTATAAATACTAGTATTAATATTATCCCTATCGATAATAATAATAGTAACCTTTTAGTAATAATTTATTAATAATAGTAGTAACCTTTTAATAGTAACCTTCTAGTAGTAATTTCCAAATAGTAACCTCTAAATAGTAACCTTCTAATAGTAACCTCTAAGTAATAACCTTCTAATAGTAACTTCCTAATAGTAACCTTCTAATAATAACCTTCTAATAATAAACCTCTTAATAATAATAGCGGCCTTATTAGCTGATTTCTTAAGCCCGAAAGAGCCCGCCGATAATAAATTGGTTATTAATTAAAAAGTTACTAAACGAAAATAAAACTTACTTTAAGACTTTTAAAACGCTATTTCTCTCTTTCGAATTTGCTATAAATTATTAGATGAAAATAAGATTTACTTTAAAACTTTTAAGGACGTTATTTCTCTTAGGAGTTTCTACTAATTAAGAAGTTATTAAATAAGAATAAAATTTATTTTATTTCTCTTTCGAATTAGTTATAAAGCCCGAAGGAATTCTTGCGTATAATATTTAAAAATTATATTTCTTTCAAGAATTTCTATTAATTAAAAAATTATTAAACGAAAATAAAACCTACTTTATTTCTCTTTCGAATTAATTATAAAGCCCGAAAGAATTTTTACGTATAATATTTAAGAATTATATTTTTCCTAAGAGCTTTTATTAATTAAAAAGCTATTGGACGAGAATAAGGCCTACCTTAAAACTTTTAAGGACGTTATTAAAAGGTTATTTAACCTATTTTACGTTATAGGAGTATTTAAATCCGTTAAGGATAATAAAATTACTTTAATTTAATTAACGGTTTTAAAAAGAAATAAAATAAATATTATCTTATTATAACTATTTATCTCTATTTTCTACCCTTTTACTTTATTTCCTTTCTTAAAAATATATTAATAAATAAAATATACGCTTTAATTAATCTTCTTTAAAGCTATTCCTTTTTTTTAAAAAGGATAATAAAATTTCCTTATTTATTTACAATAGCCGTTAATCCTATAATTCCTACGTTATTTAGAATAACGCTATTATTTACGGGTGAATGGAAAATACCCGATTTTAATTTATATAGGGTCTAATAATTAATTTAATAACGGAAGGGGAAAGAATAGAGGTTATATTATTTTCTATCCGCATTTTGCTAATTTTTCTATATTTATTTAATAATTTTATCTTTTACCTATACTATACGGTTTTTTAACTATTTAACTTTATATTATAAAAAATCATTAAGGTTATTGGGTTTTTTATTTATTAACGTATTTATTAATTTACTTCTTAATTTATTTCCTAATTTATTAAATTTATAATTTAGGATTTAATTTCTCAATCGAATTCCCTAAATTATATTAGAAAATTCGTTAACGTAGTAGTATAAATAATAATTTAGGTTTAGGTTTCGATAGGATATTCGGGATTATAACGATAAATAGCCTATTTATAAATAAAAAACCCCTAAATAATTTCGATAATTATACGAAATTCGTTATATAACCGATTAAAAAATTCCTCCTTAAATACGTATTTTATAATTTTGAAGATAATATTAAATATTTTAATACGGTATCATTACCCTTTTATTATAATTAAAACCCGAATCGGTAAAATAAAATTACTTATTAGGAATTAAAAAGTCGTTATTAATAATAGCGGCGAAAATTCTACCGTTAATAGCCGAACGCTTCTAGCTAATACGGATATATATAAAGCGTTTTATTATATCGATTACGTTAAGGATATTTTAAAAAGGGAATTTCTTATAATTAATATAAACGGTTTATTTTTTTTTATTAATTTTAGTAAGGAAGTATATTTTATTGAAAGTATTAATATAATTCGTAAAGTATAGGAAATATTTACGAAATTCCGAAATTTTATTTAGTATTTTAAAAGGAGGAATTATTATGTTAATAAATACTAATTATAATAAGGATTTTATAATGTAATAGAAGATTTTGGTTTAAAGGTTAAAGATTATTTTAAATAGATTATTAATATTTAATATTTATTCATAAACGGTTTTTTTACTATAATAATAATATTAAATAATAGCTTTTATAACCTTACCCTAAATAAAGATTTCTAACGCTATTAATAATTTCGTCGTTATTCGAGTTTATATATTAGGCTTGAACCTACTTCGATTAATAAATACGCTATAGAATTCGTAGAACGTAATCCTAATTATTCGAAAATAGGTTTTAAATTTATAGTCCGGTATTTGATATAAAGCTTAAAGAATTCGCGTATAAAGTTCGGTATATTATATATTAAACTACTTTAAATTATTACGATGTAAAAGTATAATAATATATTAAGAATTAAAAGTTATAGCGAATATAAAAAGGGTTTATTATTATATTATTCGATTATTATTATTATTTTTAAAAAAGTCGTTAAGAAAAACGAAGGTAATAATATTAAGAAGGGTATTATTAAGAATTAAAGTATTAAAATAAATTCGAAAATGTTATGGGGTTGATGCCCGTGGCTGAGTCTGACTGGCACTGCCAGCCGTGCCGCCAGGCGGGCCGCCAGTCGCGGTCCTTGCCGCTACGGTAAGCGGAATAGCCCGTGCCCAATCCTCAAAAGGATAGTTAGCTAATACTGCCTAAAGGGCGCCTCCCTTCTTCCTTTTCCTCTTTATAGAACCTTATCGATTCGTTAAAACCCAGCATTTATACCAACTATATTATACCCTTTATATTAAATTCTACTAAGCTATAAAAAACGGATAGTAAAAGCAATTTTATAAGCGGAAGATTAGTAGCTTTAAGCGCGGTATTACGGTATTCTCGATATTATAGTCGGATTTAACGATATAAATATTAACGGTGAAGTGGAGTTTTACGACTCCTAAAACGGTATATTAAATAATAGTAATAATAGTGAAAGTTTAATTAAAAGTTTAATTAGAACCTTTAAAAATAGTACGACCTTTAGGGATTATATTAAATCCTTTTTATTTAATATTACTCTTATTTTTAATACCTTTATACTTTATTTAAATTTCGGAGCGATTAAATATTCTATTCGTAAAAAGAAATCCCTTTTTAAAACCCTAATTAACAATAATTCTAACGATAATACGAATTTAATTCTCTATTATAAAAAATAATTAGAATTTTTTAAATAGGACGGTTAATTTTATATTTTTAGGTTCTTTTTTAATAAATTCGTTACGGTATATAATAACGATATTAAATAAAAATTTTATAATAACCCGAATACCATTTAATATAAAATTATTAATACGTTCCCTACCGAATATAGTTAATAGTTAAAGGGATTTTAAATTACTGTAATTATATATAATAAAGAAGATTAGAAGATTTAATTAAATTCTTCGAATAGATTTATACGATTTTCAGTTTTCATTAAAATTAAGAAGCGGCCTTCGATAAATTTACCCGTATACGTTAAAAAGACGGCGAGTTATTTATTACCATTTTAGCGGACTTTAATAACGAAATATTTAAAATAAGCGGCTATTTATAGGAGAGTCCTATTAAGCTAGGTTATTTCCGCCGTGCTTTTAATAAAAAATAATATAATAAGATATTTATAATTACTTTCTTTAACGATTATTACGAATATTTTAAATAATTTTAATATTATATATTTAAATACGAATAAACGGCGGAATTTAAGGAAAATTACTATTAATATTAATATAATTAAAAATGTAAAATTAGAAGTAACGGATTTTATATCCCCGGCGTTATTTCTATTAATTGTTTTATTATTTTTTATATTTTACGTATTACCTTCCGTCTTATTCCTATAATTTTTACCTAATATTTAATCGACGTTAATAGAAATATTATTATAAGTATTATATATATAATTCGTAGTCGGGGCGGACGAAGTCGAAGCGGCTTTAATATAAGCGCTTTTACTTCCGCTTTTATTAAGCGTATTAAATAAATATTAAATAAAAAGTATTAATATTATTAGGATAATAATTTATATATATATTATAGCGTTTCCGGATATTGCGTTTTGGCTTATTTATACCAGCCAACCGTTCCCCTTTCTTTTAACGGAACATGTATTTAAGTTACTACTATTAAAGTCCTTCCGCTCTTAAAAAACGATAATAATAACGAAATTTATAATTCTACCCTTAAATAATAAGTAAAAATTTAATTCCGGTATAAAGTCGAACCCCGGAATTAAAAATAAAAATATTAAATAAAATGGAAGATTTTAAATCGGAAATAGAAGTAAAACTTATTTTAATTTTATTTATTATTAATAATTGTAATTTATTTTATATTTTCGTTAATAAGGGTTATTAATATTATATTACGATTAATAAAAAATTTATTAAAGAACTTTATATTTTAATTATTTTTATTCTATTTCGTATTATAAAAGGAATATTTATTAATATAAAAGGAATTTCTATCCAAAATATAATCCGATTTTTAACCGAAGTAAATAATTATATGTATTTTATTTACGCCTATATCGTCCTATTACTCGAATTCCTTATTATATTAGGTAAACCTTAATTCAAAATTATATAAATATATTCCGTCCCTTACGAAAAACGTTTATTTCTAAGCGTTATTAATTATTAAGTTCCTTATATTAAAGGAGAGTAGGTATTTAATATACCGTTTATTATTAATTTGAAGTTTATTATATATATTTTAGTTATTACTTTTATAAGTTATATTTGGAGGTTGAGGAATGAGTTCGGTAGCCGAATAATTGAAGAAATTATTTTTATAAATAGTTTATAAAACGTTAAAAAGGCGTTAAAATTAAAGAAAGTATATATTAAAGTAGAATTAAAAGCGAAAATCCTTGAGAAATATTATAATTTAATACTATTTTAAATAAAGGAGAATATTAATAAATTAAATCATTATTATCCCGGCGTAAATTATAAAATCGAAATTAAAAAGGATAAAGACGGTAAGGAATTCTTTATTTTATTTAAATTATTTCACAATATAATAAAGGAGGAATTCCTAATTTTTAAAAAAACGTTAAAGGATTTATTAAATAAAAGGTTTATCCGAATTAATAATTTAAAACGGGAGCCCTAATTTTATTTATATATAAACCCGGAGGTAAATTCCGCTTTTATTATAATTATTATATATTTAATACTATTATAAGAGCGGACCGTTACTTATTATCATTAATTAAAAATATATTCCGTATTTTAAAAGGAATAAAATAATATATTAAGGAAAATATTATATAAATTTTTTATAAAATTCGTATAATAGAAGGAAAGGAAGGAAAAATAGTATTTCGGATATAATATAGGTTATTCGAATAATTGATTATATTATTAGGTTAAATAGCGCGCCGGCTATATTTTAATAGTATATTAATTATATCCTTTATAATTATTTAAATTCGTTTTATATTATTTATATAAACGATATATTTATTTATTCCTTTAGCTCCTTAGAAAATTACGAATAAAAAATATATTTAATCTTTATTAAATTATTAAAAGCCGGTTTTTATTTAAATTTAAATAAATACGAACTTAATATAAAGAAAATTAAATATTTAGGTTTTATTATTTATATTGGCGTTGGCGTATAAGTTAACCCCGAGAAAATTAAAGCGATTTTAAATTAATTACCCCCTATTTTTTAAAAAAGTATATAGAATTTCCTAAAATTTATTAATTATTACCGTATATTTATTCTTTAATTTTCGAAAATAATTACTCCTTTATTAAAATTAATTTATAAAAGGGTTGCCTTTAAATAGATTAAAGAGTGCGAAAGCGCTTTCTAACTTTTAAAAATTTTATTTACGAGAATTTTAATTTTAATAAAATTCGACCCGAATAAAAAAACGTTCTTAAAGACGGATTATAATAAATTTACCCTAAGTGGAATTATTTTTTAAAAAATAAACGAAAATAATAAAAATATAATTTATAAAATTATAAATTTTTATTCCCGAAAGTTTAACCCTACTAAGTAGAATTACCTTATTTATAATGAAAAAATATTTATTATTATTAATTATTTAAAGTAATAATCGGCGGAATTATAAAGTTATAAATTATTTATTATTTTAACGACTTATTAAAATTTTAAATATTTTATAAAATTAAAGAGACTTTTAGAGCGGTAAATATAATAAGCGGAATATTTCTCCTAATTTAATTTTTAAATCGAATATAGGCTTAATAATGATAGAGTAATTCTTAACGCCCTTTTTCGACGAAATTAAAATATATTTATAAATTAGGACTATAAAGCGCGGAATATTTAAATAATATTAAATTCCGCTTTTAAAAATTATATTCCGTTCCGTATTTTAATAGCCTGGGTAATTTATTCGGGGAGGGAGGGTATAAATATATTTGAAAATTTAAATTTATAATAATTTTAATTATAAACGGAATTTTACGATTCTTTATATTAATAAGTAAAGGAAGCCGTCCTTTATAACGACCGCTATTTCGACCCGTCCTTAAAATTTAAAATCCAAATTGTAAATTATTTTATTAATTCCCTCGGCCGCCTTCGTTATTAAAATCATTTTTAAATATTGAAAGCCCCCATATATATTAAATTTAAATTAATTATACTATTTAATACCAATTAACGTTTTAATATCCTTCGTACTATTTTAATTTAAATTATTTATAATTTGTATATATTAAAATATTTTAATAAAAAAAGTATTATTATAATATTCTTTCGGTATTTTTATTAGCTTTTTTTTAATTTTTACGTCCGGTAATTCCTCCGTAATTATTATACTTATAATCTCATAAAAGTTTAGAGGGAATAGAAGAAAAGTCTCTTATATTTATTATTAAATTTAAAATAATTTAAAAGAAATATATAAATAAATTTTATTACTAATTTTTTAAAATCTAATAATAATATTTATTTTTAAATTATAAAGGATAAATTTAATAAAATTGTATTCCTTAAATTTATACCCTCTATAGAAATTAAATTCTATACCGAACGTTTTCTTTAATATTTTATCCGCTACTATAATTTCCTAAAATTTATTATTAATAATCGTAATTCCAATTAAATTAACCGCTTCTAAACCAAATTATACAAATTTTTAAATATTAAACATCTATTTAATACCGCTTATTACCTATAGATTAATAGAGGTTTAGAATATATAAATTAGGAAGTTTACGCCTATTTATATATAATCGTTAATTATATTTAAAATAATTAGAATAAATAGTACCTTATAGTATAATTAATTATTAATAGCTAAATTAATACCTCGATAAATATATTTCCGTTCTTCGCTACTTATAAATTCGATTCCGAATTCCCGGTCTCTATAATCGAAAACCCCTCCGATTATTAATTTTTACCCTTATCATTTAAAAAGCGGGCTTAAGAATTCGTTAAAAAATTATAATAAATTATAAATTTATATTAAATTATTATAACGGCCGTTATTTAAAAGTAAAAGAAATTCGTTAACCGTAATTAATAATTTATAGAATACTTTATAATTAAAGATAAAATTCAATTTAATTTTAAGAATTATATTACCGACCGCTTAAAGAAGAAATTTAATTAATTCTACCGCAGCGGGAATATAAGGAACGTTTCAACGCTTGGGGGAGGGCAACAAGGGTTGACGTAAATCTTAGAGTTAATAACTCACCAAGCGTTGTCGTGAGACCAAGCACTATTGGTTAAGGGAGGCTTCTAATTGGTCGGATTTGGGTGCAAAAAGATAAAAGGGAAAGACCCCTATAAGGCCTTTTAAAGGTCCTTATAAGGGTCTTTGGTTAGCGGTCTTCTTAGGGGTCTTCTTAGCGGTCTTCTTAGCGGTCTTCTTAGCGGTCTTCTTAGCGGTCTTGGACTTTGGCTTCAAAGTCCGGATGAAGGTATTCACAAGGAACCGCGTAAAACTTTTCGCGCGAAAAAAACAATCACCATCCGGAATCGAACTAACGACCCCAAAAGAGACAGCGACGACAAGAACCATTGAGCCACTAGCCCAATTAATTGAAAGCGGACTTCGTTCTTTCCTTTAATATAAGGAAGGGAAAGAACTTCCGGGAAAGAACTTTGGAATTTTTAGGTGCACGCCAATCGGCCAATCAAAGGTCTCCCTAAGCAACAACGCTTGGTAACCCAACAACGCTTGGTAGTACAATAAGGCTTGTTAAAATCCAATTATTGAAGCCCTCCTGCAAGCCTTGTTACCCTAGGGGTTTTCCCGCTATAGTATATAAAATATACCGTTTCGAAGGTATTATTTCCCTATATAATCCAATTATCCAGGCTTCTCCGTACTATTTATAACGTTTTCTACATCGATCTCCTACGTAAAGTTATTAATAACCCTCTCCTTAAATAGAAATTTATCGACGAATAACCCCCGATTATTAAAATTAAAAGAGAATTAAAATATTGAATAAAGAAAGTTCTTTACGTTAGTACCGTTAAGAAAAGAAGAAATTTAATAAAAGAGGTTTTAATTAAATAAAATGGACATTGAAATTTAATATAAGAATTATTAAAGAATTTTAAAAATATTATTACTTTAAACGAATTTAAAATTTAATACGGCTTAACCGCGGATAACGACGGTTTAATCGATTAATATATTAAAAAATTCTCATAAAAAACTATAAATAGGGCGAAATATATTATAAATAGAGTAAAGGATTTTTAAATACGGATTAAAATAAATAACGAATTAATTAGGGCGAGGCTTTAACGAAATTGATAATTAATTTAATTTAAATACCTTTTATTAAATTATCCTCTATTACTTCCGATATAAACTCTTCGATAATAATTTCCTCCTTCTCTTTATAATCGGATATATGAATATTAACGAAATTATAAACGTTTAAAAGCTTATAAACGCGGTACCGAAAAGTAGAAGGCGTAAAATAATAATTTTCCGGGCGTAAAGGCTTAACGGTAATAGAAGAAGAGGAAAATAAAAGGCAAATATTATATTTAGGGCGGATATTTAAAAGGAAATATTATACTTCCTATTATTTAAATTTATTATATTATTTCTTTTTATTTCCTTCGATTTCCTTTCCCTTTCTTTTTTTCTTCGTTAACGGGGGCTATATAATAATAGCTTCTTTAATAGCGGTAATAATAACGGCGGCGGTAATATTAGTAGCGGTAATATTAACGGCGGTAATTTCGGCGTTAGCGGCGCGGGTATTATAATTTTTAATTAAACGGTTAAAATCCGTACGTTAACTATTTATTTACTTTATTTTTTCTATATTAATTATTAAATTAAATAATTATTCTTTAAGATTTTTATTTTTACGGATTCGCTTTTTAAAAATTTAAATCTCCGTAATATTAGCCAAACCGTCGGTAATTTTAATAAAAGAAAAAGGTTCCGCAAGAAGTACTTTAACGATAATTTAATTAATAAAACCGCTAAAAATTGTACTAATAATTTAAAGAATTATTAAATAAAAAAAGAAAAGGAAAATTTATATAGGAATAAAGCTTTACTTTTTTAAAATATAAAATCTTAATAAGATTTTAAACGCGGTAAAATAACTATTATAGGAATTTTTAAATATATATTCTTCAATATATTAAACCTTAAAAATAGATTAAATTTAAGTAGGAACGGGCTCGTAGCCCTTACGAGCGTATTAATAAAATAAATATACGGAAATAAAAAAATCCCTTATTAAATATAATATAATTATACTTATTAATTAAATAATTTTTATATTAAAAGCTTTAAAGCTCGGCCCTAAATAAAACGTATTCGTAAATATCGTTAAGAGCGGATTTATTAATTATATTAACGGCGGTAATATTAAACCGAATTTAATAGGGCTTTAACGGGGTAATAGGTTTAAAAATAATAATTTTAATAGCGCCTTTATTATAATAAAAGGTAGGAGTAAGGGTCGGCGGCGGAGTAAAGAAATTAATAGCAATTTCCTATAAAATTAAGAATTTATAAAAAAATTCGAATTAAGTAGCGGTAACGGGGGTATTTATTTTAACGGTAATTAATTAACGGTTAATTAATACGTTCGTAAAAGAATTAATAAGAATAATAATAATAATAAAAATAATAAGGATACATTTACTACGTACTAATAAAGGCGTACGCCTATATTAATATTTATAATTTTAATTATTTAATAAATTAAAAAAAGGAAGAGGAGAAGGAAAAAGAGAGGGAAAGAGGCGTAGGGTATATATTAAAAGTACGCGTAATAGTAGCTTATCGTTTAATATTTAGGGTCTACGTAATTATATATTTATTTATACGTAGTATATTTAATTAAGAGAAAAGGGGGAGGTTAATATTATAGGGCTAATACCCGTAATTAAGTTTAATTAGTACTATTAGCCGTACCGTTAAGCGGGCCGCCAATCGCGGTCCTTACCGCTACGGCAAGCGGAGTAGCCCATACCCAGTCTTCAAAAGGATAGTTAACTAATACCGCCTAGAGGGCGCCTCCCTTCCTCCTTTTCCTCTTCGTAGAACCTTATTAATTCGTTAAGACCTAGTATCTATGCCAACTATGCTATACCCCTTACAGGAAAAAGGATTTAAAACGGTTATAAAAAAGAGTAAGTAAATTATTACTAATTATTTTTATAATATTAAAGATTTTGAGTATTAAGGAAATTTAATTTAAGAATAAAGAAAAGTAAAAATAATATAATATATAATATAATAGAAGGATAATAATTTTATAGGGGGTTTTAGGGCTTTATAATATTCATAATTTAATTTTAATATTAATATACCCGCTAAATACGCTATAAGTTTTAATACTTTATAGCAATATAATGTAGATGTACGTTTGTTGACGCTATTTTGGGGTTGGTATAATTTTTTGTAGTTTGGTATAAAGTCCTTTATATAAAAAAAACCGGTTTATACACGGCTAGTAAGGCTCTATAAGGCTTGATAAGGCTTTACGAGGGAGGTCGATATTATACCCTATTTACGATTTTTAAATAAACGCGGTCTTTAATTTACGTATACGTGAGAAAAAGGGGGTGTTTACGCTAGATCGTGGGGAAACAAACACTACCTTACGAGATCACTGGATGAACCCATATATAGTCAGAGACGGTCATCTGTTGTCAATCGACTTGGTGAAGTCCTAAACAGCAACAAAGAAGTCGTGGGCGAAAAGTTCATGAGCTCTTCCAGCGGTCACCTGGGGCGCTTGGACGGCGAGTTATGATGGTGCGAACATTGCGCCTGGTCAAAGCAGTTGGATCTTGAACTTCTCATGAGACTTTAAGTCGGCGTAAGAACAAGCGCCCGCAAATTACCGCCAGCGCGAGCGAGGAGGGCAACTGGCGTGAAATATGATGTCGGCATTATATATAGCCTTTGAGGTTGTCGCCGGCCCATGGACGCACCGCGGTGTTGGCACGGCCGGGTCCTATTGTCCGTTTTTCAGGTCGCTCCTGCCAACCCACAGGACAGGACGTTACTATGCAGGGCAGCCTCAGTGACAGAGGCCGGTTCGGCAGGGGAGGTGCATATGTACCTACTTCAGCGGGCAGCTGTTAGTGGAGGCGCTCAACACTTAATAGCGACACCTGCCCCTGGAAGGGAACAAAGAATCGAGACACTCGAAGATATCACCCACACACTCCGTAGGGGAGTCTCTGTAAGTCCTTCATCGGAGATTAGAATTGATATACGGAGCTTTCCAACATGTACTAGTCGTCCTTTAAGAAATTCATATCTAGAAAAGCGGCAGGTCAAAGCGCTTGAAAACCTGGCACCCATCAGGTAGGTCTGGGGCCCTTACAGGGCATCACTGAGAAAACCTCGCTGGAGTAGAGGTGCCTCTAGCCGTCCCCACCCACTCCGAAGTGGATGTTAGTGTTAATGCTCCACTAGAGGGACAAGTGACTTCCACTTCCGGTGTCCTCCTGCCTCTCAGTCCAAACGCATCTCTTTCTCGGCTCTCCATTTTGAAATTAACTTTGTCGATTGAAAAAACGCCGGATAGAATCTCGAAAGATGTTTTAAATACTACTATTCAAGTGCAGGTGGCTAGCAGCCACGAGTGTGGTGATTCAGACGTGCTACGCTATGCTCCAAGATCTCCTCCTTCCTCAAGGACCCCCACCCCACTAGCACATACACACTTTCTCCCATGTTCTTAACCTCAATCCTCAAAATTGATAAGCGTTGAATTACAATGACCGGAGCCTACACTAACCACGAGGTACAACGAATTTTGCGGCTGATTCGCAATCTTCTTCTGATTTCGGAAACGCGCCAGCCTCGTATTCGGGACACTCACGACACTTTCTATCTTGGATAAGGCCTTCTATCTCGGCCTCGCTTAGTCTGCAACAAGCCTTGATTTCATAGTACATGTCGCTTCCCTGTCAATATATAGCGGAAGTTAGCCTTTTATGTTATATTTCGAAGAGTTTGTGGTTATGTCGTATACTAACTTCCAGTGCGGGCTTTATCTACCGTATAAACTCGCGAGCGTCGCAAAACGCTAATGGCTCTAATTTGTTGAAGTCTATACAAGTGGCTGTAAGGGTTAGCCCGCGCCTTATATAAATAAATATATATACGTTAAGCCTACGGGTAATTATATCTAATCGGAAGTATCCTCTCTAAGGCGGCTAAATACTTTCTTAAGCCGTTTTTACTATATTATACTTAGGAGGATTTATTCTATTTTATTAAGGAGACTAGTACAATTTTTCTTCCTCTTTTAAACACCTTAATTAATACCTCTATTTAAAATAATACCCCTATTTTATTTATCCTTATTTCCTAACCCTAATTATAGTATAACGTTATAGCCCTATATTTCGAGAAGTTAAAAATCCTTATTGGGTATATTTTTATTTGAAGCGGAGCTTCAACATTAAGAAGTGTTGAAAAAACACGGAGCAAAGCGTTGAGCGTAACTTCTTCTATAATACAGTGACCCCCCTGCGTCGATCCCAAAAATCTTCCCGAAGTTTACCCGTCTACCCGAAACCACAATCCCTATTTCTCGACCTGCAATTGGTTGAATTAAACTTTTACCAAGGTGCTAAAGATGGGACGAGGCTTGGCATTCTAAAGTGGGTCCTATCAAGACAAAGTGGGTACCAAAATAATAAGTAAGCTGAGACGAATACAATGGTACCACTCACGTGACCGTAGCTTGCCTGCCGGGCGAGAAAAACGGCTTTAAAAAAATCCGACGGATATATAGAAAAAAATCTAAAAAGCTTATCGATAAGGATAGAAAAAATGGGTATGAAAATGATGAGTAAGCTGAGGCGAGTAGTTTGGTACTACTTACGTGACCGTAGCCAGCCTGCCGGCCGAGGAAAACGGCTTTGAAAAAATCCGACGGATAGGTATATAATTAAAAAAAAAATTATATTTTCTAAATAAAACGTCGTAGCTAACCTAGTAAATGTACGGTTATAATATATACCCTTAAGCGGTCGGTTCGATTCCCGGCCGGAGTAAAAATAAAATCCTTTTAAAAAATATTTAAATATTAAATAAAAAATAATAAATAAATAATAATAAATAAATAGATAGTAATAAATAAATAGGTAGTAATAAATTATAATAATAATAATAAATTATAATAATAATAATAATAATAATAATAATAATAATAATAATAATAATAATAATGATAATGAAATAGAGGAAGTAAATGTTAAGCTCCGCTTCAAGTAAATTTCTGCCCACCCGTATAAAATTTGCCGAAGGCAAATTTTGCCGGGGTACGGGGGCGGCAGCCCTCGTAATATTTTTATCCTTCCCAACGGGTCGGAAAATTACTTTATTAATATTAAAAAATATCGATTATACTAAATTAAATTAAAGTAATTAGGAAAAAGCAGGTAATACCGTTAATAATGAATTTAGTGAATTTAAAGTTATTCCCGAAGATAACGACGAATATTTTACCTTCGAATTTAATAAAGAAGAATTAAATAAAGAAATAAAAAGGAGGAGGGAAATATAGGAATAAATAATAATAGTTAAATACAATTACTATACTAAAAATTAATTAATAAATATATTAAATAATAGAAATATTATAAATAGGGAATATAAAAGTAAAAAGAAAATCGACCTTATAATTATATTAAGGGTATATAAATTTTAGTAAAAAAACTTTATAAATATTAAAGAATTATATATATAATAAATAATTAAAGCTTATTATTATTAAAATCTCTACTTTTAATATTATTACCCTATTCAATAAATTCGCCGCTGTTAATTATATAGTCCTCCCCCTTTTCCTCCCCCTTTTCGTCGTTCTAATAACGAAAGGCAATAGTAAAACCTTCCTACCAAAACTTCGTAATCTTTAAGCAATCGTCCTACTTCTCCTAGTTTTTATTAAAGTCCGCGATATAATAATATACTTTAATACTAAATTTAATAAAGTTCTCGATAATTCTACAACTTCGCTTACGAACCTACTTATAATAAATATACTTTTCGAAATCTATAAAACTTAATCCCTCCTTTACGTTAAGGGATAACCGCATTCGAAGGACGACGAAATAATTATAACCTTCTTTAAAATGGCCAAAATTATAAAAATTATTAATTATATTTAGAAAAAAAAGAACGTTAATATTACCTTTATTTATTCTAAATAATAAATTTCCTTTATTTATTTATAAATAACGAGGGCTACCGCCCCCGTACCCCCGCAAAATTTACCTTCGGCAAATTTTATACGGGTGGATAGAAATTTACTTGAAGCGGAGCTTAATATTTACTTCCTATATTTTTTATTATATTTTTAATAAGTTTTTTTTATTATTATTGTTTATTTATTTATTTATTTATTTATTCATTTATTTATTTATTTATTTATTTATTTATTTATTTATTTATTTATTTATTATTATTCATTTATTTAATATTCCTTTTTCATTTATTATTATTTATTTATTTCTTGTTATTTATTTCTTTGTTATTATTTATTTATTAATTATTATTTCTTTATTTATTATTATTTATTTATTTATTATTATTTATTTATAAATTATTACTTATTTATTTATTATTATTTATTTATTTAGTTTTATTTATTTATTTATTTATTAGTATTTATTTATTTACTATTATTTATTTATTTACAATTACTTATTTATTTACTATTATTTATTTATTATTTTTTAATTCACTATTTAAATATTATTAAAAAGATTTTATTTTTACTCCGGCCGGGAATCGAACCGACCGCTAAAGGGTATATATTATAACCGTACATTTGCTAAGTTAGCTACAACGTTTTATTTAGAAAATAAAATTATTTTTTTTTATTATATACCTATCCGTCGGATTTTTTTAAAGCCGTTTTTCTCGCCCGGCAGGCAAGCTACAGTCACGTGAGTGGTACCATTGTACTCGTTACAACATACTCATCATTTTGATACCCATTTTTCCCTACCCTTATCGATAAGCTTTTTAGATTTTTTTCTATATATCCGTCGGATTTTTTTAAAGCCGTTTTTCTCGCCCGGCAGGCAAGCTACGGTCACGTGAGTGGTATCATTGTACTCGTCTCAGCTGACTCATCATTTTGGTACCCACTTTGTTGTGATCGGACCCATTTTCAGATGCTAAGCCTTAAGCGAAGCGCTAAACGCTAAGCGAGCTTGGCGGACAGGGATAGGGGGTCTTATTCAGCCAATTCCAACTCGAGAATTTTTTTTAACCAATTGCAGGTTAAGAAATCGCGGGTAAACCTCGTGGCTATTTACAGGGATTGTGACAGGGGGGTTACCGTATTATAGAAGAAGCTACGCTCAACGCTTTGCTCCGTGTTTTTTCAACACTTCTTAATGTTGAAGCTCCGCTTCAAATTATTTTTAAAAGATTTTATAATAATGTATTTTTTTTCATTCTAGAGTTTTTAATAATAACGAGAGACTACGTACGTTATTTAAATACGTTTAACGGAAATAGTAATTTTCTTCCCTAGATTATTTCTTAATTATTTTTTATATAACCGATTAGTCTTTTTTTTTAGTATTTTTTAAAGTAGTATGTTAATAGCCGTATTTAACAATTAGAGTAAGTTAGTTAGCCTATTAGGGATTATAACCGTTATTAAATTTTAGGGGGAAGTTTCGTTAATAGACTTTAATACGTCTTTAACCTTTTTAAAGTTATAGGATAGAATTACATTTATAATTAATAATACATTAAATTCTAAGCTCCTTATTATAGGTTGAAATTCCTTTTATAATTAATTAATAAAAAGGGTCTTATTTTATTAACCCTTTTTATTAAAATAAACGGTTATATTTTATATATAAGCTTAGCGTTTATTAATAGGGATTTTCCCTTTCCTTCGAAAAATAATAGTCGGTTTTAATCGCTATATTTTATCGGCCTAAATATATAAAATTAATATATATTAGCGTTTATTCTAATTATTACGGTCGGTTTTATTAAAAATAATTTTATTTCTTTTAAAATTATATATTATATTATCGAAATATTCGTACAAAAGGGGGATTTTATCGAGGTTGAAAATATAAGAAGGTAGGAACCGCGTTTACGTATTGGGTATAATTAATTAACTATTACGTTTAATAAAATTAAAAAAAACCGACGGTTAATAATAATTTATTACCTTCTACCCTATTATTGAGAAAAAAACTTACCGAAGAAAATTATTAATAAACGTTAATAATTTTTCGGGGAAGTATTATATTTAATAAATAATACGACGTTATATAATAAAATATCGATATTTAAAATTTTTAAATTAATTACGTAAAAAATTAAACGCTATTAGTATTTTAAAGTATTCTTTAATAAAGAATTTAATAGCTTATTACCGAAATTACCTTTATATAATTAACGATTTTAAAAACCGTTGTATTTTTTAAAATTCTTCGTATAACTTCTTTTTTATAATTAGTTATTATAATTTCCCCTCTCTTTTTAATTATAGTAATATATTCTTTCAATTTAGTTATTAATTACTAATTATACGTATAAGGATTTTAAAAAAATTAAAAATTTTACGGTAATTGGCGTTGCGAAAATTATTATTTAAAAGAGTAGTACCTTCGCGAATACGTATATATTATCCTTTAAATTATATTCGAGTTTGAAAAAAGTAAATAAGGACCTACCGATTTATTATTAACGAATTATATAAGCTACGGTACGGGGTACTAATTTATAATTTCGTTTTTATAGAATAGTATTTTATTCTCTTTTTAATCGGTATATCCCTTTTAAATTAGTAATCGATAATAGGTTTGTAGGAGGGATTAGGGCGCTTTTTAGCGTATTCGATATTAAAGGGTAGCGGTAGCGGGCCTTTCCCTTTTAATTCGAAAGTTTATAACCTCCCGATAGAATTTTGCGAATTTATAACGACGGTATTAAATAATAATAATAATAATAACGACGACGACGACGATATTGAATAGGGGATAAATAGAAGAATAATTAGAATACTAAGGTCTAAGGATAGAAATATTGTGAATTATTATTCTATAGTTTAAATAATGAGGCTATATATATTGGTATATGCTGGCTAACAAGGCATTATACTGGTACGACTATGGCAGTTTTCAAGCAGACTTTAGCAAATTAGAGCTATTAGCGTTTTGCGACGCTCGCGAGTTTATACGGTAGGAGGGTTTAGAAGAGACTCACACGGTGATCTGACCGTTGCCGAGATTTGCGAACCTTCACGTCACCAACAAAACCTTGCGTTTGTTTAAACCAGCGAGCAATCCTTTGGGTACATGTTTTCTGCTCCGGTACTAGCGTGACGTCGCTCGCAGGCCCCCCTTCACCATCCGTCCATGAGTCGTCGGGCTTTCGATCTGCGGGTGTGCTTGTTAACATTAGTGACGTATCGTGATGTTCCATATTGTAGATGTATGCGTGAAGTGGATATGAAGGAGGTTAAACTTGTTTTATAATGATATGGGATTATACAAAGCATATCCCATTTCCGCAACATCGGGGGCTACTTAAGTATAAGAAAATTGGGTGGTGGTATAAATGATTAAACGACTTTCATCCACATTCGACACCCATCTGGACACTGAGCTATTGGGTTGGTTGTTGGTATCTACTTAAAGACGGCCAGTTGGATCCAGAGTCCAATTCTAAGTCCCAACCAGCCGTGTGAAGCGTATCGGACATTTAACCCGTCTCCAGAGGATTTTTTTTCGCGTCCTTTGCTGCCGACCAGTTTTGTGTTAATCTGCCTGTCGTTAGGCCACTCAAACTTTGGAACTAAAGTTGAAGTTGAAATGAGTCTGCAACGAAAGTGGCAATTCTCGTAGAACGATTTCCTTCTCAAAACCTTGCCGTTTCCGTTTTTGGTTCTTCTACTTCATGGTTTTGCAACCGCTAATGTGTTCTTTTTGCTTCGTGTCTACCTCGATATACACGTCATTTTCCTGGCCCCTTGCATCTCTTTAACAATTTAACTCTTATCCCTTCTGCCACGCTCTTTCGGCGCCTGCGAATTGGCGAGTACCTTGCCCGGGCTTCCCTGGTTCAAAGGAAGCCATCCACAAGAAATATCTCGCAATTTTCTTACGGCAGCCGACCGAAGCAGATTAACGCCATTATTCCATCACCAAATCTGTTTTATATAAGTAGACGGCTGGTAGAATGAGTAACTTTCATCTAATCGCTAGTAGCACTACAAAATAGACCATCATGACCAAGCCCGGCTCTTCCTCATACCGTGCGCAATGAGATATGTACCTCGCGCTGTTGGAATTCGATGTCCGGCTTGTCAGCAAATATCTCACATATCAGTGGCGAGTAGCGTCTTCTCAAACTCCTGCACATTTTCCTCGGTGACAGTAATTTCAGCGAGGATCTCAAAGCCGTTTCCATTCTCCCACTATTCCGCCAAAATCACTATGGTCAACATCTGGGGTCAACTCTTGGAGGCCGGCAGCGTAATTTCTTTGATCCTATTCCCCCGACGGATGTCACTTACCGTTGTAATTATGAAACCTCTGACAGACACTTTCTCCAGATAGCCGCTCAGGGCTTTCGCACTAAACCCCTTGAACCTGATCTCCGACCTCACGAGATCATTGCGACTAGTTTCTGGATTGATCCGACTGAACACCAATGAGGGTTTCCACTCCGATTCCGGCATGATGAGCGTACTCGCAAAATGAGCCTTGTGTTGAGCAAGAAAGAGAAATAAGTGGGCGGGTATAAAAAGGATATAGAAGGAGCTCACGAAACGACGGGCGTCCAAGTGTAGGAAGTAAAGTTGCGAAGTTTGATTTGCGAGACGAAATATAAAACTGCGGCAAACGTAGTATGCTGGGATTTATAGTGTTTATGAACGAGGAATGGGCGGAGCATAACGGGCTATGGAGGATCCAGGCTAGTTGGATATACGATCGACCTCGCTAATATGGTGGAGGCATGCGCATGACTATGGTAACGAGCGGTTATGTTGGAGCGCAACAGACGGCATGGCAACAATGGCAGGATGTCAGAGCCAACCAACCGGCCTTCTTTATTCACCAACATCCAGACCCCGACGAACCAACATGTCTTTGCCTTCCTCGAGATCCCAGTGGCAACGGTGTGTATGGAGGTGATCAGTTGAAAGTATGGGCGGCAATGTGAAAGAAAAAATGTAAAAAAAGGAGAGCGCAAGTTCCAATACACAATTTGCTGGACGTAACCCTGAACTTGCAATAATGACCCTGAATCTGAAGCTGTTCACGTTGCTTGGGGTAACTTAAGACTATCAGTCATGTAAAGGAGTCTTTTGGTTCAATAAGCCATCTGAAGCACGTGTCAAAGTGAACTGACAAAACCCGCGGAAAACGATCATAGGTTGGAAGATTCGATCATTCGAACCGGCCAGCTGGGAATGTCTGCAGTTTGCAGGAGCTGCGAAATTCGCTTTGGGTACACTTTTATCTTTGTTCAAGAAAACAGATTGCCATCCTTTTGGCAATCCGTTTCACCGACGGTTGGTAAATCAGTACATCTCCTTGCCATTTGGCAGACGTTACTTCGCATTGTGTCGGTCACTGGTATCTATCCACCCATCTCATTTTTTACCTACGTAGATCTTGCTGTGTATGACGATGCTACCTTCACCCGCCAAGTCAAACCCATTATAATCCGACGTACTTTCGGGCCGGCCACATTTGTCATGTTGGGAAAAAAGGGTTCAATGCTAGCAAGTACACAATCCTATACGAGTGACCAGCGCTGCTGACGTTGGTATCTCTGACTGCCACAGTATAACCCTTCTCCCCCCTCTCTCTTACCAGCTTTTCCCCCTTGTATGCACCCCTCTAAGTACAGCATGATGAGCAGCAGTAACAGGAGATATAGCCGGCTAGGAGCCTAGGCCTTGCCATGGATGCTGCCCAACACCTGCCCTTGCGGCATCCCGATGGACTGGATCAAGACCTTCCAGGCCCCATCTTCATCTCCCTTGCAGTGAGTGCAATTGCCACACTTCCCAGCGCTTTCAAGCTCTCCGTGAGCATTCTCTTGTTGTTGTGGCTTAAGCTTGCGGGGGGCCTGGATGAGCAGGTATACTTCTTCCGATTGCTGTCTCTTAGTTAGATATCAGACCAGTTGGCCACGCGTGGTTGGTTACATACCAGCGTTTTCTTGACCAATCCGACTTCAACATCTGAAAGATATTGGTCCAGCCACTCTTTCACCTTCTTATAGCATATGTGCCTCACGCGAATCTCGGCAACTATGGATGGAAGTCCGTCATCAAATGTCTCTGCCTCTTCGACAGACTGTGATATAGAAGTATCTGTTGACACTGTCCACTATTGTGCTGTTGAGGTAATGCTTTATTGACAAGCTGGCCGGTAAGGTGGGAGTTAAACGGAAGATGTCCATCAATGAAAGTGTTGCAGAAGTTGGGAATGATAGACTCAATGGGCAATCCAGACATCAGGATATCGGTGAGTTTTAATTTCTCATACGCGAACATGATCGCTAACTTCTGGACAACACCAGTCCGTACTCTGCGGACAAAGAGAGTGAAGATATATGCGCTTAATGGTTACCGGCCATGTTGGTCTTCGGGTTGGTTGTGGGTAACTGGTGTCGGATGGCCGGTTGGCTCCAGATTCCGGCGCGACGCCGTGCCCAACATATCGAGTGGTACGGGCAATGGACCGGCTCTGGCAAATATATCTGAACTTCTGATAACTGCCATCGTGAAAGAAAATAAGTTACCTTAAGCGCTTACGTGATTGAACGCAAGGTCTTTATATGTAGGTTGTTAAAACAAAGATTCTGCTCTTGTTTCCTGCCGAAGTCCCCCTGAAATCAAATTGACGGGAGTGATACCTTACCTATCGGGCAAGAATAAATATTGATGGGGTGCCTGTTAAGGAAGGCGCTAAATGCCCAGCGGAAAGGACAATGCCCATTGTTGTGCGGGCCTTGCGGCTGAGGGTGGGGGACTTATAGTGCTGACTCGCAGTGCTTTAGCTTCCTGTAGCGCTAACATTGGCCACTCCTGTTAGGCATCGGTGGGATAGGCCCTTCTTCCCGTCCTCCGGACTTGCTCAACACGACTTTCCCCGACTTCTGCAACACCCCCATCAAGCACTCGCCTATCCCAAGACCACCCTCAGTGAACCAGTGAATATGCAAATGTAGAAATGTAATAGAAATGACATCTGGCAAGACAAACCCCTTTTGTTTTCCCAGTTGATACAACTTTCTTTAGGCTAAGTCAATAACAAGTCGATCTTCGCAAGTCGCAAAAACTGGTCCTTCCTTCGTCTACCCCTTCCATGATTTTACAGCAGGATGCATCTCGGCTTGCAATCCCCCCTTGGCTCTTCACTCGCGCCGATAACACTCGATGGCCACCTTTTTTCGAGCGCTTCTTTGAGGCCACAATCTTTAACACCACTTTCTGGACAAGGTCACGGAGATGCAGTGCTATACGCAGTCGAAAAATTGCCTTGTTTAACCACTACCGCCATAGAATAAAACTGTGCAGCAGTTTGATGATGCTCATGTCCCGGAGATCTACCCCTATCTCAACGATAGAAGACCATCTGGTTAAGCTTCACGCTCGTGCGTCTTTCCTGGAATCTAACGACAAATGCCATATCCCTTTCCACCTTTGGCTGCTCCCAAGTGCCAGAAAGCCGTTCAGGTTCACTCTTGATGGGCAGCCATTCTGCCGTTGTCCCAGAAAACAAACAGCATCCGTGTTTTAAATCCCCAGCTTCTTCTTGATTTCCTCCCATTCAAGTCCCTTCACACATTCCTCTCCAAGTACCTGCTGGCAAGCACACTCCTTGAAACCTTCCACATCTTCTAACGTAACCCCCTTCAGCAGAGTGTTGGGCAGTAGATGGTAGCGGTCTGCACCCTATACATGAGTTAGCAAGTACAGGCAAAACTGCCATGGGTAGCTTCTTATCGATATTTCCATCCGGGGTTTTTTTTTTTTCCCCTTCCGGTGGGGAGGTGGGGAGGGATATGTCCTCGAATCAAGCTAAAGTCTAATGAAAAGGTCTACCAACATCATTGCCAATAGTCGAATACCATTCCCATTGATGTTTGCCATCTTTCGATGGGTTCAGTTCCTCAAGTTTGAGGTAGATTCTTGTAGGGCAATAACCCTTCTTGTCGAAAGCCCTGCTCGAAGAATTTATATCTTCTAAAAAGAAGGCTAGGGACCACCGAAGGGTATGTTTGAGGCGTCGAGGATCCGAGTCAACGGAAGTATCTGCAAAGAAATGCCACGGAAGAGTGGATGTGAGGTCAGTTCAGATGAGAAAAATATAGAACGAGTGCAACTCTGCCTGTTTTTCTCGAGATTGACCGAGTTATCTTGCATCTTAAGTATTCGACGCTCCAAACATGTAGACGCCCGCTTTGCTATTCGTGCGAGTTGTTGGCAAATTGGGATATAAAGGACGTGGTTCATGATATCGCCCAACGTCTTGTTACCTATCCGTTCGTTAATGTCTCTGGTTGGACAAGAATGGTGAAGGTTGGAAGATGTTGTTGGATCTCCATCCATTGCTAACCCGCCGGATTCGACGAGGTGGGTAGTGGAGCAAGCGGCGCATGTACTCGTTGTTTTCTTTGACCAGCGCCGCACAGAATACCTGGAGGTATCGCCAACAAGCGGAAAAGTATCCACAGAAGAATGAGTTGGGGATATCCATTGTTGTAGTTGGGAATGGTTTCCATTTCCTTTCTCCGTGGTCGACGATACTTGCCCTTCATTTCCTCCATGTCAAGCACAACTCCATCTGAGCTGCGATATCAAGTCCGCTCACACGACCTGGGCGCCCCGAATGAATTCTAAGAATGACCATTAACATGTATAGTGATCATTAGTTTTCTCTCCATCCCCATTTCTTCTCCATAACATGCCGAGAACGACACTGGCCAGCAGTGAGTGGTTCTCTTGGCCTTTGTTCTGATGTTCCCCTTCTTGCTCTGATGAAAAGAAACCATCCAAGTTTACCTCTTATCCCCCTGCCCCTTGATGCGACTCCTAACAACGTGCAACAGTTGCCATTTCTATCCGGCTTTCTGGATCAACAACGGCCCCCCAGTGCTCGCTTCCAAGACGGTGACTTTGCCCCATAGAATATGCCAAGAGGACCGAATATGCTCATCGCTCGCTCTTTGCCCTCATGCCTCCATCACCTTTGCTGTTCTCGCAGCCTTCCCAGAAGGAGATATGTTTTAACCAGGTTCTTAGTCATACCGTGCACATCTGGTGATCCATGGTGGACAACCACATGTATTCAAGTCTTCCAGTTCGGCTTTCGTGAGTGCTCGGGGGCCCGTAATTTCTGGCTGTGAATATGTCATCGTTTCGTTAGCCGAGTCCCAGTCTATAGTACTTGTAGTGCCCCTCGAAACCAATGAGCAGTTGTTCCGGCTGGGTTATGCCTCTTACCCGAGCGCCGGGCTTCCATTCCCATGCTGTTTGTCCCTGCTCGCGTGGGAAGTATGGGACCTTGTCACGAGCTATGGAAGGGCACACTTTCAATTTTTCGAGTTTGGTGGTGACGCTTGACATGTTGAGTGATGCAGCTACCTCTAGTTGGGGGTGGTTGTGAAGGCAGGAACTGCGTGTGGTATGACTTGTGAATAGATTTGCCAAAGTGTCTGACGTTCTGAATCATCTTTTTGACGTTGGTGGGAGTTATCCTACGTATAAATAACCGTTCTGCTTCCCTTTCTGCCCAGATATGAGTACGAGTTGGCGCGAAGATACTTTTTACACTCAGGGGTCGTCAATTGTACCAAAGGCAATCAGGAATGTGGTGTCGCCAACCGACCGCATGGGGTAGGACTGACAATGAATCGAGCTGTGCGTACGTCGAGCATCTTCTTGACCAAACACCAAAGAATTTTGTCTGAAGATATCGCCAACACCCGCAAGAAATAAGTAGCATCTTAACTGAGGTTCGGAGATGTTCGAGGTTGGTGTTGGGGAAAGTTTGTACCCAGGAATCAGAAGTGTAAGCAACGCCTGACGCATACCATACACGTTCCGTATTCTAGGTAGTCTCCATCCTCCGACTCTCGGCTGTGGCTGCCCATACTTGCCCTTCGATCCTTCTCTTTCGTGCTTATTGAGTTAGGTCACGGGTCCTTCCACTTACAGGTCTGGATAAGTATGGTGCCGCCTTTCGGTACTTTCCCCTTCTTCCCCCACGGGGCAGTTGCAACCAACTTGCTCACATCTCGGCATTGCGCGTCCAGACCTTCAAGGGCCTTCACAAATCACAATCCCTAACCCCCTCATGCGTCGACCCCCTCGACTGGTTTGAGTGGCACTTTTAGCATACCTCTGCTAGCGATGCAGATACTAAAGAGCAGCGTGACATCGTGATTGGTGAGGGTCAAAGAATGTTAAAGCGACTCAGGGATTAGGCGAAAGAATGCTTGAAGGAGGAATCGATTAAATGCATCGTCTTCAGAGGCATCACTCCAGCTACGAGGTACTGGAAAGCTTTTACCAAACCCCGATGCCTTTGATTGACCCTTACTATCGATGTGGCTCAAATCGCATTGCTGCCCCTTCTCGGACACGGCTTGCTGCCGTAGGTGTCAGACTCAAGACATCTTCTCCACATATCGTTCAGTCTCCCACAGACTTGGTGGCTGCTTAGCCTCTCCAAGTGTTGCCCATTACTCTTCTTGACAATGAGCAAGCCAGTTTGTACCATGTCGAGGAGATCGTGGAGAAACTGGGTGCATTTTGGGTGGCCATGTAGTTGTTCGATAAACTATGACAGTGTGTAAGTAATCGCGCCATCATGGTCCTTGAGGAAGGCGGGTAAGGGAGTTGGTTTGTGGCTAAAATGTAAACAAAAGAAAGGTACGCATGGAGCGGGTTGGAGTAAACGAACCTTGGTAACCTGTGGCTTCACAATTGCTTCCTTCTCCTTGTCAGGGCTGTCCGAATTTTCCTGTATCATGAAGAAGGTATCTGTTTTGAAAGAGCACCACTCCTTGTCCAGGGCGATCCGTGCAAGGTTGAACTTGGAAAGAAGCTGCCAACCGCCGATGAGCCAGGTGACAAACTCGATGTAAAGACAACCCAACGTCCACATATCGTACTGCCGCCCATGCCCACCACCATCGGGTAGGTCAATCTCCGGGGCGCAATAACACCTGGTCACCATGATAGCAGTTCCTCTGATCCTTGACATGGTGCGCTTGGTGCTGATATCGGCAAGGCCAAAGTCTGTGAGTTTCAGAGTGCCACCTTCAAAGGCTGATGGCCCAACAGGGCTTCCGTCTCTGTCTGGGAACCACAAGATGTTTTCGGGCTTGATATCGCCATGGTGCCCGTATCGATCACCCTGGGAAGGACTCAAACCAACCGACTCATATTTGTGAATTGCGGACACGCCGTTGGCAATGCCGTAGCATTGTTTTGCAACCCACCGCACGGTCTCATTGTTCAGGGAAGGAGTTGGGTTCTTGGACCTCCAATAGCCCTCCAGGCTGGCCTCAGCCCATGGGAAGACTAAATAGAAGCACCGTGATTGCTCATATGTGGCTAAAAGAGAGATCAGATGTGGATGTCGTTCGTTGCTGAACTTCTTGAGCACATCCACTTCTTTGAGGAAGAGTGCCTTGTCTCTGGAGTGAAGTTTCTTGATTGCAAATTGGCATGCACAATCATTGATTATCCTGGACGAGGCAGTCGCCGAGCTAATGCTTGTAATACCGTCGTGTGTGGAAATAGTCCAAGGGCACTAGATAGTGAACGTCAGCACATGTAGAGAAGGGTACATTATCTTCATGAACATACTTGTTTATTGTGGAACGTATGATGACCAGGATGGATCTTGGCCTTGAACACCCGTCCGCCTCCGCCTGCAAACTCGTTTTCCTCCTCTGGTCCTTCATCGCAGTCACCAAGAAAAGGCAGGACGGTTTTATCGTGTAAGCGATAATGAAGAACCCCGGTTTCGGAGCTCGCCCGCGCCTTCCCGAACCAAGGAGCCAAGGTTGCCCACTGCATCTCCTCAAACCGACTCAGTAACAATGAGCCCCAGTGCTTTGGAAAGCATTTGAGCCTCTCGCTCGGCGCTTTTCGACGTCGGAGATCATATAGACCTCCATGGCTACGGTACATTGCTTCGAGCGGAAGATCCAGATCATTGACGTTTGTTTTCAAGAATCTGACAATTGCCGGCACCTGGTCCAGCATCACCAGTATGGCGAATATCTTGCGGAAGGATATCACATCCCCGTTTTCGTTGCTGTTAGACGTTTTGCAAGGTGTTTCAGTACAGATCATTTGCGCAAACTGTGATATCCTATCACGATTGTAGTTTTTGAGGGAGCGCTGTTCTTGCAGTTCCTTCTTGACTGTCCTGACGGTGATAATTGTTGAGAGGGCGGTCGTGGGGAAGAAGCCTTGCGCGAGAGGGGTAGTCCTGTTCTTTCTCTGCAATGCCTCGAATAGTCGATCTTGAAGTGATTTCCTTCCGCTTGGCCTGGCGAGTGTATGGCTTTCACCGGACACCGACGCACTTGGAGCTCGGTTATCTGTTGTACGGCTTTCATAGTACAAGCGTTGACCGAGATCACTGATCTCGCTGGGCTCCCGGGAGATTCTAGGGACCCTTGCTGTCCCTAAGACAGGAACGCCACGTCCACGAAACGGAGCAGTTGCAACGCGAGAAGAATGAGGGTTACTGACAGAGGTGTAACGGTCTAGGAGGAGTTGCTGCTCAAGCCGACGTTAGGCGAATAATCCAAAGACATTCAAGAGTCAAGAATGATCGACGACATACTGACGGAGCTGCCAGCTCTTCGAATGACTCTTCAATCTCGGGTCTTCGCTCGTGGTTGAAATCGTTGCGCCAATCATTGCTCAGTTGATGTTCGTTTTGGCTACGTTCTTTAGCTGAGCTATCGATGTCGCTCGGGGATGGCGAAGCCCATTCGTCGTATTCAGATATGTCGGAGTTGAGACAGCTGTAAGAGCTATGGCTTGCTGGAATAATTGGACTGGCCGGCATATCTTCTGTACGGCTTTCAAGTATAGAGTCATTGGAAGCAGGCTGAGTAATGCTGATAATGGGGTAACCAGCCGAGCCCATAACCAGACCGTCGTGTCCTTTCGCACAGGTGCTGTTGCTGTCAACGTCGATGCCGTACGTCAATGAACGCCTAGTGTCAAAGGCTCCGGCTCCGAGCGCAAGGGAAGCGGCTGGCCCTCGCCTATTGAACACAGGGTAAGAAGCCTCCATGACGGTAATGTATTGACAGCCAGTCAAACTTGAAGGAGTCCTGTGTCGATGGGGATAGATGGTAAGGACAACAAAGCCTGACTGGTGTCAAGGCACCGCCTCTTGAGAGAACTTGCGTACCGTAGGTTGCCTCCGTGAAAAGCCACCGCGAAACATCCCAACCCAACGAAAGGCCAAGAACAGACGGTACTGCCATTCCAAACAAAGCGTTGTTGCTTGGAACACAGCGTCCTGCATCACAGCTTGTCAGGGGTGGGTGGCAGGTGGCTTCTGGTAGGTTACATGGCCCATTGCCTGACCAGCTTGACGGGGCGGGCGTCTTCCCAAAGTGGAAAAACGGGATGCTTCTCATGAGGCTTAGGCGGCCAAATATCTATTGCACCAAAATGCGCAGCAATGCGGTTGGCAGCCTTTTGCTTTCGATCTGTACCCGAGGGCAAAATCATGGGGCTGACGTCCTGTCAGCTCCCTCGTGTCATCCACTCGGTGAGAAAGGCACAACCTATAGATACCTAAGGAGCCTGGCGAGTGACTTCAGTCGGAAAACTCCTGAAGAGGAATCCTGGTGCCGCCGCCGTGGCATGGACAAAAGATCTGAATCGGTCAAGACCTGTACTAGGCCCAGAGGTCGGTCTTGCCTCAACCCGGTCATGCTTTGCAACAAAGGCGTAGCATAGGCGCCTTGTTAGGCTTTCTGACGCGGGAGATTCCCGTTGGGAACGCTCCTGCGCAAGCAGAGGCTTCTGATGACAGGTGCATTTGGTTGACGCGGTAGGCGTTAACGCGCCTCTCTATGCAATATAGATAGAAGCCTCCCGGGTCGTCAACATTGACGTCCGGACTTAGACAGAACAACAATGAAGACATCCATCAATCTTTGACGAGCCCCCTTACGCATTGCTACGCTGCACTCGTGGTTACACGCATCACTTTCCGCCAGACTCTCAAACCACCGCTAGTTGCCCCCAAGGGATACGCTCTTGGTCTCGTGCTTCTGTACATATATAAGCGATCTAAGTCTACCATGATGACCTTCGTCAGTTTCAAGACCGGCAACCTTACATTGGAGACATCGAATCAGCTCATCGCCTCAAAACGGACAGTCGCCTCAAACCAGAAACTCCCGTCCCGTGAAGTGCACTAGGAAACACCAAAGTCAGCAATGGAAAGGCTAGACAACATGTCGACTCCTGTGGATAGCAACAGCGAAATCAACAACGACGAGAATATGAAGAGCGAGACGGAAGTATCCTCTGGCAATCAAGGACAAGGTTTCGTCTATCAAGAACTGTCGGCGAGGATAACAAACCCGGTGAAACTGGCAGCGTTGCTCAGAGCGCAGTTCGGGGACGGACAATATGAGGTATCGGTAAGTAGATGTCCGGGTTGACTGATCCGCCGGCTCACCAACTTACAATGCGGTATTCATGGCAGATGATTCGAAGTGTTTACAACGTCGGCACTCCCCGAAGGCTCTCTTTGACAGAAATATCTCTGTGCAGAGGGCTGTGATGTGGACGGATTATGGTGTGCCGCTGCCCGGAGGGGCTCGAGGTACTCTGGTCGGGTACTCTGTATCATCAGCGTCCCTTCCTCTCCTCGTCGCTCGCTCCGGTCCGCGTACTTGCCCCCGTTTTGTCAATCGTCGTCTGTAGTTGCAGCGCTCAGCGCGCTGGTGGATGGTTAAAAGGAAAGTCACGGCTGGCGGGCCTCGTTCGTGCCTGACCTGCATATACCGAGGAGGTGTCACAATACTGGGTGGCTGGTCTTCAGGGATAATAGGAGTGTACGTGACCTAAATAACCGAGGTTTGGAGTCTGAGGGATTTTTACACAATAGCCAGAGATCTATACGTTTGTAGAGTCTTATATAGTTATATACAATTAAGCCTTCTTTACTCCCCTAATATTATTACTATTATAATAATTAAGAGTTTTATTAATTCGCCTAAATTACGGCATTAATAACGTTAATAATAACGAAATTAATAATAACGATAATATCTTCGAAGATTAATAATATTCGTTTCAATTCCCCTAAGGATTAATTTACTTAGGAAAATGCCTTCATCTCCTAAACCTAGAATTTAGGCCTATAGGAATATATTAATCCTACAAATCGCCAGCCTTAGCTAACGAAATCCTCTAAATCTAATATTTTCGACTATATTAGCTAAAAACCCGAAGGAGAGACCGCTATTGAAAAGAAAATTCGTTTTAAAAAGCTATTTAGCGCTATAATTAAATACAGCTTCTATTATAAACGCGATTATCGCGATTATATAATTAAGAAAAATAATTAGCGTATAAATTTGAAGGTAATTTTTAATTTAGGGATTAAAAAAACCTAATTAAATTTATAAATAACCGAAACCGTTAGAAATTTATATTGTAAAATTAATTTTATTAAACGCTTTAATATTTACGAATAGTATAATAATTTTATTAAAGCTATATATTTTAATAATCGAGAAATTAAAAAATAAATTAAAATTTAATTAATCTCTATCTTATATTTAAACCATACTATTAAGGATTAAATTACTTAATCGTTCTATTAGGAATAGGCTATAATTTTATACGAAGCCCGCGGGGTCTTTAAATTTAATAATTTAAATATTTGGTTTATAGAATTCAATTATATAATTAAGGGAAGTCCTTTCTCCTTATAGGTAAATACGTATTAGTTTTAATATAATAAGGAATTAAAAAAGGATAATTATATAGAGATAAGATTCTATACTATTATTAAGGATTTTTATAAAATAATAACGGTAAATCCTATTTAGGGTAAAGGCCGGCTAACCCCCTTATTAAAAAGTATAATATTTACGGCTATATTAAACGGAGAATCTATTAAGGAAAACGCTCTTAATAATAAAGAAAACCTTAATATAAATATTAGAAAGGGGTGGGGAGAGGTTATAACCCTAGTAAAGAAGAAGGGAGGTAAAAAAAATACGTCTTTTAAATTTACTAATAAAAAACGCGCCTCCTCCCCTCCCTAGTAAATTTATAAAATAAAACGTCCTATTTATAAATTTTATAATTAATTTAATTATAAAATCGAATTATATTATTATATACCCTTATAAATTGCCTTCGAAGGTTAAATAATAAACGAAAATATTAAAAAATATACCGCCATTAATATAAAAAAAGATAAAAAATTTAAGGAAGCCGTTCTCTAATTATATAAATAGAAGGAGGATAAATTTAATTAAAAATAATTCTATAGTCGCTTAATAAATAAAAGTAATTTCTTAATACCTACGGATTACTACGCCGTATACCTATTAAAAAATTCTACAATTCTCGATTTAAGTATAATAATCTATATTTTTAATAAAATTAATTAATTTAAAGACCTTTCTCCTATAAATATAAGCGATTATATATAAATTAATAATAACCGTATTCTTATCGAAGGGTATAGTATTATAATAATTAAAATTTAAAATAACGTAGAATTAAAGGAGTTAATCCTTTCTAGCATCGTTTTAATACCGAATATAGCCTATAATTTTATTTCCTTAAAATAATTCAAAAATAATTATATTTTTTAAAATTATAAAAATGGGTATTTACACTCTAGCCTTACAAATTCCTTAATTTATTATATATATTCTATTAATAAATAATTTATATTAAAATACGTCCTTTTATTAAAAAATAGTATTAACGAGTCTTTTTTTGCGGTACGTATTACTTCTAAATATTCCTAACGGAGGCTATAGGAAGGCGTAGCCTTCTATTAATACTTTCGATTTGGCTACCTAGGATTAAATACGCTCGTTAAATTAATTAAATAAATTTATAGGGTTCGATTTAAGGGTTTAAATTTAATATATTACAAACTATATATTATAATTAAATTAAAGCGCTAAATGCGTAGAGAACTTTACAATTATTTAAAAGGTTTAAAATTACGCCTCGCTATCGATTTCTTCTCTTATAATAAAATTAAAATATAAAATAGGGAATATTTAAATTTAATAATAATTATAAATCGATAGTTTAAATATATTTGGATATATTATCTAAGTAATTAAAAAGCCGATTCTATATTAATATATTTTTAAAGCCTCTTTGCGGGCTTATAAACCTAATATAAAATCCTCTTTCGTATTATAAAATGCAATAACGAAATGAATAATAATCGAAAGATTACGACGTAATTAATTAAGAGAAACTCTAACGGGCCCGTGGTGTTTCTCTATCGGGCCCGTTATCCAAATCTTATATCTTGAAAAAGTAGCAAGTATTAAAGTTTTCCGAAAAAAATAAACTTCATATGATTTTTTCTTATTTTTTTCTCTATACCCCAAACCCTAAACCATTCTTATACGAGTACCTAAGGCCGAGATATAGATTATTACTCCAAATACTTCTTATATAACTTCTATTTTATAGAATTCGGGCGAATAATAGTCTTTATGATTCTTTTCTAGCTTTGGTAGATATACCGGCTTGTAGAGAAAAAAATCACAAAAAATATGGTATTATTTTTGAAATAGTAGCCCGCCTTCAAAGTTAAAAACTTTAGGGATTTAAGATTTGGATAACGGGCCCGATAGAGAAACATAACGGGCCCGTTAGAGTCGCTCTTAATTAAATATAGTATTATAGTCGAATTTTCTATACTTTATACATAAGCGTAAAATAACGGCGTAAAGCGCTTAAGGGGTATAATTAAAATTAAAATAGCGTTAATATATATAAATATAAATTTACCCGAAATATTCTAATTAAAAATTATATACGCAATCGCGTATTTCTATAATTTAATACTTAAGGTAGATTATTATTAAAAGGCTCCTAAGGAAAGATTCGAATCGTATTATAACTTTAAAGACGGTAATATATTATTAATAAATCCTGTGACGGCACGGCTCACCCGCTGGTTACCTAACTTATTATATATTACCAAGTTACTCTAGGAACTAGGGATTTGCTATTGCAGGTTACTTATTCATACTAGCGAACGCTGCACAGCTATTCACCCGCACAACCTATTTACTCTATAGAACGTAGGGTTTATATCTTTCCGCCTACGCTTCTATTTTTATATAATTAATTTTCCTTTTTTCTTTATTTTACGATTTTCTATCAATTAAAGATTATTATTATTTTATTATAAGCCCTTCCTTTTTGCTATAATAATCGTAAAATTTAATTAATATTCATTAGGGACAATATAAAATATCCTACCTTAAAAAAGAGATTACGATTAATTGTACGCAATATAATAATCCCCCGTACCTTATTTAAATACCCGGACAATTATACAATTATAACCTATACGAGATAATTAAAATACCGAACGAACGATAGTACGCGATTAAAAGGAAGCGGCCAAATTAAAGGCGTAAGCCGCTAATAAAATCGACTTCGAATTGGCTAAATTGAATTAAAAAAAGACCCCTATCGCGAAGACCCGCTTAAATCGCAAATTTATTAATAATTAACGCGTTTCTATAGTCTAAAAGGTTTAAAATACCGTTAAGGAAATTAATAACCCCGACGCCGCTACTTTTAAATATTATAACGCTTATATAATTCCCGAAATTGAAATCTAATATTTTCTTAATATAAAGGAGTATATTAAAGAAAATTTGGAGAATAAAATTAAAGATATTACCGTTTATTATATTTTTAGTAAAAAAGGATTTTATTTTCTATTCGACCTTTTATTCTAATACGAAGATCCGTAGCCTGAGGGATATAGAAATTTAATAGGAATTAAAGATTTTATCGCCGAAGTTAAAAAGAATCTTAATATTATATTTAAAAAAATAAAGGCTTATATCGTTATTATATTCGTTTATAAGAAGCAATTTAAGGAATTTTATATTATTGTTTACCGTTTTAATAAAATTATAATAAATTTGAACGATTGGATCTAATATTTTAAGGGTATATATTATAAACCCGAAAAGTAGAAAAAGAAGGTTCGTTTCTAAACTATTATCGAAAATAACGATAAAAATATTTAGTACTACCTTAATAGCATTAACGCGGCTACCCGTAAGGCTAACCGAATTAAATATTACGCTTTTATTACTTAGGGTATTACTCCCAATTTCGATATTTCCGATTTTAAGACCGATTATAATAATAATAATTATTAATAAAGTAAAAAACCTATTAATTCCGATAAGGAAATAATAGAAGATTTAATAGCTATTATTATAATTAAGGATAAAGAAATTTAGGCTTTAAATTAAATAATCGTTAATATTATTTGTAATTCGATACGTTATAGCGCGACCTTAGGCGGCGTTTCTATTATTATTATTAGCGGGAAGTTTTTTAAAATTTTAGACCCTCTTATCTTTTATACTAATAAGAATAAAAATATTATTACTTTCGAAATATAATATTATACTATAATTAATAAATTAAAGGTTAATTCGGATTATTTTACCGACGATGAAGTTAAATAAATATATATCGAGAATTATTTAGCTAATTACGTTATTAAAGACTTATAACCGTATTTATACAATATTTATCCGAATTAAATTAATTTTTCGAAGGTTTTAATAAATTATTTTAAGCGTTAATATAATAATCCTAACGTTATCTACTAAGCGATCGAAGAGTTCGAGAAGTTCTATATATATTAAAATAATTTTTATATCTTTAAAAATAAATTTATTTATTTTATTAACGAATATTAAATTCCGTAATCGAATTAGAAAGAAGCCTTCTATCGTCGTTTATTTATTAACTTTTAAATAGGAATAGCCTTATATATTACTTTAAATATAGTCGATTTCGACGGATACGTTAAAATTATTAAATAAATTATTTATACGTAAAAGGTAATTAAGCGGACTATTACGTTATTTTCTTCGAATTCGAATAATCGTAATCGTAAAAATAATAATAGAAATAATAGTAATATTAGTAGAGGAAAAGGCTCCTTTTCGATTAGAAATAATTTTAATATTAATAATAATAATAGGAATTTAATTAAGGAGGAGATTAATAATATATTCCGTAAGGGAATATATTTTATTTGTAAAGAATAAGGATATTATACTAAAGATTATTCTAAAAAACCCGATTCTAATAATCGCCCCGCTATAATAAATTACCGTACCCGCTTTTAATTTATATATATTCGCTATAATATTAAGGATAAAGAGGAGGATAAAAGTAAAAAGAAGGATAAATCGAAAAATTAATTACTCTAAATAAAATAAATTCCCATTTAAGGAAATCTATATAATAACGATAAAAAAAAACGCCTAATAGTATAAATAAAAACTTTCTATATAATTATTTAGGAGGAGACCCTTTTATTATATTTATTTTTATAAATAATAATAAAATTATAATTACTATTAAAAAAGCTATTATAAATTCGGGAGCCGCTATTTATATTTTAATTAATTAAGCTATAACCGACCGTTTACAATAACTTTTCGGATTCGAGGTTAAGAGCGACTTCGACCCTATTAATATAGGAAGCCCTTTCGCTAAAAACGATAATAAGAAAATTACGACCGCCCTAAAAACGAACGTTATAATATAAAACCGTACCGTTTATAACGAATAGTTGGTCGTTACCGATATTTATTACAATATAATAATTAGCCGTATTTAATTCGAATATTATAACGTTATAATTAATTATCTACGTAGGAGATTATTATTTAATAACGATTGGCCTATAAATTTAGATTAAATAAAGAATATTTATATTAACGATTTCGAGGGTTAATTTATTAACCCGAAATATTAAGAAAATATCGTCCGTAGAGAATAATTAATAGAAAGAAAAGATAAAAGACGATGTAATAGAATTACGGTATATCGACGGATCCAAGAACTCGAAAATACCCCGTAAACTTTTATTAAGAAAAACGAACGATTAATTATTAATATCTTTTAAAAAATAAAAATTAATAAAAGGAATAAGGATCCCGCTTAAAAAGTATAGGAAATTATAAAATAAATATTGCGAAACGAATTATTTCTACCCCCCTAAGAATTAAAAAAGGTATTAATAAAAGTCCTAAAGGAATAAAGAAAAGATTTTAAAAATGATTTAAAGTATTTTAAAGAATAGTTTTAAGGAGATAATTTTAGTAGCGGAATAAAGAAGGACGATTAAGGGTATTTTAAATAGAAAAGGGGAATTGCCTAATATAAAGAATAATTATTAAATATAGCTATTATTAGATCGGTAGCCCTTATATAAATAGTAAAAAAGGAATATTTAAGAATAACGAATCTATATAAAATCGACCGGTTTATTAAAGAACGTAGAGATTAGGAGTATTTTGAGGGCTTTAACCTAAAGGAATAAGAATAAACGCTAAAATATATATTGGCTCGATATTATAAATATAAGGACGTCTTTAGTAAAAAACGGTCGGATACTTTACCGGAATTAGGGAATAACGATTACCGGATTCGTTTTTAAGAAGGAATTAATTTAAAAGATTTAGATTATAATCCGTTATATAAAATAAATATAAACGAATTAGAAATTTATTATTTTTATATTATAGAGAATTTAAATAAAGGATTTATCGAAAGTAATTTAACCCCGTAGGCCGCCCCTATTTTTTTTATACTTAAAATTAACGGGAAATTCCGCTTTTATATCAATTATCGAAAATTGAATAAAATTATTCGAAAAAACCGCTATTTACTCCCTCTTATTAAAGAAATTCTAGCCTATATCGTAAAAGCTAAGATTTTTATTAAAATCGATATTTAATAAACCTTCTATTAAATTCGTATATATTTAAACGATAAAGAATTTATAATATTCCATACATAATATAGAGTATATAAATATAAAGTCCTACCTTTTGGGTTAATTAATAGACCTTCGACCTTTTAACGATATATTAATAATATTTTAATAAAATACTTAGACGATTTTTATAACGTTTATATCGACGATATTTTTATTTATTCTAATAATAAGGAGGAATACGAGATTTATATTAAGAAAGTATTAGAAAGATTTTAATAAGCCGGTTTATAAATAGATTTGGATAAATGCGAATTTTACGTTATAAAAACGAAGTTTTTGGGTTTTATTATTAATATTAATAGAATTTCAATAAATTTAACGAAAATTTAAGTTATAAAAGGATAGAAAGAATTATTTATAATTAAAGGAGTATAATCTTTCTTAAACTTTTATAATTTCTATTATAAATTCGTAAAAGAATATAAGAGGATTTCGAAGCTATTGACGAAATTAATAAAAAAGGGGGAGGCGTTTATTTAAATAACGGATTATTAATTAGCGTTTAATACTTTAAAATAATATTTGACCAATATACCCGTATTAACCTACTTTAATTTTAATAAAAAAATAAAATTAAAAATAAATATATTAGACGGGGTATTAATTAGCGTTTTATTTTAAAAATACGACGATAGATAGTACCCGGTAATATATTTTTCGGAAACGATATAAGGCGCGGAATATAATTATCCGATATATAATAAAGAAATATTAGCAATTATAAGATTTTTAATATATTAACGTTTAGAATTTATTAACCTTTAATAGACCGAACCCTTTATAATTATTACGGATTATAAAGTATTAAAGTATTTTAATACTAAGCATTTATTAAATATAAAATAAACGGCGTAAATAAAATCGCTATCCTAATATAATTTTTTTATTATTCATCGATTTAATAAGGATAATATTATAGCCGACGCTTTATTTTAGAAATCCGAGGATATTAAAAATTAAAAAAAAAGGAAGGAATTATAATATATAATATAATTCTTTAAACCGGCGGAGGAAGGGGAAAATACGGTTTATATTTATATTTTAAACGTTGTAGATTTTTTAAAAATAATAATTAGTTATAAATTCGTTTATTAATTATTAGAAATTAATAAAATAAATACCTCCTTAGAAGAATATTGGGAGAAAGTTTAGAAAGGGGAAATAGAATTTATAATATTATAGGAGTAATTATTACTCTTTAAGGGCCGTTTGGTAATATTAGAAGGTATTTTAAAGATTAGAATAATTTAAAATTATTACGATATATTAGCGATAATTTATTTTAGAAGGAATAAAATACGGAAATTAATAATAATTCGATATTAATAGCCCGGCCTAGTTAATAATATAAACCGGTATATAACTAATTATATAATTTATTATACTTTAAAGTATTAAAGTATTTAAAAGGATTTAGAACTATTTAATCGTTAATTTTAAAAAGATATTTAAGGATAAATACGGTTATGATAATTTAATAAATATAATTAACCCTTTATTGAAAACCATTTGGTTATTCCTTTATAAATTAATTATTATAGGTAAGGAGGTTTGTAAATTATATTATAAGGGTCTTTTTTATATTTTTAGATTATTTAAAGAATTTATTAATAATAGAGGATTATAATTTCGATCGGATTTTTTATAAGAATTAACCTCTTTAATTAAGATTAATTAGTCGTTAATTTTTATCGAATATTTATAAACTTCGGGATAAATTGGAAATCTTTACGAATAAATCGATTAAAGGCTCCGCCCCTATATTAATTATAATTAAAATAATTAATTAAAAATAATCCAGGCTTTAAATTACGTATAGAATAATCTATTATAAAATAATACGGGCCTTTAACCTTACGAAATCTTATTTAAATTCTCTATACTTATTTTCTCAGATTAGAAGATAATAACGAACTTAGAAAATATACCTTCTATAAAACGCTTAAACCGATAAAATATTAGGGATACCGCTAAAAAAATCTAACAATACGTAAATTATATTAAAAAGTATATTAAAATAGCGTAATAGAAATAAATTATTTAAATAAATAAAAAACGATATAAACCGGATTTCGACGTAGGAGATCGAATTTTTATTATTAAAAAAAGTTAATCGATTAACCGTCCGAATAATAAATTAGATTTTCTATTAACGAAATAATATTTTCCTATTATAAGTAAGAAAGGTAGTACTTTCCTAATATAATTACCTTCTTCGTAGAAGATATCCAATTAATTCCCGCCGGATAAATTAAAGAAGTTTTTAAATAATTTATTACTAGGATAAGTATTGGAAAACCCGCTAGGGGAAATTGTATTTAAGGACGAAGAATACGAGGTGGAGGAGATTATAGCTTTAAAGGTAGACCGAAGTAAATTATTTTATTAGGTAAAGTAGACCGGTTGGGATTTAGACCCGGAATAGTATCCTATTAGCGATTTTAAAAATATAATAATTAAATTGAAAGAGTATTATAAAAAATACCCGGAGGCGGCCGGGCCTCTTCGGAGGTTATAAAATTAAATTATAATAATAATACGAAAGGAGGAAATATTAAAATATAAGGAAGATAATTTATTAATTTAAATAAGTAATAGGAAGTTGAAAAGGAAGAAGTAATTATATTTTCGAAAGATTCGAGGCGAATCTTTTTAAAGGGGGGGGTAATATAACGGTACGGTTTACCCGCTGGTTATTTAATTTATTATATATTACTAAGTTACTCTAAGAATTAGGGATTTGCTATTGTAAGTTACTTATTTATATTAGCGAACGCTATATAGCTATTTACCCGTACAACTTATTTACTCTATAGAACGTAGGGCCTATATTTTTCCGCTTACGTTTCTATTCTTGTACGATTAGTTTTCCTTTTTTCTTCATCTTACGATTTTCTATCAATCAAGGATTATTGTTGTTTTATTACAAGCCCTTCCTTTTTGCCGTGACAAATCCCTCCCTTATAATCGCGTACTTGAAGGTTTACGGTTATAAAGTTTTTATTTTTACTACCGCCGTTATAAATAATAAGGAAAGGATTAGAAAATTTAAAAAATATACGTAAATTAGGTATTTAGTCGGCTATTAATTAACGAATTAATATAAAATTTAGAACCTTTATATTAATTAAATTATAATAATACGAAATATTATATTTAATAAAAACGAAGTATTTCCGGGTAAAGTTAAAGAAATCTATAAATCCTTATAGATTTCCCTTAAAGAATTAATTATATAATTAAAATCCTTTTATAATATAAATACCGCCGAAGTAAATTAATTAGAATTGCCGTAGGTTCTCCCGACGCTTGGCTTTATAGTTATAAACTTCCCGACCGATACGAACGAAGCGATCGATACGATTAATACCTTAGAGGAGGGGAAATAAAAGGAGGAGGCTGTAAGTGGCACAGCACAGTTGGCACAGATGTTGGGTCTTAACGAATCGATAAAGTTCTACGAAGGGGAAAAGGGAGGAAGGGAGGCGCCCTTTGGGCGGCTCTAATCAATTATCCTTTTAAGGACCGGGTACGGGCCACTCCGCTTACCGCGGCGGTAAGGACCGCAATTAGCGGTACGACTAGCAATGCCAGTCAAACTCAGCCACGGGCATTAACCCTATAATATTAGCCCCCCCCTTCCCCTAATTAAACGTACTATATATAGGCAAATATATAATTATATAGACCCCAAACATTAAACGACGTACCGCCAACGCACACCTTTAATATATACCCCGCGCCTTTCCTCCCCTTTTTTTCCCTTTCTTTTTTCCTCCTTCAATTTATCGAATAATTAAGACTATAAATATTAAATAGCGTATACTCCTATTAATACGTATTAAACGTATTTCTATTATTTTTATTATTTTTATTTTTATTATTATCTTTCCTATTAATCCTTTTACGGGCGTATTAATTAATTATTAATTAATCGCCGTTAAAATAAATACCCCCGTTACTATTATTTAATTCGAATTTTTCTATAAATTCCTAGCCTTATAGGAGGTTATTAGTTCGCTTACCTTACTACTTACTCCTATTCCCGCCTTTTATTATAGTAAAAATGCTATTAAAATTACTATTTCTAAACCCGTTACTCCGCCGAAACCTTATTAAATTCGGCCTAATATTATTATTATTAACGTAGTTAATAAATTCGTTCCCAACGATATTCGCAAATACATTTTATCCAAGGCCGAATTCTAAAATTTTTAATATAAAGGCTATTTAATTAATAAATATAATTATATTATATTTAATAAAGGCTCTTCTACTTCCGTATATTTATTTTATTAATACGTTTATAAAAGTTATAAACCCGTTTTTATTTAAATTTAATTCGTTTTTAAGGTTTAATATATTAAAGGGTATATATTTAGAAATTTCCGCGATAATTACTTCGCTACGTTTAAAATTTTATTAGGATTTTAAATTTTAAAGAAATAAAATTTTATTTTTATATAAATTTTTATTCTTTTCTTCTTTTCTTAGCGGTTTTTTAAATTACTAATATTATTTAACGGTTTTATTAATTAAATTACTATTAAAACGCCTCCTATAGAGTTTTTTTCTTTTATTAAAATTATTAATAATTCGGTTAATATTACGGAAATTTAGGCTTTTAAAAAGCGAATCCGTAAATTCGAGAATTTTAGGGAATAATTATTTAATTTAATAATTAATATAGAGAAGGTAAAGTAGGTAGGTAATTAATACGTAGAATTTAACCATTTAATCGAAGATTATAACACTTATATTACCGCCGATATTAATATTACCGCCGCCAATATTACCGCCGCCGTTATTACCGCCGCTATTATTACCGTTATTAAAAAAGCCGTTACTATACAACCCTTATCGGCGAAAAAGAAAAGAAAAGGGAAGGAGGTCGAAGGAAATAATAAGAAGTAACGTAATAGATTTAAATAATAAAAAGTATAATATTTCCTTTTAAATATCCGCCCTAAATATAATATCCGCCTTTTATTTTCCTTTTCTTCTATTATTATTAAATTTTCGCGCCCGGAAAATTACCGTCTTACGCTTCCTACTTTCCGCTACCGCGTCTATAAACCCCTAAATATTTATAATTTCGTTAATATTTATATATTTAATTATAAAGAGGAAGAGGAGGAGATTATTATTAAGGAATTTATATTAAAAATAATAAAAGATAATTTAATAAAAAATATTTAAATTAAATTAATTATTAATTTCGCCGGGGCCCCGCTTTAATTAATTTATTATGTATTTTAATCCGTATTTAAGAATCCTTTATTCCGTTCGTAATATATTTCGCCCCGTTTATAATTTTTTATAGGAATTTTTTAATATACCGGTCGGTTAAGCCGTTATTATCCGTTATTAAATTGTATTAAATTTTAAATTTATTTAAAGTAATAATATTTTTAAAATTTTTTAAAGGCTTTTATATCGAATTATAATATCCCTTCTATTTAATTAAAACCTTTTTTATTAGGCCTTTTTTTTTTTTAACGGTATTAACGTAGAGAATTTCTTTTATTTAATATTTTAATTCTCTTTTAATTTTAATAGCCGGAAGTTATTTATTAATAAATTTTTATTTAAAAAGAAGGTTATTAATAATTTTACGTAAGAGATCGACGTAGAAAACGTTATAAATAGTACGGGGAAGCCCGGATAATTCGACTATATAGGGAAATAATACCTTCGAAACGGTATATTTTATATAAAGCTAATCGAATTTCTTCTTTAAGCGGTTAATAATATAATTCTTAAAATTGAATTAGATTTTATCCCTAATTATAAAACGTTCTATAGGCTACCGATTACGGTTGGCGAATTTTTTTTATTTTTAAATAATAGCCGTTATAATAATTTAATATAAATTTGTAATTTATTATAGCTTTTTAACGAATTTTTAAACCCGCTTTTTAAAGGATAGGGGTAAAGGTTAACGATTAGAGGGGTTTTCGATTACGGAAATTAAAAGTTCGGGGTCGAATTTATAAGTAGCGAAGAATAGAAATATATTTATTAAAGTATTAATTTAGTTATTAATAATTAATTATATTATAGGGTATTATTTATTTTAATTATTTTAAACGTAATTAATAATTATACGTAAATAGGCGTAAATTTCTTAATTTATACATTCCGGGCCTTTATCGGTCTATAGGTAATAAATAGTATTAAATAAACGTTTAATATTTAGGAATTCGTATAATTTAGCTTAGAAACGGTTAATCTAATTAGAATTATAATTATTAACGATAAATTTTAAGAAATTGTAATAACGAATAAAATATTAAAAGAAACGTTCGGTATAAAATTTAGTTTCTATAAAGGGTATAAATTTAAAGAATATAATTTTATTAAATTTAGGGGTGGTCTATCTGCACCGTAAGAAAAGTCTTAGTCGACCGTAAGAAAAAGGTTCAACTTTAAATAATTCCGCGAAGAAAAATTCTAAAAAGTCATAGTGTGTATGGGAATTTTGGTAGTTTTTCACTCTAAATTTAGAACTAAACACCGTCTGCAATCCTTGCACGCACTTGATTCTTTTTGTTAAAAACACTTTTTTGATTTTAGATATCTTAAAGGGAGAAAAGGTGGTAAAGGTAACGTTGGTAGAATTGGCCTTTGAATATGAAAAATCCAGCGAAAATCAACAATTCTAACTATATTCTTTTTATTTACCTAGCCCTGAATTTGGTAAAGTTATACCTTATTCCATTATTGGACTACGGTCGACTAAGACTTTTCCTACGGTGCAGATAGACCATCCCTAAATTTATCCTTTATAATTTAAAAATAAATATTGCTTTTAAATTTTAGAAAATTGGTAATAAAGTTTATTTATATATTTTTATTAAATTATTCTAAAATTAATAATAAATGTAAAAAGCCTTTCTTTTATTCCTTCCAAACTTTCGTAGAACCGTAGGTATAGTAGTTGTAGAGGAATTACCGGATATAAAAGTTAAAGAGAGGTTAATAAAAATACCGAAAAAATATTATAATAATACCTTTTTTATTAAAATATCCTAATATATATAAATTATAAATAATTTAAATTAAAATAATACGAAGGATATTAAAACGTTAGTTAGTATTAAATAATATAATTAATTTAGATTTAGTATATATAGAAGCTCTTAATACCTAAAGACGATTTTAATAATGAAAGCGGCCGAAGGAATCGATAAAGTAATTTATAATTTAGATTTTAAATTTTAAAGACGGGCTAAAGTAACGGTCGTTATAAAGGATAATTTCTTTTATTTATTAATATAAAGAATTATAAAGTTCTATTTATAATTAAAACTATTATAAATCCGGATTTTTAAATATATTTATACCCTCCCTCCCTAAACGGATTACTTAAACTATTAAAATACAAAGTGGAATATAATTTTTAAGAGCGGAATTTAATATTATTTAAATATCCTACGCTTTACGGTTTTAATTTATAAATATATTTTAATTATATCGAAAGAGGGCGTTAAGGATTATTCCATTTTTATTAAATTTATATTCGATTTAAAAATTAAATCGGGAAAAATATTCTACCTACTACGCTTACCGTTCCGAAAATCTCTTTAATTTTATAAAATATTCGAAATTCCAATAATCCATTAAAATAATAAATAATTTATAACTCCGCAATTCTACCGATTATTACTCTAAATAATTAATAATAATAAATATCTCTTTATTATAAATAAAGTAATTCTATTCAATAAAGTTAAACTTCTAAGAATAGAAGCCTATAATTTTACGAATTATATCTTTACTATTTTCGTTTACTTTTTAAAAAATAATTCCGCTTAGGGCAAATTTATTATAATCCGTCTTTAAAAATATTTTCTTATCCGGATTAAATTCTATTAAGATCGGAATTTTCGTAAATAAAGTTTTTAAAAATTAAAAAGCGCTTTTATACTCTTTAATCTACTTAAAAACAATCCCTTTATTAATTAATTTTAATAAAGGGGTAATTACTTTTAAAAATTAAAGAATAAATATATAGTAATAATTAATAAATTTTAAAAAACTCTATACGCCTTTTTAAAAAGTAAGGAAAAGCTAATTTAAAATTACTTTAATTTTTTCAGAATTAACTTATATACTAACGCCAATATAAATAATAAAGCCCAAATACTTAACCTTCTTTACATTAAACTCGTATTTATTTAAATCTAAATAGAGGCCAGCCTTTAATAATTTAATAAAAATTAAACGCACCTTTTATTTATAATCTTCTAAAAAGCTAAAAGAGTAAATAAATATATCGTTTATATAAACGGTATAAAACGTATCTAAATAATTACGGAGGATATAATTAATATACCGTTAAAACGTAATTAGCGCGCTATTTAACCTAAATAATATAATTAATTATTTAAATAACTTATATTATATCCGAAATATTATCTTCCCCTCCTCTCCTTCTATTATACAAATTTTATAGAAAATTTATATAATATCTACCTTAATATACTATTTTATTCTTTTTAAAATACGGAATATATTTTTAATTAATAGTAATAAATAACGGTCCGCTTTCGTAATAGCGTTAAATATATAATAATCGTAATAAAAATAAAATCCGCTTCCGGGTTTACGTATAAATAAAATTAAGGCCCTTACTTTTAAATTACTATTTCGGATGAACCCCTTATTTAATAAATCCTTTAACGTCTTTTTAAAAATTAAAAACTCCTCCTTTATTATATTATAAAGCAGTCCGAATAGGATAGGGAATTCCTTACCGTTTTTATCCTTTTTAATTATAATTTTATAATCTATACCGGGATAATAAGGGTTTAATTTATCGGCGTTCTCTTTTATTTAAAATAGTATTAAATTATAATATTTCTTAGGGATTTTCGCCTTTAATTCTATTTCGGTATATACTTTTTTTAATTTTAACGCCTTTTTAACGTCCTTTAAATTAACCGCGAAAATAATTTCTTCAATTATTCGATTACCGAATTCCTTTTTTAATTTACGAATATAATTTATAAAGGTAATAATTAAAACGTATATAATAAACTTTAAATCGGTAATAAACAGTATATTAAATATTTATTTTCTATTAATATAAAGAATTTAATAATTAATAACGCCTATAAATAAGCGTTTTTCGTAAGGGATAGAATATATTCGTATAACCTTAAATTAAAATTTATTCAATATAATAAGGAATTCGAATAATAAAACAATATAAGTATACATAAAATAAATATAATTATTTACTTCAATTAAAAATCGGATTATATTTTAAATAAAAGCTCCCTCTATAATAATAAATATTCCTTTTATAATATAAAATAAAATAAGGATAATTAGGATTTAAAACTTTTTAATAATTTTTTTACTAATTATAATATAATATTAATAACCTTTATCGACGAAAATATAGAATAAATTACGATTATTAATAATAAATAGAATTAAAATAAATTCTACTTCTATTTCTAATTTAAAATCCTCTATTTTATTTAATATTTTTATTTCCAGCTCTAAGGCCCGACTTTATATCGGAATTAGGTTTTTGCCTATTATTCGGGGGCGGAATTATAGGCCTTATTATCGTCGTCGTCCTCTAAAAACGGAAGGACTTCGGTAACGGTAATTTAAATACGTATTCCGCTAAAAGAAGGGGGAACGGCTAACCAATACGGATAAACCAAAATATAATATCCAAAAGCGCTATAACGTATATATAAATTATTATTTCAATAACGTTAATATTCTTTATCCGATACCTATTTAATATATTTAATAGAGGTAAAAATAGAGGCGTTTACGCTAAAACCGCCCTAACCTCGTTTACTTCGATTACGGGTTATATATATAATATTTATAATAATATTTCCATTTACGTTAATTAAACGTTAAATAAAGATTATAAGAATAGGACGGAGTACGATACGTAATATATAAAAAACGGTAGGATAATTAGTAAAGGTAGCGCTAGGGATATAAAGTCCGTTATTTCTAATTTTACTTTTCTAATTATATTAATATTAATAGTAATCCTCTTTAAATTTTATTATTTATTTATATTTAAACGCATAATATTAAAATTATTTAAAATATTTATAATAATCGTCGGAAAAAATAACCGTAAATATTTTATTATATTATTTTTTATTAAAAGCGTAGTAAAAATAGCCCAATTTAATAAAACTCTCCTACAAATAACCGCCTACTTTAAATATTTCGTTATTAAAATCGGTTAAGAAGGTGGCGAATAGTTCGCTATCCTTCTAACGTATACGGACGAATTTATTAAAAGCCGCCTCCTAATTTTAATAGGAATCGAAAATTATACGAATCTATTCGAAGAATTTAATTAAATCTTCCTTATTACGTATAATTATAGCGGTTTAAAATCCTTTTAATTATTAACCGTATTCGGTAAAAAGCGTATTAATAATTTTATATTAAATAATATTCGGGTTATTACGAAGTCCTTATTTAATATTATTATTATATATTATAATAAATTTATTAAAAAAGAAATTAAAGGTATAGGGTTAGCCGTCTTATTTAAGAAGTTCTAATTATTTTTTATAATAAGGAATTGAATTCGTATTATCGCCAGAATTATTATTAATTAGGGTTTTAAAAGGAGATTTCTTCTTATAAACGGAATATTTAATAATTCTAAAATCTAAATAAGGGGTAAGGGTATTAAAAATAGGAGTAATATTAAATAAAAAGAATTTAATATAATCCCTAAAAATTACGTTACTCTTAAAAGCTTTAATTAAACCTTTAATTAAACCTTCGCTATTACCGCTATTATTTAATATACTATTTTAAGAATCGTAAAACTCTTCTATATCGTTAATATTTATATCGTTAAATCTAATTATAATATCGAAAATACCGTAATACCGCGTTTAAAGCTACTAGTCTTCCGCTTATAAAATTATTGTCCGCTTATTAAATTTACTTCTTCTATCCGCTTTTTAAATAATAGAACTTAATATAAAGGGTATAATATAATTAAATCTAAATACTGGGTCTTAACGAATCGATAAAGTTCTACGAAGGGGAAAAGGGAGGAAAAGAGGCGCCCTCTGGGCGGCTCTAATCAACTATCCTTTTAAGGACCGGGTACGGGCTACTCCGCTTACCGCGGCGGTAAGGACCGCGACTAGCGGTACGACTAGTAGTACCAGTTAGACTCAGCCACGGGCATCAACCCTATAATAGAGGCGATTATAAAATTATTAGGGGATTAACACTGAATATAAATAAATTAAATCCTATTAAATTAATATTATAAATCAATAGGCTAATTCTTATTATAAATATAAGGGTTAGAAATTCTAACCGAATTTTTAGAGAAATTAACTCTAATACCTTTATAATTAATTATTAATTTTAAAAATACGATTATAAATTTAGAAGATAAGGGGTATTACTTTACGTTCTTAACCTTAAATAGAATACCGGCATCGTTCCTAATTAATAGACTTTTAAAGTCTAATAAAGATTTATAATTAATTGTTACGGCGCTAGCGGATAGGGTCCCTATTAAGGCCCTATCTAGCGGACCGGTTATCGTTTAAGCGGTTACCCTAATAAAGGTTGACCGCACCAGCGTACGTAATTGCGTGCTACCTTCGTAGGTCGCCCGCGCCTAGGTATAAACCTTAGCGCGGGGCGCGCCCTTTGCTCATTTTCTTCTTTTCTTCTTTATTTTATAATTCTATAATAGACTTAGATTCAACGTATTAAGCTTGTCTCTCGTGACTACGTCGCTCGTAATATTAATTATAAATTAATATTTTAATTAAGCCGTATCTTTCTTAATTAAACGGGGTAGCCGTCCTATAAATTTTTAGGGAGATTAAATCGTCGATTAGGGTTTCCTAAAAAAAATACGAGAAAAGGGTATCGAAATCGATTTTAATTATAACCCTAAATTAAAATTAATAAAAGAAAAAGTCGACCGGCTATAAAAGTAAAAATTTTTAAAAACCTTTTATCGATTTAATTTCTTATTACTTTTAAAATACTATTAAACGCTTAACCTTTATTCTATAGGGGAATTATTTAAAATTATAAAGAAGGAATATTTAATTAAATATAATAAAATAAAATCCTAAGAATAAATAAGTATTAAGGATATAAATAAGAAGGAGATTTTAAGGTTATAATAAATTTACGTTTATAAATTTAATTAAAATAATAAATTCTAAAAATATAAAACTCGTTTAATAATATAAAGAAATTAATAAATTAAAGATAGAATTTGCAAAACCTATATAATTACGTTAATAATTAAATCCTTCTGTATTCTTATAATAATTATAACCTACTTCAATTTAAATTTAACCTAATATAATATTAAAAATACCTTTATTAATACTTTATTAAATAAATTAATTTATATATAAACTCCTCCTAAGTATTAAAAGAAGGGCTAAGTAATTCGATTACTTCGAACGTTATATAAATTACGTAAAATACTACTCTTATAATAATAAGAGTTTATTAAGACTTTTATAATTATAAATATATCCCCTATCCCTTTTAAATTTAGTATTTTAATTAAAGACAATATATTCCTCTTCTTTTATATTAATAATATTATAATTATTTACTTAAATAAAAATAAGGAAGTAATTATAATTAAGGGGGTAATTATTACCCTTAAAAAGAAATATTAATTAATTAGCGGAGAGGAATTAAAATAATTCCTAGGAATTAAAGTTATTTATAACCGTAAAAAACGGCTAATTTAATTATTATAGCGCGATTATATTAATAAAATTATAAATAAGGTTAAAGGGATAAAGAAATTCTTTTAAACCCTTATAATTAAAGAAGAATTAATCCCCTACGAAAATAAAGTATTACTATACGAAATTACCGTTTATTAAATTAAAATTAGCTTTATCCTTTATATTATTATTACTACGCGCCTAAATGTTACTTTCCCTATCTTTAAATTAATTCATTTTAATTCAAACCTTAATCCAATATATTATAGGGTTATAAATCGCATCCTTCTATATTTATTATTAACTTAAGATTACGCTCTTTAATTAAATAGATTAAACCGTTAAAATTTCTACGTAATAATTAATTCCTCCTTTATAAATAATTCCTTTAATTATAAAAACTCCTAAGCGTTTATTTTAAGGCTTTTAGGCGCGATTATAAATTAGCGAATTAATAAATAGGATATAGTAATTACTTCTTTTATAGAGGTAGAATTACTATCCCTAAATTAAAGCGTTAAAAAAATTATTTACACCCGCCATTTATTTAATAAATTAACGGTAAAATTCAATTAGGAAATTACGCTTATAAATTATAATAATAAGTAAATAATCCATTTCGTTATTAAAGAGGGTATATGTTTAATAATTAAATTGAAGTACGTAAATATTTATAAATATTAACTACGTTAAATATAGGAAAGGAAGTTTATCAACGTTATTTATATCCCGATTAAGGAATAAATTACTAACGGCTTTATAAAGAGTTTTAAGTTTATAAATTATTACGTATCGATAGAATAATTAGGATTCGTAAAACTCCAACGGCTACCGATTAAGCTATTAGAAATTACGAACGTATTTATTATAATAGGGATATTTAAAAGGGTAATAAATTTAGAAGATAAGGATTAGGAAGAGTTAAAGGATAAAGAGGTTATAAATAGATTAGATAGGAGACTTTATAATTTATTTAAAAGTTAATATAATAGATAAAGATTTTGGAGAAATATTATTATATTAGGGATAAAGGTATAAAATTCTTAAAGGATTATAGGGTATTTTTAAGTAAATTTGGTACTAATTTATAGTATAGATTTAAGGGGGTATATTATAATATTAGGTGGCTGGTCTTTAGGGATAATAAGAATATACGTAATTTAAATAACCGAGGTTTGGAGTCTGAGGGATTTTTATATAGTAGCTAGAGATTTGCACGTTTATAGAGTCTTATATAGTTATACACAATTAAGCCTTCTTTACTCCCCCAATACTGTTACCATTGTAACAGGAGGACCAGGCTTTCGAAGCGCCGTGGCTTGCTAGTCTGTGCGAGCTCATGCATGCCAAGGAAATACTAAGAAGTTTTGAATTGGAGAAAGGGGGGAACCTGCAGTTCATTGTAACCATTTTGAGATGTTGGGGCCTTTTGGTAACTATGCGAAGCGGGGAAGATGTGGTTGCCTTCAATTGCCTTACATAGGGCGTGTTCCAGTTTTCCAACCGTTACTCGAGTCGGTTGATCTGGGTATAAAGCTAAAATCTGTAATCTTTACAGGGGTACGTTTATACTTTTTACTATATAGTGGCGCCTGTATAGCGCTTATACGGTTTGTAAGCGAAGCTATACAACTGGGGTCTACAATAGATCGAGATTTTTAGTAATAGGCTCGATATAGCTTCGTTTTATAAAATTATAGAGCTGTAATTACTATAACGGGTTCGATATTAAAATTATTTATAAGTGGAAATATTATTTTAATAGCCGGGAAATTGGATTACGTACCCGTATAATTATTGTTTTTTTTCTAAGTATAATTATTAATTTAAGTGAGCGTGGAAACTTCAGGGGTTAAAGGGGTATATTAATAAAAATATAAATTGTCACGGCGCTGGCGGACAGGGTCCCTGTCTGGCGGACCGGTTGTCGCTCGGGCGGTCACCTAACAAAGGTTGACCGCACTAGCGCACGTAACTGCGTGCCGCCTTCGTGGGTCGCCCGCGCCCAGGCATAAAACCCTGGCGCGGGGCGCACCCTTTGCTCGTTTCTTCTTTTCTTCTTCATCTTGTGATTCTACAATAGACCTGGATTCAACGTGTTAAGCTTGTCTCTCGTGACCACGTCGCTCGTGACATAAATAATAATCTATTATAATAATTGTTATAAACGAGCAAATTATAGTAATTATATTTTTAATTTATATTATTATTTATAATAATATAAGAGTATATAAAACGGTTAATTAAGAGTATAATCGAATATTTAATTGAATATATTTAATCGAATATATTTAATTGAATATACTTAATCGAATAAAATCGAATAGAGTAGAATCGAATAGAATAAGGTAAAATTGGGTATAAATATAAATATTAATTTTATATTCTTATCGATTTGAATTTTCTATTATTAATACTTTTAATACCTTTATTAATTCTTTGCCTACCTTTTTTATCTACTTATTATATTTCTCCCTATTTCTAATTTTAATAATATCGACGATATTAATAATAATATTTTTAATTTAAATTACTTTATTTATAATAATTTACGTAATTTAATAACTTTAATAAAATAAAAGGATAGCCCTATCGATATTTTTAATTTTAGTATTGTATTATTAAATTATAATAATACCCTCGAATATAATATTATAGCTATATAACCTTTTATTAATTTTACGGTTATTAACCGCTATTTAATTACCCCGCCGCTTAATCAATATAAACCTATTTTCTTTCTTTATATTAACTATATTAACCGCCGTATATATATAACCTAGTTACTTACCCGCCCTCCCTCTCCCTATCCTTTTATTACGCGCGTTCCCTTATAATTAATTCGGAATATTAGTTATAGTAGAAGTAAAGGCGGGATTAACCGCGGTATAATTAATATTATAATTTACTCCCCCCTTTAATTTAAAATCCCTCCCGGATTTAACGAATTTAAGGGAGTAAATCCTACCCCAATTATTAATACTATTATTATTACCCCCCTTTATAATAATAATAATAATAACGAATTCTTTAATATTTTTAAATTCGTATTAAAGTCGCGACCCCCCCTTAATATTTAATAATTAATCGACCCGCTAATTTCTATTACTATTATTATTATTATTACTATTATTAATAGTAGGAGTAATATATATTAGTAAAACGATTAAAAAAAATTATTTATAATGACGTTAATAGATATAATTAAATAGGGGATATTCTATAAGGAGTCGAATAGTTAATTAAAAAAGACTTTTATTAAAATTAAGGAAGTATTAATTATTAAATAATTAAACGTCGAATAAGGGTATAACCGGCTACGTAACCGCTAAAATAATTATAAAAATAATTACCGGTTATAAATAGAATTTTTCTAGAAAATTAGGATCTCCTTTAATGAATCGACCGTTTAATTTAAAGTTAGTAAAAATACGTAAGATTCTTTCCTAAAAAGTAAACCCCTAAGTTTATTATAATTAAAGATAACGCTATTAAAATATTATAAAAAGTACGCTTAAATCTTTACCCTTAATTAAGCAATTAATAAATATATTATTTAATTAGAATAGCGGTTAAAAGAGTAATTAGATAAATAGGGGATTAAAAAAATCGAGGGGGTATTAATCTAAAAGAAAGAAAAGGGGAGGAAAAGAAGGGAATCGATAAGGGAATCGATATTTAATATTAATAAAGAAGTCCTACCTTATATATAATTATTATTAAAAAAGAAATTAACTACTATTAATAATATAATTAAATTAGCCGACTTTATATTTAATATTTAAAAATACTTATTATACGGTATATTCTCCTTCTTTCCTATTATTACGGCCGGTCTTTCTAATATTATTATCCTTATTATTACCCCGGCGGCGGCGGTTCTTAAGTAAATTTATAATTATAATTTCGAGGTTTATTTCTTTACGTTAATAAACGATTCGTTATACCATTATATATTTCGGGGTAATAAAAGGGAATTTTTAAAGGGGTTAAAAAAGGATAAATTTATAACGCGTTTTTTTATTAACGTATTATTAAGTAAAAATTTCGTCGCGGAAATAATATTAAAGGATAAATTTATATACAACCCGAAATTATTATCCGAAGAGGAAGAAGATAGATTTAATAATTTAAATTAGTTTTTTTTAAAATTATAAGAAATATTTTATTATTTTAATACTATTTAATAATTTTCGTCGATATAATTCTAATAATTTTATTTTTATATTTGTACGTATTATAGTAGGAAAATTATATTATAACGAACGTTTATTATAATTCGACGCATTATTATTATTATTAGGAAATATAATAATTTTACTATTTTTTTCAAAATCTTTAAATTTAACTATATAAGGTAGCTAATTTACTACCCTATAAAGTAAATTCTAATAGCTAATTTTACTACCCTATAAGGTAGGCTTTAATAATTAATTTTATTACCCTATAAAATAGGCTCTAATAGCCAATTTTACTACCTTATAAGGTAGGCTCTAGTAGCTAATTGTATAGAATAAAAAAATCCAATAAAATTAATAAAAAAAATCTAGTAATTTAGGTATTCGAATACCCGCCCGCTAGTAATTATAGCGTAAATATAGGGGTTCGGGCGCCCGACCCCAAAAATATAAACCTTAACCCTACGTATAAGGTCGGTTTTGCAAAATTAATTATTCTTTTAATTCAATTTTAAAATTTATATAATCGGTATTAATCGATTTAAAATAATTTAGCGAATAACATAGTATAATTATATTAAAATTTAAATAAAATTTAGCTATAAAATTATTATTATAAGAAAAATATTATACGCGCCTCCTTCTTATATATTTTAATACAGAGTTAATTATACGATTAGCTTATTTTTAAACCGCCTACGTAAAGCGTTAATTATTATAAACTATTTATATTCGTTCTAATAAATTCCTCTTAAAATTTATTATATAATCGTTTTATTTAATTATTACCCCTTTTATCGTACCCTCTTTTTTATTAAATTTATTAATAATAACGTTCGTAATACTTTTATTATTATTAATATTATTATTATTATTAATTTTTAAACCGTATAGGTCGGTTTTTTCGATTGAATTATAAAAGGCTATAACTGTATATATAATATCGCGCTATATTTCGATAGGATATTTTAACGCCGCCGATTTTATAATTTTAAACCGCCGCTTTATTTTACCGATAGTAATTTCTACCTTCGTATAATATTTCGAATACTTTAAATTATATAATTCTTTTCTATTTTTAAGTCGCCCTTTTTGATTCTTTTATTTAAATAAATAATATTATACGGTAATATAAGGTATAAAAATACCGTATATTAAATAAAACCCCGCGTTATTAAAGTAAAACTTCTTGGGTAATATTGTAAATCCAAAGTTAAAAGTTAATTTTAATAACCTAAAATTATATATCGATCCTTTTATTCCCGGAAATATATACGTAAATAAATTATTAAATCTAATTATAATAAATACGTTTTATATTATATAATTTTTACGACCTTACTATATATTAATTTTAATAATTAGTATTTAAATATGAGAAACGCTATTTGTACGGACCTAAAACGCTATTTGTACGGACGTGAAATTTCTTTAACTAAGGATATTTAGGTAAGGGGAAATAATGAAAAATCGAATGTAACTTCGTTTAGACCTTTAATTTTTGCTAGATTTTTCAAACTATTTATTATTTCTCTCCGCTTTCTATTGGCTAAAATATCAACTTCTTTAAAATTATCCATTAATTATTCCTAAATAATGATTAAATATATGAAATATAGGTTTTCTCCGCCTTAAGTGAGGGTCTTTATAGTAATTTAAGGGCTAGGATATGGAGATAAAAATGGCAAAAATTTTGAGCTAATTAGCGTTTTTTTTCATCTTGAACATAAAAACTTATAAAGGAAAGTATAAAATCTAGGTCCGTACAAATAGCGTTTTGGGTCCGTACAAATAGCGTTTCTCTTAAATATATATTAGAATCCCGTCGATAACGCTAATATAATTTCGGAAGAATCGATTAAAGGTTCTATTTTATAACGTATTTTTATATATTATATTAAAATCTAATTATATGATAATTTAAATATATAAAAGGATTATAGCGTATAAAATCTTATTAAAATTTCGATTAATAATAGCGGTATTATAATTAAACCGATATATAATATTTTAATAAATTTTATTATAATTATAAATATATAAAAAGGTTATAAATTTTTTTTTAAGGGATATCCCCTTTATACCGCGGATATTAATATTTCGAAATATTTAATCGATTAATTATATAAATAAATAGTGCTTTATACGGTATAAATTGAATAATTTTAATTTTTAATTATAATAAAGAGTATTTCGAATAATTACGTCTCCTTTTAATCGATTTATATAAATTAATCCCTATACTATATTATAATTACCGTAGGCACGTATAGAAGCTAACGTAATAATAACGATTAATATTATTTATATAAAAAATAATCGTACTCAATTATAAATTTCGATAAAGTTATTTATAGTAGTAAAATAAAGAGGGGGTATTATTATAAGTATTTTATTATTATAAGGAAAAATAATATAGTAAATAATATATTCGACCGCTTAATTTTTAGCCAACGTAATACCCTTATCGAGCCCGATCAATAGCAAAAATATACTATTTTCTTATATATCCAAATCAACCAACCTTAGCGCCTTACGATACTACTTTAAGAAGTTGGTTAGGTTAAATATAGGCGACCTATTATTTATAGGGGGGTTATAGGGGGTTTATAAGGGCCTTAGTCGAAAAGATATAAGTTAAAATCCTTCGCGTCTTCTTTTAGCCATCTACAGTGTGATTAACTATATATATACCGTATAACAATAATAGGGGTCAAATTTGTATGGGAAACGGATCAACGGTTGGAAAACTGGAACACGCCCATACTTGCTGCTGCCGTTGGAATAATGACCCGGTTGCCTCTTCAGCCTGGCCATGATGTACGTACCTCTCTACGTTTACTGTCAAATGTGAAGAGCGCATCAGTGCCCGACCTTTCAGCAGAGTGAGCTTTCTAGACATGCAGTGATCGACAGTTGGGGTCGGAAAATGTTGGCAGTGGTTGACCCGGGAGGAAAACGAAGCCAAATATAAGTTCATGCGGTGCCCCCACTCGTGATGCCAAAAGCACGGTACCTGACCGGAACAGTCATCCACCGCCCTACGCATGCAGAACATGTCTTGACCTGGATTCCCTGCCGTCGCTATGGAGTCACCCTTCGCCTCTTCAAGAAAACGCCCACGGAGCTTCTCTCAGGACAACCCTCACCAACTCCCTATTCCAGTTCGAGAGTTAGAGCTGAGACAGAAAAGACTCCGCCTGGATGACAACCATGCGCACCCTCTCGACAGTCAAGCGTCGGTTTCTGCTGGGAGCCTGCTATCTCCGCCTTCGAGCAACCTCAATTACACTTATCAACCTCCACAGGCAATCAGCGACGCGAGTGGATTCGACGACAATGGTGAAGGTGATGACTCCGACCCAGAGGGCTTGTACGGCCAGGAAGAGGAGGTCAAAGGCCTGAGCGACCAAATCCAAATCAGTCTTGTTAAAAGTGGGCTGCAATTCGAGAGAGTCTTCCTACCCGAAGGTGTCCTAGACAAGCTGCTCACCAGAGATGCGGTCCTCAAGGAACTGTTGCGCAACTCAATCCCGTACGATAAGGCCCTGTGCCTGGTGGATTATATCATGTGTGGCGCAAAAAAGCTTTTTGCAATCGCTTTACTTTCACTGGACAACCGCAAGCTACATGCGGCCCTTGATGAATTCTGGAAGGCCCCCGTCGATAAGTTTGGGAGACCGTTTGACGACCGCTCGTTGCCACTCGACGAGAAAAAACTCGATGACCTTTTGGAAAGGAAGCGGAGGATGTCCGGCAAGCCGGTAAAACCGGCGATATGGCGATCTAGTGTTACTATCAACCGTTTTCTGACTGACCAATGGGCCTTTCTGGCTCCAACCCTTCCACCGCCGCCGGGAACATTTGTTTTGGAGGTCTGTGAACAAACCATTCTACCGTTCATTGACAGGAATGAGATTGTCGATGATGTGGGCGCCTTTGGGGTTGTGTATGAGGTGACTCCTCATCCATCAAATATCACCGATGGCAGATTAAAGGTGAGGAACCCACGGCCTCAGCTTAAGATCGCTTGGTACATACAAGCGAGTAATTGGTTAACAACGCATAATAGGGATTCCACATAGCCGTCAAACGCCTCAAGCTCCAACACACCAAGGATTCCCCCGAGAGGCGCGAAGAAGAGTTGGCGTGGAAGCGAGAAGTGTCGACACATCATGACATAGCGCAAATGAACCACCCTCACATCATCGATTTTGTTGCCGCGATTCGCGGCGTCGTTATTGACAATGCGCCGGCACATTTGCTTTTGTTTCGTTGGGCTGACCAGGGTAACCTCAACTCGTTTTGGAAGAATAACCCGACACCGAAAGTTTCAGCACAGCTTGTTCAGGAAATGATGGTGCAATTCCTGGGACTTGCAGATGCACTTGACAAACTGCATAACTGGAAGACAGGCTCCTATCGACATAGCGATATCAAACCGGACAATATCCTCTCTTTCAGTACGCCGGCGAGGGCGGGTCAAATGTCTTCCGACGAGCACCCAGATATTGGCACGCTCAAACTGTCCGATCTGGGGTTAGCCAAGTATCACGTTGAAGCCACTGGTTATCGGCATCAGACAAGCGCAAAGTACACAACTCACAGATATCAAGCACCCGAGGCCGCGATCAATGGAGATGGTGCAAGATCCACCCGGTACGATATTTGGTCGATGGGATGTGTCATGCTGGAGTTTGTCATTTGGTTGCTCTACGGGAGTGACACCTTGAAGCGCTTCAACCTCCAGATTACCAACAAAGCTAACGGCTCTTGGTTCACGAAGAGTGGTCAAACTGCAAAGCTCCATGATACCGTGGCCCTCACCATGGATTTCATGTTGGCAAATGACCCGGAATGCAGAGACGGCACTGCTATTGGGGAACTCATCAAACTAGTCAGAGGAAGACTGCTTGTTGTTCACCTTGGGCCAGATAGGAAGCTCAAGCGCGCTGAGACATTCAACGGTGTTGATAGTCCGGCCACCGAGATCCCCAGCATCCAAGTGCAACAAGTCGGAGATGGTTTCGTCAAAACCCTGCCAACGGGTCGCGCTACTTCCGAGGAGCTTCATGAGGCTATGAAGAACATTGTGGCCAACGTTGAACGGAGAGATAATTATTGGTTCACGGGGGAGGGTAATCGTGATCTAATCCTTCAAGAGTTACGGAAGCTCTTCACCAACACTGTCAAGCCCAAACTGTCTGGGGGCAGTTCTTATTTGGCCCCTCCACGCGCGGCGGCCCTTGGCAATGATGGTGGTCTCCAACTACCAAAGGAAACGCCGAGAAATCCACTCGCACTAGGCATTCCGAATACAGCTTCGCCTTCTACGCAAACCAGACGGGTACGTACTCCCACCATGCTTCCTGTGGACGTGTGTCTTGATATTGACCCAACAACCCTAACTCTAGATTGGCACGGTACGTAGGCTACAGCATCCATCAGCTAAGAATTTTAGTTATCTCACAGCAGCTGACCGAGGGAATGTCATATACCAATATAGGAAGTGAGTACAGATCCTCTACCTTCGCCTTTGGAACAATGTTGCTGACCGTTAACAGTATGTAAGTCAGAATGCCACATAACTTCTCTCTCTCTCGGAGTGTCACAATGCGATGTTGTTATCATTGCTAACGTTTTAATCACCGAAAGCGTGTAAGTTCAGTAGGCTCATGACGCGGTGACTGATGTTTGTTGCTAAACCCTTATAGGTAGTAAGTACTCTCCTTTCCTTGCCTGGACAGAAGTTGTTTGGATACCACAGTGATTCTGACAAGATAACAGGCACAGGTAAGCTATTTCCAACGCCAATCATCCACGCCAGCCCAGGCAACCTGAACGCGGCTTCGTACTCGCAAGTGGCCGGAGTCTGGGCGGGAAACTGTCCACCGGTTTTGGCCCACCAGCACCTTCGCTCACCCACCCCCTGAACTTCTTGCTTCCCTTCCCGGGCTTCTGAGAAGAATCGAAGCGCATGATTGGCAACAGACTGAAATTTGACCTTAGCTTGATCGGACAATATACACAGTCGACAATGAGTTCGCACGCATTGCACTTTCAACCATGGGCACGGCTGGATTATTTCCAGAGACCCAAGGGGAGTTGTGTATCAGATGCACAAACATGAAATTTGCCGAGTCAGGCTTCCAAATAGAAGATACCTGGGGGGATCTCATGAGGAGCAAAGAGAAGTGCAGTTTCTGTGACCTACGATGGAAAGTATGCGTCTCCTGGGATCCCAAAATGACTCGGCTCATCAAGTTCATCTGTGAGGAATCCATGTTGCGGCTCAACGACCAGACAACGCCTGCTCTGTCCATCTGCCGAAGCCCAGGTAAGCGCTGAACCTTGCCAGGTGCACGGAGAAGACCGGAATTTCGCTAACCTTTGCAAAGCAGAAACACAGATGGGAGACACCGTCAAGATCGGCCTGCCAGGACTTACTGTATCTGACGACCAACACCTTGCACTTATGCGAGGATGGCTCAAATACTGCGACGGCCACCATGAATGCAAACCGAGGCCGGATGCTCCTCTCCCGACGCGTGTCCTTGATCTTGGGACCACGGGTGATGATGATACCATTCGTTTGCGGGAGACGCAGAAGGGTGATTCCTTCCATTACATCGCGCTCTCCCATTGCTGGGGAAAGAATGAGCACTTCTCCACAACCGCGTTCAATCTTCAAGACCACATGAGAGGAATCCAGGTTGCACGCCTTCCAAAAACCTTTCAACATGCGGTCAGGACCTCACGGAGCCTGGGTATCAGGTATTTGTGGCAGCGCCAGAGATAAATCAAGTCGAGACTTCGACTTGTTTAAACTTGATTGAGTGGGTTAAATCGACAGTCTGATTTATTTAAACTTGATTTGATTTATTAACTTGAATAGATTTGACCAAAAAAATTAGTAATATAACGATAAGGAAATGTTGAATTTTATTGGTGTTGCGTGTAAGAACAATACTAGGAAAAATCTACCCAAGTAATAATACAGGTCCATTTGCGTTTTTTTTTCATTTTATTAAGCACTACCGGGGTACTAATAAACTATAGATTTGAGGATACTAAGTAAATCGATTTTCGAAGGTTGAAAAACACTTATTTTACTATTTATAACCCTAACCCAAGGATCGTCAAATTCCTCAAATCAAGTCGGGACTTCGATTTGTTTGACCAAATCAAGTCGGGACCCCGATTTATTTACCGACTTGTTTAAACTTGTTTAAACTTGACTTAATCGATTTGATTTATCTCTGGCGCTGATTTGTGGATTGATTCCTTGTGTATTATCCAGGGCCCAGGAGGTGACTTTGACAAACAATCCGCCAAAATGGAGGAGGTTTTTAGTTCCGCCTACTGCGTTATCGCCGCAAGTAGTGCCCGCGGACAGGGAGACGGCTTTCTGAACCCCAGGAGGAAGTGCGACTATGTCAAGGTCGTCAATGCAACCGACAAAGCAGGGGTATATGTGTCCCTCTTCCGTGACGATTTCAAGGAGCACGTTCTCAATTCCCCGCTTAGTGAGCGAGGATGGGTATTGCAGGAGCGCGCCCTGGCAAGACGAACCATCTACTTCACGGAATGGCAGACGTACTGGGAGTGTGGTGATGGAATCAGGTGCGAGACGCTGACCCGGATGGATAAGTATGTGCACTCGCAATTCCCGTGAGCAAGTATCTGTTAGATGAAGTGTGTTAACCGGACGTGATTCAGCAAACTCATCTCTTACCTCGGTGATCCCGACTTCCCTCAGAAACTTTCTGGCACCGGCAGCAACCGTGGCGAGAAGATCCGCTTCTACGAAGACCTATACCGACACTACAGCCGTCTCAGTCTCACATGGAAGAAGGATCGGCCGGTGGCCATCGCTGCACTCGAGAAGCGTCTGCACCGGGATCTCAAGTCATCTGGCAAGTTCGGGGTCTTTGACGACAACCGAAGTTTGCTACCACGAAGCCTCTTGTGGCAGCGCGGCGAAGAAGTCCCGAGCCTCACCAAGATCAGTTTCCCACCTGAGACGTCCATGCGCCTGCCCACCTGGTCATGGATGGCCTATGACGGCGGCATTGACTTCCTCGACCTGCCACTCGGCGAGGTGGACTGGGACGTCAGCGAGATCAAAGGGAACTGGACCAAACCGCAGATGACCCTTGACATCCGACATGGACTGGGGCCCCCACAACAGAGCACGCAGGAGGCGGAACTGATGGCCAAGACGCGGAACTTCAAACCGGCGATGTCGGGAACCACGGAGTTTGACATCATCTACGACATCCCCGATCAGGTGCCGAGAGACAGCGCTTCCCTGAAGTGCGTGCTGGTTGGGAAGCTCAGGGTAAATAGTGACGTGCCGAAAGAGCAAACGACGTACTATGTTCTCGTCATTGCTCTGAGGCAAAGGTTGCTGATGGCGGACATGTATGAAAGAGTGGGCGTTGGAAGAATGCTGGGCGAGTACATCGATCTGGATAATTGGCTGCCGCGTGATTGGGTCAAGATCAAGTAGATGCGGGATCGGAGCGCGACGCTTTGTGTGGTGGATAAAGCAGTGTTGCTTTCGGTCCAGATTGTCAAATGTGTTTACGATTGACAAACTTTGTTCTTTTTGGTCTATCCCGAATGCATGTGACTCTGAACCTTCCTATTCAATCCTTGGGAAACCTGATGAGCTTAGACCATCCCCAACAAGTATCTCGAGATGCAACAGAGTGGGCAGATTTGGTGTTGAGTAGGTTGCAGCATAGGTTCCATGGCAAAACTCGGCCTGGACGCTTACCGTACTGACTGCGTTTAGCCTAACGAATGACGGTCAGACTTTTTCGGGAACCCATCAGAAGTTCATAGAGCAAAAATGACCTGTTTGTCACATGATGTTCGTCAGAAAATATATCAATACCAGATGCATCTAGTCGTCCACATCCCTATAAATGCTTGACCAAAGATGTAAAGAATGAACGGACTGCCTGCGTAAAGAGTCAATTGCGCAGTTCTTCTGTCGCCAGCATTTCTCCATTACAGAGGATTATTATCGGCCAAGATGGCCCACATCCCACATATCAAACTTTATCCACGCACCAGTCTTGCGATGTCTAAAGGCACAAGTGAAACAACTTTCGATGATTGTCCCGGCAGAAAATGCGCGCCGAGGACGGTACCTAGCGGCTAGAGGAATGCTGTGTGTGCTGATGGAAAGACTTGAAAGACGCGGAAACTGGTCAAAGACATGGTAAGACAACAAAACGAGAAAGGAAAGAGACGGGGTGTTCATAATGATGGAAGGCTGAAGGAAAATAAAAATATCCTGTCAAGTCTTCGTCTACAAGATCTTGACCCAGCTTCCCGACAGTGACCCATCCATATCGTCCAGTTTGATGTACTTCCCAAGCATTCTTCCAACGCCGACCCTCTCGTATATCCCGCAGTCTTCTCCCGTCGATCCAGAGTCCTCCTCACGTAATGCAATTACAAGTACGAAGTGCATCTTCTCCGCTGAGATCCGCCTATTCGTCGAAACACCGACTATGACACACCCCCAGACCGTTCTCCCGGAGTCGATCTGGTCCGGTATATCCCAAATGACATCAAAGTGGCGCCAGCATCGACTTTCTTTGCCTGGATGATGGGGAGAATTGCCTTGGCATGTAGTCTGAGAATCGGCCCATCTACGTCCTCTGGTGGTAGTTCAGGGGTCAGAAACACCCATTGTTTTTTGCAGAAAATAAATTCAGATACTCTCCGCCTCCAAGGCCCTTCTCGGTTGATGAAAAAAGGGACATTGTCCCTATTCTCCTTTGTAATGGGCAAGAATTCGTCTCTAATACTCTCTCTTTGGAAACACTGTATGCCCCTCAGAAGGAATTCGGCGTCCCATTCGAAGAGCAAAAGAATTGCAAAAATCTTCCGTGCACGAGGGACAATAAAGGAAACCAAGTCATCGACGTCATTCGAGGGGGCGTTGATGTAAATGAGCGCCCGACGGACAGATTCTTTAGTTAGTATTGTGGCTAGAACGTCCGCGGGTAGGAATTTACGGTTGGTGAAAGCACTCATCACCATTGAGTCAAAATGCACTCAGCGAGTGCTCCCACCACGTCTTCGTCCTCGGTCCTAGTTAGAGGCGAGTCTTCCGGCCTTGGTGTTGTTCCCGTATTGTGATTTGCATGGTCTGGAACCCTCGCTGTGGGCTCCCTGCCATTCTGAGGTTGACTTTCCTGTGACCTGGGTATTTCTGACTCTCCTCTGTCTCCAGGCTTTCGAACAGGTTCCCTGGAGGACATAGGAGTAGCCGAAATCCCACGCTTGTTCATTCTGTTTTTGATGGCTCTAGAGAAAATAATGTTGAGCTTGTCGACCCTGGATTTCTTGGCGGCAAGACGGCGAGATTGTTGGCCATCGTCCTGCTGCCCTTGTGGGTTGACTGGTCGTTGACTTTCTGCAGAGCTGGATCTTGCAGTGTTCTTTGGTGTTTCGTCTGTTTCCAAACGAGAAGTTTTGGATGTCCGCTTCCATGGGAACAGGGGGCTGCGTCGCGCCATCATGCACACTCCGATCAGTATACCGGGGCAAAGATGCTGAGATTTTGTTTATTCGAAGCAGTCTGCTCGGTATGGCGCAGTAGGATTTGTGTCGTCCTTAAACGAGAAACTTTGGTGAGAAATAGATCAAGACGAGGGTATTGATGTAAAACAGGCTAGTACCTACAAGAATTGATTCAGTGAGGCATCGATGTGGTGAGCGACCTATGGCAAGACCTGGCGTAAGAGCTGAGGACGAACGTCAGGTATCCATCAAGATCTTGGGGCTTCCTCTCACCGCCATCTTTGCCCTTTGACAGACTGTAACGACAAATTGAAGCCGAACTTTACTGCCAGTCGTCGAAGAATTTTCTTGACGTGTGTTCTCACGGTTACCTTGGTTTTCGCATATCTAGTTACCTCTAGTCACACTGCTCTACAGCATAACCTCTACCGGTGCCACGTCGCTTATTAGAGAGTCCTGGAGCCTCGTCAACAAGGACCAACAGATAAGCTGGACAGAAAGCTCACCAATAGCTGGGCAACTAGGTGTTGGATAGCATGAGAAGTATATACGGCCAAGTGAAGGGAGGCGGTACGCGCACCTACACTATCACAAACACCTCGCCTTCTTGTTTTCAAGTCAGTTCAGCTATAGCTACGATTCGTGATCCCGAAAGCCGCACGAGTCGGTTCGATCATGTTGATTCGCGAGAGTGTAACAATCGGGACGTGGACATTATGATTCTCTGAGCCTAAAAAGCAAAGCGAAGCACTGAAAACGTGACGGCGAATAGTAAAAGCGAGAAGGTAGAAATCCGCCTAGAGGGGAAGCGTTGTTGGGGAGACTGATCGCCCGCCTTCCATATCTGCATAATCCGCTTGTATGGGTAGTTGGACTCCCCGATATAAGGGTTATTAACATGCTGCAAGCTATGCAGAGCCAGACAAAGATGTTTAATGAAACAAAACGGGCCATGAAGAAAATGCAGTCCATGGGAATGTTGACCTTTGATGCGGCAGGGACTTCCGTACCGTATTCCAGTGCTGGTGATGATGCCCGACGCCCGCCCCTGCAGGCAGCCCAAGTTCGCTTGCGGGTTAGGGTTCGTCTTTTTCGCAATGATCCCGTCACGTGGATACGCGACACCCTTTCGCGTCTCCCCAAATGATCAGCATCGTCATAGACGAAGCATCCCTGTGACAATCCAAACCACAACCCCAGAAACCACACGACATCATACACGCCGTCTTCCACCACGCTGCACTACCAACATCACTGATTGGTAACCGAACTAAAAACCAACAACGTAATCGTCAAGACCGCCTCAATGTCCACCCAACCAAATGCGGGAATCCCACTTTCCCACGCGCCAGACGGCGTAGGCTACAAACTGCTCGAACTTCCACCAGAGGTAGTCGAGCTTCTAGAATCGCCCAATCCACCTACGTAAGCTCTTGCACCTCCCCCAAAGCTCTTCCAGCCTCGCCAGCCTTCAATCACTACCATCATCCCCATCCCAAAACCAACAAAACCCAACAACGACAATCTGACTAACAGATTCTGCCCCCATAGTCTAACCCTGCACCCCTCCCCGACCGCCGCCCTCCTCAAAACCACTTTATCCGACGGTTCGCCCAAGACCTACTCCCTCCGACAAAAGAATACTTCCAACGGTCTAATCCTTTTGTCACCGCTTACTCATTCTTCTTCTTCACCACCACAACCACACCACTCACGATCCGAAAACAAACAACAAGAAACAGACGAGATGGACATAGAACAAACACAAGAAGAAGAAGAAGGGATACCAATCCCGGGTCTACGAACATTGGCTACACTGCATGAAACGATTGAATTAGTTCCCGAGGCAGAAAATGCCGAGGCGCCGGCGGTGAAAGCGAGGGGGAAGTGGCATGAGAGGTTTGCCAGGGGGCGCTGATGTCGCATCTACCTATAGTGTGAGGTTGTTGGTGCTTGGGGGGCTTTGGGCGAGGGATGTATGGCATGGGAGGTGCATGCATGCAGGATAAGTGATGGTATTAATTATGGAGGTGTCAGCTGGAGGCAGTGTTTGATGGAGAGACGGCGGATTGTGATACCCTAAAGGAACAGAGGCGAGATGTTGCGACAAATAATGACATGAATTGGAAGACGAAGCATGTTGCTAAAGACGTTTGGGAAATCGTTTGGGCAACTTGCCCTCGTTAATTTGGTGATATACCTCAACTCTTTCTGCCCATCGGCTGTACGAGACTTGCGATGGTACTTGTCGAACTGCGGATAGCTTCACGAATGGTGACCAAGAGCTCTGCAAACTATGTTAACCGCCACCGTCTCCTTATCCCTGGTCTGTTCAGTTTAGAGCCCCTAAAGAAGAAGAAGTAATTCATTTAAAAGCAAGCCTATATACCTCGTTACTTATGTTCAAGCAAGCAAGTCGACGGCACTCCGCTCTCCCGGGGTATCATTTGCGCTCCACCATCGCTACTTGCTGACCACGCTTTCCCTCACTTAACACCCCTCGCGAAGTTGCTGAAAGACTAACAGGAAGAGCAAAGCAAGAGAGACAAAAGATGTCGCCTAGTGGTTTTCTGGTAATGTTCCCGCGCGTCGAAAATGCTGCAGCAAACAAAGCCAATAAACCCGCTTCTCCGAACGCGCCGAAAAAAGAAATTCCAAACAATAACCATGCAATGATAAAAGATACTGCTGCCTCCCCCACTTCTTGAAGAAAGAGAAAATGAATGACCTCATGACGCCAAACGTAAATAGCCAAGGACGCCGATATATGCTAGCAAAGACGCCGTCTATTCTCTTCCTTAATTGTTGAATTTTCGGTGTTCCCTCCCGCGACCTGGGCAAATATTTTCCGCTAACTCCTCGAAAGGATGGATTCTCGCGCATCCTTTCGCCTTGCTAACACCTGTTTCACCCATGATTTCTTCAAGCCTGATTGTCACCAGGATCCATTTCAGGCGCCCTCTGATCCGGAATTGGGCCATGCGCATCATCCTCATCGTCAAACGGAAAGTCAGCAGAGTGATATGCGATAGGATATAGAAAAACGGGGGCCCCCCTCGGGCGAGGAAGAATCGCCTCCTCGTCAGGAGAGAGGGGATCAGGGAGGGCGCGGAGAACACCGTAAAGACGTATCATCATCTGAAAAGGACCAAGATCCAATCGCGCTGGTGCACGTCGTGCCTCAGCCAGCGATGCTCGTACCTAACCATCCACTCGCGCTGGTGCACGTCTTGCCTCGGCCTGCGCTGCTCGTGCCTCATTATCAGCTACCTGCGCCTTATCATCAGCTTGTGGTGCCTAGTTACGTTCCTGATTACGTTCCTGAACAAGACCAAAAAACTCGTCAACAGATAGCCGTTGTCCAGGGGCGATCGGTGCTACGTGTACACGGCGATCTTGCCCCTCTGGTGCCTATTCATCAGCAGTAAGATCGACAACAGGCACCTGCTGTCTAGGAGGCATCGCTACAACCGGGGCTTGGACCAATCTCGGTGGACCAATGCCCGGGTTAGCAACGTTATTAGCTGCCGCATCGGGGAACGCCGCGGGGGGAGGAAGGACGGCCATTCCGGGCGCCGCCGGTCCCGCCATTTGCGGAAGACCCATATCATAAATGAGCGGCGGAATGCCAAAGCCATCGTTCGGAGGAAGAGGGCCAAATCCGAAATCAGGGAATTGCGGACCGCCTGGATTCCAGCCTGGGACATTGGCCGGGAAGCGCGCGTTGGCCATGTATTGATTGTACATTTCGTTGCGGCGGACGACAAGGTCTCTAACCCGCTGGTTTGGACCTGGCACCTGAGCTGGATTCGGGAATGGATTTCGATTGACACGTGGATTGGGACCAGGGTTGACGTAAGGATTGGGAGCCGGATTAACAGCCGGATTAGCAGCCGGATTAACAACCGGATTCGCAACCGGATTGGGTAGGGGGTTGCCGGGGGCAGCATAGCCTGCGAGTCTTTGGTTCGGTCGTTGGTTGGGAAAAGCGTTGGGTCGAATTGCCCCTGCTGCTTGCTCCCTCAGGGCCTCCAGTTGCGCGTATCGGCGCGCAACTCTGTCCCACCGATTTCGGACATCTCCCGGAACTCTTACAGGTAATCTTGCGTTCACTTTTTGCATATGCGTCGTCAGTCTAGTATTCACAGGCGGAATGGAAGCGAGAGCCTTCTGAGGAGGTAGAAATACTCACAGTCCCGTACAATCTCGACCTCCCGTGGTGCGGGCTGCGCGTGTGGAGCAACCTGTTGTCGCGCTATAGCATCTGCCAACGCCTGTCTATACCGAGCAGGCACTCCTAAGGCAGCTTGAGGGTGTCCCGGGCGTTTTGGAAAAAGCTTCTCATCAAACTTGATTTCAAGCTTTGTAGCATCGATGCTGGGATCCGCTTCGAGTAGCTTCTTTCGTTCCCTCTCTTCGGCTTCCTGCGCCTCCTTGTCATGAATTTCGTCCAACGACTGTCGTTCAAAGAGGGGACAATTGCCCCTTTTACCGCCCCTATTAATGTCGTCGAAGTGGCTATAATCGCAAGGCTTCCGGCAAACGTAGCACTGCATGGCTCTGCACCTAGGGCAGGTCATCTTGTTGCAACCGCTCTCTTTGATAAATCGATTGTTGCCTGCATTTGTTAACTTAACGGCATCAACCAACTCAAAGCATATCAAGACTGATTGAGTGGTGTAATGAATTCAAGGACATACATTTGTAACACTCTCGAATCATGGCTAATGACCTGGCCTCCTCGAGTTTCCGCTTGGCGTCTTCACCCTTGTTACGGGCTATTTCGGCCATGGCCTCCTCACAAGATTTGCCGATGTGGGTCTCTTGACGGCAACGTCGACAGCTTTTCACTCCGCATTCTGGCTGCTGACACTCAAACTCCCAGTTGACGTCTATGGGGGGGTACTCGGCAGCATAGTTGCAAAATGGGCAAGTCTCCAAACCCTCGATGCCAGCCTGTCGAATGTTGTCGTCTTGCTCGATCTGCTCCAGGGCACGCTTTAGACGGTCATCGAGACACATGTCTTGTTGATCTCTGGAGAAAGTCGCCTCGCAGCCGTCCGTTGACATGCAACCTAGATGATACTGCTGCTGCCCAATCTGAGTCTCCGCTAGCTGCCGAACGCAGCCGTAGCAAAACCAATGAGGGGTTTTGCCGTCACAGGATACCATGCGATTGTAGGGAAGATCGTCATAACAACACCCACATTCGGTGATCAAGCCATGTGCTTTCGCAGTCTCAAAGTTCTCTGTCTCAAGCCTCTGTTGGGCTGCTTCTGCGGCGTCCTTGATCGACTTTGCCAAACATACTTCTTGCGCAGCAAGAAACTCTTCTTGTGCCTCCCTGCCCTGTTGAAAAGCATCTTGGTGATTGACCGCTATCTGTTCGATGTTGTTCTTGTTTCTGGCAGCGGACTTTTGGCGAAAGGTGCCGCCGTCCGGTTTCGAAAAATCCTCATGCAGGGCTGTGTATGCTTTGTAGACGGAGAAGCCGTTCGCTTTCATGACTTCCTCGATGTCATTCACATAAGCCTTGGGGAATGCTTCCTTTAGGAGTGTCTTGCTGAACAAAGTATTAGTTTTGACTTGAGCGCTGGGTGGCAATGGGCATGAAGGAACCTACGAAACTCGGGCATAATGGTGGTCTTTGGCATGTTGGGAAGCTTGGCCACCATATTTGTTGCGCAGTTTTTGTAGCTTGGACTCTTTCGTATCGACATTGGCATCGGCATCGTCATCCTCATAGCCTCGTTTCCTTTTCTTGGCGCGTCTCGGATATCTAGTGCCGTTGCTTTCTTCCTCCCAAACACGATTCAGAAACGGTTCTGGATTCCATTCATGCTCAAGACCATGCTGGCGGGCGTATTCTGGACATATATCCGGTATAAGCTCTATGACTTTGGCTAGAAACGTGTCGGGGTCATGTCGTGGCGGTTCTGGGTCAGGAGGTGGCCAACCATCGTCGACGACCACGCTGTCGAAATAGTTAGCATCGTCGTCAAACCCGAAATCTAACCACGTCTCTGGAGGAAGACTTGGAGGGAATTGACCCCAGTCCATCTCGTTGGCCGTCATCTTGCAATTTTGGCCCTGTTCCAACGTGAGTGGACATCAGAATATTGAAAAGAGTGAATATGAAGAGGGGCAACGAGAGGTAACTCTAGGTTTTGCACCTACGGCAGTGATGACGACACGGGGGAGACTGAAAAATAAGGCTGGGGGTAAATGGGCGCACTTCTGATCGATAGGCGGCCGAGGTAAGCCCCGCGGCTACTTTAAACAATAACACCATAATGAGGAGTTGGTCCATGCAAGCCAGAGAAGATGGCGCATGGAACAGAGCGTGAAGTCCGGGAAACGTTTCCGATGTCCGTCCGCATGGTGATGCCCAAGTATGTATCCGGCCGATAAATCTACTCACCCCGCCACGAGGCTATGAAAATCAAGGTGATTGCCGCTCAGTTTTTGATCGAGTGTCGGGATCCATGATCGCTGGGGATGACGTCCGGTAGTTTTGTTGATTGGATAGGTCTCGTGCCAAGACGTGAGGGCCGGCAACCACCAGGCACATGACCATGGCATGCTGGGGAAATGAAAGCAAACGGGATTGGGGGGCGGGGGGGAAGATGTCCTTTGGGGAATTTCGCGGATAATTTGTGAACACAAGGTAACTTACGGGTTATCGGCGCTCATGGCTCAGGCTCGGTGCGCAGACTATTTCGATATGTGCCGGCGAAGTCAGAACGTACGAGAAATGAGACGAACACGCTGCAGAATCAGCGAAGCAGAGCATGTGCTTGACAGTTTGCGGCGAGTGGCTTAACAGATCCTCTGTGGATTGGAGAAATATGTACCAGTATGTGGCTGGCGAGTGAAGGGGCGAGGCTCCGGATCGTTTTCGGTGTTTCTGTCAAGGGCGTGGTTAGGTGGTCAAAGGTTGCAGGTTATTTTTCGTACGATTCGCTTTGCCTGGCCTGCCTGGTTTCGCGGTGATGTCGTTTGAGGACTCCTGTCGAGGGGTATGTTGACTTTGAGCGGCGGACAAGATCCCACGATAGCCTCGTATACAGGCCCGGTGGGTAGGTAAGCAGGGTACGAGCGTGGTAGATACTTTGGAGATATAACGGAGCAAAGGCCGAGGGCTCAAGGCAGGATGCTTGGTTGACAAGCACACCAGGGCAAAAAACATGACATTTGATTATGTAGAAGTCGGCGACGGTGTTGAGGTTCCTTCACCACAGGAACCTGGCGGGGTCGGGTGGTGTCGTTATTTTGAGTTGGGATAGCATTTGAGCGAGGCCCGAACCAAAAGGCGATGCAGTGGCAGTTGCGCGGACGACGCACTCTTTGTCGCTAATGATGGGATGATGAACGTTGATTCCAGCCAGTCGTGGAGAGGAGTGAGGTGCGCCCGACGGCAGGTGGTTGAGCAGCGAACCCAATCGGCCTTGTTTGGGTTGAGGCCCTGAGGCCTCTTAACAGGGCACGCGTATAATAAAGGTACTGGTATTGAATGTATATTAGTAGAAGATGGCCCTCCAAATACTGTGGAGGGCGGAGTCTGATTAAATATAGTAAACCGACCGGCTAGGCCTACGCCTACCGTATCGGGTCTAAACCTACTATGCCTATTAAGCTAGTGCCTGATTTGGTTGGGTATATAGGGTACGTACCTCCTTCCTAGCGCTTATAATCTACCCCCCTAAGAAATATAATACGCCCTCGCGAATATAATCTATTTATATTATATTAATATTTTATAACTTTTCGTTTCTTATTCTCAAACTCCTCTAAAAGCGTTACGGCGTCGTTCTCTAATTACTTTAAATTCTTCTAATATTCGTATTCGGCGCCTAACCCTCCGTAGCCTACTAAATACCTACTTACCTTTTCCTACTTTATTACCTATTTATAACCTTCGGTTACAATTAGACCCGCTAATAATAATTAACGCCCGTATACGTTAAATAAGGCCGGCTCTAAATAATCTATAAATATTACGTTATAAATTTTCCAATTTAACGGGATATCTAGCCTATAAGCGAATTTACCTATTCGGTTAACGATTTATAGCGGACCGGCATATTATAACCCAAATTTCTTCAATTCGGCGGTTTTAAGGACTATATAACCTTTATAAAGCCGTAAAAGGACTCGGTCGCCTTTGTTAAAGAATTTTAATTAATACCGTTTATTATAATAATATTTGGCGTTTATAGCTACTATTTTAATACTATTTTAGATTAAAATTCGTTAATTTAGGAATTCGACGCCTAATATAGCCTCTTTATTATTAATAAATTTAAGTATATAATTTGGCGTAAAACCTAGGGCGGTTTCGTTAAAATTGAGGCTAATAGCGTTTAATTTAGCGTTATTATATTTGAATTAAAGTCGCGGGATTATATTAAACTAACCGCTAAATTCGTGAAAATAATTAATATAATACTAAAATACGCCTTAAATCGTCTAAATTAATCGTTCGATAATATTATCGGTCTAAGGATAGTACGCTGTTAAATGTAGGAGCTTAATTCCTAATCGCTCCTAATATCGCGCTTAGAATTTAAATAAAAATTTAGGATCCCGGTCCGAAATAATAGCCTTCGGCGTCCCTTAATTATATAATAATAGGGCGGTATATAACGCGTTTACTTAATTTTCTATACTAAGGGTAATTTTACCGGGGATTAATAGAATTTATTTTATAAATCGGTCGACTACCGTTATAATAGCGTCCTATCTATCGTAGGTTATTGGTAATCTGAAAATAAAATCGATATTAATAGTATAGTATAAGTACGGTAGGCCGAAAATTAATTATATATTGCCGTATAATTTATACCGTTTTTTATTAAAGATTTAGTAATTTAAATATCCAACGAAATAACGTTTTAACTTTTATATATTACGTAATATATAAAATTGGTTAATATATAGGGTTAAACCGTTTAGCCCGAAATAATTTCCCTTATAAATAGCTTCGAAAACCTCAGAGTAATATACGTATAAAATATAGAAACGCTTATTTCCGTTTTAAACCTTCTATAAAAGCCCGTTTTACTATTTAAATAGTAATAAAACGGCGTTTTTTCTTAATAATTAATTAGCCGTTAAAATTTAAATTAAGCGTTTTTAGAACGAATCGGATTTATAACCATTAATAATCTTTTATTTAAAATTAAGGTCTATTTATATTAAGATTATACTTAATTCTCGTTTTAAAGTTATTACAGCTTTAAGGTCGTAAACGCCGTTTTAATAGAAGACCTAATACACTACCCATCGCTCGTTATAATCATCAAAAAAACGGTTAAATCCTCCCTCTATTATAATTTCGCCGGGTAATAAATTATTTACACGCAAGAATTTAAATAAAGCGTTAAAAATAATATAAAATTTACTTAATTTATAAGTAATATTAATACTACCTTCGAAGGTACTAACGAATTCCATCGTTCGTAAAAGCTTTTTATTCGAAATATTTAACGAAATAGAATTAACAATATCGGTATTCTATTAAACGAAATTAATAATAACTTTATAATTTATATATATTATAACTAGCAAAATCCTTATAACGTTAATCTATTTACAGCACTTCGTTAAAGCTTAAACCAATCCTAATACTTCTATTTCGATTAATTAATACTATTTTTCTATTAAAGTTAAAACTTTAAATAAGAAAACTATATTTTATATTACTTTACAAGGCGGGTAAATTATAATATCGCCGGTCTCGGGGTTTCGTAGGGCGTTTACATCTTCGTTACGGATATAATAAATTTAAACTCCAATTCCGTATATTAATATATTAAAATTAATAAAAAGCAATTTAATAGGTACGAATATATATAAAATTATATTTTCAATTAACAACTTCTTAACAACGTTAAACAATTCGATTTTAAAATCTATCGGCTCTACGAGCGTAATTACACCCGACTATATTTTCCATTTTCTACCTTTATAACTATATTAACAAAGTATAATAGTTTTTCTTTACTCTAATAGGTCGATAAATATACCGTAAAGCGGAACATTCTTTTTCAAATAAATTATTAAACTAATAAAATAATTTAATTACATTAAAATCGCAGGGAAGGTAATATTAAATATCGCGGCGAATTTCTCCTATATTATCGATATTTCGAAGCCATTAACTAATCTTCTCAAAACGATAACGTTAAAAAAGGCTACTAGCGTCTTTAACGGTCCGATAAAAACGTTTTTATCGCATAAACGTTAAAAGATACGTCGTAAATTATTTACGTATTATTCAAAAATAAGGGAGCTAATAATAATATCATTATAATAAACTTCGGCAACGTTAATATCGGCTAATATAAAGTCTATCTACCGTTATACATATACATTAAAACTTTTATAACCTATTATAGCGTAATTGAATATAAATTAACCTTAAACGGTAATAATTATAAAGGCTTATCTTAATTCGGAATATATCCGCTATTAGTAATAAAATACTATAGCGTCTATAACGGTAATAAAATTCGCGTTTCTAACCGCAATATTAGCAATAATCTCCTCTTATATTTTTATAAAATAAATATCGGGAATAATATTCTTATTAAGGGCCCGGATATCGACGACTATTTTACTTTTCTTCGTCCTATTAAGCATCGTCTTCTATATAACGAAAATTAGGAAGGAAAATAAAATTTAATACCTAATTCGTATTATCTTTCCATTCCGTTCGAATTATTCAATTTACTTTTAAATAACTTCTCTAACTAGCGGGCCGAAGGGGTAAACTCGCGCGTACTTAAGGATTTTAATATACTAATCCGGTTTAAAATTAATATATATCTATTAATCTTCTAAAATATCGATAAATCCCTTATTTTCGAAAACATCTTTAAATTCGCTAAATAATTCTATTATAAATTTAACTACTTTTAGGCTTAAATCGTATATACGGATTCCATTTCGCAAAGTATAAATTTTAGAATTAATAATTTTAATCGAATCCAGCGTATATTTTTTTAGAAAATAGTAAACGAAGGCCGCCGCCTCCCTTCTATCTTCGTCACTAATTTCCACCGCGAAATAATTTAAATTAATAAATATTAAATAACCGATTTATTAATCCTTATAAATTTTAACGTAATATAAGTAAAGATTATAAATAATAATAGAATCGAAATTACCGCTCATTAATAATATATATATACCAAAATTATTTAATCGAATTATTAATTTAAAAATATAATCTTACTAATCGTCGACGTTTACGTAATTAATAATTAAAACCGCGGAAAATTTCGACGGAATATATAAGGGGGCCGAAATTTTAACATTAACGTTAAATTTATTATTTATCTTTATTTATATAAGGATTTAAACTTAGTAAAACGTAATTTCAACGTAATATTTTAACGTATAAATATTAACGCCTTCTAATCCCAAAATATTTATACCGAATAAAAAATAAACGGCCAAATCGTTTATAAAAGCAACTTCACGCTCGAAATACACTATTATTCGGCGGTTCGGACTCTCCAAATCGAATCCTTAAAAATATATTAATAAAATAACGTAATTTTATAATTAATAACGATTAATACCGATCCTACAAATCGAAAATAACGTTACCCATTTTCGGATAAATAAATTAAAATAAATTTCTTAAATCCAACGTCGGTCTATTAATAATTATAAATATCCTATATCCGTATATACGTTATATTCTATCTCCAATTTAAATAAATTCGACGTAATCTAAAATTTTAAATAAATTTAAATTCGGAAACCGAAACCTATCCCAATATTAAACCTTATATTAACCGTTAAATTTTTAACGGGTATAAATTCCTTTAACGCACCCTCTAATATAGCCTTTACTATCGAAGGCACTAACCGTTTCCCTATACGTAATAAGGGCGGCATCGGTTTTAAACGTAATTAAGGGCCTAAGGATTAATAATGATATTAATAGCCATCCTATTATCGGCGTATATAGCCTTAAACATTTTTGCAATTAACCTAATTTTATTATATTATAATATAACGTATTAATATAATTTATTACCGCTAAAAAAAAACGCAAAGTAGTAATAGTATTAAAACGATACCAAAATTCTCTTAATAATTACGAAATAGTACGCATCGGCTACAGACTCATCGACTTCGTAATAAGTTTATTCGTCAATATAATATACGTCTTCGTTAGCTTCGTTTAATTATTAATCGTTAATATTTATCGCCTCTTCGATATAAATTTAATAAAATTCGGTAAATTCGGGCGCCATCTCATTCATTACCTACTCTACGTTAGCGTAATAACTTTTACTCTTATCCCCTAAAATTAATAATCTCCTATTTTTAAAAATTAATTATTAACGGGGTTAATTTATTATATTCGTAACGCCGAAGGGGACGTAAACCGGTTTTAACGCGAATTGGTTTTAAATTTAACCGGTACGATTTATTAACTAGGATTAATAAATTTAGGATTAGTAAATCGGTATTTAATTCGAACTATTATAGGTCGGATTAGCGTATCCGTAAAATAGGGTATTTAGATTCTATAATTATTTAAATCCACTATATTATCCGCCACGGCCACTTCGAAAATTAAATCCTCCTCTTAACAACGTAAAACTAAACTTCCAACGCTAGGCTCGTTTCTTTAAAATACTTTCCCTATCTTAAATATCGTTAAAGAAAGTATTTAATTCTATATTAGGTTTTAATTTCATTAACTCCAATTAGATTTCGCCATTAAGAACCTCGAACGCTATAATTATTTACAAATATTCCAAGAAATTATAAACTTTAACGTATTTAATAACGGTCTATACGAAATCGATAATATTTCTACTAACCGCAATATCGTATAAAGTGAATTTAGCCTTTCGCAAAAAATTTATAGCATCCAAATAATCTATTTTAAATTTCTTCTTAAATTTATTACAAATTACTTCGATTTTCGCTATTATTAATATTTCCCAATCATTATCCAATAAAATATAAGAATACTATACCAAAACCGGTCCTAATAGGCATTAAATCCAAACTTTCTATATTTCTCTTTCTCCGTAAGTTACTTCGACGGTTCGAAATCGGTTATAAAAAGAATAAACATCGTAATATTTAATTTCTTTACCATTAATAATAATTCTAATACCCAACGGGTTAATTAATAATAGGTTAAAATAACTAATATTAAACGCCTTTAAGGAATATTATAAATTAATAACGGGAGGGGGACTTTAAAGGGGTAATTAGGGCGGATTATCCTTAACGTATTTAGCGAAGGCCTAAGCAATTAAATCCGCTATATCCCGGTTAATCTATTCGCGAACTTAATTAAAAGCAACGGCTATTATAACGGCCTACTTTTTATTAATTAATATAATATCGCAATTTAAATTTAAATCCGGCTCAAAATTTAATTCCTCTTCATTTTTAACGGTCGATTAAAAACGGTTTAATTAATTCCGGGAGGTAAAGTACGTAAGAGAAATAGAGAAATTACCGGGCAAATTAGGGCTTACTATAAATACCCTATAAAATTTAGAAAAAGGCTCGCGTAATAGGGCTTCAGTAAATAACTTATAAATTTCGAACTAAATTAATTCGTTTAATATCAATTCCGTAAATAATTTACAAATTTCGGTAAACGCTCTATTCTAAAAATTTTAGATACGGTTTAAAAATTGGACGCCTAATTGGGGGCGTTCCGCCGTCGTTTTTTAAAGAATATTAACGTTAAAATCGTTTTTATTAAAACGGTTAAAGTAAAAAAAATCCAAAAAGGATTAATTTTAGAGGAATTAGGGCTTATAAATACAATTTCCTATTCCTACTATTTTAAACCCGATTTAACTATTTCTAAATTCGAAATAATATAGGGGTTACCGATTTAAATCCAATTGAAGATTACTTTTAAAGATACTTAATAGCGGTTTATCCTTAAGTATTATTGCGAATTCGTCCGGGGATAAAGACCTTCGGTCGTAAATCCGGGATACGGGCTAAAAAAGTTTTAGGGTAATCGATTTTAATAATTAGGACTATAATTAACGTATTAACGATTAACTTACCTATACCAATTATTATTTTAACGGCAATTAATTTAGAGCGGCTTAACTTAGAATTAATGGGTAATTTAATATAGAGGGTCCATCCTAACTAATAAATTGCAGGGGTAGGGTAACGGTTTGCCCGCCGATTAATTACCCTATAAAGTAATTTCTAGTAAGGGGGGTTTGGGGGGCGTTGGGGAGGTTACGCTACTAAGCTAAGAAAGTCGTAAAGGATTATTTTTTAAATACCTAATTAATTGGGTAGGATTCTTCTCTAGGGGAGCTATCCGTTAGGACCTTAGGGTTAAAATTAAATTAATATCGATAAGCCTTTTCGAAGTCGTCCTCGGTAATTTTAATACCGTAGGGGTAATTTACTAAATAGAATCGTAATAATTAACGGGTACGTTAACAGGGATTAACCGGTATAGAATTTAATTATAATTTCTTTAATTAACCTATAATCCGAAGCGTTAACGCTAAAGAATTACATTTTATATCGATTATCGGCGTTTATAAATAGAATTAATCGAACCGGTAGGGTAACGGATTTACGTTTAATTAATCCGTACGTTCGTTTAGTAAACTAAAAGTATTCGAGGCGGCGAAGTTTAATAGTTTAAACGATTATATATAAATATAATCGATGATCCTAATCGTTAATTCGATGCTTATATAGGTACCAAAATAATAGGGCACGCGTATAATAAAAATATTAGTATTAAATGTATATTAGTAGAAGATAGCCCTCTAAATACTATAGAAGGCGGAATCTAATTAAATATAGTAAACCGACCGGCTAGGCCCACGCCTACCATGTCGGGTCTAAACCTGCCGTGCCTATTAAGCCAGTGCCTAACTTAGTTAGGTACATAGGGTACGTACCTCCTTCCTAACGCTTACACCTCTAAGGCCTTCCCCAATTCCGCTTACCGACCGAATAACGAGTAAAGGTGTGTTAACGGGAGCGTAGGCTTTATTTAGTGGGTAGTCAATTCGATAGACTAGGTTAGGATAGTGTAAGCAACCTACACGTTGCCGGGCACCGTTACCTCGGCTATTTATGCGGTTGTTATTATCGAGTTAAGCGGGGTGATAAACCAAAGTTGAATCGATGGGTCTGAACCTTAACAGATTAAGGAATGAATATTTAGAAAGCCAACTTAAGAAAAGGCAACCGAATTGACCGAAATCGAATTACGATGTGCGTGGGTGGGACAAAAACTAATGTTGTCGGTCGGATGGCGGATTCATAGCGAACAATCTATCCGGACCTAAACCCGCCCATAAAGAAAGAGGTCCGGAGGCCCAAAGCTGAGACCCAAAGCCTCTTTTGCAGTGCTCCTGTACACTAAAATATTGGTCTGTCTATTAGCTTAGGACCTCGGGTTAACTCTATTAGGCATATAGATATTTACTTAATTCGTTGCGTTCAAGAATTCACGTATATATCATCTTTGCAAACGTCTCTGATAAAATTCAAGATGCTCTTTTAGTCCATTGAAATACAATTCTAGAAGCAATTAGCTGTATTATCCCATAGTATTAAGGTCTTGTTCAAATTTGGATACCTGAGATAATGGCTTATAGACCTCGTCTAAGTATCGCGCTAACAATGAAACCAGTCGTGGCGTGTACATACGGTTCTCTTGTTGCCGGGACAGGAGAAGGCAAGTGGAAGCTGGAACAGTTCGGGAAATGAGTACCTCGTCTCGAGGCACCGTACCCAATTGCCCATTTTAAAAACCGAGGTGAGGCCGTTGCTTCTTTCCTCCATTCACCATGTCTTGTCATCGGACAATGCGAATACCGGTACACTGTCTGTACTAGCTGCACTGCAGTGCGGGTCACTCAAGTGTGCGGCTCGGTTTGTGCAGTACCTAGGTCACTATAATAACACTGGTCGGATGAATCAATGATGAGAGGTGTAGGGCTTCATGATCCAGATAACTACGCGTCTGAGCCATTAACATTGGACAATAGTTTAAATGAGGGTGATATTGAGAAACAAGATGAGGCCGAAAGACGTAGATACACGGTACATCAAAGCTGCAGGGTCAAAACTGGGTGTCCAGTATTTGATGGGACATGACCCCACATTGCAGTTGCAACCTGGGCGTCACAAGCAGGTACCGACCAAAGTGCAGTTAGGTCACCCAACCCATCTGCCTCTTCAACGACGCGGTGTACATCCACATGATGAACGAAAACTGAGGCCATCACATTGAGGCCTTACCAATGTGGCCTCAATTTTTGCACAAGTCTTGAGCTACGGTGTTGGGGTAACCGGACATGGGCCGCTGCATGATACGTTCCATCCATAACTCTCGCCACACACTGGTTGGGGATTTCTACCTCCCTACTAACTACCTACAGCTGCAGCTACTACTAGCGGGTATCAACGGAAGGGGCACGAACGCAACTGCCTTTGCAACTCTTGCATCCAATCGGTCAGCGAAAGTCCATAGGGTAAAAGCACTTTCCTTTCACGGACTCAACTCGGCGTCCTCCAAATCTGATAACTCGGACTCCTCAACTGTTTCCTCTTTCTCTTCCTCGTTGCTTGAAGGAGCATTACGCCTTGTTCTTCTTCGTGAACCTGCAACACTCCCAGTTGCCCTCGCCTTCGTCTTCGTCTTCGCCTTCGCAGCCGCCTTACGCTTGGGCCTCGTTCTCATTACTGTAGCCTCTTCTTTCTCCTTACCCGGCTCTTCTTCAATACCTTCGCCCTCACCGTGATCGACCTCCAGAGCATCATCTCCATCCTCGTCATCTTCGTCGACGACAGGGAAATAAGAAGATCTGAGATGAGTATCTCGCTCATCGTCCTCAACCTCAAACCCCTCAGGCAAGAATCCACCACCGCCCATGTCCTCATTAACACCACCACCTTCGGCGTCAGACAAGGCCTCCTGGGCCCCTGTCTCTCCTCCTCCTCCTCGTCCACGTCTCCCAAAGACCTCCACTTCGTCACTAACATGTCCATAATCCTGTTTGATCCTCTCCACAATCCTCATTCCCATCAAAAACTTCCTCCACATCCCTAACGCTGCCTTCTGTCGCTTCTCATCCTCCTTCCTCTTCTTCTCTGCCTCATCCTTCGCCAGCTCCTCCATCACTCTGTCATAATGCTCTTCAGCAATGACCACGCCCTGTATGACCGGCACCGCCATGCGATGTCCAAACTCAAAGTCCACCACCGCTTCAGCATAATCAATCTCAAGCCGCTTGCACACCCTCATGGCTCCCCGATATGGCACATGCACCGCTCCCTGCGGACACATATGCTCAGCGAAGAGATCGATGTTGCCGTACTCGTTCTTGGGGATTACACCGTTCTCGATAGGCGGCGGAATGATCCAGTCCGTTTGGTCGAAGCTGTATAAGCCCTGCAAGACTTTCTGGCCTGTGCGCTGCTCGGCTTCGGCGATTTCGCGCCGTCGGTTGGTCGTTGCTGCTCGGTAAGGAACACGTTTCAGCGGCTGCTCGCCGGGGAGAGGAGCACGTCCTTGCTTATGCCATGTCTCGGCGCTTTTCACTTGAACAACATCCTTACGGGAGTAGACGGGCTCATCTTGGGCTGCGGTCCCTTCTTTCTTGCTGCCGCCTTTGTTCCTGAACATCTTCACCGGGCGCGCATTGGGCAGCAGTGCTTCCTCGCGCTTGAGGTGGCGCTCCAGAACAAACTCTTTGGATTGCTTGTAGTACTGCAAAGTCTCTTCGCCCTCTTTGACTTCCTTCTTCTCTGGCTTGGCCGGCTTCAGGTCCGTGGCGTCTTCTTCCAGGTCGACGTCGGTCAGGGCGGGTTTGCTTCGGCCACCTCTGGCGTAGCCTTTCATGACCCCCTGGAACCAATCGTGCAGCTCGTATCGAGCTACCTTGCCGTGCTTGTTGTACACAGGGACCTTCTCAATAGGAATTCTCATTCCTTTTGTTCGTCCAGGCAAGGTCTGTCTCTTGAGGTAGCGCACCGTGACATCCTTGGCTGTGCCATCTGGCGAGTATCCCACGACGTAGGCCATGACCTGCTTGGCCTTGTCCGCTTTTCCACCTCGTGGTTCCAAGCTTTCGACCAACTCTCGATTCGTTCCGATGACGGATTTGACAATGGGGTCGACTGGCAGGTACTTTTTGGTAACTGGGGAAAGAACCTCGGTCCAGTAATGAGGAAACTCTAGGTCCTTGTCGTAGATCTTGTTCCTTTTTCGAGGCGTTGGTTCGGGCTCCTGATCACTAATAACGAGATCATCGTCACTGTCTGCTGCTATGAGTTCCGAATTAGATCTCGTAATATTCGTTGGCTTTCGGCTCGCACTTCGTCTTGTGGATGTCTCGGACGTCTGCGTCGTAACAACAGCTTCTTTGGTTGCACCTGTTGCTACCGCATTCTTTTTCGGGGTCGCGTTGATATCTTCCTCCTTCTCCGGATCAGCCTCTTCCACTTTGGTCCAGCCAAAGCCCAAAGGCTGTAAACTAGCAACCAGCCTAGCCTCAAGTCCCAGCGCTCTCAACAACGCCGTGAAAAGCTGAGCGCCAACATCCCGACTTCCAGCGCATTCTGAAGCGCACTGGCGAAAGTCTTCCAGACTCGCGATCCGCTCTCCAAATCGTTCCGGCTGATGCTCCTCCTGGTTAAAGGCCTTGGTCAACCGATCCAGTCTCTCAAGCGTCATGTACCCCCATTTCCTCAGTCCCGGCGCCGTGATCCGGAACCGCTGTTTCCACCACGCGCTAAGAGCCTTCATCAACCGAAACAGCGGATCGCCATGGCTCATATCCACCGCGCCCTTTTCGAGATGTTTCGCCGCTTGACCCCAATCCCTTAATATGCGATCCACCTTAACGTCCTTGTCCTTGGTAATCTTCCCTTTCCCATTCCCCTTCTCTTTCAACTGCTGTGCTCTCGTCTTCCTCTGCTGAGCCCCCGACTTCTTACTCATCCCACCCTCCTTTTCCCTCTCCTCAGGTTCCTTCACCTCCAGCCCACTATTCCTCCTCCACCTCTCCACCTCCTCCCACATCTTCCCTGGTAAATGCGACAACATAATGCCCTGCACCAGCTCATCCCCCAACCAAGCATTTCTCACAGCATTATGCCACATTAACAACTGCACATGGACACAATGCGTCGACACCCTTATCCTTCTTTCCAGCTTAGACGGGCCCTTTTTACCCAGCGCATTGGCTAAAGAAATACGGGTGTCGCGGATGAGTGTCAACTCTAACTCCCCATGGGAAGGTTCGGGGACGGCTGCTGTTGTTGGTAAAGGTTGGGAGAGGGAGACGTCTTCGAAGACGAGGCCTTCGTCATCGTCACTGTCTGCCAAGTTGGAGTTGGGTTGGGGTTGCTTGGGAAGGGTGACGTCTTCAAAGTCGTTGTCTGATAGGGATGATAAGGAGCTGGAAGAGGAAGAGTCGGAGCTTTCGTCGAGAGCTAAGGCGGCGAGACTGGTTTTGGATGAGGAGCCGCCGGGAGAGGCGGTGGCGTCGAGGGCGTCGAAGAGGGTGGGTTTTCGAGGGGGCGCTGTTAGTTTGGCGACGTTTGTGTTGGGGATGCTCGCTTTGGTGGGGGGAGATTTGGGGTTTTGTTTTGCGCCGCCTTTTCGTCGCTTCTGGTCGGGCTTCTTCTGGTCGTTGGCGGCGGGGGGTGGAGGAGAATCATCGCGGACTCGTTTGCGCGGGACAATGGGAGGCATGGTGGGCGAGAGAAGGTGAAAGTTGGCGATTGATCATGTCTATGTTGAATTGAGCTCTTCTGAACAGATGGAATATCGGTCGGACTGATCAATGCCCGGGACTATGTCGTCATGACAAAGACGCGTTCGGCGTTCGGCCTTGATGATGGATGACAAACGAAGCTCAAGTACCCTAACCCTCCCGTTGGCATGTGGTTGTGAATCGGGTTTTTTTTTTCACAAGTGTCGGCACCTCATCACCGCGAGTGGTCGGCGAGTTTAAGTAGATTGTAGAAATGGAGCCTATGTCCAAAAGTTCACCAAGAAAACACAAGGAGAAATTGAGAGGAAGAGGGCAATACGTTGAAGATGTTTTGTTTTTGTTTCACGTCTGACATCACAGGTGAGCTCGCTTTTGCCCCACGAATTCGCTACAGTGGACTCGAAGCACCACCATCGGGCATTCGGCAGGCAATCTTGAGTTGTCATCGCCCCTGTTTGATTACCAGATCTCTCCACAATTTCGTGCATTCGAGACCCTTCCAGTTCCACTGTGCCGCGGCTGACGGCAGCGGCTGACAGGGCCGCAAGGACAGGCGTCGCATGCGCAACCAATGGACCCCGAAGGCAACAACAACATCGCGAAGCTGACATTTTTCCTTCTACGACCTGTTTACATTTGGTTTGTCATCCAGCATCCACCAACCCACGGTCTTGTGACAGCGAAACTCTACGAACGAACTTGCGAATATCCACGCGACAACGATCCCCGTTGCCACGCCCAAGCTATCTTTAGCTGATTGTGTCACAAGCGAAGTGAAGGCAGCATCGGGTTGACGACTTCGACTTGGCAGGGGTGACCAAACCAGCAACATATCTCTCGAATTTCATCCCCTTCCTTACCAATCCAACCCAACCCGAACAACGATATATATACCCGCGCACGAAGCTCAGAGCTTCGCCCAACCCTTCCTTCACGATGTCCAATAACAACGACCCCGTCTTCTCCGACACCTCCTACATCAAAATGTCCACCGCCGACGTCGCCTCCGCCCCCGGGTCCTCATCCGCGGGGACAGACGCCAGCCTAATCGGCAAACACTGCCAACTCGAATACTGCAACCAGCTCGACTTCCTTCCTTTCCTCTGCCAATCCTGCCACAAAACCTTCTGTCTCGACCACCGCTCCGAGTCCTCGCACAACTGCGCCTGCGCCGGCGCCTGGGCCGAGCGCAAACGCCTCGCCTCCCTCGCGCGCCCCTCTGCAGGGGAAGGGAAACGCATGGTCGAGCTCGTCTCGCAAAAACCGTGCGCGGACGACGCCTGCAAGACCATCATCGGCACGAGCTTGGTCCCGGGGGTGCACTGCCAGGGTTGCAACAGGGATTACTGCCTCAAACATCGCCTGGCGGAAGATCACGATTGCAAGAGCAAAGTACCGATCGGTGCGCGCGCGGCGAGCGTGGCGACGGCTGCGGCGGTGCAAGCGTCTGCAAAGAGCGCGCTGGAGAGGTTTAAGTTGTGGGGAAAGGCAAAGAAGGAGGAAGCGGCACGATCACTACCGAAGCCAAAACCGAGTACCGCTGCACAACGACTAGTTGCTGTCAACAACCTCAAAAAGACGGCCAAGGGCGATACGAAGATACCTCCGGAAAAGAGGATTTACTTGTTCGTGGAGGCGGAGAACGAGACGGCCAAGGCAAAGATTCCCAAGGGGGAGTTCTTCTTTAATAAGGAGTGGGTGGTGGGACGGGTGTTGGATGCGGCGGCTAGGAGTCTGCAGGTGCAGAACATCAACAATCAGAGCAGTAAAGAGGAGGATCGTCTGAGGGTGTTTCATGTGGAGGGCGGGAGGATGTTGGAGTTTAATGAGAAGATTGAGAAGGTGTTGGTGAATGGGAACACGATTGTGTTGCTGAGGGGTGTGGGGCCGCCGCCCGATTTGATTGAGATGTGAGCGGCAGTGGTGGAATGATGATGAGTTTGGGATGGGGGAAGAGAAAATTGGTTCGTACTTTGGTCTTCTGCATATCTTGATGGCATAGCGATGTAGCGCTTTTAGACCCGGAGGTTTGGGACTCTGTTTGTCTTGAGAGCAACTTTCTAATACCAAGCGCTGGAGTTGGAGAGTTGTCAAGGCATTTGACGAATAGATCAATCACATAGAAGAATACTTTTTGCACGATTCTCAGATTTATAATCAAATTGCTCTCCCATATCTCTGTACATGAAAAGTAGAGTACCTATGCTACACTGCAAGAATGCAAGGGAAAAGTTCCTTTGAGTCGTGAGTTCTGTACCTCCCGGTTATATACAACAGATTCGTAATTTGAGGGTATCATCTTCGGCTCCCCGTCATTCAATCCTCCACTTACTCCCTCTTCTCCTTGGGGGGAGCAGGCTTCTCGCTCAACTGCCTTTCTCTGCCAATAAGTGGCGCGTGACCAACAGCCTCCTTACCGCCAAACGTCTCGAAGCCCTTATGGAAGATCCACTCAACAGCGTTCTCAACCGGCTTATCAAACAAAGTAGGCAGGAAAGGCACAACCGCCAGACCAAGACCAATAGGACCCCAAGTCCTGATCGTCTTGTTCTTGACATCCTTCATCGCGCGGCCACTGTACCGCACCACGCTGTGAATCGTAAACGCAGGCAGACCCATACTGGCGACACTCTGGAAGATACCGCGCTGAAGCATCACGGTGCGGTAATCTTCAAGAGGCGTAATCCTGCCAGGCGTAGGCTTGTCGTCCTCCAGCTTCTTGTTGCCGTTCTCATCGATCAAGCCGAGAATGCGCTGCTGGCGCGAAGTCAGCTCGACGTTGGGATCCAGCACCCGCTGGTTGTGCCAGTACGCCTTGTAACCTTCGTAGCTGACGTCGCCGAGGATGTAGGCCCACGAGACGCCGTAGGCACCGCGGACGAGCCACGGGTGCGCGACGGGGCGGAAGGACTCGCCAATGTCGGAGGTGTAGGCGACGTAGCGGTGGGCGGAAAGCAGGATGGTGCGGAAGCGGGCGGCGTAGGCGGCGTAACGGACGTTGGAGTCGGTCGAGGGTGGAGCACTGTCAGAAAACACATGGCCAATGTTAGCTCTGGTGTTAGAGTTTGTTGGGCCCCTTATTTTCCTATTCTCTTTCTTGTTCTCTGATATTCCAATTTTCGGGTTCGTAAAACGTACTAGCCCTCGTAGAGATCATCGTAAAAGTCCTCCTTGTCGGTCTTGTCGACTATCTTCTGCAGGCCATCTGGGAGCTTTCCCCGCGAGGGAAGCTTCTTGGGGTCGAACTCGTCCTGGACGGCGTTCTTGACATCGACGACCTTCTTTTCGACCTTCTTCTCAACCGTGTCCTGTAGCTGGCCGAGTTCTGAGGGAGACTGCTGGGGTGTTGCCGGCTTGTCCGAGTTGTTGCTGCTGCTGAAGGGCCACATGATGGTTTATGGCGATGTTGCTTTCGGTATTTGGGGAAATCGCTCGGATGCGACGGATTGCGCGAGTTGATTTAGTAACGGAATCTCGCGACGAAAGGGTGCTCGTTGGTCGCTGAATATGCCAGAGGTAGTTGGAATTAGGATGAAGAAAAACTAGGAAACCGGAGGTTGTGGTGGTGAAAAGACGGAATGCGGCTCGCTGGCTGAGATGAGCTTCGAGATGAGCTTCCTCCACTCCGGACCATAAGCCGGGCGCAATTCAAACAGTGACGTAGCGAACGGTCGATAGCGGTGGATAACCGAACGATAACGCGATAACGGGCACTAGCGCAAATGGCGGGGCAGCGGGAATGGCATGTGGACGGGAATGGTCTGTGCTTTCTTCTGCGGCTTTGACGTTCTGGAAGTGCAAGCGCAAGCGCGGCTCGAGAGCGGCTACGGGGCAACGGCTTGGCAGTAGCGGGAGGTCGGGCTTGGCTTTAGTACGAGCTGCAACCTCAGGCAGCCAAATTTTCGGCAGGTTGCGCGACGGGAGCTTCTCACCTTTGCGTCGTTTTCCAACCCGTCGAATCCTCCACGCCGGTCCCATCACCACCAAGCTCCGAAAACACCCCGCCAGGACTTCCAACCGCCTCCGTCACAATGGGTCAATACTACAACCTTTTCGGCCAGAAGGTCGCCTCCCAATACGTCAGTGGCCCCCGTCCCAATAGGAATAGCTTCATCATCATCAATCTTCAGTACTAACAAACAGCTTCCCTACAGCTTGCCATGGGTGTTCTTGGCTCCCTCTTCGGCGGTGTCTACCTCGCTTCCGGCGGCAGCAGCAAGACCCCTGCTACTCCTCCCATCAACGCTTCCAGCTCTGATGAGGCCGACTTCATCAAGTACGAATCCTCCGACTCTGCCTATTCATCCTTCGTCCCTCTTGCGCCCACCACGCCTTCTTCGCTATCGTCATCACGCATCACTGCATCGTCACCATGGTACCCTCGATCGCTAACACCCCGATAGGAAGTTCCTCGAGACCTCCGAGGCCACCGAGAAGGAGGCTCCCGCTGCTGCTCCCGCCAAGCACTAAAGTGCCCGAAAACGACAGTTATGAAATGATCGAAAACGGACACGAGGCGTTGCGGACTGGAACTGTCCTGTGTACATATATAGCGACTGGTTAATGGAAAGTTATCGCCTGGGAGAAGTCACGTCGCAGACTCGTCATCGTTATTGCATCACTACTCGCCTCGGATTCATCAGCAACCATATCACTGTGATGGGAGGGAATGGAAAACGACGAGCACGAAGCTGGAGGGATCATTCGAGCCGAGTTGGGCGGTTCATCTGAAGCACTGCGCCGCCCAAACCTCCACATTTCCAGAAAGTCCCTGTCAATGCGCCAGTACTATTCGAGGACATATGGGTTATTTGCGGCTTTGGGCGAACCATAGTTTGATGGTGGCCACAACGATATCGAGCCTCTTCGTGGCCTCAATTCAGAACAGCCCAATCAAGCGATTGGTTCCAGCACCCCAGCAAAGAAGCTCTGCAATACCCAAGTGGGCTTTGTTCCATGAGGCCTTGGGGAAGTATCACCTGTGTCGCTTAAACATGGTATTATCTGGACTTCTTGTGCCACTGAGTATCTGCCCATTCCGCCCCACACCTTTCTACCCCATCAATAGATCATCTCATAAAAAGACATGCATTCGGGTAATTCCGATGAACCATGAGATCATATAAAAAATTGCGCTGGATCTCTTTCCTCCCAATGTTTTTCCGTCTTTTCTCGAACTTTGACGAACAGAACGGTGCAAGTGTCTTATCCGACTGATGATCTCATTATTATCAACTTCAAATTACACTCTTGTCTTCTTCGCCAAGTGTCTCCACTCTGCTGTCATCAGTGATTGGCTCGGCCCCGATCTCACGAAGTAAACAAAGCCCCTGAATGACAAGCTCCATCGACCACCACGTTTGGACACTCATGAATTTCTCCTCACTCCTTTGCGCAATGCCTTCAAAGCGTATGTACAACGTTCGGGGATACATTTGCTTTCACCTTGACCTAACTTTTAGTGTCCTACCAAACTCCTCAGTTCTATTTGCCTACATATACGTTACACCACCATGGACACTGCTAAATCGTGGCAAGATATCCTTACTTTATAAACCCTTCCAACTTCGAAATGTACCTGAGTTATCTGCTCATTTGATTCACCCCATAATGCGGGCCAGTAGAGGTTCATCAAGTCCGAGAATGTCTCCTGGTCACTTGTGGATAACGGAATCCGTAGCAGCCTCCATGATGTGCACCCACAAACTTTGCGGATACGAGAGTGTTGTTGTGACGGTGTCCCATGTTGTCGACTTCAGAGCAGACGATTATGACCTGACTACAAAAGTGGGACGGATTTTGGCGAAGTCTCGTTGAAAGACCGGGAAATTATGACTGAGTGTCTACAAATTGCAATACGTGGTAAAGAATGGTGTGTCCCATCCGAAATCTCTTTTCTTTGGGCAAATACCGTCTGTCTCCCTTCCGAACCAACCGAGAGTGGAACACAACGACTTGAGAACTTCTTGGTCATGTACAAAGGCCTATTACACTGCTCGGAGGGGCTAGGGTCGGCAAACTCCTCGATCCTGCCCGATATGGCCAGCGTCTCATGACAAATGGTCTCTGTCCTTCCCGCTGGGCCTCTTGGAGGTGGCCAAGTCAGTCTGGCGATGTTGTTGCTCTGGCCGACCAAGGCATGGATCAAGGCCTCCATCTGCGCAAACTTCTGATCAATCTTCTCCTCCATTGCGTTGACACGCTCGCCGAGCGCAGCCATTTGCTCCTCGAGCCTCTCACGAACCTTGAAGTTCCAGCCCTCTTGGTTTCGAATATCCTCCCCGTTCCTCTCCTGCACGGCTTTGAGCATTTTCTGCTCATCCTCCAGCCACTTGAGATTCTCTTCCGTGGTCTTGGCCAGAACTTTAACCTCCTCCTTGAGTTCGGCACTTGGTAGCCTGGGGGTCTTGTGGTGGCGGGACCGGGTTTTCGCGCCTGAAGGTCAGGGCGGTCCAGCCAGGACACGACGCGCGGCGAGTGCGGAACTCGGGCCGGCTCGATGGGATGGATACCGAGCCGATGGAGGGCAGCGTGCTCATCCTCAAGCCACTCGAGACTCTCTTCGGTGGTATCGGCCAGAACTCTGACCTCCTCTCTGAATTCGTCACTGGAAGCCTGTGCGATTTGGTGTAATCTGACAATCGCAGCTGCAAGCGCAGCCCTGGCGCTCTCTGGATCTTGGATGTTGAGCTGAGCGATTCCCATCTCGAGCGGGTCGGCTTCGCGAGCCAAGGAGCCCCCAACCTGCCTCGTGGTTCTGGTGGCACTCGCGGGCCATCCTCGGGATCTTGCATGGTGAGTAGAGCCATGCCGAGATTGAACGGGTCCGCGTTGCGAGCTATGGTGCCTACAACCTGCCTCATGTTGCGGTTGGCGCTCGCGGGTCCGGATCAGTACCTTCGGTGGATGAGGATGGCGAGGCAAACGAATTCTCATTGCGCCTCAAAACCTCTAGACCTGTTAACCAGAGCAGACTCCCGAGCAGCTGAAGACATAATACCTTGAGTAGTGTCGTAAAGCGCAACGTGACTGGACAACGGTATATTTGACGAGTCCGGCAGGTATTCCTTTCTCAAACGTTGGCATCATTTCCTCTATATAAGTTGACGTGGCTTTCCCTTGGAGCTTAACTTACCGCACCGGGGTCATTGTCCTCATGCACCCTTTTTTGACTTCATGCACCCTGCGCACGGACCACTTGTTTTTGAAGGTAAATTCCATTGGTAAAACGTTCCAAACTTTCACAACCAAAAGTTTACAACGTAACGGCCTTTCCTTCTAGATACCTATTGAGGTCCTAAGGTTAATATTTCTATTGAGAAGTAGTATATAAAACGTATACGTCTATTGAATTCATAAAAAAAGCATTTTTAATAAGACATTTATCAAAAGGTTTTGGCGATGATTTCGATTTCGCTTGGAGAACGGTTTCTTACATTGCAAGACGACGATAGTTTCATTACATGTAAAAAAGGGTGCGCGAAGTCAAAAAGGGTGCATGAGGACAATGACCCCGGTGCGGTAAGTCAAGCTCTTCCCTTGCTCCCCTGCACCCAAGGGTCTTGTCGGCGAAGAGTGTCACGGCGCACTAGGACATGCATCGCCTAGGCTAAACACCCAAAAGATGGAGAAGGTTCTGATTGAGAAACCAGAACCAATTGCATGCTTATATAGCCGTGCCCAGCAGGTTTGAGCCTTCCCAGAGGAACCTGTGACAAAGGGGACGGATTTTTTACAGCTCTCCTTCGTCACTTTGGCGTAACGTACGACCGCAACTTCTTATTGACGAGTGCAGAGCCCCTCTATTCAGGTGATGGCCTTGCCTTCATTTTTTCGAAGCACCAACATTGTGAGGCCTAGGTCGCTGATTCTCTCTTCCTCATCCACTAGTTCACAGACAACACGGTCTGGAGTGTGAGTGACCGTGTTGAAGATATATGAACACCTCTGTTGTGTGATGCACTGCACATGGTAGAATTTAGCTCTCATGAGCAAGACACGCGTCAATGTCATTGAGGAACGTGGCACGTCACAGTCACAAATATCAAGCAGCTTGGCAATGTGCTTTCTTCGCAGACGAACAAGGCCTATCAAGCCATATTATTTGTTGGGAGCAGTGGGTGATCTGCTCAAAGTTTGATCGTAAAACTCAAACCGACAATGTCTTTCCCTCAAACTCCATGCTGATAATCATTGAAACAAACCCATGGGTATCGTCAAGTACAAAGAACTCCCTTGCGCCCTGAAACCCAGAAAAACTCCCAAAATCTAGCGCACTTAGTTGGTGGCGTTGTGACCCTGGCCGACCAAGTGAAGGACCAAGGCCTTCATCTCTGCTAGCTCGCGATTGAACCTTTCCTCCAGCGCACTCACACGATTCTCGAACATATCCTCCATCGCGTTCACACGATTCTCGATCGCGTTCAGGCGCATCCCCATCGCGTTCAGGCGCATCTCAAATGCGTTCAGGCGCATCTCAAATACGTCCGCACGCTCATCCATGTGGTTTTCCAGCGCAGCCATATCCGCCTCGAGCCTCTTGCGAATGGAAGCGTTCCAACCCTCTTGGTTGCGAACATCCTCCTCAGTTCTTTCCTGCATCGCGGAGAGCATTCTTTGCTCAGAAGCATTTTCTTCGACGCCCTGCTGTAGCTTGAGGACTGCAGCCGCAGCCGCGACCTTCTGTGCCGACTCATCTCGGATGTGTAACTGAGCCAGGCTCAGATCGACGGGACCGACCGTATCGGCCAAATTCTTGACGACCACCTTGAGATCCTCGCTGACATTTGCAGCAGCGGTCAAGATCATGTCCTGGACGGGAGAATTGATCTGCAAGAGGAGAGGAATCTATTAGCAAATGAAGAAAACAAAGACAGACGATGAAGGAGATGTGGATGGAGATTGATGAGTATCAGGAAGAGTGAGGAGAAGTTGAACGAGCAAGGTGAATGAATGGGCAAAGCGGAAAGAGCGAGGAAAAGAAGGGAAGAAATAACTTACAGGGGACAACGCCTCGCTGGGCAGGTCTGGAGCGGATTGCCATGTTGGCTGTATCCTGTGGAATCTGGTGCATCCGTCAGCAGGTGAACCCACTATGGTAAGTCTCATCACACGCCATGCTCGAGAATCATATCCTGCGCCGCCCACGCCGTCGACGGGATAAGTCTGTACCAGCTTGCGGTTGTCAAGCCTGCGCTGGCACATGGACACACGCGCGATCGACAATAACTTATAGATCGTTTGTGCTCCCCGGGACACAGAAGAGCGTACTCTAAAGGCCAATGGGGCAGCTGCTCAACCACAACGCTGGCAACGTGGATGGAAAATAACCAAGGTGGACCTCGGCTTCCACGAGCCGCGGACTTGCCTTCGACCGTAACAAGCTCCTCGAGGGGTCGACAGGCTCAAGTGTCCTCGACAGGCTCAAATGGGCGAATAACCCAGAAGAACAGGAGTGAGTCTTGTTGACAGGAAGGTAGTCATTTCCGTGTGACAGAGGCTCGTGTAGGAAAGAAATTCCTACGGAATCTGAAACCATTGCTGACGAGTGATGCCGGATGCGAAAAGACTTACCAAGGAAGAGTCGGACATCTCCATGTCCTTGTTGATTTGATTAGAGGCCATTGTGTTTGCGCTCGAGTTGGTCCACGGCAACACAGTGAGAGTGGTGATGGTTGGAAGAGGAAGAAAGTGCAGAAAGGTGGGAGGGGAGGGGGGTCTTTATAGGAATCAGGAGGGCAGCCTGCTGGTCTGTGCAGGAGTGCAAATTTGGTCGCAGCTCCACTGGAAATTGCTGTTGCGATGGTGAATGTGTGTGACTGGGTGTTCGAGTTGGGATGAAATGGCGGGCGACCAATGTTTGCGCGTCACCTGGTGGTCTGGTGCCGTCTACGACCGGGACGGCGAGTGTCGACGGGTCGTGGTGAAGGTCGGGCAGCCGGCAGACCCACTCCAGATTGCAAACTTCAGCTGTCGAGACCGGTCTCATCTGATCTTCGGCTGGCAGAAGATAAGGACAGTGAAGGAGAGGTTGCTCCGCGTCATCTGACTGGCGTGCTGCCTTGAGGTCAAGTGGCAGGTGGCGGGTGGCAGGCCGGCGGGCCCAGTGTTGCCAGAAGCAGAGAGAAGTAAACAGACGGGCTGGCTCCGAGGACAGTTACCGATGACGTACGCAGATACTGGAGATCAGACGGGCGGTGTGTGATCACAGGAGGCGCTGGCACCGAGCCTTGGGGGTTGGTCGCTGAGAACGTTCTTGGGTAACTGCGAGAATACTCGAGGGGGAGGAACTGGACGATTCACACCACGACTTGATTGTGTAGATATCGTTACAGTGGCCAAGTAAACATCGTAGCTTCTGGGTGACAAGAAGATCGTGATGTGGGAATGAAGATGTAGAGTTCCTCGTAGACAGCCGTGCTGAGCTTTCCATCTCAAAAAAGGAGGAGGTGACGACGAAAAGGCCCGGTGCAACGTTGAGACTTGTTGCTTGCTCCAATTGCTCGAGACCAAATACTGTTGCCGGTAGAATGCGATGGGGATATCAAGCAGGGACCGCATTACATGAGGAATAAACGGCCTCAAGGTATTCAGTTGCACCAGGTTGGTTTTCAGGGCGTGTAGAAGCAAGTAAACGGGCTGGATCACTCCAACAAAAAGACATCATTTGGCCATCAGTATCATCTTTAACTAATCCGTCGCTAAAGGAGTATCGGCACGCATCTTGATCATTTTGTCCGCGATTCTTCCAGAGTACCTTGGCGAGTGTCTAACTGTGAGAATGAACTGGACATTTTACGCCGAACACATACACCTCCGTTGTTAATTGTTGTTTAGATGTCCAACAAGAATCTTGCCATACTCCTGGCGCGGAAACTGGGATAAGCAGATATAACATCACGAGATTCTGTAGTAGGCCTTCTAAGAGGACATTAAATCCCAAATGGGCACTGTCAAACATTTATTTCCACCTCCAGATGACGTTTATAATTGATCCCCGTTCCCTCTGGCCAAACTAAGTCATTGTGGGCTCTCCTCCTTGCGTTCATTTTCACATTGCTTTGCCCGGTCGCGTGGGGTGGCAAGGTGGGTGACGGGATGTCGTCTGTTTGCTCATCCTGTCTTCAAGCAAAAGTGCCCTGTGGATACGTTGAGATGTGATGGAGAATGAATGTAACTTACGCGGTGGTGGGCTGGTACCCTTCACTCTGCCACCGTTCCTTCCGCTTTCTGGCAGGCAGTCTTCGTTGTTTGCAGCTGATTTGGTCCACGAAAGAAAGTTTTCGTCTGGTGTCTTTGCCGTGACGACTTGGGAGGGACTTGGCATTTCCCCCGCCTTCCGCACACTTTCTTTCCACTTTCTTCCTCCGTTCAAAATTCCATCTGTCTGAACTCGAAGGAAGCAAGCCCAACCTTCCCTCTCTTCCTTCCCTTCAACGTTTACCTCTCGCACACTCCCTGCCATTACCCAAAGCAAGATGGGACGCACTCGTGGCAATAGATACACCGCCGAGGGTATCAGGAAGCAGCGGTATCGTCGCAAAAAGAAGACCACAAGCCAGGCCTCGGCGAGCGCAGTCTCGCCTGTCATCATGCCGACAAATATCCAGGTAAGAACGGTTGTCTGCAAAAGATCCGCATTCGTGATACATTTCGCTGATTATTTTGTCACTCAAAATAGCCGGTCGAACAGGAGGGCGCTCCTGAGCTTGTTCCGGATCAAGCCTCGGCTTTGGTCGAGCAATTCAAAGCTCAAATGAAGCAGAACGAGGCTCTCATGGAGCAGAACCAGGCGCTCGTGAAGCGCAACGACGAGCTCGTTGCTCTTTTGGAAGAGAGCCAGCGCAAAGCCGATGTCATGACGAACAACTGGCTGAAAGCCAAGAAGAGCTACATCAGCGAGAAGAAGGCGTTCACCCGCAAGTACGAAGATCTGAATTTGTGCGTCGGCTCGATGAAGACCGAGCTTGACGAGACACGCATGGAGGTCTCCGAGCTCAATGGCGCCATGCATTTTGTGCTCGAGAAAGGTCACGAGGGCAAATACCATAACAGTGTAAGCTGGGCTTCCCCACATCAAGCTAGGCCATTATGATGCTAACATGGTTCTGGATGCAGTTTTGGTCGCAGACTCGCGAGTGGAAGAAAACCAAGTGATTGGGAAGCTCTATGGATTTTTCTAGTTTGATGGCCGGGGCCCGTAACGAGCATAATTGTTGAGAAAATGGACTGAGGGTGTCATGAAGAGGAATAGATCGAGCATGGACAGGACAACACGACTTTCTCCAGCTAAGGAAGGCCATGATTAGACTTGAAATGGGCTTAATTCAGACCGCAAACACATCCGCAAGATACCTTTAGACGTTGGTGATGTCAATCAACTGCTTTGAATCAAATTAGAAGGTGTAATGGGGAAGCTAAAATGCGTAGAAAGTAACTACCCGAGGCGTTTCGTGCTGGCTATGATGGATTCGAGATGTTGTTTATACAAGAAATTATGAAAGAATGACCGATCGGAAAGCATAGAAAGAAGAATAATGAAAAATAAAGGGAAGGACGGAAAGTCCGCATATATGTCACAGGTTTCTTATCCATCCTTATATAATGATGCACTCCGATGTCCACTAGCTAATGAACATTGTCACATCTGTTATAGGTTTAGCTGTGCTAGAATATGCATCCCAGTCCTATTATAATAGGTATGTTTCCTACACAAGTGAACAAGTGTTATTAGCTGGCAAGTGAAGTAGTAACACTGGGCCGGACACACTCACAAAACTACAGCCTAGGGATATTCGGAGTTGTTGTCAACGTCGTCTGCCCGGACACTGTCAATCCATGTACTGAAAAGGTTGGTGGGGAAAATGACAAGCAAAAAAAGGGAAACAGAGGGAACTGGAATCTAGAGTAGTAACGGAAAATAAATCGGGGGGGAGATGATGAGACAGATAACGTGGAGGGCTAGTCACAAAAAAAAAAAAAAACTTAAAAGCAGTTGCCACGTTGTTGAGTGATGATATTCGGAAGGATTTTGATGGGAGAATAGCGGGCAAGTTAACTAGCCGGGACACTCGCGACCACTATAGCAGCAAGGGGGACAATAAACGAGACGATAAACAAAGGGGTGACGAAGGGCATGGATACAAAAAAGCACGTAAACTTTGGAAACAACTATAAGAGGATGCAAAAATGCCCCCCTAGCGATGTTCAGTAAGGACATTCAGATAAGCGTCGATAGGAGAACATCGATTCATGGAAGCTGAGCATCCACACTCCGTTTGTGGCCAGTGATGCTGGCCGTGATACAAGCCGTAGATGCGATTATCTACGTTAGAGATTGGTATAGGTTGAACATCATCAATGAAAGCGTTGGAAAGAATAAAGGGTGACCGGCCAATGCTATGATGGATTGTGCGAAGAAGGAATGGGTTGTCGTTGCGATAAACGGATATACCTCGGGCCACATTCATTCACCTTACCATGCATTGGAACCAAGTGAAGAGCATGCTCCAAACGCGCATGTCACACGATGAATCAGGCGGGGTGCAGCCAGGAGGGTTAGGGTTATGCCTTGTCTCATCAGCCAATCAGCATGCAAATTCCTGGTTCAAATCTCCTCCTGAACTCCCCAAACTCCCCGACTTTCTCGTTTCCTCCGACAAACCCAGAAAGCCTCTTTACAGCGATCACCAACTCTTGTCCTGCCCCGAAACCTCGCTCCCACTTTCCCAACCCGATTACTGTGGGTTGCTTACACTAAACCCCGAGTTACTCTCTTGTAGGGGTTGGTGACATTCCGAAATCCGATTCATTCCAACAACAAGGACAGCCATTCAGGGCAGTCGTCGCGTCGTCGGTATTATCTGATAGAAGGATTGATCGCTGGGCCACACACTGCCCAATTGCACAACAAGAAAGAATGTCATCGGCCATCGAGGGGGAGGCTCCCACCAACTCCGCCGCCAACAATACCCAAAACCACAACAACAACTCGCACAGCAACAACGGCAGCCTCTCGCCGCCCAAGGAACGCGAGCGCAACTCGCTGACGCTCGACCAGCGCCGCGCCCTCCGACGATGGGCCAACTCGCAAACCACGCGGCCGAGCCATAAGGCCTGCATTGAGTGGTTCCAAACCCAATACAACCAGACCATTTCCCAATCCACCGTCTCGCACTCCCTATCCCCCAAATACGCCCGCCTGGATGGTGACCCCCAGCTGTCCGGCTCTCGCCTGCGGTTCGGCAACTGGCCCGACGTCGAGAAGCTCGTCCTGCTCTGGCACCAGCAAATGGTCAACTCCGGCCGACAGCCCTCCAACGAGGAGCTCGCCGAAAAGGCCAAGAACATCTTCACCCAGCTGCCGCGATACAAGGACGAGACGGCTCCCGAGTTTAGTCCCGGTTGGATCCATCGCTTCAAGAAGCGCTACGGCCTGCTCATCCGTCGTCAACGCCGGCACGGCACCGCACCAAACCCAGCCGACGACATCCCCTACCTGGTCGACGCAGTAGGCCGGTTTATGAGCATCACCGCTGACGTTAGTCCAACTGTCATCCGCGATACCGTCGTCCGCGTCGTCGGCGTGGAACCTAGCCTGGCCACGTGCGCCCGCGTGAGAGATGAGATTGTTAGAAAGATGGAGGGTCCGTCCCCGACTCCTAACCATCATCAACCTAACCCCCACCAGAACCAGCACCAGCCTCATTTGGGAGGAGGAGGTCTTCAACAACATTCCGGCCAACCCCATCCTGCTCTCCCCGCTTCTGTAGGCGCCGGAGGAGGAGGCGATGTGGCAATGGGTGGTTACTCCCCCGACGACGATCCCGAAGTTGTCCTCCAAAACGCCTTACGCGCCTTACAACAAGAGGAAGCCGACGCCGAAGCCGAAGCTGCCGCCGCTCGTGAGGAGCGAGAACGCGCTGAGCGTGGATTACCTCCCTTGGGCACGATTGCAGGACAAGCATACAATGCCATGTCTACCCCCAACCGTGGTGGCAGTGGAGCTGGAGCAGGGTCAGGAGGAGCGAGGTTCGTGCCGGCTGGGCAAGACGATCCGTTGACGCTGACGCCGATCCCTAGTGGAGGACCGGTTTCGTTGACGGATCGGCCTGTGCGGTGCCCGTTTTGTGTGAACCAGAGGATGTTGAGGACGATTAAGGAGGCGGTGGAGCATTTGAGTACGCATGTTGTTGTTTGATTGATGATGGATATGCATCTGCGCTGCCGCGCTGTTGTGGCACTGCACTTGCTTTGCCATGGGGGGTTTTGTTCACTTCGGGCATCTCCACCAAAGGGTTAGAAATATCCTTAGTTATTCGGGGTTATTCTTCTACCTGTTATGTTATGTTTTTTTTCTTCATCTCTAACCCTGTATGCCAGGTAAGCGCCTGCTATTGTTACCCTGATAACATCCTTCCAGGTATGGGTAACATTTTCTTTAGTGAAGGGTTAAACCCATGGGCGTTTTGGCGTCTTTATTTATCTTCAATAACAGCGAGCGGCTGTATGGTTAGTGTACACAGAGAGAAGCTTAGGCTTGGACGGCAGTTGTATCGGTAAACGGATACCTTTTCAAAACAGCTGAGAAATAGACCAGGCCTTTGAGCTGAAGAAGTTACAAGCCGTGCAATGGACGCCAAAATAGAAATTCACATCATTAGAGTATTGCTTGTATTCGTAAAGCAAGAAATGACTGCTTGGCGACTGAGTGTCATCATTAACAGAACCTCATTTTGTGCATGTGTAAGTGAAGCTGACAAGGAATTCATGGTGATATATCCGCATATCTGAAGCTTGGCATGACCCATTGTCATAGTCAACAAACGAAGTATTCACCAAACGTGAAGGGACGTCCAAAAAGTGAATGAACGAGACATGCGATTACAGAAGAATCGCGATATCTTCACACGCAGCGTTATACTAATAAGTGGCTGCGAGTACAGAGGAAAGGCTATTAGTTTCTAGTTGTGCATCATTTCGCTATCGATTCCTTAGTTGGTCATCATGGTCACTGTCAACTGTGATCATCAGAAGAACTTGTTACTTGTTCGCACATGGATATCTTTTGAAATCTCAACAACTATGGTAATAATACCTGCCATCGTGTCACCACCATCACCACCACCGCCAGCCTTCTCATTATCAACATCTTGGAACACAACAAAAAGCTTCTTGATGTCTGCTCATTTCAATCATCATCCATTCACAAGAGCATTTCTTGTCTTCACCCTCGCCACCTCCCGTTCTCCTCTTTCACCACAGGTTCTCAGTGTTTGGTATCTTGTTACTCCTTCCACTCTGCTCCCCTTCCTGACCAATGGTTCACTTCCCAAGTTGGTCCACCTGCCCATCCTCCTTCAAATATGTCATCCCCTCCAGACTTGACTGCACTCCTTCTCTTGATGTTAGCCACGACCTTCTTGAGCCCATTCTCATCCTAGCTCTTCCAAATAATTCTCTTTCCCCACAACCCCGCCGCATCCAAGAAGCCATTCGACCATATGCACCAATGCGTTTAGGGAGCGAAGAGACACCCTTCGATGTTCAGCACAAATCGTACCGACTCAACCGTGAAATCCCCCGTCCTATGTATTTGTAGTGTTGGGTATAGCGTGGTCGTAGATGTTTCGACAAGTTTTTGTTAGAGAGCCGTCTCTTAGCCGCCGCCGGGGTAAAGATGACAATGTGGTTTCCCCAGAAATCCTTGTCTCTGTCGTACAAATAGCTGTCAACCGTGACTTCTCGAATGCCGGAGTGTCTCAGTCTTCCCCAGTGGTGTCTTCGAATCGACTGTTCGTGAAACACAGCGCATGTGACCATGGCATCTGATTGACGCCGTGTATCGGTATTTAGCCAACGAGTGTGTATGGACTGGGCTGTCAAAAATCTGTTGACAATTATTCCACATAAACGAGCAGCTTCTCATTCCGTTGCAGCGCAATATCGAGATCCTCGTCGTTCATCAAAGGAGGCTTCTCGCCACTCGCGTCGTCCTTGTAACTTAGCTGAACGTGTTCGCCCTGGGGAATCTTGAGACGGTCAAGAATCTTGTCGTGGAGAGCCTGGAAGGGTATATCGGTGGGTACGCGGATGGCAATGATGTCGCCGTTAAAGTGTAGCTTCACTTTCATTTGCGCACCACCTTGCATGATAGCGGGTGACAACGAAGTCTGCGAAGCCTGAGTGAGTCCGGAAATCTGGCGGTTCATGGGTGGTTGGCCGTTTCCGATGCTCAACTGTCTCTGAGGCATGCCCTGCCCGGCAGAGTATCTGTTGCCATTGCCGGCTTGGCCCTGCAGTGAGAGGCCATCGGCTGGTGAATCAGATGACGGACCGGAGCCTCCTGAGAACCGGTATTCCTCGCGGGCAACACTAGGGTCGATTTCGTAATCGCCCTCTCTAGGGGAGAAGAACTGCTTGACCAGGTTACAACGGGAAATGTGTGGCGGTTGATCCAGTAGGTTTTTGACATAAGAGTCAAGGTTGTGGCGACGGCCTTCCGTAATGGCATCGGTCACGTAGTTAACAGGACCGGGCATGTAGGGTAGCGTCCGCTGCTTGCCCCCTGTGGTTCCAGCCTCGAGAGGGAACTCGGTGAGGAGCGCAATTTGGAAATCGTAGAAATCCTCGTAGTATCGTGAAAGCTCGAAGCATCGGCCATCCTCCAGTTCGGCTTCAATAACGAACCAGTACTTGTCCTCGGCAAAGCAGTACCTCGGAACCCTGGCGGCAATAGGTGCATATAATGTTGAGGTCGGCCTTCCAGTGTAGGCTTGTCCTTGGGCCTGTATTTGTTGCTGCAAGAGACCAGTTAGTATAATCATCTACAAAAGCCTATAGACGGTTCATAACTTACTTGAGTATGAGTAGTCTGCTGGCTCAACCGCGCGCTTCCTTGCAGTGTCAGGCGGTTCATAGCCTGGTCGAGTGGTTGGCCACCAGCACCACCGACATCAAACTTGCCAAGCGTTATGCTCGAGTTCTTGTACTCGGCAGCCATCTTCTTCCATTCTTCCACCTTAGGGATCCCAGCTCTTCGTACGGCTTCATGAGGGTTCGGGACAGGAGTGTTACTCGCCATGTCCCGGATCTCGACGAATGATACAGGAATCAAACCTGGGCCGCCAAGTCGTCCAATGGGCTTGGCCACAAACCATTCGGGGTTGGACTGGGCAATCACAATGATGGCCTCGCCCTGTTTGGCTTCCAATTCGTCTGCCCGTTCGGCTTGGAAATCGTACAGAACGACACCGTAGACCATGGCTCCGTTCTTCCCAGGGGTCTTCGAAATTCGGTTTCCTGCGTTGGCCCCAGGAGGTGAGGCCGCCGAGCCTTCACCATATCCGGAATCGTTGTCTACGGTCTTGGAGAATGAGCCGGTTTGAGACTGACCACTATCGCGTTCCGTACGGCCCAGAGCCTGGAAGTATGCGACGGGTACAAGACCACGAGCGTCTGGTAGCGCAGGGTTGCAAGCCTCGTACCACTCATGATCGTTTTCACGGCCGATAACGTGGAAGAAATCGCCGCGTGAGAAACTAAGCTCCTGTGCGTTTTGTGCTTCGTAGTCGTAAAGAGCTTTGATAACCTGTGAGAAAAGGTTTAGTACAGTTGCCCTATGGTTGAGACCTTTTTCCGAGACATACCTTCTTTGGAGGAACAATGGCGACAGCAGATTTGGGTTGGATAGAGATATGGGGTTTGGAGTCCTTCTCTCCACCCTTGATGGACCTTCGTAGAGCCTTGAATCCACGGGACATTGTCAGTTGCAAGAACGAAGAGACCGCGGTATTGAGTAGTAGAGTATTTCGACCAGGCCAAGCAAATTCGAGAGGTGCTGTAGGTGTAGATGGAGCAGACACCAAGAAAAAGGATTCCTCTGGTTCACGCAAGTTGTACTCCATCGTGACGAACTGGCCAAGCCAATAACGGCTGTGTAGTGGTGTATGAACAGCTGAGCCGCAGCCCGATCTTATCTCGCATGTCCCCAATAGATGCTGTGAAGCCTCTGCCAATGACTAAACAATCACGAGGGCCGTTTCTTTAGGGGACGAGCGATAAGGATCGGACTGAAGAGGAGGACGGGCGGAACGGGAAAGGAAAGAGAGAGATGGGATGGCAGAACACAGAACAGCGGGGCATGACGTACCTTCATCTTGTCCGACAGCGATACTCAGACGACTTTGCAAGTTGTGTGTACACAAACCAAAACCGGAACTATTGTGCTATACAGGTAGAGAAACAGAGACGGCTGACGGGGTGAGGGGCGTTAGCAAACAATCTTCTTTGGAGTGGGCGTCCTGGTTGTCGGCGTGCGCAGGCAATCGTGGTTGGGGTTACGCCGACTCAAATGACCTAGGATGCCTCTGGGGTTGGTCCTGGGCGGTTCTGCGTGTGTGTGTGTGTGTCGTGAAGGGTGTTGCTCGCTGGGATCTGTGTAACGATCCAAATGCGCCGTATGTATCGGTCGGATGAGCACCGGGGAAAGCAGTGCTGCGATGACGGGAGTGGTTATCGCGAACGGGCCGGTCGTTCTTCGCTAGTGTTTGCGACCGTGCGAAGGTAAGGGAGACGTTGTAATTTGGGAAGCCGGTGGTAGTCCAGCTAATTTCGGGGACCGTTTCGTGTAAACTGGTCGCGCCCCAGTATACTTCTATCCTTCCAAGTCCGATAGCTGATCCCAAGTGTTCGCGAGGCGCTCTCTGACCGAGTTTGCCTCAATCTTGGCTTTCCGTCTTTGTCTGAGTTCTGATCAAGGCCGCCCGGCGTCTGTGTGTGGTGTTGATGGCAATTCGTCTTGTTCCTTTGTTCAGCCGCAATGCCAACTGCCACTGCCTAGACCCAATTTCTTCCACCTGCCAATTCCCAGTCCGGCGAGCGCTTCTGGAATGTCTAATGGTAGACGATTCGCCGGGAAAGTTGTGTCGGAATTTGTGCGATTGTTGTCGGGGATGGCTGACTGACTGTCTGACTGTCGCAGTTTGTTGAATTGTCGAGAGTTGGAACTTTCGGAGCGAAGCAGCTGGGAATGGAAAGCTGGAAGTGCGCGCGGTGGCGGGGGAAGGATCAGGATCAGGTGGGATATATGGCCTGCGAGTGCCTTGCGTGCTAGGTCTACTAGTTCTGCCGGGCCTTCGGGATGGGCAGCAATAGCATAGGAAAAAAAAGGGAGAATGGAACAGCCCAAGCCAAGCTTGAAATGGCAGCAGCAAGGGTGATCAAGGGTCGGGTCCGGGTGGTGCTCTCACAAGAGTGGAAAAGTCGACAGGACAGGGTGGTGGCCGGAGATGGGCTCGAAGACGGCGGGCGGGTGTGATGAAGGTCGAGTCACCAGCCTAGCCGACGGCATGGAAAATGTTGGAAAAACAGCCACTCGCGCTTGCTCGCTCTGCTAGTGCCTGCTAGTGTCTGCTAGTTTTATGCCCGTGTCCTGGGCGTGAAAAGGGTGGCTGCCTCTATCTAGCCGTTAGCAACCGCATGAACAATCGGCAATGACAATGGACGCCGACCAGGACCACCGTCACGGCTACCTCGAGTCGAGAGGGGAATTGCAGCGTTGCAAGCAGTGCAGAGGCCGCGCGGGCAGGTACCTCCGAGCTAGCAGGTACCTGAGAACCCCGGCTTCCCATGCTCGACGGGCGCAGTTGCTGCTCTGCGGTTGGTGCAATTGGAAAGCGCAGCAGGGTTCTCGTCCAGAGGGACCCCACACTCCCTGGGCCTGTGGGTCCGAATTGGCTTTCTAGCCTTTCTTGGCCGCTCTCGATCTTTGGGACTCTTCACGCGCGCCCACCACACGATACGACCAGAAACTTTGCGACAAATGGAACAAGTCGGCCAACTGAACGTCAAACCTCCAACAGGAACCAACCATCTTGTCAGCTTACAAAACTTCTGATCAAAGACAAAGTTTTTTTCTGCAAGACTATTAATCAACTAAGATTAGGGATTGCTGCCTTATCCTCCGCCGGTATTTCCTGCCATGGAACATCACTCGGCCTACGGAAATTGTGTACTTATTGCGTAGTCTAGCATAAGATATGTGTGCGTGTGGCTAGCGTGCGTATTGTGCATATTCTTCTAAGCACTGCATATGCATCGTGATCGCGCTTGTCATAGCGGGGAGCTGTGGTTGGTTTGCTTGAGCGCGAAAGTTCACGACCAGGTTTCTATCGGACCGCAGACTGTGGAATATTTGCCTCTGCAAGCTCGAGAATTGCTTCGCGCCCGAGTTTATTCCGTGGATACCCATCCAAGGACTTCAATATCATGGATGTAGCGATGTGACAAAGGTTCATGCCTGGTGTTGGTTCACCAGCTCATACGATGCGTCATAAGGAACCCAAATGTCCACACCTCGTCAATGCATCGACATGGGGAAGTTGTCAGCGCTGGATAGTATGATAGTTTGTACTTGCCCGATGAGAGCAACTTTCATTGGTGAAGTAAGTGCAATATAAGGATCTAGATATCAGATATCGGTGCTTTGGCTTTTCGTTCTCGCTTCTCGCATCTTCGGAGTCTTCGGATGAACCGCCGCTGCCTGCGCTTGACTAACTGACTAACAGAAACAAGGAGCATTGAGTCTAGATCCCAATATGACAGCCTGGTAGGGCTATGCGGCAAAACCTCTACAAGATTTTCACGACTTGGCCACCAACTAATTCCACTTTTTCCCTCTCGGAATAAGTCCACTCTCATGGTCACTAGTATACGTTTTGCGCATCTACTCATAGTATCTGATACTCTCAGACCAAGTTCTCTCTTCACTCGTCAGGCGAAGAGGAAAATGAGGCCGCCAATCCCCACCTCTCCCATCGCAATGGTTACTGGTTCCAATCCATAAACTCTTCTCATTTATTAATGCGGGATTTCACGTGTACATAGAGGTTACAACTACAAAGCTTTGACCTATCGGGATGTAACGCGAGAGGCAATAGGACGGGCCGGGATCCCTGCTGGATGGGTGGCGGGCGCAGCTGTATGTAAGCCGTTAGCAATGAGGCAGCGTGGTATGTTATTGATTTACTAGCTAACAAGCCACTGGTTCCTTTTCGCCAAAGCTTCCTTGTATTGAAACCTTGTTGGGAGGTGAACGCATTACAATAAGTGATGGAGGGTACGAAAAGTTAAATAGAAATAATGAGCAAGAGGTATTATCGCACAGCGTGAGTTAAGAGGTCATGTTACCTTTATATGACCCGTTAAGTTTGGCGCGCGGCTCCTCATCCTTTGAAGATGCACGTGGTATGTCTACTTTTCAGCACAAACTATCACCTTCTTAACTTGAAGTCTCATCGTTGTCATGTTTATCCAGGCCATTGTTCAGCCTGGCAGTGGACTGGGGTAGTCAAAATACACACAACTCACAAAGGCGTAGACAAGTCCTGTTAATGAAATACGTTCTTACTTTTGCTAACTGAAACCATGCCCACTCAAGCTCCTTGCCCGAGGCCTTATTGGGTACAGATCTTAAAAGGCATGTTGCTGTCGTACCTGCTCCCATAGACGCCCAACACCTGCGTAACCTATACTAAGACGAAGAAGAAAACCGTGGGACACATGCAATCAGTTTTGACACCCAGAGACGCCATAACCCTATGCTTGCTGACCCTAAAATTCCACCCACAGATGCCTACCCCTTAACAATAGGAGTACTGATAAAGATTCGAGAAGAAAAGAGTGCTTGCGAGGATGACTATGAAGGGAGCAGGGTGCCACTACAGCACCGTAGCAACTAATGCTGCTGCTTCCATTTTCCCAAGGGTCGCGTCCATATGACCATGATGCTTGCTGAGATGTGTAAGCCTCGAAGCCGACCGGGTCGAGGGCCAATAGCCGTGACTTGATGCCACCGATGCACACTGATAGACAGCAAATAAAGCCGTCCCGAAGAAACTAGTTGAGAATGTAAGTTGGACTGCGTTGTAAGTGACAACGGTGCGCATTGTCAGGTAGGGAGACGAATCGAGAGAAGTGATGTTGTCAAGGTTAGGGTAGGGTTTCCACAGGGCTGAACGTGGCCCTCGTCCACTGCTTTCCACGTTACTCCTCTCGGATTAACATCTGGACTGGTCGTCAAAACGGGTGGAACCCCGTCGTTATCCCCTAGCGCCCGGCCGTCCTCCATTGCGCTGTTGCTGATATGCGCCCAAGTCGCAAGCCTCGTAGGGCCGAAAAAATGGCTGAAAAGGGCGTATTATCAAGGATATCAAACTATTGCGCGACAATGCAAGGGTGCAAATTCCGGTGGCTGAGGTGGTAAACTACGAAGACGAAGGAGAAGTAGAAATATCAGGTCGGTAGGCGGTGCTGAGGTCGTAAAATTCCCGAAGAGAAATGGCGCTTGAGGTGACGATAGGAAATAAGGACGCGGGGCCGTTAAATTTGACCTTTGATGTCAACCCTCGAGAACGCCGCCTTCCTCGGACCCTCGAACAGCTCCTTGGCTTTTCCGGTCAAGAAGACAACAGTTCCGTTGCGGTCCTCCAGTAGGTCCTGGCCCTGGTAGTCGAGGATGAACTGGGCGGCATCCGCATCCGACTCAAAGTACAGCTCTTCTGTGACGAAGCGCAGGGGCACATCGGGTTTATACCTAAACAGAGTTAGCAAAAAAGTTGTATTCCCTATCGAGGGAATGGAGAATACGTACGCCTTGCAGATGTTGCAAATAGCGGCAAGACGTTCACGGCCAACAAACATATCCATGAGATATGCGCCCATGTTGGGCGTGTCGTTGTAGAGCCGGAAAAAGCGGTGGTAATTACCCAGTGCCAATGCGGATCGGACATCAAGCGCATGCTTTATAGCTTCTTCCTCCTTCTCTGCTGCAGTTAGATCCGCCAGGACGTCATTCAACGCCGTGCGGTTAGCGGTATGAATGAAATACAAGATACGATACGCCTTGAACTCGATCGACTTTCCCTTGATACCCATCTTGTAGAGGGCCTTGAGCTGGGTTTGACACTGATTATACTCACCGAGGTCCCCCTTCTCCAAAGCAATGCGGGCATGAATTTCGTAGACTTCTACGGTAAACTCATTCTTGATACGCTGGACTGTCAGGTCCTGACGCATAGATTTGAACTGATCGCAAATGTAAGAGTAGTTCTGCTCCTTCTTCCACTTTCTCTTGAGGAGCTCGAGTGTTTGACGCAGAACCCGCTCCGGTCGAACCACGGAAGGAACAGGCGGCGCCGTCAGACGAAGGTAACGCTTCTCCAGGGTCTCGCATGTACCGACAACGGGGCCATCGCTGGGAGGAGGTGTCGGCTCGCGGTACGTCGACTTGTACCCTCCGTCGAATCGCTTTTGGCGCTTCTCCAACTGCTTCTGAAACTTACTCTGGTTCTTCGACTGGGCATCCTCGACTGGCGCAGGGCGTTTATCAGCACTGAATGTAACGCGGTCCTCAAGGCGATTCTGTCCATTGCGCCAAGGTGGTGCGGCGCCCTCGCCGAAATCTGTAGACTTGCGCTTCTTGGAACCGCTGGTGGGGGAAATGGAAAGGGCCGAAAAACTAGATGCTTGCTGAAGAGCCCTGGCTCTAGCACGCTCCTCTTTGATCATCTCTTGCGGCAAAGGCATTTTCTCCCAGTTGATGCTGTACATGTGGCCCTGGTCGTTGGCGTACGAGATCGTCTCCTTGAGTTTGGCTTCCATTTCGGCGCGGCTGACCGATGGATCAAGGTTGGAGGTTTGGAAAGAGCGTTGGACGTAGTTGCGGACAGATTCTGGCCAGTCGATCTTTTTCTTCGCGGGCTCTGGCGTTGTGGAAGGTGGTGCGGCAGTCAAGGGCGCGGCTGGATTAGTGTGTAGTGGCGCTGCGGGAGGATGTGTAGGAAGAGGGCCGTATGCAGGTGGGGGAGGATAGGAAGCGGGTGGTGCGGCGGCATACGGTTGACCAAAGGTCTGGCGGACCTGAACTGGAGTGAATGCGGTAGCAGCTGGAGAGTGAAGATGAACAAACGTCAGCAACAGTCAACGGCAGTGTCACGAATGGCGCGGCAGGTGAAGGGTCGCGAGTGGCAGAAATGTGACAAAAACGAGACACAGAAGAAGAAGCATACTAGAGTACGGGTAGGGCGCCGGAGGCTGTGTGCCCGGCGGAGGAGGTTGAGCGGATGGCCACTGCATTTTGCTTGTCTGATATCGATCGGGTTGTCGAGGGAGAGAGACGAAACAAACAACGATGGAGCAAGAAGAGACGAGGCCAGTAAATTAATCAGAACTCGCTGGCAAACAAGGACTCGTACACGTTGGATGGACCAAGGTTCGGAATCGCAAGGGAACAGGGCGTATGGGGTTGCGAATAGTGGCGAGGGGATGATTTGCCGATAGTAATGATGGGTTCAAATTTAAGGAAGTGGGCGGTGACGAGAAACGTGCAAGGTTGATCAGAGAACCTCTTCAGTCTTGTCTTTTCAGTGTCCGTTGAACCTCGAAGAAAGGGTGTGAAGTGGCAGTGACCGGGGCCCAAAAGTTGATCGGGCGTTGGTTCCATTCGGGACCTCAGCCGACCGTCACTAGCCACCGCACGGACTGCTTGTTGCACCTGTCACCACCTGCTTTCTGTCATCTCAAGTTATTGTTAGTGCGGGAGTACCGCAACCACGTGGATGTGCCCATGGGCGCCCGGTCAGGCGGGAAGGAGCCCGACTTGACGAATAACTGAGGGCTGCCTGAAGCAGGACCTCAGATCGCACTCACCACAACGAAGTTTATGGCCTGGGAAAAGTGTACCTAGCCGCTATCTAATCGCCGCCAAGACCTCTAGTCCAAGTCGCTGGTCGACAACCACCCCCGCCGACATCATTCCGCAACCACCACTTCAGTTCTGTTCCAAGTTGTCTTCCTCTTTTCGCTCTTTTTATAACCGACTCACTTGAGGGCCACAACAGCTTTCCGCCAGCTATGACGAATGTTTCTAAAGAATCTCGACCTCACCACTGCCTTGCGGCCGTCGTACCTGCCCGATGAAGACCTGCTCTTTGTCCAGGACAATGTGGGGTTGTACGAGGGGTGAGCATCTGATTCCGACCTTCCTCTTATTCATCTCATCATCTGTCGTCACGCCTTATAACATTTTCATATGCTCGTGAACGTATGTCTTTGTCTTTGTGAGAATCTCTGACTGACCAATGCACGATGGCTCTACCAGCAAGTACAAACTGCCCAACCAACAAAATGGCCAGGTGTACCTGACCTCACACCGGATATGCTACGTCGACAAGGCGGAACCCAGAAAGTACTCTGCTGCTTTGGATCTCAAAGACGTTGAGCGCTACGAATTTTACGTAACTACACCTGTCTCAAAGACATATCGATCGACCAACAAGTCAATGCTAATTCTTAATCTAGGCCGGCTTTCTGAAGTCTTCGCCCAAGATCACCTTGGTGCCCAAAGCCAACAAGCGCGCATCACTCCAACCGTCACGCAACGGAAATGCTTCGCCGGCTCAACGTGTAGACAGCCCCTTTCGAGCGCCACCCGTTGAGACCCCTCCACCGAGCTCAGCAACATGGGTCTGTACTATCTGCAGTTTCTCTAACCCAGTGCCATCCAACTTCGACCCAACGACAGCGAGCGAGCACACGCCTCTTCCTCCTTGCCTGGCCTGCGGTATCAAGCCTACCTTGACTCATATTCTCAAGGCCGCCATCTCGAATGCGACAAGTCGACAGCCCAGCGGCGGAGGCCCTGCCCTCTACACACCGCTTCCTGTCCGACCCAAGCCCGGCTCAGAGTTGCCGGCGCCAGCGACTCAGCCATCATCGCCATCCCCCTTCCAAACAGCGGACGCCAGTGCATCTTTTCAGTGCCCAAGATGTACCTTTCTCAACCACCCCTCGCTGATGTCATGCGAAATGTGCGGCGGACCACTCATTTCCAACGACCTGCCCGCTGAACTCACGCAACAGAGGCGAGAGACCGACTCTCCCGGACCAGTTCTGAGCAGCTTGGCTCCCAAGACCAGCGAGGCTCTCGAAAGTGTGAAGCTTTCTTTCCGCGGTGGTGGAGAGAAGATCTTTTACGAGAGGCTCAAAGGATCGATAACCCAGCGCAAGTGGCTACTTCAGGGCGCACCTCCTATCCCCAAGACCTCTTCGAACGGACCAGTGGGGGGATCTAGTACCGGAGCAGCAACTGGAGGCGGAGGAGGTGGCTCAGCTGGAGGAAACCAGCCCGAGCGCGTCAAGATTGCGGGAATCGCCGGCCTCGAACAGCGCGGCCAGTCGATGCGCAAGAATAACGAGATCGTCATCGGCAACGCCTTCGAGGACCTCGAAGCCTTGATGGCTTCAGCCAAGGAAATTGTGGCTTTGGCAGAAACCTTTGCGCGCCAGGTTAAGGGCGCAGGTGGTGCCACAGGCAGTGACAACGCGCTCCTCGCTGAGTCCGCCAGCCAGCTCGGTCTCATAGCCACCAAGGACATTGTCGGCAGTGGTGGCGGTGGCGACTCGCTCTACCTGTCCGAACTGGCCCGTACCTTGGCGGAGTTCCTCACCGATGACTCACGGGGCGTGCTCAGGAAGGCAGGCGGTATCATCTCGCTTGTCGACCTCTGGGCCATGTTCAATCGTCTTCGCGGGGGCGTGGAGCTCGTCAGCCCTGCCGACTTCGAAAAAGCGGTTAACCTGTGGGACAAACTCGGGTTGCCTGTCAGGTTGCGCACGTTCAAGTCCGGAGTAAAGGTGGTCCAGGGTCGCGACAGGACGGATGAGACGACCATCCGGGCGCTACTGGCCTGGATGCAGGACTTGCACAACTTCCCCCCGGACCGGGAGGTGGCGTGGGATTGGCAGATGTTTGGACGTGGCGTCACGGCAAGAGATGTGGCGGAGAGGTTCGGTTGGAGTATTGGCGTTGCAGAGGAGGAACTGGAGATGGCGGAAGAGCGTGGCGTGCTGTGTCGCGAGGAGGGCATTGAGGGGTTGAAGTTTTGGGAGAATTTCATTGATACGGGAGAGGGTGCTACGATGCCAGATCCGGCAAAGGTGGAGAATGAGAGGATCACGAAGGCGTTGAAGGAGAGCGGGTTTTTGTGATGTGAGTCGTCTGTGCTGTCGTTCATACTTCGGCGTCTTGGCTATTAGGTTAGGACTCCTTGAATTAGATTTGTTTGTTAGCCATAATAGAACTGGGTACGTTAACCTTGGATCCTTGCAGAAGATTACAACTTCTATCCCACTGACGTATTTCTATGTTTACTATATCATCTAAGAACGCAAGCCAAAGCTGAATTTATAACAACAGAACTATAGAACACAAGATAAGAGCTCTATGATAAACGCCTTAACCCCTGTTGTTAAAGAAACAAGGACATTCCAAAACGCCCAACCTCTATCCCGACCGCTCTAAGCAGCTTTTTACTCAGCCCAACACACCCCCTCTTTCCATCTAACCATCCTTCTCTATACGCTCCTCTTTCTATGCCCATCTAACTCAGCCTCTCCATCAACCCCTTCCTAACCTTCATGTTAACCACCCCACCCACCCCAAAAGCCGGCACGATCCTACATATCCTCGCCGCCACACTAACCGCCCAGTTTTTCCTCACCAGCGTCCACCTCTCTCCCCATGTCGGCCCTTTCCTTCCATCCCCTCCCTTTGCTCCTGCCGACGGGCGATTGTACATATCCAACCCCAACAAATGCACCGGCGTGCTAAAAAGCTGCACAACAGCAGGAGCAGCAAACTGCGCCATCGTCTGTCCACTAACCCATTTCTGCGTCTCCTTCCCCAGTTTTTCGGTGAGGACCGGCCCCAAAAGTGGTGGCACGTTAAACGAAGCAAAGATCGTCATACAATCCCGCACCGCAAACAGCATATAACTCGGCAAGCCCACTGGTCTTGGTGTAACCCCCGGTGGGCCGAACAGGCGGACAAAGACTTGGTCTTTGTAGATGCAGAGACCGATGTTGGCCGCACTCGAAGCGAAGAATTTGGAGGAGCCGGACGTGACGTGGGTCGGGGGTTGGTTGCGAACGGTGGACACGGTGGTGTCGAGGGTGTTGGCTGTTAGGTAGGTACCGCCATAAAGCAAAAAGATGAGGCCGAAGGGTTTGGAGAGGATGGTTGATCGGGGAGATAAGAAGAGGGAGCGGATGGAGCGCCGGAGGGAGACGAGGAGGGGGGCGGCGCCGGAGGCGTTTTCCATTATTGAGCTGGCGGACAGACAAGTTAATGAACGGGCTGGGGAAATAAAGAGGGGGCAGAAGTGGGGGAGGGTGATATACCGATCAATAATGGAAATCACCGGCGCCACAAGCACGGCTGCCGAAGCGGCACTGACGAGGTCAGCACCCAGTCGTAACCCGAGGTTCTTGGTGTTCCATTTTGATGTTGTTGTAGTCTCTTCAACAGCTTTTGTGATTTGGTGTGTTTGTGTCGCCAGGCCGGCAGCGAGATGTGAATGTGGTGGTGACGTCTTGAGTCCTCCGGCGGCGGTGGCACCGTCAACCGGGCCATGGACCGGGACCGGGGCCGGTGTGCCTTCTTTCATTTTCGGAGGCGGAGGCGGAGGGCCGGGGTCGGCAACCAGTTGATGGGTTGGTTCTCCACCGGCGGAAGCGGGTTGAAATGTGGGGTGAAAGTCTGGGGGCCCGCGGGGCACGGAATGCGGAATGCGGAGGGCAGGATCGGTCGGCGCGGGGGACAGGTGCGGGAACCGGGAGAAGAAGGGCCGAGGAAGGGCCTGGTTCGGGATGATGCAGTGCGATTGGGTCCCGAGAAGCAAAGCCAAGAGTTCGAGAATCGAAACTCGAAAAGGTTAACCTCGGCGATGACGAATTGACTTGATCGGCTGGTAGCGAGAAGCGTCGAGAGCTGGATGACCACTGGGATTCCAAAGTTGAAAAGACGACCGTGAACTGAACTCGGCGTAGAAGTATCGTGGTTGTACAGAGAAGCACGATGCACAAGATAGACAACGCCAATCTCAAGGTTGAAAGTGTGACTCAGAACTGAGAAGGAAGAACCGGCAGTAGGAAAACGAGATCGGGATCGAAAATTGTTCACTTCAGAAAGAAAGGAAAGCGTGGCTGAGAAAACAGACAGACAGACAGACAGACAGAAGAGAGGAGGATCTCAAATTGATGTTATGGCTGGCTGTTGTTGACTCAGAACCACTTCTCACCGCAGTTTCCTGTCGTCCGTTGAGCTTTTGGCAAATACGGGAGAAGAATGAGCGGAAGACAAAAGAAAGAAAAACAAATTCCGTCACCGAGTCTTGGTATCGGTGTATTGTAACCGAGCCAAGCTATGTACATAGCAGGTAGAAGAAAAAGAAGGACGGGATGGAACGACCAGTCGGAATTCCCACGTTCCCAATCATTTGACTGACTGTTCCTGTTCGGCCGGCCGCATCGGAGCTTCACAGGCTTCTTCCCGACTTCTCGACGCTGCCCAGGCCGGTCCAGTGCCTGTCGCCCTGCCCACGAGGCCACGAGCCCCTGTGAGTCCCATCTGATGGCGGTGGTTCGACCTTGGGGGACAAGCCGAATCTCCAAATTTCTCTGCGACCTGCCAGGGTCTGTTCGAATGTTCGGGGCCCTCGAGGTTGCAAAAGCGACATGGTTGATGCCCCGAGATCGGACACTGGCTAACGTCAGCCGAAATGCGACGAATCATCCCACGAATGCCCGTCGTTTGTCCCCTGGTGCCGAGACTTTTTATCAGATCAGATTGATAAAGTCCGTGCTGTGGGGTCAAACCGGCCCCGCTTTCTGGAGACTCCGACTGCCGAAGGCCGTGCCGGCATGAAAGACTCGGTAATCGGAGCCGATTGATCATGGCCGGTCGAGCCGGTGTGAGGTGATGCTAGCTATGAGAATGGAACCACTCCGTTCTTTTCCGTGCCCAAGTATCATGAATGCTGAAACCACTATTTCAATCTTAACCATATAAAACTCACGTGACGGAAGACGTCTTCGTTTTCTGATCCGAATTCTAACAACACAATCCTCCAACCTGCTTCTTCCGGTTCCATGTCGCTGACGCTGTCTAGAAATACTCGAGAAAGACCTAAGACACCATACCATGACATCAAAACAGTATCAAACTAGCCCCCAACTGGAGCAAAGTTCGAATCAAAGACGTTCGAGATTACGCTCCGGATATCAATTTATCCATAACAGAAAGCTACGTTGACAAAAACCTACAAGGAAGCTGAAGGTACCGTCTATCAACACCACCATCACCATTCCAACACTAACAACACCAATACTTCATTTCACCACGCGCATCCACAGTCACGTTGATTGATATAAGATTGTTTCAAGTAATTAATTATTCATGTCCGGTCTGTCATAACTCATGATAATGTTACACTCCATCATTCATACACCTCCTTCTCAGAGTCACAACTTAGTTAGACTTGGAAATCCCCCCAGCGCCCGAACCTGCCTTCTTTTTGGTACCGCCGAGGGTATGCTGAATTGTACCACCAATAGCACCATGGTCGGTGAACTGCTTGCCGATTATGCCTTCGGAGGAGAGAGGACCGCCGACTGCTTCGCCGATTTGGCCGATGGCGCCGGTTTCTGTTTTGCAAGAGCGTCAGCGATGATTCCATTGCATGCATAGAAGAAGCGATAGGTGATGGGATCGGCCGATGAGATGAGGATATATGAGTTGGGAGGGACGAAGAGAAAGGTATCATGGGAGATGGCAGAAAAAAGGACATACCAGTAAACTGCTTGCCAATGGCACCATGAGAGTCAAAAGCCTTGGGCTTTGGCTTGGTAGCGCCCATGTCGGAGTTGGCGGGGGTACGGACGGCGCCGACCTTGCCGCCGGTGGCCTTGGGGCCGACGTGAGAGTTGGTGGACTGCTGGGAAGACATTTTGGATATGTGGTTGCGTTGTTTAGGTGGTAGTGTGGTTCGTTGTTGTAGATGCCGGTTGGTTGGTCAAACAAGTTGTTGTGTCTTGTGATTGTAATTTGTATTGTGCTGAATGATCAAGTAACCATTCCAACGGCCAGCGAACAAGTCTTTCTAAATACATGCTTCTCCAACTCCCAAGGCGTGTGACGACATTTGCGTTAGCAGCTAACAACGATAGTGAGTGACAAAGTGATGATTCTTGATGATGTCATGATGTGAGATTTGACCAACAGATCGCTAGGTGGGTCGACCATCACCATCCTCACGAGCGCTGCGGCCCGACTGCAGTGCGGGTGCCCCACTTTACCCCTGAGCCGCCTAAAGGTGAACAACTTCTGGCCCAGCTTGGCCAGGTCCGCCAAATATCATCACTTGATGTGGTATTGATCGAGGATATCTGATGCAGATCACGGGATCGGGTTATGATGATCATATTCTGCGGTAACTGGATTTGGAAGTTTGTTTTGTTTGGAAACTTGCGCGAGCTCCTCCGCTGGGTCTCACATGACGCAGCGGGACCTGTGTCAACGACGACGGCATGGAGCATTGCGGGATCCTTTTCTCCGAATGATAGTCTTCAATTATTCTCCTTCTAAATGCCGTGCTATTGATAGCGTGGAAATCTATAGTAATATAGAGTTTCATGGTCCATGTCACGGATACTAAACTCCATCCATGCCGGTGAACGAACTTGACTGTCGAGAAACTAGAGATGGGTAGAAGCAAGGAAACAACAAAGACTAACTGCGATCAAACTACCTGGCCCTTACTTTCAATATCCCCTAAGGATAATCATCCATAATGCACTACGCCGCCAACCTCAAGAGTTGTGTGCTTGAGGTCGACCTGCGATCATTCCCAGTAAGTTCGTAACCGTATGTGCCATCAAACAATATAACAAACCCGAACCAGATAGCGAATTATTGAAACCATGTATAACCTCCTCCGCAGCACCCTTCCTTCTATCTGCTCCATCCAACCCTACCCACCATCAACCGCTTCAATAAAACCCCGAAAGATAAGTAATATGCAACGTAGCATCCACATACACAACATTCTCAAACGTGCACTTCGAATCCGGGTTGATTACAACCACGCCGCTCGGACCGATCAAGAACTCGGGTGCGTCGCCCTTCTTCACTCGCACCTTTCCCGTAGCGATGGAAACCATTCGAGTGGTATACACGTCGACGGGCTCCAGAGTGATGGTTTGACCCGGGTAAACCGTCTTGACCTGGAATTGGACGTCGTTGACTACGGGCACAGGGTAGCCGGCGTTGACGAGGAAGGGTTTGGAGTAGGCGAAGCCTGGAGCAAGACATAAAGTTAGTGTACCATATGAAGGGGGTTACCATAAGTGGTTTTACGTACTGGTAGGTTTTGAAGTGTTAGGCTCAAGAATCCGACCAGGCGCCATCTCCCACTCTTCCATGTCCAACTGATCCGCCGCCTGGATGTCGCCGGCAGAGATAAGCGAGTTTGAAGTCTTTAGTGCGGTGGGAGCCGTCTGTCGTGGTCTTTGAACTGCTGTCGACATGGCAGGCCGAGGCCCTCCTCCTCCTGCTCTTTTCAACCAAGCACCATCCGAGGGCTTGGTGTCTCCGGCCAGTTTTGGCGGGAAAGGTGGCTGAGGCCGTTGCGGGATGGCCTTGCCACGCGAGCATGCGCCGGCCTTGCTGTCGTAGGTGCAATTCGCGCAGCCTTGGTAGATCCTTCTGGCTTCCGGGTAAGCCCTGGTATTGATGGCCACGCATCCTCCCTTGTACAACGGCCCTTGCTCCCGGCGGCAGCGCGTGCACGGGGGTCCTAGCTCCTCTCCGGTGATTTGGATGATCAACGCAGCGATGTCTCGGGTGTGCTTCTCGCTGAAGGGTTCATTGGGGTTGAGGTCGAGGTCGCGGATCCGGGGAAGAGAAAGGAGCTCCTTGATGTAGCCCACCTCAGGAACGTTTTTGGTGAAGGCAAGGTGAGGCTTGATGTAGTTCCAGAGAGCCTTTTGATCCTCTGTGAGGGGAAGACCAGACATCGAAACGGAGGATGAAGGTTGACTGTCAAACTCCGGTTCGCCTTGGGGTTGGCTTATCACCGAAGTAGACTCGTGCTTGGATTGGCCCGAATTGTGACGCGTCAAGTCTTGAATATGGCTGATGCTGGTCCCCCTTGATCTCAAGATACGCTGAGACCTCTCAAGCCCCCACGACTTGTGGCTGCAATACGTTTGGCCAAAGTGGTAAAAGCAGTTGGCACACGAATAGATGTTCGCCAAAGGCTGACTGGCAGCCTTGGAGGAGATCATGATACAACCTTTCCATGGGCCCCGTCCCTCCTTACACTTGTCGCAAGGGGTAGCAGCTGGTTCGCCCGTCACTTGGATGATGACGGCTGAGATATCCCTTGGCTGAGTATCCGTGAAAGGACGTTTCTGCTGCCATTCAAAGTTGATGTTTAGATCCCGTACCCGAGGGAGGATGCTCAAGTCCCAAACGTAGCCGCCGCGGGGCATCGCCTGCCCTTTGTGTTTGACCAAGAGTGGCTCGATGTATGCCCACATGCTTGCCCTGTCTCCGACAGGCTCGAACGACGAGGTAGGCCTGGATATTCTCTCCAGTTCCATGGATTGAGCTTGTTGTTGTACAGAACTGTCGACTGACACGGAAGGTGCCTCATCCGATTCCGTGGATTCATCGGATTGTACAGAGTCATCGACTGGCACGGGTGGCTTCTCCATGGACACAACGATAGCACCCCTTCCTTTGGGCGCAGATTTCTGTATCATCTCTTCTGTCCAAGGTCCCAAGTCGGTCAGAGTCCCATCTTGATTGTCATGGAACATGTGGCTATGGTGTGAGGACTGTAGGCGCCAAGGTGTTAGCCATCTGGACAGCAAAGTTTCTGAACATGCTACTCGCCTTGAAGTGTTGGCCCAGGTTGTGCAAGGTCTCAGCAAACTTCACGCATTGCCGGACGGGACATTTCCAAGGAAGAAAACCTTCGACGGGTTGGTACCCATCAGGTAGGATGGCTCCATGCGTTAAACATGGGACGCCATTCTCCTCCCATTGGCGATAGGCACGACCCGAAGCAGCTATGTCTATCGGCGTAACGCCTGTCGGGCCAAAGGCACCCGCTGCGATTTCATGCCCTGATATCAGTTTATGGTCTGCCTCTTCCGGAGCTCTTTGTGTTGCTGGTTTTGCCTTGGCCGCTTGAGGCTCTTTCGTCGCTTGAGGCTGGTTCAACCTGAGGGCATTGTTCTTTCTAAGGATGTCGGCCACGTGGGCCATTTTCCCGTCCGCCCATCGTTGTTTCAAGGCCTCGGAAACTCGCTTTCGTCGAGCTTCGTCCCATTCTCCGCCATGCTTGCGCTTCTGGGGGACTGTCGAGGAAGGAGGCGCGTTAGCGCTGACGGTTGTGGGCGCCTTGGTGGTAGGCGTAGCGGCGGCGGCAGGCTGCTTGGTATTGTTGACCGCGAGGTCCCCGACCACTTGGGGAGCTGCCAAGATGTCACTGAGGATATGCGCCGGCTCGAGCTCGTTGTCGGTTTGGGGAGCGAATCCGTGGTTGGCCACGCGATCGTACTCAGGACTGGGCTCGTGGTCTGACTCGAAGATCAGCTCGCCGTCAACTTCATTGCGGCTAGCACCGGCGTTGTCATCCTCGTCGGTGTCGCTGTCGGTGTCGCTGTCAGTGTCACTGTCGGTATCACTGTCGCTGTCGGTGTCGCTATCACCCGCAGCATGATCACTTGCGAGGGTGGCACGTTGAGGTATGACCTCCTCGATATCGCTGCTATCTTGCTCGCGGTCGGGAGCCTCGATATTTCCGTCGGCACTACCCTCGGCAGAGCTCTCGTCTTCTGCTTCGTCGGAAGTGCTCTCCTCGTCACCGCTATCCGCGCTACTACTTTCGGCGTCTGAGCTCGAATCGGAGTCGGATCTGCTGTCGTCAGTACTGGCCTGGACAGCCGTAGTAGCACCTGAGATGGCCGGGTTAGAGGATGTTGCGCGTTGGCGGAAAGGTGAAATTGGAGTAAAAGCGACACCAATAGTAGGCGCGTTAGCTATAGGCGGTCCTTTAAGACTTGGAATCTGGGAAGAATCCACGGCTGGTAGTTGGAAAGTTGAAGGTGGTAAATGCCCAGCCATGGTGATTATGGATATATATTGGCGTCCCAGATAGGGTATTGCGCGCTTTTAATGGTCTCGTGGGGCAAGTGTTTACTACGGATCTTCCGTAGTATTCACTTGCTCGAGGAAGTACTGAGTCTTAGTTGCAATTAGAAGAGATAAGTTTTGGTTCCAGGATATAATTAATGATTGGTAAATGATTAAGCGATGTGAATGGAAAAAAGTTTGAGGGTAATTAAATAATGCGCTTATGTAAATAATTTATAAACGTGGTGGGGGATAAAGGTTATAATAATAGGCTAAAACAACTTTCACCTACTAAATTGAGGAATAATAAATAAATTAATGAAATTAAAATATGGTAATTCTTCATTTATATGCTTGAATTTTTTTGGAAATTGATATTGAGATTTGAAAAGTAAAAAAAAATTGAAGAAAACGCCAAATATAAAAACGGTGTGCAAAAAAGTGCACGAGCTAATTATAGCCTTAGAACTGTGTTAGCTAAGAAGTGACAGCTAATTGACAGAGCACTGCTAGCAGCTAGTTTGACTTGTTTGCAGAGCTTGTCCTTCCCGATGCTTAATCACAAACGAAAAGCTTTCATTCCGCCATTCATCTCTTTCTCTCCCCTTTTCCCGGGGGAATACAATTGATAAAAAACTGGAAAAAACTCACTGAAGTTTTCTTTTGCGAGGTAGAAGCCGCGATGGAAGTATAAGCATTGCCATCAACCTCAATCGCCCACAAGATCCAGGCTCTCGACCAAGCGCGCCTTTCGTATCCTTATACCTCTATCCATTTTCGTTGGCTCAGCTTTATATGCCAGGCTTCTATCCCATTTTTCTCTTAATTCTGCATGCGCGTTTGCATAGGCGCTTGAATGGTTGCAGTACCCGGCGTCTTTGTCTCCCGCTTGGCGGTTGTCTTTCGTGCTTTCCTTTTTTACATTTGCGGTTGCGCAGTCGCCAAGCTCTGCATGTCCTCCGCACAAAATAATTGGGACTGTGTTCCTAGACGACGATCCCGGGGTTCCTTCTTTCACATGCTCGGGACACGACCTTCAATACAATAAGGTAAGTATTCGCTACAGATATGAAGTTAGGACAAACAAATCCTGCGACTTGCAAGTTTACAGCTTTCATTCAAAAATAATATAAAAACGCCGAAACAACAACCGTATATCACCAGCTGCATGTAACGTGTGTCACGGCAGATTTTCATCTTTGCGTTCCTTTTGAATATCAATGAGAACAAATACAGCTAATCATCATAATAGGAATCATTGCGCTCCTACTTAAGCCAGAAAAGAACAAGAAATATGCGAGCTGAAGAAGAAATGTGAAGCATCCTCTTACAACTGGTATCACTTCCAACCTAGGTAGAGGTAGGTATACCAGCCTTAACTCATACGACCAACCTCGCTCCTTCCCTCTGCAAACCCGTTCCTTTCCCTTACCATCGACCTTCCACCTTATATCACCCCAACTACTCAATACTCTACAATCAACTCAAGGAGGGCTCCTCTCATCAACCACCTCCCTAATCGCCGCAATCACCGCATCCACCCAGCGCTGCGCAATCGCCTCATCACCCCTCGCATTCGGATGCACGCCATCCGTCGTATACCTAGTCGTATTAAACCCAGTATACTGATCCACAACCCTGACGGGACTCGCCGAGAACTCGTCCTCCGGCAGTCCCCCGACGTTATATCTCGGCAAGTTGGCATTGACGTACTGCGCCCAGAGCGGGATGAACTGGTTCAGCTCCCTCACCCTTCTGCTACAATCAGCGCAGTTGGCGGGCTCCATCGGCAAGATCTGGGCGATGAGCAGCTTCATGCGCGGGTTGACGGCCCGCATCTGCTGCAGGAGCTGGCCGTAGGCGGAAATGATCTCGATGGTGGTGCGGTTGCCCCAGATGTCGTTGGTGCCGAGGTGCATGAGGACGATGTCGACGGGCTCGACGCCAGGGGAGGTGAGCCAGGTCTGGAGGCGAGGTTGCGTAATAGGGAGAGGTGGGAGGGGGATACCGAGGATGGGGTCGGTGGCCGCCGCCAGACCGGTGGCGAGCATGCCGCCGATGCCTTGGTGCGGCCAATCGTAGGAGGCGCCGAAGCCGCAGTAGGTGCGGGATTGAGTGCCCACGAAGCGGATTCGGTTATAAGAGATGGGGAGGGGAGGAGTGATGTTGGTGGCGCCAAGTTTGCGGGAGAGAAGGGCGCGCCAGCAGCCCTGTTAGGTTTGGTTAGTATGTTGTATAGGTTGAATATGGGTGAGGGTAAGACGTACTGGGTTGCCCGTGATGGAGTCACCTAGGGCCATGATGCGGACTTCTTCGGAGACACGGGGCTCAATTGGCCCGGCCGAAGCTTGAGAAAGGAGGGTGAGCGAGCCTACAAGGCCGCTGAGAAGTTTCATGGTCGCCACCATGTTGGTGTTTCTTTGGTCAAAGGAGTGTGTGATGAGGCGACTTGGATATGTTCAAGATGCTGAGGAGAGGTGAGTAGATGTCCATGTTCACGACCTACTGCTTATATAGGCGAAGGCATATGATGGCAACATCGTGAAGTGATTAGCTTACAGCTATCAACAACGCAGCCACAGTTCAGATATGGGTGGCCAGAACAGTCATCAAATTTTGACTGCATTCCCAAGCTCCCAGCTCGCAGCCATCTCACGACCCTGAGGAATGTTGATTCACCACCCCCCTCCGCGTGATTGGTTTATCCAAGAAAGGCGAGCGAGCAGCCTCGGTAGCCTAAGCCGAGTTTTCCTCTAGGTCGTGAACCTTTTTTTCCATTACCACATCATCTCGTAGTGAAACTGGTGGCTGGTCTGTTTATCCCAACCACACATCCCACACAGCCATCACGGCACACTCACCTAAGACGAGTTGATGGCCTTGACATGCTCCGTGATCAAGCACGCGGCATCGGCTGATCCATAATAGATCGTATTCCCATCATTGTGTGTCTGCCCCGTACTCAGCGTATCTCCCCATTGCCAAAACAAGTCAGCTGCCATGCCCTCCTTTGCAAGCTGGAGGGAGGCTTGTTGCCAGGGTCGCTGACTGTTGCAATGGTCGCTTGAGGTGCCGTCTATGAATAACCGATCATCAGCATCCGGAAAATCGGACTGGGTGGGTGGGTAATAGCATTCCAACTTACACTCCTCAAATAGACAAGGCTTGCCTGCCTTTTTGCAAGCCGACGCGTGATCCTTGACCCAAGCTGGACCGGCAGCGTTGCCCACGCCCCCTATGGTAAACAAGATCAGTATTGATGCTTCCCGAATAAGAGGAGACCAAGGTCACGCACAGCTCTGAGGATAAAAATGGAACGTCCCAAAATCCAAGTCCTTAATCCCCAAATTCTTGACAAAATCCACCCCCTCGCTGGTCTGATACGGATAACTCGTCGCCCCCGGAAGTCCAAACCCTTCATCGCCCAACGTGATCATATGATTCCGATCCAAGCTGCGAATATAAGCCGAAATATCCGTACCCCACTTGTAGATAACATCCGTACTACACCCCTTGCAGCGCGGCTCGTTCGCCAACTCCCAAGCAAAGACAGCAGACGAGTTGATGTACCGACTAACCACCGCAGAGATATAAGCCTTGTACTGCGCCTGCGCTCTGGCGTTGGTGTACCACCCTTCTTTGGACCCTCCAAAGGCAGTGACATACGCCGGCATCCCGCCGTAGTCGCTCCAGTTGTTGACAAAGTTGATGATGAGCTTGACGCCGCGTTTCTCAGCGGATTGGACGACGTAGTCGAGACGCTGCAGGCCGTCGGGGCCGGTGTTGATCTGTGATCCCGAAGAGGAGAGAAGTTGGAACCATACGGTACCCGGGGATGGCTTGCGAACGATGTCGTTGAAACCCCAGATGCGCAGGATCTTGAGGCCGGAGAGGGAGATGTGGTCTAAAACGGTGTCGACGTCGCGGTTGTTGGTTAGGAAGCCGATCCAGTACGAGTTGGTACCGGCGAAGTAACCTGTTTTGCCATCAATGGAGAAGCGGGTGCCGTTTGTGGTGGGAGGTGCGGCGAGGACTAAGGATATGAAGGTTAGGGCGAATGTGAAGATGGAGTTCATCTTGAGGTATCGAAACGGCCCTGGGTGCTTTAGCTGGATGTGTATCTCTTCAATATCACGAGGGAGTAAGACGGCTCAAGTGGAACTGCGACTACCAGTGAATTTATATTCATCATTTTCGGTAGCTATTTGATACTTCCTGAACGGCTTCCTCGGATCGTCGTCGAGCGTTATTTCATCTCGAGTGTGTTCGCAGATGTCAATGGTGGAAGACGAGCATCGCCATATTATCCGGGTCGTTGACGCCGGAGGAGGCATGGCCGGCTCCCTATTAGGGTCAAAGTAAACAAAGCTGCCGGTTGTGCGACCCAAAGAAAGGGGCAACAGTAGAAGGAAGAGATCCCAGTATCGATCACGTCCTTTCCCCCCTGATTCGAGATAGACGACAAGAAGCCGAGATGTTACTGGGAAGGGGTTCAGCCAAAACATTTTTCTCGTCGTGCCATATTCGGACTTGCCGCCGTGCTCTCGGACATCATCCCGCGGGATATAATGTCGTCGCCGTTGAGCGGCATCAATTGTCTCGCAAGAACTCAGAAACAACTATTTTGTTGATGTCTTTGTGCGATGATGACATTGTACGACCATAAAAGTCAGCTGGTGTCCTTTTTGAGTCAGGAGGCGGCCATCTTGATATGATTTGGTTCCCGCAAAACCTTGAAACTGGTTGCGCCCAATTGAGACATGGTCGGTCGATGCCGTGTGTTCCGTTCTTGTCCTTGATATCCCGCGGTCGAGGTTGATTTGACCAAGGATCGAATCACGAGATGTTTCAAGGTTTTCTGGTGCAAGGACAAAAAACTTAAGAAGCAAGCGGACTGCAAGGGGCCAAGCGGGGGATTCACGCTCCCGTCTTTCTGCGGGGGTCCAGGCACCCACTCAGAGTGCCAGCACAATAAAGTTTACAGGGGTATTTGTTACCGCCGTACAGGGTCCAACCGACCTGCACCCCGCTATTTGGTAGCGACTTAGCGGCTTCCGTCTAGTCCTCTTTGGGCTGTGACCAGTGACCACCGGGCAGGCTCGGGCGCCTCCTCCTCTGCGGCGGACATCTCCCGCTTGATCGTCACGACCGGGTGGAACTCTCCGCCGTCTTCACTCTTCACCACCTCACTTCTCTCAACTTCCCCTCCTCAAACCTCACCTGTTTTGCTCTCATACATACTCTTTCCCCTAAGTTACCTTGTGTCTCTTATTCTTACTCTACCTAGGACTAATTTTTTGCTCAATCCTTTGGCTTGCTGGGGTCGTTTGTCGGTTGCGGTAGATGCCCATTCTCCGCGTCAGGTCGCAGCGCGTGGCCCCGCCCGGAGGGGAAGAAGGGATTCGGACTCCCTCGCCATACAAGTTCAAAAGTCCACTCACCATGGCGACCACAATCCATGAACTCCCGGACATGCCCGATATTGGCGCCGAAGACAGCTTCCGACAAGTCATCAAGAAGCTTTCACTGTGAGCGAACAGACCATCCACGGCATATCACAATCACACCATAGATAGGATAGCTGATATGGAAATACTCGTTCAGATATATTGTCGAGAACATTCGTTTGCCGTCAACTTTCGAGCAACTTCGTACAACAGTCGCTGGTGATTGTTTGCGCCACCTTGTTGACCACTTGGTCCTCAACTGTGACCATCCAGCCATTGTGAATGCTTTGCTGTGTGTATGCCCTCTATGGCTATCAACTCGATAACATGTTTCTAACTTGATAACTACAGCGCACTAAAATGGCACTATGGCGCCATCACTGAGGATAAGGGCCTGAATGATGCTAGAGCCAGTGGTTGCGAGATTGCCGCTTGGCGTCTCCTCACTCACCTTTCCGAGCGAGAAGCTGTTGACTATTGTCTTTACGAGATCCCAGACCCAGCGCTGGAGGCTAACCGTCAGGGCGATGAGGAAGAGACATCGGCGCCAACCAACGAGCATAGTCCGCTCCTTGCGCGGGCATGGACCGAGTCAATGACAGGAACAAACCCAAGACGAAAGCACGAGTTTCCCAACCCGACGGGTAATAACCGAAGGAACCTCTTGCTCCAGTCTCTCACACGTCTCACCATGAGTATGACTGGCGAGACCGACAGCGACGACGAGGAAGAGGATGACCCGACCGCCCCATTCATCAACTTGAATGCCCTGGAAATTGCCGCCATTGCAGATGCGAAACGCTTCCTTAGTCAGAATGTCGTTCAGAAAATTATCACGGGCATATGGAACGGCGACATCATTTTCTGGGACAACTTATCCGTTCACACAGAAAAAAAACCACGATTCTACAACCCGCATACGGCCGACCCTTTTTCACGTCTTCGAGTTCCAAAGTACCTCAAGTCATTTGAGGTTGTCTTCTTCGCCAGTTTCTTATTTCTCTACTACGCCGTTCTTGTGGAACGAAACCCGACCCGAATCACGCCCCTCGAAATCTTCCTTTACCTGTGGCTGGCTGCCTTTTCTTACGACGAGTTGAGTGAATGGATTGATGCTGGATCCATCTTTTATGCCGCTGATATCTGGGTGAGTGCCCTGTCCTTTTCTTCGAGGCTTATCAGATGGAAATTACTATGCTAACACGATGTTCCAGAACATCTTTGATATGGCAATCATGGCTATAGGTTTCACATATATGGTGTTGCGTGAGTTGGGCCCATCTCCCTCCGTGATTTCGGTATACTCATCGTTTTGTGACAGGAATCATTGGCCTTAGAACGCAAAATGAAGAGCTAATAGACCTGGCCTTCGATGTACTGGCACTGGAAGCTCTGTTCATGGTCCCACGCGTCTGCTCCATCCTCAGCTTGAGCCCGTACTGGGGCACTCTCATCCCTTGCCTCAAGGAAATGGCAAAGGACTTTATCAAGTTTATGGTTCTAGTTGTCATCATCTATCTCGGATTCCTCACCACCTTCTCTCTGGTCGGACGCGACTCGTTCCCGCTTCGAGACATGACGTGGTTCCTCACCAAAATCTTCTTCGGCTCAACCTTTGTAGGATTCGACATCATGCGCAAGATCGATCCCGTCTTCGGACCACCGCTCATGATCCTTTTCGTCATGCTCAGCTCCATCTTGCTGATGGGTTCGCTCACCGGTATGCTCTCCAACAGCTTCTCGCGCGTCATCACGCACGCCCGCGAAGAGTACCTGTTTGTCTACAGTATCTACGTGCTCGAAGCGTCGACTAGCAACCGACTCACGCACTTTTACCCGCCCTTCAACCTGCTGGCCCTCGTCATCTTCCGACCGCTCCGCCTGTTCTTGCCCTCCGACGATAAGTTCCGTCGGGCTCGCATCCTCCTGCTCAAGGCGACCCACCTGCCCATCGTCTTCATCATCGCCATCTACGAGTGGATTAGGGGAACATCTCTCAAGGGCGCCACATACAGCGCGGTCAAAGCTCCGCCACATGGGGCGCCCATCGCCAGCCCAGCCATGATGAGGAGGATGGCCGGTCCGCGACGCGAGATGCGTGGTCGTAGGTCGATCACGTCTCTGCAGAGCGACCAGGCGGCGGCACAACAGGGCCGGCCGGGCATGTCGTCGCTGGAGCGCCGCATTTCTGCGCATCAGGCACGCCAGGTCGAGGAAGCCCAGGAGGACTCGGCGTATGCGGAGCGGGCGACGGATGTGGAGGTCAGGATTGCGGATCTGTCGGCCAAGATTGACCGGTTGACGGAGCTTGTTCTTGCCATGCAGACGCAGCAGTCTAAAACGTTGGGAGACGTTTCGCTGTCTTAGTAGTAGTCCTGAACGGCGATGGGCTGCTGGTTGCGGGACAACAACCTGCATGGCGGATCGATGTCTTTGGGATATGACATAACGACACGATGGATTGGTGACAAGAAATATGGATAACAGTATCTGGAACTACAGCACAAAGATTAGATGAGTTATGCTTTACGCAGAACATAACGATGCACGCATATTTTGATGCACAAATACTAGAAATCACAATCATACAAACTACAAGAAAAACTTGCTGTACAACTTCCTGACGGTGGCATCCGGACTACGAATTCATCAAGACCGTGAGGCCTCACCAGACAAGTTTCCTCGACGTTAACATAGAGTTATATAACGTAGCACTTAGCGCCACTTTATTTTTACTCTTTCATCTTACGCGAGGTTAACATCATCGACTCTTGTCCTAAACCTGCCATTGATCAACACACTGTCGATCAGCTCGTTGCCCCAATTCGGTATCTGGGCAGCCCAACTTCAGAACCGTTTATTTTGTCCACTCATGTACCAGATGCGGTGAGGACAAGCTTGAGAACCAAAAGGCAAGGGCAATCTGCAACGCTATGTTGCCGTAGATGCACCCAAGCAGCTATTATGCATACCGCACTGCCACAGCACGCGTGGCACCGACAGATACGGAATCGATCCGTGTTTTCGTCTGCTAAAGAAAAGCACAATACCAAGTAAAACTGATTGTGTAACTCTATTAGGTACACAAGACGTTTGGATGTCCAAGAAAAGAAACATCGGGGACAGGACAGGAAGCCTTGGCAAGGGCATAGCTACTACGTAGGTAAGTATGCGGACACTTATAAATTGTTTATTATTGGCGGACCTTAAACCGGTGTCGCCGCACTCATTGAAGACGACTGCATCCAAGAAGACAAACCCGGGATCCTCCAAGGATGAGAACATCAAGAGAGTTCATTGCTCAAGAACATCAACAGCGAATACGCGCCCACTGGATCTGAAGTTAAAGATAGACCGCCGGCAAGGGTGGAGAGATCTGGGCACTAACACTTCAGCAGAGTGGATTTGGTGGATTTAGTGGAGCGAGCTGTCAGCGCCAAAAGAACCCCTAAGGAGCTGTTAAGTTTCAGAAGGCATAGCGAGTAGAATATCGGGCCTTTTCTCCTGAGGAATCGGTGAAGAGACTCTCAGAAATGATGCCCGTTGAATTCTTTCGGATATAGACGTTGAAGAAACGAAGAGAAATATATTGTTCTCGTGCCTCAAGTTACCGCATCTGTGAACACACCTCGACACTCTCGAGAAGGTGGGACAATCCCAGTTACGGCATGGCAGTGCCCTGCAGGCCCCGGACGGCGGAACGTGCATCCCTTCCTGTGAGTGGACCGGCGGGGGTCGACGACGGTCCCTGCGGCCCGCCTTGATGTAAACGGCAGGTACCTCTTCGTGCAGCGTGCTTCCCCTCGTTTTCTCACCGCATTCGAGGACGTCCAGTCTTCTGCTCTCCTGATGGAGAGGAAGCTGAAGTGATCTTGGGACAGATACGCCATCCATAATGTTCACCATACAACTCCATCGTGAAGGGTTTCACAACAGGTCCTGGGAAGCCCAGAACTACTTGAGCAAGTGGTGTAAGCCAGCCGGATAGTTCAGCCCCACGAAGGTACAAGGATTATCTCGACCAACCCCCAATCCCCACAGGTCCGCGACCCCAAGAGTTCGAAGGTATCCCTGCAGGTACCTCTTTACGATGTCTGGAAACAAGAGCAGCAACTCCCGTCCAAGGGAAGGGAAAGAAAGAAGGAATTGAGTGAATGATAGTTGAGCCGTTCAGGAACACAATGGATTCCTTGATGAACCGCCCTGGATAAGGACGAATCAGGCCCATCATTCTTGAGGTAGCCTTCAACTGAAGCGTCAACCAACAGTCGCAATGGACAAGTCTGGGCAGGTATCATCGTAGGCTTTCTTCGTACATACCGGGGGGCGAGGCGAGAAAGGAAAGTACTGAATGTACCTGAGCGGCGAAGGTCACATCTGACGAACGAACGAACGAACGAGAAATGCCAAGTTTTCTTCTTCCCACCGACCGGGCAACTGCGCAAGAAACTACTGCGGCTATCCATTCTTCCCGTCTGTCTGTTCTCGTTCGTCTCTCTTCAGTTCTTTCCTTCCTCTTCCCCAAAACAACTTTCATTTTGTCCCTTCCCTGTCCTTTCGTAACTCCATCTTCGCGTCGCGGTCAATTTCCCCCTCTCGAGTCTCGACATCCTTCCCCCGTTACGCGCCACCCATTGTATATGCGACCTCGTCCTTGACCTTTCTACGAACAAGCCTATTGTTTGGACGCTCTTGACACTTCGAGTATTGGAATACCGGCTTTCGTCTCATCACAGCTGAACTGGGCGACAACGACGAAATATCATCTTATTACTCAGACAACACAATAATTTGTACGACCTCGACTCACATACGTTACCTCGTATCGAATAATCCCATTTTTGAGAGCCCAAAGGCGCGCGGCTTCCATCTCACCTACTCGACTCGTCTACATAACGCGACGGGATCGAGTAGCGCATGCGACGAACCATGAGAACGGACTTCTTCCATCGCTTACCGCCACCAACGGCCATCCTTCTTCTCGCCAGTCTTCTCGACAGCACAGCAGACGCCCATGTCGCCCTTCCACCACAACCAACCGTCACCGTAGCGCACTACGCTCTCGATGTTATCTCATGGCCACTCGTTCTCCCCACAGCTGCGCCCTTGAGTCCCTTCGATTTAACCAAGAGGCAAGCGGGAAACACCATCTGCGGCTACATCGGCGGGCTGTCCGCGCTTCCAGCGACATGTAGCGCAGGATCGCATTGCGTCTTGGACACCGCGCACCAGGTTATTGGCTGTTGTCCGGATGGGGCCGCCACATGTACTTCGGGAGTGTTCACGGCGTGCGTGGATGGGAACAGTGGGCCGCAGTCAGAGGTGAACCCTTACGTGTTTACGTGTACGGGGCGTCAAGTGTGCTACAAGAATTTGTTCGAGGGAGGAGCGTCGCAGTTCGGGTGTGGTACGGCGATCGACCAGGCGACGAGTGTTTACACTACGGCGAACGGGCTGGCGGGGGCGATCACTCACTCGCAGATATCGGTGCCCTTGACGAGAACTGCTAGTCGACTTAGCACGCCGACGACGTTGGGTGTTGTTAGCAGCACTAGCGCCAGCACGTCCCGGACATCCTCGACGGAATCTTCAACATCGACGACGGAGTCCTCATCTTCAACCGAGAGCAGCATAAGCAGCACATCAACCACCATTGCCTCCTCTTCCACGGCATCAACCGAACCCTCCAAAACCCCCGAAGCACCACCAGGCAAAGACTCCACCAAAGCTCGCACCGGCGCCATAGTAGGCGGCACCCTAGGCGGTATCGCCGCTCTCGCCCTCCTCGGCGCCCTCGTCTTCTGGTTCCTCCGGCGCAAACGCAACGCCAACTCACGCACCGGACCCGGCCGCCCCGGCATCAACGGGAAATACATCAGCTCTCCCACGCCAGGACCCAACAGCGGTTTTGCAGCCGTAAGCCAAGACCCCGACGCCTACGAGACCGGGCCGGCTCCGGGTTACTTGGCTGCTCCTCCTGTTGCCCAGACGACACCTTATAACACTAGTCGGGATTTCTCCAGCGATTTAAACGCCGGCGGTCCTTCACCTTATGCCTACACCGGTGCCGCTGGGGTAGCTGGTGCTGCCGCTCCGATGGCCGAAGTTGCTTCGCCGGGACATGTGCGCCAGAATTCATACCCGCCTGCGGAGGGATATCATTACCCAGGCCAGTTCCCGGCTGCGTACGCCGGCGGAGCGGCAAGTAGGAAAAGCAAGCTGGAGCCGGATCAGGTGCCCCTAACCAGGGAAATTGATGATTTTTCGCAGAGCTTCAACCAGGCGCTGGGGAGGATTGATGAGGGTGGGAGCAGCATGGAGACTGGACGTGATAGCAATATTGGAGGCGGTGCGGGCAGTGATGCTGGAGGTGGAAGTAATACTGTGGGCAATGGAATGTCGAGGCCGTTGTGGCAGCAGAATCGGAGGCAGAGTCGGAATTTGATGTGGATGTAGGATTGATTCGTGTTGGGTTTCAGGTTCTAGCTGTTTCGCGAGCAGGCTTTCGGACTGCTTGGGTTGGAAAGGTTATGGCGACATGGCGAAGGAGTTTTTGTTTTGTCAGCTTTCAAAGACTCGATCAATGGGTTGGCTTACCATTCATTTTGTTTGGATTATGGGTGCCTTTGGTCTATCCGGTTTCAATATACGGGAAGGATGGAGTTGAAGGGCGTGGTTCTGGGAAACTGAATTCAGTGTTTGGAAAGGGAGTGGAGAATGGCTGATTATTATCACCATAGTTAATGAGCAATGTCATAGAATGAGTGTACAAAAGAAGGTGTACGAGATAACGAATACATATTTAACCTTATTAATCAAGACAGACTCCCGAGTTCTGGAATCATCCACGAACACACACACGCCTTGAAGATGACACCGAGGCTGATAACAAGAAGCTTGACTACGGACGATCTGCAGTGAATACCCGTGGGTTTTAGAGGCGCTCGCTTAAGAAACCCCCTCTCCTATAGAGAGTGGGGAAAAAAAATGCCGGACACCCTAAAATTGCCGGACAATCTTGGTATATAAACTTATTTTATTTTATTAACGAACCGTATTAAAATAGAAACCACGTAATATATTTTACCTTTTTTTAAGCCGTTATACTATTTTACTTACTTACTAATAATTTATTTATATCCTATTTATAATATTTCGAATTTATTTTCTTCCTAATATATTTTAATTAATAATTACCGCCGAAATAAGCCTGCTAAATTCGCAAAAGGAACCCGCGACCGTACGCGCCGCTAAGTAATTCTTTACTACTTACGTCCGATATAAAAGGTAACGATCTTTAAAAACGTCGTTTAGTACTAAAGAACCGAACTTTCGTAATACCGTGCGTATATTTAAGTACGGTAAGAATTAAATTTAAAAGTATTATAAGTTGTTAGAGGAATGGAGTATATTAACTTAGAGCCTTCGTAACCGGGGGAAACCTTTAAACCTTAATACCGCGGAAGATAATATTATCGAAGTATATATATATTAATTAATCGAATTTAGGTTTTTTATTAATAAAAATTTATTAATTAATATTGTAAATAAATTACGCGTACGCTATACCCTATTTAAAGGTAAGGTTAGTAAGAATTAGTATTTATAATAGAAATAAAATTATTTTTAATTTAAAATTTTAAAGGTTAAATTAATAAAAATAAGGCGATTTTTTACGGAATAATAGATAAAGGCGGTAATAAAATTCTTCGAAATAAACGATAAAACTATTAAAGAATTTCGGATTACGACGTCGAATTATTAAAATGCCGATAAATATAATTACCGTATAATAATATTAGCGGATAATTTTAAAATTTTAGTAATTAAAAAGGAGAAGAAGAAACGGGTAAATCGATAATTTAATATTAGAAAATTATTAATAAATTATTAATTATATAAATTATAGTTAAAAGTATTTAATTTTGTAAATAAGGAATTTATTACCCTTATCGGCGGCGGTAACGCTATTAGTAATTATTTACTTCCCTTCGTTATTTTTAAATAATAACCGTCTTTTAATATAATTAATAATAACTTCGACGGCGACGCGCGCTTTATTCAATTTAATACCGCGTTTAATAATACGGTTATTATAATAGATTAGATTCGCTATTTTAATAAATACTTTTAGAAATATTATATAAAGGTATAACGCCGCGGGGTTACTACCGATTTTATTAAATAGTTTAATTATAACGAAATAGGATATAACGTTGAATTCGATATTTATAATTATTTAAAAAATATTAATACCGAATATTTAATAAAGATTATTACCCCGCCCAATAAAAGGATTTACCGTATATTTATATTCGACTCCTTTTCTAACTATTATAACTTCGAATTCTACGAATATTATTTATAATATAATATTATTTTAATTTTCCTTCCCCCGTATATATTATACTTTTTATAACCAATAAATATAAGGGTATTTTAACCGTTAAAAATAATATATTAGCACAAATTTAAAAATTATATTCGAAGAGGGGAATTATTAATATCGAAGGAATAATTTATATCGGGGTTACAAATATATTTATTATACAATTTCTAATCCTTATATATTAATTAATAATATTATTAATAGGATATTTAGAATTAAAGCTTTAAAGTATTGAACGTTATTTTTAGATTTGAAAAAATTAGTCTTTTCTTATCGAATCCTACGCGTATATTCAAATCGTTAAAGGATAAGGCATTTAAAATAATTATTATTACCTACCTCGAAATAATATTAAAAATAGACCGCTAAACTGCAATAAAATAAGGCCTATTTTAATTTAAAAAATTAATCGAATTACAGAACTCCCTAATAAAAAAAGTATTTAAATATATAAAAGTTGTAGTTAATAAAAAATTATTTATTTACGATTATTTAGAAAAATTTATAATCGATAAAAAACGTTAATTAAAAATATTTAATATTAAAAAGACCTGTAAACGCTTCGTAAAGCCGGAAAGTAACGTTATAATTAATTTAATTATTTAATAAATCCGTTATATATAAGAAATTAAGGAATAAAAGGAAGTAGAAATACTTCGTAAGTAGGAATTGAAGGTTATTAATGTTATAGTTAAAAAAAAAGAGAAAAAATTTAAAGAAGAATAAGATAAATAGAAACGTATCCTAAAAAATAAAATCGCCGGCGTTAACGGTCGCCTTTATATACGTATATTCTAAAAATATTTTATCGAAATTAAATAAAACGCTAATTTTATCCCTTTTAATCCTATTTATCCGTTTTAAATTAATGATAGTAAGCGTAAATTTACCTTCTTTATTAACGGGCCCTTTATTTAAATATTAAAATTTATAAGGAGGGTATTTCGAAATATACTAATTATTAAAAAAAGCTTACCTCTCCCTAATAATAATATTAAATTTACAAGTATAAATAACCTTACCCTATTAAATTTTTCTAGTAACGAAAATAACGATAATTAAAAGGATAAAGATAATAGAAATAATAATAAAGAAAATAAATAAGAATTCCCTACCCTCCTTAAATTTTATAAAATAATTCTAATAATATTAAAGATTAAATTCTCATTTACGTTAATTTACGGTAATAATCTAACCCCCTTTATAAGGGTATTTACGTATATTAAAATTAATCGTTTAATAAATAATTAGAAGTATAGCCTAATTAAGAAATTAAAAAATATAAAGGGAAAAGAGGAAGGAAGAGGGGGGGGCTTTTTTAAAGTATAACTACCCCTATCTATACTAATACTAATATAAGTATTATTTCTAATAGAGAATATTATAAAACCCTTATTAGAATTTCTAATAACCTAATCGAGTAATTTATAGTTAATTTATTACGAAACTTATTATAATTGTTTTATTTCTATTCGAATTTGTAAGCGGATTTAATATGGTGTTTCGATAGTTTTGGTGCGTTTCCCCAGTTAAAACGTACTAAGATTATCCGGCAATTTTAGGGTATCCGGTATTTTTTTTCCCCACTCTCCGCAGGAGGGTGGGTTTAAGTTACTCCGCCACCTCTAAACCCACGGGTAACTCGCATCTAGAAAATCGGACTCCACGAACCTATCAAAAGTCTCCGGCTCTAACTCCGAAGCTGTTTGTGCCTGGCTTCCCCTCAATTGCTGAGCACCTTACTGTCTTCCAGAAGGCGTTTTCGGTCATTTTGCCCGTATGTAAGACATGTCGTCATTAAAAAAGGCGTCCCTGATAAACCAAATGGTTGACAGTTCAAGCAAAAGGCGTCGGTCTTGCCAATTGACTGATTAGTGAACATTTATCTTTAGAGCAAGTCGTCGACAGTTTGTTGAAGCCAAACGAAAGGTGTTGCTGAGAAATCAACATCCCAAGATCGACTTTGGGTGGGGTTGCTCCGCTATAGTTTAGGTGTAGAAAAGTCTTGGCAGTGACGTATTAGAGACTTTTCTCCACGCGCCTTTTTGAACCTCCCTTTTGGGGTATACAAGTCGTCAACATCACTACAACATCATTGAATTGAGGATTAAAAGATAAATAGCTGCTCATCTGTCTTCCATTTTGTGAAAGGTCTCATTTCATTCACACAGACTCAAAACATCTAGCCTTGAGCAATAAGTCTACCAGACCAATTACAATACCAAACTACAATAACACCAAAACACAACTATCACCAACATCACCATGACTGCCCCCAAGGTCCTCGTCGTCCTCACCTCCCACACCAAGCTCGGTGACACCGGCAAGCCAACGGGTTGGTACTTGGTATGTTTTTCCCCCCTTCCCATCTTTCCACCACCAGCGCATAGCTAACCCCCCCTTTCAAAGTCCGAATTCGCCCACCCCTACTCCGTCCTCTCCGCCGCCTCCGTCTCCCTCACCGTCGCCTCCCCTGCCGGCGGCCACTCCGCCGTCGACCCCTCCTCCATCGACGCCGCCAAAGACGACTCCATCTCCACCAACTTCCTCAATTCCGAGTCAACCAAGCCCCTTTTCGAATCCACCCGCCCCCTTTCCGAGTTCGTGGGTAACCCCTCCGCCATCGCCCCTTACTCCGCCATTTTCTTCCCCGGCGGTCACGGCCCCATGTTCGACTTGTCTATCTCCCCGGAATCTCAGCAGCTGGTTCGTGAATTCTGGGATGCCGGAAAGGTTGTTGCAGCTGTTTGCCACGGTCCTGCTGCTTTGGCGAACGTTAAGCTTAGCGATGGGAGTCTTTTGTTGCAGGGGAGGAAGGTTACCGGTTTCACGAATGCGGAGGAGGATCAAGTTGGTTTGAGCTCTGCTATGCCTTTCCTGCTGGAGGATAAGTTGAGGGAGGCGGTCGGGGATGAGGGCAAGTTTGAGAAGGCGGAACAGCCGTGGGGGGAGAAGGTGGTTGTTGATGCTGGTGGAAGGCTGATTACGGGGCAGAACCCGGCTAGCGCGAAGGGTGTTGGGGAGGCGATTTTGAGGGTTATTACCTCTCCGCTCGAGCAGCACTAGATGTCCGAAGGCATCGTCAGTCAGATAGGGGATTGAGATTTTAAATGGGTTGAACGGCGGAGGCAGAGGGAATTGGAATCTGTGGTGGGATATGAAGTTATAAACGGATGATAGATCTCTTTTTTTTCAGTTTCTTTATGATCATTCTTTCATATGACGGCCGTCACAACTGAATAGATATGTTTTTCTCAATTTTATCATTGAATTTGATTTCGCTAGCAAGGTGATTTGATGTGATGATGTTAAATACAAGATTATACAAACAGAGCTATGCTTCCGCTTTCAACGCTGGGGTATATGTGGCCAAGAGGCCCAAACAAGACCCTGTGTACGCCTGATTCCAATGTGTTGACAGTCTTTGACGTCCAAACCTGATGCAGACCCCCTTTACCCTGTTATGACAATCCGTAGCCAAGCCCTTGAGAAGTTCAATTCCATGAAGCCAAACCGTCATCAAAAGCAGTTAATGCCAACCCGGGTATCTGGTCCAAAGCGCCCACTCTCCCAAGACCGCCTTGTAATGCAAGACAAAAGAAAGGTTCCTCCTTGAAGAAATCCGTCTCTCTCTCACTCACTAGCAGCAAGACCGCCAGTAGTCTAAGCGCCAGTACTGCCCATGACAACATCAGCGTCATCGGCAGCCACCATCAGCCAGAGCCTTACCACCAGCAGTACCATCTTGACCACCAGTGTCAGCACCACCATCAATCCTAGCATTCTCCTTCCCAGCGGGCATCCCCGCAAGCCTCTCCACTGTCTCTCTCGCCTCCTTCGCACTCGCATCCTCCGGATCATCCTCAATACCTAACTCCGTCACTATCTTCTCTCCCCAGGGGTACTCCGTCCACTCCAACATCTTTGTCCGAATCTCCCAAAGCATTTCATACAAGAGATCGACCATCGGAAACAGCGGGTTCGTCGGGTTCATCTCTCCGGGACCAAACGCCGAACCTTTAAGGCAATCATTGCACTTGCCGCTGTATTGGTTCAGCATGGCGTCCGACATCCGATACTTGCCGCGACGCTCGTGCTGGACGGCTTTCATGATGTCGAAGACCTGGTGCAGGGCCATGCCGTGGGTGAGTTTGGAGTGGGAGCCATGGTAGGTGGTTGGGTCGATTGTGGGGAGGGTAGGGTCGATGTAGGGGTATGATGGGTTGGTGTCTGTGTTGTTGGTTTCGGGGTTGGTAGGTTTCTTGGGGGGGACACGAAGACCGAGGCCCTTGACGACGTGCATCAGGCAGCCGGTGCGCTTGGCCTGGCATGTTTTGTTGCGGCAGCCGCCGTTGCGTTGGCCGTTCTGGATGCGGTTGTTCCAGGTTTTCGCGGTGTTGGAGACTACGGGGAGGAGGTAATTGACGGTTTTGGCGCGGGTGGAGACGATGGCGTCTGTTTGGGGTGGTTAGTAACTTTGTCAACAACATAAGGGGGGAAAGGGGGGAAAGAAAGAACATACCAATAGTCTCCTCCCCAATCAAGCTCCTATTCAACACCCCTCCCTTGCCAGGCTTCTTCACCACCCACTTGCCGGCCGCATCCTTATCCACGCTACACAAATACGACAGCCTGCTGACCAGCATCCTCCACTCGTTCATCCAAGTAAAGTTCTTGCACGCCTCGAGCGCTTTCTCCCACTTGTTCTTCCTCACCTCGAGGCCCTTCTCATCAACCTCATCAAACAGATCCTCCGTCATCGCATTTCCGTGCCAATACTTCTCCACGTCGTCTTGCGTGTCGACACCATTGGTATCCAGCACTGGGATGGCGACTTGCCCGATGAATAACACCATGCACTTCCTCAACCACTCCACGTACTCCTTTCTCATTCCCAAAGCAGGTTGCAGGTTGGAAAGCCGGAAGATGGTCTCCACGCAAGTAGCTGTCTCGCCTGACTTGGCCGGGTCGTCGAGGAGGCGGAGAAGTCGGCAAAAGGCGTCCATGTGGCTGTCGGGTTTCTCGCCGGGGAGGTTGGAGAGGTCATAGGGACTACGACCGGGGGTGGTGAGGACTTCGTTGAAGTTGATGTAAGCGGTGTTGGGGAAGGGCGAGGTAGTGATGGTGGGAGGGAGGTGTAAGTACTCGAGGGTACTGCGGCGCACGCGGAACTTGTGTAGTCGGTCCTGTTGGCCGAAGACGCAGTAGAGCTCACAGTCACCTTGGTGGGAGATGATGGTTAAGTTTGCGGGCTTGCTCAGTATGGAGGCGTCCACGTTCGGGATGGCAGGAGGTAGGTCGGGGAAAGTTGGCAGCGGCTGAGGGGTGGGCGGCTGGAGGGTACCAGTAGGTCTTGTTGAAGCTTGAACGGCAGTAGTTTGGGCCTGGGGTGAAACCTGATTAGGACGTTGCACTGAAATCTGAGGAGCAGTTTGAGCTTTCTGCTGCGCCGGTTTCTGTGCTTGTTGCGGCCCGTGAGCCTGCTGCTGGACCTGTTGGAGAGCTTGCTGCTGAGCATTATGAACAGCTTGCTGATGAACGGATTGCAAGGCTGGTTTCTGGGCCTGATGTTGAATTCTTGCTTCGGTCTGTTGCTGAAGAGTATTCTGGGCATGTTGTAGAAGGTGTTGCTGCGCTTGTTGCTGCACTTTATCATGACCAGCACTCGGAACATGTTGATGGGCAGCATTTTGAACAGCTTGTTGGCTCTGCTGAATGGGCCTCTGAGTCTGGTTTATAGCTTGTTGCTGTTGAACCTGTTGCTCTTGAGCCTGGTGCTGCTGGGTTTTATACTGAGCCTGGTGTTGCTGGACGAGACCCAGACCCTGTTGCTGAACGAGACTCTGGCGCTGCTGAACCAGGTGCTGTTGCACTTGTTGCTGGGCCTGATATTTAGCCCTTGCCTCAGCCTGTTGAAGATCGTTCTGAGCCGGTTGCAGAAACAGTTGCTGTGCCTGCTCTTGGGCCTTCTTCTGAGCAGAAGTCAGAGCCTGGTGTTGAACAGCATGATTAGCTGGATACTGAAGAACTGGCTGACTTGTTTGTTGAGGACTAAGAGCATGGCGCTGAGCCTGATTCTGAGCAAGGTGTTGAGCCTGATGTTGCTGAGCGGAATTCTGAGCATGGTTCTGAGCTTGTTGCTGCTGAACGGGACTTGGGCTTTGCTGTTGAACAGAAGTCTGAGCCTGCTTTGGAGCTTGTTGCTGAGCATGGTGCTGAGCCTGATGTTGCTGTTGAACGGGACTCTGGGCCTGATATTGCTGCTGAGGCTGTTGCAGCTTAGCCCTGAATTGCTCAGTGAGGAATTGAGATCGTTGACGAGCTTGTTCCTGCCGAGGTTGTTGCTGAGCCAGCTCCTGAGCCTGTTGCGGGTTCTGAACGGAGTTCGGAGCCTGGCCCTGAGGCTGTTGCTGTTGAGCCTGTCGCTCCTGAGCTGGATGCTGCTGGGCTTGTGGCAGCTGAACGGAACTCTTAGCCTTCTGCTGAGGCTGCTGGTGGGCCTGTTGTTGCAAAACGGGACTCTGAGCCTGCTGCTGAATGGAATTTTGAACCTGATACCCAGTTTCTTGCTGTTGAGGTTGTTGCTGAGCCTGTACCTGAGCAGCATTCGGAACTTGGGGTTGAGTCTGTTCCTCCTGAGATTGTTCCTGTTGAGCCTGGCTCTGTTGGTCCGGTTGCTGTACCCCTTGCTGCTGAGCTTGTTGCAGCTGTTTTTGTTTCTTATTTTCCAGTCTTTGGGCTCTTCGCCGAGCATTGCTCTCAATTCTCTTCTGCTCTTTCCGTTGCTCGGCAGTAAGCTCGGCCTGTGGGGCAGCAGTACCTGCCTGTTGCTGAGTTGCCGGCTGAACAGGATGTTGAACCTGTTGCTGCGCTTGTGGATTGGCCTTTTGCTGCTGAACAGCGTGCTGAGATGGATGTTTCATGACAGACTGAAGATCATTAATGCCAGCAACCTGAGTTTGGTTTTGACCAGGGGGTTGAACAGGACTCTTTGCTTGACCCTGAACATTGTGCTGGACAGGACGTTGAGGGGAGTTCTGGGCATTCTGAGTTAGCTGTTGAGCGACATTTTGAGCTTGTTGTTGAATGGTATTCCACGCCTGTTGCTGAATAGGCTGCTGACCGATAGGTTGGCCCGTTCCCAGGATATGATTTTGGGTCAGAAGTCCAGGAGGAGACTGGGTCTGTCCTTGACCGGAAGGCTGACGAGGAAGCTGGCCAGGAGCTGGTGTAGGAGACTGGGTCATAGCCGCATCAACGGCTCCCTGGGTTGAAAGACCCAGCGGGCTTCTCTTAGAAGGTTGAGCCGCATGCTGAGAAGCTCGAGAAGGAGTAGGATTTGGAGTGGGCGTCTGGGTGGGAGCTGGACAAGGAACAGAAGCTCGACTTGAAGCCAGAGCTGCAACAGAAGCTGGAGCAGGAGTTCGTCGGGGATACACGGATGGGACCTTCGCAACTACTGGAATGTTCGGAAGTGGAACAGGAGTGACCTGGCGAGGCAAAGCAGAGGTCTGCTCCTGGTTCTTATTCGCGGTAGTCTGCTTAACCATGTGAGTCGGCGGTACAGAATTCAGGGACGGAACCGGAGCGGAGTGAACCATCGCAGCGAACGGCGGCGGAATTGGGTTAGGTGAAGGTTGGGCGACCAATTTAGAGTTCGGCATCATGGCAGAGGAAAAGGTTGGTGTAGACATTGTTGTCGACATATTTGCCATCGGTGCGACCATTGCATTGGCCTCTGTGTTATTCGTCGTCGTCTTCTGACGCTTCATCGGAGGCTCTTGGGGAGCCGTAGGGTCGGATGTTCCCTCGGCCTTTGTCCTTTTAGTAGGTGCCCTCTTGGGCTTTGCCGGCTGGGCGGGATCTTCTCCTTGGGGGGTGGCAGGTGTTCCGCTGGCTGAGTCCTCGGCCCCGCCCTTGTTCTTCTTCTTATACGGTCCTCTCTTACCCTTCGCGGGCTGAGTGGGATTTCCTTCTTGGGAGGTGGCAGATGTCTGGCTGGCAGCCTTTTTACCTCTAGAAGCCCCCTTCTTCGCCGTCTCTGTAGCGACTTGGTTGTTCATTGTCTCGGCAGCACGGGAAAGAGCATCGTTTGATAACGCAGTAGGTTGACTTTGGGGAGCTTGAAGCTGAGCACCCTGTTGCTGAAGGACCCGTTGCTGAGGAGCCTGACTCTGGGGGATCTGAGACTGGGAAGCTTGAGACTGAGGAGCCGGAGACTGAGGAGTCTGATGTTGAGGAGCTTGATGTTGAGGAGCCTGATATTGAGGAGCCTGCGACTGTAGTACAGACGTGCTGTTGGGATTGAACAACGAATTGCCATTGTTTCGAAAGCCGATGCCGTTACTATAGTGCAAGGCAGCGCCAGGTACAGTAGAATAATCGAAGGAGGAAGGGATGTGACCCAACGGCGGACTCATCATTCCGTTGATGGGTTGCTGCTGCTGATCATATTGTGAGGCCGGCATGGTCGTAGCGGGATGTGGGTGTTGCGAGAAGCCTATCATGCTGTTTCCGCCCGAGTTGTGCCTCATATGGCCATTAAGCGATGGCTGAGATTGTTGAAAGGCCTGGCGAGCCCCCATGTTGGCCATATTATGGTGCAAATTGGCTTGGGTCGTTGCATTGGCCGGATTGGCAGATGGCGGAGGGGGGGATTGAAAATTGAAAAGCGTCTGCTGATTTAAGACCAATCCTTGGGCAGGTGCCATGCCGTTGGTATTTCCATTTCCCATGACGCTCATGTTAGGATTGTGCTGGGGGGTTCCCATACCAGGATACTGAGAAGGGTTAGAAAAGGTGAGAGTAGGATGAGAGTTGAGATTCTGGAATTGTCCCATGTTGGATGGAAAAGACTGAGGAGGGGATGGCTGTGTGGCCCGTCGCTGGGAGGTATTGGCCTCGCCAGCCGTCATCGCAGGGTCGATGGGCTCCATCTGGAGGGTGGTGAATACGCTTTGAGCGTGATTCGGTTGTGGTGGATGTTGCTGGGGTTGATTGAGACTTGGATCAGGCATTTTGCAACAAAAGCCACCGATACGCGGCAGCTTGGTGCGGGGACGCGCTCTCCGTGGTGTGGTCGAGGTTGTGGAAAGTTGTTCGATGGTCGCGCGTCGAGTGTTGGGGAAAAGAGAGCAAGATGGATCTGACTGGCGGTGTTGGAGGAAGTAAAAGGTCCGCGGGGTACAGGGCGGTGAATTGTTTTGGTGGAAAGATAAATTCGTGCGGCTCCGCGGTGACAGGTGAATGGCCGGTGCCCGTGCCGGTACAGATGACGGCGAGAGGGGGTTCGCAGGTCCTGCCGCTCTTGGGTGAAGAAGAAATTCGGGATCTGTATCGACTTCAGATCCAGATTCTGAAGGGCTGCTGATTTTTGTCGATTACTTCGTTGTCAGGAGCATAGTGTAATCCATCAGAAGAGGGTGGACTAAGGACGAAGGGTGTGTTTGAAGCTGTGTTCTGGGTGACGGTAACGGTGACGGCTTGATAGATACCGTGCCTCGTTTTGTCAGATACAAGTACCTGCGTACTCCTGAGGTGAATGAATGTTCAAGTGAATTGCTCGCCGCCACTGATGTCCATTTGCTGGTGAAATTCACGAACCGCGTAATCTCGTCGTGGGTTGTAAAGGGTAGACAGAGCACCGCATAGCTTCGTTTTATAGAATCCAGGGGAGAAATATCCTTGGGGAATTTTTAGGCTTTTAGGGTTGTTGAACATCTGCCATATGGGTATGTCAGATTCAGGGGCTTGTATGCACGACGCGGCAGAGAGATATAACCCTGCGTTGCCAACCCAGGCCTCACGTCTATGTAAACCGAGTTTTTGCGGCTAACGTAGCTGCTCCGTTCCTGTTTTGCCCGGATCCTTTTCACAGACTTGAAGCCGACCTGCTCCAAGGTACTCCATTTTGGCAGGCCTCTGGACCTGTGGGTTTCCTCCTTGCTGAAATGCATTTCCACACAACTTTGGCATCATGGCGGGGCATGCAGCATGGTTAGACTTTGAACAATATGCCAAGAAATTGTTCCATGCTTTGGATAACGAGGATCGACGGGAAGAGAGTAGTTCTTGGTTGCGACACGTTTTTCACACCGTCCGTAGTCCATCGAGAACAGATTTGTCCACAGACAGACAAGCCGCCCGCATCGGCAGTGACTGGGCCATGGTGTGATGGACGGGAAATGAAGGGTTATGTTCGACCCTCGACGGGGAAACCATGGTAGATCAGACGGACAACGGCGTCTCTCGCCATTATAACGGGTCGACGGGAACCACCAAGCTTCGAGAGACTCATTATGTTGGCGATGTGTGACGGCAGGCGCAGTATAGGCGTGGCTCTAGGAGAGTTGAAAAAGACACAACATCCATGGACGTACGTACGCCCCGTATCTCGGAACTACAAAGACTGTTCAGCATCGTGGCTTTAAGTTTGTTTGTTTTTGGAAGCTACATGAACGAATAAAGGGGAGTGTCTGCGGTTGTTCAAGCTGAGATAGACTTACAGCCGTTACCGGGTCAACACCCAGTCCCGAACACTCTTGCCTTTTGGGTAGTCTCCTATGGAGATGATTGACCCGTACCCATCAACGCAGAGACCTCACGTTATTGTATCATCGGCATTCTTTATCGTCCGCAGGTCCGGACACGAAGCAGCAGTTATTGTGACAAGTGAGTGTGGAGGGATCAAAACAAATGGCAGAACAACAAAGTTTCCAGCATTTCGGACAGATGATAGACAAGCCGCACACTAATGTCTGTCTTGGGCACATATGAGTAGCTGTGGAGGGGCTTGGTGCCGACTCCGGGTATATCTTGACACATTGACTTAACTTCTTCCATATGTTGTCGTTGTCGTCGTCAGGAACCACATGATGTTGTTTTGGCAGGCGCGGAACCTTTCCGTCAATTGCAATCAATCGACGGGCATTCCATCTGTCAAAATGTGGGTCCAAACTTGGCTCTCGCGCACGGACCATTGCAGCTACTGTGTAAACTGCACTCGACAAGGGATCATAGTGATGTCGAAGCTGTGAAGTAGAGGTATACAAGTCTAATCCTCAACGTCCTCTTTTCCGGTTTAATTTGTGTACTTCTTCTTTCCGTTTGTTCTCTACCGTTCTTTGCCTTGTGGCTTATATCAAGTGTAGCAGCTGGTTCTTTTCAGGTTAGTCTCCGAAATGCTCCCACGCGGGGTTGACTCGATTACACTTATTTTTGCAACTGGGATGACAAGACCATCTGGGCTCGCTCATGGCTATGTACGCTGTCCACCGTGTCCCTGGTCTTGACACTGCCTCCAGGTGATGCGAACTGCATCTTTTTTATGTCTTTTTTTTTTTAGCAAGTCGTCTTCATTGCAATCTTGGGCTGCGTGCTTGGGGTGCGAAAAGTCGTGCGTTATCCGATTCTTGTCTTGGTCTGTTCACATAATTTACCATCAGTTTTTCCGACCTTCAAGACCAGCAGACTAAAAGCATGAGTGTCCATTTGAAGGGTTGAGACACAGAGACTAAGTACTCCTTTGGATTATGATTTCTGTCACGTCATTTCCATTCTGGTCTCGAGAGTTTCCAGAACCCATGTGCTGACGTGTTGGAGAGATTGTCTAGAGCCAGCCGAGAACGTGTTCTTGACCAGGAGTACCATCTCGACAAGAGTTTATTCAAATACACTTACGCAGCCTCTCTGATCATCAAAGCTTGGCCTTGAAATACATGGATTCGTGGACTTTCCCAGGCATATTTTGAGAAGTAATACCTCTAGGCGAGAGACTACCTACATTTTCACGGTCTTGGACTCTTGGTTGAAACGGTAAGAAGTCGGTTGCCTCGGAAACTGATTACATGGGCAAGTCATTTGGTACATTTCTCTCGAAGCTCATAGTGCTTCGCAAGATATGGAATCGGATATAACAGATAACAGGATCTGTGGAGTGTGTACTGATCGCCACGGACATCGACGAATATTTGATGAGGATTTCGAACGAAAATATTCAGCTGAGCATCCAAGACGAAGATACAAGTAATACTTACAGAAGAGAAGGGAAGAAGTAGCATGAAGCGAAAGCGCACTGGAACAAAAAGGTCGACACGGGGTAGCACGACTAACGCACTACAGTAACATCCTTCCACTAATCACCAACACTAGATTTATGGCGTCGGAGATCGCGATGGAGAAGTGGTAAAAGACAGATCCAAGCAAGTTGGTATTTGAATGTTTCACGAGCTTCCATTAGCTTTCCATCCCATAAAACACATTATTTTAGCTTCTTTGGAAACGCTGAGGTGTTGACTTTGTTCTATGCTGTCCCAGTTGTTAAGGAGCTTGACGCGTCGCGATCGCGGGGTAGCGTTCAAGCCAAGCAAAAGTTAGAGAGCTTGCAGCCCCCGCTACGGATGAACTGCTCTTAACTCCGCTGCTGCCCGGTTGCATCACCACTGCTTGGAAACCATTCAACGCTACCTTTAGCTTCCTGTTTACAACAAAAGTACAAAAAACCAATGCTGTGACAACATTTCAACAAGAAAGACAGTACTTTTCTCCATGATTGTCACGACCCATCGAATGTGAAAAGCCTACTTCTCGAGCCTCTGTCGCCCGCCGCATCATACACCATGGCCTATGTCGCCCCGATTCACCGGCCGAGCAGCGTGCGGCATGCTCTGCGCATCAATCTTTTGTCGCCCGAGGAGGAGAGCTTGATCATCGCGTATGGAGACCTTTCTTCCCTCACTCTCTTCATTTGTGTTGATTTGCGCGTGTCGTCCCATGTTTGCTGACCTCGAGGGCTGGGCAATAGGAAAACAAATCGCATAGAAATATGGAAGCTCGCCGACGGTCATCTATCCATGATTCATTCCAAGGTCATCAACGGGACCATCACCATACTCCAAAAGCTTCAACCAAGAGACCATCCGACCGACATTCTCTTCGTTGCAACCGACCAGTTCGAATACTTCACGGCAGAATGGGACCACGAAACCCAGCAGCTAAAAACCCTAAACCGATTCAACGATCCGGGAGAGCGCCATATGCGCGACTCTCAGAGCCTAAACAAATGCATCGTTGATCCCAGTGGGAAGTTCATGGCCATGCACCTATGGGAGGGTGTCATGTCCGTCTGGCGGCTGGGTGTACGGAAGAGCACGGCGGCGACACTTGACATATTGGTCCAAGTGCGTCTGTCCGAGCTCTTCATCAAGGCCAGCACATTCCTATACACCGAGACGGGCATCCCCAAGGTTGCCTTCCTATATCGCAACCAGGCCAACTCCAAAGTTACCAAACTGGCGACGTACCGCCTCACATCCGACGACCGGCACACAGAAATCTCAAAGTTTGACGCCACGAGAGACCGAGAAATCGACGCGGTCGTGGAGGACGCGGGTGCGGAGATACTTATTCCGGTCAAGAAGGTCGAAGAGGAGGTCAAAAGACATCACTTCCGTAACACGGAACAAGCGAAGCCACATGTTGGCGGTCTGATAGTGGTGGGCGAAACCCGGTTGCTTTACATCGACGAAGTGACCAAGACGCAGGTCGAGTCAGCCCTCAAGGAACCCTCAATATTTGTCGCTTGGGCCGAGTACGATCCTACACACTATTTCCTGGCCGACGACTATGGAAATCTACATCTACTTACCATCCTAACGGAGGGCGCCGTGGTCACTGGGATGGATGTCTCCAACATTGGCAAGACAGCCCGCGCACACGTCCTGACGTACCTGGGGGACGACATGTTGTTCATCGGATCGCACAATGGCAATTCGCAGCTTTACAGGCTCAACCTTCTTAGCGAAGACTTAAACGAAATTCTGCAACTGGTTCAGGTGCTGGAGAACATCGGTCCTATTACGGACTTCACCGTGATGGACATGGGCAACCGGGAAAACGACAGCCAGCTGGGAAACGAGTACTCCTCCGGCCAGGCCCGGATCGTCACGGCAAGTGGTGTTTTCAAGGACGGAACCTTACGAAGTGTGCGGAGTGGAGTTGGCTTACAGGATATCGCAATCCTGGGTGAGCTACACCACACCCGGGCACTTTTCTCTATTCAATCATACAATTCACCGCGAGTGGATACGCTGGTCGCATCGTTTTTGACGGATACACGAATATTCCGGTTCGACCCTATGGGAGAGATTGAGGAAGTTGTGAGCTTCTACGGGATGGACCTACAGCATCAGACACTACTGGCAGCGAATCTCGACAACGGGCAACTACTACAGGTGACGACGGCTGCCGCTACTCTCCTTGACGCCGAAAGCGGAGTCACGATAGCGTCGTGGGCTCCCGAAGGCGATAGGCAGATTATCAATGCTTCGGCCAACAAACACTGGCTGCTCTTGTCCGTTCAAGGCACTACTCTGGTTTCCATAAACATTGACAACGACCTGACAGTCAAGCAAGAAAAGGATATCAGTGAACAGGACCAGATAGCTTGCATCCATGTGGCGCCTCAGCTATCAGATGTAGGCGTGGTAGGATTCTGGACGTCCGGCACGGTATCGATTATCGACATGAGCACCTTGGAGCCCATACACGGCGAATCTCTCCGGCGCAGTGCAGACGATGCTTCCATACCTCGCGATATCGTCTTGGCCAAGGTATTACCCAACACACCGGGGATGACTTTGTTCATCGCCATGGAGGATGGCAACGTGGTTACGTTCAACATCGGGGAGGACTTGACGTTTTCTGGACGAAAGAGTGTCATCCTCGGTACCAGGGAGGCCCGCTTTCACTTGCTGCCACAGCAAGATGGTATCTACAGCATCTTGGCGACGACCGAGCACCCTAGTCTAATCTATGGAGCGGAAGGGCGTATCATCTACTCGGCTGTGACGGCGGAGGACGCTACATGTGTTTGCCCCTTCGACTCCGAGGCTTTCCCAGGTGCTGTTATCCTGTCTACCGAGAACGAGATCAAGATTTCCGAGATCGACACGGCCAGGCAAACGCACGTGCGATCTTTGGAATTGGGAGAGATGGTGCGTAGAATCGCCTACTCGCCTAGTGAAAAGGGTTTCGGACTTGGATGTATCAGGAGAGAGGTGATCAACGGCGAGGAGGTCATTCAAAGCTCATTCAAGCTGGTTGACGAGATATTATTTGCCAGGGCTGGCAGGGAGTTCATGCTCGGCACACCATCCTATTCTGAACTAGTAGAGGATGTAATCCGAGCGGAGCTGCCCGATTCCTACGGGAATCTCGTGGAGAGATTTATCGTTGGTACAAGCTTCCTGGAGGATCCAGAACGTGGCGCCGGTACGGACAAGCGCGGGAGGATCTTGGTGTTTGGAATTGACAGTAACCGTGACCCATACCTGGTCCTCAAGCACGAGCTGAGGGGAGCCTGCCGCGCTCTAGCAGTCATGGGAAGCAAAATCGTGGCTGCACTTCACAAGACGGTGGTTATCAGTCAGTACGAGGAGACGTCAAGCACAGAGGCTCATCTCATCAAGCTCGCCTCTTATCGGTGCACAACTTATCCAGTCGACATCGCTGTGCATGGCAACATCATTGCTGTTGCTGACATGATGAAGTCGGCTACCTTAGTCGAGTATGTTCCGGCTAAAACCGAAGGGGAGAAACATGAACCTGCCAAGTTGGTGGAGGTGGCAAGACACAAGCACTCGGCGTGGGCAACGGCCGTGGCACATGTGGAGGGCGAGTCTTGGCTTGAAGCTGATGCAAATGGCAACTTGATGGTACTCCAACGAAACGTGGAGGGTGTGACGGCGGAGGACCAGAAGCAGCTGAGAATAACAAGTGAACTGAACCTGGGCGAACAGGTGAACAAGATACGTCCGATTAAGGTCGAAACCAGTCCAAACGCGATCATCGTTCCTCGAGCGTTCTTGGCGACGGTGAGTTTACTCTTGTCAAGTTGACACCTTGTAATATGATGAAGACTAACGATAGATTTTCATGAAACAGGCTGAAGGCGGTATCTACATGTTTGGCACGATTGCGCACGAACAGGACCTCTTGCTCCGGTTCCAGGATAAACTGGCGGCGGTGATCAAGACTGTCGGCGAGCTCGATTTCAACTCCTACAGGGCATTCCGTAATGCGGAAAGGGGACCCGAGAAAGATGGAACGACTGGGCCGGTCAGGTTCTTGGATGGTGAGCTGCTAGAGAGATTCCTGGATGTGGATGAGAAGACGCAGAAGGAGATCTGTGAAGGTCTTGGCCCCAGTGTTGAGCAAATGCGCAATATGGTGGAGGAGCTACGGCGGATGCACTAGATAAAGGTCGGATGTTTGACGTCAACTATTGTACGATTCAGCTCTTGAATGTTGGAGTTCTGAGAGACGCGAGTTTTGGCGTCGAGCGTTCCTCATAGAAAGCCGGTATGAAGTCCAGATAGGGTTTGTGAATAGCATCATATGAAGCGAACGAATGGAAATGCTTCAATTGTTATCAATTGACATCACCGTCTTGGCGTCCTTGGCGCCCTGACAGCTGTTCGGGCGCTGCGGTGACCGTGAGGTGATGCCCCACCACTCACAGGGCGAAAGAGATGACGGAAGAAACCGGAGAGTGGACGAACGGTCGGTTTCATCCAATCACAGCCGGTCCATTATGGTAGCTCCCTAGCTGCTGGGCGGACGCTGTGGTTGGTTAGTTGCCTCAGGCCACAAAAGCCGTAGAGCTATGGGCGGTCTTTCCATGCCGGGAAAGGTGGGAACCAAGCTCGGCCCAGAAAAACCTCAGTCCGTGATTTTGGCCTCGTCCGTCCTCGACCGCATTACGCAGCCGTCAATTCCGTCCCCGGAACACCGCCCCAACCGTCCTTCCGTCTCCGCGACCCCGAAGAGAAGAACCTCGCTCGTTCTCCCCGTTCCCTCGCGCCAACCCCCCTCCCTTTCTCTCCGCTCCGTCTTTTATACTTTAATCCGACGACCCGACCCGACAACAACCACAATGGCTCCCGTCTCGATCGCTGCCCGCGCCGCCATGCGCGCCGCTGCCGCCCCCGCCCGGGCTGTTCGCGCCCTCAGCACCTCGACCGCCCTCCAGGGTTCCTCGTCCTCCACCTTCGAGTCCCCCTTCAAGGGCGAGAGCAAGGCCTCCAAGATCCCCGACTTTGGCAAATACATGAGCAAGGGCTCCGGCAGCACCAACATGCTCTTCGGTTACTTCATGGTCGGCACCATGGGCGCCATCACCGCCGCCGGCGCCAAGTCCACCATCCAGGGTGAGTCTTGACTTTGATGATGGGATCCATGGCACCTATATTCGTTATCCGAGGTTGTGGTAGGAGGAAACAAGAGATGGGATATACCTTCGACAAGATGGGGTTCGGGCCAGTGGAATTCGACAAGGAGCTTGGTTATAGCTATGATGGGACGAAGCTATACTACTACGATTTGCGACTCATATTGATCATCGACATACAAACATACAACGACCATAACGACATTGGGATACGGGCGAACGGATATGGGCAGATGTTGGGGGCAATGATGTTGAAGCTTGGACGGGGAGGGAACCCGTCATGCCCAAACATTGCACGCAAGCACCACGAAGAAAGAACCAAAGACAGCTGACGAAGGTGTTTCCCTGATATACAGAGTTCCTCAAGAACATGTCGGCTTCCGCCGATGTCTTGGCCATGGCCAAGGTCGAGGTTGACCTCAACGCCATCCCCGAGGGCAAGAACGTAAGGATTCCCATACCACGAATACACCATGGCGAACGGACTGGGAGGTGCTGGGCTGGGCCCCCCGGGTCATAACTCTTGAGATTCGGTCAAAGTCTCGAGAGTTATGTCCTGGATGGGCTGGGCAGGTGGTTGACACAAGAACACCGAACTCGCTGTGTCCGATTCGGGTGCAAGAGTGTTGGGTTTCTTCTGTCAATCACTTGCTGGGCACTCCAATTCTCTCAGCCAACGAACAAACCAACAGGATGGAACGCTAACCCGGTCTTTTTCCCAACTTTATAGGTCATCATCAAGTGGCGTGGCAAGCCCGTCTTCATCCGTCACCGTACCGCCGCCGAGATCGATGAGGCCAACCAGGTCAACGTTTCCAACCTCCGTGACCCCCAGGCCGATGCCGACCGTGTCAAGAAGCCCGAGTGGCTTGTCATGCTTGGTACGTCATCGATTCCCACTCTTTCCGAACGAGACGAAGGATAGCAGCATATTTGGATTGCGAGAAACATCCTGTATACGCGAAGAACGTTGTGGGGAGGAGACTGACAATTCTCTTGTAGGCGTCTGCACCCATTTGGGTTGCGTTCCCATCGGCGAGGCCGGTGACTTCGGTGGCTGGTTCTGCCCTTGCCACGGTTCTCACTACGATATCTCTGGCCGTATCAGGAAAGGACCTGCTCCTCTGAACCTCGAGATCCCCAACTACGAGTTCCCTGAGGATGGCAAGCTTGTCATTGGTTAAGCGAACACGAGCGAGCAATAAAAGACAGTTTCGGATCGAACCAACAAACAAGAGACAAGAGACAATTATTTTTACCAAACCTTGACCTGAGGAGGGGAATCCGCTTCGATATTCCCACCTTATCCGCCTTGTTCCTCGCTCCTCCTTTTTGCTGACTGAGAGAAGAGACGATGACCAGGTGGAGAAAAATGTATTAGTACGAGGGTAATGCGACAAAGAGGATGGGAAAGCGTGTCATAGTCCATAAAACGGGATTGATTTCTGTTTTCCATGGGTTCCTTTTTTTCGCGGATTTCGTACGATTGACATTCCTATAGACGAAAGACAGACACAGACGCATATACACCAAATCGGCCTATAGGTGTCATGGCCAGCCATAGGGGCTCGAGTGGCGGAAAGCTCTTTATATACCCCAGATCCTCATTCCTCACTATACCTCGATCCCTATCTGCCCGAGAGCAGTGCTGAGCAAGGAGGCCAAGCGGCTACTGTATTCTGTTGTTTTCGTTCGCCTTGTTTTTGGCATATTCCCCATTTAGACCTTGTAGCAAATACCATGGTATAAGAAGGACGAACTGGAACGCAGCTATCGTGGACATAGGTGCTGACACGACGAGATTTATACAAGGTCATGATATGGCTAATGCTAACGCACTTCACCATAGGACACGGCATTGAGATCCATGCTGACTATTATGCGGGCGTGTGACAGATTATCGTCGGATTGTTAGCTATCCAGCTTGGCCAGAGTCGAAATTTGAGCAAAGATCAGCTTGAAGCTTTCCGAAGCTTGAGAGCCAAAGCTCCGACTTCCACGTATTTGTCAGATTAGAGGGTAGACTCGACCAGTAGAAACAGGCTTACGTAAGGCGCCCCAGCCACCAGATTCTGGCTACAGACCTTCCTAATAGTCTGGGCACCCCCAACTCGGGTTCTACAGAACTCTTCTAAATATATATATCAATTTTAACCCTCAATTATAATATCCACTTTATTATGCAATTTGACAATTAATAATCTAATTTACGATCTCCGCGCTACGAAAACTTCAATTATATTAGCTATAACCATTATTACTATTACTATTATAATTTATTACGTTATTAACTATATTCTAATTAATCGATAAGGAAATTATCGTTAAGTAAATCTATTTAAATTTTATAAATAAATTTAAGGAATAGAGCAACGAATTTATAACCTACGTTAAGGTCTTAAACTTTATTAATTATATATTAAGGGTATAATTAATTCCCTTTAAGCTTATAAAATTAATTATTATAAATTACGCTATTAAATCGTCCGCCCGCTATTATATCGAAAAAGTTAAAGAAGCCTTCAACGATTTTGAAAATAATACTTTTATTACGCTAATCCCTCCTTATAACGCTAATAATATTCCTATAAGCGTAAAACTTATTAAAAAATCTTTAAAAGAATAAATTAATAACATTATTACTAAATTTATTAATTTTATTATCGCGGGGTTATAAGAATATAATTATAATATTAATATATTTAATTACTAGTTTAAAAAATACGAAACCTTTTCGAAATATTATATTATATTTACTAAATAAATACGTAAAACCGTTTATTAAAATTATAAATTTAATTACTTTCGGAATAACGAAAATTTCCCCTAATAATATTTTACTTTTATTAAAGGGCTATAATACTATTTTAAATAAACCCTTATCGATACCCGTAAGGCCTACTACGATTATATTAATAAACCCCTTATAATAGAACCTAAAATAGGAATAATTAAATAAATCGATAGTTAGGAAATTATAATAATTAAAATTTAATTCTACATAATCCCTAAATCCCTATTAATTACCGCTTAATTCTACAATTTTATTAAATATTTACGCCCTATTCAATTAGGTTAGGCCTTTAACGCTTTATATTAATATTATTTATAAATCGTTAATAATATTCTTAATTTCTATATTTTATCCGGGGATTTCCGTATTAAGGGCTTTAATAATAAAGTACCCGTAATTATATAAATTAAATCTAATTATAAAAATATTCGCAGGGTGTCCTTTAAAATTAGAAGCGATACTTTTAATAAATTAAAAGATACTAATATTAAGGTAGAAGACGTTTAATTTAATAAATTTTAATATAATTAGCGTAAAAAGAAATACGTAATGCAAATTAAAGATTTTAAATAAAATAGAAACTTATTATCGTTATTTCGTTATAAAATTTACGAAGAGGGTACGTATATTATTAAATATTATTAATATTTCTTTTTTAATAAGGCTTTAAACCTTCGTTAGAAATCTAACTTTAAAGTATAAATTCGGATAATTAAAAACCTTAATAACGATTTAAAATTTAAAAGGGAGGTCGAAATTTAGAGAAAGGAAATAATTAAATAATTAATAAATCCTATCTTTAATATTAGTAATTAGTCTTAGAATAATTGATTTTCTAATAAGAATATTATTATAAATATTATTCTTATCCCTATTTAAATTTATAAAACTATTATAATATAAGTAATATTTTAAACGGGAGAAGGAAATTTTAATATTTACCCGCTTAAAAATTGCATTCTTCTTAATTTTAATAATTTTTTATACGTATTTAACGAAATTACGCGTTTCTTTAATTTCCGTTACGTACCCTATAATAATAATTTATAAATTAAAAATTTATATATTATAATTTAAAATTATAAGGAGGTTAATTTCATTATTAATAGAGAAAACGGGCCTAGGAAATTACGTTTCTACGATATAGCCTTTTACCCTAATTTTATAATTAATTTTATTTCCCTATATTTATTATATAAATAAGGTTTTTTTTAGGATTATAAATTACTTAATAATTATTTTCGTAATATAAATTAATTATTCTTTTATTATTTTAAAATTCATTACTACTAAATTCTATTTAAAAAGCTTCTCTATTTACTTATTCGGACGAATTTTTATACCCGTAAGAATATAATCAATTCCTATATAAGTTATAGGTATTATTATAAAGACCCTTTTATTTAATATTTTAAATTAGAGTACTTTAATCCCTAAGTACTATCCTACTTTTATAACGTATTAGGAATTAAAATTTTATTTAAAAATAAGAAGGAGGAAGACGAAGAAAACCCTAAAATTAAATAATATAATACCTATATTTAAATAAAGATTAAATAGTAAATTAAGCGAAAATTTAAAGATAGAAGGTATAAGGTTAAAAAACGTTTCGTTATAAATTTTTTCAATTATAAGGAAAGTTACCGAAATTATATTAATACTATATTTATTATTTATAGATTTATTAGGTATATTTAGGAATATTTCCTCTACGACCGATTTACTATTATAATTGCAATTTATTTAAACGACCTCTTTATTCTCTTTAAAATACGATTTAACGTTATAATACGAATATTAGAATATAATAACGAAATTATAAAATTACAATTACTTTTAAATTTATTAACGTAATATAATATAATTATAAAATTTTTTGCCCCGTATATTTAAATATAGAACGGAAATATAGAATATTCGGGAGGTATAATTAAGGATAAAGCGCGCGCTATAAATTTAGGTATTCGTTTTCTTAAGGATTTTTGGCCGGAAATCGTTTCTATAGTAATATATTTTAATAATCGGTCCCTTAAATACCTTTATAATTGGAAATCTCCTTATAAAAAATTCTATATAATTATTACTAAGAAAATTAATAATAATAACGACGAAATTACCCCTTATAAATTTAATATTTCTTACCTTCGAATTTATAATTATAAAATATTCGTAATAATTATTACCGTTAAAAATAAATAAAATAGGCTTTAAAAAATAAACCCTAAGGCGTAGATTAAATATTTAATCGGTTATACTTCTATAACTATTTACCGAATTTAAAACCCTATTACTAATAAAGTTATTAATATTTATAATATTATTTTTAATAAATATACCCTCTTTATTAATAAAGTAGAGAAGGAAGCCGAATTTTTAAAATTTATTTTAAAAGAGTTTACCGCTTTATTAAAGAAATATACCGTTAGAAAATAATTATTAAATAATTAATTTCCCTTCGATTTTATAATTAATTATACCGATATAGAAGATACGAATACTTATAACCTTCTAAATTTTCTCTCTTTTAACCTGGTTTAAAAAGGGGAGGTAATAATTATTAAGGAGGTATAAGCCGAAGAAATAATTATTAGGGAGGTGGAGATTAACGTACCGCTTTTAAACCCCTTTAATAAAGTTATAGACCTAAAGGAGGACCGAATAGCTATTAATTACTTCGTTAATTACAATTATTTAATATTATTAAATATATTATTATTAATTTCTTTTCTTATAGGGGTATTTGCTATAAATTATATTAAATACACTAAAAAAGAATTATTAAAAGGTTTTAAGCCTTAAAAGGTAATATTCAATACCGGACGTCTTTATTAATTTATAATTATAATATATAGGAAGAAGGTTATTAAAATAAAATTATAGCGTTCTATACATAAAGAAAAGGTAATTATTAAAAATATAATCGAATCCCTAATTATTATTAATAAATTTTAAAGCCTTTACCGTTATTAATTACCGTTAATACCTTGCAATTATAAAGACTTTAATAAATATCCTTTAAGCGATTTCTTTAAATAAGCCGAACGAATTTACTTCGAGAATTATAAATAAATAAAAATTTAAATAAAAGTAAATTACAACGAATTTAAAATTAAAAGTAAATAAATCTTCGATTTTATATAAATATATATTTATAAATACTTTAAAAATAATTACCTTAATAAGGTTAAAATTCGTTTAATTATATATAGAAATTAATAAATAAGGATTATAAAATAAGAAATTTATACTTTTACCCTAGTAGGAAAATCCTTCCGCACTCTTATAATTATAATTTTATATTTTAATTTTAAATTTATTTAATAGGACGTAATTAACGCCTTCGTAAACGTAATAATAAATAAAGAAATTTATATACGTATACCGTTAAATTATTATATTTAAGGGAAGGTATTTAAAATCCTTAAAGTATTATATAATCTTTATCGTTCCCTACTATTATAATAACGAGAATTTATAAGGATATTTAAAGCCCTAGGGTTTTATATAATCCTTAAAGATCTTTATATTCTAATTAACGACGGTATTTTAATCTTCTATTATATTAATAATATTATTTTCTATTATTACCCTATTAAGGAGGAAATTGCCCGGTAATATATAAAGATTCTATAATCCTAATATAATTTAATTAAAAGAGAGGAGCTATAGTAGTTCTTAGGTATTGAGGTAATCCGCGATCGTAAGGCCCGTAAAATCTAATTATCCTAGCGGTTATACTTTTAAAAGATTTATAGGCTCGCCGACGATAAGTATATTACTTAAATCCTAATAAATAATATCGAATTAATACCCTATAATTATAAGGCTATTAATTAATTTATTTATTAATACTAAATTAAAATCGGGTTTATATTTTACGCCGCCGTTATTATTAAATTAAATATTGCCTTTATAATTAATCGATTTACTAAATATAATTACAACCTAAGATTAAAATATTATAAAGCTATAAATAAAGTACTATATTATTTCTTTATTACTATAGATTTAACCTTATATTATAAAAGAGATACTAAATTTTAATTTACTTCCAACGCCTCCTTTACCGATAATTCTATCGACCGTAAAAGTTCTTAAGGTTTTATAATAAAATTATATAGTAGATTCATTTATTAGGGAGCTTTTAAATAATTAATAATAATTACCTTTATAATTAAAATAGAATTCGTAACCCTTTTTAACGTTATTAAAAAAGTATTATATATTATAAGGCTATTTAAAAATCTTATACTAAAACTCTCTAACCCTATCCTAATTCTCGAATATAATAATATTTAAACACTTAGAATCCTAAATATAAAAATATTAAAATTAGTAATTAAATTCCGTTATATCGATATTTACTAATATTAATTAAAGTAGGAAATATAATTAAGGATAATTAAAGTATAATATTTCGAAATTTCAAAAATACCCGTAAACGGTATAATTAAAATATTAACCGTAAAAAAATACTAGGAATTTAAGAAATTAATAGGGATAGATTTTATACGAAATAAAGAAGGTTATTAGCGGGTAAAATATTTAAGGATTAAAGAAATAGATAAGGAGGAGTAATTAGTTTTATATAAATAGTTTTAAATTTGTCCATTTCAGGAAATAGACTACATTTGGGGAGGTATATTAAATTAGAGGGTAGATTCGATTAATAGAAATAGGCTTACGTAAGGCGCCCTAGCCACTAAATTTTGGTTGTAGACCTTCCTAATAGTTTGGGCACCCCCAACTCGGGTTCCACAGAACTCTTTTGAATATACACATCAATTTTAACCCTCAATTACGATATCCACTTTATTGTGCAATCTGATAGTATTTGCGGATGGTCTAATACCCTGCCCGTGCTTTTCTTGGGTCACAGAATCAGGAGTCGCCCGCGAACCGTTAGCTTTCACCCTGGTTGTTTTGTCAACGTCTGAGGAATTCTCCGAACATCATCATGTCCAAAGTCCTTGCTAACAGCTTACCCCAAATCTCCAACGATATACTGTTAGCAAACTACCATCGAGCCCCTGGCACAACCGCTCGGCTCGGTGGGTTTCGGTTCCATCGCAGGGGTGTCAGTGTTCGGTTACCCCCATGCCATGCCACCCCTTGTTCTTAGCCTCCTTCTTCCCCACAAACAAAACAACCTCAATGATTGCTCCAACTTCCCCTTCCCGGGCGCGTGTTGACGCGGCCTTTCACCTTTTCTCGCCAGAGAACACCAGATGCTGAAACTCCGTCACCCTTCACCCTTGCGGCTCAAAGGGGGCTCTTGCTACCTATGGACATGGGTTGTGTAACGAAGCGAAGTTCCATCGTTCGTCTGATTTGACTACCCAGACGACAAGACTTCAAGACACCAAGGCCATCAAGGTGCTCACTGCGGCCTACAACTCGTGGCCAACTTGCCAACCGCGGAGCTCGATTTTGAAACACGACAAAGAGGCATCATGGCGACAAGGTTATTGACAGTTGGACAGGACGGACTGTTACTCATTGCCGATATCGAAGGCATGCCGAGGTCATTTTCGAAGTGAGAAGTGAGGAGGGGTGAGCAAGGTCGGCAAGGTCAACGAGGTGAACGTCACAGTCAATCAAGCGCTTATGGAGTCTCTTCTTATGAACGGATCGTCAAGTCGAATGTTGACCTTTCTACTTGGCAAGCTTTGGTTGAGCTACATTCGACAGTCCTTTGCTACGATGATGTGCGGATCGTGCCGCCGCCGAACCAAAGTTGAAGTGTCGACTTCAAGAAGAAAAAGGCCCTGGACTTACACAAGTATGCCCATCATAGCTAGAAGCACGAGGTCAAACTAGCCGTTCCTAGCCTGGCAAGCGTGCACTTTCTCAGAATGCCATGGCATATCGGTCAGATCATTGATCCTTGAGGATCTATCAAGTGAGCAGATCTGAACAATTTCCAACCATGTTAAGCTTAGTCACTTATTCACTTACACCGGCTTGACGGGAAACAATCCCGTGGCCAAGCGGCCGTTTCTCCTATTTACTTCTCCATCCTCCCGAAATCGTGCTGTTTCTCGGTTTGCCCAGCAATGGATTTCTCCATCTTCATCTCATGAACGGGTTACATTCTCGTATTTCCCCTTATCTCGACGACGACATGTCGTTGTTGAACAAGGGGCCCAGGCAAAAGCCGCCCAGTACTACGGTACAAGGGTTGAGGAAGTCTACCTATACACACCCTTCCCTCGCTTATACCTCAGATTTCTAAGCTCGGCTTGGCTTGCTACACGGAACAAAACATCGAGGCCTTTCCGCGCTCCGGTCAGGCCTATCCTCCCTGTTGAACATCGTTGACGTCCTATGAAACAATTTCTTCTTTGGTTCTCTCGCTCCGGCTTCGAGCGGAGCCGACGCCCTGGCTTCATGGGCTTCCATGGCAGCGGTTCAGGATGAGGGTCCTATTCAATGCTACGATGCAATGAGGAAAAGGATCCGCCCGAAGAGTCGGTATGTGCAGGGCTTGTGTTGGTGGCAGAAGGAGATCATGGAACACATGGTGGATTCTTCTCGGCCATGGGGGATGACCTTAGAATCATGGTATATAAGTCGTGATCGCCCTTCCATCGATCAGAGATTCAGAAGAAACATTCTCGCTAACCACCACTTCGTTCTTTCAAGCTTTGTCTTACTCGCCCTTCTTTCGTTCCATAAGCTGGTTCTGTGAACTTTGCTTTCGCTTCTCAACACTCTTTTTTTTTTCAACAGGCTCATCCTTTGACAGGTCGGCCCATTCATCATCTGCATATACAACAAACTAGAACACCTGTTTTCATACAAACAAGCATATCACAGAACTCAGCATCCCCCAAAAAGACGACAAGATGAAGTACAACGCTACCCTCCTTGCCCTGGCCGTCGCCACCGTCGCTTCCGCCCGCGAGCTTCCCTACCAGAGCTCTTCCAAGCGCGAGGTCCCCCAAGAGCACTCCCACGAGGAGATCCTGCGCGTCACCAACGCCAACCTCAAGCTCAACAACCCTCTCAACATCCAGGACGCCGTCTTCTCCCTTCTTGGTGACGCCGCTGCCCAACAAGGTGCCGGCCAGGTCACCAACCTGGACTGCTTTCAGCAAATCGTCGCCGACCAGGCCTTTACCAACGCCAAGGCTGCCGGTGACCTCGACGGCCAGGTCAAGGCCGTTCTCTTCCGCGCCATCGAGCGTAACACCGGCAAGGTCGGTCTTGCTAGCGTTATCTGCAACGAGACCGCCACGAACCCCGAGATTGCCGCTATCACTCAACATCAGGATCCCGCCAGTGAGGAGGGCAAGGCCGGCAATGCCGATATCGAGTTGGCGGTTGCCAAGGTGTTGAAGGGACTTGGTGCTGATCCTTTGTTGGCGCTGGAGAGTGCTACCTTCCCTCCTGGTGATGTGAGTCCTCCTTACGGTATATGCCTGGTCAGAAGAGCGGTTCGCTGACGGGAATGGTGATACAGCTTAACGATGCCACTGGCGCCGGCAACACCTGCGATGATGAGAACGATACTAAGGGGTGCATCTTTACGTTGAACCTCCTTACTCCGGCAGTTACCGAGGAGGAGATCCTGGCTGCTGTTGGTGGTGATGATGGCACTGCTGGTGAGTGACAGTCGAAAAATGAGTTGATAGATTTTGTTCCGATTACTAACTCGTGTGTAAAGAGGATGAAGTTTGCGAGGATGATGGTACCGGCCAGGATGATACCATTGACGATGGTGCCGATGATGACCTTGATGATGAGGACGAAGTTTGCGAAGATGACGGTACCGGTGATGACAACACTGGTGGCGACAACAACAATGGCGGCGATAACAACAACGGTGGTGACAACAACAATGGCGGCGATAACAACAACGGTGGTGACAACAACAACGGCGGCGACAACAACAACGGAGGTGACAACAACAACGGAGGTGACAACAACAATGGAGGTGACAACAACACCGGCGGCACCGTCAACGTCCAATCCTTCACCGGCACCCTCGGCGGTCCTGCCCCGGCTGTCCTCTTCACCGCCGGCGCCCAGCGTCCCTTCTCCGTCAACGGTAACACCTTCCTCCAGTCCTCCGCCGCCCTCTCACGCTCGTGCGACATCCAAAACAACGCCTGCTTCAACGCCGCCAACTCGGGCCAGCTCACCGGCGGCACCGCCCAGTGCGCACAGCAGACCAACGAGTGCAAGGCGGCCGCCGCCCAGACGACCGTCAAGTTCCGCCGCGAGACCCTCAAGCTCGGCCGCCGTCAGCAGAACGGTGGTGGTCTTGACTTTGGCACCTGCGGCACCCCCAAGATCCAGTTCGCTGCTGGTCTGGACGGTCGCAAGGAGGCAAGCTTCCAGGCTGTTAACAACGCGGATTTCAACCATGGCAGTGCCCTTAACATCAAGATCATCAGCGACTTTGTCTGCCAGCGTCTCCAGGATGCTTGCAAGGCCAGCGCCGAGACTGTGGCTACTTGCAAGCAGGCTAGCGCCGCTGCGAGCAGTGTGAAGGGACAGCAGGCTGCTTTCCTTTTCAACGCTGCTCTTGGTGTTTAAACCAGTCACTCGCTCACTTGATGGGGGGGTGTATTAGTCTACCTCTAGCTGATCTTCATCGGGGAGGTGGTTTGTTAAGAAGTGTTTGGTGGTTTGTTGGCAATTCTATAAGTGTATAAAATTATTTCTGAAATGAAACCTGAGTTGGGCATATCAACAAGCGTCCGAATGACAAATGAAATGCAGCTGGTGAAGATGATATCCGAATGTTCAGTCCACTTACACGCACCTTCTACTGCCACTTCAAGCCCGCGGGTCCTGCCATCCCGTCCCAAGCCTCCCGTCCCGTCCCCTCCACCACCTAGCTACGGGTACATAAGGCACCCTCCCTAGCCCCTCTAGCACAACAGGTCCTGCTATAGTCGTATGGCGCAGTGGTCAAGGAACCGGGCCGTTGATGAACCACGGGTCACCGGGTTCGTAGAGTTACAGCTAGGGCGTCACCGGTTGAGTAGTGGCGCTACTTAGGCAATTTAAGCTTTTACCATTTTTATCGCGGCCGCATTTGAACGAAAAATACATAGTGTAAGGATGATTGTCGAGTTTCGAGCTTTTTTTTCTTTTTTTCTTATTGTTTTAAAAGTAAGGCCGGTGTGCAAAATATTCCCCTCGCGGTGGGTGAGGAGGTCCTGCTTCTTAAAGATCTTGGATACATCTGATATTGAAGACGACAGATACACTTTCAACACCACATTGCGTACGTCATACAAAATACGAGATCCTCATTCTAGATTTGGAGAACGTATCCTACCCAACTATGCCCCCTATCTCCCTAAAATCCAAAACAGCAATATCATAATCCGGATTCTTCCTAATCTTCACCCTCAACACCATCCCCTCCCCGACATCAAACTCCCACTCCCTCTTTTTCCTTGTCCTTTTCCCCTTTTTACCCTCTGTACCACCACCAGCATTTATTCCTCCTGCTCCTGCTCCAGATCCGCCCATAACAACCCCCCTCTCCCCCATCACCTTAACCAGTTCCCTCTCACTCTTCACCCACATAACTCCTCCTGTGCCCTCATTCCTCAGCACACCAACCTCAACCCATTGCTCATCATCACCCCTCGTAGTCGATCTCACGACCCAAAAAACCAACAGAAATCCTAACCCGACCGGGTCCATCCCATGCCGGAAAGCCAGTGCCCTGGGAACGCCCGCTTTGTGCAAGCTGAAACATGGTTGTTGCGAAAAGTCGGCGCGGTCGGTGACTTCGGACCACCTGTCCAAATACCAGCACCCGGAGCCGTCGGCGGCTAAGCGGGGGATGGTGTGGGAGAGTGTCCAGGGGAGGTTTGCGTTGCTGGTGGTTGTTGAGGGAGGGATGGGTAGGGAAGTGGGGGAGAAGTAGGATGGTGAGGAGGAAGGGTAGAGGTTGGGTGTTGAGGCTAGGGAGATGGGAAAGGGCTGAATGGCTGTAGTGGGAAGGGGTGGTGACGAGGTAGTGTCAGATGAAGGAAGTAGGGAAGGCGGGATGCGGACTAGACACCGAGCCCACTTTGGTACGGGAGGCCGGAGGAGGATTTCGGTGCCTGTTAGGGAGAGATGGAGGGTGAGGTAGTTATTGTTATCACACTCGAATCCGTGTTCCATTGGCTCTGCAGATGTGAAGAAACGCTGGATATCCGATGGAGGCACCAAAAACCGCGAAGGAAAATGAACGCGCTTGAAGTGGCCAGCTGAGTCGGTGCAAAAGGTGATGCCGACTGTGTATCGTTCCCCTTTGGTGGTAGAATTGGGTGAAAGGACTGTGCAGCCGAATAGAGGAACGAGCATGATGTCTTTAACTTTGTGTTTTAGAAAAGAGTAGTTGAAGGAGCGATATCGGCTGTCATGAAGGTAGGCGGATTCAAACTCGTCGATGCGGCGGGGAAAGTATATCAGATCAGCAGCGGTAGTACCCTCCTCTGCGATCTCGAATGGGTCTTCTTCAGTGGATGGGTTGTTGACGTGAACCATGGAGCCCTCAAGAGAGCCGAACACGTTCCAGTAGGATCTGTAGACCATGTGGTCGTCGGTGTGGCGGGCGTTGAAATCTGATACCGGGACACGCATTCTCAGGAGAGAGGAGCCGATGATCTCGTGGTAGAAGTTGCTGTTGTTGTTGGGTTCGTGACTTTTTCTATCACTGTTATTGTAGTTGTCACCACCCATAACTCCATCGGCAGCAATCCACGTAATCCCCCCACAACTCTCAAACATGCTCGGCGAGTGGGCCAAAACCCCCTCGATAACCGCATACGAGTCTGAGCTCGCCCAGGCCAGTATACTGGGATCGTAACACTGCCTCATGATCTCCAGCTGAAGCCTCTTGAAGGCCTTCTGTCCTTCCCCGTACAGCAGCGGCATGTGGACGTCGAACAGCCCCATCAAGCAGTACGCCTCGTCCTCGATCCTGGTCGTCCGTCTTGTGGCTGCCCAGGACATCCGCTGCGCGACACTGAAGTCGTCTAGCTTTCTCTCCATTCGTAATAGCCCGGCGTCTATGCCCGTAATGGCGGCAATGTCATCGCTAAGTGACTCGCGCGTCCCTATCTCACGCCACAGGCGATCGCAGAAGACCACGTCTGATGGAGCTATGAGTTCTTGGAGTGTCCAGCCGCGAGTGAACCACTTGCTTCCGTAAAGCAGCTCCTCCATCTCATCTGCTATGGACATCGCATCACGGTTGTCGCCGCTGTCTGACATAGGGTGGTCCAGATACGTAGGCGATCGGTGTTGCGGTAGCCTTTCTAGGAGACTTATGTCGCTGAGATAGGCATAGCAGACCTCGGCATCGTGGTACCACTTGAACATGGAATTAATGGCTTCGGATAGCTCTGCGCTGGAGGACTTGTCAATGCAGCAAGTGTCTATCCAGACGTAGCGGTAGCCTTCAGTGCGAGCTTTGGCGCAACAGCCCAGGATCTTGGAGTAGCCCTTCTTCGAAGTGAGAGGATTGGTCTTGGCCACCCCATGGCTCCCGAAGTCAAAATGATTATTCGTTCCTGTATTGGTTCTTGACGATGATGTCGTGTTATAGCCGCTGTCAACGAATGGTGATACTGTCCCTGGTCCTGGCGCCCTTGCTAGGTCTTGCATGTCCTGGAAGGACACTTCCTCCGCGCCCCAGGTATGGGAGAGAATAGCGTACGCACATCTCGGGCCATTATCAAACAGCTCAACTTGCAGTGTCTCAACGTTTAAGAGGCGCATGGCTTTGACCACTGATATGATGTGTTACCCTTATCCAGGCACAATGTCTGTTGAGTGTGGTTTCACAGAGAATGACAGGGAGCGAATGAGCAGCATAAATACCGGCGAGACGTGTAACACAATGCTATCGAAGGTTTGGTCTCATGCTATCCACATCTAGAGAAACAAAGATCCGGGGAAAGGGGTATGAAGAATGGGGGAAAGGGGTATGAAGAATGGGGGAAAGGGGTATGAAGAATGGGAAAATTACCAAACAGAGGTAGCCAACTGGGTAAGATGATGGCCAGGGGATGAAAGAAGAAGATGTGACGCGGAGCACCTACAGCTCATCTAGCTGACAGATTCAGTGGGTTCATGGAGCGAAGGATTCAGAGGTAGCCAAGGACCAATCAGATGCCTCGTTACTTGCCTACCGGTACTTGTATGCCATCGTCTATAGCGCTGTTGATAGTAGTGTTGCTGTGCCAGCGATTGGAGCCATGTTTACATGCCTCGTCAGGGGTCAATGGCACAGCTTATGTATTGCGATACCGAGTGGGCGACACGGAATTTCAGACTTAATCACCCACCCTCACTGTATATGTGGACTTCGAAGCCAGAATAGAGCCTTAGGAGTCTCAGAAGATCGAGGGTTTACCTGCGTTATTAGGTCCAAAGCGGAAATGTCGCAAAGATGAAGTTTCGCCTGTCTGGAATTTGAATGCCTGAGACTAGATGCGATGATCAGTCTGAATCCAAAAGATCCCTTCTCGCCTTGTCATTCCGCTGTATCCGCTGATTTATGTCCAAATACTGGACAACTGCGACCACTATCTTACCGCCTTCGATCAGAACATCTCCCACAGAGGAGGTGGTATCAGCATCTGCCTTGTAGGTGCAGCCCGCCTTTTAGGACCGCTGCCGACCTGCTTCAGACCGATATACACCACCTTCCTCGCTGGGTTGGCAACCATGACCGACTTGGAGTCCAGTCCATAGTAGTCAGAGATCGAATGCGTGAGCCAACGTCTAGTAAGTCTTTGGTCAGTACACCATTCCCCAGCAACCGAAAGTCAGGCAACAGATCAACATACTTGAAGGAGGCCCCGTTTTCGTTGTCGCCAAGAGTATCAAGCACCATCCTCGAGTCGGGCAACAGTTGAATACCATTCAAGTTCTGTGCGCCCTTCTCTGATGATGTGTTCTTGACCGATTGCTTGCTACCAGCAGCAGTAGCAGCAGCGGCAGCCGTCTTACGGCCAGTAAAGAGGATTTCCTCCTCGTCCGACCCAATCTCATCACTCTGGTTTCCACTTTCCCGAGATTTATGCTGCGGTTGCTGCTGCTGGTCCCTCTTAGCCGCCCCACGTTGCTGCTGAACAACAAACTCCCTCACTGGTTCCTCTAGCACACGAAGCCAGGCCTTGACAGCAGGCGTCTTCTTAGCCGTTGCGCGCAAGTCCTTGGGAACCTTTCCGACATCTGCGCGCGTCTTGGCAACAGACGAAGAAACGACCAAGGAAATAGCAGTGGTCGCGCCGCCTGGCTGGTGGCTGGTGGCCGTAACGGTCTTCTTGCGATGCACAGCCCAGGCGGCCTTGCGCTCCTCGACGCGCTCACGAAGGCCCTTATCCCAGTATTGCGCGAGGTGGTAGGGGATGTTATCGTGGAGGGGATATGTCGGTCCGATTGCCCAATCCGAAGGCTGGGGCGGTTGTACGTTGGGAACACCGACTAGACGGTCTGTGAGGGAGAAGAACATGATTAGCTTCTCCTCATATTTTAAGAGCGCAGGCACATAGTGACAAAATGCGCAATCAAGGACGCCTGCAGTCCTGCCACCCAGCCCATCGAATGGATAAGGGGAGGAAGCATTTACCATTCTCCCAACGCCGCCGTTGCCTGCTACCCTCCTTGCCTTTCAGCAAAGCCTCGCGCCTCTTCATGCTGTCCCGGCGCGAAGGAGGTCGGCGCGGCGGGGTGACGTTTGCGGCATACACATCGTCACCATCGTCGAACACCACATTGCGCAACTTCATGGCGGGATCGGTCGGGCCTCCAGCTGCCGCAGCCGGTTCCCCGTGGACGGGGCCGTCCAAGGGGATCGCGAGCGGGTGGCCGGCACCGCGCGCATTGTTGGCGATCCTCAAGGACTCGAGGGCAGCGACGGTCCATGCTTCGATATCGACGGCGGCGGTCGAGACATTCGAGATGGTCGACTGGTTGACAGGAACCGGAACCGGCTGAGGCGCAATGATGTCCGGTTCTTGATGAACAGGTTGCGGATGTTGCGACGGCTCGTCATAATCGTAATCATCGTCGCTGTCGTGGTGGCCAACGGGCCCGGCGAGCTTGGTAATGGCCATGATCGGGATCGGGATCGAAGTTGGCAGTCAGACAGAAAAGGTCTCTACCACAGTACGCAATGTACGGCTGGTCGCACCGGTGCTCTAGAAATAGTAAAAATATTTTTGAGCCCGTCAAGGTTCCCGATGTGGCGTTCTCCTATCGCCTCGCACCGCGTAAAGTGAATGGTTGACCTTCACCTATCGGACCTTGAAGATTGGCAGGACTGGAGCTTGCGGGGGGTGGGGGTCACCGGTTAACAATGAAAAGTGGGGATTGTGTGTATTGTAATAGCCCGTACTTGTAACAAAGACTAATGATTAATACAACCAAGAGGATGAACCAACCAGGCTGGTTTAAATAATTGAGTTGGATGTTGAAGAGATGAAAAGGTCGAATCCCTGATGTCTGGCCTCAATATCAACATTTGGGTAATGTGGTCGGTGACAGCCACGATTATCGAGGGCCAGAGAGAAGAAGGTAAGACTGGTAAATAGTGGTGTAAGTGGAAGGTGGCCCAGTAATCCGGTGGACAAGTATGAAAAGAAAAAGGAAAGAGTTGGAGGAGAAGGCGTCAAGATATCTGGCCTTTCACTCGCATCACTTTCAAGGAGAGGAAATGGCATTGTAAGTCATCGCCGCGATGATTTCCTGTGTGACACGTTCCGATGATTCATACGGTGGCTATCCGGACAAGGGCTCCTCTAGCATCTTGCTGCCCTGAATAGACGACAAAACAATTAATTGGATCAAACGCTAAACTGATTACCCATATGATAACTCCTCAAATTCGTCGACAACTAGTGCCATCATGTAAACGGCCATACTTTATAAGGAAATAGAGAATACGTCCCCGGCATTAGACCGATTCCGATGCATCATTCTCCGACCAAATCATAACTGGGCTCCATCCTACCTCGAGCCCGAGTTGCCGATCCCGCCTGACTTGAGCAACGGCGTAGTCTCAGCAGCAGCCTCGCTATCTTGCCTGTCCATAATAGCCTGCAACTGCTCCTGGTTATTCGCATAGTGCTCAGGATGTCCGGAAAACCGACCCGGCGTTTCGTCATCGAAGCCATTAGGATACAAATGCGAAGGCGCCTGGCTGCTATGGAGCGGCGTCTTAGACAGCTCCTTGCGCGCCTGGATCTCGTAGTAGATGGCCATGTAAAGCAGCAAGCCTTGCATGGTCGCGGTCAAGACGAAGATGCCCCATGAGCTCCATCCTGCCCATCCTAGCCGTGCAAACAGGCTGCCTGCAAAGACGAACCCGCCGGGAGTTTGGATGCACATCATTGGAATGCTCAGGCTGCCGACGTGCTTGAGATGGTAAGTGGTCCAGATCTGAGGAATGTACTGGACGGCGGCTAATAGGGCGGCCATGACGCCGAGCACGTTGGCCCAGATGGCGAGCTTATCGTGGGCAATGGTGCTCAGGATGCCCGTGACGACGATAACTCCCAGACCGTGCAGCAAGGTAAGAGATGCCACCAGTAGAGCCGTCTGCCACCTAGGCTGTTCTTCGACGAGCGCCTCATTGTCGGGATCCTCCACGGGGTTGTATCGGAAGAAGACCAAGAAGAGAACAAAGCTGGAGGGTAAATGTTAGCAAGGTCCATCGCAACGTCGTTAAAGAGCCACTTACATGAAAGTGAAGCATATCCACTGAACTCCCAGTTGGGCGATACCAAGTAGACCAGCTACGCAATGGAAGGTCTCAACTTCCTTGCAGCAAGCAATATCCTGGCGAGATTTAGGCAGCAGCAGGATGTTTGCAAACGCAGACGTTGCCGATGTTGTCCCTAGCAAAACAAAGTATGGCGATATCCCTTCCGACGTCCCTCTCGAGATGATACGGGCATGTTGTGGAAGGTAGCTGATGAGCATGCCAATGACAATGACACTATAGAGGTCAGTCTTTCATCGCTTTCTGCGAATGCTTCCACGTCTATGTGACTTACATGGACACTATTAAGTTGACCACGCTTATTTCACGGAGGTCCTGGCAGACGTCCCCCTGCAGGAAGGACTCCATGGTCGGCGCTCGTTGTTTCGATGAATGGGTTTATCCGGATTTCTGTCAATAATTCTTTGAAACTGAGTCAAACACAGGCGATCCAGTCGCAAAGAGCCGTCCCAAGTCGTCGAGGTAAGACGGTATCAATAATGGTATCGGATCCGAGAGTGGAACTGCGGAGACGGTATCGTTGGGTTTAAGTCGTCGTGATCTCGACTATCTGGCGTAGTCGCAGCGCAGAAATTTCGTTAGTGTCGGGAGCTATTCCCGCTCCAAAATGGAGGCTGCGATGATTCTTTATGTCGTCCAAAGTCAAATGATAGAAGTCGGTGTGGTGTTCGGGAGGAAGATGGACAACGCGCCCGCGATCGTCATCCCGTCAGGCGGAAGCAGCTCCCCCATGCATGCCAAGCCTGAGGTGGTCAAAGTCTCAAAGAGGTCCTCACTGTAGCGACGTTGAAACCGGGGTAAGCTTCAGTTGCCTGCCGCGGCCTGTGCGCTAGTGCCGCAGAATAATGGGTCACCCGGTCAACTAACGGATCTGTTATGGAAGTAGGTGAATAGAAGTACCTTTACGCCATATTTTGGCCCACCATTCCCGAACTCAAACACCTTGACAGTCTTGGCGTGAGGGGGTGTGTGCACACCGCACACAACTACACAACCTCGTAAAAATCGTAAATCTTATTCGTTTTCAACCGTTTCTATACAGAATCGAAGCCTAATAACCACATTTTCATTACAAAAAGTAAATAAATAATATCACTATTATTATTAAATATCTTTATTATTTTTTTTATTATAATACTATTTAAATCTATCTTTAGAACCCAATTTAAAAAGCGTATTCGTCGCGGTAGTACTACTTCGGTCTATTTTAATAAAGATTAGGTTAATCCTAGAACCCCGTTAATTTTATAACGTATTTCTACCCGCTTTAAAAAGAAGAATCGTATTCTAATTAAAGTAGAGGAGGTTATTGTTAATTTATTTAAAATTAAGAATAAAGTTGCTCTTAAGAAGAGAGCTGCGTCTAAGAAGAAAACCGCGCCTAAGAAGAAAACCACGCCCAAAAAGCCTATTACTATTAAAAAAGGGAAAGAGAAGGCTTAGGACCCTACTTTAGAATTAAAAGTCGAAACCGATAGCGATTTATTACCTTCCTCCCCCCTTAAGGTAGTTAACGAATTTATCGAGGTTTTTAACGGTATTAATAATATTTCCGATTTCGACGACGAAGACGAATAGGATTAAAAGCTCTTTATCCGTTTAATATTTATTAAGAATACTTTTAATATTTCGTTCGTTTATTTTAGTAATAAAGACGTCGATTTAATTTTGTTAATTAAATAGATTATAACCCTTCCTTCGATTATAAATCGGCGTTGTAAGGCTGTAATCTTTACTACGCTTACTTACCTGCTAATTATATAAGTAGAGTTTATAATTATTAGGTCCTATTTTATTAATTCCTGTAATAAACCTCTTACTATTTTAGATTGCAATATATATAAAGAGGTAGAGGTCGAATAAGAGAGGGGGAAGCTCTATTTATAATATTTTAGTATTAATTTATTCGGCGAGATTTTATTAATATAGAAAAGGTATATATAGGAAGTTATTAATAATAATATAGCCGTTAATACGAAATTTCAAATCGTATTATATAATGTTATATATAACGTTATTATTTATAATAATAATAATAGGAACCGCGTTATAATTTATAATTATAATATAGCGGGTAATTAATTTTTTAATAAATATATTAAATTCGATTATAATTTTATTATAAAAACGTACTTTTATTATAACCGCTAATATAATATTTTTACTATTACCTTCAAATTTCGCTTAATCGAATTGTTTATTAATTTTATATAATTATTAATATTTTTTATTCCCTTTATAATCGACCTATTAATACCTATTCCCTCTTACGGCCTTATAAACTTATTCGTAATTATATAAACGGTTATTCCTATTATTTAAATATTTCGAATTTCGCGTACTCCCGGTAGCGGTATTAAGGATAAAGGGATAAGTAAGCGGATTACGACGAATACTATATTAGAAGAAATTATTAAAGTAGAGAAAGAGGATAAAAAGGAAGAAGCGCGTATTAATAAAAAGTTACGTAATTTAACGTTTCGAAACCTTTATAATTCGTAAAGGTATATATTAAATTTTAAATATAGAAATTATAATAAAGTTATTGAATATTAATTATATTATTTTATAAATAAGAATAAAACCTATTACGATTTCTCCTTTATATAAATTAGTAAATAGGTATATACTATTTAATAATAAAAGGCTACGCCTATTAATTTATTAAAGGATATATTACGGGAAATAATTAATAAAAACGCCGCCGACGAAGGTAATAATAGTAGCGGTAATAACGCTAGCGTAATAAAATTTCGAAAATATAACGGGGGTATTAATATTAATATTATTAATAATATAAATAGCGGTAATAATAATATTTATATAAAAATATTAGGCCTTTTATAAGCGGCGTTAAAGGAATTTAAAAATCCCCCTTAATATAGTAAATAATATTTTTACCCTCCTCCCTACCCTTACCCGCCAATACTACTATTTTATACCTATAATTACTATTTCGCCCCCCCTCCTCCTCCTCTATTAATATATATAATTAATAATTCTATAGCTATTAAATTTATTATTAGCGCTATATTTATAATTACCGCTAATATTAACCGTTTCCCTCCAACGTTTCTTCTACTTAGTAGAGCAATAACCGTCGAATCTATAAATATTATATTTGAATATTTTACAACTATATTTTATAGGGAGCCTATTAACCGCGTAATTTTAGCGGTAAGGCGCGCCGTAATTAACCTACTACCTTTATTATATATTAATATACGCGTACCTTCTATTTCTCTATTTATAATATACTTAGCGCTATTATTAATTATACCGCCTTTTATTACTAACGATAATAATAAAATTATTAATAATATATACCCACCGGTACTATTATTACCGCTATTTTTTACGCCGTTTAGCCGTATTATAAAAGAATTTATTATAGAATTTTTTAAATCGTTTTACCGAATATATTATATTAAATATATATTAAAAATAATATTAATATATAAAGTATTAATAGAATTATAAGAGAAGTTATAATATTTATAATCGCCGTACGATTTATTAATATTAAAAGACTAATCGGTAGAATAATATATAGTACTAAAGTTTTTTCCTACGTTATATTCTACCTTTAAAAATAAAATTAAAGATTTCTTTAAAGAGGAATACGCTACATTAATTATTTAAATAAACTTTTATAATATATCCCCCAATCCTATTATAATATATAATTAATTAATATAACGTTTTAAATATTTAATTTAGCTATTTATTACGTATTATTAGCACCGATACAACTATATTCGAATATAGGGTGGTTAAAGCCCTTACTTCTATAGTTAGTAATATTATTATTAATAATATTAACGATTACAACCGATAATATTTCGAATCGAATTATAGCGAAAGAGGGGGGTTTCTAATAATTTAATATTATTATATAAATAATTATTAATTTTAATTCTAATACTAATTTTAATACTCTTTAGTACTCTAATACCTTTTTAAATATTCGATATTATAATATAATAAAACGTATATATACTCCCTCCCTCTTATTCTCCCTCCTACTTCCGCTTAATTATAATACCTATTTCCCTATACTCTACCAATTTAGTAATATATATTTACTTATAATCTTTATTATTATCGATTCTATCTATTATTAATTTCGCGTTTTTATAATAGCTACGGATTTACAATATATACGCACCTATATCGAGCGTTACCTTCTTTAAAAAATTTATAAAATTTGCGTCCGGTATATTATTACTACCCTTATTACGGTATACCCGTTTAAATTACTATTTAAAATTATTAAAATATACTTTAATAAAGTTAAATTCGGGGGAATATAACGGTAAATACTATAATAAAATACCCTTTTAAATATACGCCTATTAGAATTCGATTCGAAGATACTACCTAACGTTATTTATTATTAAAATACTATTACGCCCGGGAAAAGGATTTATTTTTAATAATACCCTTTTTACTATCTAATCCTAAAATTTAGTAAAATTTATTATACTTTAGAATATTAATAAATTGAATATATTATTAATATTAATAGCGGGGAAGAAATAATACCGCCTATTCCTTTTAAACCGGTTAAAGACTATTATAATAGCGCCTTTAAGCGCCTAATTAATATAACGAATTTTATCCCTTCGATTTATACTAAATTCGTTATAAAAAACGAATATTTTTATAATAAATAACGATATTTTATTAAACTAATTTATAATTAATATAGGGGATTATTATATTACTTTTATATAGAGTCTTTTTTTCTTCTATTTATACTATTGTAAATACCTTCGTATAATCTCCTTCGAAATATAAACGTCGTATTCGTCGGCTAAAAAGGTACAAATTTTATTGAAATATAAATCGGGCTTTACAATAAAAAGCTCTATAACCTTCTATATATATTATTAATATAGTATTTACTAAGTGGGCAATATTATTATATATATTTTAAGCGCCTATATTAGAAATTTTTTAATATTCTATAATATTTTAGCTAGTATAATATACTTACTAATATTTACTAAATTTCGTTTATACCTCTAAGCAATTTTTATAAATATATTAACCATTATAGCGATTTTATTTGAATATTCGCTATTTACTAATATTACGTTAATTAACGCCTTTTAATTAGCATTTAAATAGCGAACTATATCGATTATAATCGAAAATTGAATAAAAGACAACGTAAATACTAAAGATCAATAAAAGTAATATTACCGTATCGATATATCGATTTTTTATAGTAATTGTAGCTAGTTTTCGATGGTAGACGATTTATTTTGGTTGTGTAAATGATAAAAAACGATTAAATGGCCAAAAAGTGTAATTGTATGCGGTGTGTACACACCCCCTCACGCCAAGACTATTAAGGTATTTGAGTTCGGGAACAGTACCCTTAGGATAAAGTATACTTAACATCAGCCCTACATGAGGATTGTTTGCTCAACTTGAAGCTTCTTTGCCCTTTTCCACTTGGACGTCGTCAGTCACTTACTCGAAATCACCGCTTCACCCAACCATTTACGGTTTCCTTCAATGATATGGGTCAATGATACGGTTATCGAAATAATAATCCCGAATTCGCATTAGAAGAGCTCCTACGGACGAACTCGTGTCCCTCAAAAAGCATACCAGCCAGAGTAAACACTGCTCCAGAGTTGCAAACATCGACATCATATCACCACTTACACCACACTTGGGCAAGAAGCAGCGATGGATATTCCGAAACCCTCTTTAAACCTCGTGGCCACGTCCACAAATCCAGATGGCCTTCTCCCACCAATACCTAGAAAGCATACAAAAGAATCACAGTTTTCTGGTCAAACAGACTCATTCTTCAAGAGTGCCCAATGGCAGGTTCCCCCACTTCCCACTCACAATTCTCAACAATGCTAACAAGCCCCACAGGTCCGCAGACGGCACAACCCTCTTCACCTCCTCCTCCTCCAACCGCATCAACACCTTCGTCCTCCCCTCCGACCTCCTCTCCTCTTCTTCTCAGGACGATGACTGTCGAGGGCCGCTCACCCTCACACCCCAAGGCACTTTAGTTCTACCCGAACCATCAGCAGCCATCGCTTCCTGCCCATACTTCGCCCTCGAACACCCCTCAACCCAATGTCTCCTAACAGCCAGCACCGACCATCCAATACACTTACATCACGCTTTCCCTCAACCACTTTCACCGGAGAACGAGTTTGATGCCTCAATTTACAAACAACCACCCCCCCTCGCCACATTCCGCCTCATCCACTCCGAAACCGAGCGCTACACACCCATCACTTCGTTGCTTTGGTCTTTTCCCGGTACTCACTTCCTAGCGGGATCCACCAACTGTCTATCGCTATTCGACGTCTCCCGCCCTGATCTCGGTCTATCCGATGTTCCCCTGCTCACAATCAAAACGACCTCTTCCAAAGGCCGATCAAACAACGGAGCTCCCACCGTAGGGATGAAAGGCACGGTGTCAGCGCTGGCGATGCAACCACTCAGTCACTCCGATTACGGCAACGCGGGGAGCATAGTAGCAGCGGGGACATGGACTCGCAACATGGGTCTGTTCGACCTGCACAGGGCAGGAGCGTGCGTGGCAACGTGGAACGTCAGCCAAGCTGCTACCTTGGCCAAAATCGGCGGAAGGGGCGTGTTGCAGACTATTTGGAGTCCCTGTGGACGGTACCTGGTGGTTAACGAGCGCGAATCGGCGGGGATGTTGGTGTATGATGTGCGTGGCACGCATCGACTTCTGGCGTGTTTGGGGGGCAGGGATGGGGAGACGAATCAAAGACTCAGTTGTGATGTGTTTCCGGGTACGAATGCGGAGTTGGGTGGGTTTGAGGTGTGGGCTGGAACAAAAGATGGGAAGGTGGTGGTTTGGGAAGGGGTGGGGATGGCAGAAGGGATGCAGGAGAGGAGTTATGATTTTGATGTTACTGAGAAGAGAGAGACGGCAGTGGGTGGCACGGCGATGCATTTGAGCGGGTCGGTGGTGGCTACTTGTTCGGGGAGTTGGAAGTTTCCTGATGATGAGGATGAGAGTTCTGATTCGGAATCGGAACTGGAATCGGGATCGGAGTCTGGCTCTGGCTCTGAGGACGATTCCGAGGACGATTCCGAGGACGACGAGTCTAACAGCTCTAGCAGTGAGAGCAGCTCTGAAGAAGAGGGAAGAAGGACAATCCAGCAACGACGAAGCAGACCCAGGCCACCTCCGGCGGTTGTCGAAGAAACCAGTCTCAAGGTCTGGAGTATCACTGCATGTAACGCGGCCGAGAGCGGTCATCAGGAGGAGGTTAACGAGCCCTACGAGACCTGAGCTTGCGAAGCAATGGCGCTAGAGAGACACAGTTTATTGGTATGTCACCACTTCGGTCCCTTGATCCTTCATTTTTATTTCTCTCTTCTATGTCTCGTGAAGCTGAATTGCTGGCTAGCTCCTTTGCGGCACGTCGTATTTGGAGCCGATGTCACGAAAGACAGCCCGTTTTTGCATCTCTGCATTATGAACATCCAGCGCATGTGAGTGTCCTCGTCTTTCACGTCAGCCATATTCCTTCATCACTCCCACGGCGAAGAGTCGTGACCAAACCCTTCTGAAAACTGCTCCATAGGCTCGTCTGGACCTAAACCATCAGAAAATTCAGAGTCATCACTGAGAATGTCAATGACCTCCTTATCCTGACTCGGCCCATCACCGTTCGCCTCCACCACCCTGCCTTCTCCCCACTGTTCATCAACCGCATCACTCACCCTATCCAGAAGCCTTCTCCCACCAAATATCTCCGCAAACCTCTCAGCCCTCTCGTCCTTTGACATCAACAGAAAGGCCGGCAAGCCGTACAGTTTACCCTCCTTTCCACCGATTGCCACCTCATCATCAGGAACCTTGAGCATCCCAAGGACGACCTGCGCAGCAAATACATTCATCCCCGCTCTCCGCAGAAACAGCTCCCAGCCCGTCTCCACGGGAAGCAGTATGCTCTGCCACTCTTGAGCTTCTGTTCCATATTTGCATACCATAGCTGCCACCCACTTGGCCAGCGTCTCGGTGCCTCCGCCAACGTAGAACACTTGCACGTCAGCCTGTAATCCAGCCGCGAAGCACTGAAATTCAGCAAGGGCTTTGGCATCGGATTGCGATAGCGGGTTCATGGTTTCGCTGTGTTTGTTTCCTTCTGAGATGAAAACAATCATTCGTTCATGGCGCGTTGCTACGTTCTCAACTACGTCGCGGAAGGTGGGCTGTTGCTGCTGACCTGGAGCCGCCGGGAGCGGTTTCTGTCGCAGCTTGATCATGGTGGTGGTCATGATTCCTGTGGCTGGGGACAAGACGAAGTCGGCCTCATCACAGTTCGGCTGTTTAGTGCCGGGGACGATATTCTCGGGTCTGAGTCTCTCGTAGTCACGCCTTATGAGGTCGATGCCTGGGAGCAGTTTCTCTAGTTGACTTGTGATAAGACCGGAGACTGCACCAGAGACGATCATTCGAGGTTTGGTTTTGGGAGGAACAACATCAGGGGCAATAGCGGGCATGGGTTCGGGTGCGGGTGCGGGCGCAGGTTCCACGGGCTTTGTGTTCGAGACAGTCGCAACCTCTGGCTGTGGCTGTGCCGGCTGGTTGAAGAAGCGGCTATGGCTCAGCTTGGGTTTCTTTGGCATGTTCATGTCGACGAAGTTTTCCACGAGTGAGGTGAAGTCGGTATACTCGCCTTCGAAGCCTTTCAGTACGTTTGTTGGGCTTGCAACTTCCTGGTTGGGCGTATCAAGGACTCGGATCGGAGATCCGACGATTGGTGACGACTGCCGCTGTATAAGCTCAAGTTGTCGCTTCTTTCCACGCAGAAGGCGTGTCAGATCTTTAGAGAGCGGCATCGTGAATGGGGATGGCGACATATCCAGCCTGGTCTTTGTGTCCATGGCTTCTTGAGCCTGACAGATCTGTGACGACCTACTGCAAGGACGGGCTGGCTTGGCACTCGTGCTTGAGAGAACCAATTCCATTGATGGAGGCACACTGGGCTCCCTTGGTCTTTCCTCCAGGAACTCGTCTTCGTCTGCGTCGTCCCTGCGCAGGAACAACATCCCGGGATCCATGTTCACGAAATCGGCACTTGTTTGTATGTCACCCTCCCACGGTTCCTCAAGGAAGAAAGCAAGAACGCTTGGAACAACCTCGACCGCCTCCGTTATCAGCTCCTTCTCCGCCATGTGGGCCAAGGGTGCCCAGACCATTTGCTGCTCCTTGATGCTATCCTTCCGCCACTTGATACCCTTCCAGTCGACGTCAGTTGTTTTCCGTATCCATTGGAACATGTCTTGGGGAGTCCAGAGACGGTCGTCCCATTCACGGACAGGGACAGAGAAATCCATGACTGGAGCTGCGACTCGTGCCGTCGCATCAAGTGGCTGAAGCTGTTCCTGCTCAGCGGATCGCATCATTCTTGTAGCGGTCTCTTCAAACAGGTCGTTCAGCTGTCCATCTACTAAAACGCCTTCTCCTGGGGTTGTATCGCTTGTTATGAGGCTCTTGGCCTTCTTCAGATCCTCTGGGAGCAGGACGCGGGAATGGGTGTTGCCTGCAAGAACCAGGCTGTCATCTGGCAACAGAGGAACGTCGACCTTAAAGTCGCGGGGAATCAGTTCTGGGGAAGATGAAGGTGATCTCTCTACCGAGAATTCTCCGGCTCTTATCATTCCTGATATGTCGATATCATCGTATCTCTCCGGTGACTTGGGCTGCTCATCGGCAATTGCGCTCCAGAAGTCGTTGTCCTTGGACAAGATTTTCCCCTCTATTGCTTGTAAATCCGCGCTCATGGAAGAGCTTGGATCGGAGAAGATCGGGATCGCGCACACGTCGTCATCAGGAACGAAATACTCTGGTTCGGGTTGTATCCGAGGACTTAGTGGAGGAGTTATGTGCTCTACACGGTTCAGCTAGAGTAATGTCAGCTCGCATTCTTCCTGGAACTGAGGAGTATCGACGTGTGCGTTACGTACTCCTGCGTGTGTTGAGACATCCTCCATTAGCTCACGCTGCTCATCATCGCTCCAATCAGCCTTGAGGCTCTGGATCAAGAACATCAGGGTGTCCTTGGTGACTTCGATTGTTTCCTTGGAAAGGCTCTTCATGAGTGCCTCGTCACTTTTCCGTGCACTTTTGGCAAACCCGAGGCCTTCCCCTTGTTCAATGTCAACCGGATGTAATGGCAGACGATGGTCTGACAGCGGAACTTGTTGAAAAGCCTTGAATTTCCTCTCAAGTCTTCTGCAGTCCGACGGATGATCACTTCGCAGTGCAGGCTGCTCGACTTTGAGCTTCTTCAGCTCAGCGGTCTTAGTGAAGCACAGCCCCGCCATATGATCTGCCACCTCTTGATCTGTGCAAGGCTTGCAGACTTGTTGGAGTAATACAAGAGATTCTGCCGGGACAGACCATTGCTCTGCTTTTCCGAGGATGGGCCTGAAAGCGAGTTCTTGGAGGGGTTTTTGGGACTCGACCAGCTCTCCAAAATCGGTCTGGATGAGAGTGGCTGCGATGCGGTCATCTCGCTCAAGCAGATCCTTCCATGGATCCAGCCTCAGACTGTCAACGGTGAGACCATGTCGTCGCGCATACTCGTCAACGTCTGGTTCATCTGAGACTGACTGATCATTGTCGCTCGTCGGTGTGAGCGCATTGCTGGACAGAGGGCCACCTGAAGAGGTCAAATCGATGCTGGTCTCAAGGTCCATCTTCTGGTCTTGCGGTCGTCGGCGATCTCGTTCTCGAATATGAATATGCCAATAGCGCTAAGGATGGCAGATGGGCGATGCCGGCTTGGATATGGATGTCAGAAAAACATCATAACTCATTCGCGCTGAACTGCCTTCGTGTCGAACAAGTTAAAGGTCCTGGAAGACTTCGCCCCCAAACATTGCGAAAATTTTGTCTCCGCATCTCATTTCACTGCCTGCATGTCCTTCGTCAGGAGGAAAGAGCGGTGATTCACGCCTTCCTCGACGAGGTGCGCTGTCAACATGCGCTTTCCCGCTTCGCACCTTCCCAACGACGGAGGCACTCCGGAACTCGAAAATTTCTTGCTTCGATTTTCTTAACCTCCCGTCGCCCCCGCCTCTCATGAACGTCCTTCTGACACTCGGTCAATATAGTATCCGGCTTTTGAGTCTTCTCTGTTGTTTGGCACCATCTCAATAATTGTTACAGACTTGGCAACCCTATTCCTCTCGGTACATTCAGTTGATGCAGAGATTAAGTATCTGGACAAAAGCAATGGCATAACTCCGATGAAGCGAGTCTTTCTGTGAGTTCGACGAACCGGAAATCCCAAGGTATCAAGCACATCGACGAGAGTCTTGTCCCTCGAATTTGCTTGTCTTGGCTTACCATCTTCGGCGTTGTCACTCTGGACGGCCCATTACCACCAAAGGATCGGCCTCCCGTCAACGCAGCCCCAAGCTAAACCCTTTCAGGACAAAAAGTGCAGTCCCCCAGATATTCTCCCAGATCGTCACAACGACAGACACCTCGACCTGCATACGGATTCCTTTCCGAGACAACACCCCTCCCCCAATGCTTCTTCACAAGCTTTCCCGCAATTCGCGTTGCACGAACTATCTTGGTTGGTCGACGCCGCCAGTCAGCCAGTCCAATGCTACCCCATCACTGTCTTGGATGTGAAGCTCTTATCTGTTAGTGTTCTCACCAGTCTGGCTGCTATTCCTTATCTAACAGCTTTCCCATTGCCTTTCTAGATTTGGTAACACTTCCCCCGGATTCCCTTTCCTCCCCTAGCTTATCACCCACGAGGATGTCACCGTACAGCTTCTACGAAAATGGCAAAGACGTGGGATCTGGATGAATGGATTATCGATTCCACGTGTTGATAAGCAGGGCCGATGGGAGGATGAAAAGTATGAAAAAGCTGCTCTGTGGTGCAGTCTCTCTGTTCCTATAAGCAGCTTGTCTGCATCTTCTCAACCTGTGCCATTGATTCCCAGAATCCCAACTCATCAGCGAGACACAAATTCACAATGCCCGATATGGCGGTATCACCCGTCCTCGCAGCCTGGGAGGCTTGCGACAAGACAGACACTCTCTTCGTCCTCATCTGCACCGTCATCTGTTGGACCATTGTACCAACGGTAAGAGTCTACCCCTTCTCTCAGTGCCATACGGCACAATGAATTATTATGCTCACCATTCATGTTTGTTCAACAGGTCGGCATTGCCTACTCGGGGTACACATGGAAACGCAACGCCCTCCACGCCGCTATGCCCTCTATCCTCACCATCGCGACTTGCTCGATCCAGTGGTTCATCGTCGGATATACACTAGCTTATGGCGAGGGTGGCTTGTTCTTTGGTTCTCTTAAGCACTTTTTCCACAAAGGTGTTCTTTCCGAACCTGTGGGAACTATCCCCGCAATCTTGTTCAGCGAGTTCCAATTGATCTTCCAGGCAACGGTTTGCGCAATTGCTGTAGGAGGGTTCTGTGAGAGGGGAAGGCTGTTGCCAGTTATTCCATTCATCTTCGTGAGTATCCCCTTTCTGCAAGCCTTTGGGGAAGTCCCAGGAGTAGACAGACGATGATGTGCTAATGACCTTGAGCCGAACAGCTTTGGGGAACATTCATTTACTGCCCGCTGGCACATATGGTTTGGGGAGGAGGCTTGCTCGGAGAGGAGCTGGGCGTTTTGGACTTTGCAGGAGGTTAGTCGACGACCTCATGAGACCGATATGGTGAACTCAATCCCCTAGATCCCAACCACTTACCAACATCACCATCAACAGGTACTCCCGTCCACGTCTGCTCCGGCGCCACCGCCACCGCCATCAGCATCTACCTCTCTTACCCTCTCTTCCGCTCGAAAAAGTCCGACATTAGGACCCCCACACACATTCGAATTCACCGCCCCGGTAACTCCTTCTTCCAGCTCCTGTCGCTGATCATCATCTGGGGCTCCTGGCTTGCCTTCGACGCCGGCACCACCCTCTCCCTCAACTTCCAGTCCGTTATGGCCCTCTGCGTCACCAACCTCTGTGCCGCCTCGGGCGCTTTGACCTGGAACCTCTTCACCTTCTACGAGACGGGCAAGTGGTCCATCGACTCGACCTTCATGGGCGCCATTTCCGGTCTCGTCATGATCACCCCCTCGGCCGGCTTCATCGACATGCCCACGGCCTTCTTCTTCGGCATCTTTGGCGCCACGCTCTGTCGCCAGGCCCTGAGGATCAAGTTCACCAAGTTTGCGCATCACTGGCGTTGGGTCGATAACGGCGATACCTTCGCGACGCACTGCATTGGCGGTGTGGCTGCTACTATTATGACGGGCCTGTTCGCGAAGAAGGAGGTTGCTGCCTATGGTGGTGTCGAGGTTGCTGGAGGTGTCTTCTTTGATGGAAATATTCGCCAGCTTTGGGTGCAGATCGTTGAGGCCATTATCGGTTTCACTTGGGCTTTCTGCGGGTCGTACATCATTATCGCGCTGATTGATTGCGTGCCTGGGTTTGAGGTTTTGGCTGTTGATAAGTAAGTCCCCCCCGTTGCCTGTTGTTGTGTGTATTCGGTCACTGACTAAGTTGTGATTATAGGCACATCAGCCAAGGCCTGGACATGAACGAGGTAGAGGAGTTCTTGGGTAACTTAGAGTATCCCGATGAGGCTGATTACACTCCTACAAACAAGGGAAATATTTCTTTGGAGTGAAGGTGGAGGTAGTTTGATGAGGCGATCAGATCATTGATGGATGTATTGTAATTAGGGAAGAAAAGTTATTATAGAGCCCATGCAAGCCGTTGTGAATCACGACAAGGATCGAATAATTCCTACCAAGGAGAGACCATTTTGTGTAAGAACAATGCGAAAATAGTCCTGCAAATTTGAAGGCATTCTTGACAGACGAATAGCAATTCTTGGGAGATGATTTAAATAAAAAGTCTCCGAGCCAGAAAGTTAACCTTAAAAACCCCCTTTTCCATATTCGCCCTTCCAGACCTGATTCCGACTACCCAAACAAACTATGCAACCCCGTCCGACTCATCACATCCAACCAATGCGTCCTTCTAGGCGTATCAATCTCCTCATCATACGCGCTCCACACTGCATTCAACAACTGCTTCGCCACTCCTATCGGTTTAGGTGGCAGTGACAGCTCCAGCTGACCCAAGCGATCAATAAGAATCGATCGAGCCTGTGATATCTTCACTGCCTGCGCATCCTCTCCCTCCGGCGAAGACGACGATCCCAACCCACATCCAGACCCAATAGTCCCAGGTAACCCCGGTATCCCAAACCCGTTGAACCCCAACCCCATATCTGCTGAGGAAGAAGACTCTAAACTTAACAAATAACTAAACTCCCCCTGCCCCAACGCCGTCTTGCTATCGAACCTCAACCCGCTCCCCGCACAGAGACATAACAGCGGTTGGATACACCTTAACGAACTAGCTGGTATTCTGTCCAAAATCTCCGTGACGTGAAGAGCCAAGGGGGAAACCCATTTCGTCCAGATTATTGCTGGGTCGGGCACGGGTAGTGCATCTCCTTCACCACCGCTGAGGGCAGTAAGATCGGGCATCCGCTTAGCCACCAGATCGGGAAAGGACTCGTAGAGTTGAAGCAAAGAGCAGAGACGGTAGGTTTCGGTGGCGAGGCGGAGGTCTTTGGTTATATTTTGCGTACTCTCTTTGGAATGGGTTATATCTGTTGTGGTGGAATCGTCGTCGTCATCGTCAGTGGGAACGTCAATAGCCAACAACGCCTCTTCTATGCGCGTCGCTTCCTCGATATCTTTCATCGCGCTCTGCAGAACTCGCATGGTGGTTCCGTCGTTATGTCGCCATCGAGCCCGCGATCTCCTACAAAGGGCAATGGCTTTGCCGAATAACCTGAATACGTCCGCTGATACGCCGGTCCATGGGTGAGGCGTTGATGGGACAAGAGTGCCGCGAATGGTGGAGATGGGCGGGTCTGGCCAGCTGAGCATGTTGCGGAAGTCGTCCTCGTCGTCGCTTACCACGCTGCGAAGCATCTCTTCGTAGATCAAGCAGCCGTTGAAGAAATCGAGTAGTTCCTGGTCTTCGGGGCTTAAAGTCCAGCTGTTTAGGGTTTGGAGGACGGCTCGTGCTTGCCGCAGGTATTGTTGACCGAGCTGCCGCGCTTCCATCCAGCACATGGACGAGCTCATGCAGAAGAGAGATAGCAAGAGTCCGCGTGGGAAGACGGTGCAGTGCCCGTTGAAGAAGCTGACGAGCTCGGCTTTGATGGCCTCGGTTGCTAGCCGCGGTGCGTTACGAGCGGTTTCGCGCATGACGGCGGGAAGCTTTTCGACTAGGGACGCGGCGGAGATGGATTGCAAGGCGTAGAAGACGGGTGGTGAGGTGTTCCAGAGGACGGACGTTAGGCGTCGGTAAGGATTTGAGGCGGAGTCGTAGGCGGACCAGGAGGTGCAGACGGATTTGAACCAGTGTTCGATGAGAAAAGAGCGGATGTCGACAACGGGTTGGGTTAGAGCCAGGGTGTAGTTGGGCTGGATGGAGGTACGCCTTTCGTGGGCGGATTGTTGTGTGGTCATTGCTGTATATGAGACATCTTGTCCTTCCAAGGGGAGCCCAGGTGAGGGCAGAGACGAAGAGGATGGACAGGATGCCGAGACTATGGGTTCTGAAGGAGGCGGTGTCGCTGGATGATTTGCAGGCGGCGTCTGAGCCGGTGCTTTGGTAGTAGGCTTAGCATTCTGAACATCACTTGACGGTTGCTTTGCCTTAGACGGGACAATAGATGCGGATGCGGCAGTGATAAGTTGCTCAAAGTTTTCTGGCTCGGTTGGCTTCGCCGGGAGGGAAACTTCGTGCTTGGTCGACCATTGCAGCCGCTGCTGATATCCAGGACATTCGAACCTTTTCTGGGTACAATTTCGACATCCTGGCTTCGTTTCGTCGCATCGTAGCTATCTCCATGACAGTTAGTACACTCGGCTTTGCGTCGATCATGGTTGCCATTCCCAACACAAGATTGATAAGACATGAAATGTGAATAAGTGAAGGAATAGGAGGCAAGACTACTCACGCGTCTGAGCTTACACGTCCGACAACCACTCCTGGACTTTTGTCTGTTCTTCATCGGGGCACGAGGTTGGGCCATGCTCAGTCGCTGCTAGTATGATGGGTTAAGATCACTATTCGATAATATAGCCTTCGACGATTGTCCAAGTATATGCCGGATACTGGCTTGTCCAAGTTATGAGGAGATGTCAAGAAAACGAACATTGCGGTCGAGAAGCAATTCCAAGCGGTGATGAGAATCAATGATAGGAGGGAGAATACGACCAATCCATGCCATGACATACGCCCACCCTCGTCCCGACATGGACCTCCAGGATCGCTCTGGACACACCCAAGATTGACAGGGACGAGGGGGCGACGTTAAAAGACAAGACTAAGCCTTTCGTGTCAGTGATAAAGAACCAGGAAGAAAGAGATGATTGACTGATAAGGTTGTCCATCGTAGCCAATCGTGATGGTCCCGAGAGTCTAGTTAGCTCGATGCGGGTGTGCATCGACCGAGCGGGGGTGGTCCACTGGACAATCGGATCAACGGGGGTTGATGAGACCATCGAGGTACGTGAGAGCTGAAGAAAACAATGCTATTCAAGTGTACACTGTACAGTAATGTATGATTCTCGATCCTCCTAGAGGAAGTGCAAAGTTGGGGGTTCAAAGGGGGGGTTCCAAGCCACAATCCAATGCCAAGGGACCGGGTAGCAAAGCGAGATGGACAATTTAATAATCGAGAGATGAATGTGAGACTTGCGTTAACAAGATCTTCATGGTGTATCAGAGATGATGAAGGTGCCCGGGCGTTATCAGTGAAAAGAGAACTAACAAGCTGACAACAGTAAAGCGGCGTGTGATGAGGGGAAGTGGAAAGGTAACTAAGATATCTTGAGAATAGCTCATGTCAGATAACGCGCCTTGTCCCCGACTTCGGGTGTCTCTTGGCCGGCCTTCGCTCCGATGACTGACGACGACTGCCGGACCCCTGGTCATGCTTCTGCAACTTCGTTCCGACCCCCGTCCTTGTGCCCCGGATATCACAACATCGGCGGAGACGGCTCTTTCCACAATCTCCACTGCCATGCGTCTTTGCCGGTCTAAATTAGGCTCCCGTCGCTTATTGACGGGTAAGGTGAAATTGGGTGTTTGTTTTCATGATGTTCAGAGTTGGACCAGATTGTCGGCGTGATCTTCATATGCGTGCGGGATGTTCCGAGATGAGCTGCTCTGGCGAGGCAGATTGAGATACTAATACTGTATATATAAGTATGGCTGTTTGCGTGTGGTGGTTACGAAGTTCAAGTTGGATCGCCAGCCTAAAGTGAAGTGCAATGTCTTCTCTGGCTCGGGTAAACGAGATCACGAGCGACGAGAGATGGAGCCGCGGCCCGCGGTGGGTGTGATCGACTTCCTTGGGCCATCAGATGCTGTACGCAGTATCACAGATTTGGCTTATAGGTGGTACGTTACAAGCCCACTAACAATAATCCTAGCAAGGCAAGATGGCCGAGCGGTCTAAGGCGCTGTGTTCAGGTTTCTCCGAAACTCAAGACTCGCAGTCCGAAAGGGCGTGGGTTCGAATCCCACTCTTGTCACTAAATTTTTGCAACTTTTCATTCTCAGGCAGAGACTTCTGTCATTCCTTGATTTTTTTGCACCTGGAGGATGGATGGTCCGAAGGAACTTAGAAAACTCTTCTTCGAACTATACAGGCGAGTGGATGTGAGAGTGTGAGTCGTTGAATTATTAATCGAGAATGGATACTGAAGCGGTGGGCTAAAAGAGTGAAAAGAGAATTGTTAATTCCGTTCTTTCCGTCACTTCTTGCCTGTCTTGCAGTCTTTTATTGTAACTGCAACGCAATTATCTTCTGTCGTCGATGAAAACCCAAGAGAAATATGGTCTTGTCATCCCCACGATCGTGGCTTTACAGCATCTTAAAAGACTTTCAACATGGTCCATGACGGAAGAGTACCCCTTCAAGCTTGACAATAAATATCACGAACCGCCCAAGGCCAACATCGGGACCAGTGTGCATCCTTATTTGATCCGTTTATAACCAGACAAGTAAAAGCTAAATTTGACAGAAACAAACGAACAAACCGTCATATCCTCATGAACATCCCCTCAAACCATCCAAAAACCTCCATATCCTCCACCTCCACAGCCCTCCCTAGACTTCAGACCTCTAAAGTCTAGCACCCTTCAAACACCGATCCCCATCCACCAACACGCACCACCCCTCCCCACCAACCGTGCTCCCTCCCTTTCCGGCAACCACAGTCTTGAAATTCTCATTCGCGTAAGCCAAAACCTCATCATTGAACGTGCCGGGCTGAAGCCAAACAGCCTGGATGCCAAGATCCTTAGCCTCCTGGAGAGTCTTGAGCGTAATGGCGGGTCCAGTAATGATGGAGACGGAAGTCTCCTGGGGAGAGTCGAGCTCAGAAAGGGATTTGATGGCGGCGTAGGATTGCCCGTTCACAGTGAGAGGGGCGGCCTGGGGGTTGATGGGTGTGGCGGGGAGGGAGCGGTCGGTGTACCATTTGAAGACTGTAAACATTGTTCATGTGAGTAAGGATGATATGATGGGTAAAGGGGACGGGAGGAAAATGGACGAGACGAACCCTTGTAGCCGAACTTCTCGGTGTTGGTGCTGGCGCCGACTACGGCGAACTTGGGGGAGGAGAAGAAGGCCTTGGCGGTTGCATCGGTGACGGTCATTTTGAAGGCTTTTGGTGATGAGGTTTGAAAGAAGTGGCGTTGTTGATGATAAGCTGGGAGGTGAAAGCGTGGAATTGCAAGTCTTGTGCTTGACTTTGAGATGTAGGAGGAAGCTTGATGCTGTAGAGACAGAAGAGAGAGAGGGCGTGATATCAGGGACATGAGGGTCGGTTATATATGTTTCCGTCAGGACTACAGATTGACAAATAATCAGAGTGAGCTAAAGTCAAGTGCCTAGGCTCTAAACTCTATTCTAAGGACATGTGTCTCCATGGCGACATTCTGTTTCGGTCGTGAGGAGGATGGAGTTAGTTTACCTCGCCGTTGAGGTTCCCGTCTCTCTATGCCTGTGCCCCCTGGGCCCTTGAAGCAGATCTCGTAGGAAGCTGACCACTAATAAGACAGCCATATCCCAGGCAACCCCGCGCTATATGCTACTGAGAACCCTGATGACGTGCGCACTGCGTGCCGTAGAGGTACCTGCAAGGTTAATTGCTCTCAGCCTTCGCCATAACTAATCAGTAAATGTTTTTGATCATGGTTGTGCAACCGTTCCTACAAGAGATGAGCTTTGTTGAATGATGCATTGAAGGTATAAGCCCTCGAATATCATTTGTCTGATGTAGATTTGAAAGCCGATATCGCCGTCGCTGTCCTCTTAAACCAAGGCCAGGTGACGTGGGAGCAACCGAACCTTTCAACGGAAACCGTCGGATCGGTCAACTTCGGCGATCAACCATACCTCTTTCCGTCTCCCGAGAGTCAGAGGACGGTTGAAAAGATGCCGGCGCGGGGTGCCATCTCCAATGAGCGAACCGAGGAAGGAACGTCATGTCGCCATCTATGAGCCGTCTCGACGCCTCGATGTCCGGATATAAAAAGCCCTGTACCGTTGACGGGGTATTCAGTCTGCCTGGTTCCCCAGAAGAATATTGGTATCACAACATCAGGCACAGCAATTCCTTCAGCCGGACTTTCTCTAAGCGACCGCACGGAGTTAATTTGGATTAGTAGAAACCAGTGAAATCGCTAGGTGACAGTACTTCACGATGTCGATGTTCGGGCAAGTCCCCACCTTTTGTTTACCCGCCTACTGACAGTCATTGACGCATTGCTTACTGTAATCAATGGCATACTCTCCCACGATAGCCGCTCGACGTACTCCTCTGCTGGCTATGCTGCTTTTCGGCCTTCATATCCCTCGGTTCTGTACGACCGGGTCTTGAGATTTCATGGCATCGAAGCTCCTTCGTTTCCCTCACCACCATCATCTTTGCCGGCAGCTGGAACATTGCTGGACCTCGGCTGCGGACACGGCCTTGTGGCGCGCGCACTCGCACCTTTTTTCAGCCGTGTTATCGCACTTGATCCTTCGGTTGGCATGGTCGAGCAAGCCCGCAAGCTGAGCGGCGACAACCCCAAGATCACGGTCAAGCAAGGCGGCGCAGAGGACCTCTCCTTCCTTGACGAAAATGCCGTCGACTGCGTGGTTGCCGGCCAAGCGGCGCATTGGTTCGACTTCTCCAAGCTCTGGCCGGCACTTGCACGTGTCGTCAAGCGCGGCGGAACCTTGGCTTTCTGGGGTTACAAGGACCATATCATTGTTGGACGGCCGGAAACGACGTCCATCTTTGACAAGTTCATCTACGGCGAGACGGAGCCGGTGCTGGGCGTGGAGAGCATGATGCGATTTTGGGAGCAGCCCGGCCGGAACATATTGCGCGACTCACTGCAGGTGGTGGTTCCTCCTGAGACGGAATGGGAGCAGGTTGTCCGCATTGCTTGGGACCCTGATTGTGTGACGGGCGACCTCAGCAATGCGCCGGAAGAGGCGACTTGGTTGCGTCGGAGGCTTAAGTTGGGCGAGCTGGAGGGCTACCTTCGCACGTTTAGCGCCTTCAGTGGTTGGAAAGCCGCTCATCCTGATATGAAGTCCAGGGCTGACGGTGGAGATGGCGACATTGTCGACTTGATGTTTGACGAAGTTGTTGCTGCCGTGCCGGAATGGAAAGCCGCTGGGGATCAATGGCCCGAGATCGAGGTTGATGCTATCTGGGGGACAGTCTTGTTGATGGCGAAGAGGCGATGACCAGAAACAGGTATATATGGTGAGTCAAAGTGGCAGTGAACCCGTCGCTGTATATACTACATTGAGTTGGATGTTTTTGCGGTCGTTAGTCGGCTCCTAGCTAGAACTATCAAGGGAGCTTGATCATCGTAGGGCTGCCTCTCAGAAAGGCGGGGTCATGATAGGATATCAAAAGACAATACGATATTGCGGTGGCTGGCGTTGAACGAACTTGGTTTATCGGGCAGTGTCACCGGCCCCCTGCTTTCCAAGGTGTTGAATGTCTCGATCTAGTCTCAGCACAGACCCGCACCTCCGAAACCCCACCCCCCCCCTTTCTGCGGTAGCAGGTTTGAGCACGTTTTGCGCGAAATTGCCATCGAGTATAAAGTGACATATATTTTAATTGCGTCAAAATATAACCACACCAATTTCTCACCACCATTATTACTACTATTATATTATATCTAATACCTAACGCTATATAATAGCGGACCCCGATCTTAATTATATCGAAATTTCCTTTTAATATTCGGATCTTCTACTATTTCTTAATAATTACTATATATTCGCGCCCGGTTCTTTAAACCCAATATTCGAATTAATTCTCCCTCTAATTAGCTTTCTTAATCCCTTAATACCTATCCTAATTAATTATTAACGAATATATATAATAAATTTTATAGTTTTCCCTAATTTATAAAATCGGGAATATAATATATTATCCGAATTTCGTACGCCTATTCCTTTACTATTTAACCCTAAATAATTTCTCGTTTTTAAAACCCAAAAGTTATAAAAAAAATATTATAATTCTATATAATAATTTATTTATAATTAAATTAATATTAATTAATTTAATAAGCGTAAATTAGGGCCTTATATCCTTTAATTTATTAATACCCTTTAGAATTAAGAAATCCGTAAAGCCCTATACCGTTAAAACGTCCTTCTATAATTTAAAGGCGAATTATATTTATATAATATTAAAATTATTTAATAAAAATTCAAATCTTTTATATATAATTCGTATAATTAAAAATAATAATAGAAATCGGACTATATTTCGGAAATTACGGGCGCTAATATATAAACGGAGCGTTTTAATACCGATAATTAATTCTATTTAAAAGATTTTACTATTTTTTCTTCTTTTATTAAATTATATAAATTCTTTATAATTAGTAGCAAAGCGCTTTATTAAATTAAAGATTTATATAATATATAATAGATTTCCGCCGTAATTAAATAAAATATAATAATATTAAAATTATAAATACCTTTCTTATATTTATTATTCGAAATTTTAATAAAATATTAATACTCTTATTAACGAACCTATAAAATTTACTCTAATTATTAAAAGCGTACTTCAATATATATTTTTATAATATTTAATATTATTATAAATATTTATACTCCCTATATTACCGACTTCTTCCTACAAATCCTAAATTTATACTTACGGATAAACGGCGTTAAAAAGTATATTTAAAATACTTTTTCCAAATTCGGTATTTATACTTTATATCGTCGAATAAACGAAATAATTAAATATTTTACGGAAATAGTAATAATTAATATATTAACTTCTAAATTCTTTTATTCTTCAATTAATAATTTTAAACGTAATATTAAACGTATTATATTTAACCCTAGCTTCGTTATTATATATAATAATTATAATTATTTTAATATTATTTAAAATCCGGGTATCGGTAAATAAAATATAATACGCAATTTTACGACGTATTTATTTATTAGTAGCCTAAATATAAAAAGCCTATTTCTTCCTAATTAATTTCGCTCTTATATTTTATTCTAAATAAATTAAATTATTCCTTTATTTATTCTAACCCTACCTATATTCTACGCCGCTATTAATTCGTTTATATTCGAAACGCTATAATCCTTATTTCTTATAATTTATTAATATAATAATTTTCCTAATTATATTTTCCTTAAAGTACGGCGTTATAAAATAATTAAAAATTATATCCTATAAACGCCCGCTATTAACGAAAACGAAGGGGATTTAACCGGCGTTTATCGTTTATATAATAAATTATTCTTTAATTTATTCGGTATATATTAAGAGTAATTTAATAACCGGTTATTCCTAGTCTACGGTAATTAAAAAACGATTTCGTTTATTTATAAAATTATATTTACTTAATTTAAAGTATACTTTATTTACGATTGAAAATAATAAATAATATTAATACTAACCTTCTTCTATATTAAATTCAATTTTATTAACTTTATTTTTCAATATTTTTAGCCCTTTATCGAATAAAATATATTTGGCTTTAATAAAATTAAATACGTTAAATAATATAAAACCGAATTTTATTACGCTTTAAAACTCCTTTATAATATATTTAATTTTAGGATATTCGCTTTTTTTATACGTAATTTAATTAATAATAAATTCTTCGATCTGGTTTATTTAAATAAAAAAGTTATTAGAACCGTTATTATAAAAAGCTTTCGTATATACGGCCTATATTACTTTACTACTTAATTTAACGATATATATACTAAAATTTTTACTTTAAAAATATATATTGGTAAATACCTTAATAATAGCAATAATATTAATATACAATTCCGTAATATTTATTAATACCTTTACGCTATCCGCGTTTTTATTATTTTAACCCGCGCTATTAAAGTTAAAGACTATGGTATCCTCCGATAAATAGTCAATTTCTTACCCCTTTTCTTCTATAATAGAAGGAATATTAATTATAAATTAAAAATATTTTACTTTTCGTAATTATTATATCCGGAAATTATTAACCCTAACCTATCTTAAATTATTTTACAATTTAGACTAGTATAATATATTATAATTAGTAGCGAATAGAAAAAAATTAATTTAATATTAAAGTATATTAACCGGTCCTTTACCCTCGATATTAAATATTATAAAAATTCGATTTACAATATTAAATCCACTTTTATAGAAATATTAGCAATTAATTTATTAATTATAATTATTCGTCGGGTAATTAAATTAAAATTTAGGCGGTTTAGCGGGGGTAAATATAATAACCCGTTAATCGATAAAAATATTATTAATTATATATATAAAATTTATATTAACGGATTTATAATATAGCGTTAAAGAGTTTTTAACCCTATTAATTTTAATATATTTAATTTATAATAAGATAATATATACGTATTATATATAAGCGCGTTAGACCGCTTTAATAATAAAGAAATAAAACTAGAATACGGAGAAGACCGGGAGTATTTCGGTCTTTTTAAATTTAAAAACGACGACCTTCTAATTATTAATATTATATTCGGTACTTCCGATTTTAAAAGTAATAACGAACTAGCCTAATAATATACGCCAATTTATATAACTACGTATACTTTAATTACCGCCGTAAATAGCTTATTATTTCCCTAATAATAAAAATACTAAATAAATAATATTTAATAAAAAATATTTAAATTATACCTATTTATTTTTTACTTTTATTCTAATTCGTAACCTTTATATCCGTATTTTACTTCGTTTAATACTATTCCGTAGGGTAATACCTACCCGCTTTAATTAAATATTCCCGAATCGGATTATATATTAATATTATTCGATTTATTAATAACCGCTTTAATGCGGGTATATAATAATTTATTTAGGCTTTATTTATATAAAAGTAAAATATATATTAGAATTTTAAGCTTTATTCTCGTATAAATAAAGTGTATATTATTTATATAGGAATAGATTAATATATTAGAATTCTAAATTTCGCTCTCGTATAAATAAAGTAAATATACTAAATTTCTATTTTTTTAAAAGCGAAGTCCAATTATAGTTCCTATTTATATATAAACGAAGGTTATTCGTCGGTTACCCTTTTATTATTAAACGTAAAATATTATAATAAACGTAAAAAATACGCTTTTAATTTTCTAATTATTATTTTATATTATATTTATAAGGTTAGGTATTTTTTTACCCCTTTTTAAAATCCCCGCCCTTGGTTTAATATATTAGTTAAAGACCGTTTTAATTTCCGCCCGTATAATAAGAATTCTTACGTCTAATTTAATTTCGAAAATGTATACTACGTTATATAACGCTTCTATATAATATATAAGAATATTTTTATTAATCTTTAAATATAATATTTCGAAATATATATTAATAAAATAAATAAATACCTTTATAACGTTAATTTTAGCTTCTATATATTTAAATTAACGCTCTAATTTATTCTAATTATTAATTAATACGTTACGCTATATATTCTTTAAATAATAAATCTTTTAATTAATATTATTCAATATAATTAAAATTTATATTTCGTAAGCGGATTCCGATAACGTATCTTTATAATATATAAGTATTATATTATAAATATTAATATACGCACGGTATTTTATTTATAAAGGAAGATTTACCTTCTTTGTTATTTAATATAAATTAAAGTAGAGGGGTAAATAGGAAGCGAAATATATTTATTACCTCCGTATTATTTCCTTTTCCTTTATATTAGTCCGGCGGATATTATAATTCTTATAGAATTAAATTACCGGAAGTAGAAACTAGGATACGCTTTTCCTAATTAAAGGGGGGGGTTCGAAATATTTATTTAAAATATAGCCACTTTTCGCCCTATATTATAATTTCTTTGGGCGGCAATTTTTTAAATAACTTCGTAACGGGGTACTTCAAATAATTATTGAACTAAATTATTAATTCCTTTTATTTTACTTTTTCGCTATTTATATAATTAATTTCAATTTTAAATTATATTACCCGTTTAATAAATAAAAGTTAAGCGATAAAAGCTTTATATAATAAAAAATTAAATATATATAATATAATATTTAGTATATAATTAATTATATATTTTATTTAATTTTTTCGTAAAAGAATTTAAATAGCGGGGCGTAATTTAATCGCCGCCGGCTATATAAATAGTATATTAGCGGAAAGGAGGTTAAACGCCTTAGTTTTAAAATAGGTTTATAATTATAAGTGGTAATTTTGCGGCCGTTTTAATATTAAAAATAGAATTATTAAGACAGTAAATTAATAAAATTAATTAGGGTTATATATTTTTAATATTTAAAAATCGAAGGGCTTTAAAATTGGATAATACGGAATTTCTTTATCGGAGCCGGGTTTTACCCATAGGAGGCGAATTTCGTAAGTAATTTATACGTATTTAATAGGAATTCGAACGTTAAAGACTTTAGGGGGTAAATCCTTTTTTATATTATAATAGAAAGGAAGATAATTTAAATTATTAAAAGGCGGGAGCGGGTTTTTCTATTTTTAAAACGTTAATATAATTACTAAAACGAATTAAATATTATTTGCCTTATTAATTTAATTATCTCCTTTTTTAAAGCGCTTCTCGCTAGTAATTAATACGTTATAATTCGGAAGAGGATATAAATTTCGAATTCCGGCGCTATTTATAGGTAATTTATTATTATATATCGTTTTTATTTTCCTTTTCTTAAATAATCGCTAAGTAATAAGGTACGCTTCTAATTTACTATTCCGACCGTTAAATTTAATATTTTTATAAATTAGATTCTAACCTTTATTAAATTTAATATCTTTATAAAATTAATAGTTATTAGAATCGTTCGGTTATTAAAAGTATAAATTAAACGAATTTATTAAATATAAATAATAGGATATTTATATATTAAGGATAATAATATCCGTATTACTATCCTTAGAAATATTTTTTATAATAATATATTTATTATTCTATTTTATAAGCTTATTTATAATACGAACGATAAATTAAAAATCTAAAGGTCGTTTATAATATATTAAAAATATTGAAATATCCGTAATATAATTAATAAAAGGTTAAATAAGGTATTTTAATAATTAAACGGTAATACGAAGTAATAAATTAATATTTGTAGGTTGTATTTAAAGGCGTAAATAATAGAAGGTAAAAAACGAAACTTACCCGCGAAATAAATAATAAATTAAAAATTTAAGGGCCGCTTATAATATATTATAGGGATTAAAAATATTTACTAATATAGTATATAAAAGGTTAAATAAAATATTTTAATAATTAAATACGAAAAGATATAATAATAATTAATAATTATAAATCGTATTTAGAGGCGTAAAGAATAGTAATAAATAAAGAATATAGGGAATAAATTAGAATTAAGAAGGAGGGAAATTTTAAAAAATAAAGTTAAAAGCGAAGCGACCTCGTTTTATTTTTTAAATTTTCCATTAAACTATATAATTTACGAATTTTACTATATATTTTAGCGTTATTAATTATCCTTTTAAAATATATTTTCCGTATTAATTTAATAATAAATTATATATTAGGGACTTTCCTTATTAAAATAATAATATTTATATAAAACGCTATATAGGGCGCTGGAAATAAATATTAAACGGAAATTCCGCGTAAATACGTAGATATATTAAATTGGAATATATCCGATATTTAATTATTAATCCGTAATACCGGCGTTAAATTCACCGAATAAAGTTCGTCCGCTTTACCGCCTTTATTATTCTATAATTAATTATTAATCGGAATATAACGTATCCCCCAAAAAGTAATTTACTTAATCGCATTTATATAATTCCTAATTTAATATTTATTATAAATTAATTAATATTTCGAATAAGAACTTAATTATTAAATAAACGAATTAAATATATTAATATATTTAAATAAATAAAATATTAAAACGAATAGCGGAATAATAATTAATTCGCCGAATAATATATTTATAATAATTAATAAAATTTATAATTAAAAATTAATTAACGTATAATAAATTAAATATTTATTAATTATAATAGTAAATATTAAAAATACTTACGACTTATCGCTCGCTTATTAACCCTAATTTATAAATTTTCTACTAAAATATTAGGAAATCCCCTATTACCTATTTACTATAGATTATCCTACTTAAAATAATTAATAAAACGAAATAAAAAAATTATATATTATACGAATTTTATTTATACGACGCGCCTTCTTATAATTGCAATTTAAAAGTAATATAATCGAATTACTACGAAACGTTTATTAAATACCGGTATAATTTTAATATAATAACGGAATACATTATTCGCGTCCTCCCCGTCCTATTTATATATTATATTAGCGTATTTATAGCCTAAGGCCTAAATATATTCCTTTAATTATATATAGAATTTTAAACCGCTATTTATTATATTAATAATATACGTAAAAACGAATTAATATTAAATATTTATATATATTTTAAAATATATAGCGGTATTGAATACCCTTTCCTAACCGGTTATACGAATATCCTATATCGAACCTTCGCTATTTAATTACTTTTCCCTTAAATATTATATCGCTATATAAAAACGTTAAACGGTTTTAATAAAATTATTATAATTAATTTTATTGAAAATTAACGAATATTAAATTAATTAAGCGGTTATATCGTCCGGTATAAGACCGGTTCCACTATTCTACATTTCCCGGGGCGGGAATTAAGAGACGAAATTAGGAATATTTTTAAGAGAAGGCGGTTTATTAATATTATCGCCTTATTCAATATATTCATTTATAATTCGAGATTCGACTTCGTTATTAGGTTTATAAATAAATTAATCGGTCGTTTTAACCGGTTTATCGCTAATAATAACGTTTAGTATTTAAATATCGCCGCCCTCGTTACTAAACTTATAAATAAGCTAATTAATTATTTTAGCCGGTTTATCGCTAATAATAACGTTTAGTATTTAAATATCGCTACCCTCGCTATTAAATTTATAAATAAGTTAATTAATCGTTTTGGCCGGCTTATCGCTAATAATAACGTTTAGCATCTAAATATCGCTGCCCTCGCTACTAAGCTTATAAACAAGCTAATCGGTCGTTTTAGCCGGCTTATCGCTAATAATAATATTTAATATTTAAATATTACCGCCCTTACTATTAAGCTTATAAATAGGCTAATCGGTCGTTTTAACCGGTTTATCGCTAATAGTAACGTCCTTAATATTAAATATTATATTAATTAATAATCCTATAGCTATAGAATCGCTATCCCTTTTAATTCCTTCGCTAAATAATTCGAATATATCGGCTATATAGGAATTAAAATTAATTAAAATATCGTTCGTATTACTATTCGGAATATTAATAATAATTTAACGACCTTCGTTTTTACGAAAGTAGGAAATTTTTACTTTTACGGAAGTAAAATTAACGGAATTCGATTCACTTAATAACGCCGTTAATAAGCGTATTTATAATAACGTTAATATTAGGATATTTTAAAATTTATAAGGGGGTATCCCTATAAATAAGGATGCGTAAGGGTATAATAATATCGTTTATATTATTATTTAAATTATTAGTATTTATTTAATAGATTTTATTTTTATAAAAGTAAAATATTTACTTTCGTAAAAATAAAATTAAAAGAATTTATTTAATTTACTTAGTAATATTTTTATTATTTATATTTATTCTAAATTACTTTCGAATATAGCCTTTAAACGGGGTATCCATTTTAAATTCGGACGAATACGTATATATTTTACTCTTATATTTATATTTCTCTTCGCGGGTATATAAAATAAATCCTCCCTTTAATCCGCGCCGATTTATAACGTTTTTTAACGCCTCTTCTAATACTTTAATTTTAATTTTACACCCCTCTATTAATATATTAATAAATTAATTATAAATATAGGTTAATTTATTCGCTTATTTAATACGCTTTATTTCTTCGGTTTTCGAATTTTTAATAAAGTAAATAGCGAAGCGTTCAATAAAAAATATTCTATTTTAAATAGAGGAAATATCCCCTAAAATATTATAAATAAATTAAATTACTTCGTCGAAAATAAATTAACGTACCGGATTATCCCTTTTTATATATAAATTAATAATCCGCGGACTAGCTAAAATTATTATATTATTAAGGAAATTTTAATTAATAAATATCCTAATTTTAATTTAATATATAAAAACCTCTACGATTATCGAATAATAATCGCCGATAAATATCGTACGGGTAGAATAAAAATTGGTAATCTTCTTAGGAAGATTTATTATTTATAAAAATCGATTAAAATTATATAATAAAATATATTTTATAATTTTATAATTAATAATAGTCTTAATATTATCCCCTATTTCAATGGGGAATTACTTTTCTAAACTAAAGTTTACTACTAATTTGTAAATTTATTATACAAAATATTAATTTACTTACGGGCGTAAATTTTACGAGGGGTAAATATAATTTACTTTATATAGTATTCTCTCTTCTATTTAATCCGAAATAATAATTTTAATAATTAGTAAATATTATTTAATTTAAAATTTTTAGCCAATACGGTATAAACGCCCTATATATTAAAATATCGTATTCTAGTTCTAAATATAATTAAAGCCGATACCTATATTATATATATAATATAAGTTTAAATTAATTATATAAACGCTCGAATTGAGGATTAGGATATTAATATCCGAATTGCAATTATTTTATTAATTAATAATTACCGTACATTAAATTAATATTTAGCCCGAATAAATTATTACGACGTTTAGGCCGACTTTACGGAGGATAATAACTATAACCCTATTATAATATTAACGTCGGTAAAAATTCGATAATTTTTATTTTTACGAAAATAAAAAATCCGAAGGAAGTATTCATAATAAACTTCACTTTTATAAAAATAAAAGTAAAAATAAAATATTCGTAATAAATTTCACTTTTATAAAAATAAAAATAAAGATAAATTTATATTTATATTTATAATATATTAATAACTATTAAAATTCTCCTACGTTTAATATATATTTTAACGTATTTTCGTATAATCTATACGAATAAAGGAGATTCCGCTAACGTTTAATATATTATCCCTATCCGATTAATTAAAGGGAAGAAATTAATATCGTATATTAAATTTTCGAATATATATAATAATCCTTAATCGTAATTAAAATTAATTAAAATATTAACGATTTTAATATTAATTATAGGATTATTTTCCTATTTTTATATCGTTTTAATAATACTTTAACGTATTAATAATTTAGCCCTTAATAAATAAAATTTAAATACTTAATCGTCTTTATTAAATTCATTTTTATTACTAACCTCGTTTTCGTTATGTTCGAGGCTTCGGTCGCTAATAAATCCGTAAATAAAATTAACCGCTTATATTAAAATTTATATAATTATTAGGTTTTTATAAAATAATAGTTTATATACGTATACGTTATATAATAATAATTATAATAAACGAATAACGTTAAAATTAAACGCGATTTATTTTTTATTCTCTTTAATAATAAACGTCGCCTTTACCTTATAATTTAGTAAATTTATAAATATATTCCGAAGGAAATCGTCGGTTATTTTTATAAATTCTACCCTCTATTATTTATACCCTAAATATATTTAGCGGATTTATATAAATAGAATTTCAAAGGACGGGAATATAATCGTCCTATTTAAAAGAATAAAAAGGGTATTTATACCCCTATTAATTATTAAAATTTATATATAATTTAAAATAGTAATTATATACGCATTAACCGTCTTACCTTCGTCGTTAATATTATCCTAGAGGTCGGGATACAATACCTATTAATAATATCCCCAATTTTATTCGATTTCCTTCAATTTTTCTCTAATAGAATTAAGCATATTATTATTTATAATACAATTAAAATAATCTTTCTTATAAGATATTATAAAATTTTAGACGAATATTAATATTAAATTATAATTAAGGTTAAATAATAATTTAAAATATTTCCCCAAATCCAATTCTTCCTAAATTATAATAATAAATACCCGGATATTACTAATCCGGTTTAATATAAGAATAATAAAGTAAAATAATCGTTTTTAATTAAATAAGCGCCGAATTACCCGCTAAATAATTGTATTTTTATTTTTTAAAAATTAGGTTTCATTAACGATTTTAATACTAAATATCGGGTTCTTTTATATCGTTATACGTAATTCGATTTTATAAAGGACGGTTTTATTCTTTAAATTATTATTATTTATAGGGTTAGGGCGGAACTTACGTTTAAAAAGGGCGTTTATACCTTTATCCTTATCCTTAAGGATATATTTATTTATTATAAATAGTTTAAATTTATATTTTATATTAATTTCTACTTTTTTAATCCATTTTATATAAATCATAGAATACGAAGCGATTACAATATTAATTACCGTAGATAATTTATTTAAATTCTTTATCTATTCTATTATTTTCTCGTTAAAAACCTTTTAAGTAAATATAACGTATTAATAAGGGTCGTTTTAGGAAATATCCTTAAAAAATTTATATTAAACCTAAAAATTAAATTCGCTAAATATATTATATAATTTATTAAAAGTCTATATAATTAAATTAGGCAATATAATAATAATATATAAATAAACTTCGAAAGATTAACCCGCTTATTTAGCTCTATAAATTCGATAGAATTCTATTAAGATAATAATTCCGTAAGTAAGCGTTTTATTAATATTAACTTCGTTTATAAAGAGAATACCCCGAAAAGGAGAGCGTAGTATATAATTAATAATATACGCGTTTAAAAAAAAATTAATTAAGCCCGGTTTCGCTTTTATATAAATTAAATTTAATTATAATTTTCGCTTTTATAAAAATTAATATAACGAGGAGATTTCGCTCTTATAAAAATAAAAGTAAAATAGAAATACGTATTAATAACTTAATAAAAAAGTAAATCCTAATTAAAATTATTAAAGATTTTTTAATTAGTTTATTTATATTTCTTTTTAAATTCTACTATATTATATAATAAAGGAAGGTTATCCTCTTTTATATAATTATAGTCCGAAATAAGCCGATTTAATACCTTACTATTTAAGGAAATAAGGGTAATATCTATATATTTTTTATATAGCGGGTACTTTCTTTAAATAATACTTTTAATAGCCTACCCGGTTTTAATACTTTATTTAATTTAATTAATAACGTTATTCTATAATTATTTATTATCCTTTATATCTTTTATCGAGAATTGGATAAATTATTTTATTATATTATTTATTATTATAAAGTATTTTTTAATCGCGATATAATTATAATTATAAAAGAGCGGAAATTTTTTAATATTTTCGATATCGAAGGGTTATATCTCTTTCGTAGGCTTTTACGACTCTTTTAAATTAATAAAATAAATTAGTAAGGTTTACTAATTAAGCGCCAGGGCTATATTAATTCCTCTATACTTCTTAAAAAAATCTCTCAATTTAATAGCAAAATTTCTATCTAATAAATTACCGGTATAAAATTACGTTATAATTTATAAACCGATTTTAATTATCTATTATTAATAAATATATATTTGGCGCGAAATTTAATTTACGTACTTAAATCGCTTTAATTCCTCGTTTATAAGGTTATAATATATTAATAATTAAAATTTATTCGAATATTCGCGTATAACCCTCTTTATTTCGAATATATTTTAATATTATTTATTATATTCGAATACTTCCTTATCCTTTAAATAAAATATTATATTAAGGGTAATATTAAATATATACGGGCTATAAATAATATTATTAATATTTTAACATTCGTTACCGAATATATATATTCCGGCGCGGCGGGTATTAAAATATAAAAACGTTTAAAAAATCCTAGCCTAATCGTCGATTATATATTCGCCGCGGGTATAAATACCCGGTCTATCTTCGATTAGTAAGAACTTTATATTATTAATATATCCTAATTTAATTAAATAGCGTTTAAACGCTACAAATAGCGTTATAATTACTATTTCGTCGATTATAACCTAATATAGGGATTCGGGATCTTTTATACCTAAATTTATAAAATCGCTACGGCGGATTACTACCGCATATAATAATAATATTAATATATTTACGTTAACGATAGCCTATATAATATAATCGATATTCGAATTATTTATAAACGCTATTATAACCCTCCTAAAAAGGTTTTAAAGGGATTATATAATTCTATTTTTTTAAAAATTACCTTTATTTTTTTTAAATTAATAGGGCGATTTTATATAACCGAATAATTTAAATTAATTAATTATTAAGAAAATTAAATATTATTCTATTATAATTTTTATATCCGTTAAGTAAAAGTAATTTATTCCTAAATTTCGCTTATACGAGAATGAAATTAACGTATTAACCTTTATTTATACGAAAGTAGATTTTATATAATTACTTTTACGAAAGCGAAGGTTAATATATTAATTTCACTTTTATATAAATAAAATTTAGAGGTATAAACTATTCCTACGAAGGCGAAGCTAAGGATATAATAGAAAATAAATAATTTATAATTATAATTTATATAAAAATAGAGGTCCTTTATAAAATTATAACCGAAGATCGAGGCCACTTTATTTTTCGAATATCCCGCCTTAATATTCTATATTAATATTAAATTAAGGCCGGTAATTTTATATAATTATACTACCGATATAAAAAGTTTATTAATACCTTAGAAAATCTCCGGGTCGCGTTTAATAAATTTAAAATTAATATTAAATAATATTATTAATAATATTTTCAATTTTAGAATTACGCGGATCTTTCCTAAATTATAATAATTAACGTTAATAGGGTAATTATTCTTATAAAGTATAAATCGGCTATACTTTTTATTCGCGTTTTATTATTCTTTATTTTTATATTAAATAATATTTAGGTAATATAAACGTTAGAATTTATTAATATCGACGTCCTTTTTATCGATATATTCTAATTTAGGGTTTAGGTTCGGAATTATAGCCTTAAATAATTCCCTAATTACTTAAATCGGCGGCTTCGGCCTAGCCTTTTATTTAAGTAATATTATAAACTTCGCTATTATATAATAATAAATTAAGTCGTAAGTTTCGCTTTTATAGAAGTAGAAATTTTAATTCACTTTCGCTTATATAAAAATAGTATTAATTAATTATAATAATTAAATTTCGATTAACCTTCGCTTATATAAGAATAATATTAATTAATTATAACGATTACGAATAATAAGAAATTATAATAGGGAGAGAGAGGAAATTATTTTAAAGAAGGCGTAAAGGAAGAAGGGTATAAATTAGAATTATATACGGATTATAATAATTAACGCGGTTTTTAAGGTAGATCCTTCCTATTAAATCTATATTTTAATATATATAATTAATAATAACCTAATTTTCACTTCTATAAAAGTGAAGGTCGCTTTAAATTTTATTAAAAAAGTCGATTATTATAAATAAAAAATATAAAGTTTAATTTACTCTCGTAGAAATAAAGGTAAGAAATCGTATACGTATTAAATAGGCGGGTACGGTAAGTTATATTAATATAAAATAGTATAGGGGAACGGTTAAATTTAATTAATAAATCGCTAAAATATTTATTTAATATAGAATTTAAACGACTTAGGGAACCGATAAAATTTAATATAATAAATAAATATAAAGTAATATATATACGGTATAAATATTTTTATCCTATTTCCGTTTACGCTTCGGCTACCTAATTATACGAATAGGGCGTACTATCGATAGCGATAAATTAAAAACTAACGACGTATTAATATATAGAATCATTCCTATATAATCTTTATTTATATTTATATAAGAAGCGGTATTTCCATTATTTATAATATTAATAATAAATATTATTTTACGTTTAATATTATTTATTATAATAATTATATATACTTTAATATATTCGGCGACGAAATTAGAATTATACGCTTAAAAATATTTTTAATTTTATAATATCGGTATATTAATTATTAATTCGGCGATAATACGTATAGATTCTATTACGCTATTAATTATAAAGCGTATAATTTATTAATATACTTCGGGCTAAATAATAATTAAATAAGGAAATTAAAATTCGATACTAGGAATTACGAACGTAAACGAAATATATAATTCGAAAAAACTTTATATACGAATAAAAAATATACCTATTTTATTTATAAACGAAAGAGTATTAAACTTCTTTTTTAATCTCTATAATAATTCTTCCGTTCGACCGAAGAAATAATTATATATATTATAATATTCGCTATAAAGGTATTTTTAACGGTCGATATTATATTATATAATTTTAAATAAAGCTTCGCGGAAATAAAGGGCGTTAATAACGGCGTATATATCGGAGGCCTTTTTAATTAATTTAACCTATTATTCCTATTCCGATTTTATTTACTTTCGCGAATAGAGACCTAAAATTAGAAAAATACTAAAAATTAAATCTTCGACCGAATACAAAACTAAAATCCGGTTTAGAAACTAAAATTATATAAAATTAAATAAATCGTTTAATATAAACGACGAATTAAATTCGTATATATAAAATAATTTAATATATTATAGAACGGGTATAAATAATAAAGCGAAATCGGTCCTAAATTAATTAAAATACTAATAAGGAGCGAAAAAATATATAATACTACGAATATCGCTAAGAGTACATATAATACGCCCGAAGCGCTATTATAAATCCGCGACGTTTCTTAATTTAATTTAATTATATTATATAATATATTATACGTTAAATATATTTATACCTATTCTTAATATTATTATAAATATAATAATCCGGTATTACGAATCCAATATAATAAACTATTAATAAAAGCAATCCTAATTAAGTAGGCGGATATATAAATAATAAATTTAAATAATTAAGGGCGTATTTATTCGGCTTCGTAAACCGTATTTAATAAATACTTCAATTAAATATTTCCTTACCTTATTAATAAAATCCTTATTATCGATATAAATAATAATCTTTAATATATTTCTAAATATAGGAACGAAGAAGAATTCCAACCGTTCGAAATTTTATATTTCGTTTTTAAGGATAAAATTAAAAATAAGCGTAATTTCGGGACGATTAATAAATATTTTAATAATTTAAAAGGACGTTATAAATTATCTAAATAAATAAAAGCTTATATACTCTCGAATATATACTTCGAATACTTTAATTAATATTATTATATACCCGAACTAAAGAATAAAAAGGGGTAGAATTCGCCGTAACTAAAAAAGATTAAAGAAGTATAAACGGAATTTATATTATTAATAAACTATATAAAATTTATTAATAATAATAAACGTAATCCTAAACGCAAATTTATATTCGTAAAGGAATTTAAGAAACCGATAATATAATATTTATTTAAATTTAAAGAGGATATAGGTAAATTCGCCTAGGCGTATACTATTCCAAAGTATATCGCCCTAAATTAATTAATAAATAATTTAAATTTCGAATAAATAAAATATTTACTTTATAGAAATTTTAATTTATTAAAAGAAGATTAATATTAAAATATTTAATAATAATATCCTATTATTTTTACCCAAAATAATTAAAAGGGATAATTTAAAGTATAATTTTAATAAGAAGGATAATAGATATAATTTAGAATATAATACTTTTACTAAAATTAATTATAATAATAAAAATAATATTACCATATTAATAAATAATGCGCCGAATATATTCAATTTACTTAAACCGAAATTCGCGTATTTGCCGATTAGAATTAAAATAATTAAACGGATTTAAAAAAATCCGGACTATAATACGAATAAAGCGGGTTTAATATTATATATATTCGTTTAAAACTATATATTATATAATAATTATAATATATACTTAAATATTAAGAAATAATATAAGTAAAATAGCAAAAAATTAATTAAATTCGAATAATTTTATAAACCCCAAAATTTCGTCGAAGGTAAGACTTATATCTATAATAATATTTAGAAATTTTTAGAGTATTTAAATAAAGATTCGTAAAAATGCTATACCCCTTTCTTAAAAATAAATAAATATAATCGACGGGGGTTACCCCCTAAAGAACGAAAAATAATAAATATTAAATAAAGGAAAAAAAAAAAAACGATGAATCGGAAAATCTTATTAGCGTTATATTCACTATAATAATTAGGAATTAAGAAAATATATAGTAAGTAAAATAATAATAAATATTTAATGAATATATTACAAGAATTGAGAATATTCGTATATATTTTGACAGCTGATAGCTATTTTGCGCAAAACGGTAATAAACCTCCTTTCACTAAAGTTCGAGGAGAGGAGACCCACATTTTGTAGGGTGGGTCCGCTGAGCGCCGTGGACGGAGGTTCTATGGAAGAGACTAATTTCGATCTAAGCTACCAACATTAACCCCATATACGGTCGACCCCATACACGGTCACGTCCCCGCACCCGCATCTCCCCTATGTAAACAATTACCCTCTTTCTTTTAATAATTATAATTTTATTAAAATACCATCGTTTTCAATTATTTTTATTACAATAAACTTATTAGCGTTCGAGTTAACTATCGTTAACGTTCGTAATAGTCTTTCCTAGCGTACAGCGGCTAAGAAGTACAGCGTTCCCTAATTTACTATATTCGACCGCATTCGAAGCGTCCCTTCCGTACGCGATTCGAAAATACCGTAATAATAATTCTCTCCCGACTAAGAAAACTTCCTATATAAATAAATATTAAATAAGGAGGCTACTAGACGAGTTTTTAACCGTCGTTAATTCGTTAATTTCGCTATAATTATATTAAAATAAAGGGGGGATTATAATAAATTGGGCGTATATTAGGTAGACCGGTTCTTAAAGAAAAACCCTACTATTAGGACTAAAATTTCGAACCCTTTCGAATCGGTTAGAATTAAAGGGTTTATTTAAAAGATATTTACGAAGTTTTTTGACTTTTTAAAAACTACTATTCGAAATAAAGCTATTATACCCGCTAATATTACTAATATAAACGAATATAGATTTTAAAAATTAAAATCCAATAAGGGGAAGGTATTTAGGACTTATTTAATTAAAAAAGTATATATAATAGCGATTAATACGATTATTTAAGTATTTATAATTGAATATAGGATTATTAAAGGTAAGAGGTTAACGCTTATTATTATTTTTGCTAACGCTAATTTTTAGGGTTAATAATTCTTTAACGAAATAAAGGATTAGAAGTATAATAATATTCTTATTAAATAGAATAACGGCGATATTGCCCTATAATAGCTAAAAGAGGTTTATATCCTAAAAATGTAATTAAATAACGATATTTAACGCCTTTTAGTTTTCGACGAATATTCGAGCCATATAATAGATCATTTCCTTATCGAAACCTTCCGTTATAATATTCAATTCTTTTTTCTACCTCCCTATATTAATTATAAAATTTAATTACTATAAAGGGAAGAAGGGAATGGGTTGAGACGAGCCACGACTCGACATTAAATCGGTCGTAGATTCACCTTCTTCTTTAAGTATTGTAAAAATCGAGCTACGACTCGATATTGAATCGGTCGTAAATTTACCTTCTTCTTCAAGTATCGTAAGAGTCGGGTCAAGGACGACCCGAATTAATTCCTATATATAAATAAATAGCCGAAAGGTCGAGCCTTAATTCGATTTCTCTCTTAAATTAATTATTATATTCTATAATTATTTAATCTATGAAGGATTTTACGTTATAAATTTGTATTATTTAATAAATAATACTTAATAATAATTTTGGCTATTAGTATTCTTCCTTTCTTTTGGAAATTTTATAACGGATATTTAATTCGAGGAGTTTTTTAACGCTTCGGTTTAACCCCGCTTCGTATTATTATTATTTTTTATTTTATTTTATTAATTATTAATATTTATATTCGACCCCGGAGATTTTATAATTTAATAGGACCTTCGGTACGTATTGGATTTCGTTTACGCGAATTTAGTAACGCTATAGTATTGAATTGCGTTAAATAGTTTAAAAAGACGATTTAAGGCGGTTATCGACTCTTTGCCCTAATTTTTAAATACCGAATTAATATTATTAACGTCGATTCGAACTACGAGACGGGTAATAGTATTGCCCCTATATTTAATTTATTAAGGTTTAGATTATTATATTTTTAAAAGCTTTTTTAAATAAGCCGTTAAATTTACCTAAAATAATGAATCCCTTATTATATTTCCCTACGTCGAGTAATTCGTCCCGCTTACGCCCGATATTTAAAATTCTCTTAATTAATTTAATAGTTAAAACGATTTATTTTCCTAAAGTAATAACGATAGTATAGAATTTAGTTATAAGTTTAGTAATTACCTTATTTTCTTTTATTACGACGTTTCGGAGCTTAAATACGTATAAAATTAAATATTATATATAAAATACGTAATTATTATAAATTTATAATATTTACTTATATTAAATTCCGGTTTATATTACCTTTATAATTTATTACTTTCTTTAAATAAAGTAAACGTTTCCGCCCCTAAAAGCGAAACGAATATTAGTTTAAAAACCGATAAGGACGACCCTTATACTATTTTAAATAATAAATCTATACTTAATTTATTATATATAATTAAAATTTAATTAGAGAGGTATTAAATTTTATTTCTTTTAAGAATTCGATATTTTTTTACCGACGTTAATTATTAAATTAAAATCCGAACCGAATTAGAGAGGTATTAGATTTCGTTTCCTACGGGAGGTCGTCGTTTTTCTACCGATATTAATTTTTAAATTAACGCTTAATTCGAATCGAAGAAGTATTTAATTTCGTTTTTTACGGGAATTCGACATTATTTTACCGTAATTAATCGTAGGATTAATATCGGACCCGAATTTAAAGCCCGGCTTAAGTCGGAGAGGCGTAATTAAATTACCACCGCTATTAATATTTTGAATATTAAAATCCGCCTTAAAGTAGGAAGATATTAGTATATCGAATTTAAATTTATCTTTAATATAACCCCTAGGTTAAAGGATATTTTATATTTATAATTACCCGGCTTTATTAAATTATAAATTAAATACTAAAACGAAATATATTATATAATAATACAGGAGATTTAATCCTTAATATACTTATTTCGGGAATTTTCCTATATATTATAATTATTATTAATATATACCCTACTTCGAATTAATATAAATAACGAAGAATTTTTAAACGCCCCTAATATATTAATTATAATATAACCTAATTTAAACCCGTAGGGGGTATTTATTTAATCTTTTATATTAATAAAAGATTTTTAAAATTATACGGAAAATTTTGAAGCTTATTATAAGCTACGGCTAATTTAAGGCAATTCGTTTCTTATATAAATCGATACCCCTTCTTTTCTTTTACCGGTTTAAGTTAGTAATTATATATAGCGGGAACCCCAATTATTAAATTCTCCCTTATTTTAAAAGGATTAAACCGTTAATTCGCTCGGCCTAAATTTAATTGAAAAACTCTATTAGGAAGGTAATTTTAGAAATAAGCCGATAGAAAATATTGGCTTAAATTTTCGAATAATTGTAGAATCGGTTATAAACGATAAGGACGCTATTTAGTATTAAAATTAATCCGTTATAAGGCCGTTCTTCCTTTAAAATAATTCTCGTCTTTAATTTAGATTTTATAAAATGGAGCCTAATAGGTCGAAAAGTAAAAGTAAGGAAGGAATTAATATAGTAATGAATTTAGAAGAAAGAATAAAGAATTAACGTAAAATTACTTTTACCCCGTCTTTACTTTATTAAATTAATAAAAAAAGGGAGAAAATTCTATTTTAATTTCGTAACCCCTTTCGAAATTTTTATCCTCCCCTAATTAATTCGATACATCCTCTTAATAATTATTTATTAAATATAATATTAGAGATTTTTTATAATAATTATTAATAATTAATTTAAAATTTACCGAGCGTTTTAATTAAATTGAATTAATTACAATTTTAAATATTTTAAAAATTATTATTAGGCTTAGTAATTTTCTTATTAAAAATAACTAATTAAATTCCTAAATTTATAGGACTTTTAATTAATACCGTTTAAATTATATTTGGACGAAATATAGGATAATTTAATTCGGATTTCGACCCTAAAATAAAATCTTTTAATTTTATATCCTAAATAAACCCTTATAATTAAAATAATAATAATTCCTAATCCTAGGAATATAATTAAATTTAAAATTAAAATTAAGGGGAAGATTAATTTTAAAATTAATTTACCGGTTAGAGTTAGCGCGGAAATTAGTAAAATTAATTCGGCGGAATTGAATTTATTATTATAATCTAAATTATAATAATAGCGATTATTAATAATAACGTTTAAGCCTTAAATTAAATCGCTATTAAATTCGCTATTAATTTTAATAGCGCTTTTAATTATAATAGTCCTAGCGGAAATTTTTAGGGATAGAAAATTAAATAGGCCGGTTTTTTCTATCCCAATATACCTAAATTTAAATATTAAAGCTATAAGTACTATATATATAAAAGGGATATTTATTATAAATTAGTCTATTTATTTTTCGAATTTATTATATCGAACGTTATAACCCCGGCCTATATTGAATATTTACGCCTCAATTTTAACGAATTATTCTATAAAATAATTAAAATTTAATAAATAATTTAATTAAATCTTTAATAGCGAATAGTTTATAAAATCGATTTAGATATTTAGAAGGCCGTTTTAGTCGTTTATTTTAAACCGACGAGAAGTTAAGTCTTAGTTAAATTCGATTTTATTAAATATTTATACGAAGATTATATTACTAATAAGCCGATCCGCGTTATAGCTTTCTAAATTTTGTATTAGAACCGCGAATTTAAAAATAATAACGCCCTTAGTATTAATTTTTATATTTAATTTATTATTTACCCTAATTTACGTTAATTAATTTAGGAACCGTCCTATAATATATTAATTAATAATTTTATTAAATACGTCGAATAAAAAGCCGAAATTTATCAATTTAATTTAATTAATAATTTTAGCGGTTATAATACCGATTTTAACGTTCGTTTTATAAAAGCCGAATTGGAAGGAAAATTTACTTTATTCGAAGATATTCGCTTAATTTTACCCGCTTTTAAAATATAATATTTATTTATTAACGGTTCTTACTACGTTACGGCCGAATTGAATTATTAATAGGCTATTTTAACCCCTATAAATACTATTATATATAACCGCGGCTTAAATTACCCGCCCCGCGATTTAGGCCGCCGTTTTAATCGTTAGGGTAAATAGAAGTAGGATTTTATTAACGAATTTAATTATTAGAAGGCCCGTAATAAGGGTAAATTTTAAAAAAAGGGAAATAGGAAATTATTTTAAATTCGCCGTCCGTATAAGCGTTTTTACCGCCGTTGGGTTAAGCCCGGTGTACGCCGCTCCGACGGCACTTTTTTAATTAATAAAGAGCGCGAAATTATTATTAATATAAGTAACGAATTTAATAAAGAAATCCGTTAATTTCGTATTTAAAGTTTTAAAGAATACGATTACTATTTTAATTTTAACGAAGAGGAAGTTTTTATATTTATTAATATTAGCGTTATATTTACGTTTTATTATATAATTAGTAAATATAATTAATTTTTAATTTATTTTATACTTCTTAGTAATTTAAAACGAATTATATATAAGAAATACTATTAACGATTTAAGATTCGTCGTCGTATATTCTAATATACTTTAAATAGTAATTATTATAGCCCTAAATTAAAATTATAATTTATTTAATTAAACGCCGCTATTATAATAATAATAAGCCCTAGGCTAATCGGCCCTAATTTCTTTATAATTAATATTAAACCGATATTTTTTAAAATCGAAGGAACGTTATATACCTTTTTTTAAATTATAATCTAATTTACCGAATTCGGCCCCGAATATATAATTTATATTAATATAGGCTACTTTAATATTTTTATCGACCGAAATTTCCTTCGAGGAAGCGTTAATATCGAATTTAATAATTTAATCGAAAAGAATTTCGATATTATAGGAAGTAATATAATTTTAAAATAGTAAATAAGTTTCGATTTATTTATAATAGGAATAATAAACGGTAAAGTAATTCGAATTAAATTCTATATTAAAATTTAAGTTATTAATAAATTCCCGGCTAAATTTTTATTTAATACGTTTTAAACCGTTTTAAACGCGGTTTTAATTAATTTTAAATTTAATATAATGAAGGTCGATTCGTATTATAATATAATTATTAAAATTTATAGTAGAATAAAACTAATTACCCGTAAGGTTATAATTAATTATAACGTAATAATTCCATTATATTACGAAATACGAATACCCGTAAATTATACTTACTTTAATATTATTATATTAATTAATATATTAAAGGATTTTATATTCGTATTTTAAAATAAATATATCCGTAATTATATCTTCGATGTAAGTATAATTAAATTTATTTTAATAGTAAATCCGAATTTAACCCCGATACGATTTTATAAAAATTAATAATTTAGAACGATTCGGGATATTAATTTCAATAAGTATAAATCGATTTCTTTTAATTAGGCTTAAATTATATTAATTATTATAAATAAGGAAATTAGAAAGGAATTTAATTATATAGAAGAATTGGAGAGAATAACCTTTATATTAAATTTAAAAATTAATAGGGCGGTAGAAGAAATTATTAAATTAATTCCCGAAGATAAACCTTTAATAAAAGACGATTCGTTTTACTTAATAAAATAAATTTAAATTAGGATTCCGTCCTTAGGAATTAATAAAATCGAAAATATCTCTAAAATTAAATTTAATTTTAGTATTACGATTTATATAAAAGACCCGGCCTTTATTAAAAAAGTTAAAATAATAATTAATAAATATAATATTTATAACGGTATTAATATTATTATTATCGACGAGGATAAAATATTGTACGTCGATTTAATCGACGGCTAATACCGTAAAAAGGTCGTATTTCGCTTATATTAATTTAGCTTAAAGGATATAGAAATTTTAAACGAAACGTTTAATAAAATATACGAAAATAGAAAATTAGAATAAATAAAGCGTCTTACCCCCTTCGGATACCTTTATTTTATAATTTAAAAGACGGTAAATAGTAAACGTAAAGCGAAGGTTGTTATCGATTAGCGGTTTATTAATAAGGTTATTATTAGCGATTTTTACCCTTTACCGATTTAAAATTCTATTATCGCCTATATACGAAGTAAACGCTTTATTAATATTTTCGATAGTTTAATTTTTTTCTATTAATTCCCCGTTTATCTTTATTATTATAATAGAATAATCCTAATTAGTTTTAAAGGTTTAAAAAGGTTAAATGTTGTTTTAATAGGTTATAAGAATTTATTATCTTACGTTTAGAAATTTATAAATAGGCGATTTTACCCTTATAAAACTTTTATAATAATTTATATTAATAATATTATTATTTTTAACGATATAACCGAAGAATATTTCGCTTATATCGAAATAATTTTAAAATTATTTAAGAAAATTAATTTAAATATTATAATAAAGAAATTATTTATAATTTATTTATTAATTTATTTTCTAAGTTATAAAGTATTAATATTCGGTTTAGCGATAACCGAAAATTAAATTGCCGTAATTCGGAATATTAAAATACTTACCGATTTAATTAATTTTGAGCGTTATATCGGTATTAATAATTTTTTTAAAAAATTTATACTCTAATTTATTTAAAAGGTAGGACCGCTTAAAGATTGTAAAATTGTATTTATAATATAAATTAAAACGGAGAAAAGGATATTAAAGAATAAAAATTAATCCGTCCGCTAAAAATTTACGAAGATAATTACTTTTGAATTTATTTAATAAAAGAAAGAAACCTTTAAAATTTTATAAAATTAATTTTATAAAGAATAAATCCTTTTTTATTATTATTTAAACTATTAAACGTTTTATAAAATTAATACGTTATTCGAATTTAATTTCGGCTTAATTATTTTTTATTTAAAAAATAATTTTTAAGATAGTAAATCTTTCTTTATTACGAATATCGAACCGATTATATTTTGTAATAAACGGTTTTTAAACGTTAAAAAGCGGTATTAATTTATAGAATTCGAAATCGCTTATTTTATATAGGTTTATAAAATAATAAAATAAATTATTTAATTATATTATAAATTAATAATCGTCTTTATTAATTATAAGGTAACCGTTAGTATTATCCGCTAAATTACTTTAAAAATAATAAACCTAATTAAATTTAATTTAAAATTAATTACGGCTTTAATTTATTTATTTTAATTCGACTTCAATATATAATATATCCCTAATAAGATTAACATCGTTTTAAATACCCTATCCCAATTATTATTTAAAGTACCCTACCCCGATTTAAAGGTTAGCGAATTGGACAATATATAGAAAAACTCCGTATATTTAATTTATATTTAAATAATAGACGAAATTAAAATAGATTTTATTAAAGGTTATATAAAAAATATTTATTATTCCCGGATTATAGAAAAATTAAAACTCTACGCCAAAAGAAATACGTACTATAATTTCCCTAAAGATTAATATTTTAAATATTAACTTTCTAAAGATAATTTACTATATTATAAAGCGTATAACGGCGCGACTCGATTATATATACCGTATAATTATTTTAAATCGATTTTTAAAATAATTTATAATAATAAATATTATTTCGGCCTATCCTAAATAGCGAAAGAATTAAAGGGTTTATTAATTCTATAGTTATTGCGCTAATTTAGGACGTATATTTCCTATTACTTTAAATATAACGAATTAAAAATAAATTATAAAGCGATTCCTAATTAATTCTAGCCCGTAATTTTTAAATTAATTTTATATTATATAATTTATATCGATTTTATAATAGGCTTATTTAAATAATCCTACGCATTGACGATATAGGGAGGAGAGAATTTCGATTCGTTTATAACGGTCGTTTACACTTTTAGTAAGAAGGTTATTTTAATTCTAAGGAAGATAATTTATTTAACGAAGGATTAAGTAGAGAAATTCGTAACGATATTATTATTTTACGATTAGGGCTTATTCTACGTAATAATTAATAATCGAAATTTAAAATTCCTATTCGAAGCCTAGAAAATTATATTCGATAAATTGGGTTGTAAATTAATATATATTATAATATAATATTCCCAAATTAACGGAAAAAACGAAAAGAGAAATTAGGAAGTAGAATTCGCTATTAAGTATTATATTATTAAGAATTTCGATATATTTTAATTTAATATTTTATTAGCGCTTTAATATAATATAAATAATTCCCTATTTACCTTATTGAATTTAATCCCGAACGAATTAATATTCGGTTTTAAACCTAATATTATTTTAAACTTTATTAAATTATAAAATTTAGAAAATTACAATTTTAAAACGATACGAAAATTATATAATTAAGAAATTAACAATATTTTAAATTAAATTATTATAAAATATAAATTCTTATATAATAAATTATACCGGCCTTTATCCTTTAAAGTCGGAAATAAAATAATAATTTAATTTTATAAAGGGTATAACCCTATAGGCGAATTTTTACGAAAATTCGGTTAGTAAAGAATTAGCCCTTTTAAAATAGTACGTAAAATTAACGATTTAGTTTACGAATTCGATATATTAAAAATGTAAAGGATTTATAAAGTAATTTCCTTAGTATATTTTCGCGAATATTTTAAAGGCGAAGATTTATTCGGTAGGAAGGGAAATAATAGGCCGAATCGTATATTTATCGAAGGAGACGATAATTAATTTTATTTTTACGAAGTAGAGCGATTATTAAGACGGCGAATAATATAAATAAAGAATGGACTATATATCGATTATAAGGTAAAATAGAAAGGCTATAATTACGAATCGAATATTTGGGAGCCTTATAATATAATTAGAAAAAAAGGTTTTATAGAGAATAATTAGTAATTAATTAAAGAATACAAAACGCGGCTCCTTATTTAATTTAATAAATTAAAGAAACCCGAAGAACCGGATTTAGTTGTATTAATTTACGGTATTTAAATAATATATTATTTAAAAAGGAAACCGAATATACTTTCCTTTCTTAAACCCGGCTCGTTTTAAACCGATAAAATAATTAGGTATTAATTATTTACCGTATATAAACCGCGATACGACCTATTTTATAATATTGTAAAGTCATAGGTACGAGAGGGTGAGAGTAGGTCGTATAAGGTAAGTCTATTCTGGGAGAAAGATTTTAGTTTGGCCAAATACAAGTTTCTAATTAAGAATTATCCTCTTTTATACTTATACGCTTCCCTATGGGTCCGGGACGGTCGGCGCCCGGATTCCGAAATCCTTTCCTCTATATTATATCCTACTATCCTTATTTTATCCGCTATTTTATCTATCGTCCTAGGTTATTATATTTTAATTATACGGGTCCCTTTAAATTTTCTTAACAATATTTTTATAATTATCCCCCCCTTTAGAAGCTATAATCCTTTATAATTTTGGTATTAATTATTATAATCCGTAGAAAATTTTATTTTCCGTTTATATATTACGTTACGCTTCGTAAAAAACCTTATTTTCTATTCGTATATTACATTACGCTTCGGTTTTATTATACTATTTAATTATTTATTTTTATTTTACGCATTAATATTATTCCCCTCCCCGGTTAATTTAATCTTTAAATTATATTATTATACGGCGATTATTATAATACCCGTAGGGGCGATATTTTTGCGTTAAATAATTTTATTAAAAAATTTAAAAACCGATTAGTAGTATTTATATCGACGTATTAAATAGGGTAATAATCCCCGTTTATTTTAACTATCTATATTATATTAGTATTCTTATACTTTCCGGCCGTAATAATATAGTAGTTTGCCGGTTCTACGGTTAATATTTACCCCCTAAAATTATTACCGATTCCCGGAAGCCGACCCCAAAACGGTTTAATTTCCGCATATTGCGCGTTTTATTTACCGTTTCGGTATTTTTTTCTTTTCGCGTCCTTTCTTTAAATAGGAAGCGTTTTATTCTAAATAATAAAGGATTTCGAAAGAATTCTTAGGTAGGATAGAAATTCTATTCCGAATTAGGATTAGAATTTCGTTCGGAATCGGTTTTAAGATTTAACCCGAATTGCCTTCCCTTTTTTTAAAATCCGGCCCCTATAATCTTTAAAATATAAGGAAAGATTTATTAGCCTTAATTAATTAATTAGGTTAATAAAAGCCCTAATACGTATTAATTATTTCCGGGAGTTAGAAATACTTTAGGTTATATCGTCGATTAACGATTATTTATTTTATATAGTTGGTAATTTATTATATTTCTTTAATTTAAAGAATCCTATTAATATTTATATTTATTAATCGGTTATAAACCTCTCCGCGGCCTAAATTACTATAATTATTTTAGGGCTAATAATCCTTAATATCGTTTATAAATAAACGCTAAAGAGGAATTTATTAATTGGTTTTAGGTCTTCCTAATTTAATTATTTCGTCCTTATTAAACGGAGAATTTTTAATTTAATAGGAAATATTAGAACGGCTCTCCTTTTAATATATCGGATTTTCTATAATCCCGTTAAAGAATTTACTAATTAATTTAAATTCTTTTAATTTAATTATTTTATTTTTATTAAATGGAAAATTTTTAATTTAATAGGAAGTATTAGAACGGCTCTCCTTTTAATATATTGGATTCTTTATAATTTTAATAAAGAATTTACTAACTATTTTAAATCTTTTTTATTTAATTGCTTATCTTTATCGGACGGAGAATTCCCGGTTTAATAAAAGTATTAAAGAAATTCTCTTTCTAATTTCAATATTCAAATTCTCTAAATTCCTTATAATTTTAATTTACGGTTTAGTGCGGCTATTTCTTAATTAATATTATATTAAAATATTTAGAATTAAATTACCGGTCCTTAGGTACTTTATTTCTAATATAGGTTACCCCTAATTTATCCCGCTATATAAATTTTTCGCCGGCGATAATATTTCTTTTTTTATTAATAAATAAGCTTTTAATTCTTATTTCCATCGGGGTATATAATAATTATTCGCCCGCTAAATTTTATATATAATATTTCGCGTTATATTCGGCGCTTATTATTCTCTATAATTATAGAATAATAGATTCTTATTATATTATTTACGTTAATTATCCTATTTTTTATAATATTTTTATTTAGTTTTTTAATATTTAGAAAGCGCTTTTTACGTATTTTCGAAGTACTTTTTAAATTTTTAAATATTATACTTTACGGGCTATCCTATTTATTTAATTAAAAACCTTTAATTTATACCTACTCTTTAATAATCTATAATTTCTTTAATTTCTTATTCCTCTTATTTATTATATAATTCTAATAATAATATTTCGTAATCTTTATCTTCTTTACTTTTTTAAAGTTTTAATAAATTAATTGGAAAAACGTTATATATTTAATTATATTATATCGGTAGGATTACTTAATATACTTAGGAGCTAATTCTCTTTAATATTTTAATTTTAATATATGTAAATATTAATTTCCTATTTTTAAATCGGAAGTTTTTAATTAATAGGCTTATAATATCGCCCGGTTAGAATTTAATCGGCGTATACTTTTTATTATACCCTTTTTTTTACGCTTTTATCGTTTAATTTTAATAGCGTTATATTATTTTACGAATTTCCTTTAATTTCCGTAATCGCTCCTTTATATTTTAAACCTTAATAAGATTCTACCCTTTAATATATTCGATTATATATAGGTAATAATTATATAAAATTTTAAACGGCGAAACCCCTATAATTACGTACGTAAAATTATTATATGCAAATTCTATTTCCGGGAATTCCCTATTCTAAAGTATAAAGTCGCCTTTTAAAGCTCAAATATATAAAATCTTTTCGATAATTTAATATAAGCGTTCCGTTTACTTATTTATTTACAAATAAAATATAATAGATAATCTTCGTAGGATTTTACGCGTTTTGGTAAATTCCTTTTAAAATTCGCTAATAAATAATTTATCCCTATTATTTATAATTCCTAATAGTAAACCGAATTAGTATTTTACGTACTTATATAATAGGGACGCTATAGAAATTATATTAAGCGTTTTAATAATAAGTATAAATAAAGCTATTTTAATAAATCGGTTTACGATAATTAAAATAGCGTTATATATCTTCCCGTCGGCCCTTTAATTTAGCGGAAAGTTGGTAATAAAATTAATATTAATTTCTTAGAAAGGTTATTCGGGTATTAATAAAAATTAGAAATCTTTATAGGGTTAGTATCGGGGTTTTTAAATCCTTTAATATAGTTCGTATTTCGTAACGTATTTTTAAACGTTTTATATAAGGCCTTCCTAATAGAATTTCTTTTTAATAAATTCTAGGGTTTTAAATATATTTATATAACCGGCCCTTAGATTATTATAATAAGAATATAAAATTTCCTTACGGAATAATTTTTCTTTAAAAATTATTAATTATTCTTTAAAATAAAGAACCCCTTAATTATTTAATTTATATCCTCCGATTATAATCTTTTTAAATTAAATAGTCGCTACCCGTTCGGTTAGGTTTAAATCTTTAAATTAAAATCCTTTTATAATAGTATAAAATTCCCGGTTCGTTAAAGGTATTTAAAGGATTTCTCGGTATATTATTTTCTTTACGATTTTACGTAGTAAAATTTGAAGGAACGCTCCTTCTATTAGTTATATTAGTAAAATATCTTTTATAATAGTAATGGATTACGTTATTCGTCGAATTTATTTAACGAAAATATAAGTTATAGATTTCTTTCTATATTAATACGGGATTTTAGAATTTAATTACTCTTTAATTATATTTAATAATTTTAAAATAAAGCCTAATTTTTTTTAAAGGGTTAGTAAAACGTCGCTATAAATTATATCCCCCTTTATATAATTTAACTTTTTAAATAAATTATTCGTTAAATTCGTCTTCTTTAATTAGTATTTTATTTCGAAATCGAATTAAAATAACCGGTAGATTTAGCGAATTAGCCTTTTATATAAATCGTTCGTTAGTAATTTTATAATATTCTTTAACGCTTTATAATTTATAAATATTATAAACGGCTTTAAAAATTCTTTTAAATAATATATTTAATAATTTAAGTTAATTATAATAATAAATAGTTTTTATTAATTTATATATTATTATTATTCTACGTTTATTAATTTTTTAGAAAAAAACGCTATAGGGTATTAAATATCTCCTATAAATTAGGATAAAATTCCCGAAATAGCCCTTTACGAAGCGTTCGTTTTAATTTTAATCTTTTTAATTAGGTCTTAGTAATAAAGGATTAGCGCCGTTGTAAACGCTTCCTTTAAGGTTTAGAATATTTTATTAACCTTTTTAATTTAGTAAAACGTATTTAATTTCCGTCCGTTTTTACTCCTTTTTAATAAATTAGTAATAGGCTTTATTATATAGGAATACCGGTATATAAACCGTCGGTAAAAATTAATAAATCTTAAGAATATTTAAATATCGTAGAAAGATTTAAGTATTAATTATTTTTAAACCGCCTTTACCTATTTGGGATTTATTATTACCCCTTCCGTAATAATCTAATAATTGAGGAAATCGACGTAATTTTTATAAAATTTATATTTAAATGCTTTTATAAAAAGTTAGGTAGTATATAAACGTTCGAAAATTAAACGGAAATATTCGTTATATTCTTTTTTAAAATTCGAATAAATTAAAATATCGTTAAAATATATTATATAAATACGGTCGATAAATTTTACAAATACTTTATATATATATATTTAAAATATAGCGGGTACGTTTATAAGCCCGAACGGTATTATTATATATTCAAAATAATTATACTACGTTTTAAAAACGGTTTTCTATTAATCCCCTTCTTTAATTCGGATTCGATAGTACGTTTCGTATAAATTAACTTTAGAAAATATTTTAACGTTAATTATTTAATTTATTAATTCGCTAATTAATAATAATAAATATCGATTTTTAATAATAATTTTATTTAATCCCCAGTAATCGATATATAATTATAATATACCGTCCTTTTTAAGTATAAATAAAATCGGTACCTTAATAGAGCTTTAGGAGTAGTAAATATAGTTAATTTATAAATTCTCCTTTAAATATTCGTATAGCGTTTTTAATTACATAGTAAATAAAAAGTAAATAAAAATATTCGGTATTTCTTCCCTTTCTTTAAAGATAATTTCGTATTTAATATCCGGTAATTATAATAATACTTTAACCTTTTCTTTAAAAAATATATTTTTAAACCTTTTTAACGCTAAAAGAATATTATCCGCTATACTTTCGGGCGGCTCTTTATCTTCGTTTACGTTTTTAAAGTCCGGCTTTAATAAATTATATATTAAAATTAAATTAATAATATAGGTTCGGTTATTATATATTATTTTACGTATAAAAATTATAATATTAATAAAAAGTACTTTTTTAAATTTAAATTCGTTCTTATTAATATATATAATAATACTTTTAAAATTTATACCCGGTATAAATAATAATAATAGCGGTATCCGATTATTTTTTCGGATTATATAGAATAATTAGGTAAATTCTCTTTCTTAACCCCTTTAATCTTTTAGAATAAACGTTAATTCGTACGCCCCGTAGTAATATATTTCTTTATTATTTATATTTATTAAAATAAATAGAATATTAGTTTTTATTTTCTTTAATTTATACCTCTTCGTAAAATTCTTATATATAATATTAACCTCTATTTTTAAATCTAAATTTATATATTCTTTTAATCGGCGACCCCTTAATGTAATTAATATTACGGAAATCTTATTTAGCCTATTTTTTTTAACCGTTTTAAAATTATTAACCCCGTTGAACGATAATTCTTTTATAGGGCTTAACCTTTTACTAATTCTTCGGTATCCGAAATATAATTATTTTCCTTATTATTACTTCGTTTAATATTTTATTCGGTAATTATATTTTAAATAGTAATTTTCTCTTTCGGCCGGTTTTAATTATTTATTTTCCTATATTTTATATAATTACGAACGTAATATCCTTTATTTCCGTAATTATAATAATTTAAGCCGGATTTATTATTACCTTCGTTTTATTTATTAAAGGATTAATTTCTTTTACGGCTTTTACGCCCTCCGGAATTACGATCTCGATTATAATTTTAATTATAATTTCGGTTACGGTCCTTATTATAATTAGAACACTTATTATTTAAAAACCCCTTATAATACGAGGATTATTTATTATAATAGCCTTTACTTATTTCGTCTTTCGGGGTTTATTTTTTATTTCTAAATTCGGTCTATTAATTTATTACTTTCAAAGTAATTTCTATTAGGTTATTAATAAGGATTTAATATATACGGAAATAGTTGCGTATATCCTTTTTTAACCGGAAGAAGAAATTATACGCTAATTATTTATTTATAACAACATTCTTATTAAACCGTTAGTAATTATATTAATATTAGTCCTATAATTTCTATAAATCCTTATTATCGCTTTAATATATAAGGAATAATTGTTCTTTAATATCGAATTCGTAAATTTCTGGGGTAATATATTTTTTACGGATAAATTTTAAAAATTTTTCCTATATTACGGGTCGCTTTTAACCTTTATCGTTAAAGAGGGTAATAAAATATATACGCTACGAAGTAATTATAAAATTATTAGCTTTAAAAAGGGTTTATTAAATAAATTAATAAGTATTAATATTTTTATAAATTTAATTACCGTCTTCGATATTATCGATTTAATTTTCGACTTCGGCGTTCGTATTATTCGTTATTAATTTACGAACGTTATATATAAAAGGACGTAAATAAAATTCTTTATTTCCTTAACCTACGGTTTTTTATATAAATTATAATAATATTTATAAGAATTATAATATTATTTCTATAAATTTTTAGCGTTCGCACCGTTTTGCACATTTACGTTCGTAGGACGTTTATTACCTACGACGCTCCTACGTAGGGGAAAGGTTATTAAAATAACCGGATTAATCGGATTGGGTAAACGGAAAGTAGGAATAAGTCCGGGAATAGGAATAAGTATAAAATTAGGAATAGGAATAAAAATAAAAACGAAAGTAGGATTGAAAATATTCGTTTAATAAATAATTATATATAAATAGGGAGTAATTATACTAATTGGATTTTAAGGGGTTCTTACCCCGACGAAATTTTAATTATAATTATTATTCCGTTTTATCGATATAGTATTCCCTCTATTAATAAAGGTTTTTAAAATAGTAATAATTAAAAGTATATAAATTCCTTATTAAGTACCGCTCTTTAAACCGTATTTAAATTTCTTATTTAAAATTACCTTTAGCCTCTTTATACAATATAGGTTCGGATTATAATTTATTATCGTTAATATTATTATATTTATCGCCGGGATCTTCTAAAGCGGTATTATTCTCGGGTTTAGGGGACGCCGCTTCGTAATTATCTTCCCCGTATTTATTAATAACCCTTTTATTAGCGGGATTTTTAATTATATTATTAATAATATATAGGTAGTTATACGTTTTTTATATCGGGCTTACGTTATTTTTATAATGAGAATTAATAGCGTCTTTTCTATACGAATTCTCTTTGCGCTTATTAATTATATTTATAACCTTCGTTAATAAAATTATAGAGGTTAAAGAATTATAAAATTATAAGTACGAAAGGGTGAGAGTAGGTCGTATAAGGTAAGTTTATTTTGGGAGAAAGATTTTAGCCTAATTAAATATAAGTTTTTAGTTAGGAATTATCTTCTTTTATATTTATACGCTTCTTTATAGGTCTAGGACGGTCGGCGCCCGGATTCCGAAATCCTTTCCTCTATATTATATCCTACTATCCTTATTTTATCCGCTATTTTATCCGTTGTCCTGGGCTATTGTGCCCTAGTTGTGCGGGTCCCCCTAGGCTTTCTTAGCGATACCCTTACAAATATTTAACGTATATAAATTAACCTTCGGCTAAATTTTTTCTTATCTTTAAATACTTTAATTAAATTATATAATTAAAGTAAATTTATAATTTAAAATTAATTATTATAAGAATTATTATAAACGATTTAATTATACCGAATTAAAATAAATTAATACGTTCGCACCGCTTTACTACCTATATATACGATGGTAATTCTATTATTTTTAATTTTTTTATTTCTAATATTATAAAGGCGATTTGTAAAGTATAAAATTAGAAAAGTTGGCGCGTCTTAAATTAGGTTAATTATATTTTAAATAAATTAAATTAAGATTCGAACGTCTTTAAACGTTTATAATTTAATTAAAATAAAATTTTTCGCGACCTTTATAATAATAATAGAAAGCGAACCGAAGTAATTTTAATTATTTACGTAATTAATAACTTTTAAATTTCGTAAATAAAGTATTATAAAGAAATTATTAGGTTTTTAGGCGTAATTGAAGATAGAACCTACTTTATAAAAATTATAGGAAATTTACCCTATAAGCCGGATATTATTATTTAGGTCGTAATAACCGTAGCGTATTAAATTATAAAATTGCCTAAGTTTTTCCGCGAATAGGATAAACGGAATAAAAAAATTAATATAGAGGTTTATAAAATACTTTTTTACGTATATTAATATAAAACGAGCTTTAGATTAATTTAATACGAATAGGACGTTGGAATATTTAAAAATTATAAATAATACGCTAAGTTTTTTTTTAGACTTCGTTTTAAAAAAATACGTTTAAATATATTAATTCGACGTTAATTTCGATACCGATATTATTATTAAAGAGGATATAAATAATAAAACTTTCGTTATTATATAGAAATACCTTACCCGCTAGGACTCCGAGTTTTAAATTAAATAGAACGTTTATAAGGAGAATATTAATAAATTTAAAGATTAAATAGAAAAGAATGTAGCCCTAACCGAATTCGACGAAGTTATTTCTAATATTAATTTAAAAGCCGAATTTAAAGGAGTTTAAATTAATATACGTTATATTGAATTTAAAGAGTTAACGTTTATTATAGAGGGATTAACCCCCGCTAAGTAATTTTAAATTAGTGCGCTCGAGAAATTAAACCTACCTTTAAATAGTAAATTATAAATCGCTTTAATTAAATAGCCCGTTATCCCGTATAATATCGTTTTCGGTAATTCGTCGTTTAATAGTATTATTAATAAATTTATCGATATAATTAAATTTAATTTAATTCTTTAAATTAATAAAATTACTCTTTTAAATATTTTAACGATATTAGGAATTAAAATCCCTAATATTTTTAATATTACCGGATATATCGAATTTAAAGATTTTACCGCCCCTCCGATTTAAATTATTATTTTTATTTAAAATATTTTAATTAAATTGATTAGTTTCGTTAAAAATTTTACCGCCGATTATATAGCTAAAAAGAGATAATCCATTTCCGACCTTAACTTTAGGACCTTTAAGCGGTTTGAATCCTCTTTAATTATAAATTCGTTTTTTAAGGTGAATTCGTCGCCGAATTTTAAATTGGATTAAAATTTAAATATAAATATAATTAATTTTAATAATTATTTTATTCGTAGTAAAACGGTTATTAATATAAATATTACTCCGGTTGTAAGTAAATTATTTAATATCATTATAATTAACCGAATTATTTCGACCTTATAATATATTTTCTTTAGTTATAGTCGTATTAGAAATTAATTTTTATTTAAATTAATTATAAATACGACCCCGAATTATAATTAAAAGGTATTCGATAAATTAACCTAGCGTATTAAATATTTCGAAGAGTAAAATAAGAATTAGTAAGAGGAAATTAATTATTTTAAAGATAGTACCAAAAAGTAAAAATAAGCGTTTAAATTAATACTAATAAATTATTTACATTTTAATAATTATAAGTAGGTTAATAAATATTATTAAGCTATTTAAAATATAACGAAGGATTATACCCTTAGAAGATTATATAATTTAATTAAATAGTACTCTTATACCGACCTAATTTATACTTAGGTTAATTTAAAGATAATCGTAATCGATAGCCGCCTTAAAGTTTAAAATATTAATAATAATAAATAGGACGTCTACGACGTTTATAGTCGCGATAGTAAAGTATTCGTATATATTGCTAATAGCCCGTTCGTTAATTAGGAATTCGAGGTTTACAGAAACGATATATATAATAGCGCTAATAAAATCGTCGTTTAAATTATTAAGTACGGTATTAAAGAAGTAAATAATTGAATTAGTTTATAAAGGATAAATAATATAGGATTTAGAATTTGGGTAAGTAAATAATAAGGGTATATATTTAAACGAGTTACTGGGATAGTAATAAGTTAATATAGGGGGTAATTATAAAGGGAAGAAGGGAATAGGTTGAGACGAGTTACGATTCGATATTAAGTCGGTCGTAGATTTATTTTTTTCTTTAAATATCGTAAGAATCGAGCTACAATTCGATATTAAATCGGTCGTAGATTCACCTTCTTCTTCAAGTATCGTAAGAGTCGGGTTAGGGACGACCCGAATTGATTCCTATATATAAGTAGATAGCCGAAAGGTCGAGCCTTGATTCGATTTCTCTCCTGAATTAATTATCGTATTCTATGATTATCCAGTCTATTAAGGACTTCACGTTGTGAGTTTGTGCCATCTGATAATTACTCGACCGTTTTATATTTGCTATTATTAAATCGTATTTTAAGGATTTAATTAAAGATTATATTAATTTCCTAGTATTTATATTAATATATAAGCAACGGTTTTTAAAGTATTATTATAAGGCTTTACGAAGGGGAATAAGTATTAAAAACCTTAAATTAAAGTTTAAAAAGATAAGGATATAATTAACGAATAAATTTATAATCCTTAATAACCCTAATACTATTATTAATAACGCCGCTCTACTTACTTAATTATTTCTATTTAAAATACTATTTAAGGACGTCGTTAATTAAGTAAATTGTATTTTTATAATACCTTAAAAAGTTAAGGATATATTTGAAGGTATTTATAAATTTTATAACCTCGATTGTAATTTTAAAACGCGGTATAATAAGGGTGCTAAATTATTAAATTTCAAAAACGCTATAATAATTTCGTTATTATAAGAAAATTAATAATTATATATATAATTAGAATTACTAAAACTTAGAATTAAGCGTAAAATTAATAAAAAGGGGGGTAATAATAAATTTATACGGATAAATGAAATTATCGAAGTTTATAAAGTTTTAAAATAGGGTCTTAAGCGTAAGAAGATTACTAAGAAGAAGGAGGAGATAATAACGACCCCCAACCCCCTATAAGAGGTTTCGAGAATATTCAAAATAATATTCCAAATTATTTACGAGTATGTAAATTAATATTATGACATTTTCAACGGTCAAAAACGCTGTAAAAGTGGCCAGTTTATAATGTTTTCTGATTCCTGGTTATGATGTTATATAGGGTGGAGACGTGACCGACCAGGGGGGTGACCGGGCTGGGGGTCATGGTGTCTAGCATGGTGGTGTTTCGTGGGTTGTTAGTGGTTGCCCTGCCACCGCGACCGGGATGCGAGCGCATACTGCGTAATGGCACAGACCAGCAGGACCAGTCAGCACCACCCAACGCAACTCCGTCCCTGTCCACAGCTCATTTCGCGGCGGGAAGGAGAGCCCAAACAGGCGAGGGGGAACAGCCAAAGCCTGTAAAATAAATCCGCCCACTCCTTTTGCATCTGGGCCTTGTACGCTTCTTGACCGATCTTCTGAATAGCATCATCTTTTTTTTTGCATCCATCGAAATCCATCAGCCAGCGTTTTGTACCGACCAGCCCTTGCATTCTCCTAATCGATAATATACCCCCTGAGACACAATGGTGAGTGGATCTGTCCCTGTTTATTCGCCGCGGGCACTCAACTGGCACGCGCGCGACCCCTCTCCATCCATCCCTCCGTCCCAACTCCCGATGCATGGAAAGCATGCGAAAGCAAGAGCCAGGAACCCCGCGGTTGCCCACGACAACAAAGGCGCAAGGTGCCACAACCTTGGAAGCCGCAACGCTCTGCCGCCAGCATGAGTTGGAGCACTAAAATGCGCCTGGCTTGAGCGCTGCCGACTGGGAGCTGCAAGGTCCTGCTTCCTGTCTGTTCGGCATCCATCGATCACAGCAAGTTCAACAAACACCACATTTCGCCAACCTTTCGATCGCATCGTCGCTCCCTTGCCGCTTGGATTCTTGCGCCTTGTTTTCGCAACCATCCGTCCTTGTCCTCCCGATTGCCGACTCCAGCACGGTCGCAAGCCAGCGCTTTACCTTCCGCCCAAGATAAACCGCGATTCATATCACACACCCGGATCATTTGAAAGGAGATTTTTGTTTGCGACAGCGCAACATAAGGAACAATGGCATCTAACCAGTTCGACGGTCAGGCTTCTACCAACTACAAGGAGGCGTTTTCGCTTTTCGACAAGCGCGGAAACGGCCGTGTCGCCCTCGACAGCTTGGGTGACCTTCTCCGCGCTTGCGGCCAGAACCCCACGCTCGCCGAGATCCGCGAGCTTGAGAAGAACGTTGGTGGTGACTGTGAGTGGTGCCCGAGCGCAAACCGATATTCTGAGTACGAACACATAGCTGACATGTGCCTGTTCCATCCGACAGTCGACTTTGAGACCTTCCAGCGCGTCCTCAACAGGCCAGGTGGCTTCCGTGATCCCGGCGAGCCCGAAGAGTACTGCCGCGGTTTCCAGGTGTTTGATAAGGACATGACGGGTTTCATTGGCGTCGGTCAGCTCAAGTACATCTTGACGAATCTCGGCGAGAAGATGACGGACGAGGAGGTAGACGAGCTCCTCAAGGCCGTTGATACCAGCTCTGGCCAGGTTAACTATACCGGTAAGCTAGCTTCTGCTGTTTGCCTGTTTGCCTGGGCGAAAATCTAGGAGTGTCACAAAGCTAACGATATATGTGTGACGCAAACAGAGCTCGTCCGCACCATCCTTGCCAACTAAGAACAAAACGAATCGAGATCGCGAAGACGTGGTCCGGCATTATGACGAGGGAATCTGGGTTAGGAGGTCAAACATTGCTGGATATGGGTTAGGAGGAATCACGGGACACAAATCCGTTCGAGGAAACGGCGTCATATACCATCTATTACAGGGAAATTGCATGTGTTTTAATCCAGGCAGGCGTCGGAGTCTTGATAAGATATGAATTTGGACATATCTGTTACCAGGAACTGGATTCACCTATGCTACGGTTTACACGGTTCGTGCAACCCCACTCCATCCCTTCCTCTTGAGTGACACTCCCTCGGGTGATCACTCGAAGCTGATTTCATGGGCGCAAGCTGTTTTCTCAAGCCGTGATAGTACGGATCACATCATGGGCTGGCTTGGTTTTTATAACTAAACCCGACGCCGAACGCCCTTAAGCCCTGCTTCGGCTCTGGGGTTAAGGGGGATGTGGAGATTCTCGCAGTATTCGTTTCCCGGCCCCTAGTTTGGGTAGGATGATGAAGCCCAACATGAAACTTTTCCGGTACCTTCGGAGGTATCAACCACGTTATTGACCACAACGAACCACAGAGAAGAAACAAACATCACATCGTCTCGATATGTGCATATAAAGTTCCTGCAGAAGGCTGTACGTACGTAAGTTACAAGGAAGGTCCGGTTACGGAACACTCACGCCCTATGGCAAGTGGATCCTGTCAAGTCGGCTTGCATCGGTCTTAGTCAATTATGGAGCCTGGCCCTCCGGTTGACGGCCATGGGTCGTTCCTTCTTTTCTCTATCGGCAAGTGAACCGGGAGAGAATCTTTTCTATGACACCATTTTTATTTCGTATTTGCCAATCTGTGCATTTCTTTGACTCACATCTCACGCTACTTTGAGGAAAATTTTTAATTTGAGCGAAAACTTGATAAGTTGTTTTGCGGCCCTGTTTGCTCTGGAGACCGGTTTGAACGACCAGACCGATATTTGTACCAACAACAACTAGGAGGACGACACTTGACACGAAGGAGTACAATCATGACACTCGACGATACTGACCACGTACGACATCGGTTTGCTCTTTACGACATCGGAATTGAAATGAACGCTGGACGACATACAAGTGTCACGCAAACGACAGACAATCACCATGAATAAGGATGTAATTTGGAGTTGGGGAATGATTCGACAATGGGTTCGGACCAGTGGCTCACGTTAAGGGGGTTAGAGGAAGATGGACTTGATTCGGATCTACCCAATCGACATATAAGCTCGACATCTCGCCAGTTCACAAGTCTCTTCGACTCGTATTCAGCAACATCTGGAATGAGAGAGGAGGAACACGTTCGGCCATCGACACCGCCCCTTACTCTCAAGGTTGACTACCACGGAAACACCCGTACGATATTTTACTTACGACACGTTTACACGCCCACAAACCGCCATGACCGGCATGTACGACAACCCACCACAGCCACCAAAGCTGCGAAATCATACGCCAGAAAGCGTCACCGCCGCCTTCGAAGCATGGGCCGACAAACATCGTGCTGCGCTGGACGCCATCGTGGCCAATGTCGACCTGGATGACCCAACGACCATCACCTTTGAGCATGTCATGAGTCCCGAGATCGAGTTTGAGAACGAAAAGTACTCGCACAGCCTTCGTTTCTACCAGTACGTTTCACCAAACAAGGACTTGCGGGATACCACTCGCAGAATGGCAAAGTGGTACGGTGAGTTCTGGACGGACATGAACACGCGCGAGGACGTTTTTCGGGCGAGAGATGCCCTTTACCACAAGTCTGGTCTCGCGGCAAGCAGGGAGCAAGATCCCGCTCGTTGCATTACCGAGGACATTGCAAGAAATGCAGGTTTTGAAGACGTCGAGAGTGCTGTCGCCCTGGAGGAAGCGTGGAAAGGGGCAATCGGGTCAGGTTTGGGCTTGGCCTCTGAATCTCAACGTGACCGCTTTAAACAAATTCAAAGACGCCTGGAGACAATCAAGAGCGAGTTCAACACAAACCACGCTACTGATAACGGCTGCAACTGGCTCACCCCTGAAGAACTGGACGGCATGGACAGTGATGTTCTTGATCAGTTGGTCAAAGGAACGGAGGAGAACGAAGGCAAGCTTAGGGTCACGTTCAATCCCAGTCATTACGAAATCATTCTTAGAGACGTCAAGAATCCGGAGACCCGAAAGCGCATGTGGATTGCCATGGAAAACAAAGTACATCACATTCTGTAAGTTCTTGCTGGTCGGAAAAGCCTACTAACCATGTCACGTCAGTGTCCTGAGAACGTTCCCCTCTTCAAGGAAGCCATGCTTCTCCGTGATGAGGCTGCTCGTCTTCTCGATTGCCTGAATCATGCCACGTTGAGGATTGGAAGCCGTATGGCAAAGACACCCATGGCCGTCAACAACCTGTTGCAGGACTTGCAAACGCGCCTTGCACCACTTGCCACCAAAGAACTTCACCAGTTGCTGGAGGCCAAGAGGAAAGACTGCGAGGCTCGTAACTTACTGTTTGATGGCAATCTCTATTGCTGGGACTGGACATTTTATGCTTCCAAGATCTCTCAACAGGAACACGGTCTTGATCACAAGGAGATCGCCGAATACTTTCCACTCGAGTCGTCAATCACAGGCATGCTCAGTCTCTTTGGAGAGCTTTTCGGTATCGTCTTCGTCAGATTGGCTACAGAGGATCTCGAGCGCATCTCCCCAACTGGCGTTGCCGAAGATGTCATGTTCCATCCGGACACTATCATGTTCAGCGTATGGAATGACGGCTGCGAGGGTAATGACTTCTTGGGATACCTCTACATTGACGCTCACCCACGCGAGGGGAAGTACAGACATACAGCGAACTTTCCCCTGGAACTCGGGCATGAGAAAGCAGACGGTACGAGGTTTTGCCCATCGACGGCTCTTGTTTGCAACTTCCCTGCGCCGACCAAAGACAAACCGTCACTTCTCGATCATGAACACGTTGTGGACCTATTCCACGAATTGGGACACGGGATTCACGGTCTGGTTTCGCGCACTCGTTTCTCTCGTCATCATGGAACAGCAGGCAAGCGAGACTTTGTCGAAGCCCCTAGCCAGATGCTTGAGCATTGGACCTGGAGGACCGAGTACATCAAACGCATCAGCAAACACTACCAAACTGGCGAGCAGATGCCTGCCGACATGGCCGACCAAATTGCAGCAAGCAGGCATACTCTTCAAGCGTCGAGCATCATGCGGCAAGTGTCACTCGCGATGTTTGACATGGAGGTTCATTCGCCCAAATCACGCACCGGCCTAGAGAATATGGATTTTGCCAGGCGGTACAATGAGCTAAGGAGCGAGCTTACCGGGTGGAAGGGACAAGCTTTTGGTGAACCTATGTACGTTCTGTATTTTTCATCCTCTATCGTTCGAAATTCCACACGCATCTAACGGTCATTATTGTAGGACGCATGGATACGCCAACCTGCAACACCTGTTTTCCGACTACGATGCAGGGTTATATAGTTACCTCTGGTCCAACACCTATTCCTACGACATGTTCTATTCTGCATTCGCCAAAGATCCGATGGACAAATTTCAGGGTTACCGCTACCGACACATGGTTCTGGAAAAAGGCGCCTCGGAAGATGAGATGCTCATACTGGAGCAGTTTCTGGGCCGCAAACCAACCACCGATGCGTTCTTCATGGAACTGGGTCTGACTGAATCGGGATCGGTGGACACATCATCGCTGAAGGAAAGTTCCTTCGCTGCCCCAGCCTCCCTCATTGAGCAGTGCCCCTCGAGTGAGGAGGGTCCTTCTTTTGATTCCATTGCTGAGGGAAGTCCCTCTGGCGGAGGAGGTTCCATCGTCGCAGACAATTTATCGACTCGCGGAGGCCGGGTCACCGAGCATGACGTGTCTTCGGACGGTGCTCCGGTTGTTGAGCCCACTTCACCGAGAAAGGGGATCCGCCACAAAATGCGGGATATTGCTGCACATTTCAGGAAGAAGAAGGAGTGATGGGAACATCCTAGAGATTATCCCCGCGTGGCTACAGCAGTCTGTATTCCATTGAGGTTGCCAGCATCTATAGTTCCCAAGAAGGAAATCAATATGAAAAGAGTTCATCTGGTCATCTCAACATCCCTCATCATTGACCTGTGCCTTCTCTGTTTCTCATCACCTTTTCCCTTCATGCCTCCGCCAAGTTGTTCATGACTCTCGTTGCTGATGCATCTGAAGGGAACACCTACCTGATCCAGGTCGTCTTCCCGGCGGTGAGTCAGGCACAGTCCCCTCCGGTTCCCCATCATTCTCATCCATAGCAGGCTCAACACCAAACATCCAGACATCGCGCTCCACCAAAATTTAATTTCCCATGTCGACCCCATATTGCTTCGTCGGCCTTCATCATTGGTTCCCCAAGCATATCGACAGCTCCCAACAACACCTACCTATTGAACGGACAGAGACAGGCACCGAACAAGCCTATAGGCTGAAGCAAGGCAACCCCAGATACGCACGGCCGATGATCGGATCAAAGCGTCCCGCATGAAGTTTCCACAGTCCTGGGTCCTGGCATGGCACCTTCTTCCAGGATGGCAGAGGTACTTCAGAGGTACTTCCATCAGATACATGCAGGTTCGTTAGACTCTGAGCCATGCGACAACGGCTGTCCTGTCTCGTGCAATCGATTGTTCATCACCAGCAGAGATCATCAGGTCCCAAGAGATAATAGGCCCTTGGCATTTGGACCTGCCTCGGGTCGGGACAAAGGGACGTTGGGACATCATGATTGGTTGAAACTCTCTGGTCAATCCGTCCGGAATATCACCGAGAGTCGCCCGAATCTGATAGTCCGTACTCCGCGACTCACCTCCCATTGCACCGCACCGTGCCGCGTGCACCGCGTGCGACGGTGTCGGCGAGCGACGTTACTAGTGCCAAAAGTTAACGAGACCGACCGACCGGTCTCGTGGCTAGCTGTTGGCCCAACTGGCTCGTTTGTTTCTCTCGTTTCCAGCCTTCTTTTCGGTCTCTTCCCAGGCCCGGGGTTACTTCTCCACCGCGCGGCTGATCCCTATGTCCGCGTCTCACTAAACCTTCCTGACGATAAGCTACCTCCGCAAAAGTTCCGTATGAGGATGTGAGAGGCGTGGAACAACGTGAGAGGTGAGATGATGGAGTTGATGAGGCTCCGAGACATCAGACGAAGGGACTACGCTAGAAAATCCCGGCACTAACGTAAACTTCCTTTTGCCAAGCCCGGTATATCATCACTATACCCTTCTGGGCAGGTGAATAAGGCAGGGTAAAGGGGAATTCCCCGGCCACTATGTCTCGCTCTGTCGGTCACTCGGTAGCGGTCACCGCGCCCAGAAGGTGTGTGCTCGGCGTACCAAACGATGCGCGGTTGCGACAGCTTTGAATGTGTAACCACAAGCAACACCAACACCAACGGTTCATCAGATAAGTATCATCTTGGCTGTTGGCGGTCGGTCGAGATGGTCAGTCGATCGAAATCGCAACGGCCCGACTGCGAGTTTGATACGTAGCCGCCCAATTGACAGCTTTCGGTTCGGCATTTGTATGCGACTTTGACAGGATTGGCGATGGCATTGGCAAGTGTTGGCAAACGTTGGCGATGTTGCCCAAGACACTTGACTGTTGAGCCTCAACGTATCTTTGCAACTACGCCTGCTACGGCAAACAGTTCGTTCGGTGATATTCACACAAAAAGACCAGCAGTCTGTTGACTCAACGACGGCCGCAGTCCGGAAACACCTCGTCTTGGCAATATAAGAATGACTTCGGGAAGCCGACAATCGGTCTTTCGCAACCTCGCTGTCGTCGGTAAACAACACCGACCAAGGTCAGGGCCAAGGTCAGTCTAACTACAACTCCCCGGCTAAATAGCTGCAAGGCCGTCCACTTTACCTTGAGACACAATAACGGGGTGTGGGATGACGGTAAGCATCAATTATGTCAAGAACATAGGAATAAACCGGAAGAGAAAGAAGACCAAGTTACCGCCGCCAAGCTTCCCTAACACGGACAATTGTTCACTCCAACGTACATATCGTTCCCCCTTTTGCCCGCATCGTAAATCGTCGTCGGGGAACACTCAGTTAGCACCATCACCAGCAACATCATGTGGAAGCATTGACCACATTCGACAATCCCCCTCATTCCGACACCTTTTTGCAATCTCCGAAACTGAGAATCTCACTTGTTGATCTCCGAGAAGCGAGAGCCAAAATCCACCTCCGCTCCAGCTCCAAACCCCAAACTTTCTCCAACATTACCCCAATGTCCGTCCCCCCTCCTACTTCCGTCCGTTGCCTGTCAGTTTGCCGGCCGTTAATCACACCCTCCTTCATCAAATCTGACACGGGCTAGCGAGAGCAAGGTGTCGTCGGTCTTAGCTTGAACTTTATCCCCACCTCATCTTGGACTTGCGCTTATGGTTACCGTTCGCACAAAGAGCCCTAACCCGAACCCTTCCATCCCATATCTAGAAGCTCATGAAGCTGTTTGCCTTTTGACTGCTGCATCGCATGCGGTATTTCGCTTTCGATTCTCGTTCGTGTGTTCGCTGCGGGTTCTTGATGCTAGATAATCTGAAGCGAGATAACGAATGAGCCTGTGCTGCATATGCCCACCTGAATCAAAAGCATAGATTATGCATTCGACGTTTTGCCCCTTCTCGCGTTTGCTTAATCGCGGTATGCATATGTTTGTTGATCTTGATATCCATCAATGCATCATCATATCGTCAAGTACCGTTTTACACTTGCAAAGGATCGTGGCATATTTGCCTAATCATACCTCTACCTTATCGATAGCATAACATACCGTGACCATATACACATATACTTTATCAACACCATAACATACTATTCATGCCTATAGATTGCAAGTTAGACGTTGTACCACAGTTGTTCTATTGATCGTTTCCGTTCCATGCAAAAGTGAAAAGTTAAAATAGCATGCTGTCTTCACCAAACTCGAAAAAACACCTCCTTCAAATGTGCCATCCAGCACCGACTTTGCGACCGACTGCCAAAAGCCGCCCGGCTTACCAAAACCGTCACCTCCGTTCAACTCCGTTGCGGCGTTGCCCGTTCGTCTTTCCATCACCTTCGTTGCCCCTCACCTCCAACCATCCATCCTGTCGCTCACTGCTCGCTTGCACATCCCAACTCCTACCATAACCCGAACACCAAGGCCTTTCGCCGACGGCCCAAGACGGCTCGAACGGTTCCAAGACGGCAAACACCGCCGATCGCAGATCATCGCAAAAAAACACTTCAGAGAAACGCCAAGTTGCTGGTCGTTTTGTGTGGCCACGGGGAATAGGGGCCCTACAAAGTGGACCTTTTTTCGCCCAAGAGGTACCTTTCTGTATCTTATCTTATCACCTTGTAAAATACCGTAACAAGGTCTGTGACGGGCTACCTTTCGGTTAGGATTAGGGTTAGGTTAGGTTAGGGTTAGCTAGGGTTAGGGTTAGCCCCGGGGGTGCAGGGGGCCGGTGAGAGGCCCCGCGTGTGAATGGTTTCATATGCTTTCCATATGGTTGTAAAATACGGTAATGTTACGGCTAGTACTCGCAGTACTTTTTGGTCGTCCAAATTGGGAATTTCCAGGGCCCTTAATCACCCAGCCCGTTTTGTGTAACGAACCAGCCAAGCCAGCGAACCTTTTCGCCGCATTTTGAGTCAATTGGGCCCTGATCGGTATCCTACCGCTGGACTTTCTAGAGCGGTACAGAGGGTCACCGGTACAGCTTCGTTGCATTAGAAGCGGAGTGAAACTTTGAGACGTATATTTACCTCGAAGGCTTTCCCTTTCTAAGCGTTAGAGCCTTGGCTGGCGTCTTGGTCAATTCCTATACCGCTGAAGCAAAGTCACTTTTGCCAAGGTCGGCCAAGAAGTCTAAATACTACGTCGCTATACCCTTCTCGATCCAAATTTCTACCGCTCGAAGGCTCAACCGCTAGAATTTGTACCGCTGCAAAAAGATAGGTTTTTGAGAGAAGAGCAGCGGTACAACAGCTTGGCGACCACAAGAATAGCCAAGACACTAAAAGCAGACCCCAGGCCAGAAAGTCACTTCTAAGCCAAACTTTCCTTCCCAGAACCAGCGCCGGTGGGATACCGATCAGGCTCTTGACCAGTCACACATGCGAGATATGCCAATCGAGCCACTGACCAATTCAGTTGCCTCGACTGTTTCAATTGCCCAACCAACTGTTACCCAAACACTTCGCTTCCTCTTTTATTTCTCTTGGCCCGTCTTATCCCGTCATTAGGCGACGCTATCCTTTTTCCAACGCCATAGCATTGCTAGCGAACAATGATCATGACCCAAAACATCACCGGATTCATACGACAGTTTGTCACAGGTTCACAAAGTCAACTATTATGTAAAAGCGTCGGGGAGTTTCAGGATAACAGTACCCGTAGACCAGAATCTGGGGTCGGGCCGCCTGGAAAAAGGCACCCGTGACTCCTTTTCCCCGGATTTACACGCAAGTCAATACTATCCACTTTAACTTCTCGCCAGGCCTCTGGATTTGTCTGGAACATCACCGTCCTTGCTTGCATCGTAGTAGTGGTGACACAGAGTTTGGTGTTTGAGAGACGTGGCCGTGCAAAAAGGCTGGCGAGGGCTGGCTGGAGCCGCTGGAGCCGCTGACTGCTGGGGTGAGTGTGAGGTGGAGGGTTTCGTAGCCCCAGGATTGTTGAGGAAAAAGCTCCACACAACACGAGAATCTTTCACAAACTTGAGATTAGAGAGAGGCGTGGCAAAAAGTAAAAAAAAAGCGAAGGCTGGTGTTCATAGCAATGATGTGTTCGACGCAGCAAAGGTAATGGTTTTAGAGTCATCTTTGATTTCTGAGCATTTGTTCGGCGACCCAAATACCCTCTATAGAGTCTAGGTGGCATCTATCAATATTCCTTGCCCATCATCGCACTTTGGCCATGCACATTAACAATGATCGGTAAACATGTTTCCATCATTAGTGTAGGTCTCCTGTCCGTCCGTCCCAATTGCGTCCAGCCCAGTTCCCCAGTGCATCATCCATCCATCCGTCATCCATCTTTCTCGTTCGTGTGATTGCCATATCCCATGACCTTCCCATATAGTACATGCATGCGTAAAACGTAAACAAAAGTGCTGCGCGCATCTAAACCATGAAAACCAAAGACCTGGAAAACCAAGTACCCAATGCAACAGCGCACCGCCCAGAACACAAACACCCAGAGAAGACGACCATGCAGAACGGTCTCAACTCCGCGCTGAAATGCTCGGTGCGAAATCCAGAAACTCCGACTCAAAGTAAACCGGAAAAAATAAACATACTCAAAACATTTCCCCAGGCCCAGAAGCCCGGGGGGTATACAAAAAAGGGGGATTTGAGGGTGCGGACTGTAGGCAGACAAAGAAGCCATCGCCGCACGAGATTAATTATGTATAACATCCGGGAATCGGATGCGTGTAATGGCGCAATTAAGCCACGGGAGCACAGCTATAGGGCTGAGAAACCTCACCACGGTCGTAGCGGTCCATCTAAGAAGCAGAGTTAGCGTGTGTGTCAGGAAAGCATGAGAGCGGGCTAAACTTACGATATCCTGGATGGCAGCGTAGGTGCCGATACCAAGAATGGCCATACCAATGACAAAGCACATAAGGTTGAGGCCGTCCAAGAAGTACTTCTTCATCGCGGTCTTGGCGTCGTTCCTGGTAATCTTGAAATACATCAAGGCAGGGAAGTAGAAGCTGAAACCGGAGATGAAAAGAGCGGAGCAGATGGCCAACAGGTCGGAGAAGAAGGGGATGGCCTCAGCAATAACCCAGGCAATGATGGTGATGCCAGCGTCGAACGAAAGCCAGACCATCCAGCCCTTGGGGGTGTTGACATAGCGAATGACGTTGTTGGGCCAGATGCGCTCAATCAGATATCTGCTGACGACAACGGTGTTGATACTGCCAGAGATGAAGATGACGGGGAGAGCGATGCCGAAAGCGACCTTGGCGAGAGTGGGGCCAGCGGAGAGCAGGGCAGGAGACTTGACCTCGGGGCCAACGAAAGCGTAAACGACACCACCAGTAACCGTGTAGATGACGATCTCGATCAAGCCGAGAGCAACAATGGACTTCTTGTAGTCGGAGGGGGTGTGCATCTCATCCATGAAACTGAACTGGCACATGGCGAAGCTGTAGGCAAAAATGATGTTGCTGACAGCAATGAAACCCTCGGCCAGACTAAGGTTGTCCTTGGGCCAGCAAGACCAGGGAACGGCAGAAAGGCCACCCTCCGAGTTGCTAGCACGGATACCAGTTCCAATCATGGTGATGAGAATGGCCGCGACGATGGAGACGAAATCGACGTAGCCAAGAATGGCCACCTCGGCGAAACTGGGAGGAATGGCGAGCAGGAAGAGGATGATGGCCGAGACAACACCGAAGACGAGGGAGCATAGGCCGTTGCCGTTATCCGTAATAGTACCCCACATGATAGTACCAGTGAGGACGTGGGAACCGACAATGAAGATGAGCTGAAGGACGAACATGAAGCTGATGATTTCGTAGCCCCATCTTCCGAACATGACACGACCAACGTCGGCGTAGTGGGCAATCTCGGGGTGCTTGAGCTTCGTTTGACCGATAACGTGAGCCGTGTAGATGCAGATCAGGCCCATGCCGACGGAGACAATGACGCCAGGAACCATACCGAGAGTAGCGAAAGCACCGGGAAGAGAGAGCGAACCGAGAGCAATAGCCTCGACGATGAGAACAATCGTCAGACGCTTCCAGCCGAGGCGATGGAACTTGGCGTGGCCATTCTGGGCCTCAGGCTCCTTCTCCACGATATTGCCGCCGAGGCCACGGACCTCACCGACATGCTCATCGCCGCTCGCATCACCATAGGGGTGGATGGCGTTTGGGTCGTTTTTTTTGGTCTCGTACTGGGAGTCCATGGTGGGGGTGAAGAGGCCTTGGTGAAGGCCCTTTGTCGACAGCGGCTGGGTTCTCGCTTCTCAAGCTGACTGAGTGGATGGAGAGGAGAAAGAGAAGATGGAAGTCTGGGGAAGACCCAGAGTTATATAATGGATGGATGGGGGATTAAAAGAAAACCGAGAAGCCAGCAGACGATCCAAGAGTCCGAGAGAGAGACCGGATGAACTGCGGGGGACCGGGGGAGATTAAGTACTAAAGAGGAGAGATGGAGAAGGGAGTGCTTTGAGCATGAGATAGGTACTTGGTCGGTACGAGAGAGGGAAGAGCGACATATAAACACTGCATGCTGGGGCGAGGCGGATCTCTTGCAGAGGACTGCACTAGCAGTTGGAGCAACCTGGGAAGTTGACGAGTCAGGAGCAATCTGATGGACCCTCCCCATCTGGCCTATGCGTGCACAATCTGGTCGCCGTACTCCGGAATTGCCGAAAAGGATCATCCTCGATACCCTTCTCCCAAACCACCAGCGATCTCGGCGAATGAAGAAAAGGTACAGGCCAGGTACACCTTGCAATCACTGGTCTTGCCCTGCCCTTGCTCTGGTGGCCCGGTGCTGTCTTCCACCCTTCGTTGCTCTTGCCCAAAGTGCTCAGCAACTGCACTGGCAGCCTGGCGATCGCCTCTTTTTTTTTTTTTTTTTTTTTTTTTTTTCTTTCTTGACTGTTGCAGGACGCTCCTGCTATGGGCGTTATCTAGCGGGAAGTCCCAAAACCAGAATTGCCACTGCATCGATTTTGTCGCAGCTGCTGCAGACACAGGGGCAGCTTCCACCTGGTACCTATAGACTGCGTAGGACAGGCTCGATAAGGCACGCCCTTCAGATATCACCACCACCGACACAGGTCGTCCAAAATTCTCATTGATAATGTTGCGTGTAACAGTACATACGCATAGTGTAGTGATGACAGCTGCCCACGTGCCAATGCAGGCTGATTCTGGCCAGGACTCTCAGTTGGGTGCTGCGCTGGTGTCTGTCCTGGTGGTGAAGTTGCAAGTGTCCTGTTTACTCCCGTACTTGCCCCAGGGATTTCAGATGATCCAGGCTTCCAGCTCCTCGGTCACTCGAAGAGGCAGGTGGGAAAGTCGTAGGAAGCTGGGCCGGCTCGAGACTTCCCGAACAACGACGATTCTGTTAGTCATGACAGTGGACCTCTTGGGCAGGCACGACAGGGAAGTGGTGAGAAACCGAATGGGAGGTGAGAGAGCAAGGAAGGGGAACCCGCTACTCACTCGCCCGCAGCGGAAGCAACAGTCCAAGTGTCCAACAACAGCGGCCGCAGTGGTGGCAAAGCGGGCATAAGAGAAAGAGAGACTGGGATTGCAACTGGAGACCCGGAGAGCATTCCACTTGGTGCGCGAGGTGGAGGAGAATGAGTGGAATTCGCAAACCCCAACAGTCTAAAGTAGCGCCGGCATTGCTCCAGCAGCTCCACGGCCTTTTCTCCATGTTCGCGCTATCCCGAGTCAACGATTGGAGAATGCTATTTTGCCTGTTGTGTGTGGTGGCCCATGTCCGGTGGAAGTACCTCCTGGGTACACAATCTGACAAGAAAACCATCGCATTGTGTGTGGGCGGGTGGCAGGGAGGGCGACGAGGCCCGGGGGGCACTGGAGGGGAGTGGAGAGTGGTGGACTCTTCTTTTGCTCTCGAGACGCAGATAGCGCTGCAGGGACCAATTAGTAAACCTGCGCATAATAATTCCTTTTTGTCATGTCCTCTGCGTTGCCGTTGCCAAGTGGGAGCTCCTACGCATTCATTTGAAATCAGTGGTGCCCGGCTTTCCCTGACAGTGCCTGGCGAATTCGGAGAAATGAACATGTCTGGGATTTGGCTTTAGAATTTTTCCAAATGTTCGACGAGTGGGTGGCTGCACAGCCTTCCCAGGGTTTGGGGGTTACGCTACCGAAAATTTATGACGACATGAATTTGTGGGGAATGTAGGTAGGTGACCGGGGGCCAGCTGTTCGCCACCAACCCTCGACGGCCTCGAACCGGTGTGTGTCGTGTGAGAGTCCAGGAGTCTCAAAAAAAGTTGAAGAATATGAACACAGTGTTCTCCCGCCTCCGAGAGATTGGAACGAATGACGGAACATGCCAGTCTCCGTTCTTGTGATGCCCGATGCTGATTTGCCTTTGCTGATAACTGGGGCCAGCTTGCAGATCTGGGGGAGTGTGGTGACTACCACCACCCTGGAGTGCCTGAGTCTCACTCTCGGAGCGTTGTCGGCGGTGCATCTCGTTCCCCGGGTTCGACAAAAGAATAGCTTCATCCTTTGTCTCATCTTCAATCTTCAAGGTTTTACTTGTCGTTGAACACGCGATACCCTGAGCGCCAGAGTTGTAGGCGACGTATTTGTTCCAGGCCTCCTAGTACCTATGTAGACCGTATGGAGATGCCGCACACGGTTGTCGGATGACGGTGGGAGGTGACCAGATGTGCAACTTCATTCCAGGGACTTCGGGGACGTTGCACTCGGGAATAGCATCATGATGCAACACGTCTCCCTGATGAGAGGACGTCATCTGTCGTCGTTCCTGCCCAGAAATGCGGCTCATTCAGATCGTGGGGGATGGGGGTTTGCCGAGATTGGCTACTGTGTAACCTAAACTGACAACGTACTTAGAAGAATGCGGCACGCGTCTAGATAGTGCTTAGGCTGACGCGTCTAGGAATCTTGGGATGCCAAGCTACTGCACGAACCAGCAAATCCTCCGATATCTCTATCTTCTAGACGTCCGTATTCGCACCCCATTACCCAATTTCTTCGCTAGATCTTCTATGCAGGTCGACCCAAGTGACGCCTGTTCCACGGTGTCGTGAATCTGGGGTACTTTGAGCCTGGAGTTATGGAGGTCTGTCACGTGTGCATAGGTTAGGTTGTTTCGAGATCCGGGTTGCACCCCAGACCGTCCAATGCCTGTATTGGCAGCACATGTAAGAACATTACACCATCGTAAAGCCGGGGAACCATCTGTTCGGGAGATTCGAGGGGCACGAGCAGAGTTCGAGGTCAAATTAGGTTGAGACGAACCAGTCAATGCATTATTCAAATAGCATTGGCTAATCCGTTCCACCGACTTCGTCATCCACCCAAACTGTATCAGCGTGGCCCGACAATGAGGGCGAGACCTTCCAGAGGGACGACGAAAATACAGCCAATATACAGCCCCTAGGCTATTCGTCTAAGCTATCGAATGGCTTCAAATTCACGCACTCAGATGCCCAGCATTCCCGGCTACCAGAAAGATAACGGTCTCTATGCCAAGCGAGACATGAATTAAAGCTTTGTAATCAAACGTTTACTGTACCAGGGCCCGTTGCCCGCATCTCACGTCTGCCTTCATGATGTGGAGAGAACTGGATGCATCCCGCTCAAGATCCCCACAGCCTTCCTGTACTCGACCGGTATCGGAGATGATGGATCCTCAAGCTTTTGCAGGCGGAGACGAGCGGGTGGACTAGATCTCTAAGAGTTTGCACTAGTGGGATGGCTGGGTTGTTCTCGATGCCTTCTTTCCGGCTTCTCTTTTCGTTCTCTTGCTGTGGCTTTTTGTAGCTTCTTTTGAAACGGTCTGGACTCTCGAGCTCTCGCCGGCCGTTGACCAGTTGAATCTCGATCTGCCGTGCCCTCGTTGGCCATGTGATGACAGGCCGCCATGAGCTTCTTTGGATCGGCAGTCCTGATGGCATCAACACCAAGAAGCCACAAGTCAAGAAGGTCCATGACATAGACTTCAGTTGGTGGGGTATATGACTGGTGTCGTTGGGTGGTTGGGTTTTCCATATGGTGGACTCTCGAGTTTGAGAAGTACAAGGCACGGCAAGTCGGGCCATCCGTGCCCGAGCTTTGGTGGGGTCCGCCGACCTTCACGTGTCTTCTTGGTTTAGATGCATAGCAACAAGCCACACCTGTGTTCAGCCACGTGCCGACAACAAGCCTTCTTTGTCGGAGCTCAGCCACAGACCTTGCGTTTCCCGGTGACGGGATGCAACGAAGTAAACAAACAGTGAGCCTGGACAGCACCCAATCGCGTCGCCGATCGGCCTGCTAAATGTTTTGTCATTGCAACTTCCCTACGACGTATCCCCCACCACCATCGTCCGCCGCAACCATTGTGCGCATTCTTTTGCGCAGCGCGGAACAGCAACAAAACGAACAAAAATCCGACGAATATACGGAATTGGCGCATCCTTATTGTTCAATCGCCTTCCGAGACATGTATCGGTTCTGCCACTGAATCACGAGAATCCGATTCCTTTCACGACACCTCGACCCTTTTCGCGGTCGCATTTTCGGCCATCGACTTCGCGCTTAGTCGACCGAGAAGAGAGGCCGTTACAGTTCCTAATACGAAGCGACCCAATTCCCGAAACTTCCCTCGATAAATAACGTCTTTGGACGAACCGGCGTCCTGCCGCCACGGCGCATCTGCCGCCATGACAGATTACTTTATCTACGAAAATCGTCTGGCGTCCTTTGACGGACAACCTCTGGCAAACAAAGATGGGATATCTGATTCGCGAGCCAAAGTGGTAAAATGGCCACACAAGGCCTTGCCAGCGGACGAGGTCAGTGCGATGCACCGGAGAGGAGGAAGCGGGTCGGAAAGGCTCGAGGAGAATATGCAACTGACCGAAGCGAATGTTTAGCTCGCAAAAGCAGGATTCTACTTTGATCCCATGGTCACCACTCCTGACAATGTAACATGCTTTTTGTGCGAGCATTCATTCGATGGATGGTCATCTGGAGACCACCCGATTCAAGAACATCTAAAACACTCGCCATTTTGCGGCTGGGCCGTGACGGCAGCGGTCGAAGAAAATCTTGGAGATTACGGGAAGATGCACCCTCTAGAACCAATCCTTGTCGATGCACGGAAGGCTACCTTTGGAGGGAAGTGGCCCTACGAATCCAAGCGAGGATTCAAGTGCAAGTCAAAGCAAGTAAGCACTCCCTTGCACTTGCCCAAATTCAAGGGTACAAGCTAACGGACCGCAGGCTGCCGAAGCTGGTTGGAAGTTCGCACCAACCATCGAGGATGAGGACATGACTATTTGTCCATATTGTCAGCTAGGAGTCAGCGGTTGGGAACCTGGCGACAAAGCAATGTACGACCTTTCAGCTCTACTTTGGCAAATATCCACTGCAGCTTGCTAACAAAGAAACTTGAATCCAGTGACGAGCACCAAAGACGACAACCTAATTGTGCGTTTTTCCGCCTTCAGGAGGAGTTACCGGCACCGAAGAAGCCGGCGAGAAGACCCAAGGCACCCAGGCCATCCAAGGTCGCCCATCGCCTTTCTGTCCAACCGGTCGGAATTCCTACCGCAGAAGGCTCGGACCAAGCATCCGCCTCAGAAACAGCGGGCGGTCTGGAGGACATTATCATGGCGCCAACCACGCGGGCAGCAAAGAGCAGAAAGGCAACTGCTAAAAGCCGAAAAGCAAAAGCCCAGACGAAGGAAGAAGAGCCCAAGGAAACTCTGCAGGACAAACCAGCAGATGAACCAATACCTGCTGAAGAACTACCAAAGGGAAGGAAGCGGGGAAGCGAGTCGATTTCCGATTCCGTGGACTCCAACCCGGAGGCGCCTCCGCAGAAGAAGCGAGCAACGCGAACAGGAGAAGCGGCGGTTACTGATGCTTCAGCTTCAGCCGTAGAGACACTGGACACTGACATCCCCGATGCACCACCCTCTCCCATACCCAAGGCTACCCGCAAGAGAGCGCCCTCCAAACCAGCACAGGGTCTGCGGAAGAGCTCACGAGTTTCTCTGCAGCACGATCAGCCGACAACGGTCCCGCAGATAGAGACATCAGACGATGAGCCCGTCGACCACCACATGGAGATGAACGATGCGGACACTGAATTAGAGCGCGAGGTGCAGAACACAGAACCACGAGAGGAAGTTGATGCTGAGGATCCCATCTCTTCATCCGACATTCCCCTCCCCAAGAAGGGTCGCAAAACAGCTCCCCAGAGGTTGTCGAAGCAGGTCAAAAGGATACAAAAGTCTCTTCCATTATCCGATCCTGTTGACGAACTGACGGACGGACCTGGTCCTGCGCCGGACGCCACGGCCGATGTGCCCGAACCAGCACAGCCAACTGAACCAGAGGTAGGATCTTGGGAAGACCCGGACATGACGTTAGTCTCAAAAAGTAGCGGCCGACCGAGTACTGTTAAGCGAGGAAGGGGACGCCCACCGAAAAAGTCAACATCCTCCCGTGTGTCAAGTGAAGTTGCGGGGAAGCAACGGATTTCTTCGGGAATCACGCTCTCGGAGACGCAGACCCAGATGGAGAGTCAAGCAGATACTCAAACCGAGACTCAAGTCGAAACTCAGACAGAAACTCAGGTCGAAACTCGAACCGAAACACAGATTGGGATGGACACCGGGACCGAGACCAAAAATCAGGCCGAGTCTGATACCGAACATCGCTTGCCAGCTTCACCTCTGAAAGAAGCGGATGTTGACGCAATAGCAGAACAACCGGCTGCAGAACCTACACCCCAAGCGTCACCTCCTAAGGTGGTTGTTCCTCGTGCTGCGCCAACACCAGCCAGGATGAACAAGTCTCTCCCACCGCCGCCATCCGGATCGCCAGACCATCTATCCCAGCCTCCTACCACCCACCCTCGGTCACCTGCGGTCGCGCGTGTAGTTGAGGAACAACAGCCTCTCGTCTACCGCTCGCCATCAATGCAATCTTCCAATGCAGAGAACCGACCGCCATCGCCAAAGCAACTAACCCCAACGCCCAAACGTCACAGCTTAGTACCGGTGGTTACAACACCGGAGAGGCCCCCTACTTCTCCTTCCAAACGGAAGATCCTGGGCGCCCTGCAAAGCACTACACCCTGGACCGCGGTCGATCTTGACAGCATCTTCTCACCCACCAAGAATGACTACCAAAGGGAGGAGGGCGACGGCATCGACAGGCTGTTGCATAAGGGCAGCGAGCTCACGAGCCCAGAGAAGCGGATGACGGTGGAAGAATGGATCTACCACAACGCCAGCTTGGCCGAGCAGAGACTTAAGAGGGAGTGTGAGGAGTTGGTTTCGGTGTTTGAGAGACAGGGCGCGAGAGCTATGGAGGCTTTGGAGGGGCTTGTTGTTGAGTAGTGGATGGGAAGCGTTTCGACAGGTGGGATACGAATTTTATGTATGGTGTTGCATAGCAAGCTTTTGTCGTTTCAAGCACCGGGGTTATGGCTTGACCCTCTAGCATGGAAGACGTCATTAAGCATTCGGGCTGACAATAGAGATACCTCAATTGGGGGCATGCAAAACACAGATCCAATAACATGACCATGGAAAAGGGGTTCACATCACTACTGTAAGTTCGTAGTGATGCTGGCTTAAGGAATATGAACCAAGAGCGAGTATGTTGAGATGGGGTTCTGTCATCCAGTAGCGGGTATCAGTGGCAATAAAAATATTTCTACCAAAGAAGAGTCCTCGGTAGCAACCTAAGGAGAGAGCGGGCAAAGGGCAACAACGTGGCTATAGGAAAAACTAATAATGAAGAGGCATACAAGACTGAACAGCCCTTCCAGCAGGTATCATGCCATCAATACCTCTATCCAGGTCCTAGTAGTTCAGTCTGATGGTGAATGAAAGAACGCTTAAGGGTTAGGGTTACACATGCTCTGTCCGCTTTTTTCGCGGCACCCTCCATGACTTCATTGGGGCAGGCAGCCTTGTGAGTCTACTTTGGTACCTTGAACCACAACCACCAATTGCGACCACGCGACGCGACTTCGACTTTTCGATACTTTGACTTCCACCAATTCAAATTTCGAAAGACGACAAGTTATACAGCATTTTTTCCGATCGTCATCAAGAATCAACCGACCATTCTCACACGGCCCGTTGCGCCCACCATTCCATCGCAAAAGCGCTACCAGCAGCAACTTCCAAAAGGGTACCGAACCGGCACCGCAGTACTAGCGACAGCTTGCTCGACAAGCTTCGACCGACACCTCTATTATCGTCGTCGCATATAACACATCGTCACAATGAGGTTGACAGCCGACCTTATCAACAACTCCCTTTCCTACCTCAATCCACTCAAGGAGCGAGAGATTGATCTCCGAGGTGCGTTCCCATGAGAAGAGCAGATACTTGCACGGGTTGATCTTTTCCACAAAGTCTCCAAAAGCGCATTACAAGAGAACAGAGTTGATATATCAAAACTGCCCTACTGTTGGCTTGGGTTTGAATTGCAATAGGACACAGAATACCTGCTATTGAGAACTTGGGCGTTGCTGGGGTGAGTACTGCTTGCTACCACTGTTCTTCCTTGAAACCAAATGCGACAGAGTAGCTGACCTTGACGGCAAAAACATAGCCCCACGATGCCATTGACTTCACCGACAACGATATCCAAGTGCTGGGCAACTTCCCGCTCTCCCCCCGCATACGCACCCTCCTGCTCGCCCGCAACAGGATCGCCCAGATCCAGTCGACCCTGCCGAATGCGATTCCCAACCTGAAGAACCTCGTCCTGGCGTCCAATAACATTGGCGAGCTGGCGGATCTGGAGGTGCTGGGAAGGTTTCCTAGGCTCACGCACTTGGTGTTGATGGATAACCCTGTTACAAAGAAGGAGGTACGCTTGTCGCTCTCAGGGAATGACAGTCAAAGTACAAGGGCAACAGCAAGATACTGACAGTGGGAATTGCAAACAGAACTACCGCTATTGGGTCCTTTGGCTCTGCCCTCACGTTCGCTTCCTCGATTACATCAAGGTCAAGGACGCCGAGAGGCAAAAGGCGAAGGAGTTGTTCGGGACTGCTGAGGAGCCGACGGAGTTGGCCAACACGGTATGCACATACTCCTTCCAACTTACCATCTATCAAAAACATACTGACATGCATTTGCCCAAATAGATAAAGGGAATCAAGACCAAGTCCTTCGATGTTGGCGCCGGCTCTGCGAACGGTGCTGGCGGCGATGGCCCCTCCTCGAAACTTTCGCGTCTCAAGCTTACAGAGAAGGAGAAGAAGAAGCTCCAAGATTTGATTAAGAAGGCCGATAGCTTGGAGGAGATTATCAGGTTGGAGAAGGCTCTCAACGAGGGAAGGCTTCCTCCTGGTATCATGGCCGAGGATGACGATGCCATGGAGGAGTAAGGGGAAGAAAGGAAGATAATGGGCCCATGTCTACCAAGATATGATGACAGGGTGGATGAAGTAAAACTGGAAGGACGGCACTTCTCTGAGAAAGGTTACATTGTCGGCGTTCGGTTTTAGATTGGGCTTACTGCAAAAATACTGTATACCAAGATGTTATAAAATACTTTGTTTGAAAACACAGGCACTAGACTGGGTATAATGATCTCGCTGCAGTGATTGGAAACACGGTGGGTAATTCAAGGAAGCTACCCTGTTACGATAAACGCGCATCAAGGGCTCAGCTCTTAGTTCGCAAACGCTAGACCTCCTAACCCCTTTCCATTCCTCGAAGGCTCAAGGCCTACGTACGTACGGACGCAACTAACCCGTCATATCTACATCCCCATCATGGCCCCTTTGATACTGCTGTGACGCTGCCTGCCTCATCTCCATCTCCAACTGTGCGCTTGGATCTTCGTCCGACACATTCGTAGCCGGCGGCGACGTCGACAGGATGCCCCTATTCGCTGGCCCCAACATACTGGGAGTAACACTAAACGGTCGTCCTGACGCCGAAGACATGACTCCCATGTTTGTGATGCCCGTGTTCACCCCGCCAGAACCGAGGCCGTTGACCGGCGCCGCTAGCCCTCCAATGCTTCCTCCACCTGATCCGTTTCCACCAGTAGCCAGCCCCCCATTCATAGACATCAGAATCGACGTCTGCTGCAACCCACCACCAGAACCATTAGACTTCTGCTTCTTAGCATTCGGCAACATGGCCATCCTATCCCGCTCATCTTCACCCAGGTACTGCTGCTCCAACGACATCATCACACCACCACCCATCCCCTCCGGCGCCGCCAGCACACCACCACCCCCGGTACCTCCAATGGCAGCGCCACCAGTAGCAATAGCAGCCGCCGTCCCCGCCGGCGGCACAACGGTATCACTGCCTCCCTTGACGCGGGCTCTAGCCGCGGCAGCTTGGGCCTTGATCGCCTTGTAGGAAGATGTCTTGGGGACAACGTCCTCCAGAAACTCGAGGTTGTCGTGGTGCGAGACGGCGGCGGCCACGTCCTTGTACTGGATGTTGCGGCGCGGCTTGCGCTCGGCTTTGGCCATGTTTTGCGCCTCGGACGCCAGGTGCTGGATGAACATTTCGGTCGCCAGAGTAATGACGAAGGCGGCGTTGTTGGAGCAGACGGTGATGTCCGGGTCGACGGCGATGATTTTTTTGACGCGGGTTACTGGAGGGGGTGTGTTAGTATTTGGTGAGCTTGAACATTGGTAGTGAGTGGGTGAATGATCCCCAGGAGAGAAGGGGGAGGTCCTTACGAGGTAATTGTGTTTGGCCTGTAACCTCCTTTCTAGGGGGGATGGCTGTGGTGTTGTAGGGCATCTTGTCGGTGAGGAGAACGGTGACTCTCCTTAGAAATTTGGTAGATAGGATTCGGAAGAGACCGAAGTGAAATTAGATCGCTGAAGTAAGGAGTGAATCGAAGTTCTGCCTTGTGGCTGTGGTTGAGCTTCGTATGTCGTCGTTGAGGGTGATTCTGTGAGCCGTACTGGCTGATATGTGTCACAACAATCAGAGGTCTTCTAAGGAATCCCGATTGAAGTCTACCTCCCTCGTTTGGTCCTAAAAATGGCTGATGAACTTACATCAGATCGAAGGCAAGAAGTTAGAGTGAAACGCGTAAAGACGCGATTAAGAGTGCTGCACTTTCCCAGTTGACCCCATGGGGTGGATTCAAAGGGGTACTGTAGGCACCTTGGCGGCCCAGGGACTGAATGCCAAGACCCAAGACCCCGGAAGCTGGGTGCTGGAGTTAGGGATGTCAGTCAGCCTTGCAGTGATAGCTTCAGTGGGCGATTATAGGCACTTAGCGGCAGAGTCGCAATCGATAACGGCGACAACTTGAACCTCAAAGACAACATCACGGACACTTGGTGCTGACAACTTGGACAGTCAATCTCATACACTATACTTCAGCCCGAATGCCATCGACATGATACCCAGAGGCGGCCCAGGCGCCATGAACTCGCAATCCCGATCCACGTCTTTCTCGACGTCAGCGCCTCAGATCCCGAACCAGCGCGCTCGGAGGCCGTCCGTCAGTTCGCGATTCTCGTACGCCGTGTCCATTGCCGAGCAAGGCGAAGCTCAAGCAGCCCAAGGAGTAGCGGCGCAACATCAGATCGAAGAGGAGATTGCGAAGATCAAGCGATATGAGGTCAGCTAGATGCGCCCGGGTCAGCTGTACGGCTACTAACGTCGAACCAAGTAGGACTTTACAACCATCGGTATGATAAACCTTTGACTTCTGAACTCGAACGAGCCACCGACAGGCGCTGACGATAGAAAATAGACTGGGTACAAGATGCGGCACGAGAACAACTACGAAGAAAGGCGCGTCGAAAAAGAAATGCCGGGCTTTGGGACGCCGGCCGATTTGACTGGCGACACAGGATACGAGAGTCTTATGATGCTGCTCAAGGCTGGATTGTCGTCACCATCATAGGCGCGGCGATTGGACTCAATGCTGCTTTCCTGAACATTATCACGGAATGGCTTTCCGACATCAAGCTCGGCCATTGCAAGACGGCCTTCTACCTCAACGAGAACTTTTGCTGTTGGGGAGAGGACAATGGCTGTGACGACTGGCAAAAGTGGACGGGCCTGTCGCCTATCAACTACTTTATCTACATCCTCTTTGCGGTTCGTATAGCCCGTTCAACTTGGACTATTTGGGAGCAACAGCTAATTGAATACAGATCTTGTTCGCCTGTACATCGGCCACCTTGGTCAAGTCCTATGCCCCCTACGCTGCCGGCTCCGGCATTTCCGAGATCAAATGTATCATTGCCGGCTTCGTCATGAAGGGGTTCCTCGGTTTCTGGACCTTGATCATCAAGTCTCTGGCCTTGCCACTTGCCATCGGCTCAGGTCTCTCCGTCGGAAAGGAGGGACCCAGTGTACACTACGCTGTGTGCACAGGAAATGTCATATCAAGGCTGTTTGCCAAGTATAGACGAAATGCTTCCAAGACGCGTGAGATTCTCAGCGCTTGTGCTGCTGCTGGAGTCGCCGTCGCCTTCGGCAGTCCTATTGGAGGTGTGCTGTTCTCGCTCGAAGAGATGTCCAGCTATTTCCCCCTCAAGACCATGTGGCGTAGCTATTTCTGTGCCTTAGTCGCAACAGCCGTCCTGTCCGCTATGAACCCCTTCCGGACTGGCCAACTGGTCATGTTCCAGGTTCACTACGACAGATCATGGCACTTCTTCGAAATCCTCTTCTTCATCCTGCTAGGCATTTTTGGTGGTTTATACGGTGCCTTTGTTATGAAGTGGAATCTCAGGGTGCAAGCGTTCCGCAAGAAGTACCTCACCAACTATGCTATTCTGGAAGCTACTCTGTTGGCGGCTGCTACGGCTATCGTGTGTTACCCGAACAGCTTTCTGAGAATCGAGATGACTGAGAGCATGGAGATTCTTTTCCTCGAATGCGAAGGCGCAGAGGATTATCAAGGTCTTTGCAACAAGGACCACCGGTTTCGCAATGTTGTGTCTTTACTCTTAGCGACCGTCATTCGCATATTCTTCGTTATCATTTCATACGGGTGCAAGGTGCCAGCTGGTATCTTTGTGCCGTCTATGGCCATCGGAGCCTCGTTTGGCCGTTCAGTTGGCATCATCGTCCAAGCACTTCATGAGGCCAACCCGACAAGCCCGTTCTTCGCCGCCTGTCTGCCCGACGTGCCTTGCATCACGCCGGGTACATACGCCTTCCTCGGCGCCGCCGCCGCTCTCAGCGGCATCATGCACATCACCGTCTCAGTGGTGGTCATCATGTTCGAACTTACCGGCGCCCTCACCTACATCCTCCCAACCATGATTGTCGTCGGCGTGACCAAAACCGTTAGCGAACTCTTCGGCAAAGGTGGCATCGCAGACCGCATGATCTGGTTCAGCGGTTTCCCCTTCCTCGACAACAAGGAAGAGCACAACTTCGGCGTACCCGTCTCGCACGCCATGATCAAAGACGTCACCTCTATCCCCACCAACGGCATGACCCTGCAGCAAATCGAGGCCCTTCTCGCCGAGGACAACTACCAAGGCTTCCCCATCGTCGAAGACGAGCACTCCAAGATCCTGGTAGGCTACATCGGCCGCACGGAGCTGCGCTACGCCGTCGACCGCGCAAAACGCGAGGGGACGCTGAATCCGCAGGCCAAGTGCACATTTGCTCCGCCGCACAACAGCGCTGAAGTGACCACGCCCGGCGCCGGACTCATCACGCCCGGCCTCGCTAGAATGGACAGCTTCAACACCATCGGCTTCGCCGAAGCTTCCGGCGCCTCCTCTTCTTCGTCCTCGAGCAGCAACTTCATCGACTTCAGCCGCTACGTAGACACCACTCCCGTCTCCGCCCACCCGCGCCTTCCGCTTGAGACCGTCATGGAACTCTTCCGCAAGATCGGCCCGCGCGTCATCCTGATTGAGTACCGCGGTAAGCTAATGGGCCTGGTCACGGTGAAGGATTGTCTCAAGTATCAGTTTAAGGTCGAGGCCATGGAGGAGGTTGCCAATGGACCTGAGTCCCAGCAACATCAGCAACAACCAGGAGTAAATGGTGATGAAAGGTTGTGGGAGTTGATGCAGAGAGTTGCGGGTTGGGTGTCGGATAAGGTGTCGATTGCGAGCGGTGGGAGGATTAGGTTGAGGGATTCTTTGGAGTTGCCTAGGGAGCCTCCATCGTCGGCGGGTGCGGGCAATGTTAACAATCGGGAAAGGAGATTGGATGATAGCCAGATATTAGATGGGACGGAAGACGAAGAGGAAGATGGGGTTGAATTGTTGGAAAATCGGGAGAGATACCCGCAGGGACATGGATCTACGGTTAGGTAGCGGTACTACGTAGAGCGGGATGAAATTTAGCTTGTGATGAGATTGACGGCGGGCCGAGAATGAACGGGTGGCATCGGCTATATGAAGTTGTAATGTAATGACAAGATGCCTGGCGTTTCCGCCTTTCCTGCTGGATATGCATGTATGCGTTTCACCAGTCTTTTCTGGCAGGTTTCAAGCCGGACAAGATCTTGAGAGAGAATAGAAGATATTTCAACCCTCGCAAGTCTGTATGTAGCCCCAGGTCCTACTTACATTCAAGCGTCGTAGAGATTTCATACACTTCCAGCTCCCCTATCCTCCCCTCAGAAGCGGCGCCAGCCACAACCGATAAAAACACAGGGTCCCTTTTTTCTACTTAGTACCAAATATCGATCCCGTATGACCCAAACAATGAATGGTCTTTAGGCCCTTTCCGATCAAATAGTCTCTTGCTTGCTGGGAATACCGTGTAAAACACCGGTGAACGGTGAAGCCGTCCCATCACTTGACGTCCGCGTAAGGCCAAAGCGGTTCAAGCTGTTGTTTGGTTGACTCACACCGTGTTGGTTGGACGAACAAGTTACAGGGCTGGCTGTGTTGTACATACAGTGACCAACCAGCCATAGTCTAGTTACCCCTATCTCTTCTTTGATTCATGGCCATAGATAGAGCTCGCCCGTTTGGTCAAAGGTTTAATCTATCAGGTAATGATAAGGTAAACAAAGGGCTTCTTGAGGGCACCTGACGCATATAGATACGAAACAGAGGCAGATGCCCAGTCGACTGGTTCAGGCCAACTGTTGATAGCGTACTGTTACAGCGGTGTTCACTGCCACCGGGCATGATAGCCCCAGTGGTACCTAGCTCTAGCTCAGGAGGCGAGAGTCAAGCGGCAATCCGCCTATCTCACCGTGACCGAGAGCCGTGTAAGTTGGTTCCCGACCGACAACCGCCACGTCCATCTTCACCTCTTTGTTCTTTTTCTATGCACTTACATGGAATATGGCGGTTAACATGGCATACGTATGCTGGTTGATGGAAATGGCAAACTCTCTCGTAACTTTAACGTCTCTTTGTAGGGTTATAGTTGTCCAACGTGCTGTAGCCAACTGCATCCTTGTCCTTTCACTTTGTTTCTTACAGTTACAGCGGCCAATGGCCCAATGCTGTAAGTCGTGCAGAACGGTACAATGGCGCAACAAAGGTGTTATCAAACACAACCTTAAAAAGTCGTGAAAGAGAGGAGAATTTATCTTGTCCTTTGCTGTATGACCTACTGAACGGACCGATACCCGTGATGATGGTCGTTATTATTCGATTTCCGAACTCGAAAACGTGGAAAGCGCAGTTCGAAAGGATTCCAAGTCGGAAGAGGCGGGGATGCACGTGCAGGGATGGTCTGTGTTAGGGATCCCCTTATCACGAACGATAATCGCATCGCTAAACGAAGTCGGGTTTTCTTGCGCTTTGCGCTTGTCGGCGGCCGTTTCGTTCAACCACAACGCTGAACCCCGCCGTACCAAAATCGTCAATTTCTTGACACGCATTGATAACGCCCAATATGTCATGCTCTCAGGTTTCCAACAGTCGTGTTTCTGTAATTTCCATGGCTACTTGCTCGAACTCCAAAAAGAAGCCGCAAAGAAGCCGTTTCGTTTCCACCCAGGTCACATGGACGGGCATGGACCCGTACCCAGTGTGCTCTTTCCCCAGCTGACCCACCGAGATCGGTCCTTGCAAACAGGCATCGTAGCGCGGCTTCCCCCGACTTCCCCGACCGCCGTCTCCGCCCAGAACCGCTGAGAAACGCCCGCAATTCATCATTCCATCCACAAGCCTTGGAGGATCGACACCGCCAGTTTCCGTTCTCTTTCTGATAGGCCATCTTCAACCTCTTCTATCCTCCATCCTATCATTGTCCACCGTCATATCCTGTCTTGTCTTGCCTTACACCTTGATATCCCCTTTTGCCCATCAACATTGACAGCATCGTTACCGATCATCAGACCAGACTCCAAGTCTGACGACTTAGTTTGAAGGAAGACTTATGGAGAAGCGTTGAAGGCATCCGTCCATAAGAACTTCCAGTTCAAAGCGTCGATATAGAGCCCATCGGATCCCATCTTTTGTTTTGTCACACAACATAACCGATACCCCTCAAGCCAAGTCCAACAGACACCTAAGCACCTCTTGACTTGTTCGACAACCTCCTCTTTTAGCTTCTTATCATCAAAGCTTCCCTTTCATAAACCAACCCTTCAACCCTTCAACCCTTTATCCTGTAATCATAAAGATAACGATCCAGACAACATGGCTGTCGGAATCACCCAGACCATGGCTCCGGCCACCACCACCAGCGTCCCCCTCTGTCTCAGGGCCACATTCAAAGATACACCAAGTCTAAACAACTTTGATAAGCTTGTCCAAGACTTGAAGGATGCCCTAGGACCATCATCGGGTCTGACTTCAGACGATGTCGATGTCGAGCACCTCACACGCTTGATGAAGGAATATCAGAGCGATGAGGTAGAGTGGTCGAGATTTGCTTTCGGCGATGCGAGCAGGGGGTATACCCGCAACTTGGTTGATGAAGGGAACGGCAAGAGCAACCTCGTAAGTAACATTCCGCTTGTAGCCTCATCCCCATTCATCCACCAACGCCATAACCATCCATCCACAACACACCTCTATACCGAATGCAATGTAATGTTCACTCGAACACCACACTAACCACAGACCACAAACAGCTCGTCCTAGTCTGGTCCCCAGGCAAAGGCTCACCCATCCACGACCACGGTAACGCCCACTGCCTGATGAAGATTCTCCAAGGCAACCTGACCGAAACCCGTTATGCCTTTCCCTCTTCCTCCTCTTCCCCCTCAGAACCATCAGAACCGGCTTCCAAGCCAATGCAAGTAATCTCGGAAAAAGTATACCGCGAAAACGAGGTGGCCTACATGGCCGACGAGCTGGGCGTTCACCGCGTGTGGAACCAAGACCCGGACAACTTTGCCGTCTCGCTGCACTTGTACACGCCGCCCAACGTCGCCAGAGGCGGGTGTCACATCTTTAACCCGGAGACGGGCAAGAAGAGCCATGTACCCAAGTGTGGGTATTATTCGGCTTATGGGAAGAGGTTGAATGAATGAGTAAAGACAGACATAAGGAGAGAGAGATGTGAGATGAAGAAGGGAAGGAAATGATTGGCGATATACTCATTCCTAGGTCCATGGTCTTGGATGAAGTTTTGATGGGCTGGGTGATTGATCGATATATGGGCTGGCGGGGATGATGGGTTTCGTTTCATTTCATGTCGTCGAGTTCGAGTTGTTGTCGGTTCCTATGGTTTGATATGGGTTTGGTTGAGGGGATACCGTATGATGCTGGATCATACTGGCGAGGAAAGGCGTTCGGGTCATGATAAGTTGTTTATTGTCGTTTCATGTCGGTAGCTGATAGTTTAATCGTATCCAATTTGCTCAATCGTTACTTTCGATTGTCTTTGGCGCCCCCATTTTGTCGTTGTCGTTATGGATATGTGTAGGTCGAAGCCAGTCGGTTTTGATATGTTTTTGAGAAGAAGAAGAGCGCTGTAACTTGAGAAAAGGTCCAGTATCGTGAGGTCCATAACACCGTTGAAATAAGGTTTGAAGCCGCAAAACGGTGACAAAAATAGAGAAGGGAAACGGTTTCTACAGCACTGAAACAGTGAAAAAGGGAGAGACGGGAGAGATGGGGGGAGGGAAAGGGGACATTGATCATGTCGTCGTCGGCCTGCCTGGTCTTGATGAGGAGCCGGATGCTTTCATCTTCTTCAGGTCTTATCCCATTTTGGGACTAGCGCGGATTGCACCATATTCCTCCAATCGGTTTTTGTGGGTCGGACGGGCTGTCGGACCCAATGATTCTATTGCGAGGAAAAGGTGTGGGATAAAAGCACGTGCAGCGTCATGTGATACCCTTTCCTGTTACCGTGTAAGTCGTCTGTCTCTATTTACATTCCCTCGGTCTTCTTTTTGTGAGTGACATTGGGTACCTTCGTAACTTCAAGAAATAATGGTATGAGACGTATACCGAAGAAAGCCTCTCAAGGCGAACTCAAAAACATCAATCAGCTTACTTCAGACGACTAACGACGAGTACACGAAGTCATTTCCAAAACTTATAAATCATTGCTCGCTCTATAGAAGTAACATCTAAACACCCCCATGTTGTATGCGCTATGATCAACCATTCATCCCTATTTACATGCAACTCCCATCGTGCCTATCGTCCACTATAAACAATCCCCGACCAAATAAGGAACATGAACTTGTAACGTCCAACACAAAGCAACACCAAAACCCAAGGCTGAACTCTTACCACCACCACCACGCTGATCCATTCAAGCCATTCATTTACCTAATAATCAACACCATACCCCCTCTATCGCAACTCACTGTCATTGGATAAGGTGACTCCACCAGCGCCACATCCAGCACGGAATCCAAATGACTTCTCAACAACCGGAAATGTTCCTGCGAGATAATTTTCGTTCTCGACGACCGATTATTCTTCGAGGAACTACTCGTGCCTGAAGATGTCGACTTGCCATTGACTTCCTGCACCGTCCTCCTTTCCGGGCCACCAACACCAGATGTCCGGCCACTGCTGGAAGACTTGCTGCTGCTGCCACCATGCAATCGCTCCGTATTAAGGATCATAGACGGGGTAGGGTGACTAGCCGTGTAACTAGGCGTTGCCTCGCCCAGATGCAACCCCGAAAAGATCCTGCTCTGGCTGACGTGCGTCAGGTCCCAGAACCTCAGCTTCTTGTCGGAGCCGCCCGTGACCATGAACGCGTAGCGCACGTCTCTTTCTTGCAGAGGCGGCGGCGGCTGTTCCTCGACCGTGGCGGCGTCCGTGATGCCCCACCCGAAGACGAGCGCCCGCACCCCGCGGTCGGCGTTCCCCATGGCGTTGGGCTCGATGTTGGTCGCGAACCGGGAAAGCATCTGCCCCTGGCCCCCGTCTGAAGAAGGCTTGTCGTCGTCGACTTGCCAGGCGTCGTACCCCTTGGGTCCTTCCTTGTTGCCGCCGACCCGGTAAACCTCGCGGCAGGTGGCCTTTTCGATGTCCCAGACTGTGACTTCGCCTTGGCCCGTTCCGCCTGAGGCGCATACCCAGCGGCCGCGGCCGCGGGATGGGTGAATCGAGAGCCGGTAGATGGAGCCCTTGCCTGGAACGCCCCAGCTCTTGAGCTTCACCTTAAAGCGCAGATCCCACAGGTCTAGGACGCCGTGGGAAGTTCCCAGACACAGCCAGTTTTTCTTGTTGTCGATGCAGAAGCAGGTCGGGGTGCCGTGATGAACGGGGTTCTCCAGCTTGAAGAGCAGTGTCATGGTTCGAAGCTCCATGCCCCATACGACTGACTTGTTGGTAGCTACAACAAGAATGGATTCGTTGTCTCGCTTGTAGTGTTCGCACCACACGCCAAACTCGCCATCAACAAAGCGATGTTCTCTGACTGTACGGAGGCGAGTATACCGATAGCTCTCTCCCTGCAAGTAGGTCTCAACCTTTACTATGTGCACACTGCCATCCGTGGCACAGCTGACAAAGGTATGCGTGTTTTCGATAAAGCATAGCGCCCGAACTTTGGCGCCGGGGGCGTGTCGATGGGTGAGGCGAGGTTTGTGGATGTTAATCTTTTCAAACCTGGCCGAGTCCCAAACCTTGACAGTCCCATCGTCACCACCAGTAAGGAAGAACTGGTGATCCGGAGCAACCACGATCCGGTTGATAGCACCGACATGTTCAACGAATGAGGCGATGGTCTCTCCCTTGGGCTTCCAACCATTTTCTCTTTGCTTCCCTGGTTGGGAGCTGATGATCTTGCCAGTCTTGCGGCGCCCAATGGGCGTGACCTCGGGGCCAAACTCAGCAAGGTCGTGCGGGTAGTTCTCGACGTACATGGTATCCAACATCTTGAGAATGTGCGGGTCGTTACCATGGTAGTCGTGATTCACGCGCAGCTTAATGCCAGGCGTGGGTGGCATGCTTTCAGTATCTGGGGACCTAATGTGAGTTCCCTGATAATGTTGGGTGAACGGCGCTTCAACCTCACCAAAGGCATTGGTCTCTGTAGTACCGGTCTCTGGGCCGGACTTGGCGCTGTCTTTGCGATTCATCAGGCTTATCGCACTAGACTGATGCCTCAAGGCCCTCCTCGTTTCGTACGGGGCGAAGTGAGCAGATCCCACATCGTCGTGAGGGGAGAGCAAAGAGGCACGGCTCTGATGAGACGCCGACCGTATCAACGCGTTTCTTGAGCTTTCGCCATTGCTGCCTGTAGCAGGCCTGCCGTCCACAGATATGGATGGAACAGATTTGGATTTCTGCTTGTCCACCGCGGCCCGTCGTCTCTGGCTGAGTGGATCGCCGATGGTCAACGACACATCGAGGAGAGCCTCCTGGATCGTCTTAGGAGCCGTGTCGTCGTCGTCCATTTGCGGAGCAGGGTACCGGATGGGTTCCTCTTCGAACATGACCGTCTGAGGGGTGATACCCAAGTTTCGTAAAGGAATAATGTCCTCGAGCTCGAGCCTCTTCTCCATCTGCAGTTCGCCCGAGTCTCTCCCCTTCATCTGAGTCAAACGCCAGATAAACTCTCGCAACATGATGAGTTTGATCTCGTCCGCCTGTGACAGACCCGCAGTCCTCAAGCGGCTCAGCCACTGTTCATCCTCATCTGTTTTCGAAAGTTTTGTTACGGCGCGAGCATCCAACCGCTTAAGAGGCTTCCAGAAGCCGCTCTTCTCTGACTTCGCAGCCCACTGCATAGCCAGTTCGAAAACATTACGAGAGAGCGGCTTCTGAAGCGAATCAAGAAGTTGCAGTTCCGACCAGCCAGGAATGATATCTGGCTTCAAGAAGGGCTTCAGCTGTGGGTAAACCGAAACCTTGAGGTACGCAGAGCTCAGGAACTCGTTTCCGGCTGCAATGAAATGAGTGGCCGCCTCGCGAATCCACACGTTGGGGTGCATCGTAAAGCGACCGACAAGGGCGACCAGATCAACAAAGGCCTCCTTAGTCAAGAGCCCCAGCCGGGTCAACTCTGCCAACGATTGAAGTGCTCCTTGCACCACAAACTCTTCAGGGTCATCCACCGCCTGGATTATCAGAGGTAGGATAAAGCTTTCGAGCGTACTGCTGCCCATAAACGCCGAGATTCCCACGACAGTGTCAAAGAACGCATACCGCAGCATCCAATCTCGGTCGTTCAGGTAAGTGTTCAGGTGAGCGATAATAACATCGTTAGCCTTGGCAACGCCGAAGAAGATGCACAAATCCGGCACCGAACTGAGAAACGCTCTTCGGACAAACGGGTTGAGGTCTTCTATGAGCATCTTCGTATGTGTCTCAAAGAGGTCTACGAGGTCCTGACGCGAACTGTCAAACAGGCCATCGAGAGCCGTGTTAGTCTCATTCCCCGGCTCAAGTTCCGGGTCCGAGATCGTTACTGAGCCATCGGCTCTCAGCGTTGCGGCCATTGCTAGGAACCTGTACGCGGTTGTTGCCAGTTTCCCCAGACATGCTGCATACGCCGCTCTAACCACGGGGCTCGGAGCCCCCTGAGATCCTAAGAGCGCAACTTGCATCCTGGGTAAGATGTACTCGAGGAATATGTGGGAGTTGACTGGGGTGATAACTCTGACAAGATCAAGAAGTTGTGTTATGCTGCGCAGCGCCGATATCACAACCCTGTCGCATTTGTCGGTCAGGAGCGTCATCAAGTACGGCAACACGCGATCCAGCTTTGCTTCATCGGTTAACCTTTCAGCGAAGGCTAGCATGATATCACACGCCTTAATCTTCGCGGTTGCATGCGCGGTATTTCGCAAGCAGGATGCGATCAGAGTGAGGAAGATGAGTGTTCCATCATCCGCTGTACGCTGCTTGTTCGCCGAGACGTAATGTTCAGCATTGGGAATGTTGAGTCGGACTGGAAAGAGTCCTAACCCTAGCCTCGGCGACGGCAGGTGATCCTCGTCTGGGTCATTACCATTCTCGTAGCCAAGAAAATAGGAGATCTTGTCAAAGTCGTTCCAGACCCTCTCGATCCTCTGGTCTGCCTCGCCAATTCTCGAGTTTCCAGTTGAGAGGTCGGTAATCGACTGCATGTACTGATGTAGAAAGTTGTAGAAATAACCTGGAAACACTTTGTCTTTCCAGAACTCCAGGTACTGCTCAGCCGAGTAGCGCTTTTGCGGATCTACCTGGATCATGTGTGCAATCATCTCGCGCAGGTCCCTATCGGGGATGCGACTCAGATGTGAAATAGACGGATCATATTCACCCCTTCTGTACTTGTACAGCTGGCTCAGGTTGAATATGGGTGTTTCGAGAAACAGTTCGGCAATGACACACCCGGCGCTGAAGACGTCCATGGCCCATGTAATCTTGGCGTTCGGATCCGGCTCCTGACCGGGTGGAAGAAACCTCTCGGGCGCCAAATAGCATGTTCTCCGGCCAGACGTGTCGAAAAAGTACGAAAAGTCGGCGGGGTTGTCTTCCGGCAGCATGACGGGTTTGAAAGACGACGAAAAGTCGGAGATGTAGAGCCAGTTCCAGGACGTCACCAATGTGTTTTCCGTCTTGATGTCGCCATGGTATATCTCCTTCGCGTGGCAGTCGCGCAAGGCGCACAAGAGCTGGAACGCTAGCCAGCGCTTCTCCATATCCTCAAGGAACGGTCTGGTGCTCAGTCGGTCGTATAGGGAGTTGTAGAAGAACTGTCGGACCAGATAACCGTTGGTTTCGGTCTCGATCGCTCGCTGATATGGAAGGGCATTGGGCACATTGGCAAGAGCGTTTCGTTCTCCTGGTTGTTCACCGTATCAGCACTGGCTCTGCGCAAACCCCGTAAGGTATTCAGTAAAAACTTACGGATGATCTTCTTCTTGTACCGGACCAGCGACATAGCATATGGCTTGACGAGAACCTTGACGAGCACGACTCCATCGTCATGTCTGGCACGTATGCTCTTCATGAAGCGAGCCTGGCCGATGACCTTCTCGTAGGTCAAGTCCGCCAGCTCGGGGACATCAATGCCGGCTGCCCCCGCTGGAGGGGCAGTCAGTGAGAAGCCCTGACCCATGGTCTCGAAGGTGTGTATAGAGCCAGGAAGCTTAAGCTAACCAAGCTACCTAGACGGCGTGATCGTCAGGCTGTTGCGCATCTTGGGACAACCATCCAAGGGTCGAAATGTTAGCGCGGTACGCGGAAGACACCAAGTTCGAACGTGGGCAGATCGGTAATTTATTTGAGTACGGATATGGATTAGAGCTTGTTCTATACTGGTAGAGTTTCGCTCGGGTGCGACAGGATGACGAAGGCGCAATGCTGCTATCGGTATGACTACAGGACGTCAACGGAACCTCAAGCGGAATATGGTAATCGGAACGTTATCGGGCACCTGAACCAGGTTGTGTAGCGCGCGGTGGTGGTGCCACCTGCCCTTTAAGCGGTATTCCTCTGTTTCTTTGGCCGGGACGAAATCGTGTGGACGTCAAACAATAACTGTTTGTAGGTGGTTGTGTGTAGATACGTCTGTATTAAGGTTGTAAATCGGTACTGTTCAGGCGGACAAGTTGTAGCGCCATTCGTTGGATGTCACCAGAGCCGGCGGGTTACGTATGAACGTACCGATAAGATAAGCGCGTCAGCCGCGGAGCTTCAATGTAGTTGCTTCAGGGTTGGGCGCTCTTTGTGCTGCTCCACTTTGGATGATTGAGCATCCACCCGACCCAGCTAGACCCACTTCAGCCCTATCTCCTTGAGTACCTCTACGTCCCAGAACTATCGATCGATCCTGTTACAATGCCGTGCACTAACTGTCATCGCAATGGCCGGTCCTGTACTATAGATGAATTGAAATCGAAGTCCTGCACTGAGATTTTGAGCCGCAAGGTCTCCTGCGATGGCGTGGACATTGACGCTCGGCGTAAGTTTTGACAAGCTGTTTCCGATTCTTACTCGGCTGACCTGATATACTCGAGTCTATCACGCCATGAAGGAGACACAGCCCGTGGAGGAGGAAGAGTCGAAGTTAATTCAAGAAGCCATGGAGATACAGTCTCGTCTTTTGCGTCTTCGGGAGCAGAAGAGTCACCTACTGAAAAGGGGAGAAGGAGCTCTTCGGTCGTGGCATGGTGGAGCATGAGAAGGAGGTGCGGGAACTGGAAGCTCAGAGAGTTGCTGGTAACCTTCCGAGTGATGAGGAGGACTGAGGCGCGAGATTTTACTGTAGTCAGAGGTGGAAGCTGTGCATGGTTTAATCATCTACGAAACTTGCTGTAAGATGAGGTTGAATAGACCGAATTCTTGAATTCGAGCTCAATTCCGTAACACCTAGTTGAAAAGAAGAGATGCTCTTTGAACATCTTGATACTTCGTCTAAAAAGGTCATAACGTCTGCTAAGTGGCATGTCGCCCATCTTTACAAATACTCATATTCGAGATCCCTCACTTCCAGTTATAATTGCCTCCACTCTACCAAATACACTTTGTCCTCCACAAACCTGGGTATATAAAAATTAAGAGAGAAGGAAAGGAGATGGAATCAATGCAGTACATGCTGTTGTAATCTTCGTTCGTCAGGCCTCTGACCCCCACAGTTGGCTCATGCAGATCAACCAGATATGTTCGGGGGCGGATAGCATCTCGACTCTCAGAGGTAATAAAGAAGCGAGTTGCGATGATATGCGAAGGAGGCTCGACCAGAAGCGGGTAAGAGGGGGTGTGGGTATCCCAAGTAAAGCTGCAATAAAGCATACCGTGACACCAAGTCGGTAGGTACCCAACGTCGTATAGTAGAATAATGGTCGTCGTCTGGACAGTTATTCAAGACGTTGGTGTTCTCATGCGCCCACGTTGTGCTCCTGAGTCCCGTAATTACTATAGTTAGTTTTGAGCACTCTCTCCGGTCTCCGTTGAACCATCTCCTTCGATCGTTCGCCGCCAATGCTCAGGAAGGCACACGCACACCAGCGGGAATGCTTTGATTTCTCCGCTTATAGGAGGCGACACGTCCCGCATCTTTCCAGACGTATTGGACACTCCGCTGTCTCGCTGAGCCTGACGTCGACTTTCCCATTCCTCGGCAGTCTCGTCCACCATGACGCCCGTTGCCCATCCGTCATCCCAAATGCCAACAACCTTGAGCATGTCACCTCGTTCAAGGGCAAACTCGTCAGCAGCCCGTGGCTGGTATGCCCAGAGTGTGGCAACTTTGTCGCCTGGGTGAATCTCGTCCTGAGAATAGTAGTCTTTGAAGAAGGGCAGCTGCTCGCTTTGTTGGCTAGGCACACCGCCGTTGGGTGATGACATTGGGGAGACACCATCTTCGCCTGCAAGAACTGAACCGCTGGACAGAGAACCACTCCTCTTCATCGTCGGCGGCGGTCGCAGAATACCAGTGGCCCGGTCAGATATCGGGCTGTCACGGTATCCATCGGAAGACGAATAGTCGTCGCCTCTCCTTCTGCTGGCTCTACCAACAGCATACGCGGCTGCCGTCTTCTCGCCAGACCCGGAGCTGAAGTCTCGGTGGGAGCGCGGAGACGGGGCATCGCCCTCGAGGGCCGACATCCGGGCTATCCTTCCACCTGGTGGCCCCAAGAATCCTTGGTTCAACCCGTCATTCTGTGTCATTTGCCCCGTTGACGGTCCTTTCCTAGCAGGCGTCGGCTGGTTGAGAATGCTGCCATCCTGGCTTCCACGTTTCCTCCTCCGCAAGAAAATGCACGCGAAGATCAGCAGTGCCAGCAGAGCCAAACCCACCACCGCGCCCACGACAATACCCGCAATCGCGCCGCCTGATAATCCCTTCTTGCTGCCAGGATCTGTTACCGGTTCGCTGGTCGAAGTAGCGCTTGGAACGGGATTCAAAGTTATTGATGGCGAAATCGAAGGTAGAACGACATTAGCGCATCTGGCCTCGGCATCGGAGTTGTAACAACACGTATCCGTCGCGTTCGGTCCCCCAGATTTGCAATAACCGCACAATCCCAGAAGACTGTCACCGTATCCACAATTGTCGGGCTCATTCGCAATTCCCGAGATACACTCGCTACCGGAGAGGGAGTCTGCCGGCAGTGCACACGTAGTAAAGTCGGCTCGAACCTGATCTGGGTAGTTGTCATTGGGATTTTCGCAACGGGAGCTGTCAGCGACGATGTTAGCCTCGCTGATAGCATATTGCGCCTGTCAAAAAGAAGTCAGCAAAGATAACCATCTAGTATTGCTTGGCTACTCACGCAAGTATCAGCGCAGATTGGCCGGGAATTTTCTGGTGAAAGGTTGCATTTGTTGACAGAATTCTGAATGACGCCGTTGCATAGTACGGTAGTTGCGAATCGCGCGTAAAGCTCAGTCGTGTTGGTGAGCTTAATCCCCCCACAACCGAAAAGATTCTGGAATCTGAGGCAATGTTAGTACCAAATGAAAGGCATTCGAGATCTTAACCGACATACTTAAGTTGAACGTAATTTGTCTGTACATAAGATTTGAGTTGCTCATCAAACGTTGTGGTGTCTTTGACGTCCCTCAAGAACGGGCTAAAAAGAAAGAAAGTCAGTTTCCTGCTTTATTGATTTCCTCTTACAGAATGACAGAAAAGCAACGTACTAGAGCTTTACCAAGTCCTCGTCTGTCGATATCGAAGACACTTGGAAGGCGGAGCAAGCCGTCGAACCCTTGAGTGGTACGCACTGCGACATGGCTGTCGGGATTGCTGACAGACAAGTGAGAAGAAGGAGCTTCGTGCTGCTTTGTTTGCGAGAGACCTTTCTCTTTGCAGAATTGTGATTGATTATTTTGGTGATGTTTGTTGGTGCTAACTTTTGGCGTTGGGCTCCCTTTGCGGCACCGAGAGCCAACAACTTCCTGCTGGCTGAGTCGGGACCGTTGCTGTCGTCCAATCGCGGTCTGGGGATCCTCAATTCCAACTTAACGTCATATTCTTCCCCAAGTTGTATCATGGCTCATAATCGAAGATCGAAATCAGAAACGAATGACGGTGGTCCCAAAGTCGGGAATATCTGCTGGAGTGATACTGCTCAAACTAGATCCCTAACCAAAAAGACCCTTGGCGTCGAGATGGTCGGCGATGGCGCGTGACCGAGCTGTGGGCTAGCGTGTGAGGAGTAATCGCAACGATGACCGACGTCCAAGTAGAGACTGTTGTTGTTGAAATGACGTGTATCGCGAGGTTCCGGGTACGTAGGTAGAGATCGGATGGTAGCTGATGCTTTTGCGAAAGAATGGCAGACCGGCAATGCCTTGCTTTTGAGGAAGGGACAAGTCGGTCGGAAGGGATCGTTGTCGTTGCGCTGATGTTGTTGTTGTCGCACACTGGTACACAACGCCGGCTGCAATGCCAATTGGGCCCTCTTTGTCGGCAAGGCAGGGCCGCTTGTACTTGGGTAACCTGGGATGCAGCTGAGTTGTTTGGAGTTGAGGCCGGCAGGTCGGTCTGAGGTGGTGAGGTGCCGTCGGGGTGCCTGAGAAGGGTTGGATCGTTGGATGTTGGGGAAGGTGTGTGGGTGCCTTCAAAGTCGGGTGGTTGGATGAGGAGCAATGCGCCCACTCCAGAGGAATGCACACCTGTCAAGGCAAGGTACACCCGTCGCAACAGAAGGGAGAAAGATCAGACACAGGGCGGGTTGCAGCTCCAGGCGCAGGAACAAACCACGCAGATGGTAAAAAAGATGATGGATAATAAAAAATTTGATGGCGCGACCGCGACCGACACTCGACGATGGAGGCGGGCGGTGGACTAGTAGAGGGAAAAAAAAAAAAAAAAAAGATGATGAAGGCCGATTACCGACCCGACCAAGGTATTCTAGATGCAGCACGACCAATTGGACACGGCAGCAATCCCAACCTGGAGTTGATGATGACGGTCCAAGGCGAGACAGATGAATGCTGTCTAGGGACGGGAGAGTCACGACGATTCCCGGATCGAGAGATCGTGTGGGAAGGGAGGAAATGGAGTTGGATTGATGACAGGACTGACTCCAGAACTCAGTCCGTCACTCGCAACTGCCAAATGGAATAGCTGGTGGTCGAGACAATTGTTCCTGCCTGAGTCACCCAAGGCCCTTGGGTGACTTCTCGGGACTTTGACCCTGACTTGGGACACTGGTGGCTGTCCGCGGATTGGTGAGCGCAACGGTCCAATCTCGCTTGACGATGGCAGGCTCAAAGGTACTGTGTAAACCTTGCCTATTCAGGTTAGACAACCCTAGCGCTCTGGGCTTTGGCACCCCTGTTCAACCAAGGGCAGTTTCCGAAACTCCTTCCTTGCAACATCTGCAAAGCTCAGGAACAGCTTTGAGACAAGGCAAAAGCATTGAAGATTCAATCGGTGAAAACGAAGGCGCCACCAAGAAAACGATAACAGAGGTATTCGACAAACCCGATTGGCAAATGCAATATCTTCATAATTGTTTTCTCCGAGTTTGCGCATCCTCGACTCTAACACCGGCAATCCTGTCATCTCAACTCTTCCTTGCCGTAGTTGCCGGCTATCCAATATCCCAGGCGGCTTTCTAATTTCAACTCAACAACTTTTTGGCCACCTTCATCTTCGGTGGATATGAAACCGATATACGGGTTTCGACCACGGTAACAACAGAGAACCCGATATCATGTCCTCTTCCGAGTATAAGTAAAGTCATACATAGTAGGCATCGTCTTCAACATCAACCTCGAGCCCAAAGTCCAGAGCCCAGAGCACGCGTCGGTTATCGGGCTTCTCCAAATCCCGCCCCAAAATTGAAACGAACAGATAGCCGCGCGAACTTGAATGGAACCCCTGTCATACCAGAGTGGGGTTTCGTCTTGATCTTCCCCGGATTTCGGGTGCCGAACGTGGTTGCTTGGTCCAGGTATCCAGGGGAACTTGGTGTGGTGTGAAGAAGTCTCGAACTCCAAACATCCAATTCCGTGATCGTCCATCTGCAACAATGTCGTGTGTGGACAATCTTGATCAGATGTTGGCTGATTGTCTATTGAGACAGCCGAGAAAACATTCTTAGAACAGAACGCTTCGAAGTTGACGGTGTACACCTTTAATATCCGCCCTGAGGCGGCCCCAAGCGAGCGAACACCTCATATTAAGCTTCCGAGTGCCGAACCCATGGTTCTGGACACCATCAAGCGACTGAGTCGACAGATGAATATCTCGGTACGCAGCTACAGCATGAAACATTTGTGCTTATAAGCGCCAAGGGGCGGATTTCAACCGCTCGTCCTCGCCTTGAGTTACATCTGGGAAATCGGGTCCAGCTTCGAACGATTATCGTAAACAAGACAAACAAGTTTGGACACAAATACTTGGAGTTTGTGATATTATAGAATCAGGAGATTCTGTACCCGTTCTGACTAGATTGATATTAGCTAGAGGTAGGAACTATTCATAAACGAGTAAGTGTCCATCTGCATCATACATGATTTCTTAGTCTATCATGCCCCTTCTAGTCTTTTGCCCAACCCGGTTTGACAACACCAACGACATGAAAGACATTATTTCTTTTCCTCCTCATCTTCATCCTCATCGCCGTATAGCTCGCGCTTAATCGTTCAGGCCCGGTCAGTCATATCCGGCAAGCGAGAAAAACTTGGGGGGGTGAAGAAAAATGGACTGGAAACATACCATGGCCCTAGCCATCCACTCCATATCTGGATCCCCAGCAGCCGATCCTGCAGTAGCACCACCAGCGACACTCCCATGATGTTCACTAGATGGTAGCTCCAGAGGTAGTGGGAACAATGGATGATCATCTCCGCCTCCTCCATACACAAACGAGCTCTCACTCTTTCGACTATGCAAACTCCTTCGTGGCTTCGTTCCTGACAACAACGACCAACGCGATCCCCTCCTGCTGTTCGTTGGCAACTCGTATATCTGAGGTGGGAAGTCAGCGGCTGGTGTGAAGCTTGCTTCTCCTGTCTCTGGTGTAGCGGCGTCCAGGATCGGGTCTGGAACTGCTCGGTCAACTCTCCTCTTTCCGCCGCCGGCGGTATCCTCACTAGATCTCCTAGTAATAACTCCTCCTCCTCCTCCTCCTCCTCCTCCTCCTCCTCCTCCTCCTCCATTGGTAACGACACTATTCCTCGTCATCCAGGTCCTTCTCTTGTTTTTCCCAGTACCAGCCCCGATTTTAGCCCCAGCCAACACCCCATACTCGCTCATTGAATAATGCCCCGGCGCCGAGCTGCCATCCGGTATATGAAACCGTCTATCGAACCTCGACAGCAGGTACGTGATAATCACCACCAACTCAATACCAAAGTTAAAACAATAAAACGCTGCCTTCGTCTGCGGCCAGGCCGGGTCATTCAACGGCCTAACCACAAAGTTCGTCGCCGCCCTGAAGATGGCCCCCGTAGCCAGCAGGCACGAAGTAAACGTCAACAGTCCAAACTTTGTCCTAAAGTGGCCCACCCCAAACCGATCAATGGGTGTCCTCCTGGGAACCAGCGCAGCCGCCAAAACAAGCGGAATCGGTAAAAAAGCAATCACCCCCAGATACACCCCACAGAAAAGCTGTATCCCCTTATCGATCCTGTGCGTCCTCCTGTTGAGCGTGAAAAAAGACTGAATAGTAACCGTGATAACCATCACCAGCACGACAACAATGCTCCCAAACAGTCCCCTAAACAGTCTCGTCAGACCCTTGGACCAGCCGAAAAACCGGTGGTAGGCACGGATCATCCGCTGCGCGAAGACGAGGTTGGTGATGAACAGCAGCAGCACTCCGGCGGCGACAAAGATTTGCGAGGCGATTGCTAGGTTCTCGTCGTCCGGGTGTAGGGCCCATGCGATGCGTGTCGCGAGGGCGACGACGCGCGCCATGCAGAAGCCAAACAATAGGCCGGAGAATAAGAACTTGAAGCCGATGCGGCGGTTGATTTGGTAGATGGTCATGTTGAGGCCGGCTAGGATCAGGAAGACGACGAGAAGGACGGAGCAGACGGGGACATCGAGGGAGGAGGTGGGTTTGCCGCCTAGCTGGGCTTGGTGGGGGAGGTAAGGGGGTCCGTCGGGTTCGGGCTGTGGTAGGTGGTCATGGTCATAATGGTCAGTGAGTGATTTTGATGGAGACAAAAGCACGTAGATGAGTGTTGATGAGAGTGGATGATACCTATCCTATCCGGAATATGAAATGGGAAGGGTCATAAGACTTCAAAACATACAGGTGGCGTGCCATTCCCTCCGGCTCCCGTCCCGCCTCCCGTCCCGCCTCCGGAACTGTTGTTCGTTGACGAGCTGTTGGACATCTTAAGAAAGCCTCTTTTTCTTCACTTGTGTCGGGCTAATCGAACGTCGACGGAAGATTCAAGACAACGAGGAGGGAAGTGTCCATTGGATCTAACTGTTGTTGAAAATGTGATGACCAAGGGCTGTCAACAACGATAGCCACCACAAACAGCAGTTGTTCGAATCTTCATCCTAAGGAGCAAAGAACAGAAAATGAAGAGCAATGGAGCGAGCGGGCCAGCCCGACTTGGGAAATCCGGCAAAACACAAATCATGATGACATGTGTTTGACCTGGTCTTTCTTAGAGAGTGAACAGAGGACAGACCGGTAATGATCTGGTGTGAGTTTGACAAGACACAGTCGGCTATCAGCAAGTAAGAGGCAATAAGCACAGCCGCAGGGGCAGGACATTGGCAGTGCGTATGCCGATGCAGGACTTCAACATTGCGTCTCTCAAGATTGATGAATGGCCAGAGGGTAAGAAAGAAGGATGGTTTCCGCGCTGTTTCGAGCCACTCTTCTGGTCAAGAGCAAACTCAAAAGTGAGGGTGATGATCCCCAACAGCCTTCAGCAAGCGAGGACGGTGATGTAAAGGACTCGAGTCTCTCTTATTCTTGGGTGGATTTAACATCTCGAGCTACGCCCGTAAGGCCGGAAACTCAACAGAAGTAAGCCAATCGAATTACATAGGACGTTCGTCGTAATTGTTGGATGTTCTTGAGTTAAGATTCTACAGACAGCATGCGGGTTCGGGAAGCAGGGCTTACTTGACGCATTACTTCCGGCAGACGGCGTGTTTGTGATGCGAATCATCGCTATTGTCGCGCCAGTACGTTGGTCTTCTCGAAGTGTTCTAAATTGCGCAAGTATGAAACTGAGGCCCTCTCATCTGTATGGTTCACCGCGCTCGGCGACAACATTGGAAACGCCCATCTTTGTTCAGAAAAAATTTTGAGCAAGAGATATCAACTTCGGACTGCGAGGACGAAAGACGAGGAGCGAGTTCCTCAACGTGGAAAGCAACGACGCGCCGAACTCATTCATCTAGAGAAATGGTTATCTGGTTTCTACATGAACTGGCATGATCAAGACATATTTTCCCTTTCCTTCATTTACTCCTCGAAGTTACCAGTTTATTCATGAAGGGTAGGTACACCAAAAAGAGAACTGACTTGCTGAACGAAGCACACACAAGGAGTAAGACGTGGACCCCTGCCCGAAGAGACTGGGCCTTGTTGTCGGTGACCCAGATGTTCGATACACTACTTTGTCTAATCATGTCTCGCGAAAACAACAACGCTCACTATACGAACATGTGTTGTGAGAATGTGAGTCCTGTAGCTCCGTCGTGCGGGGAGCGTATTTATGGTTGCGCGAAGAAATGTATCATTAAGACTTTTCGCTCTTCTATGTCCCTTATTCTTTCTTCTGAGGGCATAACACAATGAGGCGAAGGCAGGCTTGATATCATTAAAGGAAGTAATCGGGAGTTCCTGTCGATCAACGCATTAGCAAGGGGCTTCCGCGGCAGGTTTCTAGGAGTTGGTGGTGTTAAAAGCTTACGTCTCGAGACCATGGGTTCGCCAGCCCTCGGGCAAGGGTCGAATTGCAGGCTAGAAGTTGGTTAGCAACCCTGCGGAGCGCAAAGTCCTTTACAAAGGGCGTCGACGTACAATGTATATTTCAGGTGTTCATCAATTTCCATGATAGCGGCTTGGTTACCGCACCTGTAGCAGTAGTTGGGTGCTGTATAACCATGTTAGAGGAGTCCGAGAGCAACGGGGATAAAGATCTGAAGGGACTCCGCTTACCCGAGAATATGGTGACAACGTTCCTGTCTTGCGACCAGTTATAACCCTCCATCACCAGCTGATGCGCTCTGGCGATAAGCGTCAAGCCGTTGTTGTGATTGAAAGCTTCTGAGATATCCTGGCCGAAGGTATAGCCTGCACCACGGGGCGAGATTCCCCATCCGCAACGGTCATCGGGGTCCGACCACAACAAGTCGCACATGGGACCTTCATGGGGAACCTCCTGGATTCTGTCGAGCGCTCTGATGTTGTCGAGCGTGTCGATGCTAGGGGAAAGACCGCCGTGCAAGCAGAAGATTTGGTTGTCAATCAGGGCGGTGAGAGGAAGGTAGTCGAAAAGATCGGTAAAGTACTTCCAGACGTTGGCATTGCCATATTTGCGCAGGCATTCGTCGTAAAAGCCGTATACTTGTGTGATCTGGCGCGACTCGTGGTTACCGCGCAAGATGGTGATGCGGTTGGGGTATCGGATCTTGAGGGCGACTAGCAAGGTGACAGTCTCAACTGAATAATATCCACGATCGACATAATCACCTAGACACCGGGGCGAGTCGCATTAGAGAAGCTAGCCCTGACATGACGGGAGTTTTTGAGGTTGGAGACATACCCATGAAGAGATAGTTGGTGTCCGGGTTGGAGCCTCCGATCTTAAAGAGCTCCATCAAATCATGGAACTGACCATGAATATCTCCGCAAACGGTAACGGGGCATTTCTATCATCGGTCAGTCAGCGCGCCTGTGGTGAGTTGGGTAGAGAAAACTGGCGAAATAGAACACATACCACCGGCTGCACATTGGATTCGTCTTGAAGAACTTCACGTGCCTGTCATTATTTCATCAAGTCAGCATCGGACCCTGAACAACGGTGCGCACGCGACCGACAACCCCTCGGCAGAACGACCCTTCCCCACGGTAGCAGCAGACGGCGGCAGCGACAGCGACAGCGGCAGGGGGGGTTTCGAATTGCGGGAAGCCAAGCCGGCGCGGGCGCGATCGCGGTGGTAAACGGCGGGCGGAATGATGGTGGGACCACCGACCTTCTCGCACAATCTCTGGACGTCAGACTCGGCCAACTGCTTGCAGTTCATCAAGCTCTCAATCCAGCCGTCCAGCGTCGGAATGGTAGTTGGCTCAAAGTTGGACGAGGTAAGCTCGGCGGGAACGCGCCCGACATCCTCCATATTCGTATCCATGGTGCTAGGTAATTGGGCTTGCTGGATCGGGTGGTGCTGGAGGCTATTGCGGGGTTAGGTGGCGGGCGGTCGTGGGCGATAAGAAGACGGTGATCAGGATGTCGTCGATATGGTAGCGGGCGGTGGTGATGGTGTTGAAAGCAATGACGTTGTAATCTCTTCGGGCGCGGCGCGGATCAAGCAGCAGCTCAAAATTGGGCAGGTGGAGGGTGAGCCGGGTTGCAGGGCAAGGCAGAGTCGCCTCCCGTGTTCTCCTTTTAGACCACAGGGGGTGAAGATGGACGGGAATTGGTGAGTGCCAGCAGTGGTAGCTGATGCTCCAGACGGATTGACCTTTGTCACTGTACTCAAAGGACGTCTAGACGGGCTTCCCGGTCGCCGTGAAGCGATGTCCTATCTCGGCAGAGGGGTATACTGGAGGACGCAATCGAAGACTGGGGGGCAGAAATGTCGTCGTGACGTTTCGCGTGGTGTTGTTCCTTTTTTCGTGTGTCAGGTTGCTAGGTCAAAGGTAGCGGATTGTGGTGGTGACTGGGCTCCTAGGAAGGTAGGTAGGTAGGCGAGTGTTGAAGAGTGTCTAAAGGTGGAGGTCCAGGTGGGTGGGTGGTGCAGTAGCCACACACAAACGAAGTGGGCTGGGCAGCAGCTTTGAGAGATTGCGCGCCCTGGGGCTTGTAAGGCGGGTTCCATCGTCAATGTTGTTCCCCTCTGGCTCCCTAGCACTCGAGCGGCAGGCGCAACTGAATGGAGACCCGCCCGACCCTGCTGGCGCTGTGCTGGTGAAATTGGCCGGGGTGTGACTGTGAGTTCAGGTCGAAGCCGGGAGGTGGAAGGCAGGCTTGGCCCGGGTGGGTTCCGTCATTTGGCTGGATTGCGCGAGCTGGAGACACAAGCTGCCCTGGATTCAATGGATTGTGCCCAGCAGGACTGGGTACCCGCAAATTGAGGAGAGGCGGGCGGCGGGGCCTTGCGCCCAATGTCAGCGGTTGGAATCCCCGCTAGCGTCCCTGCATCGTGTGTACTTCTCCACGCATTTATTGGGGTAAGGTACCTCCTGTCAGGGAGGGGCAAGGGGCACATTCCCGTCGTCTTCACGACGGGAGGAAGAAAGGCACCAACTTCGATGTAAGTAACAGCCCAACACGACTTCAACTCTCAATTACCTTGTTCTCACAAAGGTACTACTGTACTGTTTGATAGATGGCATCCGTATCCCGGAGACCATCACATGTGGTTGAGATGAAACGCTGCTACATGTGTATCAGAAGTGACACGAAGCGTCATCCCCCTTTGTCCGAGCACTGAGAAGACACGTTCATTTGTAGGAGCATGGATGCTCCTACTACTCTCATCATTGATATAATACCATTACTTTAGCTGCCTTATATATATATACCTCCAAGATCACTTCGGTAGGTCAACTCCCTTCATAAACCAAGTCCATCAGAACTCATGACAGACCCAGGCCAACCGTAGTATCCCCAGACACGGTAGCAGATGTACCAATATTTCGCCCAACCAGGTTCCGGAAATCGAGACCGACGTCGGACAGCATGCTCGCGTGCTCCTTTGCCCTATTCACACACTCGGTCCATACCTCGCCGCCCTCTTCAGCACTGCTGAGCTGTCTAGCCAGGATGACGTTGAAGGCGTCTACTTCCTCCTTGGCCCACTTGACGCAGGCACTCATCATGGGAGGCGGGAAGCAACTTTGGAAGCAGATGACCGTATTTCGGATCACAGTGAAGTAGACGAATGAGATCTCCCAAATGTACAAGTGAAGATCTCCCTGGAATATGCATTGTCTGCCAGAGGCGTTAGTCCAATACCCATACAGTTCGATGCCGTGTTGTTTTGGGCAAACACACCTTGAGCGTTTTTGAATGACCTCACTTCGGGCCTCAAGATAGGCCTCACGCGCTCTGTCCTCGAATCCCAACCTGGCTAACCATGTCACATTCCTCTTGGTCTTTTTCTGATCATTATGGCTGTTGACGAGCTCACGAACAACCAGCGTCGCAAGCCTGGCGCACCTTTCATCCACCTTGAATGAGATAAAGTCCTGAGCAATCATGTTGTTCTTGAGACCGGAGGCGAGATTCTTCAACATCTCAATTCGCGCAACCGCTGGCTCAATTTGCTGAAGAGCAATGTTGATGTCCAACTCATCCATTTGACTCTCCACCCAGCGCAAGTTTTGCTGTTTGCCGTCCACCTCGATGAGCATGTCCTTGATATCGGAAAGGGTCTCCAGAAGCTCCGCCTTTTGGAGAAGGCCGGGGTCGCGGGATGCAAAATAGTTGATCGTTTCTTTCGCCTTATTAGTCGCATCTCGTTCTGACTGAAGGTTTCTGCGTAATTCCTCCACTGTCTTCCGAATGTTGAGAATCAAGGTCGTCTTTTCTGGGTCCTCGGGCTTCTCCGTTCTGTAAATGAAGGACTCGTTCTGGCCACCACCTCTAACCATAATCGCATCGGCAAGTTTGTTGCGGCCATTCGACGAGTCTCCAGTACCAGCCATGTCTACAACCTCAACGTCCAAAAGATGCCAGCATCGGTCGGCGACGAGCTTCGTCATTGGCCCTCGTGCATCTGCTCCAGGTCCGTCAACCTTCCTCTTCTTGCGCGAGGCAATCAGTAAGTGGTCGTTGAGCAAGAATATCTGCATGGATCGCCTCGATTTGTAGGTTGCGTTATCAAGCTCCACCCACGGGCCTGCATTCTGGACAACATGACGGCCTTGTGAGTTAGGCAGGAACTTTTGTGACCCTTCGACGGTTTTGTATAGAGCCTACTGATATGTTTAGCGTTGGTCAGAGCACTCGTGGGCTTGGAGATGTTACTGACCTGCATCTGAGCGCTCCATAAGGCGGTCCGGTCTGTGATGGAGCTTCGTCTGTCTCTCTTACTCAACCCAGTCGAGAACTCGGGTCCCAATCCTCCCGAGCTATCAGTGCTGTTCGATGAAGCTCTCAGGGCAGTGGTGTTCGTCTTGAGCTCCGACATAAGGTTGCGAAGGGTGCGCATTTCCCCCTTTAGTTTCTCGGCCTCCTTGCTGATCTTGATAAACTGTGTGCGATTCTGGTAAACATTTTGCTGAAGATCGGCAGCTGCTCGAGCTTTGAGCTGTTTCAGGGCGTCTTCATAGTCCCGTATTTCGTCTTCGGTCGCTTCACCGAGAACCTCGGCCACGTCTAGTAGCAAGTCAGTAAATCTGTCTGCAACCCGTATCATTGTTCGTTGTCCATGACTTACACTGCTCAGGCGCAAAGTTGGGATCTCTTAGGGCCCGTATATCAACCCTAGGTGGCTCTCTTCCCGCCGGTCCAAGTCCTCCAGCATCTCCTCCTCTGGATGGTGGTGGGCCAACCTGAGCTTGCATATACTTTTCGAAGTCCGGAAGAGCGGGCATTGGATTCGCCGATGGGTCGAAGTTCGTCGGCATGTTGCCGAAGCGAGTCGAGTATCGTTTCTTGACCAGATCCGACGTCTATCGAAAAGAGCAAACAACCACAGTTAGCTTACTTGGTATAGCCATTGCTGAATATGAATATTCCTCGTACCTTGCCGCCTGGGAGCGGAGGCCGGGGCCGCATCGTGCGTGGCTCGTCGGCCATTGTGGCCCCCGGAGGTGGTTGAGACATGCCATTGTCTTGTGGTATTGGAGCGGAGATCTGCCTGGGAGCGCTGATGGTCGGGCGGTTCTTCCGCTTTCCACCGCTTCTCAGCGATATCTTGGATCGTTCTTCGGACATGGTGATGGTGGTCGCTATTCGGTAATCGCCCGTCGGGACATGGGACTCGAAGCAACAAGTCGCGTCGTCGTTAATGAAGCTATGGCACGGCTAGGTACCGGCGGACAGATATCGACTTTGCGTCGGCAATCGGGAACGGAAAGGGTCGTTGAATTCCAGACCACTGCCGGAATGACTGTGGTTGTTTGGTGATAGCTTCAAAAGTAACATGGACGCGGACAAGTGATGACCTTCCGGCCGCTGGCAACGGGAAACGTCTCCGCAGTCCGGATGGACACACCCCCTGGAAAGCGGGTACCTATACGTAGGTACCTGGCCGTGGACGTCCCTTCTGTAAAAACCCCGGCCGTTGCCAGCGCCGTGGAAAGCCATTGGCTCGTGCACCCACTGTCCAAGTCCTTGCTAGCGTCATTGGCCCGTGAGCTTGTCGGTAACGCGGAGTGCAGTTTTGAAAAAAATATCAAATCGATAATCGGATCAGGTTGTCGGGTGTTGAAGGAATCCAAGTTGGAACCAAATCGAAAACAGGAAATTCGAATAGTTGTACGTGTACGACAATTACGGTATGTGCAATGTTACTTTTACCCATCCTCGGAAGCGACTGTTGATGTTGTTGCTTGTGAACCCGTGGAGCCTGTGTCATATATTGACCCCCACTTGCAGCAGTCTTTCCGGTACTACTACTGAGAAATCGACGAGAGGCTTATATCCATCGCATCTTTCCCTATCATTATTATTCTTTCTTTCTTGAACTACTTCCCCGCACCCACCCATCACCGGCCTCAACCACCACAACACAGCCCACCAAGATGCCGTCGCAAGCCGTCACCTACACCACCGCTGCCGTCGCGGCCGTCGCCACGGGTTTCCTCGGTTAGTTACACCTTACTTCGATCATACAACGTCACCAATGCTCTCGAGAAAAGTAAACAATTAGTCGCTGACGTCCTGCGCTTCCCCCACCTTCCAGCCTACGCCGTCTACTTCGACTACAAGAGGCGCAATGACCCCGAGTTCAGGAGACAGCTCAGGCGCAACGCCAGGCGACTGGCTCGCCAGGAGAAGGAATACGCCGAGTTGAGCCAGCAGGCCCAGAGACAGCGGGTCAGGCAAATGGTTGACGAGGTCAAGGAGGAGGGTTTCCCCACCACTTCGGACGAGAAGGAGGCCTACTTCCTTGAGCAGGTTCAGGCTGGCGAGATCTTGGGTCAGGATCGTAAGTTGTTTTCGCCAACCAAGGGAGAAGGAAAAAGAAGAAGGACGACGAGGAGGAGAAGGAGGGACGGCACTCCAGGAACATGTTCGACTAACAACACTCCGTTCGTAAACAGCCTCCAAGGCCGTTGATGCCGCTCTCGCTTTCTACAAGGCCCTCAAGGTCTACCCCACGCCCGGCGATCTCATCAACATCTACGACAAGACCGTTGCCAAGGTAAGTAGAAGAGGAATGCCCCGGGTTACACGGGTGGGATGGATACTAAAACAACGGACAACAATAGCCCATCCTCGACATCCTCGCCGAGATGATTGCCTACGACCCCTCCCTCAAGATCGGTACCAACTACACCGGCGGCGTCGACGTTGCCGAGCTCATGCGCGAGATGGCTTCCGCCCCCGGTGTCGGCCTCGACTAAGCGAGTCGACCATACGCAAAGAGCAAGACGCAAAACATCAGGGGAGAGACAACAACCGGTCACCCGTTACAATGCTGGGGGTGGCATTTGAAGGCTGTGGTGGTCCCCTCGCAGCCTCCAGATGGGGCTGTTAGTCGTGGGGGCTCCAGTGGTTACGATTATTGTTGGGAAAACGGCGCAAACCAACGATGGCTTTTGTGAAACGGAAAGAAAGCTAGGAATAATGGAAACAGGACGAGCATTCGAACGGACAGCACCGGTCGATCATACCCAGCAAGCTAGAAGAAAAGGGGGAGGCTAGCTGTCTATGACACTGACTCCCCTCTACCCACCTCTCCCGGACCACACTTCGGCCCTCTCCCTATTACCGCTCTTGCATTCGAACAGCCCAGCACACTCGAGCACCAAAGCTTACTCTGGCAGTGCCGCTGGCTAAAGTCTCTGAGTGATTCAGGAGTGGTCTGAAAGCTCAACCCAAACGGATCAACTACCACCTTGTACAATATTCATGTTCTGTTTCCTGTTCCGGGAGACAGCGCGGGATGATGGACGCGTATTGTCTTCTTTTTCTTGTAGCATCATTGTACATAGCGAAACGATGAGTCCCATCAGGTAAAAAAAAAGACGACGATGACGATGAGTTCTAGCATAGGCACGCATGACGGCTGACAGGCGCTGAAGAACAGTATTGAAGGGGTACTCAGGCCGAAATTTCAGGAGAGCGTAATAAGACAAACCCTTTGTGAAAATTCAAGAATGCCCAAATGGTAAAACCAAATACAACACCGTTCTTCAGGATGGCCCAAACTAACGGCAAAAGCAGACCAAGACTCGAAAGTTACATTCCAATCCTGGTTTGTTTGTTAGCTTGGTACCTGTTTGTAATTGTCCCAGAGGCTATATGGACGGAATAAAATAGGTAATTGACATCTGGTAAGGCATTGCAATGCTCTAAAAATATCTATTTAAAGCTTCATTATACCTTAAAACTAGAGCACAAGACATTAGTAAGATGTAAAAAGGGCTGTTGGAATTAACCGGGGGCCCTAAGCTAATAAACAAACCAGTACTGGATTGTATGTACAAAGTGCTACCAAAAGGGTCCATTGGATTGCATATACGTTGATTTCATATATATCTATATACCCATCCTTTTACTTTCCTATATGTGTCCTACACCCAAACAAACTCTAAACCTATGGCGCCTCAATCGGCCTACCCTTTCTATCCACCCTCTGATCTCTAGGATCAAACCCGCCGTTGCCCCAAGTCGCCCACTCGGGCGTCGCGGCGCCCATGTAATCCTCAGGCGTGAAGTCGCCATCGGGACCCTTCTCCTCGAGCAGGTCAAAGAACTTGTCATAGTCAATAAGCGTATGCCACTTGCCGTTGACGTTGAACCGCTCGCTGGCCACTGTAAAGTCAAAGTGTGATTGGTTAGTTAACGAATCAAGATGAAAAAGGTGAGCTGATTTGGGATGGAATGAAAACTTACGCAGAATGCCTGTAAAGTCAAAGTGTGATTGGTTAGTTAACGAATCGAGATGAAAAAGGGGAGCTAGGGTTAGGAAGGGAAGTTAGGGTTAGGGTTAGGGCTTACAGCAGCTGTGTGCATGCTCACAGGCGATACCATACTTGAGGCCGCGCTTGTTCAGCGCCTTCTCGAGCGCCACAACAAAGTCGCACACCTCCTGGTAGAAGGGAACGTTGGCCATGGTCAAGCCGGCGCTTCCGGCCGTCGAGGTGCCGCAGTAGGTGACGCCCTTGATCTCGACGAAGCAAGGGAGACCCTTCTCGACCAGGTCCGCGTAACCCTCGACCTCGTCCTCGAGGTTGAAGTCCTTGACCAGCGTGAGGCGGAAGACGGTCCTCTGGCGGAACCGGCGCTCGCGTAGGATCTCGAGGCAGCGCTGGAAGCGCTCCCAGAAGTCGCGGTGCAAGGGGCGGTCGATCCGGCGCAGGGATTCCTTGTTGGACGCATCGATCGAGACGTACAACTGAGTGACGTGCTTGAGCGCAGCGAGCTGGTCCGGGTGCTGGGCGTTACAGACGAGGAATGAAGAAATCCGGTCCTTATGCAACATACCAAGGAATTCATTGATATAGGGGCTAGGAGTCAATGAGTTAGCTAGGTGTTGATGTAATGGCAGCTAATAAATGGTGACTTACTAGAAAATTGGCTCGCCGACCAAACTGAGAGCACAATGGCGGATGCGCATGGCCTCGGCGAAACGCTCGGCGCGGACTCCCGGAACACCGCGCATCATCTTGATCTTCTTGTAGTGGTTTTCCTTGATGCCATGGAAGATGAGATCGGGAGGGTCGACGACCCACCTCCATGTCTGTATTGGACAGAATGAGGTTAGTAAAGGATGAGATGCAACGGAGGGCAGGCATAGTTGACTGGAATGAGGAGAGGCGGAGGGGTAACATACTGTGCCAACTGGATTTGTTCCGTGTCTCCAGCAAAAGACGCACTTGTTGCTGCAGGACAGACTCGGGGTGCTTTCCATGCACTGGTGAGAGTTGATGCCGTAGAAGGAATACTTGTAGCAGGAGCCGCGGCCGCGGAGGGCGGACTTGGTCCAGCGGCAGATCTTGACGCCGGAGTGAGAGCCGACAATGGCGTAGCCTTGCTTGGTCAAAGAAGTGTATGTGGGCGAACCTTTGGGTACCATCTCTTTGATGGTAACGGTCGTTGTCTTCTTTGCGCGGACGGTCTTTCCGGTCTTTCCAAAATCGGTAAAGTCGATCGCAATCGGCGCGGCTTGTCCATCTCCCTGTGATTGTTTGATAATGCGTCCCAAATCCTCGACATCTTCAAGTGTCTTCTTAGACTCGAATTCCTCGTAGACAACCTCGCCGCCGTCCTCCGCGATGTCTTCGTCGTCGCTTTCGATGGGCTCGCCAGAACCGGGAACACCCTCTCCAAGACTTCCAGTTTCCTCGATCATCTTGAGAACGTCCACAATTCCGGTTTTCCATTCTGCCAAACGTTCCTTTCCGTCTCGCTTGTAGTCGCCCATACCGACAGGGAATGCCCGCTTTCGGCCAGTAAGCTTGGCCATCCACTTGTCTACCTGCTTAGCTTGAATGCAGTAACCCTCCTCCTCTGTTGGCCATCCATCCCTATCGCCATATCCAAATACTGAGTATCCAAGAAGAGGTGCCAATGGGGATGTATCGATTCGGAAGTCGTTGTGTGTCTCGTCCAAGTGCGCAAGGAACAGGTCGTTTACGGAGTCGATATTGTAGGAAGGAAGAAGAATGAGGTAAAAGTAGTCGACCGGACCGTTTTCTGTAGCCTTCGGGGGCGTAATGAAGTATTCGTCGTAGTCGATTTCGGCGAGATCGAGGACCTGGGGGGCCAAAAAGTTGCTCTCAGTCTTGTTCTCGGCGTCGGATTGACCAACGAGCAAGTCTCCCAGCTCCTTTGCGAAATCTTTGGTATAGCGTTCCGTGTTGCCAGTGAGAGAGGAATAGAAAATGAGGACCTGGATCTTGCGCGGCCCTTCGCTCTCACTACCGCTGTCGTTGCCGTTCGTTCCCTTTTTCGTGCGGACCTTGTCGCCTTTTATCCTCTTCGGACCGTTGCTGGATGTCTTCTCCTTCTTTGTGACTTGAGTCTTGATTTCCTTTTCGCGAACCGCGATTTCGTTCGTCTTCTTTTCGTTTTCGAATGCCTTGGGGAGGATGAGCATCTCCTGTCTCGGTTCTGAATACAGATGAAGGTACGTCCTCAGTAGACCCAATAGGAAAACGGCCGAGAGTAGAATCGGGATGCGGTGCTCGTGCCAGAGTTCCACGGCATCTGATGTAGGACGGCGCAAAGTATACAATTAGCTCTCGCGAACCAATGCGATTCCGGTGCCACCCCAAGGCCGTCCATTGATGGCGCGCATGGCACAACACCCGAGGAACAGAAAAGAAACATTCAAGATGGGATGACATACAGCGAGCAACCTCGGCGACGGCTGCTGGGTCCAGACCCGGTATTTGGAAAGCCATGACTGGGGTTTGTGTTGTTTGGTTTCCCTGGAAGGGAGATGGTTACGACATACGCACCCGAGTGTTGTGAATGTTTGCCGGTCGCAAAATTGCACACGGATGAAGGCGCTCGTGAAAGTTTTTGGGGCCCCTCCAGCCCACGCACAGTGGAGAAGTGGAAACCTGCCCCGCACTCCAAACGAACTGGACGGACCCGGACCCGGCCTTTCAAGATCCTTGTAATGCCATTATGGAGTCAATGTTTTATGTACACTCCAATACTGGTTTGTTTGTTAGCTCGATACCTCGGGTCAATGGCTCCAGGCGTTTAGGTTCCTTACCGAGAGGTTCTGTTCTTAAATTGAGCTATAATTTTATTTTCATTATACCTTGAAAGAAAGTCCGTATACCATATCAACTCTTCGTAATGCATTTTACAAAACAATTAGCTATGATATCCTATTATCACGAGGTTTCGTTCAAGTCCAGATACCTATAGAAGTACCGCACTAACAAGGAAAACAGTATTGGAGTGTAGCGCTATGCGGGGCCGAGATCCGGGACCACCATTTAGAAGCTTCCCATTCTTCATCATACAAAATGGAAGGTACCTCTATGGAAATCTCCATGCTTCAGTTTACGAAAGTGTGTACGCCCGCGTCTACCGGGCTCTTCAGTCATGAAGATAGGTGCCTCATATTCTACACAGAGTCTCAAAGTATCTTTGATTATTTGATGCCGGCTTGATCTCAAGGAATACAGGACCACTCAACTCCCTCTTGATTCTCGAGGACGTTTTCAAACAAAACACGAATCCAATCCCATGCTCAGTATGTGACCGCGGTGTATCCAAAAACGATTTGCATTGAAGAATCCAACCAGAATAAACGAGGCTATCGTACCCAACCCTCATCACCTTCCGTCACTCGTTACTTTAGAGGTACCTGCTAGCCCATCCTCAGCCAGGGAAGCAGCAGCAGCCTCATGGTTTCTCTGTCCGTCGTCCGTATCCTGTGAAGTATCATCCTCACTACCGCCGCTCTCATCTTTCCGTCCGATAATCACATTCCCAGCAACCAGTAGGCCGGCGCCCACCCACCACATGGGCGGTAACGCCTCAGAAAAGATGACGAACCCCAACATGGCGGTGATGACAAAGTTGGACGACGTGTTCATGATGGACACCTGCGTGGTGGAATGGCCGCGCGCGAGGGCTTGGGTGAAGAGGGTCCACATCTATATATATATACGAAAACGGTAAGAAGACTGAAGGGGCGTAGTGAGGTTGAAACGGCAGATATAGAGAGAGTTTAACTTACCACACCGTTAAAGACGAGGTTGAGGCCGAAGAAGATCTGTGAATGGACAATATCAGATCAGTTCAAAATTCCATCTCTTGAAATCAGGCACGTGAAGGAGGAAGACAGGCAAAGAAAAACTTACACCTCTCACAATGACTTCAATCACCTTCTCTTCCTCGGTGAGGTGCAGCAACCTGGCTATAGCCTGCGAAAAGCTCGAGGTGAGCTCCGTAGTTGTCCTAGATATTCAACATCTCAGTATTAGTCTCTTCCAGTCATCAATAAAAACACTGCGATCAACCACAGCCCACAGTCCCTGAAACAAGTAGAACCTACAACTTAGCGAAAGCTCCATTAAACGCAGCGCAAGCACCACTGGCCATGGCCAGCACAATCCATTGATTCCTCTGAGCCCACGTCGTATTTGCTGGTGGTTGCTCGGTGGTAGTAGGAGTGGTACTAGAACCATCGGTCACTGCGTCCAGCAACGGCCGGCGTTCGTCCACCAGAGCGGACTCCATCTTTTTAGATGCAGGTGGTCTTCCTCTTCTTTTAACGACCGGGTTGTTTGGCTGCAGTTCCTGTTCCGTTGATGTTGTTCTAGCAAGCTCTGCTGATGCTGTTGTTGATAGTGTTGATGAGTCGGTTGCGATGGCCCCGGTGGGATTGAGGCGGGCGCTACGGCGTGGCATGTTGTTGATGTTGTTGCGAGATGGGACTGAAGTGGGAAACAAGGCAAGAGCCGAATGCGGCGGCGGGGACGGGATGGAACCGGGAGAAGTGGGTTCTGCCGGGCCGGACGGATTCCCCGGGCGATCTTTTGTTTGTTTGGAAACTTGCGATACGACGCCGAGAACGCGTTGTTGGTTCCGTGTTTCCGGGTCTGGGCTGGGCTGACGGCGGACTGTTGATGCGAGTTTCAGGAGCTTGTTTGGATGCTGTCCAAAAAAGAACAACTGAAAGTGAGGGTTGCTGTGCTCTTTGCTCTCATTTTCTGTAGTTTAATTGATTGGTCAGGGCCAAGGGTAGTAGGAAGTACCTCGTTCATGTCACTCTTAATTGCGGAAAACACATTCCTCAATGCTTTTCATAGCAGTCGTAACACATTCAACTTAGATGCATGATTTTGAATCTTTAAAATGATGAACGGAAGGCATTATATGATGCAGGCGTGAGCCTATGAACTATCAATATTTGTAGAAACCGAAATGGGATATCTCATGTCAAACTGAAAAAACTGTCCCCTGAGGTTTCCTGTAGCCCAAATTTCCCAAACCCAACGCCACCTGTCTTGATGTTTGATGAAGCCAAATCATAATGAAAGCCTTAAAGCAAAGAAAACCATTAAGCAACCGTTCCAGCACGAGCTAGAATCAACCCACCACAAGCTGTTGGTATCGTTTGGGGTTTTCGTTCCGCCACTCTTGGGAAGCTCGCTCGCTTCAAAATAACCGTGGTAGCACCGCGTGCTATGGGTGATCTTTGGTCTCGGTGCTCCTTGGTAAGGAGATCGAAAGTCCTACCCTCTCGGTCGTTGGGGTAAGATTCCTGTTTAACGAAGCGAGAGCCGAGAGGGACCTGTTTCGACCGGCCCAAGCTTACTTCTCATCACTGCGCTTCGCGCTGCAGCTGACGATCTTGACCTTGTCCGCCGTGACAACTGACTGTCCGCCGTCCATCTTGAAGGTAACGTTCTTGATGAGGAAAGTCCAGACTTCGTCGCAGAAGCGATAGGTATCAAGAGATCCCTGTTTGTTATTCGCCGGCAGATGCCAGCCATCGTTAGCCCATCTGGCATTCTGATAACATGGTGTATTGTAATGGCGGAGTACACGGAAACGGGAGAGGAAATGTGTAAATGTATTGTTTCTGTATTTTCTCCAGAGTGCAATAAGGTCTTGAGCAAGTGTAACACCTTCAGTGTAACCGTTGGAAAATAAAACTGTATGCGTGGGTAATTTTAACATCCGAATAGGTAAGATGTTATTCACCTTGAAGGTCAAACGAGCCTTGACTTTCTCACTGAGGGCCTCAGTGATAACTCGATCGAACTGCATGAGCACCTTCATCGCGAGTTGGGGATCCATGCGTTCCGCCCCAATGAGGTCGTCGAGAGCATCGGTCAGGGTCGATCCAAGACTGACAATTGTTAGTATACATGATGTCCGCTTATAAGCTGAGGGCGCATTCAACAACCCCCGAGACCCTGCCAAAAGGCCACGGTGAGAACTGGCAATATGTACCTGCCATGACGATACAAATCGTAATAGTTCGCATTCCCGTTGGCCGCCATTTTGTCCCTTGAGTTCGATTTACTTGAGATGCACGGCGACGTTCGGGGCGGCGACAGCGATGATATATCGTTGTTTGATGATGAAAAGGTGAAGGTTGCTTAAATAGTTCTGGGAGAAGGAGAGAAAGGGACAGGCACAATTGGCTGACTCAGCAGAAGGCGTAGGCAGCGTCATCAGTCACGTGTAGCCTGAGGTTATAGCGCTGTCGCGGTGGGACGAATCGCTGGCAGGCACGCTCTGGCCGTCGCCGTCACTGGCCCTTCAGCGCTGGGATGGAAGGTACGTAGCGAATTGGCGCGTTGTTGGAGGCGGGTGGCCCATCAATCCACCATCCACCCATGAACATCGAGGTTCCCGGCTAGCACCATCACGACGATAACAACGACACGACGACGACGACAACGGCTGGCTCCAACAAGGTCGCACCAAACTCACTTTGACTACCTCGAATTTCGCGATTCTTCCTATTGCTCGGTAACCTCCATACATTCGCAAACATGAGCTTGACGTACGGCGCCGGCGGCATAGGGACGTCTCTGCTCGTCATTGGAGCTTGTGGGTATACCATGGCATTTTGGAACCTGGGAATGGCTGCATCCCAGCCAGGCAACCTGTCAACCTTGACTGAGGCCATTGCGCATGAATATTTCGAGTTATCATGGCTAACAATTCTATCTAGACATGCTCTTTACCGGCAGCGGCGAGGCGTTTAATGTAGGCTTCACGAAGTTCCCAACACTACCAACTCCACTCGACGTCATCCTCTGACACCATGGGATTTGAATAGGTCGGAGCTTTCCTCGAATCGGTGTCACCATACGCCTGGGCGGATCTGGGTATCGCGCTTTGCATAGGTCTTTCCGTGGTGGGCGCGGCATGGTACGTTCTGGATATAGCTTCAACGGCGCATGGCGTCGTCAGCCTACGACTAGTTTGCACAAGACTTGGGCTAAATACTGGGTTGCTACAACAAACAGGGGTATCTTTATCACCGGTTCCTCCATTCTCGGCGGTGGTGTCAAGGCGCCACGAATCCGAACCAAGAACCTGATTTCCATCATTTTCTGCGAGGTCGTCGCCATCTACGGCGTCATCATGGCCATCGTCTTCTCCGCCAAGCTCCAGCCCGTCTCCGGCGAACAATACTACTCGGGTGACAGCTACTACACGGGCTTTGCGCTGTTCTGGGCCGGCTTGACTGTCGGCATGTGCAACTTGGTGTGCGGTGTTGCCGTCGGTATCAATGGCAGTGGTGCTGCGTTGGCGGATGCTGCTGACCCTACGCTGTAAGTTGTCAGAGCCTGCTGGATGAAGAGGCCGTCAACACTTGTTCCTAATACGTTATTCTCCATTATAGTTTCGTCAAGATCCTCGTTATCGAAATCTTCAGCTCCGTCCTGGGTCTCTTCGGCCTCATTGTTGGACTCCTCGTTTCTGGCAAGGCCACCGATTTCGGCAGCGCACAGTAGAGATGGATCAGAACGGAAGGGGGAGAGCACATCACTCATTCTCTTTTCTCTTACGCATTTTGCTATGCAAACAAACACAACACAACATTACACAACTTCTTCGGGCTGCTAGCAATCAGCAAGCTTTTTGGAGCGCTAGCTAGCGGGCGTGTCTAAGTCTATGTTCAAGGTCACATTGTCACCGGCGTTTATTGGAAGAAGGCATTGGGATGGTTAAACGATTATGGCGCGGTTGGCATCATCGCACGTACGAACATAAATGGGAGGGTGTAGAAGCTTTTCAAGTTGTTCTTGTACAAACATGCAAAAAAGAGGTCAGTATTGTTATGGAGTTTGATTAACATCATATTCATTTGCTTGAGGCTGTGACCCATTCTCTGTTATCCACTTTTGTCCTGTTCCTATGATCATTCAAAGATCAGTTCGTAAAGCGCCCATAAGCAATGCTTCCACCTTGGCACCCTTCCTCAGTGGCTCTGGTCCGCTAGGCATGCAGAGAAGCGCGTTCGCACCCTTCATGCTTCCAACCCGTGAGCTTCTCTGTCCTCCCGTGCTAACCGCAGTCAGCACTCCGTTCCTGTCCACAGAGACGATGGCCCGGTGATACTCGGGTCTGGACCTATCCAGAGCGAAGTCATGGCCCAGCGTCACTGGCACCTTTGGCAAGCCAGGCGGCGAGATGCCCGACAGCTGGTGCAAGGACGGCAGAACAAACAAGTGAAACGTAACTAACGCCGACGCCGGGTTACCCGGCAGCGAGAAGATGACCTTGTTAATTCTGTTCCCATCATTGTCTTTGACCGGCACGGTAGCAAACGTGGTAGGCTTTCCCGGCTTCATCGCCACCCGGCCAAAGTGAATCGTCCCACCCAACGAACGCTCTATCGTCGGCTTGAGGAGATCTAGCTCGCCCATAGACACTCCACCAGTGGTTATCACCACGTCCACCTGCCTCAACGCCTGCCGCAGCGTCTCCTCCAGCGTTCCAGCCTTGTCCCGCGCCACTCCCAGGTCAACCACCACGTACCCCCAGTCTCTTGCCGCCGAGATGAGGGTCAGCCGGTTCGTGTCGCGCACCTCGCCCAGCCGCAAGTCGCCCGGGCGATCATGCTCTACGATCTCATCGCCCGTGGACAAGATTCCAACGACAGGACGGCGGTACACTGTCACCTCGCCCACCCCCACAGCAGCCAGCAGACCAATTTCTCCGCCCACGGCTGACACCTGATCTCCCTTCCTCAAAATCATCTGGCCTTGCTTGATATCACTGCCTACCTCCCGCACATTCTCGCCTTCCTGGATTTTATCCTCCGCGAGAATCTCCACCTCTTTCTCCTCCTCCATCGCTTCACCTCCTCCCTCGGGCCCCTCCGGAGCCTCCTTGCTGGTGGTTGACACCAACACAGTATCCTCCACCATGATCACTGACGTCGCACCAGGCGGCAATGGCGCGCCCGTGGTGATTCTCGCAATCTCTCCCTCCTTCAACGTCGCCATTTGATCTCCGGGAGCAGCATGCGACACCGACACCACGGGGAACACTCCGCGCATCTTTCCGTCGGCGGGAACGACGACGGCGTAACCGTCCACGATACTGGCGCGAAAGGCGGGCACATTTTCGCGCGCCGAGACGTCTTCTGCCAAGACGGCGCCGACGAGGGAGCTGTCGACTTTGATTGTGACGATCTGTGGAGGGGGGGTGTGTTGGGCGATTTGGTCCAGGGCTTCAGAGACGGATAGCATAGGGAAGGGAGATTCGCGGTGGCGGCGGGAGGGGCCGAGGGTGGGATCGTTGGATTTGGGGTTTGAGGAGGAGGGGGTTGTGTGTCTGACCAAACCGCCGTGCCCGCCATGATCATGGCGACCACAACCTCCTCCATGACCATGTCCACCATGACCATGACCATGATGTTTATGCCCATGCCCATGCCCATGTCCATGCCCGTGTCCACCACCTCCTCCTCCCTCAACCCCCGCCTCCCTCTCCAACTTCTTCACCCCTCCCTTATGCAAAGCCCTCGAATTCGCACCAGCAGCCTGCAAACAAGCATGCGGCAACATCTTGATCACCGCCTGCAAATTCTCCTTGGCGCCCTTGGGCGATCCCGGCAAGGTGATAATCACCGTCCCGTTCCTCACACCCGCCACAGGGCGGGACATCATGGCGAAGGGAGTAACCTGCAGCGAAGCGGATAGCATGCCATGAACCAGGCCCGGGGCCTCTTTGTGCAGCAAGACGGAGACGGCCTCGGGGGTTTGGTCGGATACGGCGAAGCCGGTGCCGCCGGTGGTTACGATTAGGTTGATGACGTTGTTGTCATTTTGGTTGTCGGTCCAGAGCTTGATTTGTTTCTGGATTCGTATAACATCGTCCGGGACAGTTTTGGATTCGTGGACTTCCCATTGGGACTGTTGTTCTTCGAATACTTGACGAAGGGTGACGTCGGCTGAGTCCGTGGAGGGGTCTTGAGATGCGGTGGTTGAGACGATCAGGATAGCTGCTTTGAGCGCGGGTGGAGGGGTGTTTGACGGCATGGTTGTGACACTTTCGGACTGGATAGATTTAATAGTACAGTATGGCAGAATCACACCGTAAACCCCAACGGTTCATGAAGCAGAGAGAGGGAAAACATCGTGATGGTGTCATCGTGGTGTTGATGTTCAACTGATAAGAACCCCCCTCCCCTGTACGTACCTTATCGAAGCTTGGTGACAGGGGGCTATTAGCTAAAACACGTGGGGAAGTGGAGCGCTTGTGGATCAAACGCTTGCTTGGAGTTGCCGGCGGCAAACCAATTTGTAACTTTCAGTGTCTCTTTTGGAAGTCTGGTTTCAATCGAATTTCACTTCCCTTCCATTTCATCACTTCATGAACTCTTAATTGCATCCTGACGACGTCCCACGAAGACTACGAGATTTTATAATCAACACACATTCGAAAAGATCAGCCAAGAGTTTTCAAAGTGCTTTCGAATTTTCAATCAAGGACACCAATCAGCAAACTTTCACAGCTATGGTCCGCCTTAAAGATCGCTATCTCTTGGTCAACATCGTCTACACAGATCTTCCTCCTGGACAAAAGGGTCCTGTACCCGATCTGTTGCTTTACAACCAGCCCACTATCGGGGAACTCAAACCCCAAACCATCTTGAGGGGCATTCGCAGTCAAGTGAACGCGTTATTTGGTGACTGCGGGTCAGGCCCAGTGGAGCGCAGCCTACAAGGTAAATACCATACATCACTGGCACATGACAACTTACACTTGATGAAAGTTGGGCCACTAGGCTAACTTGGATGTCAATAGTCAAGTACCTTTCTACCGCGACGTCAACCTTCATTCTGCGTATCTCACGAGCCCATTACAGGCTTGTTTGGGCTGCACTGACTTTCATGGACCGCCTCCCGGTCAAGGACGGCAGGCCGTGCATCTTCCGTGTTGTCCGCGTTAGCGGCACCATCCGCAAAGTGGAAGAGGAAGCCATACGCCGGGCCAAGCTCCTCGTCCTGGCGGCGAAGGATGAGATGGCCGGCAAGGCACCATCAGACGCCCTCAACACACTCTTCCGCGGCGGGAAAGACGCAGCACGCAATTTGGTCTTGGTAAATGATGACCACGAAGACGCCGAGATGGATGAGGGCGAGGTCTCTGATGGATGAACAGCCACGGCTATTCAATCATCATGTCTTCTTACGCGTTACCCGAATACCCGAGCCACTGGTAAACTGCGGCGCCACGCCAGGTACTGAGCCGCCACCGAGACCTGCTTCTTCGGCAGCCCGGGCTTGCTCTGCGCGAAGTTTCTCCTGTTCTTCCTCCTCCTTGCGCTCCATTTCATCGTACTCTTCCTTGCAGTCGATCCACCTCTCCTGGATATCAACAGCTTCGGGTAATGACGACTCATTGCGCATGGCTACCTGCCAGACGGTATCGTTTGTACCTTCAGCGCCGCCAAAGACGTACCCGCTTGCTCGATCAATCACCCGCAATAGATGCATCATGCTCTTCTTGTTCTCGACCGCTAGCACCTCGAAGCTGACAAGGCCAAACTGTTCAACCATATTCGCAACAGCCTCATTGAGCTTGGTGAACTTTCCCTTCTTAAGGGCAGGCGACTCCGCGTCAAGCGACGGCATAAGGTACCGTAGGTCTTGTACTTCGGTGTAATAATCGAGGTTGAATGGGAGAGGATCGTATGACGAGATTTTGTCAATCTTGGTCAGGACGTTGATATGGGGAAGGTCCATCTGCAGCATGGCGCGCAAAGAGAGGAGGACGTTGGAAATGTAGAGCGATGGTTGTGTGAGGCAGAAGCAGTCGGAAAGATGGACAACTACCAGCTATAAGCGGGTTAGCCAAAGAGATTGTGGTCTCGGGAGGAGAGGGGCAACAACATACTCTGTAGCCCAGCTTCTGTAACTTGTAAAAGATGTTACGCAAGGAGTTGTGGTGTGTGTAAAGCTCAACCTGACCAGGGCAGTCAAATAGCACATAGTCGTCTCCCAGCTCCTTAAGGCCGTTCTCGAGCCATTCCATATTGTTTTCCAGCTCTTCAAGCGCATAAAGAATGCCGCCGTTGGGTCCCAGCTTGTCGTCCGCCATGATCTCCTCCAAAGTGACAAGGTCGCGAATGTCGAGCGCGCATGGGTAGTTAGTATGGTCGTTCGCAGGGTCGAGGTTGATTACGGAACATTGTCGCCCGATGGCGCCCATAAACTGGTGCACTTGCCGCAGAGATGGTATGTTAGCACCCGCCCGGTAGACGACACAGAAATGCCACACTAGGAGCGCAAACTCACTGCCATCGCAATATGTGCTTTTCCCTGCGCCGGGACTGCCGAGCACCAATTGTCCGAAGGGCATTTTCCTTTCGTTTCTCTGGTGTGTTCTAGGACGATGTGGGATGAGTTCTTGTTGACTGTCGTGGGTAAGGGTGTGCCTGGCGCAAACTTTGGGTGCAGTGTTCGAGAAACGGGAATGCTTTGAGCAACCTCAACGGAACCCCACCAAATTGTCGGTTGCAGTGGTCTTTAAGATGACGGAACAGCGCCCACCCCTCCACCAAATTCTAGAACGCCTTGTGGATCTGCGGCAAGATTGACAGGGGTCTGGTGCTTAAGCCGGCATCTGCAACCCACTCCACCCTGTCAACTTCCAATCAGCTTGTCGACCCAGCTTAGAAAGGGACCTTGAATCAGGCGGTAACTCGTGGCAGAACTTTGTTTACTTGGGCGAGGTGGACAGTCGCTGGAGTCGCACTCCCAGTCAAGCTTCCCTCGACCAATCCCCCATTTAGTCGTCTTGATTGCCAACCCAGTTTGGAAGTTCCGTATACTTGCAACACATCGGCTTCATCCATACACCACATTCCACATCCATCACAAATTCACAATGGCCCCAGGTAAGCTCAGAATATCTGTCTACAAGCTACTGCATATATCTGTCCTTCCTGGCTAACATCATGTCAATTCTAGCAACCCAGTTCGAGGTTTCGCAGCCGCCCAGTGACGTTATTTCGTCCGTGGTCTTCGCCCCCGATAACACCAACCGCCTGCTCGTCGCTTCATGGGACAGGAATGTCTACCTTTACGAGATCGCCGAAGGAACCGAAGATGCAACCCTAATTAACAAGTTTGAGCACCGTGCTCCTATTCTTGACGTCTGCTTTGGCGCGAATGGAAACGAGGCCTACACGGCGGGTCTGGACTGCTCAGTCAAGAGGTTCGTTGCACCCAAAGTTTATTTAACTAAGGCTATTCAGCGTCATGCCGAAGACCTTCAAGCATGCTAATTCCAATTGAACAGGATTGATCTATCTTCAGGAGAGCAGACCGTCCTGAGCACACATGACAAGCCCGTCCGATGCGTCGTCTATAGCCCCCAGCACTGTAAGTCCAGTTCATAGCAATCTAAGCATCAACCCATGGACCACGCTCGACAAGTCATTCAAGACACCGCTTTCATCGACTAACACCTCATCCTTCTCCCACAGCTATGCTCATCTCCGCCTCCTGGGACCACACCCTCCACGTCCACAACACCTCCGCGCCAACCTCGACGCCGATCACCATCTCACTTCCGGGCAAACCGCACGCCCTGGCCGCCAGCCCTTCCAAAGTTGTCGTCGCTATGACCGCGCGACTAGTACACATCTACGATCTGCCCACGCTCGCCGCAGCGCTCTCCTCGCCCGACCCTTCCTCAGCGACCATCACCCCCTGGCAGACGCGCGAGTCTTCGCTCAAGTTCCTCACACGCGCCGTGGCCTGCATGCCCAACGACGCCGGCTACGCCACGAGTTCTATTGAAGGTCGCGTCGCGGTCGAGTGGTTCGAGGACACGGCCGAGTCGCAAGCGCGCAAGTACGCCTTCAAGTGCCATCGGCAGACGGCGCCCGAAGAGGAAGGTGGCGGCGATGTTGTCTATCCCGTCAATGCGCTGACGTTCCATCCGGTGTTCGGCACGTTTGCGTCCGGAGGCGGTGACGGCACCGTGGCGCTGTGGGATGCTGAGGCCAAGCGCAGGATGAGGCAGTATCAAAAGTTCCCCGACAGCGTCGCGGCGCTAGCTTTCTCGAATAACGGCAAGTACCTCGCTATTGGCGTGTGTCGTGGGTTCGAGACCGATATGGAGGACTTCAATAGCGAGGGGAGGACAAAGGTTTTCATCAGGGAGTTGGGTGAGACGGAGGCTAAGGGCAAGGGTCCCAAGTGAGCGACATGACTTCACGTCAATCTGCTTCTCATTCATCGTCTTTCCGGGTATTACTTAGGTGCAATCGGCGTTTTATATTATAACTATGGGACAACGGGCGGGCGAGGGTTCATTACAGTGTGGCATTGCTATTTGGCGAAAAAAGAATCATCGTCGAAAGAAAAAAAGGTATAGATTCGACATTGCTTGTGTTTGATAATTGACCTGGTCATGCGTGACCTAAAGCAGCGAAACCAGATGACAAACAACTAAGAAATGATCAGACATTGGAAATCGTGATGTGATGGTGAACGACTACCGAGATGAAATGATTCTAGAATCCTTCTCCGGGGTACATACATGATGAAGTAAATCCGGCGACAAATGCGGTGACAGCGAGAAGTACATCTGTTCAACGGTATCGCATACATAGCCTATTAATAAGACCTCCAACAAACAACGACATCCCACGAACTAATTACTTTCTCACCGAAATGGAATGATATTTTCAACACAAAAACAGCGTACACTGTTTCCTCATCCAGTCTCCTTCATCATCCTAAACAGCAGAGTTCGCCCTCTGCAACCCTCGACTTCGCTCTCCTCTGGAAGTGGTAGGCATAGGCATCGCTGACTTGGCTCTTGAAGTCAAAGGAGGCCTTGGAGGTGTGGGAGTGCGGTGAATATCAGTTTCGGATACGTAAGTCTCCCAACCTGCTGAACCCGGGGATGTATTTTCGTTAGTCGGTGCCTCTTTGTCTACCCTCTCATGATGTTCTTCTTCCTGGCTGGCCATTATTTCAATTTTGCGGTGGTGTGACTGTTCTCTAGGACTAACGTCGTTTGTGTTGAGTCGGGTGGGCTGGGGCTCGATGGTAGTTGTTGTTTGAACTGGACTTAAAGTCTCAATCTCAGTTTCGGGTTTTGTCTTGGGCTTTGGATCGTTTTTGTACGAGTGGATTGGTTGCTGTTCGTCGCCTTCTTGTCTGTCCACTGTGCTTCTTGAAGGCTCTTCAGAAGGATTTTCGAGAGGTTGCTTAAGAAGTTCATTGAGAAACTCTCTCACAGGCTCTACCGTAATAGGAGGCTCTTGAACAGGTTTCTCAACAATGGTATTGCTGTGAAGTAGCGCTCGGTCTTCTTCCTGCTCGTGGGCAGCCTTCTGCTCTTGTTGATGCTCCTGTTGATGGTTGAAAGCAGAGTGTCCGTGAAGCTCATTCACTGGGAACTCGCCCAGCTCAACAGATTCTTCTCGACTAGTCGACTCTTCAGCACCAAGATTGCCTTCCTCTTCATTTTGCTGCAGAATACCAATTTCTTCGTTCAAGACATCCTCGCATGTGTTTTGTATCTGCTTCTGTTGGTGTTCAGACACTGAAAGAGCGACATGCTGTGGTTTCTCGACCAGATCCGAGTGGCTTCCCAGAATGGCACTCATCAGCACCATCTTTGGTTTTGGAACAGGTGCAGGTGGTAACAGTTCTTTGTCCTTCAAAGGATCGTCCTTCTTTAGCTGTTTTTGTCTCTTTCGCTGACGTTCGGCACGTTTGGGGTCAGGTAGGAAGGAGTTGTCATAGTCTCTTTTCTTCTTCTTCATGGTCTTCTGCTTCAAGGAGTGATCCCTCTTTGGTGAACTTTGGAAAGTCGATTGTGTCAAGTCCAGGGAACCAATCTTTGATTCAATTGTGTGTGATTTTCTCTTTGACATGGGACGCAAGCCCAGTTGAACCAGTCCGTTTGGCTTGGCTTCGTCTTTCGAGAACCCATCGCCGAAGTTGTACTTGGCTGACGAAGTTGATGTCGTGCTGTCTTCGGATTTGGGCTTCAGCCTCTTGAATCCGCGTGGTGGAAGCTTGTCAAAGAGTAGAAATGGCCGACGTCTCAAGCGGTTTGATTGGTCAATGACAGGCTTGGAGAGGAATTTGTTGCTACTGCTGGACTTGACCGATGAAGGGGGAGCAGATTTGAGTTGCTCAGGGGTCTTTCGTTCGTCTTCGTCTTCGTCGGTGCTATACTCCAGGCTGGCATCGTCCTCGGTAGCATAGTCTTCCGGGTTTTGGGAAGTGTCCGAGGCATACTGTGGTTCTGAAACCGTGCAATTGTTGGTCAGTGATTGTGACATTCGCCAACTGAAAACCTGCAAGACAGAAGAACGTACCAAATTCAAGCTCATGCGCACCCTCAAAGTCGTCATCAAGTTGACAAGCATTGGCCTCATCAAGAATTGCACCATCAACCAGGCAGTCGTCGTCACGGGCCCCAGGACCACGTTGAAGGTTCCTGACAAGGCTCGTCGGTGTCTCTGTAGTCCTTAGTAATGGTAGCACATTGGACGAAGCTGCTTTTGATTTGTGGGAATAGGTGCGTAAAGGGCGAGGTCTGGCATAATCTTCAAAAGGGACCCGCGGCTCCATCTTATGTATGCTTCCAGCAGCCCGAGATAGATATAGCTGGTCCCTCAAGCCACGAGTGTCATCTGGCGACGAAGGTCAAATCGGCCATCGGGTCTGCAAGTCCAAGACCAAAGATTGTACTTTCAATTCGCAAATTGTGGGAGTTCTGGGCTCCGGTCAGGATTTCACCATTGAATAACGGCAGGTACGTTGGTGGCTGGGTTAGAAGCAGTCGGGGCAAGAACGTCCCGGCACCGAAGAGTCCACTCCAGTCGAGCATTGTCCAACTTACTTGTTCACACACATCACAATTGAGATTCTTAGTTGACATGTTGAATGTTGAATGGTGCGATATGAAGAGCAACATTGATATTCACTTGCGCGTTGTTGAGCCGTGAACGTTGTTTTGTACAGTGGCAGGACTCTAATTGTTTCATATAACATCACTCATGATCCTGCAGTGCGATTAAAGTCATTGAGCCACGCCATCTGGGTTTGGTCTTGCCGCCGTACTTCTGTTCCCCGTACAATTGCCTTGATGTCGATTACGCCTGCAACCTGGCCAGTAATTGTTCTAGAAGGGCTTTCGTAGAATGGGCCGCGAACAACAAACAGCTTTTGCGCACAGAAGGAGGGTTTGATTGACATAGCAGATTCTATATAGTTGGGATTGGGTAGTAGAAAACGCCTTGGGAAAATGGAATTGACCATGGTTAAGTGTAAATTCATCGAGAGGTGGGCTGTACAAAGTTGAATTGATTCAGACGCTGTAGATAACAGGCGAGAACAAATCATCATTCTCAGATCGAGAATCGTATTAAACTTGACAGAATGGCACGCACTGTCAAGATGTCACGAATTGGTGGTTCATCTTTCTTTGTTTCGCAACAATGATGATTTTGCATTGGATTGATACTGTCTGCTTGGCTTCCCTCAAAAGAAGTACAAAGTCCCAGAGAACTGACTATCAATGACCGTACAAGAAAACCTCGTTATCTATAGTAATCCTTCATCCTCCCATTTATTATTAGCACCTGCCAGAACTGTAAAAATTTCCCATCCCATGAAAAAGTGTCGTTTAGTGATTGAACATCCTCCATATGCTTTGGCATAGCCAGTTGATGAAACATCCTTCCGTATGAATCATGTGCTTAGACCTCTTGCCAGCAGCAGAGTAATGATGGCCACAGATTATTAATTCCGAGCTCTCGAGCCCCCCAAAGAAACATCAGTCGTATCGTATACTCGAACAAAGGGAAGTCGAATCAAAGACAGGAATATCGAGGCAAAGCCCTCGTAGCCAACTACGGCTTCTCCTTCTTGATAGTGGGCGACGACTGAGTGCTGCCGTTCGCAACCGTACCGGACTCGACGATCGTGACGCCCTCGTCCGCCGATCCGTTGTCCGAGCAAGTCGCGTCGGTCGTCAGGTTACCCGCTCTGCAAAGAAGGTGGTTAGTGGTCATAGTCGACGACGGACGCCTTCCAGCCTCTAAAAGCACGCTTGATGCGGCTCTCGCTTGAGAGGGGCGCCTCATCTTCCTTGGAGATGACATAGGAGGTTCCTTTCTTGGGGACGCGGTTGGTGGAGCTGTACCTAACGGCATGGTTTCCGACCTGAGCCATGGCAGAGTCGATTCCACCATCGCTGCTGACGTTGACACGGAGACGCGCGCCAGAATTGAACGAACTGTGCGTGGAGTTAGACAAAGTCGGCTGTAGTTAAATGGTCAGACTTCAAGGTGACTTACGTATCAGACGAGTGGCCGGTGCTGATGCGACGGTTCCACGGAGCCTGGTGGTTGTAGATGCTGGGATGAATACCGACATCCGCAGTACCGTAGGCGCCAATATTGTACTCGTTGGTGCGGAACTGGCGGCGCTCAGCGGTGATACGCTTCAGCTCCTTCTGAGCCGGAGTGTCGGCGTAGCGAACCTGCATCAGCATGCCCTCCTCTCCAATCGGGGCGCCGTGGAACTTCTTGATGACATCCTCGCACTCATCACGGGTCTCAAAACTGCATCGCATGTCAGAAGGCCGCCTTGAATAACAGAAAAGCACTGACAATGGATAAGACTTACCGAGCAAAACCGACACCGCGGCTGTTACCCATGCTATCTCTGAGGATCTTGCTGGAGACAATGTGATAGCCAACAAAGATGGCATTCAGCTCCTAAAATAATGTTAGTTTACGATGACTGATTGCCAAAGAAATTGCAAGATGTAACTCACCGCCTCAGTCAGACGCTTGGGCAAGTTGGACAGGTAAAGGTTGGTGGAGCTCTCATCACCCTCTGCCTTGAGACGGGCGTTGAAGCTCTCGCGAGCAAAGCCGACCTCATAGCCAAGGTGGTAGAAGCCACGGATGCACCTCTCAGAGTCACGAACATTGGCGAACTTGGCAAAACCGAACCTAGATGTTTGGTCAGTACATAAATGAATGGTTGAGTGAGACGAGTCAAAGACACAACATACCCCTTGCAAGCTCCAGTGGAAGTATCGATGATCGCTTTGCTTTGCTCAACCTTGCCGAAACGGGAAGCGTAGCGAAGCAGCAACTCATCGTCAGTGGTGGGGTGAAGGCCACGGATGTAGACATTGCGGTTGCCCTGGATGCGGTTCTCCAAGCACTGCTCGATCGACTTGGTGTGAGTGGGCGGGGTGAACACGGCAGGAACTGCGTCGGGAATGGGAGGGTTCTCCTTGAGCAGAGCCAGCAGCTCCTCGTCGGCGACAGGGGCGGACTTGGCAACGCCGCCAGAGGCAATGACCTGCTCCGGGGAAGGAGTGTTGAAGCTGGAGCGGATCACAGCAACGCGACCATTGGCGCCACGGTCCGAGAAAGTGCCAAAGAAAGGTGTAGCAGGGGTCGACTCGTTGGTGGAGTATGAGCCCCTACGGTTCTCGAGCCCAGGAGCCTCGCTGCTGCGCTCACCGTACGAGGCGACACGGCCAGGCGTGTAAGGCACAGAGTGGTAAGGAATAGGCAGGGGAGCGTATCCGGCTTGAACAGGGTACTGTCCGGCAACGCCAATCTGGTAGGCCGCCTCATGAGGCACGCCGACGTGCATCGGAACAGGATAGGCCTGGTAGGCAACCTGCTGGTCCTGCATGTAGTACTGGTGACCAGCCTGGTTCTGGGAAACGGCCGAGTTGCCGGCACCAGAAGGCAGGGCGAGGTTGCTGAACTGACTCATGACTGCGTTCATGTTGTCAGTGCCATGGTTGGCCTGATGACCATGGGTGGCAGAGCCGTCAGCGCCGAGTTGGGTGGTGAGGTAACCGCCTTGATGGAAGTTGCCCTGGCGGTTGTTGCCGGCGTCGGTGACGACAGCCGGGTTGGTGCGATAATGGGTGGTCATCTTGGATAGAACTTTGGTCTGAAGTAAACCACTGTTAGTCTCATGCTTTGAATTCCACAATGGCACGCCAAAGAAGTAGAAAAGGCGAGTGCAGAAAGTGAGCGTAGATGAGGCCAACCCCGCATTGGCCGCGCGATCGCAAGGCCCGTTGGATATGAGCTAGACACTCGACGAGCATCTACCCTCAGGGCATCAATGGCTTCCAAAACTGTGATGAAGGTGCTTGAAATACGTGAGGGATGCTCATGAGATCAGGACCCATTGCTTCAGCGCGCTCACATTGAGCAGAAAACCGCCAGAAGAATGAGTAGGATGACGCGCTCGAATCCCCCGGAGATCTCACGAGAACAATTGAGGGCAATCGAAGGGGTGAGGGTGACTCGAAGATCGTGATGTGATGGGAGAGTGGGGTGAAGGATGGAGGGGGAGTATCACGAACCATTTTTGCTGATTGACTGCTTGCAACGCGTCGCTGAGAGTGAAAGGTGAAGCTGGGAATGCTTTTAAGAATGCAACGAAGGTGTGCTTGGTAGTGAATGAGCCCAATGGATATCTGTAGAAGATGGTAGAGGTCCAATGGCGGTGATATGCGACAGTAGTACGCGAGGATTTTGATATTTTGATCAAGTGAAAGTTTGTGCGTGGGAAGAAGAGGAGGGGAAGAAGGGAAGAGGGCAAAGAATCAGCTAAACGGGACGACGGAGGGGGACCGAATCTTCGGAGAGAGACCGGAGTGATTGCCCGGACAACGCAAGCAGATACCCTTTCATCCTGAGGCCAGAACACGCCCGCAGGCAGAGTGTACTGACGTCGACTTACCTCCAAAACGAGATGCGGTCCTGTAACAAACGGGCTGATTGGTCCGGGGCGGGAGAGATGCTTTGGTGACAAGAAAGCGGCGGCCGGCAACGTTGGAGGATGTAAGTACCAAAGACTCTGATGCAAGCGAGCGCAGGGGGATTAAGAAGATGAACCGAGCTATCAAGCAAGATGAATTGAAGAGACTGTGGTTGTCGCTGGGATGGATTGTGTGTTGATGCTGTAATGATCGGAGGAAGAGTCTACCAAGAGTTGAGAGACAGAAGAGTCGAGATGGACTGGAGGGCGGAGGGAGGGCGGTCTTTTAACTGTCGTCGATCGTCGTCGGGTTGCTGAGATAGAATGGAGGGTCGGTGACGTTGAGGTTGCTTCCTCACGATGTAAACAATGTCGAGGGCAGCCACGATGTAGGCTGGTGAAGGAAGGAGTCGATGTCACCCCTGAAGCCTCGCTGCACCACGGCCCACGATATCCGACAGGAGAGCTGAAGATGGTGATGAAGGATAATGATGAACAAGTAAGAACACCCGTATGCTATGTTCCAGCTTTCCGCGTGAAAGCGAATTTTGAAGCGAAAAGGACGACAAGTGGAAGAAAAAGGAGAAGAAGGAGACGTCTGATCATGTTGCTCGGAATCGGCTCGCAGCAAGAACTCAGACATTGACAGAAAGAGAACTACTCTCAGCAGATGCCTTGCCCAGACTGGGACTTCGAAAGAGGAAAGAGAGACCCATTATCAAATCTCCAAATAAATCCAACATTGCCCTGGGCACCATGTTCCACCTCTGTTCTCCATGGGCAGGAACTTTGGAAGGGAGCTGCACAATTTGATTTGACAAGACTTCGGCATGGCGTGACTGGAAGTGCGTCCAGTGCGCTTCACCGGTACAATGGTTTGGTGAATGGACGGAAAGGAAGTGACACTGCTAGAATCCACCTTGGAGAAAAGACAGCTTCACTGGGAGCACTTGCCATGTGAAGGGATGTTGTTCGTGATGCAGCTGTAAGCCTTGGCTTGGTGTCTCCCCCTTTGCTCTTGCCGTATACAGTACGTAGTGGCAGCCCGCCTCCCTTCCCGGCCAATTGGTTGGTCAGGATTGAGATGCCGGCCCAGATACGTGACTTGTAGGGGAAAGAGCCGCATCGCCGGGCGTGTAACGTAAAGTACCGACCAGCACTTGCTGGAGTGTAATTGAACGTTTCCTTTACAGCCGAACTCGGAGTGTCCCCAGGAGTCCTTCTCGACGCGAACTAATTGGCCCCAGTCCCGTCACTTTAGGCAACCAGACGCGGAAGGAGGCCGGGCAAGGCTTGCACTCGGTCCCGAGCAATCCATCTTTGCTAATTGAACCGACCCAGACGATGATGGGAGGGCATTGGCCCTTCTCGTCCACTTGTCCAGTTCTCCTGCATGACTGTTAGCGACGACTCTCTTCCACAGCAGAAGGACGGATGACGAGAGGTATGAGGCAAGGAAGAACAACTCGACAAACTCCCAAGACGACAGGCGTATGGTGCTGACATCCTACATCCCAGCAGATTATCTTCTTCCTGATCAATTGGCCCAATATTGCCCTCGCGATTGTCTTGCGAAACAGAAACAACACGTCCCGACTTTGACGAAGGAGTAAACCCGACCGACACATCCCGTAGCAAGCCCTACACGAATTAGCACGCGGTTGCCCCCCAACAGAACATCATAGCTTCCGACCTAACTCACATTCGGCCTGTCATTGACGGAGTGTCGCCCGCCACAGTTCCGGGAATACTCCAAGCTCGACAGGCGGTACCGGCCATAAGGAGAGGACTGACCGCGACTGCCCCATGCTTCTTCGACAGCAATGTACAAAGACGTGTGGGAGCGGATGGGCATAGGGGCATGCCTTCCGCTATCCATACATGCCGGGCGGGACACTCTTCGTCAGCGTAAATGGCCTCAAGTCGTTCTCTCTGATCTCGATAGGCAGTGTCGTCGGTGGGATTCGGATGCTCTGTGTTGCTCTCTTGACGGCTTCGACCGCATAGCTCGACTGCAAGGGATGCTCTCTTGTCCACGCCGTGTCGTCGTTCTGGTCTTGGTCGCCGGTAGTAACGAAACTTGCGGACACCGCCTTCTAGCTTGTCGTGACGACTGCGGTAAATGACTTGCTGCGATGAATCCTACGGGTCGGAGGCAAGTATCGGTTCATCGATCGTTTCGGCTTGGGCCATGGGCAAACGCATTCTTCAAACTCCCATGCGCCCAAGGTGAATGATGACGCATGGAAAGCTGACTGGAATGGATCCAAGGACTGTCGATAGGAAGAGAAAGCTGTCGTCGCCTGCGATTACAATAGTCTCAAAAGGATCTTTTCAAGGGCTGCCTGTTAGAAGTACCACCTACCCAACAGGGCCACTTGACTGACGGTGGTAACTTCACGCGTCCGCCATGAAAGATCGCGACAATGATCAACCGAGTGACGGGAGTATTCAAAAACTGAGAAGAGCAAGTGCCAACTGTCTTTTGCCTGTTCATCTACTGGATGAAGTGTTTGTATTGGTTCTAGCCGATGACGGCTCTTTGCGAAGCCACTCGCAAAGTGTCTGTATACAATGTGGTTCTGGCCAACGACGGGCGTATCATATCATGCCACTGATAGATAAATATTGTATAGGTATGTGTTGCCAACTCGACGAGAACTACTCGCGCTGCGAAACCTCCGAAAGCAAGAGCTGACGTCTCAAGAGTGCCAGGACCCAGGCACCCCCCCGCCCAGTCGAGGCTCACCCAAGTCAACCCACGCATCTCCGATCCTCCAAAGCCCTTGTACCTTGTCACTTACCCCAGGTGATGCGGAGATCCCCACAGCCATATCCGAGCCCGAGACGTCGGATCGTGTGGAGGAAGGCGGTCCATCACGGCGGACGGCGTATCTCGTACTATTTCATCTGCTGGCGTTGAGCGGCGTCGGTCGATATCGAAGGAGTCAAAGGGACAAGCGGACGATCGGGAGGATGGGCGAGGAAGATCTAAAGGAAAAAGAAAGAAAGAAGAACAACCCAGAGAAGGAAACCGGAAAGATGTTAGGCGAGAGCAAGTACTACGTAGGGAGGTGGAAGGAAAGGAACTTGCGGGGGAAGAGAAGAAGAGAAGTAGAAGGTCAAAACCAAACAACAAGGGCCTGGAGGGTTGCGAGGTCGCAAGTCGCAACATGTCGCTCGGCAATAAAGTTGGCCGCCGCCCCGGTTTCGGACCAATCAGAACCCTCCGCTCTGCGCTCCGCATAATATGTAGCAAACGCCAAAACGACCAACACCACACACAAACTTTCACTTCCCCGTCAATAAAATTAGGGGAAAAAGCAGTGGTATTTTGAGGGATGGTAGCACAAAGTTTGAAACCATGGGATCTTATTGGTTGTTTGCCATACCCTAAGGGCCCTTTCGTGTTTCAGAGGGCTGAAGATTTCAAGGGGGTACTACATGAAAATAGTGGCGTCACTTGACATCGGACGAATGAACACCGAAGGTTACACACGGCATGTTGGCTGTTGGCAGGACACGGCGAGGCTGGTAAGGGAAAACAATGACGAAAAAAAAAAGGGCTGGGTAGAAGATGTTTCGCCTTGCCAACAAGATGAACCCCGTGGTGAAATACCCCGCTAAACCCCCCAAGTTCCATTATTTTTCCCCCCATGACTGACCCTGGGAAGCCGTTGCGAGGTCAGAAAGCAGGGGGAGGGGACTGACGGAGACATGACCATCTTCCGTCACAGTAAATGTATGGCGCATGGAGTCAGGTGCATTTCCAGCCTGGACCAGTAACCTCTGATTATGGGACGTGGATACAAATGTTGCTTTACGAATGCTTGCCTGTCATTGATTGGGGTATTCTCTTTCAATATACACTAGGATCTCAAAATGATCTGACTCAGAATAAAACATCACAACTATCCAATAAACAATGTCAAAGAAAGAAGATGTTTATAACAATGATATATGTTCTTTCCTCCCGCCGCACGCCTTCTTCCAAAACATTTTCTATCCCGATTCCATTCTTTATGTTCTTTTAATCTTCCACCATAACACCGTATGTAGGTGTTTATGACCAGACGTCCTCCTGTTGGAAGCGATAACAGGTTAGGGTCCTAATCTTGTGTGTGGAAGGGATAGGTTGGGATGTAAAAAACGTACCTGGTACTGGTTCGACGACCTCATGTTCTTGACAATCTCCTCGGCCTTGGCCTCGGGGATGCCTCTCTGCTCGGAAATGATCTGGCCTAGGACGTTGTTGACCTCGCGCGCCATGTTGGCGGCGTCACCGCAGACGTAGAAGTAGGCCTTTTGCTCGAGAAGCTGGTTGATCTCCACGGCTCTTTCCTTGAGGCGGTGCTGGACGTAGACCTTCTTGGGGCCCTCGCGGGAGAAGGCAGTGATGAGCTCGAAGTTGTCGCCGAGGACCTGCTTGGCTTCCTGTAGTGTTGAACGTTCAAGTTAGCATCTTGAAATTTCATAGGCTAGAGAATAGGGTTGCTCGCGCGTGGTTTGACTTACCTCCCATTCGTCCTTGTACATGAAATCCTCGGTAGACTTGCGGCAGCCAAAGAAGAGAAGGGTCTTGCCAACGTTCTCGCCGTTCTTGGCCTGCTGGATGCGTTCGCGAATGAAACCGCGCATGGGAGCAACACCGGTACCGGGACCAATGCAGATGATGGGCTTGGAAGGATCCGAGGGGAGCTTGAAGTTGGAGTGGCGGACGTGGACAGGGACGTGGATGCCGTCGTACTTGTTGCGGGGACCAGTGATTTCGTAGGAAAGACCGAAGGGGCAGGGCTCGGGATCACCGTTCTGCTTCTGCTTGAGCGCAAGGAGGTAGTTGGTGGCGACACCGCGGAAGGGGTCATCACGACCGGGGAGCTGAGTGCTTTCGACGACGGCGGTGATGGAGATCTTCTTAGGGTGTTCGAGAGACGAGGACGAGATGGAGTAGTAGCGGGGCTGGAGCTTGGTGATACCCTCAATGAAAGCAGAGAAGGGAATGTTGTTCCACTTCTGGCCCTTGCCGACGATATCCAAGACGCGAGCGATGTTGAGATGGTGAACGCTGATCTTCTCGTGGAAGTATTCCTTTTCGGCACCGAGCTTGGTCATTTCGGCCTTGGACTCGGCGTCGGGAGCAAAAGCAGCGAGCTGAGCGAGGAACTGACGAGAGACGGGAGCGCAGATTTCCATGTGGTAGCGAACAATAGCGTCGTAAGTGGTGGGAGTCGGGAAGGGAACCTTGGCGGTGGGCTCGAGAGCCTTGACGGAAACAACAGCGTGGCGCTTTTCGGTCAGACCCAAGATGTCCAAGAAACGATCAACCTCGGCACCAGGGTTGGTAGGCCAGACAGCGATGTGGTCACCGGTTTGGTAGTTGAGGTTAGTGCCGCTGATATCGATATCCATGTGAAGGCAGTTGCGGTCCTTGACGGAGAAGAGCTCGTAAGACTGGGTGATGGGGGCAATGTAGGGGTTGTGGGCGTTGAAGGGACCCTTGGCGGTTCCGTCGAGATGCATCTTGTTGGGTTCACCGAGATAGACTTCAGGAGACTCCTTGGTCAGACCCTCTCTTTCGACAATGCTGAAGACGGGCTCGTAAACGGCCTCGCGCTCCTCCAAGTTCAGCCTCTCAGCAAGAGCCTTCCACATGGGTTCCTTCCAGGCCAAGAAATCCTCTTCCATGGTACCGGCACCATCATCACCCTCGCCAGCATCGCCAATACGGTGGGCACCGAGCTTCTGGAGCGCCTTGTCCACGTTACGGACCATGGAGTTGTAGTGCTCATAGGTGTTGTTTCCGAGACCGAAAGCGACATAGTTCAGGTTGCCGAGCGCAGGTTCATTGCCCTCAGTGAAGTTGACGTCCTCGCTGGTGATGAATTCGTAGAAGTCAACGGCGTTATCAGTAGGCTCACCCTCGCCATAGGTGGCGAGCACGAAAAAGACCACCTTATCGTCGGGGATAGTGTCAAGGTTTTCGAAGTCGTATTCCTCAAGGTCAGCAACCATGGTCTCAAGGCCGAAACGGCTCTTGCCTTCCTTGGCCAGTCTCGAAGCGTAATCCTCAGCAGTACCGGTTTGAGAGCCATAGAAGATGATGCAGTTCTTGCCCTGCTCCTCCATCTTCTCCACGATGTTTCTTGTCTTGCCAGCCTTTGCGCCGCTGGCATTGGCCAGGGAGCTAGCATAGGGATCCTTTGTAACGCCCCATAGCTTGCCCTTTGTAAAGTAGGCGACTGTTCCGAGGAGGATGGCCGCCAGGACCACGAGGTCCAGCGTGTCGAGTTCTGCCATGACGGCGATATATACGGGGATAGGTATGTACGGTAGCGGGCACGACCGGTGTACTTTTACAAGCTATCGGATATGGTGATGCCTAGAGGTAGGAATACCGGACCGGGCCGGTAACGCACTCGGCTCGGCTTGGCTGCTTCTGGCGGGGGAAAGCCAAAAGAAGCTGCCTGCGTGAAATGTTAGCCTGGTGAATAAAAATAAACGACTCTTGAAACCAGACGACAGTATGCCGAAGCGGGTTGTTGCTCGCGGGAGATTGACATGTGGTCTGTGGTGATCGGCGTGCCGTTCGGCTTTGAAAGCTCAGGCCAGATTGACAAGATCAGACAGACATGCCACAGCTGCTTTGCTGACGGCTTCTGTCGGGCAGTAGTGTACTCTAGAGGTAGGTTAAGACGATTTACGTACCTGGGACGAACCGCGCAGGAAAATGACAAGAAGCGACGGGACCAGAAGCTCAAGAGAGACAAGCAAAAGGAAAGAATGGCGGCTGGTGGTCGAAAAGAAGGCAGGAAAGGGGGTGGAAGTTGAGATGGCAGCGGTCTATCACTCTTAAAAGGAAGGATTGGGGGAGGAGCGAAGATAAACTGGAAACTGACACATGGCCGTGGACGCGGCCGGGGCCCACGGGGATCCAATTCCATTTTAGCGCTAAATTCCCGATGACCGGGCCCCTCCCGTGGTCCCCACTTTGGCATTGGCGACCACTGCACTCCATCCCACCTCCGTTGTACATTCAGGCCAGGTGCTGACGGGCGAGAGTCTTGAGTTCACCGAGTAACGAATGCATGGGATGGAGCTGAAGAACAACGAAAGTTGGCATCATACCGAGTGTGTTGTCTAGACTACTACTGGTAAGCTCGGGTATTGCTCTCATTTTATATTCAGCCACTGTCTTGGGGAGGAATTGTCCATTCTCTATCTTCCGAGCTTTAGAAAGCGGCCCAACAATGTCACCGGCGGCCGCCTCTGGACATCAACACGATCACAGGTGGTCCAGGGTTCAGGTACTGCTACAAAAGCGGCAGTGGACCTCTCTGGCTAAGACGGGACACTTTCAGTTTCACATGACCAGTTGAGACCTATACTTGCTCCCAAGCCAAAATGATGGGATTTGAAGTCTCGAGTTTTGGAAGGATACCTTGTTCTATACATAGTCTTCACAGGAGTGGAAGTATCATACCGTGTGAGTACAAAGGTAACAACATGTGATGTCCTCACTCAGCTTCCATGGGCAGCTTACACATAGGTAGAGCCGGGGTATGTCCGACAGTCACAGTCGTAGCCCAAGGAGCGCATTCAGACTCCTCTGTCGCCTTCGATATGACATCAATAACAGTCTCAGAAGAGGTCAGAAGTCAGAGGATACCCGCGAAATCCAGTTTCCCGTCGTCTAGTGTTGAGAACAGCGCGGCTATGAGACTCGAGAGCATCTCTTTCCCGTGAAACCCTCCCGAAGTTCGGTTTAGGTAAGCGGGAAACCCCATCATACCCCACATGGGGTCTGCATGAACACCTGGCGGGATGGGGTTCACACTTGCAAACTTGAACTTCTTGCACTGAAAAGCACCGTCTCTTTTTCTCTGAACAAGTTTGTTCTCTTCAACCGATCCTATCCACCCCCGTTCCGCTTCCGACTTCTTTGCCGCGCCGGCTCGTCAACAATTCACTTGAGCCGATTCGGCGCTCAGGCCTTGATCGGTAGTCGAGCACGAGGCCCGGAGCGCAGCACGAGATCAGTGGACCGTGGAGGATGTCATGCACATCTTTTGGAGGTTGATTCGGGGCCCCGGACTCTTTGTGGGGTGAAATGCTTCAAGGCCGTTTTGGCGAAGTTGAGGGGACTCCAATAAACATCACATCCCCTGACTGTCGACCCTTTGTCACCAGAACAGAAAGAAGCCCAAAGAATCATATCGGCTCCTTGCATCTACACACTCCTCACTGCCACGGTAGTAGGTGACCGGCAGTCGCCTTTGCGCGGAAAACGCAGAGTTTCATTCGCCCAGGCCTTCCAATTTCAAGCCTGGTATGGTGTGAAAGTGGTAGGTTAACATCTCGGTCCTGCAGTGTGGTTACGTCCGCTTCATACCCGCGGCCGCCGCGATACGGGAGGAAGTGTAGCCCGAGGGCCCTCCGTCGCTGACACTGAGTTACTAGGTGGGCAGCAACCTTGGGGTTCTGGTTGTATCAAACCTGGAAATCATGACAAGATTCATTTGACGCCTTCATTCGAGTTCATCTCCAGTTGTCGTCACCAAGAAGGCCGACTTCACTGATCAACCACCCCGGCTTGTTCGGTCCCTAGGTCCCGGCACTTGCACCCCACGTTTCACGGCGGGGGTACAACCTCAAAAGTAGGGGTGCGTTCTGGGTATCCGTGTTGTGTAGACATTACATGACTGTATGCCTTATTTCGCATAAGCTGCTGACATCTGCAGAGTTTCTTGTCAGACAAGCAGAACCCGTTCGGGGATGTGCAACGCCGCTCTTGCGATGGTTAATCTCAATTCCCCCAGACCTTTCGGTGTTCATCTCTTCTCATGACTCTAAAAAGGGGCAAGAAAAAGGACCCTTCTTTACCCCAACGACGAGATATGGTCCGAGCGCCCTTCTGATCAACAAAGCGTTGCGGGGGAAGCTTGGCTTTGAATTTGGGGGAGGCTGGAGAACGTTCAGCCGGCTCGTCTACCGGAGTGGTTTCACTGGTTTGCGGACTTTGAGAACAGTGGCAGTATCCGAAGAGCTCGCGCTCCGAAGCACTCCGTCGGCAAATATACCGGATGTGCTCTCGACCTCTTAGTCTCGTCTTCTGGACTGTCCAGTATCCGGATTCTGGCCAGTCTTGGACAAACGAAGCGAGCGTTCCGCAACAACCGCAAACCGGCAACCTCACGGAACATGAGAACTGTTACCATGCTGGAGGCCCGTTCCACAGTCATGACGCTCTTCAAACGAATCCAGTTTAGTCCATGCTGTCAAGCTCAGATAAGCTCATTCGAGATCGGCTCGAGAAACACACCGTGACAGGCAGGATGCTCTAACGACATACCGGCGGTCCGGCGTATGGACACCCATTGACATGACGTGTGCGGAGATATCTCCATGTAAAAGATGGAGCAAACTCCGGGGTCCCCATATTCGAGACCTGTTTGTGTGAAGGGCCTGTCTGGGGTTGAACGTCGTTTGGCTCCTGAAGGCCGGAGAGGACGGGATATGTACGGATACACGGCATTACATACATTTATTGTTACCAGGTGCGTCTGTATAGAAGATGGATCTTTATCCTCCTTCTCAAAGTTGAGGCGCTTCGCCCTTCCTCCAGCCACCTCATGGTTATATGAACCGCATGCCTTTACGGACGACAAGTTCTCTCCCTCAATGCTTCCCTCACAGACTACCTTACAATCTACCTCATTCTTGAGGGATTAAGATGTTCTGTTAGACCCCATGCAGCCCTGCATATTGCACTTTGTCTGGGTCCGCCTGGGAGGCTTGCTTGGTGACCCACCCAAGTAACACAACTGGTTGGCTGTCAGGCGTTGAGGCGCTATCATTGGTAAAATTCAGCCCTGACAGCCCAGGTTGACAGAATTTCCTTTGCGAACCTTGATGAACCGGCGTGCGCTTTGTCCTTTCATCCAAGCAGCGCACCATCAGGGGCATAAAGTGAGAAGAGGCGCATGTGGAAAAATGGTGGTTCACACATCCATCCGATGTGTCTTGTATTTCTAGCTTGGCTCCGGTTCGTCGCATCCATGGCAACCAGATGGGACGGGACGGGAGCCAGGGAGCGAACGCGCTGCACGCCCCAGAAGACGTGTGAGAGGGCTTCCACGGCACTTTGCTGAATGCTGCCACAGGCGACCACCTGGAATCCCGTCCTGGATAGGACTAGCCTAAATCTAGCCGCGGACATCCTTTACAGACAAGCAGAGGCTGAATACTTTCCGGACTGCGTTTTGCTTGCTTCTGTCAACCTTCGCGCCGGCCCAGTCGCGACGCCATCTTTTTTTCCCTGTCCAATTCCCTCCAAAAATAACAGCGCATATTCAGACTTTGCCGGCGAAAAAAAAATAAAAAAAAAATAGGAACCCACTGCTGCTTGCCGGTCTGCAAGGCAACGCGCGCCCACGCGGATTCGACCCCGCCCTGAATGCGCTGAAGGAGTATCATGACTGGAGAGGCAAGACATTGGCAAAATGGGTAAGTCCTGGTGATGGCGCTATTGATTAAGCACCTACCTTACTTGTACTCTCTCCTCTCTTTCTTACGTACCCTTCTGTGAACACGGCAATTTCTGCGCAAAGAACACGGAAGGAAAGCGCCCGGATAACGAGGTCGTAGCTTCCAGTTCCTATCCCACTAAGAGTGGCTCTGGGCGGCACTGAAACCGCATCAGAGACCAGAAAGGTCCTCACAGCCTGAACTCTTGCGCGCGCAAAAGAAAATTGTCGCGGAAATGTCAAAACGACAAAGAATTGAGCTAGACTATGGTACAGAATGCTGACTCGCAATTTGCGTCACAGCTCCGTCTCAGACGCTGCCTTCGGACCACGAGCCCTTGAACTTTTCGCCCCGAACCATTGCCCGGCTTGAAGAGGAGGATGGGAATACCGACTGGCAGAGAACATTGAGACCGCTTGCCCCCGACAGCCGAAGCGTTGCGCATTCCCGCGAGTCGTCTCTCGAAAAGCTCCAGTGGTCTGCTAGCAGTACCATTCGCGCCCATGCGCCCCAGCGTTTAGCCGATCCTAAGCCATCCTCGTACGGCCATCACAGGCAGACGTCCATCGTCCACGGCATTGGCATTCAGCATTCGAGAAATGGGAGTCTGGCGAGCAACCACTCGAGCCCTCTCAGCCCCCAGATGATCGCCGCCGCCGGCGCAGGCATTTCCCCCGATCGAGCGGATCTACATGGCTACTCGCGCAAGGAAACCGACGGCTCTTCCATAGGCTCGAGGCCTCAGACGGCCCTTTCCGGAACGACGGCGGCATCGGTGCCCGTGATCCCGGAGCGAACATCATCTGCCGCTGCCATGAACGATTCCGCCGGCCACGGGGGGCAAACGGGGACACATAGGAAGCCAGAAAGGATGGCCAGCGGGAGGTCTCGACGGGACCACCCCCACCACCATTCGCACTCGTCTAGACACAGAGATGACCCGAAGACGGTCGGTGACTACGCGCTGCATGTGCTCTTGACGTCGTTCATTGCCAAAGCGGAAGAAAAGTTGACGGAAATAACAAGCATCCCTGTCCATGAGCCGGAACCTCACGTCGAACAAATATGCGGTCCCGGTGTAGACACCACCTTCGACCAGTCCATCGTTGCTTTGGGTCATATTTCCAAGGAAAAGCCCAAACCCTTGATAGATGCCATGATGCTATGGAGGAAGCACAAGAGTGATGCTGCAAATGAGGCTCGCGAGGCCCGCTCGCAACTTCACCAAGCGCGGAGTAATCTCCCTGGCGGCGCGTTGCAAAGGAGGAATACCGAGCCCGTTCAGACCACCGGTGGCCCTACTAATAGTGACCAACCCGTTGTCCAGCATGCCGGACAAGCCGATATTGCGCAAACTGTCGCTGTGGCTGAGCGCCGGTCTACCGTTTCCATTTACATCCTTTGCCGTGTTCTCCTTGAGGTCTTTAACCAGAGCACGCTTGCCTGCATCACCCCAGAGATGGAGGATAAGCTTGAGAAGATCATATTCGTGCAGCTCAAAAGTACCGAGCCTGATTCTTTACTAGCCTCTCCGCTAAAACTTGCAAATTGGAACCTCTTCGCTCAGCTGCTGGGTGCTATGAGCGAACTCAGCTTCACGAGTGTGGCCGACCGGTTCATCAACGACCTGGAGCGCTCCATGCAAGAGCTGAACACCAAAATACCCACCGGTGGGCGAGATGTCGAAAGCAGGATAGAGCTGATTCTCATTGGCATGAAACACCTCCGGATCAAAATCTCGCCTCCGGATGCCTGGGAGCGCTCCTGTAACTTTCTCATCTCCCTTGGCAAGCTCTTCAATGTTTCCCATGGTCAAAAGGTAAAGGCGGCTTTTTGCCAGGTCCTTGAAATGCTCGTGCTTCCCATTGCTGCTACAGCCAGCAGCAATGACCTTGCATATCCGAAGTGGAAAGAGGTGGTGGCAACCATCACTCCCCGACTAGCCCAACTGTTCATGAGGCCGCGGCACTGGACATATTCCTTTGCCCTCACAGCAACGATGCTTTGTGCCGACATGCCCGAGAACTTTGGTAGTCAGTGGATGCAGTTGATCTACCCGCTTAACAACAAGCTTCAAGACCGCGTGACGAGACCGCTGTGTCTGCAGGCCATTTCTAGGCTCTTATGGACCTACCTCTATCGCACAAACGATAGCGTGCCCAACTCTACGAGGAAGTTGGACGAAGTCATCAAGATCGCACTTCCCAACACCAAGCGGGCATTCAGCGCTGCAGACCTTTCTGTCACTGAGCCACTGGTCCAGATCATCAGGCTTATAGGGTACAAAAACCCCGAATACTGTTTTCGAAACATCATCTTCCCGTTGGTCAATGCCGACCAGTTTGCATCGAACAAGGATCTCAAGATCGAGTTCCTTGACCCTGATAGGATGGTGGTTGGCATACACGCTTTCCTCGCTGTCATGGGAGACCTGGAAAAGGGAGAGCAAGGAAAGCCGCCATTTCCTCTCGATTACACCTATTCCGCATCTCTCATGGACCGAGTCTCCATCTTCTCAGTGCTGGCCTCTCCGCACAGCAGCTTGGCGGCTACACCGGCTCTCGGTGCCGAAGAAGAGAGACTCTCGAAGCCGGTCCAGGTCTCAGTCATCTCTGACACGGTCAAAGACTACTATAGCCGGTTCTGTGAGATACTCGGTAAGATTGCCATAATCTGCGATAACACATTTGGTGGACAAGCTGCGTTGGATGAAAAGTTCAAAGACGAAAAGTTCAACAGTCCTGGCCCCAAGACGCCCATGACAGATACTTTCAAGTTCTCCTCCCGCCGAGATGATCAACAAAACGCGTACGAGCAAAAACAAGCTTTCTATGAGCTGTTCCATGTCGCGGTCGAGGCCTTACCACGATGTTTGTCGGCGGACGTTCCCTTCAACACGCTGATCAACCTTCTGTGTACCGGGACCGCTCATGTTCAGTCAAACATCGCGCGCTCATCGGCACAATCACTCAAGGCTATTGCTCGGCAGTCCCATGCTCAGCAAGTCACTATGGGGTTTGCCCGTTTTATCTTCAACTTTGACGACCGCTACTCTACCATGTCCGATGGCGGGATGTTGGGCCCTGGGCACATCGAAAAGACACTCATGCTTTATGTGGAGCTTCTTCACATCTGGATCGACGAGATCAGGCAAAAGACAAAGGAGGCTGAGGCCGAAAGCGACGACCCTGGTGGCGCCGATAAGAGAGGCATCAAACTCGACCTCTCTGGCATCTGGGCTGAGGTCGATCAAGTAGAAGCACACGGGCTATTCTTCCTCTGTTCGCAGTCCCGGCGTGTGCGGTACTACGCAGTGACAGTTTTGCGCCTGATCACCGAATTCGACGCAGCTCTGAGGAAGACCAGCAACCACGAAGAGGAAAAGACCACGAGGCTCATCGACATTCTGGAGAACGACTCCAAGCAGGTCATGAGCTTCAAGGATGACCACTTGTCTGTCGCTGAACGTAGCAGGCTAGAGCGAGGCATGCAGAACTCAAACAGTCAAGGAGCCCTGCTTGAGCTCTGTACCAGCGATGTGTCCTACGATACCACACTTTGGTTCAAAATCTTCCCGAATTTCGTCAGGATCGCTTATGACAAGTGCCCATTCACTGTTACGATCGGGCGCGATTTGGTCTGCAACAGAATCCTACAGCTCTATCAGGCAATAGTCATCATTTCTGAGCCCTCCGGGAGGATGTACTATGGATCTGATGGGAGCAACTCCCGAATGGTCAGGACGCCGACCACCCAGCCTGAGGTGCTCGTTGAGCAGTTCAAGCTATATCTCGTCTTTGCTTGCACAACGCTTGCGGACCCAGGTAGTGTCCAGCCGAGCCCGGCACAAAATGGCCAACACGGCCGAAAGGGGTCCAAAGCCTCTTCAACCGTGGACAAGATTGTCACGGCGCGCACCTTGTTCAAGTACTTAAACCCCTTGCTTGGAGCATCACTCAGTAGCGTTAGAGACGCTGCCGTGACCGCAATGGGCTCCATCAACATTCACATATACCGCACCCTTCTCGAGGAGCTATCGGGACATGTGTCCCGGTGCAACGACGAAGCTCGCGCGCGAATCCAACCACATCAGCGCACTAACAGCAACCCCAGGCGCAACCGGAAGATGGATCTGGTGCGAACTGAAATTACTCACGTCTACAGGCTGACGGCACATTTCTTGAAACTGCCTGAGGTGTATAACGACGAGTGGATCATGAATAACCTTGTCACCTACGCCAAAGACATCAAGCTGTTCCTCATGGACGTCGAGGTCCAGATGGACTGGGAGTTTCAGCGATTGAGGCGTCATTACTGCGGTCTCATGGAAGAGCTCTTCGAGGGCATCAACCGAACAAAAGACCCATCGCGTTGGATGACGTTTGAGTCCCGCAAGTCGGCCTTCACGCTGATGGAGGACTGGTGTGGCTTCTCACCCAACCAAGCGCAAATCTCCCAAAGAGAAGCCACCATGAGACAGTCTCTCATCAATGAGCAGGGCGCAGGCGAGCGTGGCAATGTGAGCGCCGCCATGGAAATCGAGAAGAGAAACTTGCGGACAGCAGCCCTCAGCGCCATGGCGTCACTCTGCGGGGGTCCTATACGTGTGCTTACTGAGAGCGGCTCGTTTCTCTATTTCGACGCGCGCCGCATGCTGAACTGGATCGATGCCATCTTCAACGCGGAAAGCAACCGTATCAATCTCATCGGCCGGCGAGCCCTGAAGAATCTGATAGTCCACAACCAGCAATATCCCGCTTTGCTGGACCATTGCATCTTGAAGTGCTACACGACCGAGGTTCCCAAGGTGCTGGCCAGCTACTTCACTGTGGTGGTAGAAGTGCTTGCGGAGCACCCCGACTACCCTTGTCCATTCTGGAAGCTCCTCGGTCTCTGCTTATTCACCTTGGGTAACGATCAAAGTGGTATACGGTCCAAGTCGGCACAGGTCCTGCGGACGGTCGAGGAGCGGCAACAGCCGGCGCGAAACTCCAAGATACAAGACTTCGACATCAGCATCTCCGACAAGACCAAGGCCGTCTACAAGCTTGCTCAGTTTGAGATATCCAAGCGACTGGCGAAACAGCACACAGAGTTGGCATTTTACATCTTTTCCGAGTTTACTTACTACTTTAAGGAGGTAGGGTCAGTGGCCCAGAGGAATGTGGTTGCCATCATCCTTCCCTGGATCCAGTCAATAGAGTTGACCGTCGATCCCAATGGCGGGCCGACCGCACAATCATATGTGCTTCTCGCCAACCTTCTCGAAATCACCATCAAGTCGAGCGCGGCCTTGCACAACGAGGTCCAGGCACTCTGGCAGGCTCTGGCGACCGGCCCGCACCCTGGCAATGTTCGGCTGATTCTGGACTTTATCATGTCGCTCTGCCTGGAACGACGGGAGCAGAACTTTGTCGAATATGCCAAGCAGATTGTGGTGTTCCTTGCCAGCACCAGCAGCGCCCCCGGAAACAAGGTGATAGAGTTCCTGTTGCTGCAAATCACGCCAAAGTCCATGGTAACAAACGACAAGCGGGAAGCTGTGCCGCCGCCGCCTGATATCAACACGCTGCCTTACTGTGCAGATCTCTCAGAAGTGCTGCCCATAGGGACGAAACAGGCTGGCTTTTCTCTTGGCCAGCTTTCCCTAATACTGCTGGTTGATCTCATGGTGGCGCCAGTTTGCCTTGTTCCTGATAATGTGCCTGTACTACTTCAGGTGGTTACCGTTCTCTGGGATCATTACACGGCGCTCGTCCAAGAGCAAGCTCGCGAGATGTTGGTACATCTAATACACGAGCTAGTCATTTCGAGACTCGATGATGACACTCCTCGGTCTACGAGAGAATCCATCGAGGGTCTGATCGATGCCATTCGCCGACATGACCGGTCCGTGGTGTGGGGCTACGAAGATAGCAATGGCAACGTGGGCGCTCACGACAACAAGGTGCCCCCGAGCATGGAGTATCTTACCAGTGAAATGGTCAAGACTTTCGAGATCACATTCCCAGGCATCAAGGAGAAGTGGGGCAGGCTGTCGTTGACTTGGGCAACATCGTGTCCGGTCAGGCACTTGGCCTGTCGATCTTTCCAGATCTTCAGATGCATCTTGACGTCTCTTGACCACTACATGCTAGGAGATATGATTGCAAGGCTCTGCAGTACCATCTCAGACGAGGACACTGAGCTCCAGAAGTTCTCCATGGAGGTGCTGACGACGCTGAAAACACTTGTGGCGAAGCTGGACGCCGATAAGCTACTCACCTTTCCGCAACTCTTCTGGACAACGTGCGCATGCCTGGAGTCCATCAACGAGTGCGAGTTTCTTGAGGCAGTCGAGATGCTCAATGAATTCCTGGACAAACTGGACTTTCACTCGCCAACCGTTCGAAGGATGCTGCTCGATGGCCAGCCCTCTAAGTGGGACGGCTCGTTTGAAGGTCTACAGCCCCTTCTGTACAAAGGTCTGCGGTCTTCAACCTGTCTGGATCTGACTTTGACTACCCTCGATAAGCTCATCATCCTACCCAGTGATCCCTTGATAGGAGACGGCGGCCGGTTCTTCTTTACTATTCTGGCAAACTTTCCTCGTCTCCTGTATGCTATGGAGGAGGAGTCGCCCGATCCGGCTGTTGTGCCGACCGTGGAGACGCTCTTGCACATTGCCGATATCCAAGGGTTCCGGAGCATCGCCGTCGCTCTGGACGACTATCTTGGCCAGCGCTACCAATCAGCCAAGGATTTCGTGGTCCAGCTGTACGCAGCACTGCGCGAGTACTACTTGCCTGATCTTGAATTCCAGATGCTCACGATGCTGATGGGCTTGCTCACCAACGCCACCGCTTGGGTCAAAATTCACACCATGCGGATCCTCCGGGTCATCATAACTGAGGTGGACATGAAGAAGCCTGAGATTGCCAGCCACGGGTCCGACATGATCTCACCGCTCCTGCGTCTACTCCAAACCGAGTACTGCATGGAAGCTCTCGAAGTGCTCGACAACATCATGAGCATGACTGGCTCATCGATGGACAAGCACCATCTCCGCATGAGCATGACACGCTTCACCTCCAAGGCTGTCCGGAAAGAATACGAGCGCGCGCAAAGTCTGTTCGGCATCCCGGAGGCATCTGGCTGGGCTATTCCCATGCCGGCTCGCAAGACCGAGTCGACACGGGCTAACACGCATGCTGTCTTCTACATGTGCCAGATGAACTCGCAAAACATGGAGGGCGGCATGCCAGAGAGCGATATTCCTACGCCGGCCGAGATGGAGTTTGAGTTCGAGTTCCACGACGAGTATGCCTACGGATACCTACCCGTTTCTGATCGGGCCGATACCATGATGTCGGACGACGCACGTGGGCTGGAGCATCAACCCATGGGTGACCTCATCTCTAAGCTTGATAGCCTGGACGACTTCTTTGACGACCTGTCGTCGACCGGACCGCCTAGCGAAGGACGATCATCTAGGACCATCACGGAGTTCTCCCCGGACAGCTTCGACTCCGGTGCGCAGTTGTACGACGAGCAGATCTTGCCCATCTTGCACCAAGCGTCGGCAAACAACAACAATAACAACATCACCGCGGCATTCCAGAGTGGTTTTGCAGACAGGCCGAGCTTGTTCTCTGGAGGCGGGCCTGGACCAGCTGTCGTCGCAGGCTCTACCACTTCCTCACCCATTAGTCCCTCGATGATGCACCCCGCCACATTTGGCAGCATCAGTAGCATCGTCGGCGGCAGCGGCAACAGCATGGACACAGGCGGAGGACCAGGCGGTGTTGTCATCACCTCGCCCACGGCTTCAACCACTTCCACCACATCCAACACCTCGCAGCTGCGACCTTTCTTAATGACAAACGTCCGACCGGGACTGCATGCTAGATCCATCACCTCCCCCTCGGCGCCAGCTTCTTATCTTGCCAACATCGGTGACTTTACGTCTGATGACGACGACAACAACGGCATGGCTGACTATCCAGAGGACATCGACGTCTTTTCTGATAACGACGAAGACACCACCGGCGGTCAGCAGCAATATCCTCGGCCTTCGACGGCAACTGGTAGTAGCTCCGGCGTTCCGCAGTTCCACCATCCAAATTATCACATCTCGTCATCTACCAGTGGCGGCGGAAGTCACAGTGGTAACCACTACTACAACAGCGGTAGCCACAGCGCCAGTCCAAGCGTCAGCGTCGGCCCCGGACCGGTCGTGCCCCTTATCCCAACCACCTCATCTTCAGCAACAGAAGGCGGCTCCGGCACATCCTCAAAGCTCGAAAACATGATCCGTCCCTTCGCCCAAAGTACCCGCTCCCGCATGCGCCGTTTGACCGGAGGAGGCGGAGGGGGAAGTAGTCGGTCCGCTAGAGACGCGGCGGCGGCGGCTGCTGCTGCTGCAGCGAGTGTAGGAGGGCCGTTGTCGCCGCAGGTACCCAAAGTGCCTAATGCTTTCTTGCCACTGGGTCATCAACATCATCATCATCATCATCATCAGCCACAGCATTCTGGGGCGTCTGGTTCAAGTGCCGGATCTGGGTCGGTGTTGTCGGCTTCGGGATCGGGATCGGCTCAGAGTGGCGGTCAGGGTCAGGGGCATGGCTTGCAGGGGCAAGGAGGTGTACAGGGCCAAGGGCACAACAACAGCAGCAATCAATCGGCGAGCTCGAGAGCGCAGACGCCGGTGTTGGCGGGGGAGATTCAGATGATGATGTGAAGCGTTACTGCCATACAAAAAAAGTATTTGGAAGGATATGTTTGCGGAATGTGGGGGCGGTGGTCTGAAAGGGAAGTGGCACGGTGTTCTCTGAAAGGGAACTGGTATTTCATCTTCTTTTCTCTTGGTATTTGTGGAGTATTTACTTTGCGCGGAGTAATATTGGGTGAGGGATACCATGGGAGGAATACTTGTCTTGCTTTATGTAGTTGTGCATTGAATGATGAACTCGGGGACTTGGAAGGGAAAATAACTGCGATGTCTTCTCAGGACGAAACAGTTTTGTGGTGATGATTGGTTACACTGTACCGAGCGATCGTGGTTAATGAAGAAAAGGGGCGCCCAAAAACCGGAAATAAATATTGCTTCTTGGGGAGACAACTCCGGGGATGGCTGGATCTTGGCTTGGGGGGACCGGCCGGGTACGTTTTCCTCGAGCTGCCTAAAACAGAAACACACAAACAAACCTCCCTCGGGCTCCCGAAGATCCGCCGCTGGATCATTTAACAGCTCCATTTGCTTTTTGGAGCAATGTTTTCCCCTTTGGGCGGTGAGCATTTCTCTCTCCCTCAAGCTCAGCTTCCCTCTTGCAGCCACTTATGTGATAATACCACCGCAGATACAGTGTGAGAGGGTGCTAACGATGCTCTTGGCTCTTGTCGATTTCGGGTGATGATATTCGCAGCTAATCCACTCTGCTGCTCAGCTATTGGCGGTTAGTAGCAGAGACTACAATAGGGCTGAAGGACTTTGTCCTGCTTGTCCCGTTCTCGTCTGGCTCCCTCCAATCATCACCATCGGAGTGTTTGTCTTTTCCGTTACCCAATCCACGCCGTTGGAGTCTGAGTTGGCTGCTGGTTTGGGAATAAGCAATGGACTATCGGCCAGTGCTTAGCAGATCCGATAAATGACGAGCCTCCTTGTTCGGCCTGCTGGAATTGGGAGTCGGTGTCGCTCCAACGAAAAGACAGACTGACATACTGGCCTAGCCATAGCAGGCAAGTTCCGGCGTCGATAGGTTCTCTGCGGTTCTATTCGTACCTCCTGCCGTGGCTCCTTTCAATGCTTGCTCGGTTGGACCGGCGACCTAGAGTTTCTCTTCTCTTTCCAGATTCCGCCATTCCCATCCCCTGATTGTGTACTTCGCCGACGTTGCTCCCTCTCGTCTTTTTGCGAGTGCCCAACATTTCGCACGTCTCAGTCTCTTCTCCGCTACATTCGTTTCATCTGTGTTTCTAACAACACACCACGCCTAGCCTACATCGATCAAAATCTGCTTTTTTGTTCTTTGTTCCCCGTTGCCACACGAGCGAAAGCTTACAGGCGATCCGCTCCATTGGGTTTCTGGGAACTGAATGCGGTAGAGACGCATACCTGACCAGCTACATACCACTGAATCCTTACCCTCGAGGGATTCTCTCTGTGGATTCTTCCTTGAGCGTTCCATTAAAGGCAGCAGCAATCGATCATGGTTAGAGCAGGAAGACAAAAGGTCAGAACGGGGTGTTATACATGCAAGTGCGTAATTCGGTTTACTTTTCCTTTTTTTTCGATCTTATTTTATCCATTCATCCGCCCATCCCTTTTGGCAACTTCGCTTCCCTTTAAAGTGCCTATCATCTACCTACTTGAGCTGTGTGCCAACTCGTACGATGAGGCTGCTTCGCTCGGACCTGCCCCATATCCTGTTGGCATGAGCGTCCAATGTAACTTCGCCGAAACCATACCGCCCGCTCAGTCACCACAGCTTTCACACAGAGCCCAGCCTTATTTTTACCTTTCTTAGCACGGAACCCTATCTCACCCTCAAAGATACTCCGGAGCTCACCTCCATCCACTTTCATATATCCCGTCTACTGCTCGCTTCAAAATGCCATCAGAGAAGGATCCATAGGCTAACAAGAGCAACGCTGCCGTCTGCACTTGCTTCCGTCATGACAGAATCCGCAAAGTAAAATGTGACGAGACCAAGCCAGCATGTCTTCGTTGTACGAAGACGGGCCGCAGATGTGATGGCTATCCAGCCCCTCCGTTGCATTCTCAGTCATGGCAAGAGCTCTTGGCCAAACGACCCATCATTCCGGCCGTCACCCATCGACACAATTCTCAGGAAGGGCGGGCCCTCCAGTTCTATCGATGCGTGCTGGCACCCACCTTCTCCGGGTCGCTAGACGACGACTTCTGGACCCTCTTGGTGAGCCAGGCCAGCTACCAGAACCCCGTCGTCCGGCATGCCGTCGTTGCCATCAGCTCTATCTGCGAGCTCATCGGCGACCCGAGCGTCAAGGGCCAGGCCCTCGTCAAGTTTCCTAAAGGTCGATATGCCATCGGCCATTATAACCGCGCCCTTCAGGACATCTCCAAGACGGATGACGAGGCCATGGTCATCTTTGTCTGTATCTTGTTCGTCTGCATAGAAATCCTCCAGGGCAACCGCGAGGCCGCCATTTCTCACTGCCACCATGGCGTCCAGATTCTCAACCAGCTCAACGGGGGCAAGCGCAGGCTCAATTCGTCAAGTGCCATCTTGTCCCGGGACCAACTACTGAATCCCTTTGCCCGTCTGAGTATCTTCCCCTTCTTTTACGGCAGCACAGTGGACGTGTTTCCGAGCCTTCTACGGCACGTGTCCGAGGCGCCGGAGGGCGGTACGCCAGGTGCCGTTCCCGCATCCGACAGTGCCCTGACGGTGCTCGACGAGCTTCGGTCCGGTCTCGACCTCCTCGTGGCGCGGGCCATGCGCTTCCTTCGCTCTGCGGACCCCTACCGGATCGGGCCGTCGCGGCATGACCCCGTGCCCTCTCAGATCCTAACCGAGCAGGCAGACCTGACTAAGTCCATCGACGACTGGCTAGTCCGCTTCACCATCTTCAGCGCCGTACACTCCCCCACCGAGGACGCGGCGGGTTTGTTCTACCAGATGCGCATGAAGAGCTACATTACCAAGATCTGGATCGCCACGGCCTTGGACCGCACCGAGATGGTCTACGACCGGTTCGTCCCGCTATTCCGGGAGATCGTCGACATGGCGGGCCGCTACCTAGCCGCGGAAAAGAGTCGCCCGCGAGCGCGAGCAACAGGACCGTCAACGCCGCCACCACCTCGTGCTGCCAGCGAAGACATGGATCCCGGATCTCCTGCCAGTACATATAGCAGCACCACGTCCACCAAGAACCCCACCACCAACAACGCTTACAACACCAACAAACCCCGTTTCGTCTACGAAATGGCCTACCTCCCCATGCTCTACTTCGTCGTCATGCGATGCCGCCACCTCGAAACGCGCGTGTCAGCCTTGGAGCACATGACCACGCTTTCCGCCCTGCACCAAGGGCTCTGGGACTCGACGCTAACGTTTTGCATCGGCTGGCGACTAATTGAGATTGAGCACGGCGCCGACCGCGAGACTTTGCTGTTATCTATGGCTCAGGCTAAGGGCGCGTTGGGACATCGTACGCCGAGCAGTCGTCTGGGAGGTCTTCAAGTGGCGCCAGATTACAACTCGTTGGTGGGGAGGATGACGACGCCGATGCCGCCCGACAGGATGAGGCTGCGGGAGTGTGTGATTACGGGGGAACATAAGGAGGAGATGCCGGCGGCGGGTGGGCAGCAAGAGCAAGGGCAGCGGCGGGGAGGTAGTCCAACACCAAGAAAGGGATCGGGCTTGAGGACAGGATATAGGAGGGTGATTTTCCATGTTTGGAGACCGGAGAATGAAGGGGGCGTAGGCACGTTTGAGGAGTGGGTGCCTATTGCGGAACCGCCGCCGATGAGGGATATGTGTTATGATTACGAGTTTTCTCAACAGCATGCGGCGGCGGCGGCGGCGGCGGCGATGACGACCACGACGACGGTGGGAGGGAATGAGTTTGTTCAGCCAATGAAAATGGAGCCGGCCTCTACGAGTACAAGCTTTGGGTCGGGTTTTGTGGTGGAGGAATTGAAGCCCACTGCTACAACTAGCTTCAGGTCATCAGGGTTTGTGGAGGAGTTGAAGCCCATCTCAAGCTTTCCACTTGGATCGCAACACCCGAACCCCGGTTATGTCGAAGAACTGAAACCCATCTCCAACTTTGGCTCAGGATCAGCAAGGGGAGGGGGGTTTGTTGACGTGGGATACGGAGGAGGGGAGCTTCATGTGCAGCAGCAAGATCTACCAACGAGGACTATGCCGCCTGTTTACGATGGGTTGAGGTTGGAAAGTGTCGTTTGAAAAGTTGAGTGGAAGTAATTAGGGTGCACTTGACCTTTCTTTATGTCGTCAGGAAGGCAAATGGGAGGTTGGGATTTGTTATCAAAAGTTGAATGGGCAACCGGTTAAGGGGCAAAGGTTTTTGGGTCGTTAATAACTTTGGGTAATACCATGTACACGAATGTCGGTATTTTTCTTTGGCTCAGATTCAATTCCCAATAGCACGGAGTTGAAGGTTTCCTCTTACATTTTTGTTGGATTCGCTGTTGGACTTGGTGGTTGAGAATTGAAAGGTCAAAGTGCAGCATCCTGTTCCTTGTGAGATTCTGCTTATGAATTCAGGTTGCTGGAGATATATAATGAAGAATATAAAGTATTTGGAAGCAAAAACGAATGAACTAGGTAAGCAAGGTATCATTGAAAATTATTCCACTCATCAACTCCCATTCCTCCAGCTCAAGCAGCAACACCAACCTCCACCGCTCCCACCGTCAACCCAGGAATCCTCTCATCCTTGATCTCCACGATACCCTCCTCTTGTTCCGCATGGACCATCACCTCTTCCGCTTCCTCCTCAGGCCCCAACGGAAACTCGCTCCCAGCAATATTGCACTGCCTAAATAGCCTCACCTCCGTCTCCGCAAACGCGCCCACCACGCTGTGCAGCGTGCCCCTGTTATGGAAAATCACCAGGTCACCCTCCTCCCAATCATGCGCATACACACAGTCCGGCGCAATCCCCGGTCTCTGCAGGCAATATACAATCTCCCTCACCTGCTCCAAATCCTCCACCACGCTTCCATCCGCCAAATGCAGTCTCCTGATGGCGCTGGGATGCACCTGCAGCGCCAACTTGCCCGTCACGGGGTTCTTCCAGCACATGGGCAAGATCTGGATCTTGTCCTGTTCGATAACCGGCAGTTCTTCCAGGGGCATCTCCTTTCCTTCTGATACCAGACCCAGGCCCGTGGAGCGGGACTTGGCGGAGGACATCCACACGTAGGGGTGAGGTGCGTATTCGACTTTCGTCGTGCGAGCAAACGCTTTTTGGGTCTCGGATAGCATGTCGTACATTTTGTAACCGGAGACAAAGGCTGTGGTGCCGAGGGGAACGTCCAGCTCGTCGCCAGTGCCGTCATCGTAAACGCACGTTTGGCGGCGGCCTTTGGGAACCTTGACGGCTAGGAGGGTGGTCACGACGGGAGGAGCGCGGGCGACGCCACCGTAGAGAGCGGCGTCGATGTGCCATCTATAGAAACGAGTGTGGGTGAGGTCGTGAGAGTCGGGGATGGAGGTGGCGTGGAAGGTGCGGTGGTGAGGGTGGCGGAGCTGGATGTTGGTCAGCCCTTCGTAGGAGGGCACGAAGCCGTTGCCGATTACTTGGACTTGAGGCTGGTGGGGGATGGTCTTGAGGTCGGGGTGGAGGATGGATTTGGAGCCGACGGAGGCGGAGGACTTGTCGTTGCCGTGACCGTAGAGGGGAGCGGCGAGAGGGTCGAAGCGCTGGGTGAGCTCGTACTGGGCCTTGGGGGTGACGTGGGATTGGTTCTTGATGACGAGGACTTGGTGGGTGAAGAGTGCGGTGCGGAGGACGTCAAAGGTTTGATCTGTTTCGAAACAGAAAAGGTTAGTGTCGATGTCAGGGAAGATGAACAATGCCAGCATGGAAATAATCTGGCTTGAAATTTTGGTGTTGCCTTACCGAGGAGGTTACCGATTTTACGGGTATTCTCCCATGTATAAATGGTAGATCACAAATCATCATATAACCACAAATAGTATCGAGTTTCACGTTGATGCAGCCTTACCAGTCAAGTTCTCAATGTCGACTCCTGTTACGGAAGCTCCAAAGTCGAGGTTGGAGCCCTCAGGATGTGTCAATGGGGTGACGACGGGCATGCCGGTAGTGGTTGAAGCCATCTTGGATATGCTGCGTGTTGGTAGTAAAGTGTCGGGTCGATTCTCTGTCTCTTGTAAATCTGTAGTGGTATCAGATTTCGGGATTTCAAAAAGTGCTTGATGATATTGAACTGCTTCAGTTTCGAACACCATGACGATGAGATGATGTCCCCTTACTTATATACTCATGTATAAGTCGTCGTTTGCCCCCTCAAACCCCTTATCAAGTTCCTTGATGTTGCGTCCCATGGTGGAGTCGGCCGAGTCCGATGACACAATGCATATGCCAAATCCCCAAAAAGACGGGGAGATCCTCAGGAACATGCATCCTCCAATGTTCGGAAAGATGGGAACTTCTGCATAGTGTGGCTGTTTCGTTTAGGTAGCCTAGGAGATCCAGGAGATAAGGCGGCGATCACTGATTATCTGACTGCATTTGTCTCACTGTTACCACACCAAGAGATAAGCTCGGACGGGGCTCCGGCCGACGGCCACTCACCTCCTTGGCGAAGTCCTTAACGGCCAACTCCGCCATCCGGCAAACAGCGATGAATTCGTACCGTAGGAAGTCGTTATCCATTTCGACGGGTTGGCTCATGTGTTTCAACATTATCGGTTTCACAAAAGCGTGCGAAGTTCGTTGTTGGTCGCATACGAAGGCGAAAGTGTTATCTACGGAGACAGTAATCGATAAGGCGTTGTTAGCTTCGTCCGTTATTCCCGATGTCACGCTACGATAGAGCCGAAGCCGGAAGCCGGTGAATGTTTGACAGAGGGTAATTACAGATTTGATTTAGACGGAAAACTCGTAGATCCACCTTGCCAGGTTTAGGTGAAGGAAACCTACAGGTATAGTGAGAAAACATTCGCAAAGAGGACGAAGGGTTCCTTAACGGAGAGATGTGATGAAGTCGCTGTACCACAGGGTGGCACGTGGAGCAGCAGTCATAAGGTCCAGCTGTCAAGCTCTAACTCAACAATAAAACCCCTTGTGGTGTAGTTGGCTATCACGTTCGGCTGTAATTGTCTAGATTGTATACCGAAAGGTCACCGGCTCGATTCCGGTCGAGGGGACTCATCTTTTTGCGTTTTTCTATTCTCCCTATTTGCTTGAAGATAGGGCTTTTGTTTTTTTGATGCTTGTCATCTTTTTCCTTTTTTTCGTTTATGCCTTCAGTCGTTGCTCTTACATATTGTTGCTATTACTGACCCTTTTGCATTTTGTCATTTTCTCTATAGACATTGAACATTAAAAGGGCCTTACACTATCATCATGATGCATTTCCCTTTTAGCAGAAAGAACATCCCACAACAACATCTTGAGAATAGCATGCCGATAAAAGTACACGAAGACATCCAAAGCACAATTGTTTCTCATCCGCATAATTTTCAATCTGGTAACTAGAAATCCAATAATCACTGGTATCTCCGTGCACCTCTCACGGCTTATAAGGCGTGGCATCCTTGAAGATGAGATGCGGCTTGCGCTTCGCAATATCCAAGATAGTATCCGCAAAAACTCCATTAGCCCAAGCAAACCAGCTTCCTGTGTATCAACAGCTGTTAGCTTCGTCACTGTCCGGCGACCCCCCAAACAACTCATGCGAAGAGATAGAGCACTTACGGGTATAAGAATGCGACCAATTGACATCAACACTCTCATGAATCAACCCCAGCTTACTAGCATCCAGCACCAGCGTCAAGCACTTCATGATCTCCTCCTCATCATCCGACGTCTGCGCCTGCACCAGCAAGCTCATGGGCCACGCGTTCTGCAGGCCGATATGCGGACCACCGATGCCCTGAAACTGTCTTCCCGTTAGGTAGTACGGGTTGCTGTTTTTCTCCAGCAACATCTTGCGCGTGTTCTGGTAGGTTTGATCATCCTTCGACAAAAACCCCATCAACGGCAAAGCCAACAGGCTGGGATAGTTAGCGTCGTCCATCAGCAAGCTACTGCCGTAACCGTCTACTTCATAGGCGAACACCTCGCCGTATTTGCGGTGGTGCACGACGCCGTGTTCCCAGATGCCTTTGGTGATGGACTTGCTCCACGCCTCTGCCGTTTCCGCCCGCTTGGCATCTTTGGCATTTCCAGCGGCTCTCAACATGGCGGCCGTCCGCTTGAGTTCGGTAGCCATCTGCGCGTTGGCAGGAATGAAGAAGCCAAAGATGGTGGCGTCGTCGCTGGGCCGGAACGCCGAGCGGATCAACCCCGTCCCGTTGTTCAGCGGGTTGCCGATGCCGCCCAGGTTTAGCGTCTCGGTGCCCGTGTCGGTGCGCCGCTGGAACGTGTACTGGTTCCGTAGGTATGAGCCCGTCTCTGGGTCGAAGGTGCTCTTGCTTTGGGCGTCGAGAACGGCAAATAGCGTGTCCAGAGCCTTGTACCATCGTGCATTCAGGAAGTCGGTGCTTTTGGTGTGCGCATGGAAGGCGTTGGTTAGCGCGAGGAAGTGCGCGAGCGAGTCCAGCTCGTACTTGCACTCGAAGACGAAAGAAGGGTCGAACGCTGGGTGCACGGTGTCGTCCTGCCCGTTCAAGGTGACGGGTAGTTCCGAATGAGGAGGTGGCTGGAAGGCGTTGCAGTAGGGCGACTCGATCACGTACTCGCTTTGCGTGTTGATGGCTCCCAAAATGAGGTCGAAGATGGCCTTGTCCTTGAGAGCAAGCTTCTGGTACGGCTTCAACTGGTTGGTGCTGTCACGCAGCCACTCGGCTAGGATGTCGCCCGTGATGATGAACGACTGCGGCCCTTCCCATTTTC